>CM066193.1:13590349-15009516 GCA_033675215.1 Rhodiola kirilowii | reverse complement strand
TCAATCAGACATTTTCTCTTCCGCTTGACAGGAACATTTTCCTTGTTAACAGGAGTTGGCATGGCCTTGAACGATTGAGCCCCAGCACCTCCATCTGCGAATAAACTCATATCATCATTATGACAAACTTAGATTGAATTTTCATTATGTTGGAGAACGCTGGTATATGCACGATGTCAAGAAAGAGAAAAACAATCACAATAGCTTCACTAAGTTTCACCTGAAGGATCTGTAAGATTCCTCTCAGGAGATCTATCGACTGTCACAAACAACTTTTTATGTCTTTGACTTTCTGATGTTTCTGCTTGTTCCATATTTTGAGCCTCGTTTTCATCATTGTTTACACTAGACACAGCAGGACAAGACGGCAGATGACCGGGCAGATTAACCATTTCTGCCTCGCAAGCTTCTAATGGCGAACCAAATTTTTGTATGAGTGTTTCGATGCTTCTTTCTATGTTATCCATACCGTACATCAAAGTGTCATCCAAAGATATATTCACTGGCTGTGGTGACAAAATACTGCAAAAAGATACAAATAATAACTGCATGATGGTGAATCACAACAAGATTCATGGGAGATCTACTCATTGACCAGGTACATAAACATACTCTTGATTTGGGGTTCCAGAATCTAAAAACGTTTCGAGGTCAATGGAAAGTCCTTCACCACAAATCTGCTAATACGACATACAGCCGTGAGTATCATTGAGTAGAAACAAATATTAAAAATTTGAAGACAGTTATAGTTAATTCCCGTGCTCTGAGTAATAAGAATGCAAATGAATGCTTTGAGCTTAGTGGTGAAGAAGTTTCACATGCGAGGAGCTATTAACTATAAGCAATCAGAAGACATTAAGACCTTGCAGCTCATCAAACAAATGTGCAGAACTGCAGAAGAATTCCATGGCACCCAACACTCAACAGTTACTAACTGATAAAAGGCTGCTTCATTCTATTGAAATAAGAAATAAAATGACAACTGTTTAGTAATTGCCTCCTCAGCTGAGCTCTAGAAATCACGAGCATTCAAAAGCAAGGATACCCACTTAATCAAGTCCAGTTAGTCTGAACTTTGAAGGATGCCAATCACACATCTCTTTGGAAGTAACTTCATTACACACAGCACAGACATATAAAAGAAAAGATGCAACAGCAAATAGCATGATATAATTCCATATATCAACAACCCTAAAGTGCCAACGCCATGATAATTAATATTATTTCTTGCAAAATCAATATAACAAGGAAGCGGAGTGGACAAAAATTCAAAGAGAGCCTGATATGCTGTTTGGTAAAATGCGCCGTATTTCAATGAAACAATATAATCAGGAATCAGGATAACATGCCTTTTATATAAACAATTTCCATATTGAATTCTTCCTACAACTGCTAAAGATATGAAAGTACAAATACTGATAGCACTTATAGAGTGTCGGAACGATATACCAAACAGCTGAAAGAGTCAGGTACTAAAATTTAGTGACATTCACTTATAGGAGAAGTTTAAGCATTACACACCCCGTCTGGAGGAAAGGTCGAAGCTTCTACATTTGCCCATAAATCTGCATTTCCAGAAGAAAGTTAATCAGAAACCCAAATAGCAAAACTTAAGGTTATTCACAACCTGAATACCTTTTAGCATGGTTTCTTCCGTAGGCAACACATGGTCTCTTTATTCAAACAACACAAAACAAATTGTTGTCAGGATTGGTAAAATACCTATAGCAAACTCCAAGTAGATCGTAATAAGGATGATACATTAATTTATACCTTTTTTCAACTCCGATGTCTTCAAAAATAAACTTATCCAGTTCCAAGCTCTCTGGAAGAGTAATGGACTGGTGCGGTGCTAGAAAGGAAGATGCCTGGGCTTCATTTCTTTTTGCAGCAACTGTTTGCTTGGCTTTTAAAAGCATTTGGTTACAATCTAAAAGCACATACTCAACTTTATGGGAAAATATCCTCACGACTCCAAGGAGTAAGTACCCCAGGATTCTGTAAGTGAAATTTGGGAAACCTTCGTCCATGATCTTCTCTGCATGTAGCAAAAGCAGGAACATAAAATGTTATTATACGAACAAACAAACTAATGACACAATCAAAGGCATATACTGCTCACAGAACCTACTCACCTTTTCTCTATGCCTATTTTGATTACCTAATTGGTTAAACAGACCGAAAACACAGTTTACATGAGGGACTTTCATTAAGCATAATTCCTTGTTCATCTATTTTAAATAACATTTAAGGGATTTTCAAAAACGCCACGGGTAATGTAACCTGTGAACTAACTTTTATGGGAAAAGTCCTTTATTTTGAAACTGTAAACGGAATTTTTAGATTATTTGAATCTGTTATGTCTTTTAATCCAGTTACAGTTAAGGGAGATAATTTACAAACTCTAACATGAGAACAAGAACTTAAAGCCTAAATATAAAATGAGACCAAGTAGAAGCAGGATACACAGCAAGTTACCAATTTGTACTACCTCAAGTACCTAAATAGTCTTCAGTTGGTTCTTTGTTCTACTAAACAGTTACTTCTCCCCTCAAGGATCTCATTGCTTCTGTCCCGATTCTCACAACAGTAAATCACTACATCTGATAATCCACCATATAAAATATTGACATTTATACATCCACCAATAACACTGAAAATTTCACCAGGCACCCCCAGAAATCAACACTAAAAAGTTAAAAATCCCACAAACTCACCCATCTCATCAACACAAGACAAAATAATAAAAAGAAAAACCATTCTAAATAATGCAACTTCAAGCAAAATCAACCTAAGCCAATATAAAAAAAAACCCAAAATTGCAACTTTTAGCAAACCTAAATAGTTGCAGCCATTCAAAAAACTAAATAAGCGACGAAATTAAAAATTGAAAGAACCCAACGGCAACAGCAAAGAGGAAAAAGGGAAAGGATACGAACTGACGGAAAATGGGATGTCGGTGTTGATGACTTGAGCCTTCTTCAGCCTGCTGTGACAGTAAGCTGCGATTAAGACCGCTCCAAGCGGACCCTTCCTCGACAACAAACATTGGGAGTAAAACATTTTGTTCAATCGAATCAATCACTCGCTCCTTTTAAGGGGGTTTGAAAGAAGTGATTTCTGGGTCTTTTAGGGCACTTGGATTTTTTGAGTGCTTGAGGGAAAAAACGGTCGACTGATGAAATTAGCGGAACACTTCTCTGATTTGATGACACGTACCTTACTTTGTTTTTTTAATTTCACTTTTCAAAATTTTCTCTTCCAATTGGCGTTCTTATCTTACTTTTTACATTGTATATATTATTAGTGGAGGTCAGATTTGGTGCAAAGTTCAAATACTATACAAAATATAAAGTAATTGAGATCCTTGATTTGGTAAATTCAAGGGTCCCTATTAATTAGGAATAAATATAATTAATTTATTTCAATCTGTATTAAAAAGTTCATTAAGGGTAAAATAGACAAGTTTTTTCGTTTCTTTTCTCTCTCATTACTGTTCATTACTGTTCATCATCATTTACCCTGTGAAACCCTAACCTCCAGAAAGCTCCGATTTTTTCAGCATTAATCGATCAAATTGAAGGGGTAAAACTTCGTCGAACTCAGTTGTTCACACTCTGGATCATCTTCGACATCAATGGAACTCAACCCAAAATGCAATCGACAGTTTTCGAAAAGAATAATTTGAAAATGGGCATGACGAACTATATAATGGTTATGACGAATTATAAAATGTCATAACTAATTTTACAATGATAATGCCGAATTCTGGACGAATTTTAGTTTACATTTGACGAATTATAGCATTATTCGTCGAAGTGTACTACAATTCGTCAGAATTCTTGATGAATTATAGTCCACTTTTGACGAACTATGACATAATTCGTCAAAATTGGACTATAATTCGTCCATGATATGTCTGGCGTCGGCACCGAACTCAGATGTCGTGGATTCATTGTCGCCTTCTTCGACCACCTCCGTTGTCGGATCTCCTCCTCCATCCACGTCACACCTCTCATCCCTCCTTACTGGAACAAAAATCCTAACAACTCGCAAAACCACACCAGCATGATGAACAGTAATGGCGGCAGCGGACGCTCGACCATGATCTCCACATCTAGACCTAGCAGAACTTCTTCCATCTGGACGAACTAGATCTGAATTTTTTTAATCGAGAGGAGGAGGAGAGAGAGAGTAAGGATGTTATATTCCATATTTACCCATGATCTAATATCAATTTGAATTTATATTTATTTATTTTCACTTAATCTCATCCATCGAAATTACAAAATCAAAGGATGTGATAACTTTGTATTTTTTACAAGAATATGGGTTTTGCACCTGATCCTAATCCTTATTAGTGAGCCAACATCAAGCGAAAATGACATCTTAGATGAGAAATAAGAAAATATTTCATTCATCCGATCAAATTAATATACGCTTCAGATTAAGCCTGATTTAATTGAAATTCGTATTTATTTAATGATTAATTAGCCTAAAAGGGTAAATTAGGAAAACAAATTATCAATCTAAATCGAAATCTCGCGTTTCACTAACCCTAATCAATAAACCCACAAAAAACAAAACAACCAAATCGATCGCTGCACTCTCTGCGAAATCGGTGATCGACGACAACGATTCAACATCTCTTCGACCTAAGTATAAATGGCGGACAAAGCGAAGACAGTGGACCAATTTTACGGTAAGTCGTCAGCGTATATTAGGGTTTGAAGCTTTCCGATTACAGTAGTGTCTACGAATTCTAGGGTTTACGAGATACTTGAAGGGCAACTTCCACTACAAATTTTTCCAAATTTTTCGTCAAAATTTTCCGTCACTAAAACGTCACCAGAAACGCCGACGGAAAATGTTCCGTTATTTTTTCGGAAAAATTCTGTAAACATTCCGTCACAAAAAAAATATCGTTGTATTTCCGTCAACATTCCGTCAACAATATTCCGTCTCAAAATATGACGCGGAAAATCGATGGAATTTTATTGACGGAAAGTTGATGGACAATGAGCGGAAATATTGCCAAAAATATTTTCGTGACATTTCCCCCTAGATTCCGTCATTTCTTATACCGTTATATTTCCCCCTCAATTCCGTCATCCAAGCATTTCTGTTATTTTTCTCACTTCATTCCGTCATCCGACACATAAATTTGTAGTATTTATTTTTAGTTACATTTCATTGAATATTTAAAAAATTACATCAATATTCCATCACATTTCCGTCGATGATGACGGAAATTTGAAGGAATATTGACGCAACCATTTTTAATCATTTTTATAAACAGACAATTAGACGGCGCTTTTCCAAAAAAGCGCCTTTAAAACAGACCATTAGACGGCGCTTTTCCAGAAAAGCGCCTTTAAAAACCAGACGCAACCATTTTTAATCATTTTTATAAACAGAAAATTAGACGGCGCTTTTCCAGAAAAGCGCCTTTAAAAACAGACCATTAGACGGCGCTTTTCCAGAAAAGCGCCTTTAAAAACCAGACGCACCCATTTTTAATCATTTTTAAAAACAGACCATTAGACGGCGCTTTTTCAAAAAAGCGCCTTTAAAAACAGACAATTAGACAGCGTTTGGTTACAAGCGCTGTCTTATGTCTATTCCAGACATCGCTTGTAACCAAACGCTGTCTGAAATAGATATAAGACAGCGCTTGTAACCAAACGCTGTCTAATTGTCTGTTTTTAAAGGCGCTTTTTTGAAAAAGCGCCGTCTAATGGTCTGTTTTTAAAGGCGCTTTTTTGGAAAAGCACCGTCTAATGGTCTGTTTTTAAAAATGATTAAATATGGTGAGCGAGATTGACGGAAAAATAACGGAATATTGATGGAAAAATGTTATTTAATTTTAGCGGGATTTCAGATGTTTGGACAAAAATTTCGTTTAACGCGGGATTTATGTTTTGAAAAATGTTAATTGAACTGCACGACTGCCACTCCTTTTAAGTATGTGCTGCCTTCTCCACTTCTAGTGAGATTTAAGTTGGTTTAATTGCAAGCAGTGGTTCCTGTTCAAAATGCTTCTCGTTAGCTTTTGAGGTTGCTGCTAGGAGTAAGAAGGGATTATCAGACATGTTTTCAAGGCTGTTGCTAGGAGTAAGAAGATGTTATGTGCAGAGACTGAGATTCAGCACGATGAGCATAAGAAGAAAATGCTTCTGATGACCACACTCTCCAGTCCAGTCTACAGTCGTCTCACCGTCAAAAATTTGCTCAGCTGACCCGCCATTAGAATTATCTTGCTCAAACTGAGGAACATATGAATCTGTATTTTATTATCAGTACATTT
Source organism: Rhodiola kirilowii (assembly GCA_033675215.1). NCBI lineage: Eukaryota > Viridiplantae > Streptophyta > Magnoliopsida > Saxifragales > Crassulaceae > Rhodiola > Rhodiola kirilowii. Next base: position 15,003,209 of record CM066193.1, on the reverse strand, counting down.
ATTATTACTCTAAAATATGTTGTGTATTTTAACTATCGTTCTGTATTTATTATTAATACATTTACTTTTGAGATCTGTCTTTTAAAATTAAAAATGCAATTCACATGCAAAAAAATAAAATTATAAATGCATTTACTATTAAAAATGCCCCCAATTAATATTTATATTTGTAAAGACAATATTGGTGACGGAATTGTGTTGGAATAATGAAAGAAAATTTGTTGACAGAATTTGGTGGGAATTGAGATGAAAAATATTGGTGAAGGAATTTTGTGGGAATACGGATGGAAAAATTGGTGACGGAATTTAGTGGGAATTTAGATGGAACATATGAGTGACGGAATTTTGTGGGAATAAGGACGAAAATATAGATGACGGAATTTTGTGGGAATTTACACGGAGAATAACTACGGAAAGAGGCCGGAAAATTGAGGGAATTTTGGGTGACGGAAATATAACGGAATAGTGATGTAAAATTGATGGAATACAATGACGAAATGTCGACGGAAACGTTTTACCGTCGGGAAAATTTCCGCCATCTTCGTCGTTGAAGGAAAGTTGACCGAAATTCACATTTTCAGTCAACTTTCCGTCCATTTTCCGTCATATTCATGAAGACGCAAATTTTGGAAAAATTTGTAGTGTTCAAAATGCGTATATTACTTAACATCATTCGTACTCAGGTTCACATAATTCGTAGTTTCAACGTATAATTTGTACATTGTTTTTAACATAACTCATACCTTGTTTGATATAATTCGTACCCTGCTTGACATAATTCGTACCCTGCTTGACATCATTCGTGCCATTTTAAATTGGTTGGTGGATAAACATACCAATTTTAAGTAAAAGCCACGCATTATACTTGATGGTTCTGTTACTTATTCATACAACGTACGATATTTGTTGCTCCATTATTCGTACAAGGTTAGCTTTTAAACTGCTTGTATTTCTTGTATTTGTCAATCACATATGTATAATTCGTAACTGCTATTGAAACAAACTAAATTGTTCAACTTCTTATTTTCAGAGCGAAAGAGGAAGAAGAATGCAAAGGTCATTAATCAGTCAGAAGAAAACATACGAAGTGCCAAAAAATAAAAGAGATTACATATCATACAAGGACGCAAACATTGAAAGGTATAGTATTTTTGAACTAATTAATTGACGTAATGTAATTGAAATTTACCTAATTTAAATATAATATGTTGTTTTAAACTCAACATAGTTGGTGGTCATGCTTCTACAAACAAAGCAAAAGATGCAGATGGAGAAGCAACTAGAAAAGCTGCAAAAGCATCTACCAAAACAGGTACATATAACAATATCAATTACAATTTATAAGCATAAAACTACACATTATATATATGTGTGTCAGAAATGGACATCTACCAATTTAAATAGAAAGCTAATCATTTTTCTTCTTCATGTAATCGAATTGGAATCTTATACATGTATCACCTGAAGTGGATACATGTATAGTATATATTTTTCGATTCCCCCAAAGTGAAATCATCTGAAATGGATACATGTATAGTATATTTTTTTTGATTCCCCTGATGAAATCATATACGTGTATCATCTGAAGTGAATACATGTATATTATTTTTTTTATTCCAAAGTGGAATCATATACATGTATAACCTGAAGTTGATATATGTACATTATGTGTCTGGTCTCCAGAAGTGGATACATATACTTAGTGTATCTAATCCTCTGGAGCATATGATATGCATATTTATCTAAGGGTGTGGAGGGTGCGGTTCAGAAACAAATCACTGTTATTTATAAAAACTGAAATCTAAATTTCAAGCTGACACGTGTCCAATTTTGTCGAAATCTCGGATATAACACAGAAGGGTATTATGGTCATTTCACATATATCGGAATGATCAGACTTAAATTAGAATGATCAGACTTAAAACAGCAATGATCAGACTTAAATAGCAATGACCAGACTTAAACAACAATAATCAGACTTAAATTGGAATGATCAGACATAAAAATCAAACTTAAACAACAATGATCAGACTTACTTCAGCAATGATCAGACTTAAATCGGAATGATCAGACATAAAAATCAGACTTAAAATAGCAATAATCAGACTTAAACAGCAATAATCAGACTTAAATTGGAATGATCATACTTAAATTGGAATGATCAGACATAAAAATCAGACTTAAAACAGCAATGATCAGACTTGAACAACAATGATCAGACTTAAACAGCAGTGATCAGACTTAAATTGGAATGATCAGACTTAAATAGCAATGATCAGACTTAAACAGCAATGGCCAGAGTTAAAACATCAATGATGAGACTTAAATTGGAATGATCAGACATAAAAATCAGGCTTAAAACATCAATGACCAGACTTAAACAGCAATAATCAGACTTAAATTGGAATGATCAGACTTAAATTGGAATGATCGGACATAAAAATCAGACTTAAAACAACAATGATCAGACTTAAACAGCAATGATCAGACTTAAACAGTAATGAACAGACTTAAACAACAATGATCAGACTTAAACTGGAATGATCAGACTTAAAACAGTAATGATCAGACTTAAACAGCAATAATCAGACTTCAAACTATTACTGTAGCAATGATCAGACTTAAAACTACAATGATCAGACTTAAAACAGCAATGATCAGACTTAAAACAATTACTCTAGTAATGATCGGACTTAAAACAATAATGATCAGACTTAAAACTATTTCTGTAGCAATGATCAGACTTAAACAACAATGATCAGACTTAAAACTATTATTGTAGCAATTTTTAGGACGATTATACCATCGCGTCTGTTATGTATTTTTAAATAAGTCTGTTTTACTTTTTTTATTTACAAAAAGCGCCCTGAATTACATTGGTCAAAATATACACGTGGCAATTTTTTAAATTGGGTTTTCAGTTTTTATTTATAACTATGGTTGTATTTGATCTGAATCCTTTATCTAAATCATATACTTAATTAATCTCCAGAAGTGGACATATACATATTATATTTATTTATCCTAATGAGATAATTAAAGTCATCCCAAAATAGATGAATATGTGTAAAATATATTTTACTCCTAAAAGAGAGTAATGTTCCATTTTTTATGTTGCAAGTGAAAGAAAAAATGGTTCAAGAAACTTTTTAATTAGTTCACAGCATCTCCCGAAGTAGATGATTATAAGATCACTTTCCGTGATTAATCCATGAAATTTCTCATGAAATATGTGGGATGTGTATGATCAATATTTAATGATTTAAATATTTTAATTTCATACTTTAACTATCATTAGTGTATATGACATTAAATTAACAAGTCATTTTACGTTTATCACACATCCATTATCACTAGTTTACCACCTGCATGAAGTTATTTATTTTTATAATTGTAATACTTTATATCTCATAATTTATTCTCATATATATGTCTATCTCGTAGGACTTTATTTCACTGTCCTTGTTGTTTCTGAAAGAAACTTACATGGGTAAATTGATGTTGAACTCTATCAAGCACAAAAAAACTTGGGAGAATCTATATAAAAAAAACTCCAGCGCATCAAGCAGGATTGTGCTATTCCGCATCATCTTCAAAATAGCCTAAAGCTCAAAAATATAACAATGACCCCTCATACTCTCGAAGAGCTTTAATGATTATTTCAATCATTAGATGATGATCATTTTACCATGTGCATTATATGAATGGTTATTTTTTAAAATTTGAACATGAAAAAAATTAGTGTTAATACTATCTCTGGAACGGTAGTATTATAGAAGACTCCAAATGAGCTTTTATCTTGTTATCCGAAGGAACAAGAATAAACATTAGAGATGAATTGTATTCAAGTGAATCACAAAGAAACTTGCTCAGCTTCAAAGATATTCGAAAAAGATATTCACGTATAAACCACATGCGAAGATGATATTGAGTACATACTTCTTATATCTTATAAGAGTGGTCAGAAGCAACTCTTAGAGAAAATGAGAGCACATGCGTCTGATTTATATGGCACACAAATTTACCACTTTGAAGTGTATAAGGTCACTAATCCAAAGTTAGTTGACAAAGAATTATTTTCTTTGTGGCATGATAAACTCGGTCACTAAGGTGAAACAATGATCTTGAGAATCATTGAAAGTTTACACGGACACCCACTTAAGGACCTGAAGATCCTCCCAAAGGGTGACTGATGAACGATTATTTACATGATCTTTGATGTACAAATTCACACACTTTGAGCTCCATTCTCATGTAATGTTACGCAGATTTGATGTTTTTACTTAGTGTTTCAGTGACAAATCAACTTGAGAAGTAAATGGCAAAATTGAGCTAAAGCTGCGTGAAAATGCTTGGGCAACCGCTCGGACCTCCGAGCTAAAATACTCGCACAACCGCTCGGACCTCCGAGCTGCCACACGACCGGACCTCCGAGCTACCAAACGACCGGCCATCCGACCTTCTTGCGCAAAACACTCCATCCTCATGCCCGATCGGCCAGCCGCTCGCTCACCTCGCATCAGCCGATCGGCTACCAGAACTCAAACCCTAGTGCATCCGATCGGCCACTCAAGTTATTGCGAACAACAAATTGACAAATCGACAAGTCGGCGCATTTATTTCCATCGAACAATGTGAGTTTCATGGGGACCCAAAGAGGCCATTGGAGATGGAGAAGCCTGCATCGGGAAGCCAGGAGACAAAGTAATAACAACACTATAGAAAGAGCCCACATCAGTGAAGAAATGGATCATCAGACATAATCAGAGAAAATCACAGAGATACTTGGCGACAACAGCATCAGACCAGAAGAAGTTCAACAATCAGGGTTTCTCTTAACCTAGTCTTGTACTTCATTTTTATTTAACTGTTGTCATGTATCAACTCACCATGAGTGAGTAGTCCACTTATTGGGATCCAATGGATCCCCAGAAACATCTGCAGTGTAACACATGTCTTTTTATATGATTGCGATTTTATTTCTTTACATTAGATACGGATAGTTCAATTCATACATCCTGTATTTGGTATTTTCACGAGATATCAATAATGTTTGTGTGCGGATTATTTGTATCTATTGTCTGTGTTTGCAGTAGCATATCACAGTAGGTTTACATAGTTGCATGATAGGCGAGAAGCGAAAGTTGAGTCTATGCATGTAATGAGATAAAATCTGATAGGCAAGAAGCGAAAGTTGAGTCTTGATGATTTTTTTTATTATGCGAGAAGCGAAAGTTGAGCATGTAATAAAGCAAACGACCTAGAGAAATAATTCACTATCATATATCAAGATCTACTGTTAGGCAAGAAGCGAAAGTTGAGTCTGCAGTAACTTTGTGTTATAATCTGTTTGTTTTTGGGGAGTCATTGATTCCCAATGTTTCATCAAATTAAAAGACAACCAAACAACAAATCGTATGCAACAACAAATTAAATCTTTAGTTCTCTGTTAAGTCATTTTATTGTTCAATTTATTCATTCTACTGTACTGCATTTTTATTTCAAACCCCCCATTTCAGTACTAATATAAACAATCATTTACAGAAAGTAGCAAACTAGTTCCCTGAGGATTCGACCTGAGTCACACTCAGATTAATTGTTTGATCACGAGTTGCATTACAATCACTATATCTACAACCAATCAAAATGGCGCCGTTGCCGGGGAATTAGTCATTTGTTTATTTTCTGTTATTATTTTTGTTTATTACATTAGTACATTATTTATTCAGTACTCACTTTTAATCCTTCCTTTGTCTGTACGAAGAGAGTAAGGAAAGGTAGAGGAAAGATGGAGCAAAACAATCGCAACAATCTGGTGAACGTACCTGTTCAGCAGAGGGAACCTACTGTTGCAGACTTCATGATACCATCAACCCACACTCAAGGAAATCCCATCCAGATGCCTGAAGGAGGGAATATTGAATGGAGGTCCGGCCTGATACAGATGATAACCATTAATGCCTACAATGGGATGACTGGTAATGCTCATCATCACTTGGATCAATTCAAGGATTTCTGTGCGACATACAAGCCAACAAATGTGGACTTGGAAACGATGTACCTTCGTCTGTTCCATTTGTCACTAAAGGATAGAGCCAAGGAGTGGCTCAATAATCATTCGCCAAATACCTTCACCACCCGGGACCAGCTATCCAGTGCATTTATGATGCAGTTCTTCCCACCAACAAAGACTAAAGAGCTGAGAGAAGCAATCAGCAAATTTACTCAAAAGATGTGCGAGGATTTGCATGAGGCTTATGAAAGATTCAAACGATTACTGTGGGAATGCCCACATCATGGAAACTCACCTTGGCAGCTGCTGTATTCCTTCTACAACGGAATGAATAAGGAAGCCCGACATCTGATGGACAACAATGGAAAAGGTGCCATCAACAAACTGCCACCAACTGAGGCCTTCCAACTGATAGAAGAACTCGCGTCAAACTCACTACAGTTTGGCAGTGGACGCAACAACTATCATAAGGATAGAGACTTCATCAATGGTGTTGTTGCAACCAAGGACGACATTCAACGCCTCACCACAATGTTTGAAGCAATGATGAAGAATCAGAATCCCAGCGTAGCACAAGTCGGAATGGAATACAGTAACCAGTACACTGTTCCACCACCATATGAAGCTAATAGGAACTACCAGCGTCAACCATACTTCAATTATCAGAACAATCATCAAAGCAATCCTCAAACAAATTATGCAGCCCCTGCCCCAAAACCATGGAACGCCAATCCTGTTGCACCTACTGCTCCCAAACCTCAAAACACTCATCCAGGTAATGTCGCATCCTCGAGCAATTCTAATACGACTGACATGTCTTCTATTATTGCACAGCTTGCAGCAACACAACAACAGATGATGCAGCAGATGATGCAGCAGCAGCAACAGAGTCAACAGGAAAGCCAACTAATAGTGCAGAAGCTTAACGAACTACAGAAACATAATGCAATATTGGAGAATCAAATAGCTCAGCAAGCATCAGCATCTAGATTCCAGAGTCAATTGCCACCTTAAGCCGATGTAAAACAGACGGAGAACATCAATGCTATCACTTTGAGGAACGGGAAGGAGTTGCAAGCAGCAAAGCAAGCAACCGCTCGCACCTCCGAGCGTGTACCCGAGCTAGCAGCCGATCGGTCATCCGAGCAAAATGCCACAACCGACCGCATGTCTGAGCTTGTACTCGACCAGGTAACCAAGTCTTCTTCAAATAAAAGTTTTGCTAACTTGTCTGAACCTTTGCAGAAAGAAGTCGACAAAAGACAACAAGAGATCAAAGAGAAAGTACCTTTCCCGCAAAGACTGAAAAAGCGGAATGACAATTCGCACATCCAAAGGTTTGCTAAACTTCTTAGCAACCTTCAGGTATCAATGCCATTCACCGATATAATGCTTAAGATGTCTGGTTATGGAAAGTTTCTGAAAGATATTGTCACAAACAAGAAAAAGTTAGACACTGATCATGTTACACTCGATGCAAATTGTAGTGCCATTATACAACATGCCATGCCTAAAAAGTTGAATGATTTTGGTGCATTCTGTATTCCCATTACAATAGGTCCTGTTAATGTGTCTAATGCTCTATGTGACTTGGGTGCGAGTATTTCGTTAATGCCATTTTCTCTGTACAAAAAGCTTGATGTAGGAGAATTAACACCAACACCCATTAGCCTGAGATTAGCTGATAGAAGCTCTAGGTTGCCTAAAGGTATTTTAGAAGACATGCTCATTAAAAATGGTGAACTTTGGGTGCCCGTTGACTTCTATGTTCTAGAGATGGATGTTGAGAATGAAACTCCGATCATACTAGGTAGGCCATTTTTGAATACTGTTCAAGCTGTCATTGACTGTGGTAATGGAACCATTGAGATGAACCTGGGCAGTGAGAAAGTAAATTTTTTCTTGAAATCTATGGTGAAAGCACCTAAGGACTCTTTGGACTGTGCTTGGCTTGATACTTATGATGATTCTAACCATTTTGATGAGCTGCCAAATTTTGAACATGAACTACTAAGCAGTGAGCAAAGTTTTTGACGATGGACATTTAGAACTCTCAAATGACAATGGCCAAACTTTCAAGGTGAATGGACAGAGGGTGAAAGAATATTTCGGATACAAGCCAGGATTACAAATTTGAAGATGTTGAATCAAAATACCACAATCTCAACATTTTAGAGCAGCTCCGTCTTGGCCAAGACGTTAAACTAGGCCGGTAAGACCTTTAATTTTACTTTCACAATCTCTTTTAACTTTCATCAATCAAATAATATTTTTCTACCCTGCTTGCTCATTATTTACACTAGAATGCTTAGGGACTAAGCATGTTTCAAGTGTGGCGTGGCTGATGTTTATTCGATTATATTCGATTGATGATTGTTGTGTATGCTAAAAAAAATAATTGCAGAAAAAATGATTGAATGTGCTTACCTGATACTTGCTCAAAATCTTTGCTGAAAACACGTTGAATGATGAACATGTTAATCTCTGATGATATGGCTTTGCTGCTCTGAACTCATGAATTTGTTAGCATCTGATTTCTGATTTTCCTTGTGACATGAAAGTTTATGTAAATAGACGATTTCATGCTAGCTTAGTTCAGCATATTGAATTCGTTTAAGCTTTTGGAAAAATCATGATGAACTCCCGCAAACGAGTTTATTTCTCAGATTGGCTCTTAGGTGACTTCAAAAATAATGTGGTTGTGTTTTTGTGCTACACATTATTTTGGTACACTGTCAATTTCAAGTGTGGGGTATTTGCAAATTTCTTTAAAAAAAAGAAGAAGAGAAAGAAAGAAAGAAAAAAGAGAAGTGTAGATGGCGGGGGTTAGGAAGCGGTAGATATGGGTAAATCCCTGAGCCAGGTCTTCCCCTTCGAAACCATCCACACCTGCACTAAAGTAGTGCCAAAGTTTGTATATAAATAAACCCCCGCTTGATCGTGACTTTGTACCATATTTTGTGCACTAACATATTCACAGGTATTCTTTGAGGAAAGACCCTTGCAGATTACTGCGTGAGCCTTGAAGAGAATTTACAAGTTTCGTGTAAGTGAAATTCTTCTTGATAATTCGATTGACTAAACTGAATTTTCGATTAGTTTGAACGAATGCTAGCATATTTGAGTCAAACTAGCATAAGCTGAATATCATATTGAAATGAAGAAACCTTTTGTCTATTTTGAAGTGAGTGATATTGATGCAGCACTGCCTGAACTGATGAATTATCATGTTTATCACTGTTTCAAAATTTCATTCCTAGCTGAGCAAGTATCACGGGATTTGTGAGTATTCCTGTTCTGAAAACTCTCACTAGTTTTATTTGTTCGTTTTGTTCTTTTATTTCCTTAGTTTTAAGATGTTCTGGGGTGATGCCTCTGATGTGTGTTTGTTCAGGAAGAACAAAATCTAAGTGTGGGATATTTTGATGAGCGATTATTTACATGATCTTTGATGTACAAATTCACACACTTTGAGCTCCATTCTCATGTAATGTTACGCAGATTTGATGTTTTTACTTAGTGTTTCAGTGACAAATCAACTTGAGAAGTAAATGGCAAAATTGAGCTAAAGCTGCGTGAAAATGCCTGGGCAACCGCTCGGACCTCCGAGCTAAAATACTCGCACAACCGCTTGGACCTCCGAGCTGCCACACGACCGGACCTCTGAGCTACCACACGACCGGACCTCCGAGCTACCAAACGACCGGCCATCCGACCTTCTTGCGCAAAACACTCCATCCTCATGCCCGATCGGCCAGCTGCTCACTCACCTCGCATCAGCCGATCGGCTACCCGAACTCAAACCCTAGTGCATCCGATCGGCCACTCAAGTTATTGCGAACAACAAATTGACAACACTATAGAAAGAGCCCACATCAGTGAAGAAATGGATCATCAGACATAATCAGAGAAAATCACAGAGATACTTGGCGACAACAGCATCAGACCAGAAGAAGTTCAACAATCAGGGTTTCTCTTAACCTAGTCTTGTACTTCATTTTTATTTAACTGTTGTCATGTATCAACTCACCATGAGTGAGTAGTCCACTTATTGGGATCCAATGGATCCCCAGAAACATCTGCAGTGTAACACATGTCTTTTTATATGATTGCGATTTTATTTCTTTACATTAGATATGAATAGTTCAATTCATACATCCTGTATTTGGTATTTTCGCGAGATATCAATAATGTTTATGTGCGGATTGTTTGTATCTATTGTCTGTGTTTGCAGTAGCATATCACAGTAGGTTTACATAGTTGCATGATAGGCGAGAAGCAAAAGTTGAGTCTATGCATGTAATGAGATAAAATCTGATAGGCAAGAAGCGAAAGTTGAGTCTTGATGATTTGTTCATCTAGTTGAATTATTATGCGAGAAGCGAAAGTTGAGCATGTAATAAAGCAAACGACCTAGAGAAATAATTCACTATCATATATCAAGATCTACTGTTAGGCAAGAAGCAAAAGTTGAGTCTGCAGTAACTTTGTGTTATAATCTGTTTGTTTTTGGAGAGTCATTGATTCCCAATGTTTCATCAAATTAAAAGACAACCAAACAACAAATCGTATGCAACAAAAAATTAAATCTTTAGTTCTCTGTTAAGTCATTTTATTGTTCAATTTATTCATTCTACTGTACTGCATTTTTATTTCAAACCCCCCATTTCAGTACTAATATAAACAATCATTTACAGAAAGTAGCAAACTAGTTTCCTGAGGATTCGACCTGAGTCACGCTCAGATTAATTGTTTGATCGCGAGTTGCATTACAATCACTATATCTACAACCGATCAGTGACTTGACATGCACGACTTGTTCACTTGGCAAACTTATAACAAAACCGTCTATAGCAAAAGTAAACGTGAAATCTTCTATGACGAAAACGAGAAAGAGAGATTGTGTAAATACAAAATTCCCAACTTTAGGGAAGAAGAAAAGGAGATTAACAAGGAGGTTGTGTGAATACAACCTCTATATCGTTCTTGGATCCGAGAACAAATAAAAGTGAACTTGCAGTTTAACGAATATTACACTTATAAAATATAGCAAATAGGCTACCTGATGCGTTTACAAACTCCAAGAAAGTGACAAACTCACTGTAGTCACAATATTTCGTATTAAATACAAAATAATGTTTTGCAAATGATTTATGCTTGAAGCGGAAGTTGTGTTCGTAATCTCTAATGCTCCTCTGATTCTACTGTATTGCTCGTTTCAGTCTACTCAGCTTGATGTGTGCGGATGAAGGCGTGGCGCAACGTGTCTTACGTAGTGTGGGTCTTGATGACTTGCTCTCACGTGTGCAGCGAAGTGAGGGTCGCGGTTTGGACTTGATCTCACGTGCTTTCGTTGCGGTTGGATGCTTTAGCAGACGACATCGGGATGCTTGGGCAGACGGCACGTGTTTGTCGGTTGCTGGCGGATGACGGTTGACGGTTGACTTGTCAGTTGCTGGCGGCTGACGGTTGATTTGTCATTTGCTGACGGCTGACGGTTGATTTGTCAGTTGCTGGCGGCTGACGGTTGACGCTTCTTTTGAGAGCACTCTCCTCTATGCTTTCTTCTCAAATTTCAGAATGTCTCTATTTGTGAAGTGAAATACTCTATTTATAGAGTTCACTAGTGGGCTTGAGATTGGGCCCGTGCTTTGGGCTGAGTTTAACTCATGGACTGGGCTTGTAGCTTTGACCCAAATATCCCTTGTGGGCCAGCCCATTTATACTTTAAATAATCTTGATTTGGTCCTCAAACTTTTAGTGCCTACAAATTGCCCCCTCATGATCATATTGTGCGACACCATTTGAGTGTCTCAGCGCGACGTGATCGTGAGTGATTGACTTGAGAGTCTTGTGGATGTCGAACTTGTCGTAAGAGCTTCCAAGTAATAATTTTTTTTGAGCCACCATGTTGTTCTCCAACTTGACGATTGACTTGTGATTTTTGTGAATGTCGAATTTGTCGTAAGAGCTTCCACGTAATAATTTTTTTTGAGCCACCATGTTGTTCTCTAACTTGACGGTTGACTTGTGATTTTTGTGAATGTCGAACTTGTCGTAAGAGCTTCCACGTAATTTTTTTGTCACCATGTTGTTCTCCAACTTGATATAAAGCAAGAGTAGTCCATCATGGCTTCCTTTATAATTCACACCACCATTCAATTTCCCAGGCTGCTCCCTAAAATGCTGAGGTGGTTTTTTGGCATTACTCCACTTATATCCATCCCAAAGAGAGATAAGCAAAGCCTAAGAAAGGAAAGCCCATGATTTGAATAACACAAGAGGTTCGAATTGTTGGTTTCCCCATTATGGAATTTTCCATCAAGGCGTGGCATTCATGGGGATTTCAAATTCAACTTCATGTCAATTAAAAGGGCATCATCATGGGGCGTGGACTAGCATTGATAATACGAATTCAAGTGTGATTGGGAGCCATCAAGACATAAGGAGCTCGAATTGGAAAGAACACAATCAAGGGGCGTCGGTTTCTTATGGAGTTATGGGAAGAAGATTCTCAGTTGACTCACAAGTCAAATGGTAATTGATGGCATTTAAGGCATGGGCGTTTCTTCCTTTTCAAGTTCAAATCAAGAAGGGGCTCGCCTAGATAAAGAAGACAAGCACATCCATTCTCATCATCGAAAATATAGAAAAGACTTCTCTTATTTCGGTCACTAGAGGATACGTCCTTCTATCATCTTCCTACTATTCATATTGCTTCTTTTTATCAATAACCTACGAGATCTGGAGATCACCGCCAAGGCTTTTGTCTCTGGAACGTAATCATACTCTTCAGGTAATGGTTCATATTCATATAACTTTATGAAAGACATGCATGCATCCTAGATTGGGTTGCTACTGCTGGCAGGCTCAGTTGACCATAGCCGATACCAATCCTTTACATATTCCAGATACAGGATTTGACCATCAATAAACTGCCCCACAATTTCGGGAACCTCCTTTAGAGCTTCAAGGTCTGCTTTCTCGTAGAAAAAAAATCAAGTGTTCTAAACAGAAGCTCTTTTTTTTGTAAGAACAACGTGACTACATCTTGTCTTACTGATTTTCTTTCACTTGTTCATGACTAGGCGCCCTTCCATCCACAGTTGCCGCTTTTTACTGCTCTGACGTTGATGCGCTGTTTTTGACAGTATTCTGGCCTGTTGTTGAGAGACCAACCCGCTATCCTTCTTTGCGTAAAACTGCTATCCATCGGGGGGAGTTTCACACTTTGAATTCATTGTGTAAGAAAAATAAGCTTTTGAGGATTCTGTCACCAAGACTTACGAGTCTAAGGAAATTGGTTTTTAAGTGAGACCGTTTGTGACTCCTCCAATTTCCTGGGAATTCCTTACTTGTCTTAATTTCTTCGACATAGTCGTTTCATTTTGTGACAAACTCACGGTGCGATACAAGTCTCTACCAAAAGAAGGGAGGCGCAATGGTGCTTTTCTTGGACTCGGAGGAGAATGGCCAGCTGTTTCTGAACATCGCGTCTGACTCAAAGGCTATGGAAGACAACATAAAGCAGAAATTTCATGTGTTCCCGTCGATGTTGCGCCCGGATACAGGCTCGAATTTAGGTGCCATGAAGAAGATTTTTTTGCCCGAGCTAACATTGCCCCTTCGTGATGTAGTGCACGGTGGGCCTGCTTACCTCTTGAAGAGTCTTTTGAAGGAAAAGAAGTCGGAAGATACTCGACCCTCTTTGCTTGGTCGAAGGATTGCCACGGGCATTGTGCGGTGGGGTCCCAATTGTTTGAAGATCATTGGAGACTTCACTTATGTTCCTCTTTACTGGGAATGGACTGAAGATGTGATAGCGCGCTGTTCCGCACGTTTGAAGAGTGAAAACATCTATGATGATGTATATGCTTCTTTGTACCAGTACGATCGTGAACCCCAAATAGTGCGTGCCTTCTATGAGAGTTGGTGTCCCTCCACGAATACATTACACACGGTAGCAGGCGAGTGGTCGCTCTCGCTCTGGGATCTTTACGAGATTGGTGGACTTCCAGTAGCAGGGCGTAAGTACGATGAAGTTGTGCCAAGTTTGGAGAATATGAGAGACAATAGAGACACGGCCAAATCTATCCCTCAAGCATTCGAGTGTTTGCTTGGTGCCTATTGCTCTCTTGCATCCCTTCCTGAGTCAAAGAATGTGGTTCGTGCAACGCAATGGGTCCAGTATTGGTGTAAGTGCAAGAGTTCATACAGCAAACCGGGTAGAGAACCAGCTCGTAGAGCAGACAGTCGGCCGAAAAGCAGCCACAATCCGAGAGGAGAGATAAATCACAAACCGCTAGAGTGGGCGTCCGGGGAGATGACCGTCTTTGATGAACTTGGAGTTGATGATTCTGAGAGAAAAACGATTTATCTGGCAGCTTTTTTATCTTGTTGGTTGTGCGTCTTTGTACTACCCAAAGCAGGGGACCCAGTGATCAGGGCTGGTACTTTCGAAGTAGCTGTGCATATGGCGAAGGGATCAACATTCAGTTTGGCGACACCAGTGCTTGCTAGTATCTATCATGGTTTGAATAAGATGGTGAATGCAGACAAGCCTTCTTCTTCTGGTTCAGCATTTCCTTCACATTACTTGTACGGATGGTTGGCCCATTATTTCGGTTCGCACCACGCAATGGATGATATACTTCCTGGCCCTCTCATGGTTCGGTATTCAGGCTCTCGAAGCGCAAAACTCTTTACTGACGTCGAAGCTCGCAATCTGATTCATGACGGCTCTTCGTTCAAGGCTTCTAGCCTTGTGCTGCGGGGGAATTGATGCGGGCCTGTTTGTGATGATAAGTTGGATGCCTTGAAGTTTAATTACATCATTTCACTTCGTACTGCTTACCTCCCCTTGCGTTCCAAGGCTTCTTTCTTTCTTTCTGGAACCCTATCACCCGACTCGTTTTAGCAGGCAGTTCGGTTTCTATCAAGACATTCCGGGCATACTTCCACGCGATGCGGATGATGGCTTCATCCCTTATGCCACAGCATTGAAGCATTTTAGATTACTTCTCTTCAAGGATAGTCAAACTAAGTTGATGCTTCCCGGACGTTCTTTGAATTGGGGGGATATGACCACGTCTAGCTTTAAGCGATGGTGGGCCAAGGTGACAGTAAACGACCTTCGAGAGAATATCCATTTTCTTATGTCCAGCGTCAAATATGGAACGAAGAACAAAACAGCAACTCTTGATATGTTGCCTGAGACTACCGATAGGGTGATCAAGCCCAGACCTGCCTCTCAGAAGAAGGCCATAGATACCGACAGACCAAGTTAGCGGGCCATCGATGGCAGTGATGGAGGCGAAGGTGCTAACCACAAGCATCGTTGCGTGTATGAGGGGCAAAAAGCTCAAGTGCATCAGCATCTATTCGGCCAGGTACCAAACGTTTTGATACGACTTCATTTTATATATATATATACACCCTATTTCTGAGCAGTCTTCTTGTGTGTCGCCCCCTCCCTTTTTTTAGGGTGAAGATTCTGATTCTGCTGTTGAAGAGGTTCGGAGGGTTGTCGTCCCAGTGCCAATTGGTGATGCCACGGATGAGACGCTTGTTGATAATGGAGGACAGAGCCCTATACGGTCGGTGCAACATAGCCAACAAGTCTCCGATGCTTCATCTTCTTCCGGGCGACTGCAGGGCAACAAAGTACCAAGCGCTGGGGCTGTCACTGCTTCACCTTCCTCATGCCAAACTGTCAAGATGACTGACCAGCTCGTGAGGGTTCTCCTTCAGAACCTAACGGAAGCTCCCTACGCAGAAGTCACCGATGTAGCTGCCCGTGTTATCCATCTCCTTGCTAGTCTTCGAAATGTTGGCGATGACACCTCCATTCTTCAGGCAGCCGTTGATGCGTATGTAAAGAGCGTTGCCAAACTCTGTGTAGTCCAGCAGGGTGTTGTTAGCAACTCAGCTCGTCATGCACGTGAGATTTCTTCGGTTGAGGGCAGTCTATGTTCTGCTCGAGTGACTTACAAGGGTGCTCTCCAAACTAGCAAGAGTTTGGAGAGACAAGGAGAAGTAGTGGCGCAGGCAATAGAGGAAGCTAAAGCCAAATTACGAGCTTTGCACGATGAGGTAGAGAGCATAAGACACCAGCAAAGCCGCCAAGCGGACGTAATTGCTGCGGCCGAGTTGAACGTTGGTGCACTTCAACAGAGGTTAGATGAATTGAAAACTTTTCGAGCGAGCTCTGACGACTTGGTGAAGGTGAAGCGTGAGTTGGATCAATGCAGGAAGGCTATCCAGGCAGTTATGCATTAGAACCGTCAAACTACTTTGTTATATTTTTTTTTGAGACTGCACTTGAACACATTTTTTTGTACTCAAGCTACCTACGTACTTACAAAGTCACGTGCGTGACACTTTGCAAGATCAAGTCAACGTAGTTCTTTTTTTTTTGTTTTTTTTGTTTAGCCATTCACAGTTTATACTCTTGCGGGCCATGAGTATCGGTCTGCAGCTTTAGGAGTAGTAGCGCTTTAAGAACTTTCCATTGATTGGCCCGACGCGTACTCCTTCTTGATCCACGATCTTGTATGCCCCATTTGTGTAAGCTTCTTGCACCACGTAGGGACCGTCCCACTTCTCTTTAAACTTGCTTCCCGTCTTGTGTGAGGTGATGATTGGCCTTCTTACTGCTAGAACCAAGTCTGCTTTTTGAAAGGAGCGGGGACGCACCTTCTTATTGAATGCACGTGAAAGCCTTGCTTGGTAGCATTGCAAGCTTTGTTGTGCTTGCAATCTCTTCTCATCGAGGGCTTCTAACTCTGCTAAGCGTAGCTTGTCATTTTCATCACTGCTGAGTCCTTCTTGGATGGCTATGCGCATGGATGGAATTTGAAGTTCAAGTGGCAATACTGCTTCCACTCCATATACTAGAGCATACGGGGTTGCTTGGGTCGGTGTCTTGTATGTTGTTCGATACGCCCACAGTGCTTCACCGATCTTTTCGTGCCAATCACGTTTTGACTTCCCCACCACCTTTCTCAGCAAATTGCACAAGGTCTTGTTAAATGCTTTGGCCAGTCCATTTGCATGAGCGTTGTACATCGACGACTTGTACTGCTTGAATTTGAACTTTTCGCAGAGGTTTGTCATGAGTTTGTTAGAGAACTGCTTTCCATTATCGGTCACAATTCTTTGTGGAACGTCATGTCGCTAGATGATATGCTTTGTTATGAAGTCAACCACGTTTTCTTTCTTTACTTCACGTAACGTCACTGCCTCTGCCCACTTGGAGAAGTAGTCGGTTGCAGCAAGAATATACGTGTGTCCGTTGGATGCCTTGGGATTAATTGGTCCTACTACGTCGAGTCCCCACGCTTCGAAAGGCCATGATGCAACTGTCGGATGTAGATGTTCTGGAGGCTGATGTATGAAATTTGCATTGAACTGACATGCATTGCATTTCTTTGCAAAATCTACGCAGTCTTGCACGACGGTTGGCCAATAATACCCCATCCTCTTGACGCGATCATAAAGTTTCGGACCAGACTGGTGAGCACCACAAATGCCGGCATGAGCTTCTTGCATAACTTCCACTGCTTCTTCTTCGTTCAAGCACCTTAACCATTGCCCCAGGAACGCGCGTCTGTATAATGTCCCTTTGTAGTGGATAAACATTGGGGCACGTCGGCGGATTTCTACCTTGTGTCGAGGATCGGTTGGTAACTTTTGATGATCCAAGAAGTCGATGATAGGTTGACGCCAATCTTCTCTTTCAATTTCATAAGCATATACGACGTTTGACGACTCCATGTTTTCTTCGTTTTCCTCCAACGGCGGGACTACCCAACGATTGCAAACTGGAATGGACATGGTCTCCTCTGCCCCCAGTGCCAAATTGGCTGCTAGGTTAGCAAGCGCGTCAGCCAACTTGTTGGCACTTCTCGGAACATGTCCTATACTGATGGAGTCAAACTCGTTAAGCAATTGTGTCGCATGTCTACGATAGGGGATTAAGTCATCCTTCCTGACTTCGTAATCACCAAGTACTTGATTGATTACTAGCTGCGAGTCTCCATAGATATCTATTTTGTCGATACTTATTTGTCTGGCCATTTGGAGTCCCAAGAGAAGTGCTTGGTATTCCGCCATGTTGTTTGAACATAGTTGAGTGAGTGTGAACGAAAAAGGGAGAAGATGATTCTCTGGTGATACAAACACAACTCCAGCTCCAGCTCCATCGCGTCTTGCAGCTCCGTCGAAGAACATCTGCCATGGAGGCAGCACATCGATGTAGAATATGTCTTCACCTGGAAGATCGATGGAAAACTCCCATTCGGCAGGAACTGGGTGGTCAGCGAAGAAGTCCGCTATGGCTTGCCCTTATGTTGCCCTCTGAGGTACAAACACTAGATCATATTGCTTGAGAAGCATAACCCACTTTGCTAGTCGACCTGACAAGACTGGTCTTGAAAGTATGTACTTGATGGGATCAGCTTTGGAAACTACGTGTACTGTATGCGCTTGCATATAATGCCTCAACTTCTGTACTGCGAATACCAATGCAAGGCATATCTTCTCGATCGGAGAGTAGTTGAGCTCAGCTCCCACCAAAGTTCGGCTCAAGTAATAGAGGGGTCTTTCTTTTCGTTTGTCGGTTTCTTGTGCACACATTGCCCTAAGCGACTTCTCTTGAGCGGCAACGTAAAGTATCAGTGGCTTTCCTGGAGTGGGTGCCCCAAGCACTGGTGCAGTAGACAAGTACTTCTTTATGCTATCAAAAGCTCTGCGACATTTGTCATCCCAAACGAATGGAGCATCCTTTTTCATGAGGTGACTGAACGGTTGACAACGCCCCGCGAGGTTGGAGATGAATCTTCGTATGTAAGCCAGTCATCCTTGTAATCCGCGCAATTCTTTTAAGCTTTTTGGTTTGGGCATTTCTTGAATAGCTTTGATTTTTGTCTGGTCTATTTCGATGCCCCTGTGTGTGACTACAAAGCCAAGGACTTTCCCCGATGTGACGCCAAATGCACATTTGAGTGGATTCATTTTGAGCTGGCACTTTTGGAGTCTTTCGAAAACCGTACGGAGATCTTGGACATGGTCACTCCTGGCTTTTGACTTGACCACCACATCATCGACGTAACATTCTATCATTTTATGCATCATGTCCTCGAAAATCTTTTGCATCGCACGCTGATATGTGGCTCCCGCATTTTTTAGGCCAAAAGGCATGACTTTGTAGCAGAAGATCCCTTTCGGAGTTCGGAATGCTGTAGCATCTTGGTCTTCAGGCGCCATGTGTATCTGGTTGTAACCAGCCGTGCAGTCCATGAAGGAGAGAGCTTCATGTCCATTTGTTGCATCTATCATGAGTTCCGTAACTGGTAAGGGGAAGTCATCCTTTGGACATGCTTCGTTGAGATCTCGGAAGTCCACGCACACTCGCAGCTGCCCATTCTTCTTCCTTATTGGAACAATGTTGGCTATCCACGTCGGATATTTAACTTCACGAATGAAATCTGCGTCGATGAGCTTATTAACTTCTTTCTCAATTTCAGGAACCAGCTCTGGCCTAAATCGTCGTTGGGATTGTTTCTTTGGTCCGACTCCCCTCTTGATTGCTAGACGGTGCAAAGATATCTTTGGATTAAGCCCTGGCATTTCTGTGTAGTTCCAAGCAAAAACGTCTTTGTATTCTGCCAATAATTTGAGGTACTGCCCCTCTTCTTCTTCGGTTAGTAGGGTGCTAACGTATATTGGACGCGGATTTTTGGTGGTTCCGAGATTCACCTCTTTCAAGTCATCAACAGTTGATTGCCCGCCGTCTTCGGGTACCTCTGGAGCTTGATCAGCCTCTACCTCTTCGACTTTATTTGGAACTTCTTCGGCTGTTACGTGGTAGGATGTCACTACATCATACTCCGTTACGTCTTCCTCTTCATTGTTTTTGATTTCATCTGCAGTGATTTGGTGAGCTGATATAGCATCTTTTCGACGATGGATGGAAATTTTCACAGGTGGCGGAGGCTTGTGACCTAGACCAGCATGTTTGTGAGCCGTTCTGTGAATCTAGGCGAGACTGTAAGGATGAGGTTCGATCACTTTTCCGAGCACAGCTGGTCTTTTGAAATCGTATCCTGACTTCTCCATCAACTTATAGGCATTTGGATCAAATCTCCCCTCCAAACTTACATTCCCTTCATGTGATTTGATTGACTCCGAAATGAATTCTTCTGGTGGAGGCCTCAGAACATGTGTTGTATTTGCGCTGGGTAATGGAATGACTACTTTTGCCACCCATTCTTGTTTGACCATCCTTCTGACCTTCTTTTGATCTTTAAAGCTTGTCTCTGATTTTTGACAGTCTTCCAAGGGTCTTTGTCCGGCTTTACGTCGAGATTTAGGTACATATCACAAGGTAGGGAGCGTGCTTTCAAGAGTCGGCCTTTGCGTTTGTACAGGTGTCATGACACATGCTCTGCTCCTGGCCTCTGATTTAATTTCTGATTTTATCTTTGGCCGATTTTGGTTTGCTTTTGGTCTTTCCTTATCGTTCTCTCTAGTGGAAGGGATGATTAATGGCAGTAGTTCACTTGACACACCGTTTTCTTCATAGAACTTAGCATCTACAAAAAACGAATCTGCCTTGGTAAATGGTTTGACGTCCCCATTTATCTTTCTTTCACCGTCACGATAATACTTCAAGCATTGATGAAGAGTTGATGCCACAACTCCGTTCTCATGCTTCCATGGTCGACCGAGTAGCAACTTGAATGAAGTTCTAACGTCAATGACATGAAACAAGGTATCGGCCGATAGCTCTTCAATTGCTAGATTAACGCGGATCATGCCAATCGCACGTTCAGTTTTTAGGTTGAATCCGTGAATTAAAAGCTGGCTATTAGAGAGTTCATCCATAGTGATTCCCAATA
This sequence comes from Rhodiola kirilowii, assembly GCA_033675215.1. NCBI lineage: Eukaryota > Viridiplantae > Streptophyta > Magnoliopsida > Saxifragales > Crassulaceae > Rhodiola > Rhodiola kirilowii. The sequence continues at coordinate 14,982,296 of CM066193.1, read as the reverse complement.
AATCCATGGTTTCTTTTGGCATGAGGTTTACTCCAGATCCTCCGTCCACCAAGATTCTTCCCACCCTTTGTCCTCGGATGTAGCCTGTAACATATAGAGGTCTGTTGTGAGGTTTGGATCCAAGAAGAAGATCTTCGTCAGAAAATGTCAAGGTCGTGTTGCAGGAGGTGCATTCGGCTTGACTTTTCCTTAGTTTTTCTGTATTTTTGATGACGTCCTCCTTTAGCTTTGGATGTAGGAGTGCTTGTGCTATTCGTTGCCGTGATTCCTCTGGCAAGTAGAAAATCTGCTCCCACTGCTAGTGTTTAGGGAGAGTTTCCAGGATATGAAGCACATCAGCGTCATCTTGAGGATCCGAAGGTGGTTGTGTCTTTGTGGTTGGAGATTCATTCCTCTGCTCAGCTTTGTGTTCTTCTTCACTTCCTTCGCTTATTGCCTCTGAGGTTGTGTTGACCCCAACTTTACCGAAGTAATCCTCCAGAAGGAAGTCTCCTAAGATAATGGGACTTGGTGGAATCTGCTTCAAAGGATCAATAGGCAGTATATGTGACCCCAGACTCCCCTCGAGTCTTCTCTCCCCTTTCATCTGACGTGGTCTCTTCTCGGTCACGTGCTTCTTTTTTCGGCGGACAAGTTCTGGTTATGGACTGACTTGCTTCTTTGATCTTCTTCGAGTTACAAGAGTCCATCCTTCATCATCCTCCATGCATTCAACCTCTTTCATAATCCCATAAGTTTCGATTCTTTTTGGATTATAATCGCATCTCAACTTTTTTGATTCAGCTTCAATAGATGGCTTTGATATCCACACTTTTGTTGGCTCAAGGGTGCCAAATTGGATTTGTTGCATGCACCATTCTTGTGGCTTGCAAAGTGAGTCGTAACTAGTCGTCACGGAGGTGTGGTTTGCTTCTATTGTCTCATCTGTGTCGAGCTCGATGCGTCCTTCTTTGACTAATCTCATTATAAGCTCCTTGAAAGTGATGCAGCTTTCGATACTGTGGCTAACCAATCTATGATAGCGGCAGTATTTGGGATCATTAGTCCTGTTGACTTCATCTGGGCGTTTTGCTTCTGGTAAGTTGATGATGCCTTTCTCCAACAGGTCATCGAGCATGCCTGACAGATCAGAGTCAGGGAATGGATATTTCTTGGCTTGTAATTCCTTCAGTGTAGGCTTTGTGCGCTTGAAGTCTTTTGAGGTGACTTCTTTCCTCTTCTCCTGCTTTGGTTTTGATGATATATTTACAGGAGCGTCGTTGGTGCTGATGGCCATGGCCTCTTTCGAAGCATTTTTTTGACCCTTTCAGGCTTCTTGTATTCCCTCTTATTGATGATTGCCTTTGACGAGGATATGTGATTCCTTCCATGTCCTTTCATGGTGATTTCCATGTCGTGTGCGCGTGTGGCCAACTCTTGAAAATTCCTAGGTTTGATACCCTTAAGGATGTATAGCAAATCCCAGTTCATTCCATCGATGCACATTTCTACAGCTGACGTCTCGCTGATGCGATCTTTACATTCAAGGCATAATGAACGCCAGCGATTGATATAGTCAACCACGGGTTCTTCTTCCCATTGTTTCGTATTTGTCAGTTCACTCATACTGACAACCCTTCTGGTGCTATAGAATCGGTTGAAGAACTCATCCTCCATCTGACTCCAGCTGTCAATAGACTCTGCCTCCAAGTCAGTGTACCAATCGAAAGCAATGCCTTTTAGAGACTGCACAAATTGTTTGACCAGCAGATCTCCTTCAGTTCCCGCGTTGTTGCACGTTTCTATGAAGTTGGCAACATGTTGCTTTGGACTTCCTTTTCCGTCAAATTGCTGGAGTTTGGGGGGCTGATATCCATGTGGCATGCGCAGACCGTCTATCCTCTTGCTGTAGGGTTTGGCACAGCGTGTACCACCAGAAGAATCTCCACCTAGCTGGCTCTTGACCGCGTTGGTTATCAGCACTTGAAGTTGGTCTTCGTTGCACGCAACACCTCCGTTCCTGTTGGTTTCTACAATGATCATCTTATTATTGTCATCATCTCCTGCCGTCAGATTGACTTCTTCATCCTTTCGTTTCCCGAGCCCAACCACCTCTTTCTGGAGTTCTTCAAGCTTTTTGTTCTTCTCCTGATTGTCTTTCAGGACTAGCTCAAGCATCTCTCTTAGTTCTTGCATCTGCTCCTCCATGGTATTGGTGCCTATGGTCATGACAGAGGCTACACAGAGTTTGGGTGGCTCGGCTTGTTTTGGCAGAGTCAACTTCGCTTTTGGTGAGGGTGTTCCGTCAGCTTTCACACTTCCCTTGTGTCGTGGGGAGTTGGAGGCAATCACTGCCTTAGCTGCAGCCATGATGGAAGCAACGGTATATGTGCGTTCCCTCCTTGGCACTTGAGAAACTCGTAGGCTTGCAGCAGCAACATTGACAGCCATCCTTTGAGCCATTCCTCTTGTGCAGATGCTGGTTGGTTGAGCTACAGTTGCGGCGTAAGTTTTCTTGGGAGTTTGCAGACTGGTAGGTTGAGCAGACATCTTAGCTTTAGCGTAGGGATGAGAGGTAGAGATTTTCACGTCGGGTTCACCAAAATTTGTAGTCACAATATTTCGTATTAAATACAAAATAATGTTTTGCAAATGATTTATGCTTGAAGCGGAAGTTGTGTTCGTAATCTCTAATGCTCCTCTGATTCTACTGTATTGCTCGCTTCAGTCTACTCAGCTTGATGTGTGCGGATGAAGGCGTGGCGCAACGTGTCTTGCGTAGTGTGGGTCTTGATGACTTGCTCTCACGTGTGCAGCGAAGTGAGGGTCGCGGTTTGGACTTGATCTCACGTGCTTGCGTTGCGGTTGGATGCTTTAGCAGACGACGTCGGGATGCTTGGGCAGACGGCACGTGTTAGTCGGTTGCTGGCGGCTGACGGTTGACGGTTGACTTGTCAGTTGCTGGCGGCTGACGGTTGATTTGTCAGTTGCTGGCGGCTGACGGTTGATTTGTAGGTTGCTGGCGGCTGACGGTTGACGCTTCTTTTGAGAGCACTCTCCTCTATGCTTTCTTCTCAAATTTCAGAATGTCTTTATTTGTGAAGTGAAATACTCTATTTATAGAGTTCACTAGTGGGCTTGAGATTAGGCCCATGCTTTGGGCTGAGTTTAACTCATGGACTGGGCTTGTAGCTTTGACCTAAATATCCCTTGTGGGCTAGCCCATTTATACTTTAAATAATCTTGATTTGGTCCTCAAACTTTTAGTGCCTACACTCACATGTACCAACTGGAAATGCACCGACTTGTTTGCATCTTCCTGTAAGAAGTCCAAACAAAAACATTGTAAGTGATTCTCAAGCACATCGAAAGTGTGGGAGATCGTTGGAAATGTAACGAACGTTATGAAGTTGTAAGATATAAAGCTAGACTGGTTGCACAAGGTTTTACATAAAAACCAAGAGTGGATTATATGGAAACGTTTCACCCGTAGTGGATGGATCAACCCTTAGGTTTCAAGTTGCTTTAGTAGTTGTCGAACGAATTAAAATGGAACTCATGGATATGATGATAACTACATGCTTATACGGGTTCGTAAATAAAGATATATACATGAAATTCCATAATGATTCCCACATGTGAAACCTGGTCATATATACTTCATTAAATTGAAAAGATCATTATATGGCATGGAACAATCTGGTCGGATATGTTATAATTACATCAGCGAATATTTACTAGCGCAAAGATTTATTAATAATCAAATATGCACATGCGTTTTTATAAAAATGACAGAATTAGGTTACGTAATCATAGATGTGTATGTTGATGATTTAAATATAACAGGAACTCCAAAAGAGTTCCAGTTGGCAGCAAATTATTTGAAAAATGAATTCGAGATGAAAGATCTAAGAACTATCAAGTATTGGCCCTGCAGTTTGAACATACAAAGAATGAAATTTTTATACATCAATCAAATTACTCTAAGAAGGTTCTAAAACGTTTTAATAAGAATAATACACATCCATTAAGTACGCCTGTGGTAGTAAGATCACTTAATATCTAAAAGGATCTTTTTCGTCCCCGGTCAAACAATGAAAATGCTATAGGCTCAGAAGTACCTTATTTTAGAGCAATTGAGACTTTAATGTATCTTGCCAATAATATCCAACCAGTCATGTCTTTTACAGTTAATTTACTCACAAGATATATTTCATCCCCCACAAAATGATATTGGAGTGGTGTTAAGAGCATCTTATGTTATTTACGTAGAACAAGTGATCTAGGTTTATTTTTCAAAAGAAAAAATTGAGTACAAAATAGTGAATTGGTTGGTTATGCATGTGTAGCTTAATCTGATAAAAACAGCGACCAAAATAGATGATTGGTCGAAATTTGCCGAAATCAAAAAGTTCGAGTCAACCTTCTACAGTTCATAGAGGTGTTATCCGGTGTCCGTTGACGATTAGATAATTAATAAAAACAGCGACGAAAGATAAATAAAAACAGCGACCAAAAATAAACAATTGATCAATTTTGCCGAAATCGAGGGAGTCAGACCCTGCACCCCTTGGATTTGCCTCTGACTGTCAATGTCGTCCTCAGAATAAATCGGCACTGACGGTGCAGGCTTCATTAAAACCAGGGCAATTATAAAACTCAAAACATTATAAACTCGAGATACAACTCCAAAACAGTGCAAAAATTCTCTCTCAAATGATAGGGCGACCCTTCGCTTAAAAGTGCGTTTTATTTACATAACCCATAGATACATAGCACTGCTGCGGGGCACGAAAGAAACAGTTGCTTCAGTCTTACCATATATGCCTAAATTGGTGCCAATTGATGTGAAGATCTGGTTTGGGGCCACCAAACTTAGAGCTATGGTGTAAGGGGGCACCAAACTTACGGTCGTGGAGTAAGCGCTTCTGTATGTAGGCCATCCAGATTGCAATCAGCAGGAACACACACATAAGGACTACAACCTGCATCCAGTTTGTTATTGAATTAGGGCCTGTTTTCTGGGCTTTAAATTTGTATTATATAAACCATTTTAACACCACATAAATTAACATAACATAACATAACATAAATTAACATAAATTAACATAACATAACATAACATAAATTAACATAACATAAATTACCACCATCATCATATTACCACCATCATCATCATCATCATCATCATGTCATCATCATCATCATCATCATGTCATCATCATCACCATCATGTCATCATCATCATCTTCATGCATCATGCATCATGCATCATGAATAGTAATAGTAATATGATGAATAGTAATATGATGATGATATGATGATGATGGTGAATAGTAATATGATGATGATGATGACATAATGATATGATGATGATGGTGAATAGTAATATGATGATGATGACATGCTGGTGATGGTGAATAATAATATGATGACATGATGATGATGGTGAATAGTAATATGATGAACAGTAATATGATGAATAGTGATATGATGATGATATTGAGATGATGATGATGAATAGTAATATGATGAACAGTACTATATAATGAATAGTAATATGATGATGATAGTGAGATGATGATGATGAATAATAATATGACATGATGATGATGTTGTTGATGACATGATGATGATGATGATGCCATGATGATGATGGTGATGACATGATGATCATGATGACATGATGATGATCATGATGACATGATGATGATCATGATGCCATGATGATGATCATGATGACATGATGATGACATGATACATGATGATGATGGTGATGACATGATGATGGTATGATGATGATGTAATGTTAGGTTGGTATAAACTAAAATAAATTAAAACAAAATAAAATAAATTAACATAACATAACATAACATAACATAAATTAACATAACATAACATAAATTAAATTAACATAACATAAATTTAAGTTCAATCAAACAAACCCTTAGTCTATATCAACTCCCAATCATTAATAGACAGTAGAAAAATATCCAACTTTACTCTGAGTTATCACAGATAGGGTACCTTGATTTTCACATGACTTTGTAATGTCAAATTGTTGCGAGGAATGTTCTTATCAGCGTGCTCTAGGGAATAGCGTAGCATGTCAGTGATAGGCAAGTCGGTTGCCGCATCATCAGTTTCTGGAATGAGCATGTGGGTGTCAGAAGTTATATAAAGAAAAGACTAGGTAAGCTGACATTCAATTTTGAGGTGCAAGCGCCCCAGAATAATAGTTAGGCTTAGGTACCTGGAATGTCAAATATTTGTGTTGCTGGTGGAATGCCTAGTAGCTCCCCAAGATAGATGCGGACACGAACCCGATCGACTAGAGAAAGTAGGTCACCGTGGGTGAAAACAAGAACTGGTTTATCATCTGCAAAACAATGAATAATTCGATTATCTGCGATGCACAAGCACAGGTGGCATAAATGACACGTTTTCAAAATTACAAGTAGTCATTGTGCAGAGAATCCAAAAATGCATTACAGTTACATAGTATATAAGTGAGGAGCGCTCAAATGAAAATTCCTTATTTTTTCGAAAACTTGAGACCCCAATCTTTACCTTCCAAAATGCAAGATGCATTTTCTAAGATACATTTTGCTGGTGACACGAGTCCCATGTGCATTTTCCAATATGTATTTGCAAAGTCAAAGCCACCTTTTTTACTTTGCTTTTTGAATATGTGTCACATGCAGATTCAAAGATGCATCATGATCTAATGGTGAGATTTGGGTTCTCAAGTTCTCGAATTTTTAAGGGTTCTCAATCGAGCGCTCCCCGTATATGAGTAGCATGAATTATATGGCTCATTTTTTTGGTAGAAAGCCCGTCATGCTATGAACAAAGGAGCTTCAGTTTGTCACACAAAAAACACCAAGCGGGTCAGCTCTTTGGCAGATCATGTTAAAAGGGTAAGTTCGAGGAAACTTTTTTGCACATAGAATTTAATGCTTTTATGTAAAGATAAAATGCTTTATACTGCTCAAAAATGGGAAACTTGAATCTAATTTCTCCACATGTGTAAACTGCAAATTTATTATAATGCGCACTTGACAGTTTATGGAGTTTCCCAGCTATAGTGTATTTCTTTAAGAATGTCCTGATGGCCTTCGACCACCATAATAACTAGACACTTGTTATAGATAAGTTCACTAAAATAGCACAATCGGAGAACGATTTTACTTAACTAACGTGGTTTGATAGACCACTATCTAGCACTACTAACCAGTATGAAAAGAAAGGAAAACAAACAAGATGCATTACCTCTAAAGGACAAGTAAGGATTACGAAATGTCGTAGCGACTAATTTATTATAGTGTTGGTCCGTTGCTGCTCCTTCACTGTCCATAGCTTTCAGCACAGAAACTCCGTTCACAACGAATATAACAAAGTTCACCTTTCTAATCTTGCAGGAGATGCAACCAATTTGGCGACCTCTCGTTAGCACTAGCAGTCTTCCTTTGAGACCGGAATCATCAGAGTTCCTGATCCAAATTTGCAAATGTATTTACCTTTGGATTTGAAATAGAACTGACTTATAAAGTAAAGTGTTATCAAGGTCAAAAATACCTGATAACGACTTCTCCATCACGAACACCTTTTTCAAGCCAGCGCTTTAGCATCACATCGTTATCAGAGAAGCAGTCCGATAAACTGCGAGTGTCATACAGACAGACTGATGTTGAATTTTTAGGAATTGCGTACTCCTGAAGGAAGTAGGTACCATCACTATTTGATGCCATATCTACGTAAGAACAAGTCACACGATGCGTCAGATAAGAAAGAAAGTAAATTATGAAAAAGTAAAAAACTCCAAGCACTTCAGCTAATTTTGGGTAGAAGAAAAGAAGTGGTTGGCAATGGCCGTAGCTGTACAAGACAAATTAGGACATACAGGATACTTGAGCCCTATCTGGTGCAAATTTGTCAGAATCGAACACTTTGGAAACTCTGTTGAGAAGTGTACTCTTCCCAGACCCCTTAGGGCCAAGTATTAAGAGTGTTGTAATCTTTGGAATTTTGTACTGCGCCAACTTTGCATCACTTGGTTTCTCCATCCACGCACCAGGAGTGTAACTATAATGCAACAAACGAGTACCATGATCGTAACTCATAATCAAAAAACTAAGGACTCATCTTTTTTCTTTCCAGAACCATCCACAGGTGTTCATATCGGGAGTAAGTGCTTATTCACCTTCAAAACATTCCTAAAACACTTCCAAATTTCCAATCTTAACTTGTTCAGCACAAAAAGTTGCCTCAATGCCGCAACATGAATTCACAATCCAACAGGCACAATTCAGCCAACTATGATGTTCTCATAAACCCTAGCTAACACAAACCATACCACTTATTTTGTAACTTTGTATCCCATCAAACAAGCGAAATGAGCTCATCTAATATTCACGAGCCAGTGCCTAACTCGGGCCAAAATACGAACCCAAACTTTCAACAGGGCAAAACACACACAAACTTGTACCCAAACTTACAACAGGGCAAAACACAAACACAAACTTGTAATTAGGGCAAGAAGAAAAAAAATTCCAGGAAAAAAATCACAACAGTGTAGAGAGTACAAATTGATTATGCAAACCTGAGGATTTTGTTTCTGGCCTCTTCCAGTTCGAAACCCTGAGAGCGAATCTGTAGCTGCTCATAACTGCGCAGGACTTGTTTCTGTACATGCTGTGTCCGCCTCTGCTCAAAATCAAGGTTGGTATCGGAAGGAGGAATCAAACTGCAGAACTCTCCGTCTCTCCTGATCGAATCGTAATTCTGAAAGATTGATTCTTCATCTGCCATCATCAGATAACAGGTTACCTCAGTAAGAGTAGTAAAAATACCATCAGTGAGTTTGATGGAGTCTGGCAAAGTAAAATTTGACCAACCTGAAGACCAGACGGAATCTCCACCCATGGCTGCTGCTCGCGGCCTCACCAGTAACACTAATCACTAGGGGTAGGCAAAAGTGGATTTGGTTACACTCACTCCTTACGGAAAAAATTGTTAAAAAATGCATACATTTCACTTTAAATTTATGCTTTATAAATTAAATTTAATTAACATAATATAATATAAATTAAATTTAATTCAACTAACATAACATAAATTAAATTAAACTAAATAAAAATAAATTGTATTTTATTTTTAAGTTCATCAACATCATCATCATCACCATCACCACCACCACCACCATCATCATCATCGTCAGCGTATCATCATCATCATCATTATCATCATGATCAATATCATCATCATATGACGATGATCATCATCATCATATGATGATGACGATGACCATCACCATCACCATAAGTTTATCATCATCACCATCACCATGTCACCATCATCATCACATGACACCATCATCATCATGTCATCATCATCATCATCATCATCATCATGTCACCATCACCATCATCACATGACATCATCATCATCATGTCATGATGAATAGTAATAGGATGAATAGTAATAGGATGATGATGAATAGTAATATGATGATGATGGTTGTGATGAATAGTAATATGATGATGATGGTTGTGATGAATAGTAATATGATATGATGAGGATATGATGAATAGTAATATGATTTGAGGATGATGGTTGTGATGAATAGTAATATGATGATGATGATGCATGCATGCTGATGATGGTGGATGATGATGATGATGCTTGATGATGATGATGATGATGATGATACATGATGATGATGCATGATGCATGATGCATTATGATGATGATGCTGATGCATGATGATGATGCTGATGCATGATGATGATGATGATGCATGATGACGATGATGATGCATGTTGCATGATGATGATGGAGGATGATACATGATGATGATGCATGATGATGATGTACGATGATGATGTACGATGATGCATGATGATGATGATGATTGTTAAGTAATGTTAAGTGAGTATAAACTATAAGTTAAACCAAAATAAATTGAAATAAATTAAATTCAGCTAACATAACATAAATTAACATAAATTAAATTAAATTCAGCTAACATAACATAAATTAAATTAAATTCAGCTAACATAAATTAAATTAACATAACATAAATTCAAGTGGACAGGCCCCAAATAAAGCTGATGTAGAAGCGATTCTTTATCTCAAACTATCCGTTTTAAACAGCATCGCATCGCACCGCATATATAATTAAATAATTTAAAATTATTACATATAAAAACAAAAACAAATAATAATTTCAAATTGAGTTAATTTATGAAGCTAAGAAAACAGAAGGATGTTATTGAGATTAAGGATGAGTAGACAAGTACTTCAATGAACCATCTGAAGACCCTTCAAACAAGAATTTCAATCTTTTGGATTGGTGGAACGAAAATACATCAATGTATCCTATTCTATCTAAAATTACCGAGGACATATTTGCAGTTCCAGCTTTTACAGTTGCTTCAGAATCAACTTTCATTCTTGGATCAAGGGTGGTGGATCTATTTAGAGCTACATTAACTCTAAGATGGTTGAGGGATTGGTTTGTCTAAAATGATTGGCGGTGGTGACTTGAGCTTTGATGAGTCACTCTGATCATCAGCCATCACATTAGTCATCACCAGGAAAAATGCCACTACAAGAATCAAACTCCGCCAGCTCTCAGGCAGCCCGACTCTCCCCATCTCTGATAATATCGAATAACTCAAGTCAGTGCTTCTCTTCTGTTCTGGTTTGTGTCTATAACATGCCCATAATGTTCTCTGTTTATAGTGTTCGCCTTGAGCTTCATGGTTGACTTGTATATGTTTCTTTACTGCCCTAAACAAGTTCCCAACAACTCTTTTGCACTATTTAATTTAACTTCCCATATTTAGTAGGATATATATCCCACAGCTGCTCACCTTACAGATGGTGGACTGCCACTAACATTCCCATTTTCAGTTGTTAAGGGAGCTTTTCATTCGAATATGTGTCAACTATATTTTTCTAGTAATGTCGGTAGCTCTTGCGCTTGATAGTGTATGTGCACGATGTTGTCGCTGCAATCAAATGTAGACCCAAATCAAATGTTGTTGCTGCTGGTGCATCTGATCTGTTTATCTTCGGCACGGAACAACCTCTTGAATTATTACACAATTTGTTTTCCGAATGTGTTGACATTTTTAACTAGTTTCAACTGTGGCAGAATACAAATGTTTTTTTTTTTTGATTAAGCAGAATACAAATGTTGGCTGGCATAATATCACGTAGCTAAATATTGTTGTTTAAATTTGAAGTATCAGCAAGTAATTTCAATTTCAATAATGGGGATAAAACTCCATTTTGCATATACTCTCTAGTAAATTCAATTCACGCGTTTTGTAGCTGTGCATTCTTTTGGTTCTCCCTTCAATTTTCTAACTTGATGCGCATATACAGGTCCAGTTGTTAAGCCATGCGATCCAATCAACCAACGACAACATTGCGGGGATGATTTGAATAGGGAAGTCACTTATAAATACAACATGAGTTTTTTTATTTTTTCCCTGTTTTCCAAACTCAATCTCGTTTTTGCTCTGTTTTAAACTCAAATATCAAGTTTGTCCTGTTAAAAAAAATGATTTGGGGAACCGGTTTGTCTCATTTTTGATAAAAACCGGGTTCTCCCAAATTGGTTTGCTGTTTGTGCACATATTTGGTCTTACGTGGACCGAAAGAAATGTAATTATGCCCACGTGTAAAACCGGTTTCCGCCAAACCGGTTTGACTGGTCAACAACAATTATTTTTGACAAATTTAACTAATTACCACCCAATTCAACTAATTATCACCCAATTCAAATAATTAACACCAAATTCAACACAAACATTTTAACTAATTAACACTCAATTCAACAATTCAACACAAACATTTCAACTAATTATGTTTGTGTTGAATTTGATGTTAATTATTTGAATTGGGTGATAATTAATTGAATTGTTTGTGTTGAATTGGGTGGAATTGAGTGTTAATTAGTTAAAATGTTTGTGTTGAATTGTTGAATTGAGTGTTAATTAGTTAAAATGTTTGTGTTGAATTTGGTGTTAATTATTTGAATTGAGTGATAATTAATTGAATTGTTTATGTTGAATTGGGTGGTAATTAGTTAAATTTGTCAAAAATAATTGTGTTGACCAGTCAAACCGGTTTGGCGGAAAATGGGTTGATCAGTCAAACCGTTTTGGCGGAAAACGGGTTGACCAATCAAATCGTTTTGGCGGAAACCGGTTTTACATGTGGTCATAATTTCATTTCTTTCGGCCCACGTAGGACCAAATATGTGCACAGTCAGCAAACCGGCTTGGGAGAAAACGGTTTTCATCAAAAATGAGACAAATCGGGTTCCCCTAATCGGTTTTTTTAAAAACAGGGCAAACTTGATATTTGAGTTTAAAACAGGGCAAAACGAAATTGAGTTTGAAAAACAGGGCAAAAAAAAATTACTCGAACTTGGGGTTATATTTACGAGATTGAGTTCAAGGAGTTATATTTACGTTACATAAATAAGGGAGTCATTTGTACAAAAAAAGAAAAAGACTCGGGGCCATCTTGTAAAAGTCCTTAAACTTGAAAATCTATTATAACTGATTTTCAAATTTGAAGCGCTAAAATAATGAATTCTAACTTCTTCTCCAATTTTCTTTGCCTTCCCATGCGAATTTTTGGTATACTTGGCTACAGGCCCGGCCCCAATGTGAGGCAGGTGAAGCGGGTGATTCAGGCCCCATTTGGCCAAAAAATATTGTTTTAATAAATATAATAAATAAAATAATAGAAATTAAAAGAAATACAACAGATTCTCAATTCTCATCTACACATCTCGGCATCTCGCAATCGCAACGGGAAATTGGGAAAATCGGCACTCCAAAGCAAGCTCAAACTCTAATCGACAGGACACAAATCACAAGTCAAACTTCCATCGCATCTTCAATCGATTCACATACAGCAAGTTCGCCACTCGCCAGTCCCAAGTTTGGCATCCGCTGCAATCCCTAATTTCGTCCGTGCAATCCCAGCTTTCCAGGTTTCATCGTTTCTATGTCCTAATTGTATTTTGTTGTTGATTTTTGTGTGAATAGGTTGTTACTCATTAGAATACTTATAATGTCTAGCCGTAAACTTGAATCTGGTTTTTCAAAACTCCAAAAGAAGAGAAAGATTGAAGCTTTAATGGATTCTCAAAAGGGGGCTCTTGATAAGTTTATTGTTAGGTCTTCTTTGATTGAAGAAACTGAGAATCCAAGCTTAAATGAGAATGAAATTGTGCAGGAAGATGTTGATGAAGTAATTATAAAGGAAAAGAGTCATATGGATTGTGAAACTCATGAACAAGTAAATGGCGGTAGTGATTTGAATACAATAGTTTCAAAAAACATATACGATCCAAGCCAATGGATAGAAATTGATAAAAATTTGAGAGACTTACTAGTTGAAAGGGGTCCTATTCATGTGACTAGTTGTGATTTCCCTAAGGATAAAGATGGAAGACATTTTTCGGCGAAACATTTTTTGCTTCCCAAAAAGCTAGGAGGATAAAATTTAAATAAAAATACATTTGAGATTGGTGTTCCGTTTGAAGTTGCTTCTACATTGACATTTGAGTTTGCAGGCTTTCTTGTGATGCTTGAAATTGCTGCACTGTTGCTACTAAAATTGTTCTGCTGCAGCTGCTGAAAATGCAGCTACTATTATTGCCGTTGTCTCTTGTCTTGGCTGCTGATTTTTAGATGTTGCTGCTGTTGAATTTTTGTCGCAAATGGTGCTGAAATTGTGCTGCTGATGCTGCTGAAATGGTGATGTTGTTTGATGCTGATGTTGCTTAAAGGCGCTGAAATGTGCTGCTGTTTGCTGCTGAAATGTGCTGCTGTTTGCTGCTGAAATTGCTACTGCTCCCTCTTTCCATGGCTGATAAAATTGTATTTGGTGACACGAAAATATGACAAAACAAGGTATGCACTAGTTTGTAAAATAACAGGGCTTTTTGAATGTTGGTTTGAATCTTTATTATTGTGCGTCGTAGACTAAAAAGGCCCATTTTTTCTGTTTCGCTTCAGGCCCCACGAAGCCTTGAGACGGCCCTGCTTGGCTACACCAATTATTGCATGTTTTCAATTTGAAGATCTGATACATCTGATAGTACTCGTGGGTGACACAAAGCTGATAAACGTACGATTCGACTTGAATGAATACAATACAAATAAAATTATGCATCTTACGGTCTTATTAAATGGAACGCAAACGATTATTTAAAAAAAGCCGCAATAGAATAGAAATCAACATCCGATGTCAAAAATCAAAACTAATCGATTCTTGAACAAATTAATGAAATGGATCAGATAGGGAGGAGTCATGCTCAGCAGCTGAATAATTAAAATAGTCCCTGATCATAAGATTCGCTATGACTACCTCAACCTTTGTGCATTATCCACCTCTGATCCTTATCAACCACTATTGGAGAAGAAAGTGGGAGTTTTAGTGCAAGGGTCTGTATAGCGTTGTGTTCTTATTTCCAGTCCGAGCCTGTTACTTCTGGAGGGAATTGCAGTTGGTCGTCACGGCGTCGTTTTGGTCTCAGCGTGAAAGCTGTGCGTTTGGGACAAAATGGCATCGCTCTCGATCGGCTATATATTTCCTCCTCGCGCTCGAACTCTGTAACAAAAACAACTGAAAATCAAAACCCTAAGCTTTCTCCCTATTTTCCGATCTTCGCTCTTTCGCTTCCGATCGTTCTCGTGCAATCGTCGGTGGTCAATTGGAGTTTCGATGAACTCGATTCTCATGGTATCAGAGCCTACGATGAACCAGGTGCGTTGATCTCTGTTTTGATCATTTTTTGTTGAGTTTGATAGGTTGTTGCCACATTGTTGGATATGGATGATTCTGAAACAAATTCGAGTGCGATCGGTGATAGACCGGCTGTAATGAATCCGAATGGTGTTAGTAGTGGTGCAGTAGTGACTGGTGATGATGCATACTTTGTGCATAACAATGAATTGACCGGTAGTTTGATCGTGAGTAAGGTGCTAGTCGGTCAGGAGAATTATGCGACCTGGAAGAGGTCAATGGAGATTGCTTTGTCTGGAAGATATAAACTAGGTTTTGTAGAAGGAAAGTATCTGAAACCTGATGATATTGTGAAATCTACTTGTCTTAGTCAAGACGAGTTCCAGAAGGTGTTCGAACTGCGTCTCGAACACTTGTTGGACAGTTTCAGGTTGTGTTCAAACAGAGACTGGAACACCTTAGCAGACAGAACCGAAAATAGAACAAACAGGAGCACACACAATATGATAACCCAGTTCAGCTTCGCCTACTCTGGGGGGTTTCCCACACCCGAAACAGGGACACAAATCTTATTACGAGTTTAGAGCTATTCGTGGACTTACACTTACACAACGCCTTGTTTGTAATAGCCTAGCCTCTAACACTTCGTCTCTCGGATTTGCAATCTCGGTTCACCGCAGCTCCCCTCGATCCCCTATGGGTAGGACGAGACTTCCCTCTCGGCCTACTCTTGGACCTCCCAGAAGTCCAGTCGCCTTCTTCCGAAGACGTGTCTTGATCACCGTGTGTGTGTGCGCTTTGTTGTACTTCAAGAACAGTCTGAACTGCACACTGAACAGACTACTTCTTCCCCGTTGATATTCCGGTGTGGAATAGTTAGCCGGCCGTCGCTCCTCCTCCAATCTCACGAATGCTCTCGTGTTTTCTTTTCACTCCGGAGGCGACCATCAAACTGGACGCCCTAGCCTTCTTTTTATAGGCTTTGGTGAAGTCCAGATCCAATCTGAATATCCTGTCAAATATTTCGGAGATACTCCTAAATATTTAAAGAATATTCAATCCGTATCCAATCTTCGAAGATGACTTCCATGTCAAGACATCAGATATTCTCTAAGCAAATCTGCGCCTATCTGATCTTCGGGATGACTTGTCGATTGGCTCCAATCAAATAATCTCGTCGATATCTTTTGGATATCCAGATCTTCATTCCAATCTTCATGAGATATCTTCTACGGTAAGTTAGTCAGGCGATCTTCAATTCTGGTCAGGAGATATTCGAATGACATCTCGAATATCTATTTCTTCACTGACCGACTTTGAAAAGTTCCTCTATCATCAGAACCTTCCGGAATCAAATCATGCGTCTGCTGCATGCTGTATTTTTGTCCCAGTCCGTGGTTAAACTCTTCTTGAACTCTAGCTCGAACTGTCTGAAGCCGTTTTGCCAAAGTCATGCCATTCATGGGAACATTAATCTCCCCCTTGGCATTTTGGCAAAACCAAATCTAGGCTTTAGACATTACCTCAAAATACTCCCCATTTTTGCCACAAACTGGCAAGGGGTCCAATCGACCAACCTGGTCTCTTCGGCATCTGGAATCTTGTTAACTCCCCCTCAAACATATCCGGGATAGTGACAAATACTGTGAGTCTGACAGACCATGGTGTCTCAGCAGCTATTCGACCTCCGGTGTGATCTCTACCTCCTTCAGTAGCTATCCGCGTTCAGCTCGAGACAACTTCTCACCAGCAGCTCCCCTTACGGAAGACTCAGGTGCGTCCGTCCTCTTCAGCCCGAGGTCCTTCAGATCATTCTTATATCGACCCTGGAACAGCTTGTGATCAACTACCAACTTCAACGAAGCACTTGACGGTCTGTCCTGGTCAGTCTCCAAACCTGGATGCTGGTTGATGATCAGCTCATAGATAAGCAATGGGTAGATTATCTGGTGCAGAGACTTTGTAGATATGGCGAGTTCTGCAATCTAGTCAAACATAATTCTTCCCATGTCAATGAGCAGCTGTCCCAGCTCCTCGCTGACTGTGGTTCTATCAGATGTAGGCTTCCAGTAGTTATACAGCTCACAGTCTTGTCATAGTTCTCCTCTTTCACCACCTCGTAAGAATCATCCATTGCAAAGAACACATTGATGATCTCAGGATCAACCTTGACCTTCTTTCCTCTTATAAAGACTATGCCACAGTCTTTATCACAGCAATCCCAAACTATCTTGGTGGAATTGCAATAGCTTCTCGTACCAACTGTTCATCAAACGATTTGCATCTTTGGACGGTCCAAATCAGATCAGTAACCTTCAAGAGCTGGATATCTTTCCTTTGTACTTCTTCTCATCAAGCAGCCTCTCAGGGATGATCTTTCTTTTCTGCACTGCCTTCCACTTGGCTGCTACGTCTGTACTGGCAAACCACACTCCATGCATAGACATTCCAGTTGGTAGACTAGGCGGAAAGGGGTGCAAACGAGATGATACGATCGCGAGCTACTCGTGATCGAACTCGGTCAAAGCTCGGTCAAAACTCGACTCGACTTGACTCGTTTATGTTCGCGAACAGCTCGTTTATGTGCTCGTTAACATACTCGATTAAAACTCGTTTATGTACTTGATTAAAATTCATTTATATTGTTTGAAACTCGTTAACGAGCTCGATTAAAGTAATTTTTAACACTTTAAAATACTTTTTCAGTGGAAGATCGTTTCGACTCTTGAAAAATTCGACTAAAGTTCGTTAAAACTCATGAACAGCTCAACTAAAGCTTGTTCCAACTCGTGAAATACTCGATTAAAGCTCTTTAATATTAAATAATCACATTGATTTAAGTTATTTTAAATACTCGTATAAGCTCGAACTCGGCTCGAAACTCGTGAAAATTAAACGAACCAAGCTTGAGCAACCTAATACTCGACTCCTTTGCAGCCTTAGGCGGAATAGACCCTGAAACACTCCTCTTCCTTTTCTTGGATGCACTTGCTCCCCCTGCATCTGTTCTCTTACCACCCTTCTTGGTAGTTACTTCAGTCGAGCATGCTTGGAAGATCACTTTCTATGGTTTCGTCTTTTCGGACTTCTTGAGCTCAGCCAATGAGACTGAGTCTAACATGGCAATTTTCCTCCCTCTAACAACACTAAATCTTGCAGCGTATTTACTGGGAGTTCCGTTCCTTCGAGGCACGACCTTCATGCGATCCATGTCTTCTTTAGCACGAACCCAGTGGCAAGTATCTTTGCATTCACCAGTTTCTTCTTATCAGAAACCCCAATCTTAGCCCTACTGGCTTCACCTTCTTCTGCAGCATCGGCCACAGAATCTACAGCAGGTTTTAAACCATTCGGCTTCCCATTAACCACTTTGTCACCCTTATGACTCACTGAATCTTTACCAGTCGCCCGTACTTCCTCATCAACAAAATTGAGAGCAATAGCTTTGGAGTGAGAACAAGGGATTACCTCATTGAGGGGTGGTTCAGCCATCGCCTGATTTTCCTTCGCAGTCTGCACACTCCCTTTAGTTGGATTAGGATCAGCCTTTGACGCCTTTGAAGTAGCTTCTTTAAGTTCTGTCATAGCCGCCCTTCTTTTCCCTTCTCCGATCTTAGGGTTTGCTGATATTGTATCCTCATCCAACTTCGATTCAACTGCCTTTTTGATTTCTAAAAAATTTGGACTCCTCCACTTGCAAAAAATGGTTTTGTGTATATCTCTTGAGATATTTTTCCAATCACCTCTCTCCTCCTTGATATGCTCCAATGCCTCATAAAGCTGCAAATATGTTGAACTTAGTAATCAGTTCCAACCACATACCATCTGTTCCAGCCCTGTTCTTTGGTAGGTCAGCCCATCTGAATGGCTGGGGCTCTGCTCTTGGCTAACCTCCATCTGGAACACTTAGTTGGCGATAACACGCAGACCCAGAGAGGATCTAAGTGTTTCGAACTGAGCGGCGTCTAGTGGCATGGTGAGTACGACAGTTATAGTTGTCATGTGTTTCGATGTGATGATCTTCTTCTCCACTAGCTCTCTGGTGAAGTGATATCTGCTCATGGAGTGTTGTACTGGGTTCTTGGGCAGAACCTTCATCACCCGTTCCATTCCATGTTTAGACAGATTCTGCTTTATATATAGGAACTGAGTGCAGCAGCTCCCTGCAGCGATGCTCTCCCGCTCTCCCAGCACCTGGTCAACATGTGTTCCAGGAAGGTGTTTCATCTCTCCCATCATGGTCAGCTGGAGCTCCTTTTGCATCTATCTCACGAACTGGCCAAACAGCTTCTGTGTACTCGTGACGAACATATGCTTCTCTTCTCCCCCTCGCTCATAGCCATGGTAGATGAGGAAAGTCTTGTACCATGCTCTGGGCGCTTGTGTGAGTCCGTATATAGTCTCCTTCAGTTCGTGATTGTGCACAAGATGATATAACTTCCATGCTTCATATCTGGTGAGCTCTTCCAGTTCCACGTGAATGGCCACCGCCCAAATCTCATCAATAAGAGCGTTGTTGACATTCTTCGGACGGGATGAACAGGCAGCCAGCACTCGATACTTGATCTCATTCGCTCAACTCTTAATTCTCCAAGAGGGTTACATCGCAGGTGCATTATCAAGAGTCCCAGCTGGAGTAGGTGTGGCTTCATCAGCTAGACCTCCCTCTGGAATTTTATCTTCTATAGCCTTGGTCTGAATGGGTGTTTCAGACAATGTCCCACCTCTGCATTTATCATCTTCTGGGACTGAGTTTAGAACAACTTCGTCTTTCACCTTTCCAGAAGAATACACCATACTTGTCCCTTGCAATTCCATCTCATTTATCGTGTTTGTCGGATAGACAGTGGCAGCTCCTGTTCCAACTATGCCTAGGAAGTAGCTTTTGTTTGATGACTTACTTCCTTTCATCAGTGTGTCTCCATTCCTATCTAGCGAGTACACAGAAGCTGTTTGGCCAGTTCGTGAGACAGATGCAAAAGGAGCTCCAGCTGACCATGATGGGAGAGATGAAACACCTTCCTGGAACACATGTTGACCAGGTGCTGGGAGAGCGGGAGAGCATCGCTGCAGGGAGCTGCTGCACTCAGTTTTGTTTAATGACTTACTTCCTTCCTATCAGTGTGTCGGATAGACAGATTCTGCTTCATATATAGGAACTGAGTGCAGCAGCTCCCTGCAGCGATGCTCTCCCGCTCTCCCAGCACCTGGTCAACATGTGTTCCAGGAAGGTGTTTCATCTCTCCCATCATGGTCAGCTGGAGCTCCTTTTGCATCTGTCTCACGAACTGGCCAAACAGCTTCTGTGTACTCGTGACAAACATATGCTTCTCTTCTCCCCCTCGCTCATAGCCATGGTAGATGAGGAAAGTCTTGTACCATGCTATGGGCGCTTGTGTGAGTCCGTATATAGTCTCCTTCAGTTCGTGGCTGTGCACAAGATGATATAACTTCCATGCTTCATATCTGGTGAGCTCTTCCAGTTCCACGTGAATGGCCACCGCCCAAATCTCATCAATAAGAGCGTTGTTGACATTCTTCGGACTGGATGAATAGGCAGCCAGCACTCGATACTTGATCTCATTCGCTCGACTCTTAATTCTCCATGAGGGTTACAGCGCAAGTGCATTATCAAGAGTCCAAGCTGGAGTAGGTGTGGCTTCATCAGCTAGACCTCCCTCTGGAATTTTATCTTCTATAGCCTTGGTCTGAAATGGGTGTTTCAGACAATGTCCCACCTCTGCATTTATCATCTTCTGGGACTGAGTTTAGAACAACTTCATCTTTCACCTTTCCAGAAGAATACACCATACTTGTCCCTTGCAATTCCATCTCATTTATCGTGTTTGTCGGATAGACAGTGGCAGCTCCTGTTCCAACTATGCCTAGGAAGTAGCTTTTGTTTGATGACTTACTTCCTTTCATCAGTGTGTCTCCATTCCTATCCAGCGAGTACACAGAAGCTGTTTGGCCAGTTCGTGAGACAGATGCAAACGGAGCTCCAGCTGACCATGATGGGAGAGATGAAACACCTTCATGGAACACATGTTGACCAGGTGCTGGGAGAGCGGGAGAGCATCGCTGCAGGGAGCTGCTGCACTCAGTTTTGTTTGATGACTTACTTCCTTCCTATCAGTGTGTCGGATAGACAGATTCTGCTTCATATATAGGAATTGAGTGCAGCAGCTCCCTGCAGCGATGCTCTCCCGCTCTCCCAGCACCTGGTCAACATGTGTTCCAGGAAGGTGTTTCATCTCTCCCATCATGGTCAGCTGGAGCTCCTTTTGCATCTGTCTCACGAACTGGCCAAACAGCTTCTGTGTACTCGTGACAAACATATGCTTCTCTTCTCCCCCTCGCTCATAGCCATGGTAGATGAGGAAAGTCTTGTACCATGCTCTGGGCGCTTGTGTGAGTTCGTATATAGTCTCCTTCAGTTCGTGATTGTGCACAAGATGATATAACTTCCATGCTTCATATCTGGTGAGCTCTTCCAGTTCCACGTGAATGGCCACTGCCCAAATCTTATCAATAAGAGCGTTGTTGACATTCTTCGGACTGGATGAACAGGCAGCCAGCACTCGATACTTGATCTCATTCGCTCGACTCTTAATTATCCATGAGGGTTACAGCGCAGGTGCATTATCAAGAGTCCCAGCTGGAGTAGGTGTGGCTTCATCAGCTAGACCTCCCTCTGGAATTTAATCTTCTATAGCCTTGGTCTGAATGGGTGTTTCAGACAATGTCCCACCTCTGCATTTATCATCTTCTGGGACTGAGTTTAGAACAACTTCGTCTTTCACCTTTCCAGAAGAATACACCATACTTGTCCCTTGCAATTCCATCTCATTTATCGTGTTTATCGGATAGACAGTGGCAGCTCCTGTTCCAACTATGCCTAGGAAGTAGCTTTTGTTTGATGACTTACTTCCTTTCATCAGTGTGTCTCCATTCCTATCCAGTACTTGACAGGAATCATGAGTGAATGTAACAGACTGTCCTTCATCACACAATCTACTGATACTGATCAGGTTCACCTTTAACCCATCGACTAGGAGGATATCCTCGAGCACAGGTAGATCCAGAACCTTCAATGTCCCACAGCCGATCACCTGGCCCTTCCCTCCATCTCCAAAAGTGACAAACTGACGCTTGCGAATAGGTTTAACATTGATGAGATATTGAGGATTACCTGTCATGTGAGCCGAGCATCCACTGTCGAGGTACCGACATTCTTCCTTCATGTGACTAAACGAGCTAAGAGCAATGAAGCACACTTCTTTCCTTGTTTTTGGTTTCCATACTTGTCTGACTCGAGGGGTGACTCTGGATTCCATTACTCTTTGCTCAGCCAGAAGTAGTCGGCACCTTGATTTGATGTGCCTCATCTGATAGCAATACCAGCATGTACGATTGTTTCTCCTCCATTCAGTACCATGTCTTCCACGGTTGGGCATGAGCTGCTTTCTTCCTCGATTCCCAAGCTGCTTCTCAGGGTAGTGGTTCACACTCTGTTATGCTCTCTGTGTAGGTTTCAGCTTTGCCTTAACAGACGAAGTCTTATCTGAGCCACTGTTACCATTGAAGCCGAGACCTCTATGTCCATCTTCAATTATTTGGGATCTGAGTATGGATTCTAAGTTCTTTGAGCCTAAGTTCAGCATCTTCGCCGATCTTTTGAACCTGCTCAACTCTTTCACAGTAGTGACATGATTATCTCTCTCCATCTCGATTTGCAACTCCAGGGATTCTACCTTGTTCAGAAGATGGGCTTCTTTGCGGCTCAAGTCAGCATTCTTTCTCCTTAGCTCCACCAAGCTTGCAGGATGTGATTCTCTATGTTTCTCCATCTCAGCTTTCAGAACTGACACGGTGTCTAGCAGTTCCACCTTCTGTGCAAGAAGTGACAAGCATTCTTGATTTATTCCGATCATCTCGTGCTTCAAAGCAGATATTTCATCTTGATGTTCCACCTTCTGAGCAACGAGAAGTTCAACCTCCTGCCACTTTATCTTTATCTTCTGTCAGGCTTGCCACTATTTCTGTGAGCTTCTTGTTCAGACCAATCACCAATAGCCACTTCTCATAGAGTTCCTTGTACGTCTCGGCCGAGGTCTCATGAGCAAGTCCTTCATCATCACTGCTTGATGCGTCGTCAACAGGCTGTTCAGACAGTGCACTAGAGTATGGATTTTCACTTGTCTCACTGCAGTCTTCAAAAGTGACTACAAGTCCCATGATATTGACATTCTCATGCTCTTCTTCCTCATCGTTGGATTCACTGTCTGGACCCTCATAGGCTATTCTGAGAATATCCCATGGTTCCTTGGCCACCTCACATTCAGCAATCAGCTTGAACACATTCTCGTCCACTCCATAGAATATTGCACTCAAGGCCTTTGAATTCCCAACAGCCGCTACATCATCTGCTTCAGACCATAGGGCTTCGGGTTTTGGCATAACATCTCCTTCAGGGTTGGCCATCATGGGTTCTGTCCATTCTATCATTACAGCTCTCCAAGCCCTTTCATCGAGAGATTTCAGAAAGGCTTTCATCTTGGATTTCCAATAGGCATAATTCGGCCCTTCAAGCAACGGTGGTCGGTTAGTGCTCTATCCTTCCTTCAAACTCATCTCGAACAGTCACCGGATCACACTCTGTATGTCGAGTGCCTGCTCTGATACCAATTGAAATCTACTTATCTTAGTCAAGACGAGTTCCAGAAGGTGTTCGAACTGCGTCTTGAACACTTATTGGACAGTTTCAGGTTGTGTTCAAATAGAGACTGGAACATCATATTGTTATGGCCGCGAGATGGCAGCGATGTTATGATGTTGTGATGTCGTGGTTGATAAACTCTTTGTCTGAGAAAATCATGGGAGAGATCCTACATGCTGAGGATGCTGTGACTGCTTGGGAAATACTAGAGTCCAGTTATCCAGGCACGAACTTAGCTAGACAATCTGAATTACAGCGTGAACTTGGAAATCTTATTCAAGGAGACTTATCTGTTGCTATGTATAAGAGGAGACTGGAGTCCTTGTGGCAAGAATTGGATGGCCTTAAGGTCAGTAAATGTCCAAATGCTGGTAAATGTCCTTGCTGCAAGAGGAATGATGAGGATTGTAAAGCTGAAAGAGTAATCAAGTTTCTGATGGGATTAAATGATGATTATGCCTCAGTAAGGACACATGTGTTTGCTATGAGTGAAGTGCCTAAATTCAGTGTTGTGTTTGGCTTGGCCTTATCAGAAGAAGCTTCAAGGAAAGCAAGGCAAACTGGTAAGGTTGAGGCTTCTGCTTTAGCTGTCCAAACTGATCAGATCAATAGCAGTCATGTTGATCCTAACCATAATGGGCAATCAAGGCAATATAATGCAGCTTCTAACAATAAGATGAGAGGTAGAGATGCTGGCAGAGGAAGTTTTGGCAGAGGCAGGCCTAGATTGTTTTGTTCACACTGCCAAATCCCTGGTCATCTGAAAGAAAACTGCTACAAGTTAGTTGGATATCCCAAGAATTACAAGCAGACTGATGGACCATAATTATACGAATCAAAAACACAGTAAAACCCACCAAATTAGATTGTTTGTCTATCTAACTTCTGCTTGTTAGTCCCGATATATTTCTACAGGGTATTTTGGCGCTTAGAGAGAAAACACGCTAAGGAGAGGATTTTACGCTGAAAAGATGTTACGAGTCATTCCAAGGTCAAGATCAGACGCTGAACGAAGAAATCTCAAGATCCTGACATTGAATTACTCAATTTAAATTCAACCGAGGAACAACCAAAGTCAGATCGGAGCAAAATTGGATTGATAGTTTTGTGAAAAGACTGCACAAAACTGTCAAAACTCATCCAAGGACCAAGTGACCGGCGGCTTTGGTGAAGAAGATGAGTCATGGGTGGCCTTCCTCCCCTTCTCCTCCATGGCAACCGGCAGCTCTTGGCAAGAGGTGGCCAAAGCCACCTCCCTTCCTCCCTTGCAACCGGCCACCGGCGGCTTAGGCTCCTCCATGGAGAAGTTGCCATGTGGTGGCTTCTCCTCCACATGCTCCTCCCCTCCTCCTCCTCCCTTGGATCAAAACCACATGCCACCCATCTCCACCCTCCATCCTCCTCCCCTTATGGCTATAAAAGGAGAGCTCCTCCTCCTCATATCCATCATCCAAAAATCAACATCTCACTTATCTCTCTAAGTTTGTTACTTTGTAAGTTTGGTTTATGAAATAATACTCCTGTTGGTTCTTGAGTATTATAACGATTTGAAATAATACTCCTGTTGGTTCTTGAGTATTATACTTTAGAGAATACTCCTATTGGTTCTTGAGTATTCAGTAGGAATTAGGAATACTCCTGTTGGTTCTTGAGTATTCCACCCCTTCTCCTCTTACTGTTTTCAAAAACCCCCGAGTATTTAGCTATGGTATCCACCTCTATGGATATTCGTAGCTAAACTCTTTATTCGGTTAAAAGGGTGTACTTGTATTGTAAAATGTTTTAGACCCTGCACCTAGTGCATCTTTGTGTTCAAAACTAGGGATGCACATTTTTAGACCGGACCGAACCGGACCGAATTTTACGGGTCGGTCCAAGACCGGACCGTAAAATTCCGGTCCGGTCCACGGTCCATACTTTTCAGAAATTCCGGTCCATCGGTCCGACCCGGACCGTAAAATTCCGGTCCGGTCCGGTCCGGGTCTGGTCCGGACCGTAAAATGAAGGGTATTCGGTCCAATCCGGTCCACTTTTTACACAAAATCCGGTCCCGGTCCATATATACCCCGGTCCGGTCCGGTCCACGGTCCAAACTTTTGAAAAATTCCGGTCCACCGGTCCGGACCGGACCGTAAATTCCGGTCCGGTCCGGTCCGGTCCGGACCGGATGTGCATCCCTATTCAAAACTTGTTCTATGTGCCATATATAGTCAGAATTTCCAAGGTTGAGTGGAAGCTGTAACAAGCAAAGCTCTTCCGTGGGAATTCGTGAACATACTCGGGTAGTGGAAGCTGTAACAAGCAAAGCTATCTGAGGAGTTCGACTTATCTAAAACACTATTTGGGAAATCGTAACAGAAGATCAAATGGATGCACAAAAGGCTAAGATACTTCGAAAGGAGGAATTAGTCTGAAGTAGAACAAGTGTTTTTAAACGATGTTGCAAGTCTTGCGCTTTGAAATGGCCTCGATTCATCTTTGAACACTTAGTATGATCATTAGCGGTCAATGATAAACAACTATGATACAAGGCCCCTGAAACCGAATGTTTTCCTTGAATTATAAAACCCCCCTGTATTTACTTTTATAAATTGCTCGATCATCTGCAATCACCAACCGCTCATCTACCGGAGGACTCAGCAATCACGCATCACCCACTGTAAGTCTTTCTTTTTACTTTTCAGTATTTATTTTCTGTAATTTACTTTTCCGCACTCAAAACCAAAAACAACAAAAAAAAGTCACTTAGTCATAACCGCTAAAATCTCAATCAAACGTAAAAAATGCTCCCATCCTGTACAAATTTCACAAAGAACAACGTATCCCCCTAATTACCTTGGGTTCGACCCCTACTTACCATTTACTACCCAGTAGTGAAGTAGCGAGTAGCGGAAAATATAAATTTATTTGTACAGAGACATTGCACCTTAACGATAGTGCAGTGGGCTCCGTCAAATTGGCGCCGTTGCCGAGGAATTAGCCATCGGATAAGTTCTTTAAATCAATACGCGCTTCAACCATGTCTCGCGAAGGAAGCCACCATGACTATCAGGATGATGACGAGATAAACCTGTACGAGCGAAATGATGAGCTACCACTTCCATTTGTGGACGATCCGGAACAACTCATCAGAAACAGAAGAGCTCGTGATAGGGAGGCAATCAGAAGAAATCAAGAACCACCCGAGGAACGAAATGCAGCTGGTCCAGTACAACCCCCTAAATATCCACCACCCCCTCAACCTCGACAAGTGCCGAGACGAGAACCCACTTTCGATGACTACTACGGAGATAACAACAACTACCGTGCACCTACTATGGGAGAACTCAATGCCCCAAAATTCGAAACGCAGCCGTGGTGCATTTGCCAGAGCCCTGAACTAGAAAACATTGTCGTCGACATCCACAACTTACCGAAGTTCTCAGGAACTAATGAAGAATCTGCGACAACTCATCTCCAACGCCTACATGGCATTTGCCAAAATCTAAAACCCAATCGAGTAAACATAAACGATTTCAAGTTGAAGGCGTTCTATTTTTCCCTCGTTGACTCAGCAAGCGACTGGTTCCTTTCATTACCTTCAGGAAGCATCAGAACATGGGTTCAGATGCAAAGGAAATTCCTGGACAAATACTGCCCAGCAACAAAAACAATGCAAGTAAGAAAGCAATTACAGGACATAAGGTAGGAACCTAATGAAACCATTTACGATTATCTGGAGAAATTCAACCACCTGGAAAGAAGCTGCTGCACTCTAGGATTACCCGAGAAACTCATCGTCGAGTACCTAATTAATGGACTAACTAAGATAGACAAGATGTTCCTGGATGCCTCAGCTGGAGGATCCATGATGAATCTATCATTAAATGGCATAAGGAATCTCATCACCAACGTTGCTGAAAATGCTCGATTTAGAGAGGAGACTACTCATCAAGATGAATTCTTCCAAACAAAAAACGTCTCACAAGCCGAGGCATCAGTAAACTCCATGCCAGAAGAGATGAGACAAATGAAGGAAATGGTGATGCAGCTCTTACAAAAGCAAACAGTTCAAGTAAGACCTTGCGAGTTCTGTGGTTCTACGGACCACAAAACTGACACATGCCCGAACCATCATCCAGGACCAAACAAGTCTCTTGAGGACATGATGACACAATTGTCAAGTACTGTGCAGCTGTTAAGCACTACTATGCATCAAAACCAAGTCGAGACAAAGGGAGAATTATCGGACTTGAAGAATCACGTCTCCCAACTCGCTGCCTCAGTGTCCGCATTTGCTAATGAATCAGGCAGACTCCTTTCACGAACCATTCAAATACAGGAAGATGTGAATGCCCTGACTCTTAGGAGTGGAAAAACGCTTGTCGGCAAACCTTTAGAGAAAGAGGAGGACAAAGACACAAGGTTGCGCGGAGAAGAGCAAATGAGGCCCGAATCTCTCGAAACCCTAGAGGATGATGCGACCGATAAAGACGACGACATATTTGAAGAAGAACGGGATATAACCGAAGAAGAAGATAATACGTCCAAGGAACACAGGCCTGGCCCAGTACCCAGAACCGAAACCCCTAAAATCAGCGTAACACTCCCATTTCCAGCACCTGCTCGCGTGAAAAAACAACATGTCATGGATGAGGACGTATTTGAGTTGTTCAGCAAAGTCGAAATCAACATCCCCCTTTTGGAAGCCATCAAGCAAATTCCTCGGTATGCCAAGTTTTTAAAAGAACTTTGCACCAACCGAAGGAGGAGTACTAGAGACGATCAAGAGCTGATGAGTAAAAATGTGTCGGCTGTCATACAATGAAAAGTGCCCCCCAAATGTGGAGATCCAGGAACTTACACCATTCCATGCACAATTGGCAACATCAGGATCGAGAACTGTATGCTAGACCTTGGAGCATCAATCAACGTCCTCCCCTTCTCTATTTACTCATGTCTAAAGATTGGACCACTCAAACCCACCGGTCTCACTATTCAACTAGCAGATCGGTCATGCAAACAACCCGAGGGCAAAATAGAAGACGTCCTGGTTCAAGTAGGCAAATTAGTATTTCCAGTAGACTTCTACGTCTTAAAAATGGAGAATGGCGGACCTACTGATCATGCGCCCATCCTTCTCGGCCGTTCATTTCTTAAAACATCGAAAATGAAGATAGACTGTGGAAGTGGAATGCTTTCAATAGAAGTAGAAGGAGAAGTATTCAGCTTTGACATATTCCGAGCAATGAAGCATCCTATGGAATTCGAGGAAGTACACGCTCTCGATGCTTTGGACGACCTGATCCAAGAAGTTCAATCAGAACCAAGAGCAGATCACTTAGAAGCCATACTCAATGGAGCCGAAAGCTCATATGAATTGACCGAATGCTTACAAGAAACGTTGGCCCACTTAACAATCTCGGAGCCTCTCACACCAGGATATGAAGTCAACGAGGTAAAATTATTCAAATCCAATACTTTTTTACCCTCAGTTATGCAAGCTCCCAAAATAGAATTAAAGCCCCTACCCGAGCATCTGAAGTACGCTTTCCTTGGGGATAATAACACACTCCCGGTAATCATCAAGAGTGGCTTGGAAGCAGGCCAGGAAAATAGCTTGATAAAAGAGCTGAGACAACACAAGTTGGTTATTGGATGGACGCTGGCCGACTTAAGAGGAGTCAGCCCGGCCGTATGCATGCACCGTATTCTACTTGAAGATGGAGCAAAGCCATCAAGAGAGCCTCAACGATGACTCAACCCTATCATGATGGAGATCGTCCAAAAGGAAATACAGAAGCTATTAGATGCGGACGTTATCTATCCCATATCAGATAGCCAATGGGTGAGTCCTGTCCACGTGGTCCCAAAGAAAAGTGGGATTACAGTCGAGGAAGATGCCGAAGGAAAAATGGTAACAACAAGAATCAAGAA
This sequence comes from Rhodiola kirilowii, assembly GCA_033675215.1. NCBI lineage: Eukaryota > Viridiplantae > Streptophyta > Magnoliopsida > Saxifragales > Crassulaceae > Rhodiola > Rhodiola kirilowii. The sequence goes on along the minus strand of CM066193.1, from coordinate 14,952,904 downwards.
CGGCCGGAGAATGTGCATCAACTACAGGAAATTAAACGCCGTCACAAGAAAAGACCATTTTCCCCTACCATTCATCGATCAAATGCTAGACCGACTGGCAGGCAAGCCATATTTCTGCTTCTTGGATGGTTTCTCAGGCTACAATCAAATCCCCATAGCACCTGAAGACCAAGAGAAGACTACATTCACCTGCCCATTTGGTACATTTGCCTTCAGAAGAATGTCGTTCGGCCTATGCAATGCCCCGGGGACTTTCCAAAGGGTAGTAACCAGCATCTTTTCAGACATGATCGGGGAATTCATTGAAGTCTTCATGGACGACTTCACCATCTATGGTAATACATTCGACGCTTGTCTAGATAACCTGAACACGGTTCTGGCGATGTGTCTCAATGAACCTCGTGCTCAATTACGAAAAATGCCACTTCATGGTAACTCATGGAGTAGTCTTAGGGCACGTCGTCTCACGAGAAGGCATAGAGGTGGATAAATCTAAAATAGACCTGATCATGACTCTACCATACCCCTCCACTGTCCGAGACATCCAATCCTTCCTTGGGCATGCGGGATTCTACCGACGATTCATCAAGGACTTCTCCAAAAAAGCGTTGCCTCTATCCACTCTTCTCCAAAAAGAAGTTCCTTTTGAATTCACCAATGCATGCAAGGAAGCCTTTGATGAGCTCAAAAAGGCCCTCACTAGCACACCCATCATCCAAACTCCGGATTGGAAAAAACCGTTTGAAATCATGTGCGATGCAAGCGACTTTGCTGTAGGAGCAGTTCTCGGCCAAAAGATTGATAAGAAGGTAGGTGTGATCTACTACGCTTCACGAACCCTAGATCCTGCCCAACGGAACTACTCCACCACCGAGAAGGAACTCTTGGCAGTAGTTTTTGCTCTAGAAAAATTCAGACCCTATTTGCTTGGAGCAAAAGTAATAGTTTACTCTGACCATGCTGCCATCCGTTACCTGATGAAGAAAAAGGAGGCCAAGCCAAGACTCATTCGGTGGATATTACTACTGCAAGAGTTCGATGTGGAAATAAGGGACAAAAAAGGGATCGAAAATACTGTGGCCGACCACCTAAGTAGGATTGTCCGAAAAGAAGAAGAAGGACACATAACTGAGTCATTCCTAGAGGAACATCTCTATGCAGTCTCAACCAAGGTGCCATGGTACGCGTCAATCGTCAACTACCTTGTAGGAGGTACATTTCCTTCCTCTTTTACTAAAGCACAATGCATGAAACTTAGGCATGACGCTAGATATTACTTATGGGATGATCCCTATTTATGGAAAATAGGAACAGATCAAATACTTAGGAGATGCATCCCCGATAATGAAATAGCTTCTGTTATTAGCTTTTGCCATGAGTTTGCATGTGGAGGACATTTCGGGCCCAGGAAAACCACTAGAAAGATCTTAGATAGCGTCTTTTCTGGCCAAGTATATTTAGAGATGCCTGTGAAAAGTGTAAAAAATGCGATAAATGTCAAAGAGTAGGAAATGTGTCAGCTAGAAGTGAAATGCCTCAAGTACCCATATTAGTCAACAATGTTTTTGACATTTGGGGTCTTGATTTTATGGGACCATTCCCAGTTTCATGCGGGTATACTTATATTTTAGTTGCTGTAGATTATGTGTCAAAATGGGTAGAAGCCAAGGCCACAAGGTGCGACGATGCAAAGACTGTCATAGAATTTTTGCGCACTAACCTGTTTTGTAGGTACGGGCTACCCAAGGCCATAATCAGCGACCAAGGAACGCATTTCTGCAACCGCATAATGGCTACCACCTTGAAGCGCTGCTATGTCCACCACCGAACATCCACGGCATATCATCCCCAAACCAATGGCCAAGCAGAGATCTCCAACCGCGAAATCAAAGTTATTCTAGAAAAGATGGTGAAACCGGGGAGGAAAGATTGGAGTCAGAGGCTAGACGAAGCTCTTTGGGCTTATCGAACGGCATACAAGACGCCAATTGGAACCTCCCCCTTCCGGCTTGTTTACGGAAAAGCATGCCATCTTCCGGTAGAATTAGAACATAAAGCCTATTGGGCGCTCAAGAAGTGCAATCCAGATTTAAAAGCTCCAGGACTAGATAGGAAGCTTAAGCTATGCGAACTTGAAGAATTGCGGCTTGAGGCCTATGAAGAGCAAACAGACTACAAGGCACGGATGAAATTATATCATGATAAATTCATCCTCCGATGCTCATTTGAGGAAGGACAACAAGTGCTACTCTTCTCCTCACGGTTGAAGTTGATGCCTGGCAAACTAAGATCAAGATGGACCGGTCCTTATACTGTGACTAAAGTATACAACCATGGAATGCTTGAGTTGGAAAGCATGAACAATGGAAGCAGATTCACGGTAAATGGGCAGCGAGTCAAACATTACCACGGCAAAGTCAACTTAGCCCCAAAACACTATGACCTAAGCCACCCATGGGACCCTAACCAGTGATCCAGGAATAAGGTACTGTCGAGCCAACGACGTTAAACAAGTGCACTGGTCGGGAGGTAACCCGACACTATCTTACTTTCTGTCTTTTTATTTTCTGTCTTTTAGTTTTTTATCAATAAGTCCCTCTCACCCACTTGGTGCATAGAATGATTTGACTATTTAGGAATTGGTTTTTGGAGCAAGATCGAATCAGCCAGGCAGCTTCCGTGAATTTACCGGGCCTGTGCTGAGAGTTCAAGGCCCCAGCCGAACTCCCTCGATTATCCAGCCTCATGCCATGTCATTCGACACAAAAAGGGAGTTCTGATCTTACCTTTCCTTAATATCATTTCCTTCTCGTAATTGTCCGCTTGCATGGCTTTTGAACTAAGTTGTGCTGAAAGGCACGCCTTCGTTCAAAAGTGTGGGGTGAGATCCGCATGTGTACAGAAATAAATAACATGTTTTTCTTTTTTAATATTATCTTTTTGAAAATATGAACTTAAGAATGTGAAAAAGATAGATCTAAAATTCATGCATTTACCTTCTGAAAATTCAACTGTCTAAAAACTTAGAACGTAACTTCTCATTTGTCCCTTTGTGCTGAGATAAACTAGGGATGTGGAGTTGATAGAAATGCCCTAGAGAGGCTTGGCAGGCAAGCGAAGGATCGAATCAAACTATATGGTTTTCGAAGTCAGTGGAGGCTGCACTTCGGGTTTCAGTGAAGATTGAAGTCATCTCCGCCATGCAGTGTTTATGCAAAAAGAAAAAAAGGCGAGGACGGGAATCAGATCGTCCTCTCTCTAGTACTAGTAGCCGAGAAAATCGATGAGCGACCCTCATCTTGACCCGCGCGAAATGACAAGGATGAGAGGAGTGGGGAGGTATTTCGATAGGCTTGCGGGCGATGATTGGACCTCCCCAAAAAGGCTTTAGAAAATGGACTAGCAAGCCACAAAAAGGCAAAAAGCTCGAAGAAGCAAATCAAGAGGCCAAAGGCCCAAAATTGTGAAGGTTTTAACCGAACAAAAAGTGAAGTACTCAAAGAGTCAAATCAAAGGCCAAAGGCCGATTAACTACAAAAGCAGTCCCTCGCCAAAAGAAAAAAATCAAAGTACTCAAACCAGTGAAACCCGAACCGAATCACGTGCTAGAGAAAGCTGCTAGGAAACCATATAGTGCGAGACGGTCCCGAGGTTGCAGTCCAGGAGCCTAAAAAGGGCTATCTCCCGAAACATCCAGAATAATTTGCATCTCAGCACGGAGGTACAAGTATCAAGTTTCTTCTATTTATTTATACAGTTCAATTTGGTAATAAGTAAGTAATGCATGAATTAGGATAAATCTAGTACCACAGTCTAATTTTCATATTTTAACAAACTTACTTAGTGTGACGCCCTTTAATAGCATTGTTCGGGACGAACAACTAAAAGTGTGGGGTAATCTAATGGACCATAATTATACAAATAAAAAACACAGTAAAACCCACCAAATTAGACTGTTTGTCTATCTAACTTCTGCTTGTTAGTCCCGATATATTTCTACAGGGTATTTTGGCACTTAGAGAGAAAACACGCTAAGGAGAGGATTTTACGCTGAAAAGATGTTAAGAGTCATTCCAAGGTCGAGATCAGACGCTGAACGAAGAAATCTCAAGATCCTGACATTGAATTACTCAATTTAAATTCAACCGAGGAACAACCAAAGTCAAATTGGAGCAAAATTGGATTGATAGTTTTGTGAAAAGACTGCACAAAATTGTCAAAACTCATCCATGGACCACGTGACCGGCGGCTTTGGTGAAGAAGATGAGTCATGGGTGGCCTTCCTCCCCTTCTCCTCCATGGCAACCGGCGGCTCTTGGCAAGAGGTGGCCAAAGCCACCTCCCTTCCTCCCTTGCAACCGGCCACCGGCGGCTTAGGCTCCTCCATGGAGAAGTTGCCATATGGTGGCTCCTCCTCCACATCTTCAAAGCCTCCTCCTCCACCCTTGGATGCAACACCACTTGCCACCATCTTGGCCCTCCATCCTCCTCCCCTTGTGGCTATAAAAGGAGCCATCCTCCTCCTCATTTCATCATCCAAAAATCATATCTCACTTATCTCTCTAAGTTTGTTACTTTGTAAGTTTGGTTTATGAAATAATACTCCTGTTGGTTCTTGAGTATTATAACGATTTGAAATAATACTCCTGTTGGTTCTTGAGTATTATACTTTAGAGAATACTCCTGTTGGTTCTTGAGTATTCCACCCCTTCTCCTTTTACTGTTTTCAAAAACCCCCGAGTATTTAGCTATGGTATCCACCTCTATGGATATTCGTAGCTAAACTCTTTATTTGGTTAAAGGGGTGTACTTGTATTGTAAAATGTTTTAGACCCTGCACCTAGTGCATCTTTGTGTTTCAAAACTTGTTCTATGTGCCATATATAGTCAGAATTTCCAAGGTTGAGTGGAAGCTGTAACAAGCAAAGCTCTTCCGTGGGAATTCGTGAACATACCCGGGTAGTGGAAGCTGTAACAAGCAAAGCTATCTGAGGAGTTCGACTTATCTAAAACACCATTTGGGAAATCGTAACAGAAGATTAAATGGATGCACAAAAGGCTAAGATACTTCGAAAGGAGGAATTAGTCTGAAGTAGAACAAGTGTTTTTAAACGATGTTGCAAGTCTTGCGCTTAGAAATGGCCTCCATTCATCTTTGAACACTTAGTATGATCATTAGCGGTCAATGATAAACAACTATAATACAAGGCCCCTGAAACCGAATATTTTCCTTGAATTACAAAACCCCCCTGTATTTACTTTTATAAATTGCTCGATCATCTGCAATCACCAACCGCTCATCTACCGGAGGACTCAGCAATCACGCATCACCCACTGTAAGTCTTTCTTTTTACTTTTCAGTATTTATTTTCTGTAATTTACTTTTCCGCACTCAAAACCAAAAACAACCAAAAAAGTCACTTAGTCATAACCGCTAAAATCTCAATCAAACCTAAAAAACGCTCCCATCATGTACAAATTCCACAAAGAACAACGTATCCCCCTAATTCCCTTGGGTTCGACCCCTACTTACCATTTACTACCCAGTAGTGAAGTAGCGAGTAGCGGAAAATATAAATTTATTTGTACAGAGAACATTGCACCTTAACGACAGTGCAGTGGGCTCCGTTACAGACCAGGAATTCAAATACCAATGGCAATTCAAATTCTGGAGGGAGATATTCTGCTAATTCAGCTACCAATACTGGTTCTAGTAACAGTCCATGATAAAACATAGCTAAGTAGTTTACTAATGAGCAACTGGAACAGATCTTGGCCTTATTCAAGGGAAAGCTTCACTGATACGACCAATGCTCAAGTTAACATGGCTCATGTTCACATGGCAGGTATAGCAAACTCTTATACTGAATTTATGATCAATGGTGATTGGTTGATTGATAGTGGTGCTACTAGCCACTTCACATATGATGCAAATTTGTTGCAAAATATTCATGAATTAAAGGAAACTCATAAGGTCACTTTGCCCAATGGTGAGTGTTTTGAGATTACAACCAAGGGAGATTGTCATCTACAGAATGGAGTTGTTTTGTATAAGGTCCTGTTGGTTCCAGATTTCAAGTGAACTTGATCTCAGTTTATAGACTTGTTGCAGACTCAAATTGCAAGGTTTTGTTCACTGATAGCAACTGTGTTATTCAGGACCATCAAGCCAGGATAATCCTAGAGACTGATAGACCAGTTGGAGCTCTATATAGCACTAAACAGTTAAAGCCTACATGCAATACAGATACTGCCAACAGTCTTGAGATTCAACCACAGATTCAGGAGATGGAAATGTGGCACAATAGGCTGGGTCATGCTCCAATGGACATTATAACTTAGTTACTGAGAAATAAGACACCTAGTATGCATTGTAAGAACTTTAAATACCAGTGCACTGTCTGTCCCTTGGCTAAGCAGACAAAACTACCTTTCCCTTTGAGCAGTCATAATACAAGTACTCCATTTGAACTATTACACAGTGATGTTTGGGGGCCTTTTCATGTTCCCACTATATCAAATGCTCAGTATTTCTTGACTATTATTGATGATTATACCAGGGTTGTATGGACATTTCTGATGACACACAAGTCTTAAACCAGTGATATCATCATTGGCATGTTTCACATGGTTGCCACTCAGTTTGGGAAGGTCATTAAGAGGTTTAGGTCTGACAATGGGGAAGAGTTTTTCATTCATAAGCTCACCTCGTTTTTACAGTCCAAAGGTTGTATTCACCAGAGCAGTTGCCCCTATACACCCCAGCAGAATGGTCTTGCAGAAAGAAAACGTAGGCACATTCTTGAGGTGGCTAGAGCCCTCATGTTTGAGGCTGGCTTGCTAAAACATTTTTGGGGGGACAGTGTACTAACTGCTACCCACATTATCAATATGCTTCCTACACCTGTTTTGAAGGGTAAGAGTCCATGGGAGATGTTGTTTGGTGAAAAACCACATATTGATCATTTGAGGGTTTTTGGTTGCTCATGCTATGTTAGCACAAAGGTTCACACAAGAGATAAGTTTGATCCTAGAGCTCTTGAATGCATATTCTTGGATATCCTATTGGTCAAAAGGGTTACATGTTGTTTTGTCTGTCTACTCAACAAGTTCTGATCAGCAGACATGTGATCTTTAGAGAACATATTTTTCCTTTCAAGAGAAATTCACCCCAGTCTAGTCCTAGTGATCTTATGTCTGTTTCACCTATGATGATTCCAGATGCTGGTAATTTACACTTCAGTGATGATGAGTTATTGGTAGGCACTCAATCAGGTGATGATCAGTTGGTTTTTGATGCAGAAAATCCTGATGATCCAGTGTTTTATGATATTCAGCATGCAAATGACTCTGATAATGAAAATTCACCAGTTACTATAGAGTTGCCAGTTGCTAATTCTGATGTGTCTATGAGTGATCCAACAGCTGTTGTGCCCCAAAGAAAATCAACAAGAGTTTCAAAACCACTAGTATGGACCAAAGATTTCATATGCAATACAGTTATCAACAGGAGTTCTCCTCATCAGTTACAGAATTTTATGTCCAACTCCAAGTGTGCTCCACATCAGGCAATCTTTGCTTTGCAAATTTCCAGTGTTCAAGAGCCTACTTCATATACCCAGGCCAGTAAGGATGCCCAGTGGGTAGAGGCCATGCACAAAGAAATCAAGGCTCTTGAAGGGAACAATACTCAGATGAGACGTCACGGTAGTCACGGTAGGTTTTTAAATGAGAAGTAAACGGAAATTCAACCGACTGCCACAACCCACGCTATAGGTCACGGTAGTCACAGTATGTTTTCACCTCAGTGCGTTTCAAGCCCGGCCGTGACTGCCGTAACCCCCACCAATGGTCACGGTAGTCACGGTTTGTTTTTCACCTCAGTGCGTTTCAAGCCCGGCCGTGACTGCCGAACCCCACCAATGGTTACGGTAGTCATGGCATTTCCGAGCAGAATTATCCTATTATTTCCAAAAATCGATTTTGGGCTTTCTGGCCTTTTTGGATGATCTATAAATAGAAACACGACCAGATTAGACGGGTGCGCTTATTTTGGAGAAAAAACCCTAGCTTGGAGAAGAGACAACAATTCATCGTGAGGAATTCAACGAGCCACCGCGTCTTTACGGTTTACTCGTTCTTTCCTTCTCTATACACTGTTTTTGGTTTAATCACCATGAATAGTGAGTAGTCTCTTTATTCTGGGATCCTACGGATCCTGTGCTATATAACCCTAACTCTCATGTGATCAATGAAAGTTTTTTATTTATGCGATTCGAATATTCAATTTCATTGTGTGCTTAATTTTATCGTTCTATGCAAGTATTTACATCAAAGGGTATGTCTGCATTGCTAGAACGTATTTAGGTTAATTACCGAAAGATGGATGGTCCTAGGTATTAACCGGATTGCATGAAATTGATATTAGGTCATGTTTACATGAATTAATAGGAAAACCTTTAGTCTAATAAATCGAGATCGTTGATAATCTGTGGATGGGCGGCGTTCAACGATTGAGATTAATCTAGACAATGATCCGTGGATGGGTGGCTTGTCTAGTGTTATTTCGGTTATATTCCATATTCGATAGCATGAATAGTTAACATGACACGATTGCATGATCAGCGGGGTTAGCACGGGTGAAGTATGGATTCTGGAATTCTTCCTCTGATAAAACACAACCTTTATTTTCTGCACGTTTAATTTCTGTTATTTAATTGCTACAATTCAAATCATAACAAAAACCTTTTTCAATCGGAATAGCTAAATAGGTCACATTGTTTGCTAGTAATCACACACCTGTTCCTTGGATCGACCCTTGGCTTACCAAGGTTTATAAATATTGTTTGACTGCAGTTTGACTCCTAAAACTCATATATTTGACAACTATAAAGGGTTAAAAATACGCTTGTCAAAATGGCGCCGTTGCCGGGGAGCAGCGTTTAATGTGATATTAGAATTAACGTGTGTAGTTTAGACTATTCAACCTTGTTTGATATCTGATTTTTCTGCTGATTTCTTCACTCACGGTGATTCTTGGCTTTTTGCAGGTTCTAGCTAGTTCATGCCAAAGAAAACACCCAGACGGAAGAAAGAGATTCAGATTTCAGACGACGACACACCAGACCAACGAAAGAACAATCGTCAGGCCCAGAACGAAGCTCGGCAGCTACGAGCACTGAACCAAAACTACGCAGCAATGGCTATGAATCAGAACAACCCAGCTTTACTGAATGGAGTGGTCGAGGACGACCAGCAGCGCCGAGTGCAACCACCAGTGCGCAGAACCCTTGGAGACTACACTACTCCACGTGTTACTGGATTCCAGTCCGCCATTGCACCACCCGGCATAGAAAACAACACTTGGGAGCTAAAAACCGGTCTCATCCAGATGGTTCAGAATAATCAGTTCTTAGGAAGGATTATTGAAGACCCTCACCAGCACCTCAAGCGTTTTATTCAGATGTGCAATACAGTCAAGACCAATGGTGTACCTCCAGAGTCTTACTACCTCAGGCTGTTCCCGTTCTCGCTGTCTGACAAGGCTAGCAGATGGCTAGACAGCCATGCTGAAGGTACCTTTACCACTCGGAACAAGCTGGCCGAGGCCTTTCTTCAGCAATACTTCCCACCATTGAAGACAGCTCATTTCTGGAACAAAATCATTTCATTCCGCTCTATCGATGGTGAGACTCTGTATGACTCTTGGGAGAGATACAAGGAGCTGACGAGGATGTGCCCACACCACAACTTAGAGCAGTGACAGATTATCGACACCTTCTATCAGGGAATCGATCAGAGGATGCGTACCTTGATAAATCAAGCAGCCGGTGGAGGACTGAATGGAGTCCCTCTTGAGGACGCCTATGGTATTATAGAGAGAGCAGCCCAAGACTACCATCTCTGGACGAGCGACCGAGGTAACCCTAGGGACAGGAAAGGCATGCAGGATCTCTGTCAAACTGAGAGCACCAATTACATTGCGCGGTTGACTGATACTATGAAACTACTTGCAACAGAGATCCAGAATATGAAGGTAGGAAGCACTATGAAGTCCTCAGATGTCGCTAACATTGGTGTGTACTATCAGATATGCGGCTCTCCTTCTCACTATGCAGATGGTTGTCCAGTAATCGGATCAAATGATAACAGCGGAAACCAAGAGGATGCAAACTTTGTTGGGCAGAATAATCAAGGGACTGGTCTCGGGAACGGATCAGCCGGTAACAGGTGGGACAATCCAAACCAAAATCACCCTAACCTCTCGTACAAACCACCGAATCAAGCACCTCCTAGTTTCCCATACAAACAGCAACAAGGCAATGCACCGTACCAACCACGAGGATAATACAACGTTCAGGCTAGCACTCCTTACCAGCCAAAGCCTCAGTACAACAATCAGCCACAACGGCAGCAAAATCAGAATTCAGGGAGCTACAACAGTAGAGATCAACCACAGCGAGATCAAAATTCTGGTTCAACTTCAAACATCGAAGCCATGCTAGCAAGCTTCATGAACGACCAGCGAAAGACATCCAAGGACACAACTGCCGAGGTAAGAGAGTTACGAAGGACTGTTGAGCAGCTCACTATCCAGAACAGAATGCTGGAGACTCAGGTGGCTCAGCAGGCAAATTCAGCAACAAGAGAACATGGGAAACTCCCTTCAAAACCAGAGCACAACACTAGGGAATCGGTCAATGCTATCACACTATGAGGTGGCAAACAACTTGAGATGCTACCAGCTCAGGCCACTCGAGCAACTACAGAAAAATCAGCGCTTGATTCTGCACCTGCTGACGAGGAAACATCAAAAGAAGCTGAAGACCGAGTAGGAAATTCTACGCAGACGGTGGAGCCATCTCCTTATAAGCCTCCGATTCCATTCCCTCAGCGACTCAAGGGTGATAGGAGAGACAAAGAGTTCATGAAATTCGTGGATAAAATTCGTACTCTTTATATCACGATGCCTTTCACTGATGCAATCACCCAGATCCCCACCTATGCAAAATTTATGAAGGAGATTATGACTGGGAAGCGAAAGATGGACGGCACCGAGACAGTGGCCCTAAGTGTGGAGTGTAGTGCTGCCATGCACCTGCCCATGCCGCCTAAGCTTAAGGACTCAGTGAGTTTTTCTATTCCTTGTGATATTGGCGGTCTTACAATTCATCGTGCCTTATGTGATTTAGGTGCTAGTGTGTCTATTATGCCTTATTCTCTATATGCTAAACTGAACTTGGGTGATCTCTGTCCAACTAACATCTCTATTCGCCTTGCGGATCGTTCTTGCAGACTCCCGAAAGGGATTCTGAAGGATGTACCCGTCAGGGTGAAGAATATTTACATCCATGCTGATTTTATTGTGCTAGAGATTTCAGAGGACACTGACATTCCCATTATACTTGGTAGACTATTTCTTTACACGGCTAGGGTAGTCATTGACATGGATAGGGGATCTATTGCTTTGCGAGTAGGCAGCGAACGTGTTGTCTTTTATTTACCTGACATGTGCAGAACTCCTAGCCTTTTAGCTGATTGTGATGTGTTAGACTCTGCTGATGTTGATCAGCCCATTTCACTAACATCTATTGAGTCTTACAAAGTTGTACCAAGCTGCCCAATTCCGATGGACGTCTACGCTATGAGCATAGAGGGCGCGGACGCAGCTGATGCCGCAGGAGACGCAGGTAAGGAATCTTACACGGTAGAGCTGAAACCTCTACCTGTAAGTCTCAGGTATGAATTTCTGGGCCCTAACTCCCTTTACCTGGTGATTATGAATGCATCCTTGACTGATGTAAAGACCCAGAAATTGCTAGATGTTCTGCCAAAGTATAGACCAGCCCTAGGTTATTTCATAGACGACCTCAAGGGGATTAGCCCAGATTTGTGCATGCATAGAATCAACCTAGAGGACGATGCTAGACCCAGTAGAGATGCCCTAAGACGTTTGAACCCCAAATTGAATGATGTGGTTAAGAAAGAAATTCTGAAACTATTAGATGCCGGCATTATTTATTCTGTTGTTGATAGTAAGTGGGTAAGTCCTGTGCATGTTGTCCCAAAAAAGGGTGGTTTGACTGTTGTTAAGAATGAGCAGAATGAACTAATTCCCACTCGTATCGTGACTGGTTGGTGCATGTGCATTGATTATATGAAACTGAATAAGGCAACCCTTAAGGATCACTTTCCTTTGCCTTTTATTGATCAAATGTTAGAACGTCTCGCGAAGCATAAGTTTTTCTGCTACCTCGACGGTTATAGTGGATTTTTCTAGATCCCTATACACCCCGAGGACCAGGACAAGACTACTTTTACTTGCCCTTTTGGCACATTTGCTTATGGACGTATGCCATTCGGTCTTTGTAATGCACCAGCCACGTTTCAGCATTGCATGATGGCCATCTTTTCTGAATTTATTGAGCAAACCATGGAAGTATTCATGGATGATTATTCAGTGTATGGCTCTTCATTTGATTCATGCCTTTCTAACCTCACTAATGTTCTTCGTCGTTGTGTTGACACTAACCTAGTTCTGAACTGGGAGAAGTGTCACTTTATGGTGCAAGAAGGTATTGTGCTAGGACACATGGTCTCTAACAGAGGCATCGAGGTCGATCGCACGAAGGTGGAGGTGATTGAAAAGCTGCCCCCACCAAAAGATGTGAAAGGGATCAGGGGCTTTCTCGGGCACGCTGGATTTTACAGACGTTTCATAAAAGATTTCTCGAAGATAGCTAAGCCCCTCACCGATTTACTTTGCCAAGAAACTGAGTTTAATTTCAATGATTCATGTTTAAATGCTTTCAACAATCTGAAAACTGCCCTTACTTCTGCTCCGATAGTGCAGCCTCCCGATTGGGAGCTGCCATTTGAACTAATGTGTGATGCAAGTGACTTTGCAGTAGGAGCAGTTTTGGGGCAGCGCCTCGACAAGAAATTACACGTAATCTGCTACGCCTACAAGGTCCTCACCGGAGCAGCAGTAAATTACACTACGACTGAGAAAGAGATGCTAGTCATCGTCTACTCCTTTGAGAAATCCAGGCAGTATCTGATAGGGTCGAAGACCATAGTTTACACCGACCATGCTGCAATCAAATACCTGCTGTCCAAGAAGGATTCAAAGCCTCGTCTAATCCGGTGGGTCCTCCTCCTCCAAGAGTTTGATATTGAAATTAGAGACAAGAAGGGAGCAGAAAATCTGGTTGCAGATCACTTGTCACGCCTCGAACTTAGAGAGCTCGACCACGAAGAAGACAAACTCCCGATGACTGACTCTCTAGCAGGAGAATAGCTTATGTGTGTTGATGTGGATAACGTCCAGTGGTACGCAAACTTCATCAATTTCTTGGTGACGGAGCCCACCACACTATCGTTAAGATGCGGTGTTCTCTGTGCAAAAGTAAATTTGTATTCCGCTACTCGAGACCTTACTACTGGGTAGCAAGTGGTAAGTAGGGGTCGAACCCAAGGGAATTAGGGGGATAAGTTGTTCTTTGAGGGATTTGTACAGGATGGGAGCGTTCTTTAGGTTGATTGAGTTTTAGTGCGAAAAAGTAAGTGCTGTTTTTGGTTGGTTGGTTTTGGTTTTTAGTGCGGATAAGTAAATTACAGAAAAGTAAATACTGAAAATAAAAGGAAGAAGACTTACAGCGGGTGATGCGTGATTGGCAAGTCCTCCGGAAGATGAGCAGTTGGTGATTGCAGTTGATATTAATACTAAGAAAGTAAATGCAAGGGGGTTTGAATATAAGGAAAGCATTCGGTTTCGGGGGCCTTGTATCATAACCTGTTTATCATTGGCTCTTAGTGATCCTTCTAAGTATTCAAACGTGCATCAAGGCCATTCCAAGCACTCGATTCACCACTGTTCCTGTGTTGCTTCTTGCCTTGACTCTTCCTGATTTCTTGCTTGGGTTAGAACTCCACGGTTTTGGTGTTTTTTCTTTCCATTGTCTCTGAGAGGGCGAGGGTCCTTTGACTATAGCTGCTGGTCTTGTTACTCTTTCGGTCTCTTTTGGTAGGTCAAAATTCTGTGTACCGAGATCTGAGATAGGTATAATATCTGGCGGTTTCTTTGTATCCGTGCGGCTATTATCAATGTAGAAATTTGCAATTTTGCCGTCGAACTTAAGCGACAATGAGCCCTTGCCCACATCGATTCTTGCTTTAGTAGCGTAGAGGAATGGTCGTCCCAATATTATTGTTGGAGGGTCGTCTTCGCTGGTTTCTCCCGTTTGTATTACATAAAAGTCTGCAGGAACGACGAGCTCTCCCACATGGAGTATTACATCTTCCAGCACTCCAACCGGACGGATGCACGATTTATCTCCTAGCTCGATATTGGACCTGGGTGGCTTCAATGGACCAAGTCCTAATAAGTAGTATAAGGAGGAAGGCATGGCATTGACAACAGCCCCAAGATCGACTAAGCACTTATGAATCTGGGTTTCACCAATACCGCAGGTGACTGTGAAGGCCCCTGGGTCTTTATCTCTTTCCGGTTGTGACTCATGATCGGAAGTGAGGGCTCTTTCTATTCTCGGGCCATTCTGGCCATTCCTTGGCTTAGGATTTGTATAATCGGACCCCTTAATATTTTGCTTCGAAGCATAAATATTAGTTGGGGAGTCCCACCTTAAATTGTTATTGTCATCCCATCCAGATGCTGGTATGTCAGAGTGTATGATTGGCGGTGGTGTTATGCAAACGGTGAATGCATATCGTCCATTGTCAGTATGTGTGACCCATGTTTTGCCATCATTGGGTCGGTCTTCTTCTTGATTCCAATCAGGACGACGCCTACGGGTGAAGTGCTTGTTTGTAAGTTTGTAAGTTTGTAAGTTAGGGATCGTGCTACTTCTCCTAGTGTCGCCTTTTTGTTTGACCTCTTTATCATGCTAAGATTCGCCTTTGGGTTTTGGATGGTTTGTGAAGGAAGTCTGCCAGGCTCATTAGTGAGTGTTGACATTGCAGTGGCGAGCTGGGACATTTGTTTGGTCAATTCTGAAATTGCCCCGTCAGTTTTTGCCTGGTATTGGTGTAGCAAAGTACCCAATTGATTTATGCTTCCTGCGAGCTCCTTCATCGTGTCATCAAGCGACTTGGTTGGTTCTTGCTGATTATGCAGGTCGGTTTGGTACTGATTTGGTCCTCTTTGCTGATATTAGCCTGCTGATGGAGCGTTCTGGTTATACTGATGGTGGGGAGGTTGGTAGAATGACTGAGCTAGTTGAGGAACAGCTGGTTGTGCTTCCTTCTGAGGATAGTTGTTGTTACGCCAACTTGGGTTGGTTGCTTGACCATACTGTCTGTTTTGTCCAGCTCTGTCATTGCTGTTGTTGTTGTATCCTTGGTATCCTCCCACTGCATTCACTTCTGCCGGTTCTTCTTCTATTAATGTTGGGCATGCGTCAGTTTTGTGGTCCGTAGAACCACAAAATTCGCAAGGCTTTACTAGAACTGGCTGCCTTCGTAGGATCTGAATCATCATCTCCTTTAACTGTTTCATCTCTTCGGGCATAGAGTTCATTGGTGTTTCAGCTTTTGCTACATTCCTTGTTCGGGAGAATTCTTCCTGCCGAGTTGTCTCTTCTCTAAATCGGGCATTTTCAGCAACATTGGTGATGAGATCCCTTATGCTACTTAATGATAGATTCATCATGGATCCTCCAGCTGAGGCATCCAGAAGCATTTTGTCTAAGGGTCTTAATCCATCAATGAGATACTCGACGGTGAGTTTCTCAGGCAGTCCAAGGGTACAGCAGCTTCTCTCCAGGAGGTTGAACTTTTCCAGGTAATCGTACATGGTTTCATTGGGTCCTTGCTTGATGTCTTGTAGTTGCCTACGTACTTGCATCGCCCATCCTGCCGGGTAATATTTGTCCAGGAATTTCTTTTGCATCTGAGCCCATGTTCTGATGCTATCGAAAGGTAATGAAAGGAACCAATGGTTTGCCGCGTCAATGAGGGAAAAGTAGAACGCCTTTAACTTGAAGTCGTCTACGTTCACGCCATTCGGTTTTAAGTTTTGGCAAATACCATGTAAGCGCTGGAGATGAGTCATTGCTGATTCTCCACGTGTTCCTGAGAATTTCGGTAAGTTATGGGCCACTGAAGTGTTGATGATGATATTTTCCAGTTCAGGGCCTTCGTGAATGCACCATGGATGGTTTCTGAAATACGGTGCTGAGAGTTCTCCCATAGTAGGTTCACGGAAATTGTTGTTATCCCCGTAGTAGTTATCGAAAGCGGGTTCTCGTCTCGGCACTTGTCGAGGTTGAGGTGGTGGTGGATATCTAGGGGGTCGTACTGGACCAGCTGCATTTCGGTCCTCGGGTGGTTCTTGGTTTCTTCTGATTGCCTCCCTATCACGAGCTCTTCTGTTCCTGATGAGTTGTTCCGGATCGTCCACAAATGGAAGTGGCACCTCATCATTTCGATCGTACTGGTTTATCTCGTCGTCATCCTTGTAGTCATGGTGGCTTCCTTCGCGAGACATGATTGTTTCGAAGCGAGTATCGATTCAAAGAACTTATCCGAGTAATTAACTAATTCCCCGGCAACGGCGCCAGTTTTGACGGAGCCCACCGCACTGTCGTTAAGATGCGGTGTTCTCTGTGCAAAAGCAAATTTGTATTCCGCTACTCGAGACCTTACTACTGGGTAGCAAGTGGTAAGTAGGGGTCGAACCCAAGGGAATTAGGGGGATAAGCTATTCTTTGAGGGAATTGTACAGCGAGGGAGCGTGTTTTAGGTTGATTGAGGTTTTAGTGCGGAAAAGTAAGTGATTGGTTGGTTGGTTTTGGTTTTTAGTACGGAAAAGTAAATAACAAAAAAATAAAGTACTGAAAAATAAAAGTAGAAGACTTACAGCGGGTGATGCGTGATTGGCAAGCCTTCCGGAACGTGATCAGTTGATAGAGCAGTTTATACTAAGAAAGTAAATGCAGGTGGTGTTTAAATTTAAGGAAAGTATTCGGTCTTAGGGGCCTTGTATCATAGTCGTTTATCATTGACTGCTAATGATCATACTAAGTGTTCAAAGATGAATAGAGGCTATTTCTAGCACAAGACTTGCAACATCGTTTAGAACACTTGTTCTATTTAGACTAATTCCTCCTTTCGAAGTATCTTAGCCTTATGTGCATCCATTTGATCTTCAGTTACGATCAACCAAATGGTTTTTAAGAGAGGTCGAACTCCTCAGATAAGCTTTGCCCGTTAAAGCTTCCACTTACCCGAGTATGTTCACGAACCCCACGGAAGAGATTTGCCCGTTAAAGCATCCACTCAACCTTGGAAGTTCTAACCTAATATGTGGCACATAGAACAAGTTTTGAACACAGAGAGGCACTAGGTGCAGGGTCTAAAACATTTGATGATACAAGTACACCCCTTCAACCGAATGAAGAGTTTAGCTACGAATATCCATAGAGGTGGATACCATAGCTAAGTACTTACAGTTTTTGAAAGACAGTAAGTAAAGGAAAGGGGTGAGTACTTCAAGAACCGACAAGAGTACTCAAGAATAGAGAAAAGTAAAGCTTGAGTACTACAAGAACCGACAAGAGTACTCAAGAACCAACTACAATACTCAAGAACCAACAAGAGTATTATAGATTTAAAACCAAACTTACAAAGTGCCAAAACCTTTAGAGAGATAAGTGATTTTGTATTGTGAATGGGATGTTTGTGGATGATTTACAAATGAGAGGGGAGGGCTCTATTTATAGCCATGGGAGGAGGAGATGGGTGGTGAGGATGGAGAGCACATGGCATCATCTCCATGGAGGCTTGAAAGCCGCCGGTTGGAGGTCATGGGAGGAGGGGAGCTTCCTCCTTTGGTCACTGATGGACCACAATTGTATGAATCATAAACACAGTTAAACCCACCAAATTAGACTGTTTGTCTATCTAACTTCGATGTTTTAGTCCCGATACATTTCTACAGGGTATTTTAGAGCTTAGAGAGAATACACGCTAAGGAAGAGCTTTTAGCACAGAAAAGATATCAGGAGACAATCCAAGGTCAAGATCAGACGCTGAATGAAGAAATCTAAAGATCCTGACTTGGAATCATTCAAAACAAATCAAACCGAAGAGAAACCGAAGGCAATCCGGAGCTGAAATACACTGATAGTTTTGTGCAAACTGCACAAAACTCACAACCACTCTCCTCATGCCACATGGACCGGCGGCTTTGCCCTCACAACCCCTCCTCCTCCTCTCCCCTTCCTCCACATGTCACATCCTCCTCCCCTCTCCCAAAAGCCACCGGCGGCTTTCCCCCTCTCCTCTCCCCTTGTGACACTTGTCTTCCTCTCCTCTTCCCCCCATCTCCACCCTTGGATGCCAAACCACATGCCCTCATCTTGGCCCTCCATTCCCCTCCCCTTAGCCTATAAATACCAAGCTCTCCTCCTCATTTCAAAACATCCCAAAATTGTGTAAAACACTTCTCTCTCTAAGTTTGTTACTTTGTAAAGTTTGGTTTTGATATCAATAAAAGTTCAGTTTGTTCTCAAATACTTTAGTTCGATCTTGAGTACTCCTGTTTGTTCTTGAGTACTCAAGCTTTCAGTTACAGTTCAAGAGTTACTCCTGTTTGTTCTTGAGTAATCTCTTTCTCTTCTCTCTTTACTCCTGTTTGTTCTTGAGTATTCTCTTCAATATCCTAGTTATGATGTCCAACTCTATGGATATTCGTAACTAAACTCTTCATTCGGTTGAAGGGGAGTTCTTGTTTTATAAAATGTTTTACTTCGTTTAGTTTCTTTTCTCTGTATTCAAAACTTGTTCTATGTGCCATTTATAAGGTCAGACTTTCCAAGGTTGAGTGGAAGCTACGAAAGGGCAAAACTCTTCTGTGGGAAGTCGTGAACATACTCGGGTAAGTGGATGCAACGAAAGGGCAAAGCTTATCTGAGGAGTTCGATCTATCTTTAAAACCATTTGGAAACTGGACCAAAGGGACCAAATGGATGCACAAAAGGCTAAGATACTTCGAAAGGAGGAATTAGTCTGAAGTAGAACAAGGGTTTACAAACAGTGTGGCAAATTGAGCGCTACGAAAGGGCCTCGATACACGTTTGAATACTTAGAAGGGTTACTAAAAGAATGAACAGGATATAATACAAGGCCCCCCCAAGACCGAATACTTCTCTCGCAATTACAAAACCCCTTTGTCTTTACTTTTATTGTTCAATCAACTGCAACCATCAACCGCTCACAATCCGGAGGACTTGCAATTCACGCATCACCCACTGTAAGTCTTCGCTTTTAATTTCAGTATTTACTTTTCTGTAATTTACTTTTCAGCACTCAAAACCAAAACCAACTAAAAAGTCACGTAGTTGTTAGCACTAAAACCTCAACCAACCTAAAACACGCTCCTTCGCTGAACAAATCCCTTAAAGAATAACCTATCCCCCTAATTCCTCTGGGTTCGACCCCTACTTACCAAGTACTACCCAGTAGTATAGTTGCGAGTAGCGGACTATTATAAATTTATTTGTACAAATCGCTTTGACGACGAGCGGTTCTGTCAAATTGGCGCCGTTGCCGGGGAATTAGCAAATGGATAGTTGTTCTTTTTTCTATTATACATAATTCGCCATGTCTTCATACTACGACATAGAACCTTGGAAAAATGGGGGTAGCAACCTTATGTTTGAAATGATTAGACGTCTCCCCCAATTCGGAGGTGCTCTTGGAGAAGATCCCGTAAGGCATACACAAACGTTCCACTCCATATGCAACCACATGAGGCCTAAAAATGAATCGCTAGAGGAATTTAAACTCACATGTTTTAAATTTTCTTTAACTGACTCGGCATTAAAATGGTATTACTCATGTGCTGAGTATGAAAGTGATTATGGGGGTCTACAAACCAAATTCCTTGAGAAGTTTTGCCCTCCATCTCTCCGACTTGAAACCCGCGAGAAGATTCTCAATCTTGAGCAATTCCGGGACGAAACATTGGACGAGTACTTGGCGTACTTTGACTCCATTGTGGCGAGCTGCCCGCACCATGGATTCTCCAGAATCAATCTTATCCAAAGGTTTCTCGGTGGAATGATGCCACTTGAGCGGAAAAGACTTAACGATGCAGCGGGAGGCTCGATCATGAAGTTAACCAGGTCTCAAACCTGGCGACTCATAGACAATTTGGCAGAGAGCACAAAACAAGGGCCAATACACCAAACTGAAGATAAGGTACCGACGATGGAAGTGGACTCAGTACAAAACAAGCCCGACACCACACCCATTACGAGCTTGCCCGCAACAAAGCCGAGAGAAGACATCAGTACAAGGGCAGTAATGGACGTGAAGGAGGCTCTAAAGGAGCCAATATTGGAGCCCACGAAGCCAACTGAGGATGAGGACTCGCAAATAACCGAAGAAGAACCGGCCAAATTAGGCCTGGTTCTCATTGCCAAACCAGCCGAGCCACTTGAACCGGTCCTCATCACCAATATACCTGAAACATGCCCGATCCTCACTATCGAAGCACCTAAGGCAGGCCTGGTCCTCATTATCAAACTGTCCAAGAAAGACCTGGCCCTTATGGTGGAAGTTCCCCAACTTTTCCCTTCGGTTTGTATGCGGATCACAGCCCCTGAAAATGAAGTGATTAACGCTAAGGTGCAAGGCGAGTTTGAGGCAGAACAAGGACAAGAAAAGCGATCAATGGAGCTCTCACTCACCACGACTCAACAAAGCAGCCCTGAAAACTCGCTCGTTCTAGGATGGCCAATCATCTCTGCCACAAAGAAGCGACAAAGACATGGCCCGGTGCAATGGAAGCCCGGAAGGAGGAACAAGAGAGCTCGACTTGATGAACCAGCTAATATGGTCAAGGAATCCTCGCCCTCTCGAGGATATGTAAAGAAGAAACCTCCGGATCAAGGGAGAGCAAAACTGAGCCCGCTGCCATATGTGTTCTTTGGGCAAATCAAAAGGGCAGCTGTGAAGAAGTTCGACCTCAAGCAACCATGGGATCCAAACACATCTGCTCGCAAGAAATCGGGAAAAGGGCCTGAGCAGAATGACTCCTACATGGAGCACGCTTTTGCCATGACTGGACAAGGCAGCCCTAAACAGGAGAAAACCTAGTTCAAAAAGCTGATAGTGAAAGGTCCCTCGCCTTCTCAGAGACGTTGGAAGGAGATACCATCAGAACTGGACCCAAACCCGTCATCTGCTAAAAAATTAGGAAGACTCACCGTAAGAATCAAAGTCGGTGGAATTAAGAAGTACGACCTCAGCCACCCATGGGACCCCAACCAATGATCCAGAACGAGGTACTGTCGAGCCAACGACGTTAAACAAGTGCACTGGTCGGGAGGTAACCCGACACTATCTTACTTTTCTGTACTTTATTTCCTGTCATTTAAATTTCCAATAAGCGCTCTCACCCACTTTTTGTATAGAAGGAATATCTTTCATGTAGGAATTAAGTTTGGAGCAAGACCGGATCAGCCAGGCAGCTTCCGTGAATTTACCGGGCCTGCGCTGAGAGTTCGAGGCCCCAGCCAGACTCCCTCGATTATCCAGCCTCATGCCATGTCATTTCCACGACACAGTAAAAGGGAGTTCTGTTCTTCTTTTTCCTTAATGTCATTTCCTTCTCTTGTATATATTTGCATGACTTTTGAACTAAGGCACGCCTTCGTTCAAAAGTGTGGGGTGAGAACCATCTGCATGTTTTTCTTTTCTTTTTTAATAATATCTTTTTGAAAATATGAACTTGAGAATGTGAAAAAGATAGATCATAATTCATGCATCAACCTTGTGAAAATTCAACTGTTTAAAAACTTAGAATGTAACTTCTCATTTGTCCTTTGTGCCGAGATAACCTAGGGATGTGGAGTTGATAGAAATTTCCCTAGAGAGGCTTGGCAAGCACTTGAAGGATCAGATCAAACTATATGGTTTTCGAAGTCAGTGGAGGCTGCACTTCAGGTTTCGGTGAATAATTGAAGTCAACTCTGCCTTGAAGCATCTATGTAAAAGGCAAGGACGGGAATCAAACCGTCCTCTCTCTAGTCAAAGTAGCAGAGAAAGTAGATGAGCGACCCTCATCTTGACCCACGCGAAACAACAAAGATGAGAGGAGCGGGGAGGTATTTCCATATGCTTGCGGGCGATGATTGGACCTCCCAAGAAGGCAAAAAACAAGATGGACTAGCAAGTCACAAAGAAGCAAAAAACTCAAAGAAGAAAATCAAAAGAGCCCTAAGGCCCAAAAATGTGAAGGTTTTAACCAAGCAAAAGTGAAGCACTCAACAACGTCAAATCAAAAGCTAAAGGCAAATCACTACAAAAAGCAGTCCATCGCCAAAGAAGAAGAAAGAAAAAAGAAAAAAATCAAGAAAAGGCTCAACTCACTGAAACCCGAATCGAATCACGTGCTAGAGAAAGCTACAAGAAAACCATATAGTGCGAGACGGTCCCGAAGGTGTAGTCCAGGAGCCTGAAAAGGGCTATCTCCCGAAACATCCGAAATAATTTGCATCTCAGCACGAAGGTACAAGTATCAAGTTTCTTCTACTTATTTACGCAGTTTAATTTAGTAACAAGTAGTAATGCATGAATTAGGAGAAATCGAGTACCATTATCTTACTTTCATATTTTAACCAACTTACTTAGTAACGCCCTTATAAAGCATTGTTCGGGACGAACAACTAAAAGTGTGGGGTTATCTGATGGACCACAATTGTATGAATCATAAACACAGTTAAACCCACCAAATTAGACTGTTTGTCTATCTAACTTCGATGTTTTAGTCCCGATACATTTCTACAGGGTATTTCAGAGCTTAGAGAGAATACACGCTAAGGAAGAGCTTTTAGCACAAAAAAGATATCAGGAGACAATCCAAGGTCAAGATCAGACGCTGAATGAAGAAATCTAAAGATCCTGACTTGGAATCATTCAAAACAAATCAACCCGAAGAGAAACCGAAGGCAATCCGGAGCTGAAATACACTGATAGTTTTGTGCAAACTGCACAAAACTCACAACCACTCTCCTCATGCCACATGGACCGGCGGCTTTGCCCTCACAACCCCTCCTCCTCCTCTCCCCTTCCTCCACATGTCACATCCTCCTCCCCTCTCCCAAAAGCCACCGGCGGCTTTCCCCTTCTCCTCTCCCCTTGTGACACTTGTCTTCCTCTCCTCTTCCCCCCATCTCCACCCTTGGATGCCAAACCACATGCCCTCATCTTGGCCCTCCATTCCCCTCCCCTTAGCCTATAAATACCAAGCTCTCCTCCTCATTTCAAAACATCCCAAAATTGTGTAAAACACTTCTCTCTCTAAGTTTGTTACTTTGTAAAGTTTGGTTTTGATATCAATAAAAGTTCAGTTTGTTCTCAAATACTTTAGTTCGATCTTGAGTACTCCTGTTTGTTCTTGAGTACTCAAGCTTTCAGTTACAGTTCAAGAGTTACTCCTGTTTGTTCTTGAGTAATCTCTTTCTCTTCTCTCTTTACTCCTGTTTGTTCTTGAGTATTCTCTTCAATATCCTAGTTATGATGTCCAACTCTATGGATATTCGTAACTAAACTCTTCATTCGGTTGAAGGGGAGTTCTTGTTTTATAAAATGTTT
This sequence comes from Rhodiola kirilowii, assembly GCA_033675215.1. NCBI lineage: Eukaryota > Viridiplantae > Streptophyta > Magnoliopsida > Saxifragales > Crassulaceae > Rhodiola > Rhodiola kirilowii. The sequence continues at coordinate 14,929,282 of CM066193.1, read as the reverse complement.
TACTTCGTTTAGTTTCTTTTCTCTGTATTCAAAACTTGTTCTATGTGCCATTTATAAGGTCAGACTTTCCAAGGTTGAGTGGAAGCTACGAAAGGGCAAAACTCTTCTGTGGGAAGTCGTGAACATACTCGGGTAAGTGGATGCAACGAAAGGGCAAAGCTTATCTGAGGAGTTCGATCTATCTTTAAAACCATTTGGAAACTGGACCAAAGGTACCAAATGGATGCACAAAAGGCTAAGATACTTCGAAAGGAGGAATTAGTCTGAAGTAGAACAAGGGTTTACAAACAGTGTGGCAAATTGAGCGCTACGAAAGGGCCTCGATACACGTTTGAATACTTAGAAGGGTTACTAAAAGAATGAACAGGATATAATACAAGGCCCCCCCAAGACCGAATACTTCTCTCGCAATTACAAAACCCCTTTGTCTTTACTTTTATTGTTCAATCAACTGCAACCATCAACCGCTCACAATCCGGAGGACTTGCAATTCACGCATCACCCACTGTAAGTCTTCGCTTTTAATTTCAGTATTTACTTTTCTGTAATTTACTTTTCAGCACTCAAAACCAAAACCAACTAAAAAGTCACGTAGTTGTTAGCACTAAAACCTCAACCAACCTAAAACACGCTCCTTCGCTGAACAAATCCCTTAAAGAATAACCTATCCCCCTAATTCCTCTGGGTTCGACCCCTACTTACCAAGTACTACCCAGTAGTATAGTTGCGAGTAGCGGACTATAATAAATTTATTTGTACAAATCGCTTTGACGACGAGCGGTTCTGTCAGTCACCTCCTCCAAAAGCCGCCGGTCATGGAGGGGAAGGAGGAGGTTTTGTGTGAGTTTTGTGATGTTTTCACAAAACTATCAGTCCATTTCGGCCCCGGTCTGACTTTGGTTGCTCTTCGGTAGGATTTGTTTTGAGTGATTCAATGTCAGGATCTTGAGATTTCTTCAGTCAGCATCTGGTCGTGACCTTGGAATGACTCGTAATATCTTTTCAGCGTAAAATCCTCTCCTTAGCGTGTTTTCTCTCTAGGCTCCAAATACCCTGTAGATAAATATCGGAACTAACAAGCAAAAGTTAAATAGACAAATAGTCTAATTTAGTGGGTTTAACTGTGTTTATCATTCATATAATTATGGTCCATCACTTGGCCTGTGGAATCCTCCCTCCCGACCTCTCGCACAACCAGAAGAGGAAATTTCTTTCCGATGTTAAAAGTTACTTCTGGGATGACCCTTTCCTTTATAGATTATGTGCTAACGGTCTCTACAGGACTTGTGTCAATGAGGAACAGATCAAATGGATCCTAGAGCGCTGCCATTCATCCAAGTACGGTGGCCACGGGGCTGGTTCGAAAACAGCTACAAAGGTTTTACAGTCCAGTTTCTTTTGGCCCTCGCTGTTTAAAGATGCCCACAAATTCGTCAAAGCCTGTGATCAGTGCCAGAGAACTGGTAATATTTCGAAGCAGCATGAGATGCCCCAGCAGAGCATTCTCGCAGTAGACCTGTTCGATGTTTGGGGATAGACTTCATGGGACCATTCCCACCTTCCTATGGAAATCAGTATATCTTGGTAGCAGTCGACTATGTTTCCAAGTGGGTTGAAGCAGTGGCTACTTCTACTTGCGACGCCAAGGTAGTTATCAAAATGTTTCAGAAGGTCATCTTCCCTCGGTTCGGAGTGCCCAGAATAGTCATCAGCGATGGGGGCTCTCAATTCAAAGAAAGAAATTTCGAAACATTGCTGAAGAAATATGGGGTTTATCACAAAGTTGGCACTCCTTATCACCCTCAGACCAGTGGGAAAGTGGAAATCTCTAACAAAGAGATCAAGAGCATCCTCGGGAATACAGTTTCGAGCCACAGGAAATATTGGGCGTCCTAGCTAGACGACGCACTGTGGGCATACAGGACTGCATTCAAAACTCCTATCGGAATGAGTCCTTTCAGACTAGTCTATGGTAAGACCTGCCACTTGCCAGTTGAACTCGAATACAAGGCTTTGTGGGCTATTAGAGAGCTGAACATGGACATGAAGGCAGCTAGGGAAAAGTGATTGCTACAGTTACACGAGCTCGATGAGATCAGATTGGATTCCTACGAGAATGCCCGTAGTTATAAGGAGAGGACAAAAAAGTGGCATGACAAGAGAATAGTGCGCAGAGAATTCAACTAAGGCGAGCGAGTTCTCCTCTACAACTCACGCCTTAGATTATTTCCTGGGAAGCTGCGCACTAAATGGAGCGGCCCTTACACAGTAGAACGAGCACATCCAGACGGGCATGTGGAAATCAGCGTTGAAGGAGGAAAAACCATGGTAGTCAACGGGCAACGCCTCAAGCACTATCACGTTCTAAAGCATCTTGCACCCACTGAAGGGATTGACGACAACCTACTTCTCGGGAAGGGATCTCAGCAAGCGACTTCCCGAGAATACTTCGAGTCCTACTGACAGGTGTCAGTCATCGTGACACTGCAAATTAACAATTTATAAGTCCACTACTTTGGACTTACTATTGGATTAGTAAAGTGGTAAGTAAGGGTGAACCCAAAGGAATTAGTGGATAGAGTAGTTCTTTTGAAAATGGAAAATAAAGTAAGACAATTGGGTTTTGATTTTTGGTTTTGAACGGAAAGCAAATACTGAAAGTAAATGTACTGAAAGTAAATGTACTGAAAATAAAGGTGCTGAATGTAAAGTTAGGTACTGAAAGTAGAGGTACTGAAAGTAAACTTAGGTGCTGAATGTAAAGGTACTGAAAGTAAAGTTAGGAACTGAATTGAAAGTTAGGTACTTGAAAGTAAAGGTACTGAATGTAAATGTACTGGATTGAAGTTGTTGAAAGTAAGACTGTAAGTAAATGACAAGTTGGTGTTTTGATCAAGAGAAAGATTCGGTGTAGGGGCTTTATATCATAGCTTCATTCATCATCGACCTCTAATGATCTTACTAAGTGTTCTAAGGTGAGAGTTGTTCCTTTTCAAGACTTAACCCAAAACAAGGCTTTTTCAAGCACATGCCTCACCGGCTAGTCCTTTTTAAGACATAACTTACTAGTTCTAGCTAGACTAATTCCCCTTTTCAAGGTATATTAGCCTAAGTGCATCCACCTGATCAATCATTTCCGATCAACCAAGTGGTGTTAAGAGGGGATGAACTACTCGGAAGAGCTTTGCTATTTCTAGCATCCACTCAACCTTGTTATGTTCAACCCGAATTGATGGCACAAAGAACTAGTTAGAACACTAAGTAGCATTAAGTAAAGATTCTAGAACGGTTTAAGATATAAAAACCCCTTCAACCAAATGAAAGGTTTAGCTACTAGTATCCATTGAAGGGAATACCATAGCTAGTACAAGGGAAGTAAATGGTTTTCGAAATCAAAGACAAGAACAAGTAAGGTTTTGGAGAGTAAACTCAAGAACAAGTAGAGATAAGTTGGAGCTTTTGATATCCAAATGTGTGTGAAGTGTTTACAAGCCTTGTGAGTGAAAGTAACAATGATCTAGCTAGAGAGATAAGTGACCAAGTATCCAAAAACCAAAAGTCAAATAGAGATGTGTTTTTCAAAGGCCAAGCCTCTCTACTTATAGGCCAAAAGAGGCGGTTTGGAGTTGGAAGAGAACCAACCGACTTGGCTCTAGTCCCTCCTCAATTGAGACGCCTTGGACTTGGTTTGAGGCCAAGGGACAACCACTTGGGGCGGCTAAGCTCAAAGGGCAACCGGCCATGAATAGGAAAGGTTAACCGGGAAGTTGGATTTGGTTCCGATTGGACTTGGCAAGAATTTGACCGGAGCAAGGATAGAACTGGCCGAAGCATGGTTGCAAGTGATCTGAGCTTGATCGGAGCACCATCGGAGGCTGATCGGAGCTTGGCCGGAGCTTGCCGGAATCTTGGCTGGAATCTTGACCGGAGGTGCTTGATTCATGGACCATGGATTCTGAACGAAAAGGCCAAGAGAAATTGGTTTCATCAAGGATGTTAGGCCGGATTCTGGCCAGAGAATGGCCAGAATCCCAAAATACTCGGAAATGCCCTTGATTGGCCTTGACCGGGCTTGGGGCCTTGGCAATGCGTTCTTGTCCAAATGCCGATGGTTCTAGAATATTTGAGTGATTTCAAGATGGATGCCCGAGCTGGAATTGCCGGATCCTGGTCGGAGCTTGAGATGGCCCTAGAATGGCCTTGAACTCGGTTGTATGGCCTTGGACGGACCCGTAATTTGGACCATGCGTTCTCTGCCTTTTGGATACGGTTCTGGAATCCTGAGGTGATTCAAAACCGAGTGCTCGAGGTCGTTTGGCAGGAACGCGATCGGAGCTTGGTCGTGGCCTGGTATGAAGCTCTCCTCGGCCCTTGGTCGACTGGCACTCTCGGACGCTGGCCTCGGCACACTCGGGCGCTGGCTCTTGGCACACTCGGCACAGCCCGACACGGGCTCAGCTAGGGTTCTTTGGTCCCCGACTGAGTTTCTCGGTCCCGGTTGGATTTTCATCGGACCCGGTCGGCTGGATATTGAGGGTTCTCACCCGGTCGGTTGAATCTCCACTTTGATATTTTCTTGCACAAATCTCTCTTTTTAAGCTTTTTTCTTCTTAAGACCTCCAAAATGCCTGTAAAGCAAAATGGAACTAACAAGTAAAAGTTATTAAGACAAAGTGTCTAATTTGGTGGGTTTAACTAATATAATGAGTCGTATAAATACGACCCATCACCTACCTCCCTAGCTATGTCTCGCCAAGACGTTAAACTAAGCCTCTTCGGGGAGTGACCCATGCTGTAAGTATTTAGATTAGTTGCATTTTGCATTTTGTACATTGCGTGTGACCCTTGCAGGCATCCAAGTGTGGAGTGCGTAAATTTCGGGTAGAAATCGGTTCGGATCAAAGCAGGCAAAAATTTGAGCTGGGGAACACAGGTGCCGTGACTACCGGGACCCAATGGAAGGGTCACGGTGGGTAAATCAGGCAGAGGCTTTCAAAGGGTTCAACTGGTGCCGTGACTACTGACGGAGCGCACTACACTGTCGTTAAGGTGCAGTGTTCTCTGTACAAATAAATTTATATTTTTCTGCTACTCGCGACTACACTACTGGGTAGTAAGTGGTAAGTAGGGGTCGAACCCAAGGGAATTAGAGGGATACGTTGTTCTTTAAGGGATTTGAACAGCGAGGGAGCGTGTTTTAGGTTGATTGAGATTTTAGCGCGATTAACTAAGCTACTGTTTTTGGTTTTTTTGGTTTTGAGTGCGGAAAAGTAAATTACAGAAAATAAATACAGAAATTAAATTACTAAAAGTAAAAGAGTTAAGGGAAGAAGACTTACAGTGGGTGATTGACAGAACCGCTTGTCGTCAGAGCGATTTGTGCAAATAAATTTATAATAGTCCGCTACTCGCAACTATACTACTGGGTAGTACTTGGTAAGTAGGGGTCGAACCCAAGGGAATTAGGGGAATAGGTTATTCTTTTAAGGGATTTGTCTAGAGAGAGAGCGTGTTTTAAGTTGGTTGAGGTTTTAGTGCTAACAACTACGTGACTTTTTAGTTGGTTTTGGTTTTGAGTGCTGAAAAGTAAATTACAGAAAAGTAAATACTGAAATTAAAAGCGAAGACTTACAGTGGGTGATGCGTGAATTGCAAGTCCTCCGGATTGTGAGCGGTTGATGGTTGCAGTTGATTGAACAATAAAAGTAAAGACAAAGGGGTTTTGTAATTGTGAGAGAAGTATTCGGTCTTGGGGGGCCTTGTATTATATCCTGTTCATTCTTTTAGTAACCCTTCTAAGTATTCAAACGTGTATCGAGGCCCTTTCGTAGCGCTCAATTTGCCACACTGTTTGTAAACCCTTGTTCTACTTCAGACTAATTCCTCCTTTCGAAGTATCTTAGCCTTTTGTGCATCCATTTGGTCCCTTTGGTCCAGTTTCCAAATGGTTTTAAAGATAGATCGAACTCCTCAGATAAGCTTTGCCCTTTCGTAGCATCCACTTACCCGAGTATGTTCACGACTTCCCACAGAAGAGTTTTGCCATTTCGTAGCTTCCACTCAACCTTGGAAAGTCTGACCTTATAAATGGCACATAGAACAAGTTTTGAATACAGAGAAAAGAAACTAAACGAAGTAAAACATTTTATAAAACAAGAACTCCCCTTCAACCGAATGAAGGGTTTAGTTACGAATATCCATGGAGTTGGACATCATAACTAGGATATTGAAGAGAATACTCAAGAACAAACAGGAGTAAAGAGAGAAGAGAAAGAGATTACTCAAGAACAAACAGGAGTAACTCTTGAACTGTAACTGAAAACTTGAGTACTCAAGAACCAACAGGAGTACTCAAGATCGAACTAAAGTATTTGAGAACAAACTGAACTTTTATTGATATCAAAACCAAACTTTACATAGTAACAAACTTAGAGAGAGAAGTGTTTTACACAATTTTGGGATGATTGAAATGAGGAGGAGAGCTTGGTATTTATAGGCTAAGGGGAGGGGAATGGAGGGCTTGGATTGAGGCATGTGTTTGTGCATCCAAGGGTGGAGATGGGGGGAGAAGGAGAGGAGGGCAAGTGTCACAAGGGGAGAGGGGAAGAGGGAAGCCGCCGGCGGCTTTTGGGAGGGGGAATGAGGTGGTGACATGTGGAGGAAGGGGAGAGGAGGAGGGGAGATGTGAGGAGGTAGCCGCCGGCCCATGTGGCATGAGGAGAGTGGTTTGTGAGTTTTGTGCAGTTTTCACAAAACTATCGGTGTATTCAAGCTCCGGATTGTCTTCGGTTTCTCTTCGGTTTGATTTGTTTTGAATGATTCCAAGTCAGGATCTTTAGGTTTCTTCATTCAGCGTCTGATCTTGACCTTGGATTGTCTCCTGATATCTTTTCTGTGCTAAAAGCTCTTCCTTAGCGTGTATTCTCTCTAAGCTCTGAAATACCCTGTAGAAATATATCGGGACTAAAACATCGAAGTTAGATAGACAAACAGTCTAATTTGGTGGGTTTAACTGTGTTTATGATTCATACAATTGTGGTCCATCAGATAACCCCACACTTTTAGTTGTTCGTCCCGAACAATGCTTTATAAGGGCGTTCTAAGTATTCAAAGATGAATCGAGGCCCTTTCGTAGCGCAAGACTTGCAACATCGTTTAAAACAACACTTGTTCTACTTCAGACTAATTCCTCCTTTCGAAGTATCTTAGCCTTTTGTGCATCCATTTGAATTCTTTGGTCCAGTTTCCAAATGGTTTTTTAAGATAAGCCGAACTCCTCGATAAGTTTTGCTTGTTACAGCTTCCACTTACCGAGTATGATCACGAATTCCCACGGAAGAGCTTTGCTTGTTACAGCTTCCACTCAACCTTGGAAACTCTGACTATAAATGGCACATAGAACAAGTTTTGAATACAGAGAAATGAAACTAAAAGAAATTAAAACATTATATAATACAAGAAAATACCTTCGACCGAATGAGGAGTTTAGCTACGCCTATCCATGGAGGGGAACTTCGTAGCCAAATATTGCAGTATTATTACTTCGATCCAAAGCTTACAAAAGTATAAGGTTTTCTAGAGAGAGAAGTTACAATTTTTGTGGATGATCTACAAATGAGGTTTGGCTTGGTATTTATAGCCAAACTTGAGAGAAATGGAGGGTGGAGATGGGGGGCAAGTGTTTTTCATCCAAGGGAGGAGAAGGGAGGAGGTGACACATGGGGGGGGGAGGAAAGCCGCCAGTTGGGGGAGGGTTGGGCCGCCGGTTGCCGGTTGTCCAAGGAGGAGAAGGGTGGCTTTGGCCACCTCCAAGCAAGGTGGCCGGTTACCTTGGTTCATGTGTGCATTTTGACAGTTTTGTGCAGTCTTTTCACAAAACTATCAATCCAATTTCGCTCCGTCTGACTTTGATTGTTCCTCGGTTGGAGTTCATTTGAGTAATTCAACGTCAGGATCTTGATATTTCTTCGTTCAGCGTCTGATCTTGACTTTGGATTTACTCTTATCATCTTTTCAGCGTAAAATCCTCTCCTTAGCGTGTTTTCTCTCTAAGCGCCAAAATACCCTGTAGAAATAAATCGGGACTAACAAGCAGAAGTTAAATAGACCAACAGTCTAATTTCGTGGGTTTTACTGTGTTTTTTATTCGTATAATTTTGGTCCATCAGATCACCCCACACTTTTAGTTGTTCGTCCCGAAAAATGCTATTAAAGGGCGGCACTCTAAGTTTGGTTTTAAAATATGAAAATTAGACTGTGGGACTCGATTTATCCTAATTCATGCATTACTTACTTATTACCAAATTGAACTGTGTAAATAAATAGAAGTAACTTGATACGTGTACCTTCGTGCCGAGATGCAAATTATTCTGGATGTTTTGGGAGATAGCCCTTTTTAGGCTCCTGGACTGCAACCTCGGGATCGTCTCTCACTATATGGTTTCCTTGTGGCTTTCTCTAGCACGTGATTCGGTTCGGGTTTCACTGGTTTGAGTACTTTGATTTTCTTTTGGCGAGGGACTGCTTTTGTAGTGAATCGGCCTTTGGCCTTTGATTTGACTCTTTGAGTACTTCACTGTTGTTTGGTTAAAACCTTCACAATTTTGGGCCTTTGGCCTCTTGATTTGCTTCTTCGAGCTTTTTGCCTTTTTGTGGCTTGCTAGTCCATTTTCTCAAGCCTTTTTGGGAGGTCCAATCATCGCCTGCAAGCCTATGGAAATACCTCCCCGCTCCTCTCATCGTTGTCGTTTCGCGCGGGTCAAGATGAGGGTCGCTCATCTATTTTCTCGGCTACTTTGACTAGAGAGAGGACGGTCTGATTCCCGTCCTCGCCTTTTTTCTTTTTTGCATAAACACTGCATGGCGGAGATGACTTCAATCTTCACTGAAACCCGAAGTGCAGCCTCCACTGACTTCGAAAACCATATAGTTTGATTCGATCCTTCGATTGCTTGCCAAGCCTCTCTAGGGCATTTCTATCAACTCCACATCCCTAGTTTATCTCAGCACAAAGGGACAAATGAGAAGTTACGTTCTAAGTTTTTAGACAGTTGAATTTTCACAAGGTAAATGCATGAATTTCGGTCTATCTTTTTCACATTCTTAAGTTCATATTTTCATAAAGATACACTAAAAAAATGTTTTTTATTTATGTACACATGCGGTTATCACCCCACACTTTTGAACGAAGTCGCGCCTTTCAGCACTACTTAGTTCAAAAGCCATGCAAGCAGATGTTATACGAGAAGGAAATGACTTAAGGAAAGGTAAGATCAGAACTCCCTTATTGTGTCGAATGGCATGAGGCTGGATAATCGAGGGAGTTCGGCTGGGGCCTTGAACTCTCAGCGCAGGCCCGGTAGTTCACGGAAGCTACCTGGCTGATCCGATCGTGCTCCAAAAACCAATTCCTAAATAGTCAAATCATTCTATGCACCAAGTGGGTGAGAGAGACTTATAGATGAAAACTAAAAGACAGAAAATAAAAAGACAGAAATTTAAAGTGCGGAAAGTAAGATAGTGTCGGGTTACCTCCCGACCAGTGCACTTGTTTAACGTCATTGGCTCGACAGTCCAGTCTTTCCTTCCCGGCTTTACCATCTTTTCTAAAATTCCTTTGATTTCGCGGTTGGAGATCTCTGCTTGACCATTGGATTGGGGATGATATGATGTGGATGTCCGGTGGTGGACATGGTAGCGTTTTAAGGTAGCGGCCATTATGCGGTTACAGAAATGAGTTCCTTGGTCGCTTATTATGGCTTTGGGTACCCCGTATCTACAAAATAGGTTAGTGCGCAAAAATTCTATGACAGTCTTTGCATCGTCGCACCTTATGGCCTTGGCTTCTACCCATTTTGACACATAATCTACAGCAACTAAAATGTAAGTATAACCGCATGAGACTGGGAATGGTCCCATAAAATCAAAGCCCCAAATGTCAAAAACATCGTTGACTAATATGGGTACTTGAGGCATTTCACTTCTAGCTGACACATTTCCTACTCTTTGACACTTATCGCATTTTTTACACTTTTCACCAGCATCTCTAAATATGCTTGGCCAGAAAAAGCCACTATCTAAGACTTTTCTAGCGGTTCTCCTAGGCCCGAAGTGTCCTCCACATGCAAACTCATGGCAAAAGCTAATGACAGAAGCTATTTCATTATCGGGGATGCATCTCCTAAGTATTTGATCTGCTCCTATTTTCCATAAATAGGGATCATCCCACAAGTAATATCTAGCGTCATGCCTAAGTTTCATGCATTGAGCTTTAGTAAAAGAGGGAGGGAATGTACCTCCTACAAGGTAGTTGACGATTGACGCGTACCATGGCACCTTGGCAGAGACTGCATAGAGATGTTCGTCTGGGAATGACTCAGTTATGTGTCCTTCTTCTTCCTTTCGGACAATCCTACTGAGGTGGTCGGCCACAGCATTCTTGATCCCTGTTTTGTCCCATATTTCCACATCGAACTCTTGCAGTAGTAATATCCACCGAATGAGTCTTGGCTTGGCCTCCTTTTTCTTCATCAGGTAACGGATGGCAGCATGGTCAGAGTAAACTATTACTTTTGCTCCAAGCAGATAGGGTCTGAATTTTTCTAGAGCGAATATTACTGCCAAGAGTTCCTTCTCGGTGGTGGAGTAGTTCCGTTGGGCAGGATCTAGGGTTCGTGAGGCGTAGTAGATCACACCCGCCTTCTTGTCAATCTTTTGGCCGGGAACTGCTCCTACAGCAAAGTCACTTGCGTCGCACATGATCTCAAATGGTTTTCTCCAATCCGGAGTTTGGATGACGGGTGTGCTAGTGAGGGCCTTTTTGAGCTCATCAAAGGCTTCCTTGCATGTATTGGTAAATTCAAAAGGAACTTCTTTTTGGAGAAGAGTGGATAGAGGTAACGCCTTTTTGGAGAAGTCCTTGATGAATCGTCTGTAGAATCCCGCATGCCCAAGGAAGGATTGGATGTCTCGGACAGTGGAGGGGTATGGTAAAGTCATGATCAAGTCTATTTTAGATTTATCCACCTCTATGCCTTCTTGTGAGACGACGTGCCCTTAGACCACTCCATGAGTTACCATGAAGTGGCATTTCTCATAATTGAGCACAAGGTTCATTGAGACACATCGTGCTAGAACCGTGCTTAAGTTATTTAAGCAAGCGTCGAATGTACTGCCATAGATTGTGAAGTCGTCCATGAAGACTTCAATGAATTCCCCGATCATGTCTGAAAAGATGCTGGTTACTACCCTTTGAAAAGTTCCCGGGGCATTGCATAGGCCGAACGACATTCTTCTGAAGGTGAATGTACCGAATGGGCAGGTGAATGTAGTCTTCTCTTGGTCTTCAGGTGCTGTAGGGATCTGGTTGTATCCTGAGAATCCGTCCAAGAAGCAGAAATATGGCTTGCCTGCCAGTCGGTCTAGCATTTGATCGATGAATGGCAGGGGAAATGGTCTTTCCTTGTGACGGTGTTTAATTTCCTGTAGTTGATGCACATTCTCCAGCCGTTCTTGATCCTTGTTGTTACCATATTTCCTTCGGCATCTTCCTCGACTGTGATCCCACTCTTTTTTGGTACCACGTGGACAGGACTCACCCATTGGCTATCTGATATGGGATAGATAATGTCTGCGTCAAGAAGCTTTTGTATTTCCTTTTGGACGATCTCCATCATGACTGGGTTGAGTCGTCGTTGATGTTCTCTTGATGGCTTTGCTCCGTCCTCGGGTGAAATACGGTGCATGCATACAGCCGGGCTGACTCCTCTTAAGTCGGCCAGTGTCCATCCAATAGCTAACTTGTGCTGTTTTAGTACTTTTATCAACCTTTGTTCCTGGCCTGCTTCCAAACCACTCTTGATGATTACTGGGAGTGTGTCATTATCCCCGAGGAAGGCGTACTTCAGATGTCCAGGCAGGGGCTTCAATTCTATTTTGGGGGCTTGCATTACCGAGGGTAAAAAGGTATTTGATTTGAATAATTTTACCTCGTTGACATCATATCCTGGTGTGAGAGGTTCCGAGATTCTTAAGTGAGCCACCGTTTCATGCAAGTCTTCGGTTAATTCGTATGATCCTTCGGCTCCGTTAAGTATGGCTTTTTAGGGATCTGATCTTGATTCTAATTGAATTTCTTGGACCAGGTCGTCCAAAGCATCGAGAGCGTATACTTCCTCGAATTCCACAGGGTACTTCATTGCTTGAAATATATCAAAGCTGAAGACTTCTCCCTCTACTTCCATTGATAGCATTTTACTTCCACAATCTATCTTCATTTTTGATGTTTTGAGAAATGGACGACCGAGAAGGATGGGTGCATGATCTGTAGGTCCGCTATTCTCCATTTTTAAGACGTAGAAGTCTGCTGGAAATACTAATTTGCCTACTTGAACCAAGACGTCTTCAATTTTGCCCTCTGGCTGTTTGCATGACCGATCTGCTAGTTGAATAGTGAGACCGGTGGGTTTGAGTGGCCCAATCTTAAGACATGAGTAGATAGAGAAGGGAAGGACATTGATTGATGCTCCAAGATCTAGCATGCAGTTCTTGATCCTGATGTTGCCAATTGTGCATGGAATGGTGTAAGTGCCCGGATCTCCACATTTGGGGGGCACTTTTCGTTGTATGGCGGCCGACACGTTTCTACTCATCAGCTCCAGCTCCTGATCGTTTCGTTGTATGGCGGCCGACACTTTTCATTGATACAAAGTTCTTTTAAAAACTTGGCGTACCGAGGAATTTGCTTAATGGCTTCCAATAGGGGAATGTTGATTTCGACCTTGCTGAATAATTCAAATACGTCCTCATCCATGACATACTATTTTTGCACGCGAGCAGGTACTGGGAATGGAAGTTTTGCACTGATTCTAGGGTCTTCGGTTGTAGGCACCGGGCCAGGTATGTGTTCTTTGGACGTATCCCCTTCTCCTTCAGTTACGTCCTGTTCTTCCTCATACATATCGTCGTCTTCATCGGCCGCTTCTTCTTCTAGAGCTTTAAGAGACTCGGGCCTCATTTGTTCTCTCCCGGGTAATCTTGGGTCCTTGTCCTCTTGATCCAAAGGTTTGCCGACAATCGTTTTTCCACTCCTAAGAGTCAAAGCATTCACATCTTCCTGTATTTGAATGGTTTGTGAAAGGAGTCTGCCGGACTCATTGGTGAGTGTGGATACTGAGGCAGCGAGTTGGGAGATTTGTTTGGTCAATTCTAAAATTGCCCCGTCAGTTTTTTCCTGGTGTTGGTGTAGCGAAGTACCCAATTGATTTATGCTTCCTGCGAGCTCCTTTATTGTGTCATCAAGCGACTTGGATGGTTCTTGCTGATTGTTGTTGTATTCTTGGTATTCTCCTACTGCATTCACTTCTGCCGGTTCCTCTTCTATTAATGTTGGACATGCATCAGTCTTGTGGTCTGCAGAACCACAGAACTCGCAAGGTTTTACCGGAACTGGCTGCCTTCGTAGGATTTGAATCATCATCTCCTTTAGCTGCTTCATCTCTTCAGTCATGGAGTTTACTGATGCAGAGACGTTTTTTGTTTGGAAGAATTCATCTTGACGAGTAGTCTCCTCTCTAAACCGAGCATTTTCAGCAACATTAGTGATGAGATTCCTTATGCCATTTAATGATAGATTCATCATGGATCCTCCAGCTGAGGCATCCAGGAATATTTTGTCTATCTTAGTTAGTCCATTAATTAGGTACTCGATGCTGAGCTTCTCAGGTAGTCCTAAAGTACAGCAGCTTCTCTCCAGGCGGTTGAATTTTTCCAGGTAATCGTACATGGGTTCATTAGGTTCCTGCCTTATGTCCTGTAATTGCCTTCTTACTTGCATTGTTTTTGTTGCTGGGTAGTATTTGTCCAGGAATTTCCTTTGCATCTGAACCCATGTTCTGATGCTTCCTGAAGGTAATGAAAGGAACCAGTCGCTTGCCGAGTCAACGAGGGAAAAATATAACGCCTTTAACTTGAAGTCGTTTATATTCACTCGATTGGGTTTAAGATTTTGGCAAGTGCCATGTAGGCGTTGGAGATGAGTTGTTGCAGATTCTTCATTAGTTCCTGAGAATCTTGGCAAATTGTTGATGTCGACGACAATGTTTTCTAGCTCAGGGCTCTGGCAAATGCACCATGGCTGCGTTTCGAATTCTGGGGCATTTAGTTCTCCCATAGTAGGTGTATGGTAGTTGTTGTTATCTCCGTAGTAGTCATCGAAAGCGGGTTCTTGTCTCGGCACTTGTCTAGGTTGCGGGGGTGGTGGATATCTAGGGGGTTGTCGTACTGGACCAGCTGCATTTCGGTCCTCGGGTGGTTCTTGGTTTCTTCTGATGGCTTCCCTATCACGAGCTCGTCTGCTTCGGATGAGTTGCTCTGGATCATCCATAAATGGAAGTGGCACCTCATTGTTTCGATCGTACAGGTTCATCTCGTCGTCATCTTGGTAGTCATGGTGACTTCCTTCGCGAGACATGGTTGTTTCGAGCGCGTATTGATTTAAAGAACTTATCCGATCGCACTGCACTGTCGTTAAGGTGCAGTGTTCTCTGTACAAATAAATTTATATTTTTCCGCTACTCGCGACTACACTACTGGGTAGTAAGTGGTAAGTAGGGGTCGAACCCAAGGAAATTAGAGGGATATGTTGTTCTTTAAGGGATTTGTACAGCGAGGGAGCGTGTTTTAGGTTGATTGAGATTTTAGCGCGATTAACTAAGCTACTGTTTTTGGTTTTTTTTGGTTTTGAGTGCGGAAAAGTAAATTACAGAAAATAAATACAGAAATTAAATTACTGAAAGTAAAAGAGTTAAGGGAAGAAGACTTACAGTGGGTGATGCGTGATTGCGATTCCTCCAGTAGATGAGTGGTTGATGGTTGTAGTTGATCGAGCAGTTTATAAAAGTAAGTACAGGGGGATTTTTTGTAATTCAAGAGAAAGTATTCGGTTTCAGGTACGTTGTATTATAACATGTTTATTAATAACTGCTAGTAACCTTTCTAAGTATTCAAAGACGAATCGAGGCCCTTTCGTAGCGCAAGACTTGCAACATCGTTTAAAGCAACACTTGTTCTACTTCAGACTAATTCCTCCTTTCGAAGTATCTTAGCCTTTTGTGCATCCATTTGAATTCTTTGGTCCAGTTTCCAAATGGTTTTTTAAGATAAGCCGAACTCCTCGATAAGTTTTGCTTGTTACAGCTTCCACTTACCGAGTATGATCACGAATTCCCACGGAAGAGCTTTGCTTGTTACAGCTTCCACTCAATCTTGGAAACTCTGACTATAAATGGCACATAAAACAAGTTTTGAATACAGAGAAATGAAACTAAAAGAAATTAAAACATTATATAATACAAGAAAATACCTTCGACCGAATGAGGAGTTTAGCTACGCCTATCCATGGAGGGGAACTTCGTAGCCAAATATTGCAATATTATTACTTCGATCCAAAGCTTACAAAAGTATCAAGTTTTCTAGAGAGAGAAGTTACAATTTTTTTGGATGATCTACAAATGAGGTTTGTCTTGGTATTTATAGCCAAACTTGAGAGAAATGGAGGGTGGAGATGGGGGGCAAGTGTTTTTCATCCAAGGGAGGAGAAGGGAGGAGGAAGGAGGAGGTGACACATGGGGGGAGGAAAGCCGCCGGTTGGGGGAGGGTTGGGCCGCCAGTTGCCGGTTGTCCAAGGAGGAGAAGGGTGGCTTTGGCCACCTCCAAGCAAGGTGGCCGATCACCTTGGTCCATGTGTGCATTTTGACAGTTTTGTGCAGTCTTTTCACAAAACTATCAATCCAATTTCGCTCCGTCTGACTTTGATTGTTCCTCGGTTGGATTTGATTTGAGTAATTCAACGTCAGGATCTTGATATTTCTTTGTTCAGCGTCTGATCTTGACTTTGGATTGACTCTTATCATCTTTTCAGCGTAAAATCCTCTCCTTAGCGTGTTTTCTCTCTAAGCGCCAAAATACCCTGTAGAAATAAATCGGGACTAACAAGCAGAAGTTAAATAGACCAACAATCTAATTTGGTGGGTTTTACTGTGTTTTGGATTCGTATAATTTTGGTCCATCAACTACCGTGACCCATTGGAAAGGTCACGGCAGTCACGGCGGGTTTTCTTCTCAGCGTGTTTTCAAGGGGGCCGTGACTACCGTGACCCATTGGAAAGGTCACGACAGTCATGGTGGATTTTCTTCTCAGCGTGTTTTCAAGGGGCCCGTGACTACCGTAACCCCCTGGAAGGTCACGGAAGTCACGGTAGTTTCGCATATAAAGTTGAAATTTAGGTCAAAATTGCAGTCGCGTTTTCAGAATTTCAAAAACCCAACTTCTCTCCCCCGACCTGCGACCGCCTCCCTCTCGACCGCCAGCAGCTCGCCAGCCGTCCGACCACTCCGTTCGGCCAACCCTTCCGTCCGTAGCCGTTTGTAGCCGTCCCATCTCACCACTCCAATCGCCCTCCGCCCAACAGCCCCTCCGCTAAAAATCCCAAGTCCCATAATCCCAAGTCCCAAATCCCTACCTCCAAACCCTAATTCGAATTACCCTCAATTGCAATGACTCGTGGCAGAAATCGTGCAGCAGCCGCTCCAACACCACCAGCAGCCCAACCACCCCGCCGAGGGCCCTACCCGATCGGGAGACCATTATTCGGTGAGGACAGCCACAAAAACCGGTATGACACCATCATTCCGGCAAAGAAGGTAAAACCTACTATCGTCCCTGACCATGAAGCCAGAGGTTCATTTGGATTGTTGGATTGGTGCCGTGCTTTATTTGTGGCCTCTGGCCATGATATATTGTTTACAAATCCGGCTCCAACTTATTATCTCACGCTAAGGGAATTTTTTAGCCACCTTCTCCTATTTGGTGCACCTTATCAGGCCACACATTGGGTTTTCCAGTTAGGGGGGTAGGAATTATACCATGACTAAGGCTGAGGTGTGTAAATTGTTTGGTTTTCCGTTGGAGGGATTGATGGACCATAATTATACGAATCAAAAACACAGTAAAACCCACCAAATTAGACTGTTTGTCTATCTAACTTCTGCTTGTTAGTCCCGATATATTTCTACAGGGTATTTTGGCGCTTAGAGAGAAAACACGCTAAGGAGAGGATTTTACGCTGAAAAGATATTACGAGTCATTCCAAGGTCAAGATCAGACGCTGAACGAAGAAATCTCAAGATCCTGACATTGAATTACTCAATTTAAATTCAACCAAAGAACAACCAAAGTCAGACCGGAGCAAAATTGGATTGATAGTTTTGTGAAAAGACTGCACAAAACTGTCAAAACTCATCCATGGACCAAGTGACCGGCGACTTTGGTGAAGAAGATGAGTCATGGGTCGCCTTCCTCTCCTTCTCCTCCATGGCAACCGGCGGCTCTTGGCAAGAGGTGGCCAAAGCCACCTCCCTTCCTCCCTTGCAACCGGCCACCGGCGGCTTAGGCTCCTCGATGGAGAAGTTGCCATGTGGTGGCTCCTCCTCCACATCTTCAAAGCCTCCTCCTCCACCCTTGGATGCAACACCACTTGCCACCATCTTGGCCCTCCATCCTCCTCCCCTTGTGGCTATAAAAGGAGCAATCCTCCTCCTCATTTCATCATCCAAAAATCATATCTCACTTATCTCTCTAAGTTTGTTACTTTGTAAGTTTGGTTTATGAAATAAGACTCCTGTTGGTTCTTGAGTATTATAACGATTTGAAATAATACTCCTGTTGGTTCTTGAGTATTATACTTTAGAGAATACTCCTGTTGGTTCTTGAGTATTCAGTAGGAATTAGGAATACTCCTGTTGGTTCTTGAGTATTCCACCCCTTCTCCTCTTACTGTTTTCAAAAACCCCCGAGTATTTAGCTATGGTATCCACCTCTATGGATATTCGTAGCTAAACTCTTTATTCGGTTAAAGGGGTGTACTTGTATTGTAAAATGTTTTAGACCCTGCACCTAGTGCATCTTTGTGTTCAAAACTTGTTCTATGTTCCATATATAGTCAGAATTTCCAAGGTTGAGTGGAAGCTGTAACAAGCAAAGCTCTTCCGTGGGAATTTGTGAACATACTCCGGTAGTGGAAGCTGTAACAAGCAAAGCTATCTGAGGAGTTCGACTTATCTAAAACACCATTTGGGAAATCGTAATAGAAGATCAAATGGATGCATAAAAGGCTAAGATACTTCGAAGGAGGAATTAGTCTGAAGTAGAACAAGTGTTTTTAAACGATGTTGCAAGTCTTGCGCTTAGAAAAGGCCTCGATTCATCTTTGAACACTTAGTATGATCATTAGCGGTCAATGATAAACAACTATGATACAAGGCCCCTGAAACCGAATGTTTTCCTTGAATTACAAAACCCCCCCTGTATTTACTTTTATAAATTGCTCGATCATCTGCAATCACCAACCGCTCATCTACCGGAGGACTCAGCAATCACGCATCACCCACTGTAAGTCTTTCTTTTTACTTTTCAGTATTTATTTTCTGTAATTTACTTTTCCGCACTCAAAACCAAAAACAACCAAAAAAGTCACTTAGTCATAACCGCTAAAATCTCAATCAAACCTAAAAAATGCTCCCATCCTGTACAACTCCCACAAAGAACAACGTATCCCCCTAATTTCCTTGGGTTCGACCCCTACTTACCATTTACTACCCAGTAGTGAAGTAGCGAGTAGCGGAAAATATAAATTTATTTGTACAGAGAACATTGCACCTTAACGACAGTGCAGTGGGCTCCGTCATATTGGCGCCGCTACCGGGGAATTAGCCGTCGGATAAGTTGTTCTTTCCCTTCCATGTCCTCATGACGCAACCCCCTTTATATGCATGGACAACAAGACATCTCCCTCTGTTCGGAGGTACGGATGGAGAAGACCCAGTACTACACTGCCGAAACTTTCACCACGTTTGTTGCCACATAAAACCTGCAAATGAAATGTTAGAGGAGTTTAAACTTAAATGCTTTAAATTTTCTTTAACTGATTTTGCAACGATCTGGTATTATACGTCAACCGCTAGTAGAGCAGTACATTTTGTGGACCTCTACGTTCCATTCCTACGAGAATTCTCCCCTCCATCTTTACGACAACAAACCCGTGAGAAGATCATGAGCCTTAAACAATCCCGGGATAAGACCTTGGACGAATACTACACGAGCTATGACACCATCGTCTCAAACTGCCCTCACCATGGATTCACGAAGAAAGTTCTGCTTCAAAAATTTCTTCGTGGGATGAAGGCCGATGATCTTACAAGGATTAACGAAGCAATGAGGAGATCAGCAAGGAACTTCTCCCTGGCAGACATGTGGTACCTCATAAATGACCTGGCCGCAGCCACAAAATGAATACCCCAAGCTGACGGAGGCATGCAGATAGAAGAGGCTAGACCAGAGACAGACGAAGAAGAAACTCCCGAGCCATCAGAAGAAACTCCCGAGCCATCAGAAGACTGGGATATAGAAAGTGTCGGGAGCAACGAGGAAGTGTCAGCAATGGAAGAAGTCCAGAATACCACCGACATGTTACCAATGCCATACCCAGCTATCATCACCCAAGCAGCCGAAACTATCTATGACCAGTTCCTCACAAACAGACACGACGAGGCAGAACCGAGCCTCAAGATGCAAGCTTCCCGACATTTCCCTTCGATCAATAGACAAATCGCTGAAAACTATGTGATTCATGAAGAGGCTGAAAAGAGGATGGGAAAAGGGCCTGAGCAGAACGACTCCTCGATGGAGCAGGTTTTCGCCATGACTGGACAAGGCAGCCCTAAACACCAGAAAATGCTAGTGGTCAAAGGTCCCTCACATTCTCAGAGACGTTGGAAGGAGACACCATCAGAACAAGGGGAACTGGACCCAAGCACATCTGCTCACAAGAAATCAGGTAAAGGCAAGGCAAAAACCAACACAAGAACAGTGGCGAAATTCGACCTAAGCCACCCATGGGACCCCAACCAGTGATCCAGGAATAAGGCACTGTCAAGCCAACGACGTTAAACAAGTGCACTGGTCGGGAGGTAACCCGACACTATCTTACTTTCTATCTTTTTATTTTTATTTTCTATCTTTTAGTTTTTATCAATAAGTCTCTCTCACCCACTTGGTGCATAGAATGATTTGACTATTTAGGAATTGGTTTTTGGAGCACGATCGAATCAGCCAGGCAGCTTCCGTGAACTACCGGGCCTGTGCTGAGAGTTCAAGGCCCTAGCCGAACTCCCTCGATTATCCAGCCTCATGTCATTCGACACAAAAAGGGAGTTCTGATCTTACCTTTCCTTAATATCATTTCCTTCTCGTAATTGTCTGCTTGCATGGCTTTTGAACTAAGTAGTGCTGAAAGGCACGCCTTCGTTCAAAAGTGTGGGGTGAGATCCGCATGTGTACATAAATAAATAACATGTTTTTCCTTTTTTAGTATTATCTTTTTGAAAATATGAACTTAAGAATGTGAAAAAGATAGACCGAAATTCATGCATTTACCTTGTGAAAATTCAACTGTCTAAAAACTTAGAACGTTAACTTCTCATTTGTCCCTTTGTGCTGAGATAAACTAGGGATGTGGAGTTGATAGAAATGCCCTAGAGAGGCTTGGCAAGCAATCGAAGGATCAAATCAAACTATATGGTTTTCGAAGTCAGTGGAGGCTGCACTTCGGGTTTCAGTGAAGATTGAAGTCATCTTCGCCATGCAGTGTTTATGCAAAAAAGAAAAAAGGCGAGGACAGGAATCAGACCGTCCTCTCTCTAGTCAAAGTAGCCGAGAAAATAGATGAACGACCCTCATCTTGACTCGCGCGAAACGACAAGGATGAGAGGAGCGGGGAGGTATTTCCATAGGCTTGCGGGCGATGATTGGACCTCCCAAAAAGGCTTGAGAAAATGGACTAGCAAGCCACAAAAAGGCAAAAAGCTCAAAGAAGCAAATCAAGAGGCCAAAGGCCCAAAATTGTGAAGATTTTAACCAAACAAAAAGTGAAGTACTCAAAGAGTCAAATCAAAGGCCAAAGGCCGATTCACTACAAAAGCAGTCCCTCGCCAAAAGAAAAAAATCAAAGTACTCAAACCAGTGAAACCCGAACCGAATCACGTGCTAGAGAAAGCTGCTAGGAAACCATATAGTGCGAGACGGTCCCGAGGTTGCAGTCCAGGAGCCTAAAAAGGGCTATCTCCCGAAACATCCAGAATAATTTGCATCTCAGCACGGAGGTACAAGTATCAAGTTTCTTCTATTTATTTATACAGTTCAATTTGGTAATAAGTAAGTAATGCATGAATTAGGATAAATCTAGTACCACAGTCTAATTTTCATATTTTAACAAACTTACTTAGTGTGCCGCCCTTTAATAGCATTGTTCGGGACGAACAACTAAAAGTGTGGGGTAATCTGATGGACCAAAAGTATACGAATCAAAAACACAGTAAAACCCACCAAATTAGACTGTTTGTCTATCTAACTTCTGCTTGTTAGTCCCGATATATTTCTACAGGGTATTTTGGCGCTTAGAGAGAAAACACGCTAAGGAGAGGATTTTACGCTGAAAAGATGTTACGAGTCATTCCAAGGTCAAGATCAGACGCTGAACAAAGAAATCTCAAGATCCTGACATTGAATTACTCAATTTAAATTCAACCGAGGAACAACCAAAGTCAGACCGGAGCAAAATTGGATTGATAGTTTTGTGAAAAGACTGCACAAAACTGTCAAAACTCATCCATGGACCAAGTGACCGGCGGCTTTGGTGAAGAAGATGAGTCATGGGTGGCCTTCCTCCCCTTCTCCTCCATGGCAACCGGCGGCTCTTGGCAAGAGGTGGCCAAAGCCACCTCCCTTCCTCCCTTGCAACCGGCCACCGGCGGCTTAGGCTCCTCCAAGGAGAAGTTGCCATGTCGTGGCTCCTCCTCCACATCTTCAAAGCCTCCTCCTCCACCCTTTGATGCAACACCACTTGCCACCATCTTGGCCCTCCATCCTCCTCCCCTTGTGGCTATAAAAGGAGCCATCCTCCTCCTCATTTCATCATCCAAAAATCATATCTCACTTATCTCTCTAAGTTTGTTACTTTGTAAGTTTGGTTTATGAAATAATACGCATGTTGGTTCTTGAGTATTATAACGATTTGAAATAATACTCCTGTTGGTTCTTGAGTATTATACTTTAGAGAATACTCCTGTTGGTTCTTGAGTATTCAGTAGGAATTAGGAATACTCCTGTTGGTTCTTGAGTATTCCACCCCTTCTCCTCTTACTGTTTTCAAAAACCCCCGAGTATTTAGCTATGGTATCCACCTCTATGGATATTCGTAGCTAAACTCTTTATTCGGTTAAAGGGGTGTACTTGTATTGTAAAATGTTTTAGACCCTGCACCTAGTGCATCTTTGTGTTCAAAACTTGTTCTATGTGCCATATATAGTTAGAATTTCCAAGGTTGAGTGGAAGCTGTAACAAGCAAAGCTCTTCCGTGGGAATTCGTGAACATACTCGGGTAGTGGAAGCTGTAACAAGCAAAGCTATCTGAGGAGTTCGACTTATCTAAAACACCATTTGGGAAATCGTAACAGAAGATCAAATGGATGCACAAAAGGCTAAGATACTTCGAAAGGAGGAATTAGTCTGAAGTAGAACAAGTGTTTTTAAACGATGTTGCATGTCTTGCGCTTAGAAATGGCCTCGATTCATCTTTGAACACTTAGTATGATCATTAGCGGTCAATGATAAACAACTATGATACAAGGCCCCTGAAACCGAATGTTTTCCTTGAATTACAAAACCCCCCTGTATTTACTTTTATAAATTATTCGATCATCTACAATCACCAACCACTCATCTACCGGAGGACTCAGCAATCACGCATCACCCACTGTAAGTCTTTCTTTTTACTTTTCAGTATTTATTTTCTGTAATTTACTTTTCCGCACTCAAAACCAAAAACAACCAAAAAAGTCACTTAGTCATAACCGCTAAAATCTCAATCAAACCTAAAAAACGCTCCCATCCCGTACAAATTCCACAAAGAACAACGTATCCCCCTAATTCCCTTGGGTTCGACCCCGACTTACCATTTACTACCCAGTAGTGAAGTAGCGAGTAGCGGAAAATATAAATTTATTTGTACAGAGAACATTGCACCTTAACGACAGTGCAGTGGGCTCCGTCAGGGATTTTGTGGCAGTATTCTGACCAAGAGAGATATGAATTCTGGAAGGATATTTCGGCCTTTGATTGTTTTTTCTTATCCAATTGGTATTCTTCATGCATTAAGGATCACCTTTGGAAGATTGTGCACCGTCTCGTGGCGATGAGTATATTTCCGCGGGGGGAGGGAGCCACAACCATTGGCAACCCCGAATCGGATGTTATGATCTCCATGCATCGCCACAGACCAGTTGATTTCTTCCAGATTCTGTCAGGATAGATGGTCTTTTGGGGCTCGGTCGTTGATAGGAACGTCTCCTTGGGTGGTGGTCTTTTTGTCACCATTCTCGCCACGTCACTAGGATGGGATTTCAGTCGGCTCCCAACACCGAAGAAATCAGAGCTGAATATTAAGAAGATGATCGAAATCAAAATGATAAACCGAGACCGCCAGTGGCAGCACCGCAGCGAGCTCCCCACCGGGAAGAAGGGCCGGAAAGTTGAGCGCAGACAGAGGGCACTCGGGCAAGTTCAGGAGGATCAGCCTCTGCCTGAGGATGTTACCATGGACGAGGCACAGGAGCCTCAAGTGGCTGCCCCTGCTGAGATGAATCAGCCGCCTCCTGCCCCAGCAGCTCCACCGCAGCCACCTGCTATTGACCAGTCCCAGCTGACACTTGGGGAGCGTCTCTCACGCATAGAGGCCTCTCATCATGAGTTTCGGGAGGAACAGAAGGCGATGATGACTTATTAGCGCCAGATTTGGCTAGCCTTGCTCCTATTATTGCCACCCAGAGCAGACTTTCCGTCTCCCACAATCAGCTTAGGGATGATTTCGCCGATTTCTGATATCAGGCCAGCAGGGCACAGCAATGGTCACAAGACACCCTGATTGCATTCTACAGGCAGCAAGGTTTTACAGATTATCCGCCTCCGCCATCCTTCATGTCCTCAGCCCCTGCTCGTGCTGACACAGGGGCTGGCCCCTCTCACACAGTGGACTCTGCAGACTGCACTGATTCAGAAGACAGTGGTTCCGAAGATGATGCTTCTCATGATTCAGAAGGCAGCCTCTGTTTTTGATTGATTTTATCAACTGTTACTCATGACTTTCACCATTGTCTGATGTTCTTTTTGCCTTGATTTTTCAGTCTACTTGATACTTGATGTTTGAGATACATTTTGTATGTGATCTGCGTTTTGCTCACATCATTTATCGCATCATCTATTCGGCACTTCTTTCGTTTACCTACCCTCTATTATCGATGCTTATTTTTACCTCATGCAGCTTTATGTGTCTATCTTTTTACCTGCCAGCTCATGAGTGCATTTCACTCCCCGGGTATCGCTTAATCTCCATGGATATAACATCATTCACACACGAGTGAAGTTTCTATGCCCCTTTTCTTATATTTATTATTTTTCTTCGCTTAGGAACTAAGCTCATTTTTAAGTGTGGAGAGGGTAGCGCATAGTCACACGCATTGCATTTCATGATCATACCTGCATTTCACGAACATTCCTACATATGCTCAACAGTCTATGTATTGCGATTGAAATCCTTGTTTTTCTACGATACTCCTTGACTGATTGATACTCTTTTGGATTCAAAGTCTAGGACGTGAAATAGTGAAAATTGTGTGTGTATTCTCTTGAGTCAGTATCATTGATAGCCTTTAACTATCACATGTTTTACGTATTTCTTGATGCATGTTTGAGACTTGAAATTAGTAGGCACCGGTTCACAAATTTCAAAAACTTAAAATTGCATATCTTTTTCCTAGGTGACCTTAGTACTAGTATGTGTTTCTCTACACTCGTTGTGATTTGCATGCACCCGCCTTTATCCATACACTATTTCAAGCTTTAAGTGTGGAGTTAGACAATTGGCCTTCAAGTTTTCCCCTAAAAAACAAAGTTCTCAATTTTGGAAAGTGGGTGAAACATTGGCCCCAAGCATATTTGTTTTTGAAAGAAAACCAGTTTGAACGAAAAAATAATAATATGCTTTTGTTGATTCTGCGAAAGCAGAAGAATACCAAGGACCTGGTGAGAAAAGTCACCCCTGGTATATGGAAAACACTCTTGAAACAATTTATGCCCCCTTCTGCTTGATATAGTGTAATTCCATCCTCTCATTGCGTGCAAATCATAACTTATCTTGAGAATTCATGTACTAGAAACTAAGGGACGATCCTCGTGCTTGCACTGAATTTTTGATGCAAATTTTCTTACTATTTTTCAGAAAATCCTTAAGGTCGGGCTCCTCTTCTCTTACGGGTCATTGTCTAATCCTTGGCACTTGAGAATGAGCTTTGCGCCAAGAGCCCGTGGACTATCCCTAGATAGCTTAGGTGAATGGCGAGCATGTTTTGTGTAACTATTCATGTTCTTTATTCGTTGCAATAGAACTATTTAGAACATGTGATTAGTCGATTGCTAGCCGTGTCTACTGACCGTTTGAATGCATAACTCGTATAATCTATGATTGTCTAAAAACTTTGATGAAGATGTTTGACTTGATGTTGAGGTAACACGATGATTCCAAGGTATGACATGACTTTACTGTGACTCGTTGAGCATCATTAAGGAATACACGTTAGTTAGTTGTACAGGGGATTTGTAGGTAGTCCCATTTCTGAAAACCTTCACGAGACTATACTCGTCCTACTAGGGCAGCCTAGGGGTTTAAAGGCTTGATGCATATGCTAAATGCATTCGTGTCCTCTACGACAGTGAGTTATCTTTTTATTTTAGCTTTAGTTAGAATTGATCACATGTCACTTGAGTAGGTGCTTTGAAACATATGGTCGTCGAGCATTATGTTCACCCGTGTATTTATTCTGCCATTTGTTTGACATTTGTTCGAGACATATGGTCGTCGAGCATTGATTGAAACAAGTGTTTACAAGAGTGGTGCCCTAATCTAGAGAGAAGTGAGAGCTTCTCTCACTAACTTATGGAATTGGAATGAGAATGGGATGAGATTACAAAGGGAGGGAGCATGGGTATTTATAGGCCATGAAGAGGAGGAGATGTGGAGGAGAAGCCACCACATGGCAAGATATCCATGGAGGAGAGCAAAGCCGCCGGTGATGTCATCAAGGGGAGGAAGCCGCCGGCCCATGTGGAGGAAGGGGAGTGGGCAAGGTGGCTTGGCCTCCAAAAGCCGCCGGCTAGGTGGCATGAGGGGAGAGGATGTGAGTTTTGTGATCTCATTCAAAAAAGCCATCGGTCCTTTCAGCTCCGGACTGTCTCTGGTTGCTCTTCGGTTGGACTTGTTTTGAGTGATTCCACGTCAGGTTCTTGATATTTGTACAGTCGGCATCTGGTCGTGACCTGGAATGACTCGTAATTCATATTCAGCTTAAAAAGTCCTCCTTAGCCTGTATTCTCTCTAGACGTCAAAATACCCTGAAGATAAATATCGGAACTAACAAGCAAAAGTTAAATAGACAAAGCGTCTAATTTGGTGGGTTTATCTGTGTTTATGATTCATACAATTATGGTCCATCACCCGGTCGTGGATGCCAAACCCCCCACCAATGGTCACGGTAGTCACAGCTTTCTGGCCTTTTTGGACGATCTATAAATAGAAACACGACTAGATTAGACGGGTGTGCTTATTTTGGAGAAAAAACCCTTGCTTGGAGAAGAGATAACAATTCATCGTGAGGAATTCAACGAGCCACCGCGTCTTTACGGTTTACTCCTTCTTTCATTCTCTATACACTGTTTTTGGTTTAATCACCATAAATAGTGAGTAGTCTCTTTATTATGGGATCCTACGGATCCCGTGCTATGTAACCCTAACTCTCATGTGATCAATTAAAGTTTTTTATTTATGCGATTCGAATATTCAATTTCATTGTGTGCTTAATTTTATCGTACTATGCAAGTATTTACATCAAAGGGTATGTTTGCATTGCTAGAACGTATTTAGGTTAATTACCGAAAGATGGATGGGTCCTAGGTATTAACCGGATTGCATGAAATTGATATTAGGTCATGTTTACATGAATTAATAGGAAAACCTTTAGTCTAATAAATCGAGATCGTTGATAATCCGTGGATGGGCGGCGTTCAACGATTGAGATTAATCTAGACAATGATCCGTGGATGGGCGGCTTGTCTAGTGTTATTTCGATTATATTCCATATTCGATAGCATGAATAGTTAATGTAACACGATTGCATGATCAGCGGGGTTAGCACGGGTGAAGTATGGATTCTGGAATTCTTCCTCTGATAAAAAGACAACCTTTATTTTCTGCACGTTTGATTTCTGTTATTTAATTGCTATGATTCAAATCACAACAAAAACCTTTTTCAATCGAAATAGCTAAATAGGTCACATTGTTTGCTAGTAATCACACACCTGTTCCTTGGATCGACCCTTGGCTTACCAAGGTTTATAAATATTGTTTGACTGCAATTTGACCCCTAAAACTCATACATTTGACAACTATAAAGGGTTAAAAATACGCTTGTCAATAATGCCTTCCTCCATGGCACACTCGAGGAAGAGGTGTACATGAAATTACCTTCGGGGTTCTACAGGAAACAAAAGGCTGCTGATTTGTGCAAATTAGTCAAGAGTTTATATGGGCTCAAGCAAGCAAGTAGGCAATGGTTTGCCAAGTTCAGTGATTCTCTGATTGAGTTTGGATTCAAGCCTAGTCTAAATGACTATTCTTTGTTTACATTGATCAAGGGTGACATATTTTTGATCTTGTTGGTCTATGTGGATGATGTGATCATCACTGGCAACTCTGAAGAATTGATCAGGAAAGTCAAGCAGTTTATCCATCACAAGTTCAAGATCAAAGACTTAGGTCATTTGAAGTATTTCCTTGGGCTTGAAGTGGCAAGGTCCACAGATGGTATTTTCTTAAACTAAAGAAAATATGCCTTGGAGCTACTGGAAGAACACAGCCTCACTGACTACAAACCAGCCAAAACTCCTATCAGACTTTAAGCATAACTTGAGCATATCGACAGATCTTGTTGTAAGTGACCCACTTCAATACAGAAGACTTGTGGGGAAACTGATTTACTTAACTATTACCAGGCCTGATCTTGCCTATCATGTACACATTCAGAGTCAGTTTATGCAGCACCCTACAGAAGAACATCAGATTGCAGCAATTCGACTTCTCAAATATGTCAAAGCAGCTCCTGCTCAAGGCATTTTGTTTCCTGCACGATCAGACCTTCAACTGAAGGCTTTTTGTGATGCCGATTGGGTGGCATGTCCTTTAACAAGGAGATCTATCACAGACCACTATGTTATGCTAGGTCCTTGTGTCATTTCTTGGAAAACAAATAAACAACCTGTGGTGTCGTGGTCTTCAGCCGAGTCTGAGTATCGATCCATGGCAGCTGTGTGTTGCGAACTAACTTAGCTAGCTAGATTGATTGCTGATATGGGCGTTCATGTGTCATCTGCCATTCACCTTCATTGTGATAATAAGGCAGCTATCCATATAGCTCATAACCCTGTGTTCCATGAACGCACAAAGCACGTGGAGTTGGATTGTGACCTAGTTCGGTCCCATGTCATCTCCAAGTTCGTCTTACCACTTCACATCAACACAAGTGAGCAACCGGCCGACATTTTTACCAAGCCTTTGATGAGGGAGTAACTTCAATATCTCTGCTCCAAGCTTGGCGTCTCGAACTTCCTTCATTCCGCCGCTTGAGGGGGGTATTGGAGAAGAAAGTGAGAGTTTAGTGCAAGGGTCTTGTATAGCATTGTGTTCTTATTTCCAGTCTGAGTCTGTTACTTCTGGAGGGAATTGCAGTTGGTCGTCACGGCGTCATTTTGGTCTCAGCGTGAAAGCTGTGCGTTTGGGACAAAATGGCGTCACTCTCGATCGGCTATATATTTCCTCCTCGCGCTCGAACTCTGTAACAAAAAGGCTAAAATACACATATTAACCTGCTAATTTGAAAATCAATATGGTTTTTTCCCTAAAATTACGCACGATTGAGACAAATTGGAAACCATCTTTCGAAGGGATTTAACGCATAATCAAAATCACCTATCAGCAATCATCTTGTTCAAACAACATGTTAAAATTGAAGGTAGGTGATTTGACTTACTGAGATTAAGGAATTATAGTTCACTTTTGACGAATTATGTCATAGTTCGTCAAAAGTGTATTATAATTCGCTAGAGTTCTTAACGAATTATAGTTCATTTTGACAAACTATGACATAATTCGTCAAAAGTGGACTATAATTCATTAAAGTTCGTAATCTCAGTATAGCTATGATTATGAACCTACATGTAATTCTGCTGCGGAGGAGGAAGCAGCCGCTTCCTACACACATAAGAAAACAACCAATGCGCACACGAGATTCTTCTTCATCCACAGATTTTTGTTGTTGTCACCGATGTTTCTCTCTGTTCACCACTTCCGCCTTCATCATCGTCTTCTCCTTGATGCTGCTTTTTTTTGTTGAATATGACGAGGGGGTCAGTGAAGAGGGAGAGGGAGTTCCTGAAGTCAAATACGGCGAGGACAAGCGACCCCGAAGAATCAATTTTGCATCGATGAGGTCCATTGGAGATGTCTTTGAGTGCTTCAACTACATGTGATGGACAAAAGAGAGAGAGAGAGAAGCGGTAGATGAGTGGCAGAAAGGGTAATTTTAATTGTAGATCCTCACGCCTCTCCATTTCGATGCCTCCTCTCCTACGCTTTCGATTCGGACCACGGTGGCTCATCGGAGCTTTAACCGGTCGCCTTTGATGAAGATCTGGATCTTTATGATCGAGTGGAGGAGAGAGAGTGTGAGACTTGTGGTTAATAAGTCTGTATGGATAAATATACCCTTAATCTAATACAAATTAGATTTAATAAGATTTTGGGAAAAGTACATATTGGTGCCCCGAACTACCGACCTTTTTCCAATTGAAGGTTCGAACTATCATTTTTCCAATCAATGGTAAAATAAATATACCCTTAATCTAATACCAGTTTTTGAACAACGAGCACCGTAGCTTCACCGTGGTTAAATTGTGAACTGAATCATGTGAAACTCGTTAATAACGACTCAATAAAAAAGTCTATTGGTGCTAAAGAAGAAAGGTTGATTCAATACGTTAAGAGTTTATGACGAGATCATCGGGTTATTTTCAAAGGGATTCACGTGATTGAGTTCATAATTTAATTACGGTGAAGCTATGGTGTTCGGTGTTTGAAAATTTGTCAATTTGTTTTTCAATTCGCCCTTAATTGGAAAAATTAATAGTTTATACCTTCAATTAGAAAATGTCGATAGTTCGGAGCATCAATTTGTACTTTTCCCTAAGATTTCGTTCTCCTAACCTCAACCATTCATATATTAATTTGTATAACCGTGATTAGTTTGTATTTATTTATAGAAAATATAAGTTTGCACGTGACCTTTTTTCTCCTTTTGAATATATTATTCTTTTATCATTGTGTATCTATATATTTTTACTACGATGATTGCGAATTTAGCTGGGTTAATGAGAAATAGTTGATGGGCTTTATATACTGCATATGAAATAGAGAGATTGATTTCATCGTCTTTTTTGATATTATTCAACAAACAGTTACACAGATTGAAGAATTTTCTAGGAATTTCACTCTCTTCTGTAGAAAAATACCAATTTGTTACTGTTTTAAAAATGTTTCCGATTTTGTAACTGTTGGAAAATGTGTGAAGAAAATGATGGAAAAATCATTTAAAATGAGCTATTTTTTGTCTTAAAGGGTGCATTAAAGACTAATATTGTGGAGGGTTTTTTATGGCACATTGGACACACCAATGAATTGCCAAGTGACCTTAAATGTTCTTGGAAATAATCAACATAATGATTATGTGTATTTTCAAGGCATATGAGACACACCAAGGGATGCCCTTGGTAGAAGAGAGCATAAAGGCTAGCCTTACCTTTGGTTTTTCAAGGTGTCAAAGCTCTTCTATAAAAGGAGTAGCTTCTTACCTCATTTACGTAGAGAGAAAAAAATGGATACATACTTTTCTAATTATCCTCCCTTGAGGTTTGACGGCATGTCTTTTTTTCTTTGAGTTTTCATTTCGTGTGAGTGAACGGTGATAGTTAAAAACTCAACAGTTCGCGAGTTGAAGCATATGGTGCATGTTATCAACTGAGGGTTGTTTTATCCTGGGAAGCAGTTGCTCGTGATTTCCAGCACCCAATGGGAGAGCAGTCATGATTTAAGGAAAGCGTCTAACGTGACTCAACCACGATTCTCGTTTGATCGTATCAATTTCATCCTTTTTACTGTTTTGCATGAATATGATGCGATGTTCATATAATTTGTCTATACTCATTATTCCCACTGTTGTACAATATTTTTGATAATTGTGTACAGATTGTATAACAGTGACTAGTATGACATCTCTCAAAAAACCATTAAAAAGAAACAAATGAAATACATTTTAAACGAAAAAATTGTCCATTTGGAATGATTTCAGTTATATTGGACAGGTTGGTTAATGTGATCTTCATTCTGACTTGGTTGATGCTGGTGATTGCAACTTGGTGAATCTAATCTAACACATGTATTATATACACTTACTATACCAAGAAACTAAAGTGGTGGTTCAGTGAATAAAGAGCATCCAATAAAGCTTAATCATTTGTGCTTTGATTTTGAGGATGCCCATTTGAAGTAGCCACAGTTTGCTTCCGGATTAGATGAAGGTCCCTGAAAAAGAAGAATGTCAAGGCAAGTGAGCGTTACCACACCACTCCAGGCAGAGCATATTGTTTCTTTCATTGATAGAGGACGCAGAACGAGTACCTCAGGACGAGCGCAAACATAGAATCTGCGTCCATGAGTCAGACCTGCTTTCTTTACCACCCGAGGAACACATGGCTCCTTGTGACCTTTGCATATAGGAATGCTGTTCTGCATAATTTGTTGAATTCTTTGCCACTCAAGTAAGGCAGAGCCGCTTTTATGGTCTTCTGCTGGCACGTCAGCACGTTCCATAATTTGGTCCTGATTGGATGTTGTGTTGAAAGAGTTGGGTTCTTGTACAGAATTCATTAGATCATTTTCTATTGGTAGTGTCTCACTCGACTCTGGATTTGATGCTTCGGTGTTTGCCTCAGAACATGCTTTTTCGGCAGAGCCCCTGATTTCTTCACCATTGTTAGAGCATTTTTTGAAAAAAGACTTGACTGACAATTGCATACCCTGACTTTGTCGTGGTCGTTTCCTTGTCTGAGACTGACATAGGGTTTTCAGTTCTTGACTCACTGTGTTGTCAGCATTTAAAATGGATGTATGAGTAACACTATCACTGCTTTGTGCAATTTGTATATTCTCGGCAGATATGCACATTGTAGAAGTTTCTTCTGACGTTGAGAGCAGAGGCTTCTTATCCTTGGCTTCATCAGTTGCTCGTCTCTTTAGCAAAGATGATACTGTATAAGACCAATCAGTTTCATTAAACAGATGGTTAATATACTTGTGCAGATGATGTACAAGATTTTGTCAATGAGAAATGCAGGATAAATAAACTCCTTTATACGAAAAAAGAACAAAAAGGAAAAGAAAGCATCACTGTAGAAACAAGGATTTTAATTTCGAAAAATACACTTCTAATGAAATAGCAAAAATAATAGTTGTAGCAATCTTCAGTACGGATTACAGTAAACATTGATAAATATTTAGAATGGCCTCCACGAGTCTAAAAAGTGAAGGATAAATGCTAGGATGAAAGGATTCAAATACCAATAGTTTGCTGAAGCCCACGGACCCCAGGAACATATCTGGAAGACAGACGTGGAGTGTTATGACAAGATATTTCAGGGATCTCCATCAACTTCATAAACACAGGAGCATGATCTGATCCTTCCAACTTAGTGTTTCTCCCTCCTCTCCACCTGAAAGGGGCAACCATCTTCTTGGTTCATACAAAGGAGAAGAGCGAAGACAATATCATTATGGGTGTTACAGCATCCGTTTAATTCTTTAGCATGTGTAATTTAGCGTTTGATAAACAAGCATTTACATAAAGGCTAAGAGTAAGAGTACAAGATTTGTTTGAGTTCCAGAACACCTCTTTGTTCATATTTACCTTGGTGCCACTCCAGGTTTCCATCTTTTGAACTGTGTCATTATGTCACATTCTTGAACATGGCAACTCAGAAAATCATGACCTTCCTGGTTAATTCCTTGATGTAAACATGTTCCACTGATTAGGATATGGTCGATCCTTGATCCATAATTGAATTCTTCTGCACCAGTACTTTGTGACCAACAAGTATAAGCTTCTGGCCTGTGTCACAACACACAAACATTTGATTAGTCATTATGTGGTTGTGAACAAAAACCTTGAATTATAAACAGCATATCAATTCGGAAAGCATATAAAGTAAAAGGTGCCTGCTGAATAAATATAGGATTTTCGCATCATTGACACACTTCAGTTTGCATATATTCGAAGATCTACTGAAAAAACACCACCATTACATCACAAAGTATACTATATAAGTACCAATTTCCACCAACCTATCGGGATGCTTTGATCTGAACACGTCATAGAAAGAGCCTCCATTTTCCACAAACAAGGATCTTAGCCATTTTCTGAATCTGAACAACATTGGGATTACAGGTAACCAGCGTGCACACATAATAAAACAACTAATGATCAAGCACAGTGCTTAGGATAAGCCTTATGGAGCTCCAGAAAAATGTGTAAGAATCAAGCAACATACTCATTTTTCTCAAAATCTGGGTCTGCTTCACATCTGTCTATGGCGGCAGGAGCAATATTGAGATCTCCCACTACAATAATTTTTCTACCATGGCGTGAAAAGACCTCCCATCTTTTCTACAACAATTTTTTTTATCACTGACAAAAGTTAAGAATAAATTGAAGAAGAAAACCAATAACAAAGGCGGCATCAAAATTTGAAGAGTTACAATAAGCACCGAATAGAGCCAAAAAATGCATTTTCTCATGCAGCACTAAGATATCAATGAAAGAAGATAACTTACCTGCAAAACCTTGTAAAATGTCATTTTAAATTGAATCCTTTCTGTATCATCACATCCAGCACGAGGCCCATATAGATTAAAAAGAACTGGAAAAAGTTAAACATATCACCAGAATCAGATGAGTTTCAGACATCTTGATATCATTTGAGCATAAACAATAGCAGAGTCATGTAAAGGCAAACTGACTCCTCCAATGCGTAGCTACAATTTTTAAAATTACACAGCTCACCGAAATGGCCATGATCTGTAACTACACAGCGCCCCTCACTATCAACCTTAAGAAGTTCATCTTGACTAAACTCCTCAAGGCCTTCCTGTACAGCTGAAGCTTTACTGATGTTAGATCCATTTCCGCGGCAGCTTTGAACCAAACCCGTAAACCCTTCCTCTGCCTCAACGGGCAAGGCAACTTCAGTACTTGAAAATGCAGATTTCGTCCGGCAAAATGTGGCAACACCTGGGAAAAGGATGTCACTTTCTGAATTCCTGGTTTTATGCAAGTTTTTTTTCATATATATCGGTTTACCTAAAACCTGATTTTCTAATGTGCAACCCAACCAAAATTATTTTGACAAAAATTTTAACCTCTATTGTGTTTACCATTAATACTATTAACATATGTTTCACACCTGCTCAGTTTAGTTTTTAACTGTGATCTTAATTTTTGGCCAGACGAAAAAGAAGAAGAAAGATTAGAGCTTAACTGAAACCCTAAAATGAAGATTGTTCCTAGAGTAATTATAATGCCAATTCCCATTCAGATAAAACCGAAAACAAAAGAGCAGCTGACCAGAGTAGCCTACGCGGCCAGGGCCGGAGGTACGAGTACAAGAAAAAAACGACTCATAACCATTCGCCATCACCAAATCCGCTGTAAGTTCGTGCCGTGACAATTTCGTCTCCTGCACCATCAAAATCACAAAAAAATGAAAAATCAAATCAATTGCCGCCACAAGTAGAGAGACGTCTGACATGGACCTGAAAGCAGATGATGTCGGCATCGAGCGACTCGAGAAGTTTGATGAGCGAGCCGTGAGGTGCAATGCGCGGCCTCAAGCCATTTACATTGTAAGTAACTATCTTCATCTTCTCCAATTCACTCTGCTACGTCTTGCCCGACATCACTCCCATGCGCTTCTGCCTTGAGTTTCTGAATCCAAAATCTGCCTGCAGAATTTCTGCTTCCTTCAGCACTGCACTTGGCCTGGGTGGAAAGGGTTGGTTCGGCTCGGTTCGATTTAGCCAATCACCAATACAACGGTTCTTTGAATTCAATCCAAATCATATCAAGTGGTTTGATTTAATGTGGGATATGGAATTTTTATTTTTTGATACTGGGGTATAACAATTAAGAACATTACATCCGAAATCATCTACTTCGGAAGCGCTAATCATAAGAAAAAGAAGAAAAATCTCACAAAATTGTGAGGAAAATTAATGACCCCAGGATTCGAAACCATGGTCCTTGACGGACTTCTTAATCAACATGCCACCACCTTTGTTGGGGGATATGGAACCTATTTTTTGTTGGTGTTTTGATTTGTGGCTTTTCCTGTTGGATTTGATCAATTGGAATCAAATATTTAATCTGATATTTTCTTGGCCACGAATTCGATCGATTGCATAAACATTCATTCGGAATGCAAGTTTGTAATGTAAAATTCATAAGGTTACAAAGAAAATTCGTAGAAGTCACCAATGACTAAAATTCGTAATAGTTACGAACAAAATTCGTAGCAGTCACTGTGACCAAAATTCATAACAGTTACGAACAAAATTCGTAGTAGTCACTGTGACCAAAATTCATAACAGTTACAAAGAAAAATTCGTAGCAGTCGCCAATGACTAAAATTCGTAACACTTACGAATAAAATTTGTAGCAATGATAGTGACTGTTATGAATTTTGTTTGTAATTGTCACGCATTTTAGTCGCAAAGCACCCCTGATTACAAACTACGAAGTTTGATTTAGGAACTACGCATTTTAGTCATAGTGACAGTTACAAATTTTGTTTGTAATTGCTACGCATTTTAGTCGGAAAACACCCCCAATTACAAGCTACAAATTTTGATTTAGGAACTACGCATTTTAGTTATAGTGGCAATTACTAATTGTGTTTGTAATTGCTACGCATTTTAGTCGGAAAGCACCCTCAATTACAAACTACGAATTTTGATTTAGGAACTACGCATTTTAGTCATAGTGACAGTTACAAATTTTGTTTGTAATTGCTACGCATTTTAGTTGGAAAGCACCCTCAATCCAAAACCCTAAATCTATGATTTAGAGATTTTCTTATGCAATTTAAATGAGCGATTTCCTCTTTCTTCAGCCGTGGAATGAGTCGAATGAGAATGGGTTGAAGACGATGACGCGTCGACTAGGAATCAAATTCGCGATGGACCGGAGGAGAGGCAAGGACGTGGGATGTGAGCGAATTTTTGGTGGCGGGTGGCGAGGAGGATGACAGTGGTGGATACAACGGCCATGGCAGGTTCCCATCGCAGTTTTGTTCGATTGAGATCGTCGATCCAATTTTTCGATTTTGTTTAGTTCGTGTGAAGAATGGAGATTTTTGCGAGATATCAGTTTATTCATAGCAACCGACATGAAGCTAAAAGTTAATAACTACTTAAGTTTACAGTAAAATTATGTCAATTTGTATTCGTATTTTGCACCATTGCGAGGGGGAAAAATTTGGGATATAAATGACCTAATTTTCTTGAGAGGCCTTTCAGGGAGCAATTATGGGTGTTCGTAGGATGAATTGGGATGAGTTTAACTTGTCCCTAATTCGACTTGAAATGTCGACCGGATCACTTATTTATATCATAATTTGATCCGAAGGACAGGGTCATTTAAGCGAACTTGAACCTAACGGGTGAAAGATACTTTAAATTTGTTAAATAATTGTTAATACTATAAAATAAATAAAAGTCATTTAATTAAAATATAAAGAGTGCGGTTCAGGTACAACCCGATTTATATATAAAAATTCCAAACTTAATTTTAAGCTGACACGTGTCCCATTTAGTCGAAATCCCGAACAAACACACGGAGGGGTACTATAGTCATTCCACACGGAGGGGTATAAACCTAATAATGTTATTTTCAATTTAGTCCACGAGTTGTTAATGATCAGACTTAAACTTGGAAATGGTCAGACTTAAAATTGGTAACTAAAAGAGTACAACTTGAGAATGATCAGACTTAAAGAGAGAATGCTCAGACTTAAAACTGGTAACTAAAAGACTACAAATTGAGAATGATAAGACTTAAAGAGAGAATGATCAGACTTGAAACTGGTAACTAAAAGACTACAAATTGAGAATGATCAGACTTAAAGAGAGAATGATCAGACTTAAAAATTGGTAATAATCAAACTTAAAATTAAGAATGATCAGACTTAAAGAGAGAATGATCAGACTTAAAAATTGTTAGTGATCAGACTTAAATTGAGAATGATCAGACTTAAAGAGAGAATGATCAGACTTAAAACTTGTAACTAAAAGACTACAAATTGAGAATGATCAGACTTAAAGAGAGAATGATCAAACTTAAAACTGGTAACTAAAAGACTACAAATTGGAATGATCAGACTTAAAGAGAGAATGATCAGACTTAAAATTGATAACTAAAAGACTACAAATTGAGAATGATCAGACTTAAAAAAGAGAATGAGCAGACTTAAAACTGGTAACTTAAAGACTACAAATTGAGAATGATCAGGCTTAAAGAGAGAATGATCAGACTTAAAAATTGTAGCAAATTTTACTGTAGCGAAAATCGAATTTTATTCAAAATGATCAGGCTTAACGCATGTTGATCAGACTTAAAAATTGTAGCAAATTTTACTGTAGCGAAAGTCGAATTTTATTCAAAATGATCAGACTTAACGCATGTTGATCAGACTTAAAAATGTACTGTAGCAAAAGTTGAATTTTACTGTAGCAAAAGTCAAATTTTATTCAAAATGATCAGACTTAATGCATGTTGATCAGACTTAAAAACGTACTGTAGCGAAAGTCAAATTTTACTGTAGCAAATTTTAGGACTATTATACTCCTCCTATCTTTTATGTATTTTTAAATAAGTCCGCGTGTGTTTTTTATTTACAAAAAGAACCCCGAACGGGATGAATTTTGATTGATCGATTTTTACACGTGTCAATTTTTTATGGATTTGTAGTTTTTATTTATAATTTTAGTTTGTATTTGATCCAATTCCAAATATAAAAATGTAATCTAAACAGAAATTTAAAATGGCTTTCAAGGGCACGATACAATTAAGGGAAA
Source organism: Rhodiola kirilowii (assembly GCA_033675215.1). Lineage (NCBI taxonomy): Eukaryota > Viridiplantae > Streptophyta > Magnoliopsida > Saxifragales > Crassulaceae > Rhodiola > Rhodiola kirilowii. The sequence continues at coordinate 14,890,829 of CM066193.1, read as the reverse complement.
AGTTCAAAATGGTAGTATGAACTACCATCATGTTGCAAATTCTTGTCCGAACTATGGACATTTTCAAAAGACAGACAATTTACTACTTATGTACCAAATTGCAATTGTGATTAATACATTACAAATCCAAATCTTTTGTAAATTATGTATTTGGTTCAATTGAAATGTATTTGGTTCGATTTAATAATATATCATTAAACCAATATATATTTTAAATTGTTAAAAACTTTACAATAAATTATTAATTGTATCGTAATTTCTGCCATAAATATTTAAATACACAAATTTCAATCTAAATATATATAATTCAGAGAAGAAAATATGTGACACATCCCTAGATTAGAAGACAATGCAGTAGGAGAAATTTGAAGAAACATGTCTCAAAATAAAAAATAACTTTTTGTTTGAAATGAAAACCTGGATTACAAAGACAAAGCCCAAGCACTGAGGCTATAAAACAGAGGAAATTGAATGTAGTTCCCCCAACTACAGTCATCTTTTCATGAACCATACATCCTGTTTTTTCTACTAGAAAACAAGGGTTCAGTGAATCAATGCCACAAAACAATACAGTAGGAGACTCACGAACAAAAGAGCACCACAGACAAAAACACCTTCCAAACATATGAGATACACTAAATATTAGAGATGTTGACGAAGTGTAATTCCCTTTCCCCCGGACTGACGTTGGTGTCTCAATTTGATGGTTGAGATGATGTTGATTCTACTATGCAATTGTATGACCGTTGTCATACTCTGTTTTGCTCCAATTGAGTTGCAACCTACAAGTTCAAACCAAATTGATCATTACCAAATTCATATCTAAGTTATAGTAGAATCACAACTATTAAACTCACAACTAGAAGAAAAGCAAACAACATAAGAGGAACCCCCTAAGATCACAAGTCACAAGAAGCATAACAAAATAACCAGAATATGCCCTGAACCTTGCAGAACTAAAAGCAAAATATGCCCGAATTAACTGGTTCATCAACTGCCCTAATTCGTAGTTTTTTTAATCTGCCACCTTGTCTCCTGAAAAGTGGCGTAAGTATTGGATTACCTTCTACCATTGGCCACTCAATAGGCCCTGGTATGGCTTCGATCATGAACTGATATGTTTTTAAGAAAATTTCACGTTTGTACGTCTCATGTACAAACTTATTGACATCTTAGCGTAAGTAATTAATTGTTGAGCAAGCATGAACACATGGAATTCCGGATAAATCCCACATCTGACATCCACAAGTATATTTCATAGGAGTGCAAACATAAGATCCCCATTTGCTACTTTCAACTTGAAATGTGATTCCTTCACCCCAAGTAAGATGGCACCCCATACCTTGAACTCTATTATTCTCTAGCTTCTTCCATATTCTTGAACAAATTTGACCTTCATATTATTGCATTCCTTCAAATTTTTCATTGAATCTTCTCATTAGTAACTTTCGGATGGTATCTGACAATATACTCATTTGTATAATCCTAGACAAGGAACAACCAACAGTTGACCTTAAATATCTCAAACTGAAGTATGAAGGTTTGCGATTCAATTATATAGAAGAAACAGAACAATACTTACTTTTTCAACCTAATTCGTGTCAAATTAGTAAGCCTTTGGCGCTGCTGCAGTGCGCTGCGGGTCGATCCGATGTGGTGGGGTGCGGTGCGGGTGGGAGTTGAGCTGATGCGGTGGGAGTTGCTTCGTGGAGCACGTGCGGTGCGGGTGAAGCCGATGCGGTGGGAGTTGAGCGGATGATGGAGAAGGAAAATGACAGTCGGTGGGTGAAGCGGCTGATGGAGTGGAGAAGAAGAACGACAATTCTAAACCCTATTTGGTCTATTTGGTCCGGCCAAAAACAATTTTTTTATAAAATCCAATGACATAATTGATAATTTACAAAAGATTTGGATGCTTAATGTATTATTCACAATTACAATTTGGTACATAAGTTGTAAATTGACTGTCTTTTGAAAATGTCCATAGTTCGGACAAGAATTTGTAAATGATGATAGTTCATACCACCATTTTGAACTTTTCTCTACAATTAACACTATTCTTTTCGTAACACAAATACTTTCAACACGACTCAGAATTAACAAGATTAAAATTAGCATGGTTGGTATAACAATCAAAATTTCGAAATAAAGGTAAGCAATTTGAATCTTCACTAAAGCACTACTTTTTAAGAATACTTAGTGCGATCTGATGATAAATTCTTTAAACTAATATTTTTTTTAATTGCTAAATTTATACAACAAATTGTTCGATCTGATGATAAATTCTCTAAACTAATATATTTTTTAATTGCTAAATTTATACAACAAATTGCTGATTGTACCATAAATTTTATCATAAATTTCAATATTGTATCAAATACAAACCACATTTAAATATAAAAACTATAAACCACCTAAGAATTTGACACGTGACACTCACAACTAATCTTAATTCGGGGCACTTTTTGTAAATAAAAAAATTAAAACGGATTTATTTAAGTACATCATAGATGCGAGGGTATAAACGTCCTAAAATTACCGTAACGGCATATTAGACCTTTGATGCTTCGTACAAGTGCCAGGAACCGATTAAAAATCCGATAGAGACGAGCTATACGTCATTACGTAGCTAACTCAAATCTCTACAACTCTCTAGTCCATACCAAGAGCAGCAAAGGTTGTTTATAAGGTCGAAACTCGAGTCGAAGTGAAGGCAGCTTCAGAATTCATAGCGGGTTACATTGGCGTCTGATTTCCGCAAGTTTTTCGACCTTTTAAATGACCTCGCCTGCTTTCGGTGTGAACTAGAGAGTTGTAGGACATTGAGTTAGCAACGCAACGTATATAGCTCGCCTCCATTGGATTTTCAATTTGATCCCACCACTCATTTGAAACAACAAAGTCTAATATGCCATTTATGGAGTAAATTCATTTCATTCATAACCAATATGAGCTAAAGACTCTTTGTTTTGCTTTAATATCATTTCACAACCAATTGTAAAAATTTTATAAATACTTTTTATGGCTGAATATTTAGTCTTTAAGTCTGAATATTTAGTTTTAAGTCTGAACATTATGCATTAACTTTGAACATTAAGCGGAATCATAGCGCACACTGATGTCTGGCTTTTACTCGTGTTTTGACCTTCTAAATGACCATGTCTGATCTCGGTGAGGACTAGAAAGTTGTAGGACTTTCAAAATAGCTACGTGACGATGTATTGTTCACCTTCATCTGATTTTTCATTTGTTCCCAACACTCATTTGAAACAGTGAAGGCTAATATGCCATTGTGATGTAAATGACTTCAACTCGTGTTTCGACCTTCTAAACGATCTCTTCTTCTCTCGGTGTGAACTAGAGAGATATAAGGCTTTGAGTTATCTATGCAACTTGCGTATATCAGATTTTTCATTTGCTCCCAATACTCTTTTAAAGCAGCGAAGGTCGAATATGCAATTTGTGGTACCAATTAAGTGTAAACATTATGCATTAAGTCTGAACATTAAACCTTCAATCGTGTTTCAACCTTCTAAACGACCTCTTCAACTCTCGGTGTGAACTAAATAGTTGTAGGACTTTGCGTTAGCTACGCAACGATATATTGCTCGCCTCCATTGGATTTTTATTTGCTCCCATATTTCATTTGAACAACAAAGGTCTAATATGTCATTTGTGGCGCCAAGTAAGTTTACCTTCAGTCGTGTTTCGACCTTCTAAACAATCTTGTCTGCTCTTGAAGTAAACTAGAGAGTTGTAGGACATTGACTTAGGTACGCAGCAACATATAGCTCACATTCATCGGAGTTTTCATTTGCTCCCAGCACTTATTTGAAACAATGAAGGTCTAATATGCCATTGTGGTGTAAATGACTTCCACTCGTGTTTCGACTTTCTAAACGACCTTTTTTTCTTTTGGTGTGAACTATAGAGTTGTAGGGCTTTGAGTTAGGTATGCAACGATATATAGTTTGCCTTCATTGAATTTTTCATTTGATCCCAGCTCTCATTTGAAACAGTGAAGGTCTAATATGTCATTGTGGTGTAAATGACTTCAGCTCGTGTTTCAACCTTCTAAACGATCCCGTCTGCTCTTCGTGTGAGCTAGAGAGTTGTAAGACTTTGAGTTAGGTACGCAACGATATATTGCTCACCTCCATCGGATTTTTTATTTGCTACCAGCACTCTTTTAAAGCTGCAAAGATCTAAATTGAATTAAAATTAATTACGAAAAACCTAAAAGACTATATTACCCTGGAGTTAAATTACAAAAAATCAAACTTTGGACACGTGCCAAGTGTATAGAGGTTTATACTTTATAGTTTATATTTAAAAAGTTGATTTATATGTGAGGGATGAGATCCCATGAGCAGACCTTTATAGGTGAGAACTGAAAAATTATCTCATCGCTTGATAAAATGTAATCAACGGTTCAAAATAAACCCTAATTAAAACTAATAACATGTCTCATAACCCTCATTAAGGGCATTATAGTCTAATAAATAATTAAATCAACACACTAAATCCCAAGAATCAGAACGAATCATCAACGATGATGACATCTCCAAGCTTGTTCCGAAGATCATTCATGGCACTGATCTCATCATGTAACAAATAATCTACGAGATTACAAATGAAAATAATGACGAGTGAAAGAAGTAAAATCGAAACGGTCCGACGATGATGGCGATGAGCGTCTTCCATAATCCAAATATCGTTGGTGAAGTGGCTGAGATCGGAAGAGGAATGGTGGAGTAGGGCGAAATCGTTTGAGTAATTTTGGTGATTTTGACTGATTTCGATCTGGTGGTGATTTGGTGGATTTGGGGTGTTGTGGCGGAAGGAAGTAGAGCCAAAATTGTAATGTAAAATAGTTTTTTTGGAATAATAGTTAACTTAAGGAATTAAAATTCGTAGCTTAAAGAATAAAATTCGTAACAGTCACTATGACTAAAATGCGTAGTTCCTAAATCAGAATTCGTAGTTCGTAATTGGGGGTGCTTTCCGACTAAAATGTATAGCAATTACAAACAAAATTCGTAACAGTCACTATGACTGCTACAAATTTTAAATAAAAACTACGCATTATAAATGCATGCCTATCAGAAATTGCATATCTACGCATTTAACTAGAAAGCTACGCATTATAATAAGTAGTGTATGCGTAGCCCTCGAAAGTTATAAGTAAATGACCGACTACGAAGTTATTTGATTATGTTCAGAGTTATTTGTAGCCTTGTATACAACAACTGTACTCATAAAATTGGTAGCCTTGTATATAACATTTGTAGCCTGGTATACTAACAGAAAGCTACGCATTATATACATAAAGATACGAATGTTAAACAAAAAGCTACGAATTTAAAGTGCTTTCGAACTAAAATGCATAGCAATTACAAACGAAATTCGTAACAGTCACTATGACTGCTACGAATTTTAAACAGAATGCTATGCATTATAAATGTATGGCCATTGGAAAATTTTAAACAGAAAGCTTCATATTTTAACTAGAAAGCTACGAATTTTAAACAGAAAGCTACGCATTTTAACTAGAAAACTACGCATTTTAACTAGAAAACTACGCATTTTAGTCGGACGTTGTGCGGATTCTCTCGCCGATGTTTGACAGCGGCTGGATGATGATGACAACGAGCCCGAATCTAACATCTTGCTCAATTCTTAGTCGGAAGCATGGATGAACGCAGCGATCAAATCGTTACTGCAGTTGATTATGACTGAACTGACTAAGGTTAGTGTTGGCATAGCGAAGAAGGCAACAGACTGAGGTTCTGAATCGGTGATCCGATCATGTCAAAACCAGTGAAGGCGGATGAATCCGAATCATGCACAATGCTTCCTAGAAAATCACGAGATCCTATGCAAGGCGCTTTGGCAGTGTATTCCGCTGATGAAGGGCGATGGTGCAGGCGACACTGTGGCCAGCAAAGCCGTCATTACACGAAGCGGCTGTGGTAGACATGTAAATGTTGGCCGGAGTCCATGAGATTATCCGATGAGGGAAAGAAAGGCAGTTGGAGAAGAAAGATGGGCGGCTGCTGCGTTTGGTTATGTTTTTTGTTCTCGATATTAAAAAATATTTTGCAATGCACAAATGACAAATTTACCCTTAAATGCGGGTTTAATGCATAAAAATAAGATGATAATTACGAAAATTAATGACCGTTCAATGAAAGATCGAACAACTATTATTATTTCTCATGAGAATTACTGTTTCTCATATGATCCTAACTCTTGTATGTGAACCTTACGCTATCAATTTTGATCTAAAATTATACGATAAATGTTAAAATTAAGTTCTTTTTCTATAACCTTATCAAATAATTTAGATGTAAGATGAGATGTTAATATGACAATAGTAAAATTGATTGAAAAATATATTACAATAAATTGTAGGGTAAATTACAAAAACATAGTCTGGACTATCACCTGATTTCAAATTAGGTACCGGACTTTTTAAATTTTAAATTTAGTGTTTTTTGCATCAATTGTTACAAGTTTTATTCAATTAACCATATCTTCAAACACAATAAAAATAAAATTGACCAAATTAGTTAACCATATAATCAAATTCATAAGTTTTCGACCATAAAGTTTCTTAAATACATCGAATTTGAAAACAAAATATATGCAAATTAATACAAAAATAAGTAAATTGAAAATTGAAAAAATCTAATACTTAATTTGAAAACATTTGATAATCCAAACTATATTTTTGTAATTTACCCTTAATTGTACGAGTGACTTTCATGAAGAAAAATAAAAACGGTACAGAGTGACGTGACGACATAGATAAATGCTCGTGGCTGGCACGAGCTTATGCCCTGTCGTTGTCTCTGTGAGTCTCAAGTCTGAGGATGAATAATAATATCGTAAGACCTCCACCAGATCGATCTTTTTCTCCCTCGCTCGATTTTTCTCAACTTACCCAAGTCTGATTTTCATCATGTTGATCTTCCTCTCCTGATCCAGCTTCTTCAGCCCTCTTTTCGTGCTTGTTTATTCACAGATCCCACGGCTCTGGTAACCCTAGTAAACTTAATAATCTTTTTCATCGATTTTTTGTGAAATCTTACTTCTTTTGTTCGACGTTGTTGTGAATTGTTTCGAGTTATATGCTGCTACTGCTTTGCTTTTCGTTGTTGCTGGTGTGTGATGCAAGCACTCTTCATCAATGGAGAAAAGGGATTTGTGAATTAATTAATTATTATTACGATTTACGTGTATGAACTTCTTTCTAGTTGTTGATTTGTCACTGTTTAATTTTGTGTAAAGGTAGGATGGAGAGTAAGGTTCCAAGGAAAGTTCAGAAGGCTGACCGTGAAAAGTTGAGAAGGGACCGTCTGAATGAACACTTCCTTGAGTTGGGGAACACACTTGGTAAGTCAGTTATGGCTTCTTCTTATAATTTTTCCTCTACGCGATGTATGTAATAGGGACGTATCGATTTTACGGTATAATGACTTGTCGTAGTTGTGAAAGTACTGTTGAGTATTGCATTTTGAATTTTGAGAGCTGTATGGTTTTTGAAAACCAATGTGTGTTCTATTTTCAGATGCGGAGAGGCCGAAAAATGACAAAGGGACTATACTTACTGATACGATCCAAGAGCTGAAAGACTTGACAACAGAAGTCAGCAGACTGAAGGCCGAGTATGCAGCGCTTTCCGAAGAGTCACGAGAGGTACTACTGTCACTTCAACTATATGTGGTTCGGCTGCTACTGTGTATAATTTTGTCACTAAACGTTTTTTTGATAGGACAGCTAGCGCAGGAGAAACACGAACTCAGGGAAGAGAAGGTGTCGCTGAAAGCAGAAATCGATAATCTTAACCTTCAATATCAACAAAGGGTCAGGGTTATGTTTCCTTGGACTTCTATGGACCCATCGGTTGTACTGACTTCCCCATATCCGTACCCGTATCCTTTACCTGTCCGCCCTAGCCCCATCGCAATGCACCCAACACTACAACCTTTTCCTTTCTTTGCCAATCAGAATCCTGGCATCGCTTCAACACCCTCATCAACATATATGCCTTATCCTCCTGCCCCAGCAACTCGGATGGAACAAGTTTCTGTTCACTATGCATCTGGTTCCCAAAATTCAAGTCAAAGAAACCCTAAGAGAAAATCATCAGAATATCAAAATGGCAATCGTTTCAGGGAGTCTGATGTTTCCAATGATGTGGCAACGGAACTTGAACTTAAGATGCCTGGATCTTCTACTCAGCAGGTTTCGTCAACTGCAGTAGTTTCTTGGATCTTCATTGGTCATGTGGCGCATTAATAACTATTTTGTTGTTGTTGTTGTAATTGTTCAGGTGATGTCAGAAGAAAAGAAAGGCAAGCAACCTCAAAGTATGGAAGACAGTGTAGCTGTTGGATCTTCTTCTAGCAGATGTTCATCATTTCAAGAACTTCAAGACAACTCTTCTAATAGCCTAAGTGATACCCCAAAGCTGAACAAATGAAAGTTCAATTCATTTTCCCCCCTTTATACCAAAAAATCCATCACTCAAGCGCTAGGAATTTGACGCCTATTGTGATTGGGAAAGCTAGAACATGAATTTCCACACGAGTGCTTGTGTCATCACCTCGACTGACTAAATTGCATATTGGTGTTATGCGTGAGGGGTGTTGTTTTGTAGCAAGTGGAGTTAGGTTATGTCCATTTGGCATCTATTTTGTAATGGTTAAGATAAGATAAGTTACTTTCATGCACCACAAGTTACTTTCAGTTACTATAAATTACTTTTAGTCACTATAAATTAATATAAGTCATCATACTATTCATCATACCATCATCATACTATTCATCATACCATTATCACACTTTCAACATACCATCATCATTATACTATTCATCATCATTACACTATTCATCATATCATCATCATGTTACTATTTATCATATCATCATCAGCATACTATTCATCAACATCTTACTATTCATCACCATCATCATCAGTATATTACTATTTATCATCATAATATTACTATTCATCACTATCATCACAACCATCATCAGTAGTATATTACTATTCATCATAATAATATTACTATTCATCACCATCATCAGTATGTTACTATTTTTCATCATCATATTACTATTTATCATACCATCATGTTACTATTCATCACCATCATCACAACTATCATCATCAGTATATTATTATTTATCATCATAATAATATTACTATTCATCATCTTCATTATATTACTATTCATCACCATTATCACAAGCATCTTCATCATCATAATATTACTATTTATCATCATCACAACCATCATCATCATCAGTATATTACTATTCATCATCATCATAATATTACTATTCATCAGTCAATATAAGTTCAATTACTATTCATCAGTTAATATCAGTCATTATAAGTTACTATCAATCACTATAAGTTACTTTCAGTCACTATAAGATAAAACACTATAAGATGTATGCCAAATGGACACTCCCTTATATTTATTTAAGGTTTACTCGGTATACTTTGTGTGCCTAGAAACCAAAAAAAAGTGAAGGCCATTACATGTCATGTTTTCAACATAATCATATCTCATTTAGCCTAAGCTACGATGTAACTTATACTGATTGTAATTTTTTAACTTTTAAGTAAAATGATGTAGATTTATCATGACTGTATTTAGCTTTTGTGGAGAGGTTGAGCCACTTTCAAGGGAACTCTCAAGTCATATATAAAGACACATTTCTTTGCAAACTTGTAAGAATATACATGGATTTGTATTTTGTACATCTTTGTAGGATCAATGTATAGATTAGCATGGCCCCTGCGCAAGGATGACACGCACAAATCGAGAAATGTATACTCTTTATGAATTTTCTTTTCATAGATACGTGTGAATCAGCTCAAGTCATCACTTGCGCAATAATCGTGGCAATCCATGGGCGAGAAAAAACTGATCGCCCAATACGCTTTTGGAGGTTTGCGACAAATGCTTGGTTTTTCATGCCTAGCATGTTATCTATGGGAGCTCCGAGTAATGGGAGGGCTGGACATGTTTTTCGAACCGATACTAGCAGTTCTCAATAGCCTACGAAATTCTGGTAGGCTGATTTTGCCATCTCTGTCAATGTCGGCCTCCTCTAGTAGTGGGTTCAAGGAACCTTTTAATCCCATTTGCTGCAATTTTATAACGTCAGAATTCGATAAAAGTTTTAGAATGATCGAGGGATTGTGTGATGTGAAATAGCCACTGCGACTCACCTGCTTAAGTTCTTCTGGAGTAATGAAACCATCTTTATCCAAGTCGAATTTCTCAAAAGCAGCCTTTGACCGCTGCTGCCACATCTCAGAGTTGTGTTCTTCCATTTGATGTACGTGTAACGTAGCTGCGACAAACTCACTGAAATCCACCATCCCGTCTGTGTTGCTATCTATCTGCTCAAGTAATTTAGTGACTCCGGTTAGCTATCATATAAGAAACTCGCAAGTTGCTGAAAAGAACATAATTTCAGGAATTCATTCAATGCGATCGACGATATCTGTCACAATGAAATGACGCTTACCGCTTGAAGAATCTCTTTTACACGCGTTTCTTTCAACTTAAAAGGTAGATCTTTAGCAAGGGCCTGTAAGATGGAACAGAAATGTAGCATGCGCTATTAATTTTTTTTATCAAGGAAAAGGAAACTAAAGGGACCAAATAGAATCAGAAAAGTGCAAAGGTGAGAAGTTATAACCTGTCTCATTTCCTCCAGACTGATTACACCATTTTTATCCACGTCAATAGCGTCGAATTGATCTCGAAGGTCGGCTAGCTCTTCCTCATCGAGAGTGCTGGCAAGTGCCTGATAAACAAGAATTGAGTAAGTATTATACTGTGAGCCAATCAAGATAAAGTATGCATATTATTGAAGAAACTTTTTACCCGCAGTGCGAATTGTTTAAGACGACTATATTTCACAAATTGTCGCATGTTGTTTAGAACTGATATATCAACAGGTATTTCTGATGCATCTCCTCCTTCTCTGACCCATGGATGTGCTGGAAAGGCTTAAAGAGGTTAGAAATAGGATCAAATACGTGTAAACATTAATTAAGAGTTACTTTTAGTGGCAATGTATCTATTTTTATATGCTTCTGGGAGGCTACTATTGATCTGTAAAATCAACATTTTGGGAAAACTTGATAACATACATAGGGCTTGAGCTGCAGTAAGCCGTGCTCGAGGGTCTTTCACCAATAATTTCTTGACGAAATCCTTGGCGCTATTGCTTATACTTGGCCACGGTTTACGGCGGAAGTCAGGTTTGTTCCTTAGGACCTGTGATAATTTATGATACTTAGAGCCAAGGAACTAGAGGTTAAACAGCCGAGCCAATTGATAAACATTATACTAGGCTTATAAATAAGTATGTACAGCACCTCTTTAAATATGCCGTCCTCAGTCTTGTCCCAGAAAGGACGTCTTCCACAAAGAAGTATATAGGTAATGACACCAATACTCCAGACATCTGACTCGGGTCCTGACTTGCGTTTTAATACTTCAGGAGCAACATAGTACGCACTACCAACAATATCCTGAAACTTCTTTCCTGTCGTGTGCAACAAGAAAAAGGTAACTCCTTAATTTTTTTCAAATAAATATGTCTGCAAGACTTGGATATTATCAGTGAAAGACACAATTATAGTTCGATTCCTGATTTTATGAAGAAACCGAAGGAAACTGTATGACATACCTGGTTTTATAAAATCTGACAAACCAAAATCTGTGGCCTTGAGAGGTGAATCTTCGCTGGTAGATTTCAATAGGAAGTTCTGCAATTTGATAACCGTTGTCAAACAATTGAACATTTTACATAACTTGTACAAAAGTTGTGTATTAATGAACTCGATTCAACCTCAGGTTTCATGTCACGGTGTACCAAACCGTGCAAGTGGCACTCAGCTGCAGCTTTAAGCATTTGTCTCACTACGACTGCTGCATCTTTCTCAGTATAACGGCTATCCTTTCTGCTCAGTAATAACAATGGGTGATGAGAACTACCGTGAAAGAAAAAAAAAACTTTAAGAGAATTCACTATTAGTTCCTTCTACGATCATATTCATACTACGCAACGTACTTGGCCAATATCCGATCCAACAATTCTCCACCTTCACATAACCTAATAACAGAAAACAAAACATTAGCATTCAAAAACATAATTATATTAGTTACCTTGAGTTTCAAAAGTCCAAATGGAATCTCCAATCAAGAAACATACTCCATGACGATGTAGACATAATTCTCATCTTCAAATGCATTATAAAATTGAACAACATTCTCGTGGCCAGTGAGCTCGCGTAATATCCTGACCTCTCTCTTCACATCTTCAACCGCTATGGGAAGAATCATCTGCAAAGTACAACACATAGTATCAAATAAGACTCCCAATCACTTCCAACAAATCAAAACTTACCCTCGCAAACTTCAAATAGTGGTGATTTTTTTCAAAAACATAAAGGAAAAATTGATGAGGTGGTAACACATTATCATCAACTATATACTCAACAGTCTACATCCAATCCAAAACTACATTTCTTGGCAATCAAGTTTTCTTCAAAAAACCGACACAAAAACATACATTTTCATATGAAAATTCAGGAAATGAAAACATTGTAGGCACCTTGTTCTTGTCAATTCTCTTGACAGCAACTTGTTCCTGGCTATCCTTATCAGTAGCAACATACGTATACCCAAACTGTCCATGCCCTAGCAGCTTCCCAATCTTATACCTCCGTTCAAAATCCTTCAAGTACCCAAAATCCGTCCGTTTCCCGAACGGAATCGCCCCGCTGTATCTCCTCCTGTCCTTGACCTTCAGCTGCTGCGAACTCCTCTCCGTCCTATTTTTATGACTCAACGCATCCTGCGTCACCAGCTTGGTCGATTCCTTGGGCTGCTGGTGAACGGAGGTGGCTGTTGTTGTTGTTGTTGCTGCGTTGTTGCTGTTGGAGCCGCTGACTTTTGTGGCGGAGAAGCAGATGCCCATTTTGAAATTTTAGAATAGGGTTTTGGAATAGGGCTCCTGCCGGAGGACGATGCCACCATTCAATTCAAATTGCGTGAATTTGATGAAACTGGTGGCTGGATTTTTCCCGATGCAAAAAAAAACAGAAATGTGAAATTTAAGAAGAAAGAAAAAGGAGAGATTTGTTTTGAGAATGTGGCTTGTGCTGTGATTAGGAGGATGAAGAAAGAGCGGAGAAGGTGATGATGGCTGCCGGGGATTTTGAGGTTTTTTTTTTTGAAAAGTTTGGGACAGGGTGGATGAAACAAGAGATGATAATTGCTTTTCTGTATTCTACTTTATATTTTTTTTTGTTATATTTTTCTTTTGGAAAAATTACAAAGTGCATCAGGTAAAAAGTTACTTTTAAAATATCTACTAGGATAAAAGAGTATAGTTTAGTGGTTGAATCTCAAACTTCCATCTATAAGATGAGGGTTCAAACTCCACCCATGACATTTTTCTTTCATAATTTATGTGAGTTTTTCCTAGTCTCATTGATGAGTAGTATTTATACGACTCGTCGAATCAACTAATCCTATTTATTTCGACACTTTATTATGCGAACAATTACTTTTTAGTATAGTTTTGCATTTCAGGTGTTTTGAAAGCTCTAGGAGGAAACGCGCATAAAAGACGTCATTTCATGCCAAAAACATCACAATGGCAGATCAGATCTTTGGACCTTCAACGGAGTGCTGGAATGGACCGCTGATCAAAAAAAATACAAGTCACATGCCGTTGCGTAGCTGACTCAATTCCCTACAACTCTCTAGTTCACACCAAGAGCATTCAAGGTCATTTGAATAGTCAAATCAATAGCCGAAGTCGGGACACAGTATGAATCGTGCCCACAGTAGACATTAGCGCAGTGCTAACGTTAAGGCTGAGCGCGGCCAGTACCGATAACGTCAAGGCTGGGAGCGCCCGTAATGTCTACACAGGACGCAGTAATGACATCAGCAATACATTTTGATGACATCAGCAGGTCGAAACTTGGAAATCAAGCCCAAAATCAGACTTGGAAACCCTACTTTTTACTATAAATAAGATGTTTGGGTTAGGGTTTCCATCATCTCATAATCCATCATTCAGAAGACGGCTCTAGAGGAGAAGGCGAAGCTTTCGAAGAGAGAAGAGATTTTTCTATCATTCATTATGTGTTTTATTTCCATCATGTGTAGCTAAACTCATTATTCAGTTTAGGGTTTCGTTCATTGTGACACATGTTTTGAGACTTCATTCTTAATGCTATTTTATGTTTTACTAGTTCTTGCTTCATCACATGAATCAACTTGTTAGATTAAGTTGAAGCTTTGTCGCAAAGCTTAATTGAGCAATTAATTCTTACCGTTAATATCTACTGGAAACTTTGTCGTAAAGGTAGATCGTAACACCTATGCTAAATAATACCTTTGTCGGATTATTAAGTCTAGGAAAGAACTAGAAGTCTAACACCTTTGTCGGGTTAGATTGTGGTGTATCACCTTTGTTGGGATACTTAGGGTTGTTACCTTTGTCGGAATGACCACACTTAAAAACATGAAATTAGATATTTAGCAGTCGATGATAAACATGTCACAATAGAAACCTTAAGCTGAATATTCTCTCTGATTGGAAGTCTTCAGTTCTTTTTTCTCTTTTGCACTCTTTACTGCTAAAAACCCCATTTTCTTATTTGTTTACAGAGACAACTTCAACAACACCAGCTCCCTTGGGTTCGACCCTGCTTGCCGCTACACTAGCTTATTGCAGAAGAATTATAAATATTAAATTTGATGCGTTAGACGACGCGCATCAAATTTTGGCGTCATTGCCGGGGAGCTGCGCTTCGGTGAAGTTGTTTTTTTTTTGTTTTTGTTTTTTTTTTATTTTATTTTATTTAGTTAGTTTTTGTGCTTTGCTACTTGCTGCATAATGTCTCGAGCAGCTAGTGTGGTTGGTGACATAGTGAACGAGATAGACAAAGCTGGTGATGATCATATAGAGCTGTATCAGCCTACGATAAAGGAGCTGTCTGCCCCTAATTTTCAGAATATACCATGGTGCATCAATGAGGGGCCAGAACTAGCTGAGATAGAAATCAAGACTGCGGTAGTGCAATATCTACCAAAGTTTTTGGGTCAGCAAGGAGAGTCAGCCACCAAGCATCTTCAGAGCCTTCATGGCATCTACCAGACTCTCCGACCCTATGGAGCCACAGTGGAGAATTTCAAACTTAAGGCTTTTCACTTTTCTTTAACTGATGCAGCTCACGCTTGGTTTTTGTCTCTTCCTTCAGGTAGCATCAGGACATGGGACCAGATGCAGAAAAAGTTCCTTGACAAATACTACCCAGCAGCTAAGGCAGGACAAGTTCGTAGACCGCTGTAATGAGTCGATGTATGACTATATGGAGAAATTCAACGCCCTATAGCAGAGTTGCTGCAACCTGGGAGTGCCTGAGAAGCTGATAATCGAGTACTTACTAGATGGGTTGAGACCACTCGACAGGATGCTGCTAGATGCCTCAGCTGGAGGGACCATCATGAATCTGTTCCCAGCTGGAGTGTGAAATTTGATAGCTGAGGTGGCCGAGAATGATAGATTCAGAGAGGAGGCCAGCTGTCATGAGGAATTCAGCAGTACTAGAAACGTTGCGAAGGCTGAGACCCCATCAAATCAGATGACTGAGGAGATTAAACAGATGAGGGAGATGGTGCAAAAGCTTATGATGAATCAGATGATCCAGGTGAAGCCTTATGAGTTTTGTGGTGCGACTAATCATAAGACGGATGCTTGTCCGATTCTACAGGAGGATACACAGGCCAATGTCAATGCAATGTGTGAATTTCAAAATTACAACAACCATGCACCCCAGTAACCTCAACAGCAATACTACCGTCCGCCGTATCGTCAACAGCAAGGAGGCTACAATCAGTATCAACAGAGAGGGCAGAATTACAATCAGGCAGGCCCTAGTAACCAAAGTTCAAGCAAGTCCCTGGAGGACATTGTGAAAGAGCTAGCCACTACGGTGCAGCAAAATCAGGTGAAGACCGATGAAACTTTAGCGGAGCTGTCCAAGTAGATGTCTAACTTAGCTCAGACTGTTTCCGAGCTGAAGAGAGATCTAGGGAAGCTACCTTCACAGACAGTGCCTAATCCGAGAGGGAATATCAGCACATTGGCAGTGGTAGACGTGGACGTGACACTAAAGGAGTCTGCGGATGCAGTGAACAAGTTACTCGCGCTCAATGAGCACATTAAGGCGAAAAATAGAGAAAAAGAGCGTGAGTCAGTGCCTACCGCGCCCATAGAAGACTTTAGCTCGACGCTAATGTCTGAAGAGGATGCGCCCATAACGTTAAGGCCGGATGCGCCTATAACGTCTACAATGGACGCGACCTCCACTGATATGCATCTCAAAACTGACCATTTGCCTTCGTTTTCTATGCAGGTAAGAGCTCCAGAAGAGCATATGATCGACAAGAATGAGCTAGGAGACAAAGTGGAGGCAAAGCATGAGCCAGAAAAGCCAACAAAGGAGCACCCGCTTGCTACGAGTCAAGAAGCACCGCCTGAAAAGTGTAAGGACTCAGGTGCCTTCACGGTCACCTATGGTTTTGGTGAGACTCTAATACATCATTGCTTAATCAATTTGGGTGCTGCAATTAATGCCATGCCATATTCGTTATATTGTTCACTGAAATTGGGACCGTTGAAGCCTCCTAAACTATTGGTACATTTAGGAGATAAATCTCGTATTCATCTTGTTGATTTACTTGAGGATCTAACACTCCGTGTAGGAGACCTCGTTGTTCCTGCAGACTTCTATGTTTTGCGGATGGGAGATGATAGAGATGATGATCCTCCGACACTTATCTTGGAACGTCCGTTCCTCTTCGCCACCAAAACCAAGATTGACATGGCCACAGGGTTGTTGTCACTTGCGTTTGGTGGCAAGACATCAAATTTTTATATCTATGAGGATGGCGACCACCCAAGCACGAAGAAACCACCGGACATACTGAACACATCATACCTTGGTGCCCTACTTCCAGACCGACCAGGTGAGATTTGTTGTGTAGCTAGACCAGCAGCTATGATTGAGGTGTCCTCACAGACTCAGGAGGATGTGAAGGCGAACCCGCCTGATCGATGGAGAGCAGACCCGAGCACACCATTATATGAGGATTTTGGGCAGACTGAAAGACCAGTTGAGGCAAAATTTGACCTCATACGCCCATGGGATCCTAACTTGTGATCCCTAAAGAGGTATCATCGAGCCAACGACGTAAAACAAAGGCGCTCAAGGGAGGCAGCCCGGCAAAATTTTTGTTTCTTCATTTTTTTTGTCATTTATGTTTGTTTGAGTCTTGAGTCATATTTTTTACATTATCTTTTGGGAAAGGAGATATTTTTCATGCAGGAAACAGGTGCAACTCAGTAGGTATCGCGTCCAACATTGACATTAGCTGGCCGCGCCCTGCCTTGACATTAGTTAACGTCTAGAGTGGACGCGGCAGTGTAACGTCTGAAGTGGGCGCGGTGGACCATTGACCAGCGTTGACCGACTTGTTTGACCAGAATTCTCACCAACACGCGACAAAACGAGGGGAGTGCCTGTTCACCTTTATTCTCTATTTACTTTTTTCCTATGTTTGTGTGTCTTGCATTGTTGTGTCTTTGAACTTAAGTCGTACCGTGAGGACACGGCTTGGTTCAAAAGTGTGGGGTGGGAGAGTCAGTCAGTCTGTTGTGTCAGCATATTTATTTTTCTTGCATATGAACTATGTCAGCACGTTTCCTTTAAAAAAATTTGAATGAAAAGTATGAGATTTCTCTCTATTTCCCGGATATGTAGTATTGGATGTTGATGATGTGAAATAGATGATGCTGATTATATTGTGTTCCTCTCATGAAATCTAAGTTGTGCTTTTACATGTGAATTTAACCCGCTACGTGTCCTTTTGAGTTGAGAGAAACAGGGATGTGGAGTTGATAGAAATAACCTAGAGAGACTTGACGAAGCATTCAAAGGACCGAATTTCGAGTTATATGGTTATGTGGATTTCGTGAAGGCTAGCACTTCGAGATGATATGGTTCAGAGTTAGCTCCGCCGCTGCATCATTTATGTGAGTAGGCGGGACGGGAAAACAGATCGTCCTATCTCTAGTCCGAAGTAACCGTAAAAATCGGTGGTGGGCCCCCATCTTGACTCGCATCAAAAAGGTCGAGGATGAGAAAGAGTGGGGAGGTATTTCCATATGTTCGCGGGCGATGATTGGACCTCCTTTAAAAGAAAGGAAAAATGACAAGCTGTTCACAACAAAGGAGCAAAGCTCAAGAAAAATCAGCCGAATTGTGAAAGTTCTACACGCAAAAAGTGAAGTACATCATTCATACATCAAGAGCCGAAGGCCAAAGAAAGTCACTACAAAAGCTGTCCAACAAAAGAAGAAAGAAAGCTCAAAAACCTTGAAGCTTGAATGAATCACGTGTAAGAAAAAGCAATGAAGTATAACCATATAGCTAGAGTTTGGAACAGCGAATGCAGATCATGGGTTTAAAGAGGACTATCTCACATTCATCCGAATTGGTTTGAATTTCAGCTCAAAGGTAACATGTATCAAGTTTATTCCACGTTGAGCATGATGATTTAAGTAACAATTGAGTTATGCGTAGAAAAGCGAGTCTACACTAGCAACTCATATTCATGTGCATCTATTCAGGGCGTCGAAGAAATTATGGTGTCATATTTGTTTTCCTTCTATGACTTAGTTCTTATTCGGGACGAATAAGTTTAAGTGTGGGGTGGTTTGATGAGTCGTATTTATACGACTCATCGAATCAACTAATCCTATTTATTTCGACACTTTATTATGCGAACAATTAATTTTTAGTATGGTTTTGCATTTCAGGTGTTTTGGAAGCTCTAGGAGGAAACGCGCATAAAAGACAGTATTTCATGCCAAAAATATCACAATGGCAGATCAGACCTTTGGACCTTCAACGGAGTGCTGGGAATAGACCGCTGATCAGAAAAATACGAGTCATATGTCGTTGCGTAGCTGACTCCATTCGCTACAACTCTCTAGTTCACACCAAGAGCATCCGAGGTCATTTGGATGGTCAAATCAATAGCCGAAGTCGGGACACAGTAGGCACCGCGCCCACAGTAGACAATAGCGCAGTGCTAATGTTAAGGCTGGGCGCAGCCAGTACCGATAACGTCAAGGCTGGGAGTGGTCGTAATGTCTACACAGGGCGTAGCGATGACATCAGCAACACGTTTTGATGATGTCAGCAGGCCAAAATTTGGAAATCAAGCCCAAAATCAAACTTGGAAACCTTACATTTTGCTATGAATAAGATGTTTGGATTAGGGTTTCCATCATCTCATAATCCATCATTCAGAAGATGGCACTAGAGGAGAAGGCGAAGCTTTCGACGAGAGAAGATATTTTTCTACCATTCATTATGTGTTTTATTTCCATCATGTGTAGCTAAACTCTTTATTCAGTTTAGAGTTTTGTTCATTGTGACACATGTTTTGAGACTTCGTTCTTAATGCTATTTTATGTTTTACTAGTTCTTGCTTCATCACATGAATCAACTTGTTAGATTAAGTGGAAGCTTTGTCGCAAAGCTTAATTGAGCAATTAATTCTTACCGTTAATATCTATTGGAAACTTTGTCGTAAAGGTAGATTGTAACACCTAGGCTAAATAATACCTTTGTCGGATTATTAAGTCTAGGAAATAACTAGAAGTCTAAAACCTTTGTCGGGTTAGATTGTGGTGTATCACCTTTGTCGAGATACTTAGGGTTGTTACCTTTGTCGGAATGAACACACTTAGAAACATGAAATTAGATATTTAGCAGTCGATGATAAACATGTCACAATAGAAACCCTAAGCTGAATATTCTCTCTGATTGGAAGTCTTCAGTTCTTTTTTCTCTTTTGCACTCTTTACTTCTAAAAACCCCCCTTTTCTTATTTGTTTACAGAGACAGCTTCAACAACACCAGCTCCCTTGGGTTTGACCCTGCTTGCCGCTACACTAGCTTATTGTAGGAGAATTATAGATATTAAATTTGACGCATTAGACGTCGCGCGTCACTTATCTATGGTGTGGACCTCTTCCTCCATCCTTAGCGGATGTTTTCCTATATTTTCATCTTTCCTTTCCTCTCACTCTTCCTCGTCCCTTGTGGACGTTTGCAGCATGTTTTTCGTTCGATGTAAACCCACAATAAAAAATATATATATATATATAGAAGTGCTCAAATGAGAACACCTTCTAACTCTAAGAACATGAAAACACCAATGAGGTTACGCCACGTGTCCCACTACCCAACCCCCCCGTGCTTTGTGGGTGCGCCACGTGTCCAAATAGTAAAACCCACTACTTTTCAAAAAGCAAACAGTAAAACCCACTACACAATTCCTGCACTATTCACTGCCACATCATCAAAATGAGTGGCTCACAATGGTTCTTATGTTCTTAGCCTAAGAAGTGTTCTCATTTGAGCGCGCCCCTATATATATACACTAAAATCTCTATAAATTTGATATGTGTCCAAACTTTTAATTTTTTGTAATTTAAACCTCATAGGTAATATAGCCTTTTCGGTTTTTCGTAATTAATTTTAATTCAATTTAGACCTTTGCTGCTTTAAATGAAAAATCTGATGGAGGCAAGCTATATATCGATGCCTAGCTAACTCAAAGCCCTACAACTCTCTATTTCACACCGAGAGCAGACGAGATCGTTTAAAATGTCGAAACACGAGTGAAAGCTTCATGTTCAAACTTAACAGGGTTTTCCTCACTATGATGTTGGATACAATTACAATAATCAAGTTGGGTATAAATAGGGTAACTATATAAACCCTAATTATCTAATTATGAAATAGAAACCCTAAACCTCACTGCCAAAATTATGGACTTCCTAAACTGGACCAGCCCAATAATCTAATCAGACTCCACAACCCAACAAGTCACACTGTCTTAATCGACGGTCTTTGCAGAAGAGAATTAGTCGAGGAAGCATCACTCGCCATTCAGTGTGTTGTAGATAAGCACTTGGTTCTTGATGTAATAGCGTATTAAGTTTTGATTCATGCCTATTGCAAAGCTGGAAGATTAGCAGAGGCCAAGATGTAGAAAAGAAAAGATCGGCATCAACAGATCGCCGGAGAAGGTGATCAAAGATTGGAGCTCGAAGATTAGAGCACACAATTTCAACTAATCTAACTTTTTGAATTAAGAAAGATGAAAGGCACAAAAGTCTGTTAATAACAAACTTCTGCAAGTATACAAGAAATACACTAGAGACCCCTGACTTAGGACTATATACAGACCCAACTATTGATAATTACAAATGGACCCCAAATACAAAAACATGTAGATAGCGCCAGAATCAGCTTATCAACTCAGCTATGCATTCTTCTGTAACACCCCCCCCCCCCCCCCCCTTAAGCTCGATGTGTGAAGCTTGTTGAGCACGTTGAGCTTGCCACACAAGTGCTCTAACTGATCAGCTGAGAGAGCTTTGATTAGGAGGTACGTAGGTTGATCAAAACTTAGCACAAAGTGAGGACTGATGAAGCCTGATGATAGGTGTTGCTGGGCCACATGATAGTCAAGTTCGACGTGTTTTGTTCTCTCATGAAAGACAGGGTTCCTGGCTATATGCATTGTTGCCATGTTGTCACAATAGAGAGCCACTGGTGTAGGAACTTGCACCCGAAGATCAGCTAATAGTCTAGTTAACCAAGCCACCTAACAACAAGCATGTGCCATGACTCTATATTCAGTCTCAGCAGATGATTTGGAAATGATGGCCTGCTTCTTAGTCTTCCAGGAGATGAGAGAGCTGCCAAATAGAACACAATAACCAGAGACAGACTTCCTTGTCAATGGACAGGAGCCCCAATCAGCATCACAAAAAATAGAGAGTTGTAAGGACTGATTGCTGGGATAGAAAACACCCTGAGCTGGAGAACCTTTGAGATATCTGAGGACCTTGGGAGCAGCAGTAAGATGATCTTTAATTAGTTAATGCATGAACTGACTAAGGATGTGAACATAATATGCAAGATTTGGCCTTATGTTGGTGAGATATATGAGCTGTCCAACCAGTCTCCTATATGGAGCTGGATTAGTTAATAAAGGAGCTTTGAAGAGACTCAATTTGTGCTTAGTGTCCATGGGAATTTTGGATGGTTTGCAAGCAAGAAGGCCAGCTTTTGAAAAAAGATCTAAGGCATATTTCCTTCGATTGAGAAATAGGCCCTCATCTGATCTAGATGCCTCAAAGCCAAGAAAGTATCTCAATTGCCCAAGGTCTTTTATTTTGAAAAGAGCATGAATAAACTCCTTGACAGCTTGAATAAGGGAGGAAGAAGTACCAGTGATGATCACATCATCCACATGGACAATGAGAGCTAGAAAGACTCCATCCTTGATATAGGTGAAGAGGGAGTAGTCATTAAGACTTTGTGTGAACCCAAAGCTTATTAGAGCATCACTAAACCTGGAAAACCACTACCTTGGGGCTTGCTTCAAGCCATAAAGACTTTTTAGTAATCTACAGACTTTGCCTTGTGCTTTTTTCTTCTTTGTAAAAGCTAGGAGGAAAAGACATGTAGACCTTATCATCTAACTTGCCATTAAGGAATGCATTATCAACATCCAACTGATATAAGGGCCAGCCTTTGGTAACAGCCACTGCAAGGAATGCTCTAACTGTGTTCATCTTCACTACAGAAGCAAATATTTCATGATAGTCTAAACCCTCCATTTGACTGAAACCTCTAGCCACTAATCTGGCTTTGAACCTTTGAATGGTACCATCAGAGTTTCTTTTTATTCTGTATACCCATTTAGAGCTAATAGGATTCTTGCCTGGTGGAAGGTCAGTTACTTCCCAAGTATGATTGCTCTCAAGAGTTTTCAACTCAATGAGCATAACATCATTCCATTTCTTATCCTTAGAGGCCTTGGTGTAACAGAACGGTTTAGCATCATCAAGAACTTGAAGAGCATAGTGCTGGTAACTGGAAGAGCACCCTGAATAATCCACATATTTATGAATAGGATTGGGGGTGTCAGTTCTTACAGCAGTATTGCAGACATAGTCTCTCAGAGTAACATTTGGCCTATGAGTTCTGGCAGTTCTTCTTAGTGGTTGAACATTAGTTGAAGGTGGTTCAACCTGAGTAGGGACTGCTGGCGATGGAGGAGGAATGATACCAGCAGATGGTAGCATTTCAAGTGTGGAAAGAGTACCACCACCAGGAGTACAATGAGGTAAATGAACATTGTCAGTAATTGGTAAATGAACAGTATCTGACCTTTTCTCATGATTCACTTCACTTGATTCCTGTTTTCCAGCATAGGGAAAAATATCTTCACAAAACTTAACATCCCTGGACACATATGTGACACGATCCTGAGGATCAAATAGCTTGTAGCCTTTTTGATTGAAAGCATAGCCAAGAAAAATAAAGGATATAGCCCTGGTGTCAAACTTAGATTTTCCAGGAGAAGTATTGGTCATGTAACATAAACAACCAAAGGTTCTCATATGATTGTAGTCAGGTTTTCTGTGAAATAATACCTGAAAGGGAGTCTTACCCTTCAGAACTGAAGATGGTAACCTATTAATGATGTATATAGCAGTGAGGATGCAATCTCCCCACAAGAAGTCAGGCACTTGAGACTGAAATTTGAGACCCCTGTTAACTTCAAGAAGATGTATGTGCTTCCTTTCAACACTACCATTCTGTTGTGGACTATAGGCACATGAAGTTTGTTGAATACAACCATGAGACTTCAGAAAAGTAGTGACTTTAGAGCTCAAAAATTCAGCACCATTGTCTGATCTAATTTTCTTAATAGAATAGCCAAACTGATTGTGAATCATCATATAGAAACTGATTAGATTATCAGCAGCCTCACTTTTATATTGCATCAAATATGTCCAAGTAACTCTAGACATGTCTTCGACAATTGTCAAGAAGTATTTTGCACCAATAAGAGTAGGCTCTTTGTAAGGCCCACATATATCAACATGAACCAACTCAAACAAAGACTGACTTCTGCTATGACTAGAAGAAAAAGGCAATCTGGTCTGCTTTGCTTGCGGACATTTAGAACAGTTCATTGTAGAGTTTTTACAACTGAACTCAGAAATACAAAGTTTCATCTTATCAAGGGGTACATGACCAAGTCTGGAATGCCACATCATAGCAGAATGTGGAGTCTTGGTAAGTGACAAGCATCTAGAGGGAGTAACTGGCTTGAGGTGATACAACCCATCTACCAGTTCACCAGTCCCTTGTAAAGTCTACCTTGCTTGGTCCTGTATAGTACACCCTTTTTCAGTGTAATCAACTTTTAACTGCGAGTCTTCCACAAGTTTGGCAACAGAAATAAGATTGAATCTAATAGTAGGAACTAATAAAATACCAGATAACTTGATGGACTCAGACAAATCACAAGTGCCAGTATGAGTTACTAATACTCTTTTCCTATTAGGCATGAGAACACTATAAGGGACTTTGAGACTGATAAGATCAGATAACAAGTGAGCATGAGAGGTTATATGATCAGTGGTACCACTATCAATTACCCAAGTACTCCGACTCACTTCAATAGTTGAGAGACAAGTGATACCTGCTATGTGATCTGTAGAATGAGCTCTATTATCTCCAAGAAACACCATGAGCTTATTAAGTTGGTCTTGAGTTATTTGCAAAGAGCTAATTGGAATTGTTGAAGTCTCAGAAGTATTGGTTTGCTTTTGATCATCTGTTCTTGCAGTAGACAAGTCAGTAGTGACATTGTTAGCTACAACCTTGTTGTTTCCTTTAGTAGTACCAGCTCCTCTAGTGAACCTGTAGCCAGGAGGATAACCATGAAGTTTATAGCAGGTTTCCTTGACATGGCCTGAAAGTTGGCAGTGAGTACAGAATAAGGACCTTCTTTTTTTACCCTGAGTAGAGTTTCTACCAGAATAGTTTCTATTTTGAGAGTTCCCTGACTAGTCATTTTGAGACAACTGAGTAGCTCCACCGGAATGAGAAGATGACTGGCCAACATATAAGGCTGACATCTCAGACATGGGAGACTTCTTTGTTTTCCTTTAATTTTCTTCTTGAATGAGTTGCTTGTAACACTCTTTTAAAGATGGAGAGGGCCTCATTTGCAAGATATCTGACCTTGTTGTAACATAGGCTCCATTAAGGCCAACCAAAAACTTCATGCTTCTATCCCTCATTTTACTATCAGTAGCACACCTGGATGCTTTGCATCTTGAACCAAGTTCACAGGCAATTTCTTCAGTTAGGGCATTCTCATCACCCCAAAGTTGAACCAACTTATTGTAATATTGAGCTATATTCTTATCATCTTGCATAAGCAAAGCAATTTCTTGTTGTATATAGAAAATAGTGAAATCATTGGAACCAAAGAATCTCTCCTCTAAATCTTCCCGAGCATGCATACAATTATCAACATGAATCAAAGAAGAGCCTATCTCTAGAGACGCATAGTTCATCAACCAAGATAAGACTACATTGTTACATTTGTCTCACCGAGCACCTTGATAAGCATCCGTAGGTCTAGGAAACTCACCTTGAACAAATCCAAGCTTCATCTTGATTCCAAGAGCCATCTACATGGATTTGCGCCAGTTGAGGTAGTTCTTGTCACCTACTAAGGGTTGAGTGACCAGAGAAACTGCAACATTTTTGCGTGCTATTGACATATAAAGAATCATGCGCTAGGCATATAACAGGCGAAACAGAAGTAGAGGAAGTCACAGAAGTGGTGGACATTGCCGGAATTGTAGCAGAGGTCGCCATGAACGCAGTGAAGTAGCAACTAGCACAACAACAAAATAGCGTTCAAAGTACAAGAATCAAACAAGATCGTCACCGTACATCTGATACCATGTAGAAAAGGAAAGATCAGCATCAACAGACGCCGGAGAATGTGATCGGAGATTGGAGCTCGAAGATCGGAGCACACAATTTCAACTAACCTAACTTTTCGAATTAAGAAAGATGAAAGGAGCAAAAGTCTGTTAATAACATACTTTTGCAAGTATACAAAAAATACACTAGATACCCTTGACTTAGGACTATATACAGACCCAATAATTGATAATTATAAAAGGACCCCAAATACAAAAACATGCAGATAGCTAGCCCCAGAATCAGCTGATCAACTCAGCCACACGCATTCTGCCGTAACACAAGATGTTATATCATCTTGTGTTGGTAGAGGGTGTGAGCTAGCCCAGATATTCATTTGCAAGGATTTCTATTGAAGGTATGATCTTCGCGTGGATAGAAGGCCATGATACTGGGTACAAGGATTCAATTGCTTCAGGAACTTAGGCATCTCGGCCAGCCACGTTTTTCTTTTGGCATCTCTTGGAGTCATACTTTAGGCATCTCTTGTCACGATTTTCTTTGCCATGCCAGTAACCGCAGTTGATCAAGGAATAGCAAAATTTGAGAAACTCAAGAAGTGGGTTCCCCCAGCCATTGCTGTTCAATTAATGTAAGCTATCATTTATCCACGTACAAATTTATGGACTTAACTGTTCACTCCGGTCATTTGTAACAGGTAAACCTTCCAAGCGCTTATCCTAAATGGCTTCATATACATTGTTCTCTTTGCAATGCTTGGGATGGCCACCATGGCTGGTTTTGTCTCAACTAGCATGGCAGAAATAAAAACGTGCATCATGGTGTGTTCTATTTTCTCGTGGGAAATGGTTTTTTTCTTGAGCTTGTTATCTTGGATCTCTATTTTCTTGAGCGATATGAGATTAGGGCATCTTGCAAGAGCTGTATCTGTTAGATCTAAATTACTGATAATCAACAGTAATACACCAAGGATCGAAATTCAATTCAGATTAAAGAGAACATACCGTATTGATCTTCAATATGCGGAAGCGAATCTCTGAAACAGATGTGCACATGAGTACACCGAATTAAGTCTTCCAGTCCTGCCACTAGAGTCATCTCAGCTTTTTCACCGAGAGGGCAAGAAAAGCTGTCGTCTTTTCGATGTGGTGGACCGGGGACCATAACCCATATAAATATTGGTGTGCTAGGGCAACCACTATTGTCGTAATTACCTTTCCGCCTCTCATAGAAAGATAATTACCAAATGGTATCTACACAATAACCCTCATGACATTATACTCATAAGCCAATATAAATCACAACTAGACCACTTTAGTTAGGCTTATTTAAATAATAGCACACACATTCATTTTATTTACATGTGTGACCCTACATAATTGGTTAATTTACAAAATTAACCCAACAATCTCCCACTGGGTCACATGTGTAAATAATAAATGTATAACAAAAGTGAGCTCAAAACTGCTATCATATCGTAAAGGTATATACCCTATCCGGTCCATTAACTATGCTGATATGGGATCAAGGCGGCATTCGTATGCATCATCGATACTCGATCGAGCTTGTCACGGATGCCAACATAATTAAACGACATGGACTCATCATGAGTGTGCAGCATGGAAATTACATGAACTGTGATCTCACATGAGATTTCCAACTGGTCCCTAAAGCGAGATCAACAATATTACACAGAGTGCATACTAGTAACAACAATTCTGCAGAACATAATTCGATAGTATAGATCAAAATCTATATCTAACATAGAGCAGCGCACAAGACAAACTCCCACTGAATATGAATATCCTCAAATAAGGTAACTAGCATATGATCAGTATGCCACTTAAAGACCTCGGGTAGTAATCCCTTTTATTAGACGGATCCGCAACGGAGTTTGTTTCAAAATGCTCTCTATGTTCACTCTGTATCTCTTAATTACAACTAGCATACCGATATCAATGTTATCACATTGACTATCTCTAGTTGCCAAAAGAATATGGTATAATCAAATTTGTCACATATCAATATACACGGTCTTTCGCAACACGAAATCAGAAGTTTTATAGTGACAATAAATAAAAACCATATTCGTTAATTGATGCCTCAAATATGCTATTCAAAACTGACATAGCATTAATTAGATTAATCATAATCTTATTAGGCATCACATTGGAGTCAGTAACAAAAGTGATCTCTAGCAAATCTGACATCCAATACATAAGCATGTTCGTCACATGTTCTCTAAATAATGAATTCAATAGTAAATTCCTCAAATATCTGTACAACATTATCATGTATGTAACTTCCGAGTGCATACATACTTCAACGAGTAAATGAGACCACACATGTCTCAATTGCGAATGTGTGTACCACAAGTTCCATAATGTAAGAAAATCATATCTCACTCCCGAAAATCATATCTCACTCCCGAAAATCATATCTCACTCCCACTGAACCGTGGTATACACACCAACCATAATTTGTGTTTCATCTCCAAACAAGCAAGATGACAACACAATAAACATGAATATCATCAACTAAAAACATACAACAAATTGTATCTGACTTAAAAGTCATAATACATATTCTTGAGGTAGTTGAGTTTGTCCTACTAAAATAACCAGTATCTTAACTGGAGAACAAATAGGCATTGTCTTGTGATTGATTATCCCAAGCATGCATGTAAATTTAATCAATCACATCATAATAAGAGACAATTCTCTCTTTAATGACAATGTCTCAGCCATATCTCCCCCAAACTCAATTTCCTCAAGAATTATGAGATTCAAAATCTCACCAAGAATTTCAACGTCTTTAAATCTCATACATCATATATGAAATTGAAGACCACAAGGAAATTCAACAACAAATTTGTATGCACTTTTAAAAGGATGATACTCAATACACAGTTGTACAATGAAGTACCAAAATGTCGCAGATATTTCTCAAACAGAGAACAAGCCAAACTAATAAACATGCTCACTAACACTATAATCATGCATGTCATAGACTATGTATTAAATAAAATAAGCTTTAAACGCATATCATGGCATTCACAAGATATCGGCACACATTAATAGCAAGTCGGAGGATAGTGGTATTAACTGTAAGTGATATCTTATTCCAGTGAATAAATATTGACGATAAGGTGATATCAAATAATGAACCATCGGAGGATGGATTTATTATTCACATCGAAAACTAAAGATCATCAACTATTTATCACTAAGTACGTCTGCAGCTACATTAAATATTGACTTTCTGGAGGGTCTATCAATATTCAAACAAGCTACACACATCCGATATATAGACCGTGCCAACCTACGCGGATACGTCACGAAGGTGATCGTATTTTCCGTTTCAACAGACAGATGTAAAATACCGGTCCACAGTAGGAATGCCAAATTTATAGACTAAATGTCAAATGGTGTTGGGTTTCCAAAGGAGTTCATAACAATAGGACAGAACATGATCAAAAGAGACAAGTCTGTCGATTTAACTGAACCATTACATAAACCAAAACATTAAAAGCAGATAATGACATTCATGAGATACCGAGCACCATTAATAGTACGTCGGAGGACTATGGTATTAACTGCAAGGGCATCATGTATAGTGATCAAACATTGACGATAAGGGATGTCAAATAATAACCCATCGGAGGATGGATTTACTATTCACATCAAAAGACTAAAGATCGTCACACATTTATCACCCCGAGTATGTATGCAGTCACGCTGAATACTAATGTGCGGAGGCCTAAATTAGTATCCTTGTAAACTGCACACATGTATCCTAACATAAGAAATAAGGCAGTCTCCACGGATATGCCACGGAGGTGGTCATGTATTCCGTTTCAATCAACCCCTTTGTTATGTCGGCCCAAATATCGAGTGTCTTATCATGCAAGTAAAGTCTCAATTATAATGTTGATTCCTCTCAATTATGTATCTAAACAAGAGTGCAATCTTAGCCATCAAAATTGAACCACAAACAACTGAACCGACCTGAACTAAACAATCAGACTGACTTCAATTAATTGATAGAAAACCAAATTGAACCAACATACAATTTGTCTAAAAATTTCAATTGATCCGATGTTCAATTGAACCAAAATTTTGACCGATTTAAATTAGATCAAACTGAAATTGCATCAATATACAATTTCTCTTCCGAACCATAGTTCACTAAAAGTTGATCAAAGTCAAGGTTCAACCAAGGATGAACAAACTTGACCGAAGTCAAATTTCAACTAAAGTGACCACAAATAGACCGAAGTCAGGTTTCAACTAAAGTTGATCAAAAGTTGACCGAATGTCAAAAACTCAACTAAAGTTGACTCAAGCTGACAAAGTCATATTTCAACTAAAGTTGACCACATGTTGACCCGTGTCAAAATAATTTTACCATTGTTTACCTAGAATTCACCGAATTTGATCAAGTTATTGAATCGAAATTCCATATCATATTATATTGATTTCCCAAGTCGGTGCAAAACCGATTAAATCAATCTCATTGAACCAAAATTCATATCAAACTAGATTGGTTTCTCAAGACGATAGGTAATCGCATTAAGCCAATCACATTGAACCACAATTCAGAATCACAATAGATTGGTTTCGCAAGTTGGTATAAACCGAGTTAAACCAATATTATTGAGTTGAAATTCAATATCACTCTAGATTAGTTTCGAAAGTCGGTATAAAACCGAGTTAAACTAATCTCATTGAATCGATATTAAATATCACACTAGATTGGTTTCATAAGACGATATAAAATCGTAGTAAACCAGACTAATCGAACCAGGATCTATGTCAGACTAGATTGGTTACTTATGACGATAAAGAATCGTATTAAACCAATCTATCTGAACCAAAATCCATACTGAACCGACCCATCAAATTTTGAATAGGATCAAATCAAACTGGAATAAATGGGATCGGTATAAATCGAAATATTTAAACCGTGTCAGTCCAGTAGTCACTTTTGATTGATTTATCAAGCCGGAAGAAACCGTATAAAATCAATCCAAATTCATAATGGTTCAATATCCAAATCAATTGATTCACTCAACCAGCATAAACTGCATTGAATCAATCCAACCATAACGGTTCAATGTATAAAATTGATTGAGTCACCAAATCGGAATTAACCGCATTGAATCAATCAATTAAACTGGAATTTCACCAAATCAGTTCAATATCTGAATCAACGGTAGCTGAATCCATCTCAATTATGATAAATTAAACATAATTGAATCCACGAAATAATATGAATCATAAATTTAACCGAATCAAGTATTTAACTTAAATCGAACCTGATTGAACCGAACTTGGTTCGTTTCACCATATGCACCCTGCCCAAATTGGAGGGTTTCTGAAAGTCCATAGTAGCAGCCGACTTTGGATGAAACATCTCCAGCAGCCGTCTCCCACTGCTATGTTCTGAGTCTGAGCAAGTCCCATTATAGTGATGCACATCACTTTAGTCAGTAAAAATTGTTGTTGTTTCCATTGTGCTCCACAATCAGGGCAAGGACCACTAATTCGTTTCCTCAAACACGGCTGTCATTCCAATCTTGAGAATGAGACATTAGGGGCGCGGCAAACAAGACGCACACTTCTAAACAGCCACATGAAACAATGGCATCCACTGGCTCGACGAATGTTCACTCGTTGATCGAGATAGTCCGGACAACTATGGTCTGTCGTACAGGTACGACGTACGAGCCACGCGGTGGATTAACGCCAGACGGGACAACAACTTTGGCCTACATCTTGCTCAATGCTTCATAAGTGGGTCATAAGCTTTGGTCCAGGACAACAAGCACAAGTCCGTTGCAGCCTCATGTGTTTAGGTTCTGCGCTCAACTATCATCAATGAATCAATTAGGCAAATAAAATTAAGTAAAGTCGAACCTGATTAAACCAGTTTGAATCAGACCAAACTGGTTCATTTCATTGAGCTAGAATTGAATCTACGACAGAAACCAATTAGGGTTTCTTTCCGAGAGAAACATCAGCCATCATGATACTTGATTATCGTAAATCTAAAGCTAGCCATTGCACGGCTTCATCACCACCAATGTAGCCCATCCAACCATCCCTGTTCAGGCCACATCCCATCTCGCCGTTTGAACTCAGACAGATGACAGATGAGTGGTGTACATGCGTAAAATGGAATTGATTAGTAAAAGTTCTCAACAATCCGAAATTAAGTGACGACTGATACCATTTGTTAGATCTAAATTACAGATAATCAACAGTAATACTGATGGGAATAAATAATGTGGGCCTTGGGTTGACTGAGTTGGGCCATATTCATATTGTTAAGAGTATTAGTATAAGAATGAAGTATGTATCAAAGGAGACAATTAATGAATGAATACAACTTCCTAAACCCTAATTCTTCTCTTCTCCTCTCATCTTCTCCTACTCTTCTCTCATTTCATCTCGTTACATCTACCAGGTCCGCATCAATTGGTGCTTTCACTGAGAGCGTAAAAGTTGGATGTGGACCATGAAAAATCAGACATCACCGATTGTGACTCAAATACTCCTGAAGATCGAAAACCTTATCAAGACTTTGGAGGGAATGAAACCGGCTATTGAGGAGAGGCAAGCTCACTCGGCGAGAACACCAAGTCGATCCGACCAAGTACAGCCAGTCAACGAGACCACGACCACCCTGGACTCACCTTTGTTGACTACGCCTACTGGACAAGCCTTGAGCGAGTCGTCGGAGAGTAGCATCCCGCACTCAGGCGAGCCACTGCAGCTTCAGGACGATGTCTCATCTGAGCCAAACTCCAGAGCCGACAACCGAGTGCCACGAGTGGAGGTACCTAACCTTTTTGCAACTGATTTATCGTCAATATTGGTGTTGAATGATGCTGAAATCAGTGAAGAGAGCTTGGAAACAAAATTATGTGTGCCAAACACTGTTTCGGATTTGTGCCTTCTACCTGTTTATGAAAATGCCTCTGTGAATTTGTCTACTATGGCTGGTGCAATGCTAGTAAAGCCGCCTGCAAAACCTCCAGATTCCTTGAAGAGCGCTAGCAAATTTGTTATCATGAATTATATTGTTGACAAATCTCTAATCTGTGAGAGGATTTTGGTGATTGCAAGGGTACCTAAAGAGTTGGACAAATCCTTCCAAGATGTGAAGAAGATGAGAAACAGGGGAGTTTTCTATGGTAGACATTTTTATAAGGTGATGATTGACTCGTATGGAAAGTATAAGTACCCAGATCATGCATTGAATGCCGTTAACATAATGAGATCAAAAGAAGAGTCTAACTTCTTACCTAAGTTGATGTTGTTTGGAGATCTCTCATCCTATGTCAGCATATTTGACTTCGATGCGTTATGTAAGTGTGATGGGAATATCGAGATGATTAAGTCTATATATGATCAACTTATTCGAAATAGGGAGTTGCCATGGGTGATTATGTCCAATGGAAAAAAGGTTGAAGTTGCTACTGAATTTCTTGGACAAGATGGCTGTAAAATGATAGGTGAACGTCTTACTTTAGATAAGCCTCCTCCATTACCTCCTGATATCATTTTAACTCATCCATTATGGAGATGCTGCAAGGTGAAAAAGTGGACGGATATGACAATCTGTTGGGATGTAAAAGGTTTTGATAAAGGTTGCTTCAAAGGGAACTTGGCTAGAGTATTAGATTATATATGGGTTGTAGAAGATGGAGTTGCGGTGCAGGATTATGGGACTCAGAGATGTGCAAATGGTCAGTGTACCCAAGTATCTTTCGTCACTACCCCATACAAGCATGTCATTTTACATGATCTTTGTGGAGTGCTTGTTAAAGACAAACCAGAATCTGTGTTATTCAGTCCAGTCGGATCCGAAAGTGCTATTACAAATTGGATCTTAAGACTACCGAAAGTACTTTTTATTGATTTTTCCTCACAGTTTATATCACGTATTTCTAATGCTGTGAGAGTGATTGCTGAACTTGGGTTGGGGACTCCAAGAATTATTAAATTTTCAAATGGAAAGGAGCCTGGACTAGATGCTTTCATAGTCATTATAGGCAGTGCACTCAACATGAAGTATGGTGACCATTTGAAGCTCTTAAGGCTTGGCATGAGCTCTAACAT
This sequence comes from Rhodiola kirilowii, assembly GCA_033675215.1. Lineage (NCBI taxonomy): Eukaryota > Viridiplantae > Streptophyta > Magnoliopsida > Saxifragales > Crassulaceae > Rhodiola > Rhodiola kirilowii. The sequence goes on along the minus strand of CM066193.1, from coordinate 14,856,734 downwards.
GTTTTTCATACTACCAGCAAAACCCCCAGATTTCTGGCAGATTATACTTGGTTATCATATTCACAGTATAATTCTTTCAGTTGTCATGTGCCTTAAGTTTTCTAGAAGCAGTTCAGATTTCTGTGTGCTGACTAATGGAAGTAACGAGGCAGCTTTATTGATCAGTGTTAGGACATCAATGACTTGTGCTAGTGCATTTAAACTTGGGGTGTTTGAGGTTTCCATGAAGTTATGCAATTGTGAGCTTCTCATATGTACTGGTGATGACTTTGAGCTACTCATCTTGGGACTTGATTGGCGCATCCTTTGGTCTTATAATTGGAGTTTGGTTGTTATTGTCACATGGTCTTGGCATATTGACTCGTAAGAGCAGCGAAGATCTTGATCACTGCACAATGAAGACTATGCTAGGACTCCCTTCAGTTATATTATTGAGGAACAGACCCTCACAAATTTCAATCAAGGGAAGCATACTCAATGCTAATGTCATTAGTACGTTTATTGGCATTCTTTCAAAATTTTCAACATACTTGCATCGTCAAAAAGTCAGCACTTATAAACTGAAGACTGTGGCTGAGTTATCCCATTTTTCTGAAGATAAGGATGATTGTTTACTTTTGCATATTGATGGGTGGGATTTCACTAGGCAGCTTCTCCATCTCAGAGTAGCAATGGCCTTTGCATTTGATCAGAATATGTTGTCTAATATTTTCACTTCCTATACTAGGATTCAAGCTTGCTGGAAATATTGGGTGTTTGCTGCCATGTCAAAGCTCGAAGCAGAAGAAGGCTTTATAAATGAATTGATTGAACTTGTTATTGTAAAAACAAGAAGTGATGAGGTACAAGATGGGACGGAATCCGAGGAGAACAAAGTAAGTGAAAGATCGACCACATCTACTATAGCTACTACCATGTCCCACGAGGGAAGTGCTCCACATGTCGCTGCTGCACTCCAACCATCACCAATCTCTGACGTTGTTTTTACTCTGGCCCAAATAGCAGCAAAATCCACACATGTTGCAACAGGATCAAAGAATGCTACGTATGGTCTAGCGGCATACAAAATTATTGCGGGAAATCACTTAGAAGTAGCAGTGCATCAGACCCTTGATATGAATGGTGGTAAAGGAAACTTTGATTTTGTACTCAATAGGCAACAATCTCAAGCACTGCAACCAATGGTACAGGCTAATATGCAATTTCAGCAGTCACTACTTCAAGAGCTTGGAAATGAGAATTCGGCATCCATGAGAACCAAACAAGAGCATCAAGTTAACATCCTTCTTATCATTAATGAACCTGTTGAAGGGGCGGAAGGTGACATGCTAGAAAAGAGTACTCCAGTAATGCAACAGACCATTCAAGTGACACAAGCACAAGAAATTATCCAGCAGGGTATGAGTGAGTTTTCTTTATCAGTCTGCTGGATGAATCAGTTTTTTCCGTTCTCACTTCCAAGGCCACCCGAATCTGCTGACCTTGAGGACAAGGTCGATTTCAAGGGGTGAGGAATGATGGGAATAAATAATGTGGGCCTTGGGTTGACTGAGTTGGGCCATATTCATATTGTTAAGAGTATTAGTATAAGAATGAAGTATGTATCAAAGGAGACAATTAATGAATGAATACAACTTCCTAAACCCTAATTCTTCTCTTCTCCTCTCATCTTCTCCTACTCTTCTCTCATTTCATCTCGTTACATCTACCAGGTCCGCATCAAATACACTAAGGATCGAAACTCAATTCAGATTAAAGAGAACATGCCATATTGATCTTCAATATGCGGAAGCGAATCTCTGAAACGGATGTGCACATGAGTACACCGGATTAGGTCTTCCAGTCCTGCCACTAGAGTCATCTCAGCTTTTCCACCGAGAGGGCAAGAAAAGCTGTCGTCTTTTCGATGTGGTGGACCGGAGACCATAACCCATATAAATAGTGGTGCGATAGGGCAACCACTACTGTCGTAATTACCTTTCCGCCTCTCATAGAAAGATAATTACCAAATGGTATCTACACAATAACCCTCATGACATAATACTCATAAGCCAATATAAATCACAACTATACCACTTTAGTTAGGCTTATTTAAATGATAGCACACACATTCATTTTATTTACATGTGTGACCCTATATAATTGATTAATTTATAAAATTAACCCAACAGTATCTGTCCAAGTATGCTCCGCATCGGTGGCTAATGGCTTTTGTTGCTTATTCAACAAGTTCGTTCTTGTCTGGTGTAGCAAAACAAATTCCGGACTTTTTTTTTATGCTCCCCATGACTAAGAACTTACTTCATGCGTTGTTCAGGCAGATTTCTTTATTACATATATCTGGATAGAAATCATTTAAGACTTGGAATCAAATAAAAATGAGGGTTATATATAAAAATTAAAAATCCAATTAAATATTGTCACGTGTATCATTCGATCAATCATAATTCGGGACGTTAAATGAACTTATTTAAAAATAGAAATAATCACAAAAAGACTACTTGGACTATCACAGTATTTCAAATCGCGGTGTGGACTATTTCCATTATCAATTTAATGTTTTTGAACTAAATTGAACACAATAAACTATCGCCTTTTTAGACTAAATTGCACACAATAAACAGACGCTGTTAATGAATACTGTTTACAATTATTATTCTTTAATAAACAAACTACCGGCTTTGGGAGAATAATTCAGCTATCTGATGGACGGATGCCTCACTGGCTGCGATGATGTGATCGACTAGAAGTCGTACCACCGCAACTTTAAGTACGAGCTTCACAAATTCCCGCAAGCATAAGTGCACTACAAGAAGCAACGCTAAGAAAGATTCCATCCGTTCGTATCCAATCTAGCTCTTTCTGGCTCTTCCTCTCCCGCGTCGTCGCCTTTGATGCGTCTCTTCTTCCGTTGCTGATGCTCCTTGTCTTCCTGGGCAAATGAAGAAATAGTTTCAGGGATCGATGAGTGACGATGACGATCTGTACCAAGGATCATTTCATTTGATAGGCAAAATATATGTTAAAATTTTTTTGGGAACAGGGGTGAGGAGGAAATGTGTATTGTAATTTGATTGAATCGTGAATAGAAAAGTTTTTATTACATTAAGGCAGTGTGCTCACAGTTAAATTAAATAATTTTGATTAAATAATAATAATAATTGATTAATGTTGTTAGTTGATTGGAAATTTAGTGTCCAAAAATACTAAATTGAAAATTGAAATTGTTCAGACCGCGATTTGAAATGGTGTGGAGGTAGTCTTTTTGTAAATTTTCCTTAAAAATACATAATAGATGCGAGGGTATAAACGTCCTAAAAACTATCCAGAATTAACATATGCATAAGTCTGGATATTATTGTGTAAGTCTATTTTTAAGTCTGATCATTACCAATTTAAGTTTGGACATTATCAATTTAAGTCTGATCGTCACCAATTTAAGTCTGGATATCAATTTAAGTGTGTTTTTAAATCTGGACATTACTAATTTAAGTTTGGATATCAATTTAAGTGTGTTTTTAAGTCTGGACATTACTAATTTAAGTCTGAATATCAATTTAAGTGTGTTTATAAGTCTAAACATTACTAATTTAGTTTGTACATTATCAATTTAAGTATGGACAATATTGAATATGTTTTTAGGTCTGTACATTACTAATTCAAGTCTGATCATTACCAAGTTAAGTCTGATCATTACCAATTTAAGTCTGGACAGTATTGAGTCTGTTTTTAAGTTTGGACATTATCAATTTAAGTCTGATCATTACCAAATTAAGTCTGATCATTACCAAGTTAAGTCTGATCATTACCAAGTAAGGCTGATCATTACCAAGTTAAGTATGATCATTACAAATTTAAGTATGGACATTATTAATTTAAGTCTGATCATTACCAATTTATGTATACACAATATTGAGTATGTTTTTAAGTCTGGACATCATCAATTTAAGTCTGATCATTACCAAGTTAAGTATGATAATTACCAATTTAAGTCTGGACAGTATTGAGTATGTTTGTAAGTCTGAACATTATCAATTTAAGTCTGATCATTACTAAGTTAAGTCTGATCATTCCAAGTTAAGTCTGATCATTCCAATTTAAGTCTGATCATTCCAAGTTAAGTTTGATCATTCCAAGTTAAGTCTGATCATTCCAAGTTAAAGTCTGATAATTACTAATTTAAGTCTGGACATTATCAATTTAAGTATGATCATTATCAAGTTAAGGATGATCATTATTAATTTAAGTCTGGATAGTATTGAGTATGTTTGTAAGTCTGGACATTATCAATTTAAGTCTTATCATTACCAAGTTAAGTCTAATCATCACCAAGTTAAATCTGATCATCACTAAGTTAAGTCTGATCATTCTAATTTAAGTCTGATCATTCCAAGTTAAGTCTGATCATTCCAAGTTAACTTTGATCATTCCAAGTTAACTCTGATCATTCCAAGTTAAGTCTGATCATTTCAAGTCTGATCATTTTAAGTCTGATCATTTTAAGTCTGATCATTATTAAACTTGATCAGAAATCTGGGTTATGTGGAATGACTATAATGCCCCTTCGTGTTATATTCTAGATATCGATGAAATTGGACACATGTCAGCTTAAAATCCAGTTTTTGGTTTTCATATATAACTATGGTTTTTACCTGAGAGTGCGGTTCAGGTACAAACCACATTTATAAATGAAAACTAAAAACTGCATTTGTAGCTGACACGTGTCCCATTTATTCAAAATCTCGGATAAATCACGGAGGGGTATTATAGTCATTATACATAATCCCTTTATTTTTGTATTTAGTTTTATTTTCAATTAAGTCCTTGATTTGAAAACTCCGTTAAGTATTCCATTCAATCAGATTTTAGGATCAGACTCAAAGAAATAATGCTAAGACTTAAATAAATAATGATCAGACTTAAAGAGACAATGATCAGACCTAAAGAAATAATGCTCAGATTTAAAATAGATAATGATCAGATTTAAAGAAAAAATGATCAGACATAAACTTCAATTGATAATGATCAGACTTAAAAAGACAATGATCAGATTTTAAGAAATAATGCTCAGATTTAAAATAGATAATGATCAGACTTAAAGAGACAATGATCAGACTTAAACTTTAACTGATAATGATCAGACTTAAAAGACATGATCAGACTTAAAGAAATAATGCTCAGACTTAAAAATAGATAATGATCAGACTTAAAGAGACAATGATCAGACTTACAGAAATAAAGCTCAGACTTAAAATAGATAATGATCAGACTTAAAGAGACAATGATCAAACTTAAACTTCAATTGATAATGATCAGACTTAAAAGATAATGATTAGACTTAAAGAAATAATGCTCAGACTTAAAATAGTTAATGATCAGACTTAAAGAGACAATGATCAGACTTAAACTTCAATTGATAATGATCAGACTTAAAAGACAATGATCAGACTTAAAGAAATAATGCTCAAACTTAAAAATAGATGATGATCAGACATAAAGAGATAATAATCAAACTTAAAGAAATAATGCTCAGACTTAAAATAGATAATGATCAGACTTAAAATAGATAATGATCTGACTTAAACTTCAATTGATAATGATCAGACTTAAAGAAATAATGCTCAGACTTAAAATAGATAATAGCCACTGGAGAACTTCTCTCTCTTCTGTAGAAACTTCCTGAAGAAGTGAGAAGCCGAGCAAAGGAGCACCGCCTTCTCTGTGTCACCGGCAAGCCCACCCCTTCGTCTTTCCATCCTCTCCATGGTTGTACGATGCCCTCTTTCGGGCGGGTGCTGTCGATGGGTGGCGTGTTGGTTAGGCGATGGTGGTTGCGGCTTCCGGCGGCTTGTACATATTTTTTGGGGTTTCTTTTGGTGGTCTTTACCGGACGGTGTGGGGGAAGGTGACAGCATCATGGCGGTGGGAAGGGACTATGGCTTAGGCGACTGGTCGGCGAGCGGTGCCTGTCAGAAGGCTGGGATTCCATCTTGGAGGGTGGATGGCCGTCGGGGCCGTTGCTCTTTGGTGGTGTGGCTTGCGAGGGATGGGGTTGGCTGCTGTTTGCTTTGCTTTTTATGGACGGATCCAGGTGTACTTCGGCGTAGTTTAGTTGGTGGTGGGACTGGTCGGCGATTTCTGTCGGGGCTTTTTGGGCCCTGTCGGATCTAGGGTTTAGCCTTATAGGACGGATCTGGTCAGGTGGGGGGCTCTGGCGGGCGCGAGTGGATCGGACTCGTCTTCGTTGCTGGAGTGGTTGGCTCCGTTAAAGGCTTGACATCAGTTCCTTTATGTTTTAGGGAGTAGTTTAGTGGTAATCTTATGTTTAGTTTTAGGACATTCCCACCTGGTTGGGTGGTGTTTTCCACCTTTTGGTGGTGTTTTCCGTCGTGTTTCGATGGTGTTTTCCACCCTTTTTGGGTGGTGTTCTCCCACCTTCTATTGGTGGTGTTTTTCTCGCCTGTCTGGCGGTGTCCTCCCACCTGTTTGGTGGTGATTCTGTATTGAGATGGGTTGCCGTCTTCGGCTGGGCTTCAGTGTGCTTTAGGTACTAGATCGAGTCAGTGTTTTGGCATTGTCCAACTCTTGTACTACTTTTCCCATAAAAAAGACTTAAAATAGATAATAATCAGACTTAAAGAGACAATGATCAGACTTAAACTTCAATTGATAATGACCAGACTTAAAAGACAATGATTAGACTTAAAGAAATAATGCTCAGACTTAAAAATAGATAATGATCAGACTTAAAGAAACAATGATCAGACTTAAAGAAATAATGCTCAGACTTAAAATAGATAATGATCAGACTTAAAGAGACAATGATCATACTTAAAAGAAAATGATCCGACTTAAAGAAATAATGCTCAGACTTAACATAGATAATGATCAGACTTAAAGAGACAATGATCAGAAATAAAGAAATAATGCTCAGACTTAAAAAAGATAATGATCAAACTTAAATAGATAATGATCAGACTTAAACTTCAATTGGTAATGATCAGACTTAAAAGAGAATGATCAGACTTAAAGAAATAGTGTTCAGACTTAAAATAGATAATGATCAAACTTAAAGAGACAATGATCAGACTTAAAATTGTTATTGATTACACTTAAATTGGTAATGATCAGACTTAAAATTGATAATGATCAGACTTAAAGAGATAATGATCAAACTTAAAATTGATAATGATCAAACTTGAAGAGACAATGATCAGACTTAAAATTGATCACACTTAAAAAGATAATGATCAGACTTAAAAAGAAAATGATCTGACATAAAATTGATTATGATCAGACTTAAAGACACAATGATCTGACTTTAATTGATCAGACTTAAAAAGACAATGACCATACTTAAAAAGAAAATGATCAGACTTAAAATTGTTATTGATCAGACTTAAATTGGTAATGATCAGACTCAAAATTGATAATGATCAGATTTAAAGAGACAATGATCAGACTTAAAGTGACAATGACCAGACTTAAAATTGATCAGACTTAAAAAGACAAAGATCACACTTAAAAAAATGATCAGACTTAAAATTGTTATTGATCAGAATTAAATTGGTAATGATCAGAGTTAAAAAGAAAATGATCAGTCTTAAAATTGTTATTGATCAGACTTAAATTGGTAATGATCAGAGTTAAAATTGATCAGACTTAAAAAGAAAATGATCAGACTTGAAATTGTTATTGATCAGACTTAATTGGTAATGATCAGACTTAAAATTGATAATGATCAGACTCAAAGAGACAATGATCAGACTTAAAATTGATAACGATCAGACTCAAAATTGATCAGACTTAAAAAGACAATGATCAAACTTGAAAAGAAAATGATTAGACTTAAAATTGTTATTGATCAGACTTAAATTGGTAATGATCGGACTTAAAATTGTTATTGATTAAACTTAAATTGGTAATGATCAGAGTTAAAATTGATCGGCTTAAAAAGAAAATGATCAGACTTAAAATTGTTATTGATCAGACTTAAATTGGTAATGATCAGCCTTAACATTGATAATGATCATACTTATAGAAACAATGATCAGACTTAAAATTGATAACGATCAGATAAAAAATTGATCACACTTAAAAAGACAATAATCAGACTTAAAAAGAAAATGATCAGACTTAAAATTATTATTGATCAGACTTAAATTGGTAATGATCAGACTTAAAATTGTTATTGATTAGACATAAATTCGTAATGATCAGAGTTAAAATTGATCAGACTTAAAATTGTTATTGATCACACTTAAATTGGTAATGATCAGACTTAAAATTAATAATGATCACACTTAAAGAGACAATGATCAGACTTAAAATTGATAACGATAAGACTTAAAATTGATCACACTTAAAAAGAAAATGATCAGACTTAAAAGTTTAATGATCAGACTTAAATTGGTAATGATCCGACTTAAAAAAATGATCAAACTTGAAATTGTTATTCATCAGACATAAATTGGTAATGATCAGACTTAAAATTGATTAGACTTAAAAAGAAAATGATCAGACTTAAAATTGTTATTGATCAGACTTAAATTGGTAATGATCAGACTTAAAATTGATAATGATCAGACTTAAAATTGATAACGATCAGACTTAAAAGTGATCAGACTTAAAAAGAAAATGATCAGACTTAAAATTGTTATTGATCAGACTTAAATTGATAATGATCAGACTTAAAATTGTTATTGATCGGACTTAAATTGGTAATGATCAGAGTTAAAATTGATCAGACTTAAAAAGAAAATGATCAGACTTAAAATTGTTATTGATCATACTTGAATCGGTAATGATCAGACTTAAAATTGATAATGATCAGACTTAAAATCGATAACGATCGGCTTAAAAAGACAATGATCAGACTTAGAATTGTTATTGATCAGACTTAAAAAGAAAATGATCAGACTTAAAATTGTTATTGATCATACTTAAATTGGTAATGATCAGAGTTAAAATTGATCAAACTTAAAAAGAAAATTATCAGACTTAATATTGTTATTGATCAGACTTAAATTGGTAATTATCAGACTTAAAATTGATAATGATCAGACTTAAAGAGACAATGATCAGACTTAAAATTGATAATGAGCAGACTTAAAAAGACAATGATCAGACTTAAAAAGAAAATGATCTGACTTAAAATTGTAATTGATCAGACTTAAATTGGTAATGATCAGAATTAAAAAGAAAACGATCATACTTAAAATTTTTATTGGTCCGACTTAAATTGTTAATGATCAGAATTAAAATTGATCAGACTTAAAAAGAAAATGATCATACTTATATTGGTAATGATCATACTTAAAATTGATAATGGTCAGACTTAAAGAGACAATGATCGGACTTAAAATTGATAACGATCAGACTTAAAATTGATCAGACTTAAAAAGACAATGATCAGACTTAAAATTGTTATTGATCACACTTAAATTGGTAATGATTAGACTTAAAAAGAAAATGATCAGACTTAAAATTGTTATTGATCAGACTTAAATTAGTAATGATCAGAGTTAAAAGTGATCAGACTTAAAAAGAAAATGATCAGACTTAAAATTATTATTGATCAGACTTAAAATGGTAATGATCAGCTTTAAAATTGATCAGACTTAAATTGGTAATGATCAGCCTTAAAATTGACCAGACTTAAAATTGATTAGACATAAAGAGATAATGATCAGACTTAAAATTGATAACGATCAGACTTAAAAAGACAATGATCAGACTTAAAATTTTTATTGATCAGACTTAAATTGGTAATGATCAGAATTAAAAAGAAAATGATCAGACTTAAAATTGTTATTGATCAGACTTAAATTGGTAATGATCTGACTTAAAATTGATCAGACTTAAAAATAAAATAATCAAACTTAAAATTATTATTGATCAGACTTAAATTGGTAATGACCAGACTTAAAATTGATCAGACTTAAAGAGATAACGATCAGACTTAAAATGGTTTGTTCTTCGTTTTTTTTCTTTTTCGTTTTCTGATGTACGTGTACTGTTTAACACCGTTATAACAAACTGACATTTTTACCCTTCGTTTATGTTTTGTAATCACAAACAAGTCCAATTTAATTTTCTATATTTAATAAAACACCACGAAATTCGATTGGTTGAAATATACACGTGGAAATATTTGATTGAATTTTTAGATTTTATTTATAAATGTGATTTGTATTTGATCCGAACTTTTTATCTGAACCGCACTCTTCATTTAAAACTTGATTTTACGTCTCTCCATTTTATGTGTACTGGTTTACCATTTATATTATGTGCTAGTAAATTAAATTTTAGAACGATACTTATGCGTGTACGTAAGCTATCAATTAGTTTGTACGTGTTTTTATGAACTCTTGACGTCAAAGAAGTTCTATCTCATCAGCTGAGCCGGCCCGATATGATTTAAAACATCACCCACCCGGTAGGTCACATTTTCAGACTTATTTTCTTTTTAATTGATTTATATTAAAGCAAAACCGATCCGCATTCCTTCTTTTGGGCCCATTTTTTCAGCCCATTTCCCTTTTTTATTTATGGAAAAATGAAATCAAAACCTGTATGTGCATTTCCAACTCAGGAATCAATCTTGAATAAATTGTTTTTTTAAACTGAACATGAGGCCTCTTTTTTCAGTTTCACCTCAGGCCTCCTAAGGTGTTGAGCCGTCCCTCGTCGTCAGTCTATAGACTAGACCTAGTTAGTATAGGTGTGCAATTAGTACATTTGTGTAAACTAACGATCATGTTTCAAATGTCTTGCCTTGAAAATAAATGAAATTCTAGGTTATACGCTCGGTAGTTTAGTATTGACTTCCTTGAATGTGCACTTTCACATGTTTCTTATATGGTTTGAAAACTCTTTTGATGGTATAATGATTTTGGTGCTAGTTTGGGATGTGAATTTGATTTTGGAAATTTTTGTCTTATTAGTTAAAACACAGCTGCTTTCATTCTTATGGGATAAATGCATTTGGTATTTGTGAGTAATTCCTTTCCTAAAAATTCTGACGAGACTATGAACGTCTACTAGGGTAGCCTAGGGGTTTAAAGATTTAATTCGTGCGCTAAATGCACTCGTGATTCCTACGAAAGTGAGTTAGAAGTAGTTTAATTCTCATAGGTTGTATATATATGTTAGAATAGTTTGGAATAAAAAGTTGAGACTTTAAATGAATGTTGAGAACAAATAGGCGACAAAACATAGTAACTTAGCTTTTCGCCATTTGTTTTTCTTTGACTTGATCTTATTATTTATTCGGGACAATCAAACTCTAAGGGTGAAGTGTTTTGATAATTTGAATTCTCAATTTATCTATCTCTACTTTCATTAGTAGTAGATAACCGTTTTTTGTTGATCACCGCCGTACTAGCTTTTAGTTCACACGCATGAGAGTTGGATTGATATTTATTTATTAGGAAAATGATCAAGTTAAAATCATTACTTTTCGTCAGAAATCAGAACTTTTAATATCCGTATAATTAAATTATCTGTGGTCCTTAATTTTAGCAAATATAATAATTATTTAATTACAATATATACGATGAGAGGGCATATTAGTCAATTGGAAAACAATTCACACGATTATATCAACAAAATCCCACGACTTTCAAAGAAGATTTGATGACCTCGTACGTTTATCCGTAACAGAATTATCCTCGTGTGATTTTCGCAATTGATGATCGACGACACAATGTGTTCGTATTTTTTTTTAATCTCAAATCTTATGTTAAAGTTCTCAGTTGATCATAATGTTCGTGGTTTCGCTTTATATGTTCGTGAGTTTGATAAATACAGCAAAACCATTGTTCTTGGTTTTGCTTTATATGTTCGTGGTTTTGATAAATACAGCAAAACCACGATACATATGTTCATATTTTTAAATCTCAAATCTTATGTTAAAGTTCTTAAATCGGAGTTCGAAGTCGACTGATGAAAAGAAATTAAGTAGAGCAAAGATGAGATCAGAGTTCGTGAGTTTGTTTCAAAATTTTAGGGCTCGTAATATCTAAACGGATATTCACTCGATATTTTGAGGATTTTAAATTTAGAATATACATTATCATTTCTTAATATACCTTTTTAGACATAAAACGAATATTTAATTTAATTAATCTTGATTAATCTAAACCGTTAAGATTATCATATCAACGGATATTAAAAGATCTGATTTCTAACGAAAACAAGTGATTCTGACCAGAACTCAACCATATTTATTAAGCATATAGTAAGTATTATGTTTTTCATTGTTATTAAGTATGGACTCTTATTTCCTCGTTTTAAAAATCTCATTGAGAGTAGGTCAAACAATCTGTTTATTCAACATATTTACACACCAGATAACGATCAAATACTTTGATGGACATCTCATTCTAACTATCCTATAATAACTCTAACAATATGGCTTGTTCGAGATGTGTCATAATCTGAAGAGGGTTTTTTGTGTGAGTGAAATAAACTTACCGTCTATAATGGTTTTCTTTTTAGAGTGCAGTTTAGGTAAGAACCACGATTATATATGAAAACTAAAAACCAAATTTAAATCTGACACGTGTCTAATTTTACCAAAATCTCGAATATAACACGGAGGGGCATTATAGTCATTTCACATATCCCAAATTTCAAATCAGAATTAAATTGGAATGACCAGACTTAAAATGATCAGACTTGAAATGATCAGACTTAACTTGCAATGATCAGACTTAACTTGCAATGATCAAACTTAACTTGGAATGATCAGACATAATAATCAGACTTAACTTGGAATGATCGGACTTAAAATTGAATGATCAGATTTAACTTGGAATGATCATACATAATAATCAGACTTAATTAGAATGATCAGACTTAACTTGGAATGATCGGACTTAACTTGGAATGATCGGACTTAACTTGGAATGATCGGTCAACTTGGAATGATCAGTCTTAACTTGCAATAATCAGACTTAACTTAGAATGATTGTACATAATAATCAGACTTAACTTGGAATGATCAGACTTAACTTGGAATGACCAGACTTAATAATCAAACTTAAAATAGCAATATCCAGACTTAAACAGCAATATCCATACTTAAAACCCTAATATCCAGACTTAAACAACAATATCCATACTTAGAATGCAATATCCAGACTTAAACAACAATATCCACACTTAAATAAGTAATGTACAGACTTAAATTGGCGATGTCCAAACTTAAATGATAATGTACAGACTTAAAAACTGCCTTAGATAGCAATATTCAGACTTAAGTTAAGTCTGGATATTACTGGGAATGTCCAGATTTAAAATGGTAATGTACAGACTTAAAAACAGCTTTATACATAAAAAAGTAAAGACTTTTAAGTCTGGATATTACTATATAAATTTTTAGGACGATTACACCCTCGCATCTGTTATGTATTTTTAAATAAGTCCATTTTAATTTGTTTTATTTACAAAAAATGCTTCGAATTACGATCGATCGAAGTTTACACTGATTAGTCGAAATTTCGACTAGTAAATTGCTCCATACGATGAAGGATATCACTCATTCTCCCGGTGAATTATCACTATTTGATGCCTTTTTGAGCGTTTCAGGTTAAAAGCAGTTATCCATCAAAGCCATGGCCTAAGACCAAGACTCAAAGAAATCCATGCTTTTCACAGAGGTAGTCCAGCCGACCGGCTGGACAAATTGACCCAACACCAGCCGACCGACTGGATTGCGATCAAAGCGAGAGAGAGTCTTGGAGGGCTAGAGCCGCCCGGCTCACCCTACAGCTCACAGCTCAATCGGCCGGCTCAAATGGTATGAGAGTTCGAGTTTTCTGAAGCTTTACCGAACCGGCCGGCTCAATCCAGTGTGCATTGCTCCACCGGCCGGCTGAAAGGGTCAGAGAGTTTGATTCCTTCGGAGCCCTGTCGACTCACACCAGGCCTAAACTCTCAGCCGGCCGGTTGGCTGTCGGGGGCGGGTGGGGGGGGGGGGGGGGCAGAATTATCACTTATTTCCAAAATCCGTTTTGGGAAGTTTTTGGGCTGTTTGGGCTTTTAGGTCGATTTTGGCTATAAAAGAGAGACGACCAGAGTGGATTAAGTGTGCTTAAATTGAGATTGAAGAACCTTAACTTGGGAGGGAAGACGGAGAACATCGCGAGAGATTAAGCATTCAGCAAGCTACATCGTCACTACGGTTATCTCGTCCTTAATTCTATTTCTACGCTATTTGTGGTTAACTTACCATGATTAGTGAGTAATCTTTTTTATTCTGGGATCCTACGGATCCCGTGCCATGTAAACAACTCTTCGTGTGATCAATTGAACGTTTTTCATTAATGCAATTCGAATATTCATCGTGCTTAATTTTATCATTCCTGCAAGTTTTACATTGAATGGGATGTTTGCATGCTCGAACGTATTTATGTTAATTAACTAAAGATGAATGGGTCCTAGGTATTAACCAGATTGTATGAAATTGATATTAGGGCATAGTAGCTACAATGGTAGTACATGAATTAATAGGAAAGTTGACTTTTGTCTGAAAAACCCTAAGTTTAATAATCGAGATCGTTGATAATCCATGGATCGGCGATGTTCAATGATTGAGATTAATCTAGACATTGATCCGTGGATGGGCGACTTGTCTAGTGTTATTCTGGTTTATTTTCATATTCGATAGCATGATGAATTTACGTGATATGATTGCATGATTAGTGGTTGGCACGGGTGAAGTTTGATCCTGGGATTCTTTCTCTAATCAACAGCCCATCCATGGCTTTGAGTCCTTCGAAGCCCTGCCGAACTGGCCGGCTCACACCAGGCCTAAACTCTCAACCGGCCGGTTGGCCGTCGAGGGCAGAATTATCACTTATTTCCAAAATATATTTTAGAGAAGTTTTTGGGCTGTTTGTGCTTTTAGGTCTATTTTGGCTATAAAAGAGAGACGACCATAGTGGATTAAGTGTGCTTAAATTGAGATCGAAGAACCCTAACTTGGGAGAGAAGACGGAGAATGACGGAGCCCACTGCACTGTCGTTAAGGTGCAATGTTCTCTGTACAAATAAATTTATATTTTCCGCTACTCGCGACTACACTACTGGGTAGCAAGTGGTAAGTAGGGGTCGAACCCAAGAGAGTCAGTGTGGATTAGTTGTTCTTTAATGAAGCTTATGCAAAAATTAAATACGATTGGGGTTGGGTTTGAGTGTGTTTTGAGAACTGAAAGTAAATTACAATAATAGACTGTAAGGAAAGGATTCAGTTTTAGGGGCCTTGTTTTATAATTGTTTATCATCGACCGCTAATGATCATACCAAGTGTTCAAAGATGAATTGAGGCTATTTCTAGCGCAAGACATGATCATGCTAAGTATTCAAAGATGAATCGAGGCTATTTCTAGCGCAAGACTTGCAACACCATTTAAAACAACACTTGTTCTACTTCAGACTAATTCCTCCTTTCGAAGTATCTTAGCCTTTTGTGCATCCATTTGAATTCTTTGGTCCAGTTTCCAAATGGGTCTTTAAGATAAGTCGAACTCCTCGATAAGTTTTGCTTGTTACAGCTTCCACTTATCGAGTATGATCACGAATTCCCACGGAAGAGCTTGCCCATTTGGTCCCTTTGGTCCAGTTACAAATGGTTCACTCAACCTTGGAAACTCTGACTATAAATGGCACATAGAACAAGTTTTGAATACAAAGGTATACTAAGAGTAAGATCTAAAACATTTATAATACAAGTACACCCCTGCGACCGAGTACAAGCTTTTAGCTACTTGTATTCATGTCAAGGAATACAAGCAACTAATGCCTTGCACAAGGGTACCGAATAATAAAATAACTTTACAGTAAAAACAAATAATACTGAAAGTAATTTTATACCTTACAATAAGCGGAGGAGAGGAGCTCCTAGACAAGATCCAAGCGCCAAAAGTAGCTCCAAAATGAAGAACAATATTTATTGAAAGTGAAGAGAAGAGGGTTAAGCCCTCTATCTCTCTAAAACATTTATGATTTGTGGTGGTTATGATACAAATGAGGAGGGGTGAGCCTCTATTTATAGCTAAAGGGGAGGAGGATGGAGGGCCAAGATGGTGGCAAGTGGTGTTGCATCCAAGGGTGGAGGAGGAGGAGATGAGCTTGTGGAGGAGAAGCCACCACATGTCACATCCTTGTGGTGGCTCAAAAGCCGCCGGCTGCTATGAGGTGGAGGAAGGAGAGTGGAGGAGAGCTTAGCCACTCATGGAGGAGGAGCATCCTTCTAGAAGCTTGTGACCTTTTCATAAAAGCCATCGGTTTGACCGGATCTGACCGGAGCTTTGGCCGGAGCTTCTTGGATTTTGGAGAGTGTATTTTGAATGAAAATGTCATTCTAAGATGATCTCAAGAAGGAACCTAAGCCAAATTCTGCTCGGAACATGATCGAAATCCCAAATCGGATGAAATTGCCCCTTGTTTGGCCTTTACCGGGCTTGGTGCCTTTGCCTTGCGTTCTTGTCCATTTGCCGACTGTTCTAGCATATTTGAGTGATTCCAAGTTGGTTCCATGAAGGATGTTAAGGCTGATTTTGAGTGTAGCATGGTCGTGACCTTGGAATGACTCGTAACATCTTTTCGGCGTAAAATCCTCTCCTTAGCGTGTTTTCTCTCTAGAGTCCAAAATACCCTATAGAAATAAATCGGAACTAACAAGCAAAAGTTAAATAGACCAACAGTCTAATTTGGTGGGTTTTACTGTGTTTTTGATTCGTATAATTATGGTCCATCAGATCACCCCACACTTTTAGTTGTTCGTCCCGAACAATGCTATTAAAGGGCGGCACACTAAGTTGGTTTTAAAATATGAAAATTAGACTGTGGGACTCGATTTATCCTAATTCATGCATTACTTACTTATTACCAAATTGAACTGTGTAAATAAATAGAAGAAACTTGATACTTGTACCTTCGTGTCGAGATGCAAATTATTCTGGATGTTTCGGGAGATAGCCCTTTTTAGGCTCCTGGACTGCAACTTCGGGATCGTCTCTCACTATATGGTTTCCTTGTAGCTTTCTCTAGCACGTGATTCGGTTCGGGTTTCACTGGTTTGAGTACTTTGATTTTCTTTTGGCGAGGGACTGCTTTTGTAGTCAATCGGCATTTGGCCTTTGATTTTGACTCTTTGAGTACTTCACTTTTTTGTTCGGTTAAAACCTTCACAATTTTGGGCCTTTGGCCTCTTGATTTGCTTCTTCGAGCTTTTCGCCTTTATGTGGCTTTGCTAGTCCATTTTCTCAAGCCTTTTTTGGGAGGTCCAATCATCGCCCGCAAGCCTATGGAAATACCTCCCCGCTCCTCTCATCTTTGCCGTTTCGCGCGAGTTAAAATGAGGGTCGCTCATTTATTTTCCCGGCTACATTGACTAGAGAGAGGACGGTCTGATTCCCGTCCTCACTTTTTTTCTTGTTGCATAAACACTGCATGGCGGAGATGACTTCAATCTTCACTAAAACCCGAAGTGCAGCCTCCACTGACTTCGAAAACCATATAGTTTGATTCGATCCTTCGATTGCTTGCCAAGCCTCTCTAGGGCATTTCTATCAACTCCACATCCCTAGTTTATCTCAGCACAAAGAAACAAATGAGAAGTTACGTTCTAAGTTTTTAGACAGTTGAATTTTCACAAGGTAAATGCATGAATTTCGGTCTATCTTTTTCATATTCTTAAGTTCATACTTTCAAAAAGATAATTTTAAAGAAAGAAAAAGGAAAAACATGTTATGTACAAAGGTGGTTCTCACCCCACACTTTTGAACGAAGGCGTGCCTTTCAGCACGACGTAGTTCAAAAGTCATGCAAGCAAATATATACAGGAAAGGTGAGAATGAAAAAACTAAATGACAGAAAATAATAAACAGAAAGTAAGATAGTGTCGGGTTACCTCCCGACCAGTGCCTTTGTTTAACGTTGTTGGCTCGACGATACCTCATTCCTGGATAATAAGTAGGGATCCCATGGGTGCTTGAGGTCGAACTTCTTCTCGGTAGCTCTTTTGATTTGAGAGGGTGAGGCTTTATTGACCATAGCTGCTGGTCCAATGGGTCATGCTTGTTTGTTACTCTTTCCGGGTTTCCATTCTTTCGGCCCATGTTTTTGCCGCCTCTTCATGTTGGAATAGTTGGCACCTTTGTGAGTTTGGAAATTTGGTTTTGTGCCATTAACTGTAGGCGACATCAAGCATGCACCTCTGCCAATCCTCTTTACTGTAGCAGTGATGGATGGTTTTCTTGGAACGAGTGAGTTTTCAGGAGGTTTTCCTTGTTGTGTCGTGGTGAGTGGAACTGGGGCTTTCTCGGACAGTTCGGCAATGAGGTCCGGGACTTCCTCGGGTGTTCTGAGTGCAAGGACCGGGCCTGGCTTGATTTCTTTGGCCGCTTTGGTAGTGATGTTCGGGACTTCTGTTGGCTCGGCAGTTAGGACTGTGATTTCCTCGAATGGATTGGTGATAAGGACCGGGCCTGATTTGGGCAGTTCTTCTTCAGGCAACCATGGGTCCTTATCCTCGTCATTAATATGGTCTCCGGAGGTAGTCACACTGAGGTATGGGTCTGATATGGGCAATTCGTCATTGAGGTCCGGGTATGTCTTGGCCGTGGATTGGTGTATCGAGGCATTCAATTGCTGCATGTCTGTGGCCAATTGCTGGGTGCTAGCTGCCAGCTCATTTTCTACCGCCCATAACTCAGTTTTTGCCCTGATTTCGTTCATTATGTTGTCTAGTTCTTCGCTCCGCATGGCCTGATCTTGTCTTTGTCTTGGCCTCGCGGCCAAATTATCTATTAAGTTCCAAAGATCATCTATGCCTAAGTTGTTCACCGAGCCTCCCGCTGCATCGTTTAGCTAATCCCACTCTTGTGGCATCATCCCATTGAGAAATCTTTGAAGAAGATTGTGGTTGGTGAATCCGTGGTGCGGGCAGCTTATCAACATGGAGTCAAAATACGCCAAGTACTCGTCCAATGTTTCATCCCGGGATTGTTTTATGTTGTTGATCTTCTCGCGGACTTCAAGTTTGAAGGGTGGTGGGGAAAACTCCTCAGTGTTCCAAGGTTCCATTCCGTAGTAGTAGGACTTAGTGAATTGCATGATAAAGCATGAAAAAACAAAAATCAAAACAGAACAACTATTCCGATGCACAACTCCCCGGCAACGGCGCCAATTTGACGGAGCCCACTGCACTGTCGTTAAGGTGCAATGTTCTCTGTACAAATAAATTTATATTCTCCGCTAATCGCGACTACACTACTGGGTAGCAAGTGGTAAGTAGGGGTCGAACCCAAGAGAGTCAGTGTGGATTAGTTGTTCTTTAATGAAGCTTATGCAAAAATTAAATACGATTGGGTTGGGTTTGAGTGTGTTTTGAGAACTGAAAGTAAATTACAATAATAGACTGTAAGGAAAGGATTCGGTTTTAGGGGCCTTGTATTATAATTGTTTATCATCGACCGCTAATGATCATACCAAGTGTTCAAAGATGAATTGAGGCTATTTCTAGCGCAAGACATGATCATGCTAAGTATTCAAAGATGAATCGAGGCTATTTCTAGCGCAAGACTTGCAACACCATTTAAAACAACACTTGTTCTACTTCAGACTAATTCCTCCTTTCGAAGTATCTTAGCCTTTTGTGCATCCATTTGAATTCTTTGGTCCAGTTTCCAAATGGGTTTTTAAGATAAGTCGAACTCCTCGATAAGTTTTGCTTGTTACAGCTTCCACTTATCGAGTATGATCACGAATTCCCACGGAAGAGCTTGCCCATTTGGTCCCTTTGGTCCAGTTACAAATGGTTCACTCAACCTTGGAAACTCTGACTATAAATGGCACATAGAACAAGTTTTGAATACAAAGGTATACTAAGAGTAAGATCTAAAACATTTATAATACAAGTACACCCCTGCGACCGAGTACAAGCTTTTAGCTACTTGTATTCATGTCAAGGAATACAAGCAACTAATGCCTTGCACAAGGGTACCGAATAATAAAATAACTTTACAGTAAAAACAAATAATACTGAAAGTAATTTTATACCTTACAATAAGCGGAGGAGAGGAGCTCCTAGACAAGATCCAAGCGCCAAAAGTAGCTCCAAAATGAAGAACAATATTTATTGAAAGTGAAGAGAAGAGGGTTAAGCCCTCTATCTCTCTAAAACATTTATGATTTGTGGTGGTGATGATACAAATGAGGAGGGGTGAGCCTCTATTTATAGCTAAAGGGGAGGAGGATGGAGGGCCAAGATGGTGGCAAGTGGTGTTGCATCCAAGGGTGGAGGAGGAGGAGATGAGCTTGTGGAGGAGAAGCCACCACATGTCACATCCTTGTGGTGGCTCAAAAACCGCCGGCTGCTATGAGGTGGAGGAAGGAGAGTGGAGGAGAGCTTAGCCACTCATGGAGGAGGAGCATCCTTCTAGAAGCTTGTGACCTTTTCAAGCCATCGGTTTGACCGGATCTGACTGGAGCTTTGACCGGAGCTTCTTGGATTTTGGAGAGTGTATTTTGAATGAAAATGTCATTCTAAGATGATCTCAAGAAGGAACCTAAGCCAAATTCTGCTCGGAACATGGTCGAAATCCCAAATCGGATGAAATTGCCCCTTGTTTGGCCTTTACCGGGCTTGGTGCCTTTGCCTTGCGTTCTTGTCCATTTGCCGACTGTTCTAGCATATTTGAGTGATTCCAAGTTGGTTCCATGAAGGATGTTAAGGCTGATTTTGAGTGTAGCATGGTCGTGACCTTGGAATGACTCGTAACATCTTTTCGGCGTAAAATCCTCTCCTTAGCGTGTTTTCTCTCTAGAGTCCAAAATACCCTGTAGAAATAAATCGGAACTAACAAGCAAAAGTTAAATAGACCAACAGTCTAATTTGGTGGGTTTTACTGTGTTTTTGATTCGTATAATTATGGTCCATCAGAGAACATCGCGAGAGATTGCGGATTCAACGAGCTACATCGTCACTATGGTTATCTCGTCCTTAATTATATTTCTATACTATTTGTGGTTAACTTACCGTAAATAGTGAGTAATCTTGTTTATTCTGGGATCGTACGGATCCCGTGCCATGTAAACAACTCTTCGTGTGATCAATTGAACGTTTTCATTAATGGAATTTGAATATTCAATTTCATCGTGCTTAATTTTGTCGTTCTTGCAAGTTTTACATTGAATTGGATATTTGCATGCTAGAACGTGTTTAGGTTGATTACCAAAAGATGAATGAATCCTAGGTATTAACCGGATTGTATGAAATTGATACTAGGGCATGGTAGCTACAATGATAGTACATGAATTAATAGAAAAGTTGACTTTTGTCTGAAAAAACCCTAAGTTTAATAATCGCGATCATTGATAATCCGTGGATGGGCGGCGTTCAACGATTGAGATTAATCTAGACAATGATCTGTGAATGGGCGACTTGTCTAGTGTTATTTTGGTTTATTTCCATATTCGATAACATGATGAATTTACGTGATATGATTGCATGGTTAGTGGGGTTGGCACGGGTGAAGTTTTATCCTGGGATTCTTTCTCTGATCAAACCAAAACCTTTTATTTTTCTTCATTTAATTTTTGTGTTTTTGTTCACACCAAAACCTTTTGTTAATCAGAATAGCTAAATAGGTCACTTGTTAGCTAGTACTCACACACGTTGTTCCTTGGATCAACCCTTAGCTTACCAAGGTTTATAAATTTTGTTTGACTGCAATTTGACCACTAAAACATATAACTAGACAACTATAAAGGGTTAAAAATACGCTTGTCAGGAATCAGGAACTTTCTAGGGCATGCAGGTTTCTACATGCGTTTCATTAAGGATTTCTCCAAGATAGCTAAGCCACTCACTGACCTAAAACATATTGTTCGACATTTGTTCGGGACGAACAAATCCTAAGTGTGGAGTATTTTGATCAGTCGATATTTCGAGTTGTAAATTGCTCTATACGATGAAGGATATCACTCGTTCTCCCGGCAAATTGTCACTATTTGATGCCTTTCTTGAGCGTTTCAGGTTTGAAATCTTCCCCTAGGTAGATGAGATGTTGTTCTGGTCGGGTGCAGAACAAAATCTAGAACAACTAATGCGTAATTTATACGAAGTGCAGAAAACTAATGGTACGCAAAGTTGTTACCCAGTTCGGCGTTAACGAGCCTACGTCTGGGGAGCTGTCTCCTAGCCCGGTGGATAGAAATTCACTAAAATTGAATGATACGAGTACAGGGTTACCGTTTACAGATTCCCTCTTAAACTATCCTGAGCCTCGAACACTCTAGCAATTGCACTATAGGTCTCTCCCTAGATCTTTGCTCCCGCTCCGTATCCACCAATGTGATTCTCCGTGAGAACCAGCGCCTTCTTATGAATGCACAGTAACAGAACAGCAGTGCGTGATCCTTCAGCTTTTTCCACGATCAATCTGCCGAGCACCAGCACAGATTGAATCCGAGCGCTGTGAATAACCAGTGACGATTAATTCTCCGGCCGATTACCTCCACTTCCCTTCAATGTATGTGAGCGTGAGTAATTTCTCCGTAAGTGCTAACTAATACCTAAGCATTAGCCTCCTTAAATAGAGCGGAAGAAACCCTAAAGCGATTAGGATTTCCTAACTAATCCGCCTCTAATCTTTAGGAATCCTTTCCTAATCTTTTGCGCATATCTTTCGAAGATAATCTTTTATTTGAATCTTCAATCTCGATTAGGCAATCTTCGAATATCTTCTCGACTAAGATAACTTCAAGCGCAAGCAACCGACTTCAAGGATATCTTCGATTATCCATATGCACCGACTTGCCAAAACTGATCTCAGAAATATCCTCATGCTAAGTTGTGCTACGTTGGCTGAAACAAGTTTCCAAATCTGAATTTGGAAACTTCCAACTTCTGTCCATTGATGTGCGACCGCCTTGCTCTTCCAACGGTCGGTTGAGTTTCCTAATTTGAATTAGGAAACACTCCATCTGCTTCAACTTGTTCCAGGACAGTTGTCTCTTCTAGTCTTGAACAACTATACTAAGTTTTGCCAAACTACATGCCATAAAACTAACAATCTCCCCCTTGGCATTTTTGGAAAAACCACCTACTGTAATCTCTACCCATACTACTATTACAGTTGAATCTTTGAGGAGATTTCAAACTCCCAAGCTGTGGTACGAACTAAGCTACCAACCGAATCTTTGAGGAGATTTCAAACTCCGAACAAAAATTAAGCACTCGACGAATCTTTTAAAGAGATTTCAAACTCTACACATGTCAAACAAAACAGCACAACTGAATCTTTTAAGGAGCTTTCAAACTCCAAATCTACTCCCCCTTTTTGCCATAAATTGACAAGGGAGTACAAAAAGTAGCTTTGCACCAAAAACTAGAGATCATTTTTACCTCATTGTCTCTTAATCTATGCGAACCTTTTTCCAAATACTCCTTTTCGATTCCAATATTCAAGCCATTCGCCCTTCCTTCTGGGTCAACCTTTTCTTCATAAGACACGCACGCTCCGATTGACCACCTTGTACTGGAACAACTTAGTTGTCGACGACACACAGACCCAGTGAGGATCAAAGTGTCTCGAACTGAAGATTGTCTAAGGCTTTTGTGAAGATGTCTTCCAGCTGCTTCTCAGTTGATACGTGAGTCAAGGTGATTATCTTCTTCTCAACTAGTTCTCGAATGAAGTGATGCCTGATGTCGATATGCTTTATTCTGGAATGTTGTACCGGATTCTTGGATATGTTAATGGCACTCATGTTGTTACAGTGGAGAGTCATCACATCTTGTTTTATTCCGTATTCCTCTAGCATCTGTTTCATCCATAACATCTGGGTGCAACAACTCCCGGCCACAATATATTTTGCTTCAGCAGTAGATAGAGATATACTGTTCTGCTTCTTACTGAACCAAGAGACCAGATTGTTTCCAAGAAAGAAACATCCTCCAGAGGTACTTTTGCAATCCTCTGCATTCCCAGCCCAATCTGCATCGCAATAGCCTACTAAGCATGAGTTAGTATCCATAGTGTACCACAGCCCATAGTTAGCTGTTCCACAAACATATCTGATAATTCTCTTCACATTCATCAAGTGACTTTCCTTTGGATTAGCTTGATATCTAGCGCAGACTCCAACTACATGAGCAATGTCCGGTCTACTGGCTGTTAGATATAATAGACTCCCAATCATACTTTGGTACAGGGATTGATCCACCTTTGCACCAGCTTCATCCTTTGTAACCTTCACATGAGTTGCAGCGGGGGTTCTCTTATGCGTTGCTTTTTCGAGATCAAACTTCTTGATCAGGTTCCTAACATATTTGCCTTGGGAAATAAAGATACCATCCGCCTTCTGTTTGACTTGTAAGCCAAGGAAATAACACATCTCTCCTACCATGCTCATTTGGAATTCGTTCTGCATTTGTTTGACGAACTGGTCTACCAGTTTCTGATTGCAAGAGCCGAACACAATATCATCCACGTAAATTTGAGCAATGATAAAATCTGACCCTGTGTGTTTCACAAACAGCGTCTTGTCTACTCCCCCTCGCACATAGCCATGGTTGATTAAGAATTCAGTAAGCCGCTCGTACCATGCTCTGGGCGCCTGTTTGAGACCATAGAGAGCCTTCTTCAGGCTATACACAAAGTCAGGATGATGAGGATCTTAAAACCCTTTGGTTGAGCCACATACACTTCTTCATTCAGTAGCCCATTTAAGAATGCACTCTTGACATCCATCTGGAACAACTTGAACTTTAGGTGACAAGCAAGAGCTAGAAGCAGTCGAATGGCTTCTAAACGAGCAACCGGTGCGAACGTCTCATCAAAATCTACCCCCTCAATCTATGTATAACCTTCAGCCACGAGTATCGTCTTATTTCTGGTGATGTTCTCGTGTTCGTCTGACTTGTTCTTAAATATCCACTTTGTCCCAATAACGTTCACACTATCCGGGCGCGGAACAAGATCCCATACATCATTCCACTGGAATTCACCAAGTTCTTCTTGACTACCCAGTATTCATCATTGATGGCTTGTTTGATGTTCTTGGGTTCTATAGTAGATATGAAACAAGCAAAGCCAGCCAATTGGCGAAAGTTAACTAGTTTACCTCGAGTTCTTATGCCTTCTGTAGGATCACCAATCACTTCACTGACAAGAAGATACTTTTCAACTGCTCTTGATGGATGAAAAACACGTGGAGAGGCAGGGGTGTTGGTGCAGTTTCTGTATCAGCATCCTGTTCTGATTCATGTTCATTTGTCGCAAGATGTTTTGGATCATTATCTGTGATGATCTCTGGGTTGGGAGTAGTGACTGCAGATTGGATGAGGTGGGACATCATCATCATCATCATCATCTGTAGTGTTTGTCTCAGATGCTCCTGGCACAACGTCTTGCACAACAACATTGATAGATTCCATGACGACTCCAGTGCGTTTGTTGTAGACACGGTAGGCCTTGCTGTTAGTAGAATATCTCAGAAAGATCCCTTCATCACTTTTAGGGTCCAGTTTCTACAGATACTCTCGATCTCTGAGAATGTAGCACTGGCTTCCAAAGATATGGAAGTACTTGATCGTGGGTTTTTTACCTTTCCACAACTCGTAGCAAGTCTTCTCTGTTCCGGATCGAATCATAACTTTGTTTATGACATAGCATGCTGTGTTCATGGCTTCCGCCCAAAACTTTAAAGGAACCTTCTTAGCATGAAGCATTACTTGTGCCATCTTCTGAATAGTTCGATTCTTCCTTTCCACAACTCCATTCTGTTGAGGTGTGATTGGAGAAGCGAATTATTGGGTTATCCCCCTTTTTGAGCAAAAATCTGCAAGAGCAGCATTCTCAAACTCCTTTCCATGATCACTTCGCACTTTCACAATATGCTCGTCTTTGTCCTCTCTTTCACGTTCCAGGCGAGTGCATAGTTGGACAAAGGCCTGAACAGTGTCTGATTTTTCTCGCAAGAAACAAGACAAAGTGAACCTAGAGAAGTCATCAATGCAGACAAGCACGTACCTCTTTCCAGAATAACTTTCCACTTGCATAGGTTCCATTAGGTCGATGTGGAGCAGTTTCAGGGGCCTATGTGTATTAATCTGAGTGGTGCTCTTGTGTGGGACTTTGATATGTTTTCCAATCTGCCAGTCTCTGCAAACAATGCTTAGCTCTCCTTGAACTTTGGGTATTCCACGAACAAGACCATCAGTGGCAATTTTTTGCAGAGCCCTTAGATTCATGTGACCCATCTGTTGATGCCATAAGTTCATCTCTTCAGTTTTGCTCAGTAAGCACGTAGTTTCAGCATTGGGTTTACCAAGATTCAGAAGATAACAGTTATTTGACGACCTTCTTCCAGTGAGACTGGTTCATTATTCTTGTTTAAAACCACACACTCATCCTGTGTGAATTGAACATGGTGCTCTCCATCACACAGCTGACTTATGCTGATCAGATTGGCCTGCAATCCTTTGACCAGAAACACTTCTTTCAATCTGGGCAGTCCTTGAACATTTCAAATTCCCTTCCCAAGGACTTTTCCTTCGACTCCATCACCAAACGTCACATTCGAACTCCCTTTGTGTTCTTCTATGTTGGTCAAAAACTCAAAATTCTCTATCATGTGTCTAGAGCATCCACTATCAAAGTACCACTTTTCTTTCTTCAGATGACTGGTCGAACTAAAAGCAACAAAGCATGTCTCACTCCTTTGTGCTTAACTCTCCACACTTGCTTCATTCACGGTTTCTGAACTTGCTTCATCTTTCTGAGAGACATGTGAAATTCCTGACACCTTGATTTGATGTGTCCAACTTGATTGCAGAAGAAGCATCTTCGCCTGTCGTGCTGTCTTGGACGATACCGAGTTGGTTTTCTTCGTGAGCGATAATCAGCTGGAACAACTTGTGTTCGAGACTCGCCAAAGGTTTTTCTTCGTGGGTGATGATCAACTGGAGCAGGATGCGGTTGTGAAGCAGCTTTGACAAAGGTTGTCTCTCCGGATCTAGATCCGCTAGTGAATCCAAGTCCTCTATGGCCGCCCCAATCCTTTGCGCACCCAGAATAGCGTCTAAGTTCTTTTGTTCCAGAATTCAACATTTTGACAAATTTCTTCAAGTTGTTCAGTTCCTCTGTTGTTTCCTCATGAGCAAGTTTGCCTGTTTTAATCTCACATTTCAGGGCATCCACAATATTTAGCAGATTTACCTCTCTTCGCTTTAGGGCATCATTTTCCCGCTTTAGATCGTCCAGGATTTCTGGATGATCTCCCTGCTCCCTTTGATTCTGAATCTTCAAGGATGAAATAACTGCCAGTAACTCCGTCTTTTGAAGCACAAGCTCAGCACGATCATTTTTTGCTTCAATTAACTGTGCTTTAAGTTCAGTGATAGTCTGAAGCTGTTCCACCTTCACAGCACCTTCTGTCCGGACTTTCTCTTCCAGATTTCCCACCGAATTCTGAAGTTATTTGTTTCGCTTGACTTCTACTAACCACTCCTGGTATAGCTCCTGGTAGTTGTTGGCAATCTCCTCATCAGTAATTTCTTCATTGTCACTGCAGCTAGAATGCAGAATATGATCTTCAGGCGATGCCTTCTTCTCTTCTCTGCAACTCTGGTCTTCTGCTGGGTTGAAACTGCTATACAGTGCAACAAAATTGTTGGTTTCCCCTTCAGATTCACTGTCACTCCAGTTGACGGCATAGGCATTTTTCTTCTTCTGCGTATTGATACATTCTGCCCGAATGTGCCCATAACCTTCACATTCTTTGCATTGTATCCCTTTACCTTTGTTGTCATGATTTGAGTCTCCAGATTGATTCCCCTTCTGAAATTTACCATCCTTTTGGAATCTTGAGTTAGAGGACTGACCAGACTCAGTTCCTTTGTTGTACTGCTTTCTCATGAACTTTCTGAAATTTTTAGCAAACATAGCAAATTGTTGTTATGACAGATATCCCATCTTGTCCGGAACAGGCGAGGCTTCAGCTTTTAGACCAATGCTTTTATTCTTCATGAGTTGATCTTCTTCATTCATATCCATCTCATGTGTCTGAAGAGACCCCATCAATTCATCCAACCTCATGGTCTTTACATCATTTGCTTCCTTAACAGCAAGAGCTTTCATAGCGAACCGCTTTGTAAGGGATCTCAGCACCTTTCTTACCAGCGCTTCTTCAGTCATTGGTTCTCCAAGGGCGAAAGCTTCGTTAGAGATGTCGATAACCCGTGTATTGAAGTTAGCAATGGTCTCATCCTCCTGCATTCTTAAATTCTCGAATTTTGATGTGACCGTCTCCATTCTAGAAATTTTAACTTTGGTTGTACCTTCATGATCAGTCTGAAGAATATCCCAAGCCTTCTTAGCAATCTCACAGGTAGAGATCATCTTGAAGTTTTTCCCATCCACTCCTGAGAAAATAGCATTCATTGCTCTGGAGTTTGCTGCTTCAGCATTCTTTTGAGCCTCGGTCCACTTGTCTTTAGCTAGAAGGCTAACCTTGCTGTCTTCTCCAGTGGCCTCTGGATGTGACCATCCGTTTTCAACAGCTTCCCAAACCGATTCATCCTGAGACTTTAAGAAGGCCTTCATTCGCACTCTCCAATAGCCATATTTGTTTCCTTTCAATAGCGGCGGTCGAGTGATGTTCTGCCCTTCTCTTAAATCCAACTCAAACAACCTCTGGATCCTACTCTGTGTGTTGAGTATTTACTCTGATACCAATTGAAATCTTCCCCTAGGTAGATGAGATGTTATTCTGGTCGGGTGCAGAACAAAATTTAGAACAACTAATGCGTAATTTAAACGAAGTGCAGAAAACTAATGACACGCAAAGTTGTTACCCAGTTCGGCGTTAACGAGCCTACGTCTGGGGGGCTGTCTCCTAGCCCGGTGGATAGAAATTCACTAAAATTGAATGATACGAGTACATGGTTACCGTTTACAGATTCCCTCTTAAACTATCCTGAGCCTCGAACACTCTAGCAATTGCACTATAGGTCTCTCCCTAGATCTTTGTTCCCGCTCCGTATCCACCAATGTGATTCTCCGTGAGAACCAGCGCCTTCTTATGAATGCACAGTAACAGAACAGCAGTGCGTGATCCTTCAGCTTTTTCCACGATCAATCTGCCGAGCACCAGCACAGATTGAATCCGAGCGCTGTGAATAACCAGTGACGATTAATTCTCCGGCCGATTACCTCCACTTCCCTTCAATGTATGTGAGCGTGAGTAATTTCTCCGTAAGTGCTAACTAATACCTAAGCATTAGCCTCCTTAAATAGAGCGGTAGAAACCCTAAAGCGATTAGGATTTCCTAACTAATCCGCCTCTAATCTTTAGGAATCCTTTCCTAATCTTTTGCGCATATCTTTCGAAGATAATCTTTTATTTGAATCTTCAATCTCGATTAGGCAATCTTCGAATATCTTCTCGACTAAGATAACTTCAAGCGCAAGCAACCGACTTCAAGGATATCTTCGATTATCCATATGCACCGACTTGCCAAAACTGATCTCGGAAATATCCTCATACTAAGTTGTGCTACGTTGGCTGAAACAAGTTTCCAAATCTGAATTTGGAAACTTCCAACTTCTGTCCATTGATGTGCGACCGCCTTGCTCTTCCAACGGTCGGCTGAGTTTCCTAATTTGAATTAGGAAACACTCCATCTGCTTCAACTTGTTCCAGGACAGTTGTCTCTTTTGCCAACCGACTAGACAAATTGGCCCAAAACTAGCAGACCGACTGGATTGAGATCAAAGCGAGAGAGAATCTCTGAGGGCTAGAGCCGACCGGCTCACCCCACAGCTCACAGCTCAACCGGCCGGCTCAATGGGTCAGAGAGTTCAAGTATTCTGAAGCTTCGCCGAACCGGCCGGCTCAATCCAATGTGCATTGCTCAATCAACTGGCTCAAAGGGTCAGAGAGTTTGTGTCCTTCGGAGCCCTGCCAAACTGGCCGGCTCACACCAGGCCTAAACTCTCAACCGACTGGTTGTCCGTCGAGGGCAGAATTATCACTTATTTCCAAAATCCATTTTTGGGCTGTTTGAGCTTTTAGGTCTATTTTGGCTATAAAAGAGAGACGACCAGAGTGGATTAAGTGTGCTTAAATTGAGATTGAAAAACCCTAACTTGAGAGAGAAGACAGAGAACATCGCGAGAGATTGTGGATTCAACAAGCTACATCGTCACTATGGTTATCTCGTCCTTAATTATATTTCTATACTATTTGTGGTTAACTTATCATGAATAGTGAGTAATCTATTTTATTCTGGGATCCTACGGATCCCGTGCCATGTATACAACTCTTCGTGTGATCAAATGAACATTTTTCATTAATGCAATTTGAATATTCAATTTCACCGTGCTTAATTTTATCGTTCTTGCAAGTTTTACATTGAATGGAATATTTGCATGCTAGAACGTGTTTAGGTTAATTACCAAAAGATGAATGGGTCCTAGATATTAACCAGATTGTATGAAATTGATATTCGGGCATGGTAGCTACAATGGTAGTATATGAATTAATAGGAAAGTTGACTTTTGTCTGAAAAAACCCTAAGTTTAATAATCGAGATCGTTGATAATTCGTGGATGGGCGGCGTTCAACGATTGAGATTAATCTAGACAATGATCCGTGGATGGGTGACTTGTCTAGTGTTATTTTGGTTTATTTTCATATTCGATAGCATAATGAATTTATGTGATATGAGTGCATGGTTAGTGGGGTTGGCACGGGTGAAGTTTGATCCTGAGATTCTTTCTCTGATCAAACCAAAACCTTTTATTTTTCTGCATTTAATTTCTGTGTTTTTGTTCACACCAAAACCTTTTGTTAATCAGAATAGCTAAATAGGTCACTTGTTAGCTAGTACTCACACACGTTGTTCCTTGGATCAACCCTTGGCTTACCAAGGTTTATAAATTTTGTTTGACTGCAATTTGACCCCTAAAACATATAATTTGACAACTATAAATGGTTAAAAATACGCTTGTCAGGAATCAGGAACTTTCTAGGGCATGGAGGTTTCTACAGGCGTTTCATTAAGGATTTCTCCAAGATAGCTAAGCCACTCACTGACCTAAAACATATTGTTCGACATTTGTTCGGGACGAACAAATCCTAAGTGTGGATTGGTTTGATCAGTCAATATTTCGACTAGTAAATTGCTACATACGATGAAGGATATCACTCGTTCTCCCGGTGAATTGTCACTATTTGATGCCTTTCTTGAGCGTTTTAGGTTAAACGCAGTTATCCATCAAAGCCATGGCCTAAGACCAAAACTCGAAGAAAATCCACGCTTTTGGACAAAAGCGCTCACAGAGGAAGTCTTGCCAACCGACTTGACAAATTGGCCCAAAACCAACCGACCAGCTGGATTGAGATCAAAGCGAGAGAGAGTCTCTGAGGGCTAGAGCCGGCCGGCTCACCCCACAGCTCATAGCTCAATCGGCCGGTTCAATGGATCAGAGAGGTTGAATCTTCTGAAGCTTTGCCGAATCGGCCGGCTCAATCTAGTGTGCATTGCTCAACCGGCCGGCTCAAAGGGTCAGAGAGTTTGAGTCCTTCGGAGCCCTACCGAACTGGCCGGCTCACACCATGCCTAAACTCTCAACCGGCCAGTTGGCCGTCGAGGGCAGAATTATCACTTATTTCCAAAATCCGTTTTGGGGCTGTTTGGGCTTTTAGATCTATTTTGGCTATAAAAGAGAGACGATCAGAGTGTATTAAGTGTGCTTAAATTGAGAATGAAGAACCCTAACTTGGGAGAGAATACGAAGAACATCGCGAGAGATTGCGGATTCAACGAGCTACATCGTCACTATGGTTATCTCTAGACCTGCACAAATGCGGGTTCGGGCCGGGTTCGGGTCGGGCTATTTGCCATTTTATAGTCCATGTAACCGGGCCGGGCTAAACCCGCCCGTTCAATTCGGACTCAAAATTCTGTCCAAGCCCGCCCATTTACTGGACCGGGTAACCCATCGGGCCAGCCCGGTACAAATATGTGTAAATACATATTTAAATTTCCTGTATAAGTTGAACAAAAATAAACAATTCACTGTACAAAAACAATACATTTTTATGTCTAATGAATAATGATGTATCATAATAGATTAACCAAAACATTAACAAAACAAAATAATGTCCATGAATCAAAATTTGATAGACATTTTGATGTATCAAAATTTGATAGACAAAATAATGTCCATGAATAAAAACTCCTGCAAATGTGTGCCAAAATGGAATGCTGGAGGCGACATTAGCTTATGAAACAGGCAACAGCCATGGAGTCCTGAATTTTTATTTTTTGTTCTTTTATTTTATTTTTTGGCCGCTGTTCTTTTTATTTTAAGTTACAATATATAAATAAATATTAATCATTATGTTTTTTTGCGGGTTAACGGGCGGGCTTTTTAGCCCGGTCGGGCTAAAATAGGTGTCCAGACCCGGCCCTAATAGAAATACGGTCCGGGTCGGGCTGGTCCATCGGGCTATAATATATGTCCAAGCCCGTCAAAACGACCGGGCGAACGGGTCGGACCGGTCGGGCTGACCCGTATTTGTGCAGGTCTAGTTATCTCGTCCTTAATTATATTTTTATACTATTTGTGGTTAACTTACCATGAATAGTGAGTAATCTTCTTTATTCTGGGATCCTACGAATCCCGTGCCATGTAAACAACTCTTTGTGTGATCAATTGAACGTTTTTCATTAATGCAATTTGAATATTCAATTTCATCGTGCTTAATTTTATCGTTCTTGCAAGTTTTACATTGAATGAGATATTTGCATGCTAGAACGTGTTTAGGTTATTACCAAAAGATGAATGGGTCCTAGGTTTTAACCGGGTTGTATGAAATTGATATTAGGGCATGGTAGCTACAATGGTAGTATATGAATTAATAGGAAAGTTGACTTTTGTCTGAAAAATCCTAAGTTTAATAATCGAGATCGTTGATAATCCGTGGATGGGCGACGTTCAATGATTGAGATTAATCTAGACATTGATCCGTGGATGGGCGACTTGTCTAGTGTTATTTTAGTTTATTTCTATATTCGATAGCATGATGAATTTACCTGATATGATTGCATGATTAGTGGGGTTAGCACGGGTGAAGTTTGATCCTGAGATTCTTTCTCTGATCAAATCAAAACTTTTTTATTTTCTGTATTTAATTTCTGCTGTTTTCATCACATCAAAACCTTTAATCATTCGGAATAGCTAAATATGTCACTTGTTAGCTATTACTCATGCACATTGTTCCTTGGATCGACCATTGGCTTACTAAGGTTTATAAATTTTGTTTGACTGCAACTTGACGCCTAAAACATATAACTTGACAACTATAAAAGATTAAAAATACGCTTGTCATACACGTGGTAATATTTTATTGAATTTTTAATTTTGATTTATAATCATAGTTTTTGATTGATCTGTTTCCAATAGTAAACTTCAGATCGTAGTACTTTACAAGATGACATTATCACAAAGAATAAATGAGCCAACGTAGACTTTATAACATCAATCTTTGTGGTTAATGCATGCTATGAGCATATTGGGTCCTTCTGATGTGTTGATTATGATGAGGAAGATAAACATGACTTTAGGTGAGTATGTACAAGGGGATGATTGAAGCAAATTTTTAATTAAATGACAACAAATGTGTAGCGTAGGTCATACTTGATAAAGCCAATGATAAACTTCAGTGTGTGTTCCATTGCAGGCTACAATGGCGATCAGCTTTGCATGTAAGGAACTTAAACAGAGTTAAATGATGCAATATCTGGAAGAGTGATTACCTATGATATCTTCAAAACTTCAGTAATGTACATGTATTTACGAAACGTTTTTGTTCACTGAACGCCTAAAACCAGGGGTGCCATGTCGGATCCATCATGCATAGGTTCCTCGGACTCAATGCTGATTCAACCAACTCGGTCACGCCCCTCTGCACCGACTGTGGTGGCTCCATAGCATTCTCCTCCTGGTTTCATAACATTTTGTTCAGAATATGTGTATCAAAGCAGGGAAATAAGCAACTGTCACTGTCATGAGACCTAGGATAAGTAGAAATAACCTACCTCTTCAGTGTAGTACTGTGGAGATATTGTAGTCACACGCCCGACCACATTGTCAACGTTGGCAGTGATTTTATTTTTGAATTCAATGGGGTTTAAGGTACCACCTGCAATGGAACCCATGGGCATACCGGGTCTCTTCCAGGACCAAGAGAGTAGCTCATCTTGGAAAAACATGGCCAAGTGGTGCCATAGATGCTGGGTTTGCTGCAAGTTATAAGAGGAAAAACAGACTTTAGTTCCCTGCTCAAGACAATACATGGGTCGGGGTTTTGTAACAAAGAGGGATTTAACTCGCCTTAGGAGAAACCACAGCCTGGGCTGCAGCGCACATTGCAGATACAATGAACCCTTCAACCCCGAAATGAGAAAAAAAAGATTGCAGATTCCTCGTCAACTGGAAAGGCACTGGTTCGTTAAACTCAATGATTCCATTCGCATCATATGCAGGATGAAAATCTGTCTGAAAGATTTTCCCTGTGTTTTTGGCAAATAGAATTTTGTTTGGTGACCTTCCCCCAATTTGCAGCATGTAAGACACTAAATTCGAGAGGGCCAGTTGAATAGCAAATTGTTTTTTGAAAGCCCACAAGTCATTGCCACTGAGCAGGGTTTTGTACATGTAATGAGACAAGATGCCCTCGGAGACATATGTTTTGGTGATTTCAGTGTAAGTCTGAAGACGGAGGTCTATGATGGCTTCAGAGGAAATCTGACCAGATATAGCTTGATTAAGTTGCTCCTTAAAATGTTTTATTGGCAGATCTGCCTCTCGGTCATTTCTTGCACAATGATTTTCATACACCTCAAGGAATGTGCTATACATTAACCTGTACCAGTAAACATTTGAATGCATCAACAAAAGGAATAATGTTATCGTTAAATTATAAATACATGGCCTACAACTGCAAACCAGAATCAACATAACACATACGCATGCCATTTTGCAAGTCCGAGGTTACGCATAAACAGAGACAAAGTTTTCACACCAAAAAGATGATGTACCTGGGACCAAACAGGTATAATGGTTGGCGTGTGGATTGATATGTGTCGTCTTCTTGATTCTTTATGCTTATCAAACATCTGGTTCATCACACGGAAAAGCTGCAACATGCGCTCGTCACTCCTAGCGTTAGGAGTAAGCGATGTTTGAACAATAAAATGCCGTTGTGAGCCATCCGATCCTATTAAGGTCAAGCGGCGAAAACTGCTTCCCGTGTCTTCTCACGATTGGAATGTCGGCACCAACCCTATCTAACTTCACTGTATGCTGGGTAATTGGCTAGTTTGCCCCTCTTCAAAACTCAATTAACCCGTTTGCTCACTTTCAAACTCAAATAACCGAATTGTCCATTTTTGTCAAATTACCGGCTTGCCATAAATCGGTAACATATTCTCGGTTTCTGATTAACCGGAAATAATAATCTTGGTTTTTCCGGAACCGATAATTTGTCGAAACAGACAACGTGGCTAGATCTGGGACCGACGTGGACCATTTGAGGCAGCGTGGAAGCCACGTAGGGGTATCGGTTAATGATAAACCGAAAACCTAAAGATCTCGGCTTACGATAAACCGAGAACAATCGAATTAAAATCGAGGGTTCGTTCTTTTCTTCTCCCCGCCGATCTCTCCCCATTTCCTCCTCCCCTCCTCCCCGCCGACTGGTTTCTCTGGTCCGAGCACAGCCGATCTCTTCCTCCGAGCCGACCACCGCCGACCACCAACGTCGTCCCCCACTTCCGTTGATTCCGGTTCTCAATTGACCGGTATGAATTGTTACTTGAAATTGATTGAATTGTATATTGAATTGTTGCTTGAAATTGATTGAATTGTTGATTTCAATTGTTGAAATTGATTAAATTGATGCTAGAAATTGATTGAATTGTATATTGAATTGTTGCTAGAAATTGATTGAATTGTATATTGAATTGTTGCTTGAAATTGATTGAATTGTTGATTTCAATTGTTGAAATTGAGTAAATTGATGCTTGAAATTGATTGAATTGTTGAAATTGATTGAATTGTCAATTTATTAATTGTTGATGAAGAAATGATGTAATTGGAGAAGAAACGATGAAATTTGTGATGAAATTGTGTAATTGTTGAGGTTGTTTTCATATTAAATTTGATATAATATTGAATTTGTTATAATATTGAGTTGTTGAAATACTTATGGTATTTTGATTTATGTGATGCAGATATGGACTCACACAGACCATCAATGTCACACAGACCATCACAAGCTATATTGCATCCGAATATGGATGCAGATGACATAATTCATCCAGGTCCAATTGACAACTCAGTCCTAAATCGGCAGATGACTCATCATACCGAGGCGATTTGGCACCCAGAAGTTAGTATGTTAAATTATGTTAATTGTCATTCATAAATTAATATGTTACTAATGTTGGATTACATTGTTGTTTTACAGTTGCATACGAAAGGGATTGCCGATATACCCCTTAAGATTCATAAAGGGGGTATACTGGAACTTGATGCTCGCATACGCCCTTATGTTGTAGCTGCTGGTTTTTATCCGTGGACTCAGGTGGCAGGTGTGAGGGTTGACCCGTCATTATTGACAGCTGTGATCGAGAGGTGGAGGCCAGAAACTCACACCTTTCATTTTAATGAAGGTGAAGCGACAATCACATTACAGGACGTGTCACTTCTTACCGGACTGCCTGTAGAAGGAATGCCCGTGACAGGCAGGTCGCAGATCAATTTTGATGAGGTTTGTCAGAGATTACTGGGGGCAAACCCCGAACGCGACAGTAAATCGCCTTCTATTGCGAAGCGAAGTTGGTTTAAGGACCATTTGACGGTGATTCCTGCTGATGCGGATGAGGAGACGTTGAAGAAATACGCTAGGGCGTATTTGCTCAATGTGATAGGAACCAGTTTGTTCTCTGACAAGAGCGGTAACTTGATTCCGCTCTGCTTTCTTCCCTTGCTAGAGGATCTTGATAGGATTCGCGATTATAGTTGGGGAAGTGCTGTATTGGCGTGTCTGTATAGTAATATGTGCAGTGCATCTCAGATCGGACACAGAGGTTTGGCTGGGGCGCCATTGATTATTCAGTTTTGGTGCTGGGAGAGACTATCTCGGATCGGTGTGCCTACGATCACAGTTCCATCTGTGGTACCGCCCCCGGAAGCCGAATTTGACGCTAATTTGCGAGCAGCCTGGGCGTTGTTGTAAGTGTTTATATTTGATATTTTTATTTTATAAATTATTTAAATTATCATCTTATTTTACAGAATAATTTATTTATATGTGCAGGAACTGGTTGGGGCCTAAAAAATATGTAGGGGTACCCCATGGGAGTTTGTTGCAGTATCGTGATGCGTTACAGAAGATGCGCGTGGGAGATTTCATATGGAGACCATACGATGAGAGCATGTTTGATTGGCTGAACCCGACTTGTCGCGAGGGTCGTGAAACTACTTGGAGAGCTGATGTCCCTCTTATTTGCTTCAATATTATCGAGTGGCATCATCCAGGACGTGTTGCAAGACAGTACGATTTCCTTCAGGGTATTCCTATAAATGCAATTGGATGTTCAGACGAATGTCACGGTATGGATAGGAAGAAGAATAGAGATTGGGGCGTCTTTCATGCGAGGTATATTGCCATGTGGGTTACTCGACATGAGCGAGTGATCGATGGAGACATGGCGCTCCCGGGTAACCAGATCGACATACCCACTTCACATTATTATGAGTGGTATGCCATTCACACGCGTCGATTGATTCAGCCGATGATTGACGATGAGGTGGAGGAGGTTGGGGAGGACGATGGGCATCAGACACGACCTAGTCGTCCAGATTCTCATATCATACCTGAGAATGTAAGTTTTTTTTCTGCTTTTATTATTTATGGATATATTTAAGATATATCGGTTCGCTGACTAAAAAAATGTAAATTGCAGATACGTGCACTTGTCATGAATGCACGTGATGCCAGCGATTTTTTCCTCAACTGCACGGATGATTATTCACGAAGGGGATTTCATAGAATTTTCCACACCACTTATACGGAAATTGGAAAGCTTACGGATTCTAGTAATGTGGGTGTTGATCCGACGACTGTTATTCTCGATGCAGGTACAAAATATTTTCAGTATTTTGTTGACATATGATATGCACAATTTGTAATTTATTATGTTAATTTAGGCGATGCAGTGGATGATTATGGAGTAGGAGACGAGACTTATGAAGATGAAGATCAGATGGATGTGGATGATACACATATTGAACATCAGATGGATGCTCAGAACCGACCATCTAGCTCTTCACAACCACTGCGCGTTTCCCAGAGGGAGCGTGGAGAGTCAAGATGGTCGTTCATGCGCATGAACTTCCCTCGGCTCAGGCCACGGAGAGGTCGAGGTGCTAGTTGAGGTTTTAGTATGAATGTTGGTCTTTTGTATGAATGCTCTTTTGTATGAATGTTCTTTTTGCCTTCATGTTTTGTCACTATATTAGTTGAATATTAGTTAGAATTTTTATTTGATAGCTAAAACTCAAACTTGAACACGTCACATTAAGGGTACATGAGTTACAAACATGGCTAGATAGTTTAATTCTGGTATCGAGTCGGACATGCACGCTTGTTGTGACCCACTTGTTGACAGTGTGTGCATCGCTGAATTCGCGGGGTCGGATTAGATGAAGACGCTGCTTGGCTGCTGGATTCCCCTGAATGAGGAAATCGCTGGTCCATATTGGTACGCCTTCTTCTGGTCGGGATTTTCATCGGCCACATCATCCAATTCCTCCATCGCATCGCGGTCATACTCGTCTCTAATTGGATTATCCAATGTTGCCAATGTCGTCATACACACGTCAGAATCATCAGAATCGGAATTCATGTTAGGGAATGACACAAGAAGAGGCTTGAAGAGAGGTGGATTGAAGAGATGTTGAAGAAGCTTGAAATGAAGAGGCTTTGATTGTGTATTGAAATTAAATAAACCGAAGCTTAATTTATAGTCGAATATTACCGGCTCCTGGTTCATAAACCGAGAATCTTGTAATACTGGTGAACCAGGAGCCGGTATATTGCCTAGTCATATCCCAACCGGGTCCGTCGTCTCTGAAAAGCCTGTCCGGATTGTTGAAAAAGATACCGGTTTGGGATAAACCAGTATCTTTTTAGTTTAGTCACATCCCAAATGTCCGACCAGATCTGAAAAAGCCTGTTCGATTGTTCTTGGTTTATAATAAGCCGAGATCTTTGGGTTACCGGTTTATCATTAACCGAGACCTACGTGGCTTCCACGCTGGCTCAAATGGTCCACGTCGATCCCAGACCTAGCCACGTTGTCTGTTTCGACAGATTATCGGTTCCGGAAAAACCAAGATTATTATTTCCGGTTAATCAGAAACCGAGAATATGCGAAATTGAAGTTACCGATTTATGGAAAGCCGGTAATTTGACAAAAAGGGGCAATCCGATTATTTGAGTTTGAAAGGGGGCAAACGGGTTAATTGAGTTTTGAAGAGGGGCAAACTAGCCAATTACCCCTGTATGCTCAGGAGCAACTTCCTGAAGTCATCAATATTTAGACAGGCAAAATCAGCAAAAGAAAAATGAGCGGTCTGTCACAACTTCAGCTCTCCTACATTCTGTTTTGAACTCCTCACCCATAAACAAAACTAAAGAACTGATTTTATGTATTAGCTTCTCCATAAATGCAGATAAGTAGACATGAACGACACTTTAAAACAAATAAAATCAATTTAGACGGGTTGAATTATTTTTGCTACCTAACCTAACATTGTAAAGCAGCTTTTGTTTGATGTGGCTTTTTTACCACCTCTATTGAAATGACTATATCAAGATATTTTGAACTTGCCTGTTCTGTGAAATACTGTCCAGGCACCTCTACGTCAACAACATGGAAATCACGAAGTACCCGGCTTTCCTCCTCTAATTTCAAGACAGCAGGAAATCTATCTTCGACATTACTCTGCAGAACATTTTTCCAATATTTCAGACGCTCTGTTAGTTCTGAGAGAGTGCCTGGAAAGGTCGCTGTGCTTTCGGGATCAAGGTCACGCTCAAAATCCTGCTTGTACTCTCTGACAAACTCTACATGTTTGTTTACGGCATCTGCTGAGAAGCATGCCTTACACCAGAGAGCTCTTTTTTTAGAGCTTGGGGAACCTCTGCCGTAGTAGCAGTCGGATATTTATAGCATTGATGGAGCAAAGCATTAACAACTGCTAGGAGCCTTTCTTCAGGCAGATTGACAAATCTGGATCCGATTTCCGTAAGCAGAATCTGACAAAAATAAATAAGTGTATTTAACAAATTATACTAAAAATGATCCGAATGGTCTTGGATATTTTAATTCAGTCTTTCGTTCATGACTTGCTAACAAACATAAAAGAAGTAAGAGAACAACAGAGTTTAATATTGGAATCAAACAGGAACTACTTACCTCAAGTTCACTAGCTAAATTTGCATGCTTGCTCCTTAGAGCTTCCATTATGTCTTTAGCGGCATCAAAAGCACTTGCAGTAGATGCTATAAAGCCTAAGGCACCATTGCGCCTCATATTCTGCCCCCCGTCGCTGGTACTTGCAGAATTGTGTTGCATAGTCTGGTCTGGTCCTGCATGCACATTATTGGTGGGGGAGCTATTGGGTAGTGCCACACACAATAAAAGACCTACTCC
This sequence comes from Rhodiola kirilowii, assembly GCA_033675215.1. Classification (NCBI taxonomy): domain Eukaryota; kingdom Viridiplantae; phylum Streptophyta; class Magnoliopsida; order Saxifragales; family Crassulaceae; genus Rhodiola; species Rhodiola kirilowii. The sequence goes on along the minus strand of CM066193.1, from coordinate 14,815,921 downwards.
AAGGTTGGGTGATTCCAAGAACAACTAAGACGTACAAGAGGTTTTGGAAAACATTGAGTATGCGATAATATGGACAATTTGGGAAGAGCGAAACATGAGATGCTTCTCGAATAAACGTAGATCGGTAGAGGAGGCAGGGGAGATGGTGATAACAAGGCTTGCTTGGTGGATAAAATACAGAAATTCCGGGAGCCCATACTCTCTAACAACCATACGGAGATGCATCGAAGAAGTGAGACGTAGTCAATAGAAAAGAGATGGAAACCGCATAATGAGAAGCAGGGGAAAGTGGAGATAGGATACAGCGAATGAATGCCGATGAAAGTAGTGACGTGCTGCGGTGTAGAGGAGGCAGAGTCCTAAGGCCATAGAACAAACTTACCAGAGTGTCGGAGAGCCTCTGTTTTGATATCAGAAGTCAGAGTTTTTGTGAAGGAATATCCTAAGTTGTATTGGAAAATCCAAAGGTTTTTTGTAACTGGCTAATGCCTTATGACCTTGAAGGTCCTTTAATATATCAAAAAAAAAGCAACTGATCTTTCTAGTTCTTGCCCATGTGAATTTCCACTATCATGAGATGGAATCCCACCAGATTGATTCCCTTGTGGAGTCTGATTTTCCGCGCTTGAAGTAGCCCCATTTACCCCCTGGTGTTTCCATCATGTAAGCCATGAGAACCAGTGCTAGTATTCGTGATGTTTTGCTGCATTCTCTGTTGGGCCATTGCTATTCTGCCAAGTTCAGACTTATTTGCAACATCACGTCTTTCGAGCAAATAAGTTCGCAACCAGTAATATAGAGCCTACAACATATTGGTCATGTAAGAAAATGCTGAAGAAATTGGCTGCATAACACAATAAACTGTTCAACAGTCACCTGTGGGAACATAGTGGCAACTTTTAGAAGTACAAGTTTACAGTTGGGGGCCTCTGTTCTTTGCAGGGAAAGTAACAACTGTGGGATCCAAGACAACCAGACCCAAAGGGGTATCTGCTCCAAGTACTTATCAAATGCGTTACCCACAAGTTCGTTAGGAGTATCAAAGCTGAGGAGGTAAAGAACACGAGCGACGTGGCTTCAGGGACGGACCCAGGAATTAATTTTTAGTGGGGCTGAATTTTTTTTTGCACCCGATAATAACATTCAACTCAAAAGGTTGTAAGAAAATAGCACCTTTGATCTAGTGGTAGTTACTTCTTTCCCCCCTGAACAATCAGCTACTGAAAAATAGAATTTTTTATATTTTTTTTCTGAAAGGTTTTCATCAAATATTTCCCACCAAACAGACAAAGATGGAGATTATAGTCAATGCTATTTTTGAGTGTAAATAAACAACCAAGTAAGATTGAAAATTCGACACAAACAAATAGGATCAACAGCTACAGCTAAGGAGGAAATAGAAGTCCCGGAACAGCTAGCGAACACCAAGACAGATTTCTCAATCTTAGGCTTATTCTGTCTTGCAGATTAAGTTAGATATGCAGACTAGGAACTCATCAGTTTCAGTTTGTAGCAACTAAAGGCACTAAAAACAAGGACAAGTATTTCAAACAACCAAACAAAAAAATCAAACACTAATCAGCATAGGGTTAAGGTTAACATGCTCCAATTCAAACAGATCAGCAAGAAGACCTCAGAACGCATGTCCAAGTCAAAATTTTCAACATCCAAAAACTAAATTTTCGACCAAACCTTCACTCCTTCAGATCCAATCAAACAGATCAACATATACAGAATTGTGCGTGTCATCCTTGCGCAGGGGCCATGCTAATCTTCTCTGTATCGTTCCAATTTTATCGGATGTCCCCGAAGGGTATATACAGAATTACAGATCTCATAAAGCCACAGCCACAATAATCATGGCAAAAAAGAGTATAAACACCATACTTCTCCTGCTCGACGATAGCAGAAGCGGCGGCTGAGCGGCTGAGCGGCGAGCAGAGAGGTGTGGCGACTGAGGTGCGTTGGACGGAGACGGAGACGGAGAGTACGCCATGTACCTACCGGCGATTTCAGAATCAGATCCCGACCACATGACTCCTACTTGATTAGAGTAGATGTGTATCGAATCGCGGAGGTAGCTGTCGGTGGAAGAAGATGCTGATTCGATCGGTTCGAATTAAAAAAAAATATTAGTGGGCTTTTTCTGGTGGGGCTATAGCCCCAGTAAGCCTAATGCTGGGTCCGCCCCTGCGTGGCTTCTTGAGTTAGAAACTCCAAATCTAATGCCTTGAAGAAAACAACTAACAGCATATTCCAACCAAATTTCATCAGTAGTTTCTTTGTATACCTGCAAGGCACATATCTGAAATTAGTACAAACAATAAGGCACCACATCGCAAATGACAACCGATGACACAAAATAGTAATACCATGTCGCAATAATTTCCCCAGCTTATCCATCCTTTAGACAAGTTTTTGAAGAGACCAATAGCACCCGAGTATGCAGCATTGGCATTTTCACCATCATTTAGCTTTAACAAGAAATCCCCCTTCAAACGAAATATTTCCGCTTTGTGTTTCATAGAAAAATATTCCAAGTTCGCGCTGTTTATCAAATTTAGACCGGTGGTAAGCTCTCCTTTCATCTCTAAATAGGCCTTTGCTTGCTCTCTAATCTTCACGAAAGCTTCCTAGACAAGAATGAAGAGCTACATAGTAAAACTTCAATGCGCCATTGTTCGCACTACCAGAGTGACAAAAAGGGTAATTGACAAATAATAAGTAAAGTAAGCAAAGGGTGTTGGTTAAGCCTTCTTTTTTTACGATACAGTAAAATTGAATTGATAATTAAGAAAATACTAAACTTAGCTAATTGCAAAACGCTTTTAGAAGCCTAAAAAGGACCCTCAAAACACTTGGGCATAACCAAAAAACGCCACTATCAAGAAGTTTAGCTTCGTTAGCGCTTTATATTATACTTGTACAAATATAATAAATAAATAGAAATCCCATTGCAGTTAGCAAATTACCTGAAGAAAGAAAAATTATTCAGGTATATAACATATATCTCATAAAGACAGTTTTTGTAATTTCATGTAATCAAATCCACAAACGCGTTTACTCTTGAACTGAGTCTGTCAACAAAATACCAACTTAGAAATTACAAATTACTAACAACAAAAAAGATTAATGGATGAATGATCACAGTATCGAGAAGTAAACAAAGCCTTAGCCCACCAACATCATAATTTGAGTACTTCAGCGTTTTTGGACACATATAATCTATTTTGGCTTACCTGAATCAAATTAGCAACACAAATAATTTATACTTTAATTACCTGCACTTCCATGGTTGAGTGTCCATACATCTTTTCAAGAATTGTAACACAAACATCATGGAGACCCTGCTTACGAGCAACATGAGCAAGCTTGTTTACACTCCATGCTTTATCGCGATACCCAAGGTGATGCAGCTGAGAATTAGTGGTACCAAAGTCCTTAAATGCATCGATGACTGCATTATATATGTCATTCCTCCACTGAAGTAAATCATACCAAACAGACATATTATCCCACTCATTTGGTGTTCTTAGTCTCCATGTCTCGATAATATATTTGAGATCCGAATATAGCCCATTGTGGACACTGCCAACAGAGTTGCCAGAAGGTTTATTTCCATTAGAAATGTCGACTAAAATTCTTCCCGACTCTTGAACTTCAACCATCTGCTGAAATTGCTGCAACAGAGGTATCCTTGAATGAACAGACATGTCAGGCAACTGCCACCATTGTTCTAAAGCAAGGTCAACCCCTTTACCAACCAACTTTTCAGCGTCTGCAACTTCGTTAGTACCCTTTGCATGAAGAGCAAACAAAGCCTGAATAAGACGTAGTTTAGGAGTTTCTTCGACCTGAACCTTTTGTATAACATGATCCTTCATGAACGCCCAATCAGGCAATTTCCACAGGCTATCAAGTAAAATCTCATAATTGTCAATACTTTTTCCAAAATCTGCCAAAGCATCCCACTGACTGACCTGAGTTGCACATGGCAGCCATTGTTCTTCCCAAAGACACATTTCAGCCTTTGCTACTGTGTTGCTGTATGTTCCTTTAGTTGCTTTTACCATGGCTTGATAGAAGAGGCTTTGAGCCCTCTGCCAGTAACCATGCTGAACAAGTGAAAGTCCTGCTCTTGTTTCTGCCGTAATTGATCTCTTTTTCCACAGCCCACAGCCCACATCTCATATCATCCTCATTCAATAGACGATACAGCTCAGCCAGAGACTCTGCACACTTGGTATCAGTTACAAAGAGCATAACATGGCTTTCCAACAGAGCCAAAGAGATGTGCCATGCATTATACGTCTTTCCAATGTATTTAATAAGTTCACTGGGCATCTTAAGTTGAGGATGGCTTGACTGAAGTCCCTCCAGAAGAGCTTGTACAACATTTGGTCTGCAAGATTGCTGCTTTTTGTGATAATCTTTTGAAAGCAGAGTGATCATTGGTTTAGCCAGCGTCACTTGCTCGTCCTTGTGCAAGCTTGCCCAAACAATGGGAAATACTAATACCCATAATTGGTACGCAAGATTTGCATCTGTATGAGCAAGATCTCTAAGTGGAATGACAAGATCAGCCACCTAAGGACAGAGGTACAAACAATTAGATTGTCAATTAACGAGAAGGAATTGCCTGGGCTATTGGATAAAGTTAGCACAAAACAGATGACTTATAATTTCCAAGGAAAACATACAAAAAATGTTCCCCCATTTGCAACACCACGAGTTCAAGCAGAATCACTACAACCTAATAAAGTATTCGATTACTTTAAATTTTCATGGATGATATTCAACAAATGAGGGTCAAAGATATCCAAATTATAGATTATAAGTTATGGCTAACTAGCTTTATTAAGGCGCTCATATGCAGCCCTGCGAGGAAGTTGTATATCAGTAAACATGTATCTCTTAGTGATCGACATTTTCTCTTAGGTTTCTTAACACACATTAGCTCTGCTTATTAGAGAAGCATGCAAATCCACAAAAAGACTAAGCTGATTTCAACCAGAAGTTTTAAAGGGCGACAGCTCCCTTCTCAACAACTTTAGAGCTCCAATACATATGTTGAAATTAAATTATGCACTAGTTCCAAGGAACATCAAGTTTTCTGGCTGAAATAAATGGAATCAGTAAGAGATAGAGACGCTTCATGCATACATCCCAAACGGATTACATATATAAAAGCTAATATTGGAAACACTAACCTGAAGTTTATTCATTTCATTGAGAAATAAGCTGTGCTTTTGAACCATACTATCAAATGTCAAGGGAGCACCTTCAGTATTGGAAAAGGGTTCAGACATTTGATTCTGGGCCATAGAACTATCCGAAGGAGAATCTAAAGTGGCTTACTTGTCTGGGATGGGAACCAGCAGACATCTGCATATCTCGCATTATGCGTTGGAGGATGCGTACCAATATGGAAGGATCACTTGAGTTCTTCTGAACATCTGTTAAAGTTTGGATTACAAAGAGTACAAAGCTAATTGCATTCCCTGGCCCGTCATCATTGGAACTTTGGGGAGTAAACACCGCATTAACATGCTTTTGTATTAGCTCATCCACCTTCTGATAAAGGGACTTTATGTCTTGCGGTGTACCTGGAGACTCCAAAGGAAAAGCAGTAAATACCATCTTCAACAGAGAGCACAAGGATTTCCCAGCATCCAACATCTTGTACTTGAAACAGGGCTCTAGAATCTGCAAAGGAAGTACTCCGAATCATGTGACAAGATTTCTCATGTGACAAGATTTCTAAACATATACAATGAAACAGATCACATACTTGAGAAATCTGGTTGATGTTGTTTTTAATGAACAGATGCGGCTGCTTCTCCAAAACCTTATTCATAACATCCAGCCCCTGAGCAAGAGCCTTAGATGGATCTTTTGATTGCGATGGTTGAGCGCTACTAAGCAGTTTCTCAAGATAGTTAAACTTGACATTTGCATTAGGCCAAACCTCCAAAGCTTGTGATAGCAAATCTAATGCATGGTTGTACATTGAAGTGGATTCTTTGTCTTTTGGCTCAATTACCAGAGCAACCTGAAATGATAAATCGTAGCATGAATGAGAAGTACACGTATTTATATACTGTATATGAACTCAACGGAAAAACAAAAAAAATTCTCACTCTTATGAGGAAAGTAATAATCATTTCTTCCATAGCAGCATTAGGCTTGAATTCTTCATCAGGTTGACCCGCATACTCAGGAGTCTCAACGTTAGGGATCGATGGACCACTAGGTGACATACCACATAGGGATTGAAGACCGGGTTCAACTTTGACTCGCTTGTTTGGATCTTCAGGGAAAGCAGATCCATCTACTGAGCACTTGGCATCTAAGGTACTAGACCCAGAGTTGTAAACTTCACCACATTGAACAAGGCTGTCACTCTCGGTTACCATTTTCATTTCAGTTTGCCTTTGCCTTTCCCATCCAACAACTAAACCAGCGAGTTCTATAGCCAGCCGTCTATTCTCTGCTAAAGTGTTGAAAGGTAATCCAAGACGACTTAAAGAATTAACCATTTGAGGTACAAATTGTGCTCGACAACTGTAAAAGAGATCCGTGTGGCGTACTATCAACTGGAATATATGAATCAAATTAGGTATAGAGTGACCCTCCTCAACCAAAGTTTTTTTTGGTATAGCGTATCCAAATAGGCATACGGGCATCACCAAGGGGCAATCTTCGAGGGAGAGCGGGCATAAGAATATCCAGTGCCTGCTTCACCAACATTTTATTTTCTGGCTGGCATGTTCGTAGTAGAGCAACGAAGACCGGCAGTCGAAACAGAGGTTAACAAAATCAGACCTTCACTAGAAAAAATGAATATAAAAGGTGAACTAGATTCTTCCTTCTATATTCATTTTTGACGCAAGTCATACAAATTGTATGGAACCAAAGCAAATACCTTCAGATAAGTAGAGTAGAATTTTCCCAACATACATTTTACGAAATCTATTTAGTAAGCAAAAGGCAAATTTCGAACAACTTCAGCTTTTATATAGAATGACACTCTAGAAGATATCTTCTATATGATAACTTTATTTAATTTTGGATAAATATCAGATAACTTCAGCAGCAGCATAAGTGTACAGTACATCAATCATGTAATACCATACAACAATTCAAGTATACTGAATTTCACCAATAAGTGTGCAAGAGGCTATAGCCTACTGAAAACAAAAACTTAGGTCTGAACTTGATTCAGTTGATTATGTTGCTGATAAATGGAACTTATAGGGATTCATATCCGGTGCAGCCAAGCCAAAACAAGCCATTTGAAAACGACGCAGTTTTAATAAAACAATATCAAAACTATGTTATAATAGAGGTAATATGCGCAAACTATTACTCAATGATTTTAAAAGGGTCATAACATGTATTGTTATGATAACCAGTATGTTTATCCCTCAAAGACATCATTGATCTTAAGTTGAGGGCATTGGTCATTGAATTACTGATTAATGATAAGGTACAACATCTGATTGTAATCATCAATCATCACTAGTTATGTTTGCCCAATCAGTTCACTTAGAAGAGAAATGAATTCTCTATTGAGGACAAAAATGATACAAGTAGCATCTAAAGTACGTAAAACCAATTTCGATGTCTAAGAAAATTTATAAAATCACGAATTTCATAATGCGTGAAGTGATGCATGCTATTTCAGAAAATGAATTCCAGTGTGCCCTATCAAATGATGCAAGATGTTCGAAATTCAATGACGCTCATAATTGGCTACACATAAGGGAAGTACCTGGAGTATTATCTTCTCAGGAGCCTGATATGCCTCTAAAAAGTGGCAAACGTTAACAAATGCGCATTGCTTACTAGCACTATCTTCGCGTTTTAAGTGGTTCCATCCAAACTTAATAAGCTCTTTTCTGTGGTGAACAAGATCATTCTGAAGGTATTTTAGTAGAAGGGCGGCCAGCTGAAGAAGCTCAATTCGCAAAGGCTCATCATATTCAGCAGATACCTACATAAACAAGACAGTGATCAAAATAATGAGGATTAGTGATGACAAGTTTGTCAAATCCCATTTTAGAAAACACTTTTGCAGGCATATTAAAGGCACCTCTTCAGGAGGGTCAAGAAGTCTGTCAACAATTATCTTTATAGTAGCAGGGTCGACGACTTCCCAACTTTGGCCATTCTGAAATGTATGTGCTAACATTGGAAGGATTAACGTTTGCATTATGACTACCAAGTGATCAAAACCAAGTTGTTTAGACTGAAAGATGTTTAGAAAGTGAATAAAAGAAGCATCTTCTTCAATTCTGGAGGATAGCCCTCAGCTACCTGCAACAAGCTAGCTTTTCAGGACACAGAAACAGAGGTGGAAGCTTCTTCCACTTTAAATATAATGTCTATAAGTAATAAGGAGAGAGTAAGACCAAGCTTAATTTTTAAAGATGATTAAATAAAATATAAGTACATGGTAACACATTCCATTAAATTGGGATCTTTAGGTGTATCTTCCCTTGGGTATGCCTAGAGATTGGTGCGATTGTTTTGTGTAATGATGCCCTTGTCTTTTGAAAATTATCTAAAGCAAGTTTTCTCAAGCATGATCTCGGTCAATTGAATTTGCCCAATTATTAACTCGCAAAAACTATACATAAGATTAGTGTCATTGTTGATATCCTGGTCAATTTAAAATCGGAGCTTGCACAATTACATTTTTGAACAAAGAACACATATACTCTCAAGCGCAGCAGTGATACACACTTATAATGTAAAGAAGCTAAATAAAATAAAATATCGAGATTGACATATGGAACTTACCTCAATGATATAAAACTCTTTCAGAAAAATATAATCAATGCGCGTATGGTATAGGAAGATTGACAAGATGTCAAACATTATGTTTACTTCAGTTTTTTCATGCCGCAAATAATTCAGGAAGCATTTAATGAGCCATTTGCTCTCCTTAACCTGCATTCAGTTCACATATTAATTCAATGTGAATATTGAGCTTTAATAATTGTGTATGTCATCGGGTGCAACGACTCCAGTGACATTTCAAAAACAGCTGTAAAAAAACTAGTTATAGTGATTTATATAAAATCAGTATGATAAAGCATATACAGTAATACTCATGTTGCTGCTGAGTTGTAAAAATGAGAGGAGCTACTAAAAGTTTTAAGCCTAGGACAGTATTATAATCCCAGATTCACCTTTGAAGCTTGCCTATACAATTAAACAGTGCAAGAAATTGCAAGACAGCACATCAGCACTACCAACTCAATCTCTAGGATCTTAATAAAATGAAAAAAGAGAAACACTCGCCTATATATAAATCAGGAAAGCAGTTGCACTATGAAATATAAAATTTAAGATATAACACAAAATTATTAAGACCATTTCTTACTTGCACCAGGTTCAGTTCTTGTTCATGGCGCAAGCGAGCAATCCTTGACGGAGATTTCCAAACTAAAACTAATGTGTCAAATACAGTTCTGTTACTCCGCAACCAAGTAGGCATCAGTTTAACCAAATTCTTAATGAGAGAAAGTCCCTGAAAATATGCATCTGAAGACAGCCCAGGTGTCACTGATGGGTTATTGGAATTATCAATAGGGGCACCAACTAAAGTTTCATCACAACCAGATGCAGTGGAGACTTCACTTTTTGGTAAAACCTCAGAGAATGCAGTGGTTAGTATCTTCTGAGGAGACTTTGCCAGTTCTTCTCGCAAGGACTGCCCTGCATCAGAGCGGAGTATGTACATAAACCTGGCCAAACAAAAAGTGCATCAGAGATTGAGATCTAAACATGACAAGATACTCGTAGGATAAAAGTGAGCATCTCCAGATAGGAAGTCTTCATCAAACCCTTACCGCCTAAAGTATTTTGGCTGGTTTAACCGAGAGAGGAAATAATCGACAGCTATTATTGGATGACGGTTCAAAAATTTGGTTAGTGGCAGACGATAAGGACTGTTGATTTTACTGTAAAATTGTCCGGAGGGAAGGGCTCCCACTAATTCAATGGTTAATGTAACAAGCTCGTCAAGGAATTTATGAGCAGCATGCGGAAGCAAGTGAAACAGCTCAATAATAGCTGCACTTCGAAAAATAAAAATCAGCATCATATGTTTACTGATATATACTGCATTTGAACAGAGTATGGCACTCCAGTATATAAAGTACCTGCTGCGATTTTTGGTTCTTCACCCGCCTTCCATGACTTCTGACACTGTGCAAGTTTTTCTGGTTCCAACCATTTCTTTAAATGATCAAGTAACTTGCCACCAAGAGTAACATTAAACCAATTTGACAAGAGTTCCAAAAGACGAGCGAGACCTTGCAAAAGAGGCATGCTTAGATTTTTGGGATGGGCAAGATTAACTAATATTGGCCTCAGACTACTTTGAAGAAGTTCTTTGGGCATCCTTTGTTGAAAAATAACCTGAAAATTAATCCGCAGGCAGCTTTCAGCAATTGAATTTGAGAATACGGAAAAGTAATAGCACTGTGTATACATGTAAGACTATTCAGAATGTTCCAATACCATACATGGGTATTCTGCCGTAAATTAGACCACCAAATACTGTATAGATCAAAAAAGTTCATTCAAAAAAGACAATATGTCAAATGCCACCAATTTATTTCTGTATAATATTTTTTTGATTCATTAGAGTGGTAAAGATTCCAGAAAAAGGCAGCCCATTACATAATATTGACCGTATAATATTTCTGTATAATATTGACTGAAGAGTTAAACAAGAACTCTCGCCTCTCTGAGTGTTGAGAATTCTTTTTTGAAAGAATTGGTGCAGTCACCAGGAGTTGATTCTGGAACTTGAGGCATTGTAGACCAACACCTCAACCATCAGGCCACCACCCTGATGGCTGAGTATTGAGAACTCACTATTAGGCATTAGCCCTCACTGAAATATGGATAAAATAATTTATTGGGTTTAAGGTTACCTAGGCTTAAGCTCCACGCAAAATTTATTGGGCAGAACGTTGTGCATGCAAAAAAAAGAGGACTTTTCGTAGGCCAATTAAATTTTGACCCTAAAGTAAAGCACATCAAACGCCAAGATTGAGCTCCCAACTCTCACAACAAAAGGGGATTCTCTGGCGAACAGATACGAACTTTTGTTGCGAATACACAAGAAGATCTAAGTGTTCAGTGATTATTTAAATTGATGATTGGACTGCGATGAAATTAAGTTTAACTTCATGGACCAAGTGTGTGAAAAAGCTCAACATACCTGACGCAGTCCCTCTTTTGCAACAGCAACTATTTCAGGGGTGCGATATGTTAGTGACTTAAAGAACATGGATATGACTTTTGCACGCAGTTCAGCATGATTTGGTGCTTTGAAATCTGACCAAGCCATAGCAGTACAAAGGAGCTCAATGCTAGCTGTTCGGAGTTTAATCAGGGATGTTGCCACTTTTGGATTCAAAAACTTCCCAAGCCATATATTTTCATCAGCCTCGGCTATTTGCAATGCCTCTTGCAGAAAACTAACCAACTCTTGAGTCAGCTTCAGCAGGGGAGGCCTCATAGCCAAGCAGAAGTTTAGAGCAGTAACCGTGCCAACCTAAAACCAAACACATATCAACAGCGAAATCAGCAAAAAAAAAGTATGCTGTCAAAGGTAAATTAACTTACTTGTTGATCAACCGTCCTTGATCGAAGGGTTCTGACAATAAGAGGCTGAAGCAAGGATTGGTACAAAGGCTCAAGCATTTCCGAGATCTCATTACCTGTCCTGCTTGCCAAAAGTGCCAAGCATGATTGCAAAGTCTTTCTCACATTGACAGATACATTAGGGTTGAATAACTCTGAGGCAAGAAAATCCACCACTCCTTGGAAACTCTGCCTATGAGATTCACTACTTGTATCATCGACATTGTTAACCACACGAAGAACCTGCATAAGAACCTGATTTGTCTCTTCCTGTTCTTTATTTGCATAAATAGGATGTCTTTTGAGAGCATAAATTAGACCTCGCACAATCCTCACTTGGAAAAGGGAAAAAGTTTCTACAGTGACCTTGCCCACTAAAGCTCCCAGACCCTCAACACCGCCGAATCGAGCTTGCCATGTAGTCCCATAACAACAATGCAAAAGACGCAGTAGAAGCTGTTCAAATACAGGTATCCGTACACTAGGAGGAGGAGAACATAAAGGATTGGTAGATGGACTTGAGACAATCATGGGAGTACTAGGACCACCTCTTGGCAGCAATATTTCAGCATGTTTAGCACGAGCAAGAAACAGAAGTGTCTCAGCAAACACATTCAATGCATTAAGAGCAGCTTTTGCATGCAGTCTGTTTTCATCTGATAACAAGTCAACTAATGCATCTAAAAATATTAAAGAATCCAGCTCTTTAAGATTAGAGGTAGTGCTATTTCTCGTCCTCAAACTGTCATTTACATTTGATGAATGCAAAGGAGCCCAAACTGCCGTAGCTGTTACAGATACCTTCGCCAGCGTTGGATTAGTGTGAAATATCATAGCAAAATGTCGACAGACATTTATAACAAAGTCATCATTAGGGTCGGTGAGATCTGGATCCACCATCGCAACAATCACAGTTACCAAAAGTGTCTTGAAAACAGATTTCTCAGCCATAAGCTGTGTCTTCGTTTTCACACCAAGGTCAGCCTGAAAGAAAAAGAAAATATAATTATAAACTTCAAGCACAATGCAGACCACAAATACTCCAGCGCAAAGAGCAAACTGGCAGCAACCAATATAATGGTAAAAGTAGACCTAATTTTTACCCACTTAGTATCATAAGTACTACTAGAGAAATTAAAAAAGTCCTCCAGCCCCATCTTTAAGTTTTTTTTTTTTTGATTCATCAGTGGTTGTAAGCCACCAAAACAATACACTTGAAACAAGAAATGATAAGCACCTCTTACAGCTTAATGTAAACTCTACGCCTCACTGCTTGTTTTCCTAACCTCTGACCCTGAAATTGCTAAATAAAATAACTAACATATTGGACACCGGCTTGGATATCGGACAAGTCACTCTTCGATCCTCATCTCCGCAATAACTTGGCTTATATCCTGGCTTAAATAACCACGCCTGAAACAACTCCCTTGTTTCTTCATTAGCCAGGTGGAACTGTGGAAGTTGCCTTCTCTTGTGCTTGATTCTCTTAGAAGTTCTCCCGCACTTCTTCAATACACCTGCTTATAGTTTCAGTTGAATAAGGGCAATTTGAGCTTCGGTACTTAGCCCACCATGCAAGGCGGCTCTTCACTAGCTCCTTTATCTCCTCCGCTTCCCTTTTCTTATTCTGAAAGCATCTGTTATTTCTTTCTTCCCAGATCGTCCACAGAATAGCATAGCCCATCGTTTTCCATACCCTCTTATATGATTTTGAAGAGCCCGTTATTGTCCAACTTTCAAGTAGGATTTTGGTTGTTTCCGGCATCACCCAGTTTGCACCCCACCATCTGATCAATGCTGCCCACAACTTCCAACTCCATTCGCAATGAATCAACAGATGGTCCGCAGATTCCGAAGCTTTCCCGCATAGCACGCATACGAGATCTTCCTCCCTTCTTATCACTTTTCTTTTCCAGAGTGCCAACTTGGATGGTAAGCTGTCTACATAGATTCTCCATATCAGAGTCTCCACCTTGGGAGGTGCCAGCCCGGACCACAACTGAAAGGGTACCTGTTCCCAGCTTTTCTTCTTCGATTTTATTGCCAGAGCTGCTTTCATTAGTGAGTTATTACTGAACTTCCCGTCTGCCAAGAAGGACCATACTATCCTGTCATCTTCCCTATCTTTAAGCTGGATATGCTTCAGGCATTCTTCTAGTTCTCTCTTGCTTTCCTCCTCCCATTGGTAGAGTTCTCTTCTGAAATTCAGTAGCCATTTCCACCCGCTACCAGTCCAACTTCCCATCTCCCCAACAGAGGCTTTGTTGTGCAATGCCAGATGGAAGAGCTTTGGATATTGGATTTTTAAGGGACTGTCACCCAGCCATACATCGTGCCACAAGGAGATCAAGTTGCCACTGCCTAGCTTCAACTTCATGCCCTCCTTAAAAGCTAATGCAACCTCGGAATTCCCTTGCACTATCTTTATGATATCCTTCCAACTGTTTGATAGTTTTTTTGATGGAACTGAGATATCTTTAAGACAAATGGCTCAGGCATACACAGGGAGAACATGTCCATAAGATCCTGAGGCTCCATTACTGACAAAATTAGCGAGAAGTGTTGAAGCATGTCTCTTTCTTCATCCTTCTCTTTAAACAGTGCTAAGCAAGGCACGCCACTCTTTAAAACACCAGAAGCTTTCCATATCTGAGAAAAATAGAGATTGACGCATGTTAAGTACAAGCAAAAAAAGGGTTACAAAATCTAAAACCGACCTCTTCCTCCCTCATTCCATTGAATGCTTGTGATGCACCCAAATTTCCCCCTTGTAGTGTTAAGGCTTGAGGATGATTCCCATGTACAGAGGACGACACCTGTGTTTATCGCCTTTTATTAATTACGGCCCACGTCATGCAAAAAAGCCATGAGAAATTACAACATCAAACCTGAGATCGAGGTACATGTATATTAGTGATGCTCCAAATGATCGTCTTCATACCTGTTAAGTCCAGCTGTCAGTTAAAGAGATGAACACAGCTGGACCCAAACAATCAGTTTATATTTGTTGAAATAAAATGACCCCATTGGCACGCAAAATGCAACCAAAATATTAATAGCTGAAGCAGCAACTAATTAAATGAGGTACTTACCCATTACTAGCGTCTTAATCAGATGTTTACAATCGGTGACTTCTTTCAAATGATCGGACGGTGGTTGCAGGTTTAGAACTGCCTGCAAAACGTCAAAGAAATATGTAACATTACTTGATACAAATCAGAACTTGTGATGGGAAAAAATGGCACACAAAGTTGTGACACATATATATTGACTATGGGTAGGAACGGAATGCTGATTTGCTCGCTAAATGGCGCACGCCGCACGTAGACACAAACGGAAGTAAAACATGCAAAAACAGATCAACTTCCCCAGCTCGACATCCGATTCGCTGAAAGAGGAAGTAGTTGATGTAATGAAGGCAATTCAGACTAAACTACAACCATAGCATGGGACTCAAAATTTGACCTCAAACATAGGCTCCCACTTTTCAGTAGCAAAGCGGTCAACAAATTAGAAATATTAGGAGTCTTTTATATTTAGACAACAGCACGTCCACCTGACCTAACAGAAAGAAAGATAAGTCAATGCTTCAATGCTGATAGAAGCGTAATTGTACTATTAATACTAAGCAAACTTGCAATGGAATTTGTGGTTCGATTAGCTCGTTAAGTCTCTCTCAAACCAAATTGTGGACATGACACTCTCTTGACAACAACACCCTCCATGAAATCACACCATTCGTGACAGATCCTCTTCATAACCATAATCAAACATGGTTACATATTTGAACTGAATATTTTACGATTATTTCTGTTACTATTGCGATAGGCAATATGTTTAGTTATTAATGGTGTCAATTTATGAAGTATCAAATAATGAACAAACTCAAAATAAAGAATAGTGAATTAAGTACCTTATGATTATTTATTTATTTAAATTTGTTTTGTGATATAAGTTAAGTTGCCGGATATCTTAATACAAGTCTGCAAATTTTTATACTTTTGAGTTATAAGTTTGATTAAGGAATTGACAGGTTTTGAGCAACAAACACATACTTCCCAAATGCATATGGTTGACGTATAGGATGTCCTTAACGTTAGCGGAAGGGATGCTAACTCATGTACATGAAATACTTTCAGGAGTTCTGTGGTATATAGCTTAAAAGCAACAAAATCCTAAAAGTTGGCTCTCAGTTTCAAATAAACGAGCAAGATAGTCAAACAAGGTATTGGAGGCACCTGAACAGGAACTTCAAGCTTTAACCTTAAGGAGGCTTGATCTTTTCCATCACCTTCTTCGAGAAGCTGCCGACAAATAAAAAACACAATCATCAAATATGCAACAACATATTAATGGAGACGAGTTTGCACCTTGGTAAAAACAACCGATGAGACCGTAATTTGAAAAACAAACACTAGACTGGTAAATTTCATCCAGTCTGGCAATTTCGGCACAGGGTTTATCAAATGGTTCTGAAAAATTACAAGGGAAAAAAAAAACTATGCACTAACATTCAACAAAAGCTGACCTTTCAATAGAGGGTCATTTCCCAACCCCATAATTGAGTGTATGTAAATTCTTTAAGATTTTGACATTTAAGATGTGTCACTACCTTAGGGATGGTATGCTTAAAGGTACTGAACTTCCCAACAAAAGCATGCAATATCTGCCCCTAGAAAAAGACAATAAAAGGATATCATAATCTTCAGACCCGGAAAAATGGCTAACCAGCACTTTATGTGTGCATGTGCAATCAACATAACGAGGCAGAATTCAATAATATACTACAGACCAGCAAAATCCTTGCTTCATCTATTGAAGGCGGGTCCATTCCTCTTTCATATATTGGTTCCACCTAAAAGCATCACAGCCGCAGAACGAGAGTTATTCATAAAATTATCTAACACTCGTCTTGTGTTGTCACGGACACAAGAAAAGAAGAAATAAGGAAAAGGTAAATGGGATCACACTTAGTATAGTTACAGAACAGGCTGCGTACCAGATTGAGCATCAGTCGAGCACAGGTTGTGTGAATGCTCAGCGATAACGAAGCATCGTGCATGTTACTTGAGAACAAGTAAATAATACGCGACAACTGTTTAAAAATATTCCAACTAAATTACAGCAATAAATATTTAAATAAGATAGCACAGCAACTAGAAACTTAAAATGGCTAAAATCCAGGACTCGGATCGGCTTAATACATTTCACTGAAACAAAAGATATGAGATTACATTCAATGACAATGACATCTTCCATTATATCTTACCATTCATCATAGTTTTTCCTTATAACCATAATCAAGCCCAGGGTCCTTGCTCATTTGTTTCTGTTATAATTCCTCACTTTAAAATCTTTGATTCAGTGGGTCAAACTGGTTAGATCACTAGTCAGTTCCATATGCACAAAGTTAAGATTTCAGCTTCAAGCTTTCTTCAAAACATCAGACTAGCTCAAACATGCTTCATTGATTATAGCAACAAGGTGAGGGATATTGAGGCTACTGGAGACACCTAGAAACAAAACTGGTTGCAACCTCACAGTGATATAGATCTCCAAAACCAGTTGATTCGTTCTTCATAAGAGGATGACTAATCCAAGTGATTGGAGAGTACGAAGTCAATAAAGTATTACTACAAAATCATATGATTCAACAAAAATTATTCATTGCTGCTGTATGTCTACTGCGATGTGTTTCCTCTTACAAGAGCCTCGTCATGTCCATTGTATGTAAATTCTTGTTTTCTCTCAAGGTAGAAAAACAGATCTATTTTGTGCTAGTGGAGTTCTTGAGTTACTAGATTTTTTATTTAAAAAATAGGAAAGGACCGGACAAACACCGGACTCAATCATTATACGTATTCTACCGCTCTAAGTCCAACCCTGTCCATCAGATGAAACCCACTCTGGCCCCCTCGGGAATAGTTAATGTGCACTCTCAAGACTTGGAGTTCATACGTCCTATCCCTTGACCAGTAGACCCGCCTTGAGAGAAATTTATTGCTAGGAGTCCACATACCATGCTTGTAGATGAGGCACAGCGAGCAGAGTGAAAGAGGGATGGTGAAGTGGCTTGTAAAGGTTGTTTGTTTTTTGTGAGGTATGCCTGCTATTCCAAAAGAATAAAATTCTAAGCTACAATGATGGATGCTCTTCCATTCTCGGAACACATCAGGAAATAGCATTTGAGGTTAGTCTTTTTAAATAATGTTTCGAACTTTGTCATTTCTACCTTTCCACTTTAAGAAAAACCACTTTTATTTTCTTACAGAACTCCAAAGAGTTCTTAGCGGAATTTATTACGTTTTCTTTCATTAATTCGTTTCGTATCCTATGTTTCCTTTCCCTAAAGTTCTCAAACAAGGCGTTAATTATGCAATGACGATACAGATAGAGATATCTAATACCTGCAATAGAGATAGCTCCCCACGGACATGATGAACAATCTCAGCAAGTAGACTGTAAGCCAATGGCCTTAGTGTCTCAAAGCAAGCCCGCCCATTACCGACCAGAACCCTAAAAGAAGATAAAATTCTGACAAAATTAGAGCATCCGCACCCATTCAGCACCTCCTCACATGGAGAAGGTGCTCAATTAGCACCTCCTAAACAAGCAGCACCTTCTTGATCTGCAATTTATGCACCAGTTGAAAAGTTCAGCACCTCCTTGCACTATTCATTAAATAAAATATTATTATTATTTATTTTAAAAATAAATTTCATATGTATTTCAGTTTCCTTTGTATTTTTATTTTTATTTCAATTTGTATGCATTTCAATTTAAATTATTTTAAACTGGTCAAACTGGTCAACTGCACATATTTAATTGAAAACATTAATATTATTAGGCTATTGGGCCAAAAACAGCCCAGCCCATACTCAAACCCCTCATCTCTCCATCTCTTCCAATCTGCCGTACAAGCTTCAGCAGCTGCTCGCCGAGCAGCTGCCCGCGCATGTCCTCCCCTCCAAGCACGTCCTCCCCTCCGCTGCACAACTCCACTCTCCAGCACCTCTGCCACATCAGCTCACACCTCCTCAAATTGGAGACCGGTGCAGATGCTCTTACACAAGCAAGAGTAAATAAAAAAGGAGAAGAATGTAGGAAATATTTTAACAACACTAATACTACGAACAGCCCAGTGCCAAACCTCACCTAAACACAAAAAGTCGGCATCGGAGAGAATGTGCACAATAAATAGCAAAACCCGGACAAGTGCATGATTTTAAAAATAAGATTCGAAGCATGTGCGCAGATTGGTATAAGTAATCAACCTTTTCTTGCAAATTAGCTTGCAACTGATGTTAAATTATTAATATAGTATATGGAAAAATATTTTCTCATAGCTTACATTTACAAAGTATAGAAAGCAAACTTGGAGATATACCTCTCTTCCAAAAGAGTATCAATCAAAGGAAATAGGCCCCTTTTAAAATCAGTACCAAGAACATGCTTCAAGGCCACCAACAATTCCTGAGGGAAAACATTAATCAAAGATGAAAAACACTAATAAAAATACCTGCAAATAACTCAGCAAAATAAACTAGCAAATAATTCAACCTTCCTGATTGAGACGGAATCAGGACAAGTAACAAGCAAGTTCACAATACTTCTGCATATACTTTCCTCATGAGGCTTGATATAGTCCGCGAAACTCTTGAGTAAGTAAGTTAGGAATGATACAGTCTGCAATAGTTGGAGATTGTAGCACTTTAATATTTGAGTCTTAGAAATAGCTCTTGAAGCCCAAAGGTATCAAGAGTTCGTATAAATGAGTCGTGATGAAACCAAAAATTGAACAATACTTATGTTATTACCTTCACTTGTGCGCCTTTCAACTCAACAAAATGATTCCTCAGATGATGAGGAACCTTCTCAGGACCAGGAAAAGAGATAGCAGTGACCATCAATGGCAACAAGTTAGGGATATTTGTTTGAGCCAGGCGACTGTACAACTGAAACAGAAACATTACTACCAATGGACTTTCTGTAACAATTTTGAATGATCTGGTACTTGGATTAAGCTGCCCATTTGCAGTAACCGTGGTAGAGAATAGCTGATCAGAACTGTCCACTGGCTTAACATCTTCCCTAATAGCCCCGCTTTCAAAAAAATAGCTAACTGTGTGTTCGAAGTTTTGATAAATTGTTCCGACAAAGTCTAGGAATGGCTGAACCTCATTTTCCAGTGTCGGTCTGAAATTTCTTAGGAGATCGAAGATAATACGAATACAAATCAAACCATTCTCTTCATTATCACTTGTGAGCACTTGCATAGCAACCTTTAACAGGTCCTGAACAAATGGACGGAGGACTTCGCTATGCGGAAGACGGTTGAGGACCTCAACAATTATATTCCGTAGCTTATGCTCAGGATTATCTGTTAATTGTGGCCTGGTTATTTGCAGCACAAGCACCGAGAAAGCACGAAAGTAGCACTTGAGGAAGTTTAAATACTCAGCAGTGTGAGCAATTTCCAAACTGTCTCGTACCTCCATGGCCATTTGAAGCCTGACCTGTATTGCTGTTACAAACGACCCATCGTTATATACCTACTAGCACTTTGCATATGAAAAAACGAAGCAGAATCTGAAACAAACAGATGAGCAAATTATTCAACTTTAATAGATTCTCTCAGACACCAGTAAAACAAAATAATTTCATGCATAATAGAAGGAGAGAATAGAGACCATTAGTTCTTTGATTGCAAATATGCGAAGAAAATTTGGAAAATGAATTATTTTGATTCTTGGGGGTCGATAGAGATTTAGTCGATGGGTTCTACTAATGCCTTAGTTCAAAACACTTGATAAACAACATATTAGAAAAAGGTTCATTTTTGCAGGGGTAACAATGACGTCGAATGCAATTATGGAGTACTAGGAATGGGAAAATATTCAGGGACATCAATACAGACGAAGAAGAAATTAGTACAAATATCATATGAGGACTAAAAACCAAAATGAGCGCTATTCAGAATAAAAATCACTCGTCTGAGCGTGGATGAAAGAGATAAAGATTATTAACTGATCTGGCTTTGTGACAGATCTTCTTGAGTTGCGTAGGCTTGGCTTGCTTGTGTTGCAGGTGCTGCTGGTTTTGCGCCTTAGCAGCTTTTTTTTCTGCTTGGGTTGGTAAGGTAGTTGTTCTGTTCTCTCCGGGCAAGGTTTGCAGGCATAGGATGTGTATATTTCCGGACAAAAAATATACTTACTCATAAAGAAAAGAAAAAAAAGAATCACATAAAATAAGTACACATCAAAGTCTCTGGATCCAGTGAAAACTGAAAACTGAAAACGCTAATCTGATCCATTCAAGCTAAGCTAAACTCTTTTCCACCAAATTGTCCTAAAAAATGCAACTAGCTTAATTGCAATCATCAGAGAGTTACCATACTGCGTCCTACTAACTACATTTCTGACTAACACACCACAGAAGGAATAAAAATGTAAGTGTAAATAAAGAAGGAACTTACGCAGGTCAGGCTCCACAAGATTCCGAGCGTGCTGCTCGAAATTCTGTATCGGACTCATGGCTTCCGACAAGTTATCTAAAAGTTGACTAAACTCTCTCGTGTCGATTCTCAATTCTAGGGTTCAGAAGTGCAAAGGGACGCTATTTAGACCTCAAAACTGTCCTTCTACTAGCTGGTTGACGAATTGAAGAGTGGTGTTCGTCGTTGTCGTTTTGTTGGTGTGTTTAGGGTTTTGGAGAGCTGAACTGTATGTACATAAGTGGTGATGAATTGAGGAAAGCGGTGATGTTCTTCGGCGGGGATGTTGCAGCGGAGGTGAGAGGTTTCCGGTGAGTCTCTCTCTACTCTCTCTCTGTATGCGGAGATAGGGAATGGGGCGGGGGAGTGAGGAAAATGCTTCTGATCGCCAGAAGTGTCCGTCAGCTGAGCCCTTTGAGTTTTTTTTTTTTGCCCTGTTTTTGAAACTCAATATCACTTTTGCCCTGCCTGAAACTCAAATCTCGTTTTTGCCCTGTTTTTAATGAAATCGATTTGGCCCAATTCGATTTCATGCATTTTTGAATGAAACCGATTTCGGCCGAATCGGTTTCGTTGATTATCAACGAAACCGATTTCGCCCAAATCGATTTCATTGCAACGTCCTGCGTGGCATAACCTGGTCCTACGTGGACAGCCGAATTTAATTTTGTTTTGACACGTCAAAACCGATTCTGCGAAATTCGGTTTCATGAAAAATTATTGATGCGATTTGGCTGTATTATTGAAACCGATTTGAGGCGAATCGGTTTTAAGTGGGGCGATTTTGCGTATTATTGAAACCGATTTGGGGCGAATCAGTTGAAATAATTTCAACAACATGTCAGAGACTTTTTCAGACAAAAGGTTTCGTATGAAACCGATTTGGGGCGAATCGGTTTCGAATGAAACCGATTTAACAGGACTCGGTTTCAAACTTGTATAAATCTCGCAACACCAATCTGCATTTTGAACAACAATCCGATTTACTTCTCATTACTTTCCTTCACTGCAACATGTCATATGTTTACAATTCCGATTCTGATGAGGATCCGATGGTTATGTCGACACTAGCGACCCTTGATAACCCAGTAGTTGATGAATACGACATTGATGAAATGGAAGAGATGGAGGAGCGTGCAGCTGAAGATCCCACTACTGAATTCACGCAGCCTCAAATTACTTGGGATCATCCTGATTTTGATGATATCTCAGCATGGGAAACATTTCAACCCGCTGATGAGAATCTGCAAACAATCCATCCTAATTCTCCGTCACTTGCTGTAGGTGAAAGCTGGCGCAAAAAAGATCAAGCCATCTATGCTGTGCGGAAGTACTCCATTCTGAATCGTTTAGAGTTCTTCGTGAAGGAATCTGACAAAACATTAATGGTTTTTGAATGTATGCAGACTGGAGATGTCTGTCCATGGCGAGTTCGCATTGCGATTACGGGTAGAAGAAATTACTGGGTGGTTCGGAAGAACGAACATAACCACATTTGCCAGCATGGGTCTATTCCGTTGTCTAACAGACACCTGAACAAAAAATACGTAGCTGATGAGATCGCGGAGGCGATGAGTGTAAGTTTGCGATTCGATGCACGACAGATTCGTGCTAACATTAGAAGGGAATATGGATATGAAATATCTTACCTGAAGGCGTGGCAAGCGAAGCAGTTGGCGCTTGTTAAACTGTTTGGTGAATGGGATGCGTCATTTGATAAACTACCGCACTTGATGCAGGCGTTGCTGGATCACAATGCAGAGACATTTGTGAAGTGGGATGTAACACCACTCGATAATGGTGCTTGGCAGGTGAATTGTTTATTCTGGGCATTTGCAGAACCCATTAAGGCGTTTACGCATTGCCGTCCCGTGTTGTCGATTGACGGGACACATATGTACGGAAAATGGACCGGTACATTGTTGGTGGCTGTTGGTTTGGACGCCAATAATCATATACTTCCAGTTAGTTTTGCAATAGTGGAGAGCGAGAGTAACTCGAGTTGGAAATGGTTTATGTCTTGCATTCGGGAAGGTGTCACTCAGCGCTCGGGATTGTGCATCATATCCGACAGACACAAGGGAATTCTAGCTGCCATGCGTGAACCCCAATGGTCACCTCCAAATGCATACCATCGTGTATGCGTCCGTCACTTCCAGGGCAATTTTATGTCAAAAGTGAAGGATTTATTTTTGAAAAAGAAACTTGGTCATGTGGCTTATCAGAGGAAGGAACACAAGTTCAAGGCTGAGTATGCTGAGTTGATGGAACTACTGGATGACCTACCACTCGCTCGCAAATGGTTGGAGGATAAGGAACTACATTTATGGACACAAGCATACGACGCAGGTGGGATAAGATGGGGCTCGATGACGACTAATGCTTCTGAGTGTTTTAATAACATTCTTAAAGGTGGGCGCGATTTGCCAATCTCGTCATTGGTGATGTTCACGTTTAGACAAACAGCAGCTTATTTCGTGGAACGTCAACAGTCCCTCTACGATGGCCATGTATCTCCCTTTCCGCCAAAAATTCGTAGGCAGTTGGACAAACTTCGCGCTAGAGCAGATTACCAACGCGTTATGTGCTATGATAGGAATAGAGCAGTGTACGAGGTTACGACAAAGGATAAGCTTAACACCTGGACTGTTCAGTTGATGGAGGGAATATGTTCATGTGGGAAATGGGGATTGCTGCACTACCCTTGTAGTCATGCAATGGCGGCGTGCAAATACGAAAGGGTGGACTATTCTGATTATGTGGCCCCGGAGTACAAGCTGGATGCATACCACGCCACGTGCCAATACAATTTCAATCCTCTGCCTCATGAGAAATTCTGGAGACCTTACGATGGACCGGTACATCTTCCAAACCCCAGGTTCAAACGTAACAAAGTTGGTAGAAATCCGTCAAGGAGGATACCCAGCGAAATGGAACAGAGGGAACAGAGGCATGTGCAGGGCGAATCAAGCACTCAAGGAGCATCTTCATCAAGTCGACCGCCACGATCCCAATGTTGCACCATCTGCCATCAAGCTGGACACAACAGGCGTGCGTGCCCAAGTCGACCTTCTGAATAAACTATCATTTTGTTGTTGTTTACTACATTCCTATTTCCTAATGGTGTTTTCCCGCTTCATGTACTATTAGTTTGTGATTGTTCAGATTAATGCACATAACGTTTCATGCAAAATAAATACATAACAAGTTCATATAAGATTAAAACAAAATAAGCCACCAGTTAACAAATAATCAAAATCTACGTCTGTCTCCCCTTTGCAAATCTCTCAAAGCTGAAAACTGGGGGTCAGGGTGGTTCCGCGAACCTCTACGCGGTCGAGCTCGTGAGGCGGATGTACGCTGCGGACCATCAGTCTGAGGTTGTGAAGAGCTTGAAGGCCGGTCAAAATCATCAGTGTAAGAATCGATTTGGGCATTATCATCATCGTCTTCATCATTCACAGCGGCTTCGCCTGCATTTATATGTAATAAGCAATGTTCTAAAACGAAAATAAATAATAAAAGGGTAAATATAAATGTTTACTAACCTAAGTCGAATGTAACTGTAGCAGGGTCCACACCAACCGCTTCAGCTTGACCATTGCTATCCAAGGTCTCATATGCCTGGTGAAAGATGGTATACAAGGATTGTCGTGTATGAGGTTCAAAACAATAACGAAATGCGTTAGCAGCTTCTCGTGCACAACCAACTAAAGCGCGTACCTGTAAACACAACCAATTGTTAAGCATAAAATACACTACTAAAAATTGTTAAATTTTCGAGAAACTTACATTCTCTGTTAGAACATAACCATCTGGACGGTATGGCTGGTTACCCACCATCTGCTCAGGCGGATTTACCTCTGCCTCATCCGCGTCTTCCGCCACCACTGCATCTTCAGCCGCCTCCTCTATCCTGGGCTGGATAAGCCTGCGCGTGATCAGCGAGTACCAACTATAATACTCGAGTGATGCAATGTCACTATCTGATGCCTCTCCATAAACAATATACTGCAGGCGGTCAGACCACATCTGAATGTATTGATGATAGTGGACCCCCCCAATCCACTTTCGGCTTCCTATTCTTCCCATGATTCTCGTCCGAACAAGCTATCGACTGTAGTGGCACAAACTGACTACACCCAAACTGTCGCATAACACGTCCTGGGTGATGCCACTCGATTACGTTAAAGTGGATTAGCGGCACATTGGCTAACCAAGACTGTCGACCCTCGAGACAAATAGGGTTCAAAAGATGATACAAGCCCTCATCATATGGTCTCCATATGAAATCGCTGATCAACATCTTTTGAAACTCATCGCGGTAGAACAACAAACTACCCTTAGGTACCCCGATGAAATTTTTTGACCCATGCCATTTCCTACACATAAACACAAATATCAATATATATATAGAAAAATTCAAAGTAATTTCTAAATAATATAGAAAATACTTACATAAACGTCCAAGCTCCCCTCTGTAACGGGTCAATATCAGCATCATGTGGTGGCAGGTCCTTAAGCTTACACTTCGGCCTCCCGAAGCGCATACGCTCCCAGCTCCAGAATTGTAATATCAGCACAGCACCACCAATCTGACGTTTACCCGATTTGCTGGCTTTGCACAGCATACTGTACAAATATGCCAGCGCTGCACTCCCCCAGCTGTAGTGTCTGACACTATCAAGATCATCCAATAAGGGCAGAAAGTGGAGTGGGACACTGCTACCGCTGAGTTCTGTAAATAATGTCAATCCCAGCAACTGAAGTATATACGCCCTAGCGTATCTCTTCAGCGTCTCCTCATCAGCATCGGCTGGGATGATCGACATATTTTGTTTAAACCATACCTTCTTCGCCAGCCCCGGTGAGTCCTTGTGAACCGTAGGAATGTCACCAAGCAGTCTCATGCAAATAGGCGGCCACGTCAAGTGCGCATTACCAGTTACAGGTCTTCCTTCAATGGGTAGACCGGTAAGAAGTGCCACATCCTGCAGCGTTATGGTGGCCTCCCCACCATTGAAATGGAAAGTGTGTGTCTCGGGCCGCCACCTCTCGACTAGTGCAGTAATCAACCCAGGATCAGTTTTCACATTAGCCACAATACTCCATGGGTAGAATCCTGCGTTCGCGACATACTGCCTAATGCGTGGATCTGGGGGATCCATGGTAACATGCTTAACCGTAAGCGGTTCGTACATTATTGGATTATTCTGTTACATAAAAAATTTTCAGTATTAGTAACAAATTACATACAAAACATAGACACATTATAAACTAAAATTTGATTAACATGTAAACTTACCGGATGATTCCATATTTCATGAGTTCGGTGGTTAGTCTGCTGAGTAAGAACTGAACCATCGATAGGACCGGGATGAATTATGTCGTCCGCTTCCATATTCGGATTCAAAGTCGACTGCGATGGGACATTTTTTTGAGATGATCGCCTCTGTGATGCCATACCTTCAATAAATAAATAAACATCCTCAACCATTCAATAAGTATTCGAACAATTAAACACAATCAATAATAATTCAACAGAATCAACAAAGATTCAAACAGTTCAACTAAATACCACCTAATTCAACATTTAAATACATACATTTCAACTAATTAAAACATAATTAAACAATTAACACTCAATTACAAAATTAACATCCAATTCACCAATTAACAACCAATTTAATAATTCAACACAAACAACACACCTAATTCAACAATCCAATTCAACAATTCAACAACCTAATTCAACAATTCAATTCAACAACCCAATTCAACAATTCAACAACCCAATTCAACAACCCAATTCAACAATTCAACAACAAAAATCGACAAAAATTCAACAACAAAAATCGAATTTAACACAAACCGATTCGGGAGAATTCGGTTTTAGAATTAGGGGTCATACCTGAGTCGGCTGGGACGTCGGACGGGCGAATCGGACCGGCGAATCGCGGCGGAGGTGCGGCTGAGAGGGAGAGGAGAGGGAGAGGGAGAGGTGAGGGAGGAGGAGCTGCCGGAGGAGAAAAGAATAAAACCCTAGTTTATTTCGTTTGAAACCGAATGCCGCCGAATCGGTTTCGACGTGTCAAAAAATATTGACTTCGTCTGGTCCACGTAGGACCAGGTATGCCACGCAGGATTTTGGAACGAAACCGATTTCGCCCGAATCGGTTTCGTTGATAATCAACGAAACCGATTCGGGCAAAATCGGTTTCATTCAAAAATGCCTGAAACCGAATTGGGCCAAATCGGTTTCATTAAAAACAGGGCAAAAATGAGATTTGAGTTTCAGGTAGGGCAAAAGTGATATTGAGTTTCAAAAACAGGGCAAAAAAAAAACTCGAGCCCTTGGCCTTCCAGATTTTATAACAACTATGTATAGAAAACTAAAAACTGTATTTCAAGTTGACAGCGTTACAATTTAGTCGAAATCTCGGTTATAACAGTGAGGGGCAGTCATTTCATATAATCCGGATTTTTAATGAGAGTTAACAATGTACAAGTTAAGTCCGATTCAGACTTAACAATGATCAGACTTAACTTGGAATGATCAGACTTAACTTGGAATAATCAGACATAGCAAACTAATGTCATTAGTAGCAACGCTAATGTCAACGAAAAACGCACCACTAATGTTAAAGGAAAACGCGACGGACCCGACGAGTCATAAGTATGGAGCCCATCTATCCCTATAATGAACTCAGTCCGAAGCAGCCATACTCATTCATATGGAATTAATCACAACCGCCCAAACATTAATAACGGTCAACTTCCAGCGCTTCAGGCATAAATGTTGGCTGCTAAGACATATCAACTTGTGCAGTGACTTCTACAAGTACACCTGAAGCCACTCATTCCTGATAACAAAACCACACTAGCTATATCCAACCAACCAAATCAATCTTTTGTTCGATGGCTACATTAGTAGCACTCGTCGGGTCCGCCGCGTTTTCCTTTAACATTAGTGGCGTGTTTTCCTTTGACATTAGCGTTGCTACTAATGTCTCCACAAAATGCGATACCCACTGAGTCTCGACTTCGTCTATTGATTTTACCATCCAAATGACTTCGGATGCTCTCGCTGTGAACTAGAGAGTTGTAGGGAATTGAGTTAGCTATGCAACGCCATGTAGCTCGTATTTTTCTGATCAACGGTCCATTCCCAGCGCTCCATCGAACGTCCAGAGGGATGATTTGCCATTGTGGTGTTTTTGGCACAAAATGCCATCTTTTATGCGTGTGTCCTCCTAAAGCTTCCGAAACACCTGAAATGCAAAACCATGTGATGGGACGTATTTATACGACTCATTATATCAAGTTAAACCCACCAAATTAGACACTTTGTCTTAATAACTTTTACTTGTTAGTTCCATTTTGCATTTCAGGCATTTTGGAGGTCTTAAGAAGAAGCAAGCTTAAAAAGGGAGATTTGTGCCAAAAAGCATCACATGTCAATTCTGGCCGAGGAAATTCAACCATGTCCGAGAAATCTCGACCTGGGCCCGAGGATCCCAGCCGGGACCAAAAAATCCAGTCGGGAACCGAAGAACTCCAACCGGGCCCGTCCGAGAAATCCTCTCCAGTGCCCAAGGCCCGTGACCGAGAAGACTCGCCACTGCGCCGAGAATTGCAGGACCTCGTCCGAGAACCAGCGCCCGAGGATTATTGCCAGTGTGCCGAGGCCCGTTCGACCAAGCACCGACCAGAACTTCCCACCAGGCCACGACCCTTTTCCGGCCAGAATCCGGCCAAGAGACCTTCAAGGGCCCGGTTTGTATTCACTTCAACATGCCAGAACCGTGGTCCAAAGAGCAAGAACGCAAGGTCCAATTATCGGGTCCGTCCGAGGCCAAACAGCCGAGTTCTTGGTCATTCTAGGACAAATCATAATTCCGGCCGGGCCCTGGCAAAACTAGCTCGAGCATTGGTCTTGAAATCACCTCAGGATGCTAGAACCATTGCCCAAAAGCTGAGAACGCATTACCGAGGACTCAAGCCCGCTCAAGGCCAAACTAGGGCAATTCCGGCCGTTTTGAGATTTCGACCATGCTCCGGGCAGAATCTGGCCAAACATCCTTCTTGAGTTCATTTTGTATGGACTATTTCGTTCCAAATCAGCTGTCCAAACGCCAAGAGGCTCCGACCAAAATTCTGGCCAGATTCCGGCCAAGTACAACCAAGTCCAACCAAGTTCCGGCCAAGAAGTTCGAACCAAGAACCGAATTCCCAATATTTCGGTTAACTTCTACTATTCATTTCTGTTAAGTTTTGGAGTCCGGTTTGCCTCAACCAAGCCAAGTCGGTTAGCCTCATCTAGTCCAAGTTGGTTGCCCTTTGAGAGGAGCCATGTGCAAGTCATTGGCCTTTGATATGCAAGAGACAAGTTCAAGTGGTGGCTTTTGGCTTGAAATATCCAAGTGGTGGCTTTTGGAAGAACCAATCAAAGTGGCTTGCTTTTGGGATATTTGCAAATCCAAACTTAGCCCCAAGTCTTCCATTTCTTATAAATAGAGGCATTGGCCTTAGATATCAAACATGTACATATTATGGAGAACAGAGCTTATCTCTTTTCTCCACACTTCAATGAAAACACATTTCTACTTTGTTCTTGCTTTCGTCCGTGCTCTTGTTCTTGCAAACCTTACATTCCTTTGTCAATTTCGAGCTCTCTTTACTTTTGTTATTGAAGCCACGGTTACTCTCACTTTGTTCTTGATTTGGAGCTCCTCTCCCCTTTACTTTCTTGTTCAAAGCCACGGCTACTTGTATTCCTTGACATGAATACAAGTAGCTAATGCTTCCTTTCCTTTTCTTGTTTCAAGCTCATGGTTTCCCTTTACTTTTACTTGTTCTTGTGTTGGTTACTTTACTTTCCTTGTTCTAGCAAGGCTACTTGTATTCATTGACATGAATATGAGTAGCTAAGCTATTCTTTTTACTTTCTTGTTGTGTTCCACAAAGCTTTCGGTTTTCTTTGTTTTCCTTGTTCAAGTCACGGTTACTTGTATTCCTTGACATGAATACAAGTAGCTAAGGCTTATATTCAGTTTAGGGGTTCTCTTATACTATGACAATGTTTTGAGACCCTTTTACTTAATGCTTTTTGTGTTCAACTAGTTCTCGTGCCATTATTCGGTTGAACAACAAGGCTAAGTGGATGCATCGAAAGGGCAAAGCTTAGCCGGGTAGTTCAATCCAGATTAGACAACAAAACCAAGTGGATGCATCGAAAGGGCAAAACTTGGTAGAGTAGTCTAATCCTTCTTTAAAACCACTTGGTTGATCGGAAATGTGAGATCAAGTGGCTGCACATAGGCTAATACATCTTGAAAAGGATTATTAGTCTAGGCAGAACTAGAAGTCTATGTCTTGTTTTTGGAGTGGATTGTGGTGTAAGCGCTTTAAAAGGCCTTACTTTAGGGTTTAAGTCTTGAAAAGGAATAAATCCACACTTATGAACACAAAATAGATCATTTGAAGTCAATGATGGATGTGTCACTAGTTGAGACCCTAGACTGAATATCTTTCTTATGTGAATATCTTTCTTGCACTTACTTTCAGCACATTTACTTTTCAGCACTTACTTTTTCGCATTACTTTCAGCACTTACTTTCAGTCTTTACTTTTACGCACTTTACTTTCAGTCTTCACTTTCTTGCACTTACTTTCAGTACTTTACTTTCAGTATTTACTTTCAGTTCAGCATTTACTTTCTTTACTTTCAGTCATTTACTTTTCAGTTTATAAAACCCAAAAAACCCAAATGTTTTTACTTTCTTTTTTCTGTTTTTTTAAGAACAACTATTCCACACTGACTCTCTTGGGTTCGACCCCTACTTACCGCTTGCTAATCCAATAGTGAGCCACGAGTAGTGGAACTATAAATGTAAATTTTGCAGCGCACAACGACGTGCTGTCAAATTTTGGCGCCGTTGCCGGGGAGTCATGCAATCGGAATAGATGTTCTTCTTTTTTGTTTATTTTCTTTCCCTTTCTTTTTTATGCCATTTCCTTTGTTAACTTACTTTTTGTGTCGTTGAGTAGTCATTACACATAGTAGTTAGCATGTTTTCCTTTTCCCTTTAAATTTTTTATCTTTTTGAAATTTTTTGAAAACAAACTTTCATGATGTAAAATAGATAGATCCAATTCATGCATTTACCTTGTGAAAACTTAATTGTGTAAAGAACGTGTGAATTTAACTATCTACTTGTCTTTGTGTGCCGGGGAGGTATTTCCATATGCTCGCGGGCTATGATTGGACCTCCCAAAAGTGAAGGAAATGGACAAGCAATTCACAAAGGAGCAAGGCTCAAAAGTAAAATCAAAGGCCGAAGGCCAATTTGTGAAGATTCAACACAAATCAAGTGAAGTACTCAAATTCCATATCAAAGGCCAAAGGCCAAAGTCACTACAAAAAGCTGTCCTACCACACAAACAAAGAAAAAGAGCTCAACCTTTGAAGCCCGAACAAATCAAGTGCTAGAGAAAGCAACCAACATAACCATATAGTATGAATTCGGAACCGATAGTGCAGTTCAAGGGCCTCAAAAGTGGCTATCTCCCATTCATCCAAATTGGTTTGCATCTCGGCTCAAAGGTACAAGTATCAAGTTAACTTCCATGTTTGAGCATGATTTCGTTTGGTAACAAGTAAGTTATGCATGGAACGGTGAAGTCTAGACTAACATTCTAACATCCATATCTTGGACTTTTTGTTTATTAGTTGTTCCTCTTTTGACCTAAGGGCCTTGTTTGGGATGAACAAGTTTAAGTGTGGGGGTGTGATGGGACGTATTTATACGACTCATTATATCAAGTTAAACCCACCAAATTAGACACTTTGTCTTAATAACTTTTACTTGTTAGTTCCATTTTGCATTTCAGGCATTTTGTAGGTCTTAAGAAGAAGCAGGCTTAAAAAGGGAGATTTGTGCCAAAAAGCATCACTAGTCAATTATGGCCGAGGAAATTCAACCATGTTCCAGAAATCTCGACCAGGGCCCGAGGATCCCAGCCGGGACCGAGAAATCCAGTTGGGGACCGAAGAAC
The DNA here is from genome assembly GCA_033675215.1 of Rhodiola kirilowii. Taxonomy (NCBI): domain Eukaryota; kingdom Viridiplantae; phylum Streptophyta; class Magnoliopsida; order Saxifragales; family Crassulaceae; genus Rhodiola; species Rhodiola kirilowii. The sequence goes on along the minus strand of CM066193.1, from coordinate 14,783,703 downwards.
TCCAACCGGGCCCATTCGAGAAATCCTCGCCAGTGCCCAAGGCCCGTGACCGAGAAGACTCGCAAGTGCGCCGAGTATTGCAGGACCCCGTCCGAGAACCAGCGCCCGAGGATTATCGCCAGTGTGCCGAGGCCCGTTCGACCAAGCACCGACCAGAACTTCCCACCAGGCCACGACCCTTTTCCGGCCAGAATCTGGCCAAGAGACCTTCTTGGGCCCGGTTTGTATTCACTTCAACATGCCAGAACCGTGGCCCAAAGAGCAAGAACGCAAGGTCCAATTTCCGGGTCCGTCCGAGGCCAAACAGCCGAGTTCTAGGTCATTCTAGGACAAATCATAATTCCGGCCGGGCCCTGGCAAAACTAGCTCGAGCATTAGTCTTGAAATCAACTCAGGATACTAGAACCGTTGCCCAAAAGCTGAGAACGCATTGCCGAGGACTCAAGCCCGCTCAAGGCCAAACTAGGGCAATTCCGGCCGTTTTGAGATTTCAACCATGCTCCGGGCAGAATCTGGCCAAACATCCTTCTTGAGTTCGTTTTGTATGGACTTTGTCATTCCAAATCAGCTGTCCAAACGCCAAGAGGCTCCGACCAAAATTCCGGCCAGATTCCGGCCAACTCTGGCTAAGCTCCGATCGAGCTCCGATCAAGCTATGGCCATGTACAACCAAGTCCAACCAAGTTCCGGCCAAGAAGTTCCAACCAAGAACCGAATTCCCAATATTCCGGTTAACTTCTACTATTCATTTCGGTTGAGTTTTGGAGTCCGGTTTGCCTCAACCAAGCCAAGTCGGTTGGCCTCATCTAGTCCAAGTTGGTTGCCCTTTGAGAGGAGCCATGTGCAAGTCATTGGCCTTTGAGATGGAAGAGACAAGTTCAAGTGGTGGCTTTTGGCTTGATATATCCAAGTGGTGGCTTTTGGAAGAACCAATCAAAGTGGCTTGCTTTCGGGATATTTGCAAATCCAAACTTAGCCCCCAAGTCTTCCTTTTCCTATAAATAGAGGCATTGGCCTTAGATATCAAACATGTACATATTAGGGAGAAGAGAGCTTATCTCTCTTCTCCACACTTCTACTTTGTTCTTGCTTTCGTCCTTGCTCTTGTTCTTGCAAACCTTACTTTCCTTGGTCAATTTCGAGCTCTCTTTACTTTTGTTATTGAAGCCACGGTAACTCTCACTTTGTTCTTGATTTGGAGCTCCTCTCCCCTTTACTTTCTTGTTCAAAGCCACGGCTACTTGTATTCCTTGACATGAATACAAGTAGCTAATGCTTCCTTTCCTTTTCTTGTTTCAAGCTCACGGTTTCCCTGTACTTTTACTTGTTCTTGTGTTGGTTACTTTACTTTCCTTGTTCTAGCAAGGCTACTTGTATTCCTTGACATGAATATGAGTAGCTAAGCTATTCTTTTCACTTTCTTGTTGTGTTCCACAAAGCTTTCGGTTTTCTTTGTTTTCCTTGTTCAAGTCACGGTTACTTGTATTCCTTGACATGAATACAAGTAGCTAAGGCTTATATTCGGTTTAGGGGTTCTCTTATATTATGACAATGTTTTGAGACCCTTTTACTTAATGCTTTTTGTGTTCAACTAGTTCTCGTGCCATTATTCGGTTGAACAACAAGGCTAAGTGGATGCATCGAAAATGTAAAGCTTAGCCGGGTAGTTCAATCCAGATTAGACAACAAAACCAAGTGGATGCATCGAAAGGGCAAAGCTTGGTAGAGTAGTCTAATCCTTCTTTAAAACCACTTGGTTGATCGGAAATGTGAGATCAAGTGGCTGCACATAGGCTAATATATCTTGAAAAGGAGTATTAGTCTAGGTAGAACTAGAAGTCTATGTCTTGTTTTTGGAGTGGATTGTGGTGTAAGTGCTTGAAAAGGCCTTGCTTTAGGGTTTAAGGCCCTGTCCAATTGAACTTTTATTTTCGACTTATAAGTCACTATAAGTTAATATCAGTCACTATAAGTTAATATCAGTCACTATAAGTTAATATCAGTTAAGATCATTTAAGTTAAGTTTCAGTTAACTTGGGTCATACCATCATACTATTCATCATCATACTATCATACTATTCATCATACCATGATCATCATCATACCATCACACTATTCATCATCATCATCATACTATTCATCATACCATCACACTATTCATCATACCATAACCATTATCATCATACTTTTCATCATACCATCATCATCATCATTATCATCATACTATTCATCATACCATCATCATCATACTATTCATCATACCATCACACTATTCATCATCATACCATCATCATCACACTATTCATCATACCATCATCATCATACCATCATACTATTCATCATACCATCATCATCATCACACTATTCATCATAACATCATCATCATACTATTCATCATCATCATACTATCATACTATTCATCATCATCACAACCATACTATTCATCATACCATCATCATATTATCATACTATTCATCATACCATCATCATCATACTATCATACTATTCATCATACAATCACCATCATACCATCATACTATTCATCATCATCATACTATTCATCATACCATCATCATCATAATATTACTATTCATCATCATAAAATTACTATTCATCACCATCATCAGTATATTACTATTCATCATCATCATAAAATTACTATTCATCATCAGCATCACAACCATCACCATCATCAGTATATTACTATTCATCATCATAAAATTACTATTCATCACCATCATCACCCCATCATCATCATCAGTATATTACTATTCATCATCATCATAAAAATACTATTCATCATCGTCATCACTACCATCATCATCATAATAGTACTATTCATCATCATCATCAGTATATTACTATTCATCATCATCATCATCATATACTATTCATCATCATCATCACACCCATCACCATAAAATTACTATTCATCATCATCATAATATTACTATTCATCATCATCATCACAACCATCATCATCATAATATTACTATTCATCGATCAACATAAGTTTCAGTTAAGTTAATATAAGTTAATATCAGTTAAGATCATTCACTATAAGTTAATATCAGTTAAGATCATTCACTATAAGTTAATATCAGTTAAGATCAACTAAGTTAAGTCAAATATAAGTCAAAATGGACAGACCCTAAGTCTTGAAAAGGAATAAATCCACACTTATGAACACAAAATAGATCATTTGAAGTCAATGATGGATGTGTCACTAGTTGAGACCCTAGACTGAATATCTTTCTTAAGTGAATATCTTTCTTGCACTTACTTTCAGCACATTTACTTTTCAGCACTTACTTTTTCGCATTACTTTCAGCACTTACTTTCAGTCTTTACTTTTACGCACTTTACTTTCAGTCTTTACTTTCTTGCACTTACTTTCAGTACTTTACTTTCAGTATTTACTTTCAGTTCAATATTTAATTTCTTTACTTTCAGTCATTTACTTTTCAGTTCATAAAACCCAAAAAACCCAAATGTTTTTACTTTCTTTTTTGTCTTTTTAAAGAACAACTATTCCATACTGACTCTCTTGGGTTCGACCCCTACTTACGGCTTTCTAATCCAATAGTGAGCCACGAGTAGTGGAACTATAAATGTAAATTTTGCAGCGAACAACGACGTGCTGTCAAATTTTGGCGCCGTTGCCGGGGGTGGCCGGTGGTCCGACGGTGGTGGCCAGAGGTGGGCGGCGGCGGTGGCGGTGGTGGTGCTGGTCTAACTTAACTTAACTTAACTGACATTTATATAAACTTATATTGACTAAAAGTAACTTATATTGATTGAAAGGAACTTATCTTATCTTAACCGTCAAAAACTTAAGTTCAAATGGACAGGGTGATGGACCATAATTGTATGAATCATAAACACAGATAAACCCACCAAATTAGACGCTTTGTCTATTTAACTTTTGCTTGTTAGTTTCGATATTTATCTACAGGGTATTTTGAAGTCTAGAGAGAATACAGGCTGAGGAGGACTTTTTAAGCTGAATATGAATTACAAGTCATTCCAAGTCACGACCAGACTCCGACTATACAAATCTCATGAACCTGACGTGGAATCACTCAAAACAAATCCAACCGAAGGGCAACCAGAGTCAGTCCGGAGCTGAAAGGAGCCGATGGCTTTTGGGGAAAAGATCTCAAACTCACTCATCCTCTCCCCTCATGCCACATGGGCGGCGGCTAAGCTTCCTCCTCTCCCCTTCCTCCACATGGGCCGGCGGCTCCTCCCCTTGATGACCTCATCCGGCGGCTTTGCTCTCCTCCATGGGTTGCTTGCCATGTGTCTTCACTTCCTCCACAAGTTACTCCTCCCTTAGCCTATAAATACCATGCTCCCTTCCATTTGTAATCATCCCACCCTCATCCCATTTTGTGTGCAAGAAGCACAAAACACTTATCTCTCTAGATTTGGGCACTACTCTTGTAAACATTTGTTTTTAATCTATAATACTCCTGTTGGTTCTTGAGTATTCTATTAGTTCTTGAGTTTACTCCTGTTGGTTCTTGAGTATTCTCCTTTACTTACTGTCTTTCAAAAACCCTCGAGTACTTAGCTATGGTATCCACCTCTATGGATATTCGTAGCTAAACCCTTCATTCGGTTGAAGGGGTGTACTTGTGTCATAAAATGTTTTAGGCTCTACTCTTAATGCCTCTATGTGTTCAAAACTTGTTCTATGTGCCACATATTAGGTTAGAACTTCCAAGGTTGAGTGGATGCTTGAAATAGCAAAACTCTTCTGTGGGGTTCGTAAACATACTCGGATAAGTGGATGCTTGGAATGGCAAAACTTATCTGAGGAGTTTGACCTCTTTAAAACACCATTTGGTTAATCGGGAATGATTGATCAAATGGATGCACATAAGGCTAATATACCTTGGAATGTGGTATTAGTCTAAATAGAACAAGTGCTCTATGTCTTGGAATGGACTAGACAGTGTAGCAAATCAAGTGCTTGGAATGGCCTTGATACACTTTTGAATACATAGTATGATCATTAGAGGTCAATGATAAACAGACTTTGATACAAGGCCCCTAAAACCGAATACTTTCCTTAACTTAAAACATCACCTGCACTTTACTTTTCGGTCTCAATATCAACTGCAATATCAACCGCTTACTCTCCGCAAATCTTGTCCTTCACGCAACCACTCTCTGTAAGTCTTCTCCTTTTACTTTCAGTACTTTACTTTCAGTAATTTACTTTCTGCACTAAAATCCCAACCAACCCACTTACTTTTCTGTAATAAGACTAAAATCAACAACCAACCACTCACCTTTCATCGCTAAAACCTCAATCCACCAAAAATCATGCTCCCTTTCAGTACACTCATCAAAGAGCAACTATCCCCCTAATTCCCTTGGGTTCGACCCCTACTTACCACTTGCTACCCAGTAGTGAAGTCGCGAGTAGCGGACTTATAAATGTATTATTGACTTTTGCACACGACGACTATGCATCCGTCAAAATTGGCGCCGTTGCCGGGGAATTAGTTACTTAATCGGATAAGTTCTTTGAATCGATACTCGCTTCAAAACAACCATGTCTCGCGAAGAAAGCCACCATGACTACCAGGATGACGACGAGATAAACCTATACGATCGAATGATGAGGTGCCACTTCCATTTGTCGACGATCCGGAACAACTCATCAGAAACAGAAGAGCCCGTGATAGGGAGGCCATCAGAAGAAACCAAGAACCACCCGAGGACTGAAATGCAGCTGGTCCAGTACAACCTCCTATACGTCCCCCACGCCCTCAACCTCGACACGTACCAAGGCAAGAACCTGCCTACGATGACTACTATGGTAATAACAACTACCGTGCACCTACTATGGGAGAACTCAATGCCCCAGATTTCGAAACGCAACCATGGTGCATTCACGAGGGCCCTGAACTGGAGTATATTACCATCAACGCATCAGTGGCCCATAGCTTGCCCAAGTTCTCAGGAGCTCATGGAGAATCGGCGACAACTCATCTCCAACGCTTACATGGCATTTGCCAAAATCTAAAGCCCAATCGAGTGAATATAGACGACTTCAAGTTGAAGGCGTTCTATTTTTCACTCATTGACTCGGCAAACGACTGGTTTCTTTCACTGCCTTCCGGTAGCATCAGAATATGGGCTCAGATGCAAAGGAAATTTCTAGACAAATACTACCCAGCAGGAAGAGCAATGCAAGTAAGAAGGCAACTACAAGACATCAAGCAAGGACCCAATGAAACCATGTACGATTACCTGGAAAAATTCAACCACCTGGAGAGAAGCTGCTGTACCCTTGGACTGTCCGAGAAACTCATCATCGAGTACCTCATTGATGGATTAAGACCCTTAGACAAAATGCTCCTGAATGCCTCAGCTGGAGGATCCATGATGAATCTATCATTAAGTGGCATAAGGGATCTCATCGCCAACGTTGCTGAAAATGCCCGATTTAGAGAGGAGACTACTCGCCAAGATGAATTCTCCCGAACAAAAAACGTAGCACAAGCAGAGACATCAGTAAACTCCATGCCTAAAGAGATGAGACAAATAAAGGAGATGATGATTCAGATCCTACGAAGACATCCAGTTCCAGTAAAACCTTGCGAACTTTGTGATTCTACGAACCACAAAACTAACGCATGCCCGACATTAATAGAAGAGGAACCGGCAGAAATAAATGCAGTGGGAGGATACCAAGGATACAATAACCACAACAGCAACGACAGAGCCGGATCAAACGGACAGTATAATCAAGCGACCAATTCGAACTGGCGGAACGAGAACCATCCTTCGAGGGAGACACAACCAGCTGTCCCTCAACTAGCCCAGTCATTCTATCAACCGCTCCACCAACAGTACAACCAGAACGCCCCACCAGCAAACCAGTACCAAGCAAGCTCGAGCAATCGTCAAGGACCAAACAAGTCACTTGAGGACATGATGATGCAATTGTCAGGTACTGTGCAGCAGTTGAATACTACTATGCATCAAAACCAAGCCGAAACAAAGGGAGAATTATCGGACTTGAAGAAGCAAATCTCCCAACTCGATGCCTCAGTGTCCGCACTCACTAATGAGCCCGGCAGACTCCCTTCACAAACTATCAAAAATCTAAAGGCAGTTGTCAGCATGGTAACAATGTCAGACATAAAGGAGGCACTAGAAGAAGCGGCACAACCCTCATTAACAACTACAGAAGCAAAGAAAGAAGAGTTCATTGGTATGATATGGGAAGATGAATCACATGCCCAGTCACTCGGAGAACTAATAGCCATGGAAGAACTCAAAAAAGCACAAACTGCATCCCTACTGGCAAAACAACAACGAGGACCCGAAGCTTACAAACCTACAACCAAACACTTCAATCATAGGTGTCGTCCTGGTTGGAATCAAGAAGAAGACCGACCCATCGATGGCAGAAAGTGGGTCACTGATGGAACATAATTGTATGAAACATAAATGCAGTTAAACCCACAAAATTAGACTGTTTGTCTATCTAACGTCTACGTGTTAGTCCCGATATATTTTCACAGGGCATTTTAGAGACTGAAGTGAAAACACGCTAAGGAGAGGATTTTATGCTGAAAAGATAACAAGAGTCAATCCAAGGTCAAGATCATATGCCGACTGAAGAAATATCAAGGATCCTGACGTTGAATTGACCATAACAAATTAATCAGAAGAATCAGGAGTGGAGTCAAGACAGCTCGGGGAAGAAACACATTGACAGTTTTGTGAAAAGACTGCACAAAACTGTACAAAACTCACATTTGGGCAAGATGACCGACCACTTGAAGAAGTGGTGGCCAAAGGAGGAGCTCCTCCTCCTTCCACCACCGGCAACCGGCGGCTCCTCCACCCATGGTGACCGGCGGCTTTGCTCCTCCTTCACATGGCACCTCCTCCTTCCTCCTCTTCTCCTCCCTTGGATCAAAAGACATGTGCATCCATCTCCACCACCCATCTCCTCCCCTTTTGGCTATAAAAGGAGGCCTCCTCCTCCTCCAAAAACACACCTCAATCTAAAATTCACTTCTCTCTCTAGAAGTTGTAACATTTGTAATGTTGTAATCTTGGCTTTGGAAATAAAGGATAGCTCCCTTGGCGCTTCAACGGTTGTAAGTAATTCTTAGTATTTATTCAACTGTTTTATTTCCTTAGTTATAATGTTTAGCGCGATAAATAGTAGCTAAACTAGTAGTTCGGTAGAAGGGGCGCACTTGTATTATAAAATGTTTTAAGACTATTAACTTAGTGTCTAGTCTTAGTATTCAAAACTTGTTCTATGTGCCATATATCAAGTCAGAGTTTCTAAGGTTGAGTGGAAGCTGTCACAAGCAAAGCTCTTCCGTAGAAATTCGTGATCATACTCGGTAAGTGGAAGCTGTCACAAGCAAAACTTATCGAGGAGTTCGACTTATCTAAAACACCACTTGGTCAAAAACGTAACTGGGAGATCAAGTGGATGCACTTACAGCTAAGATACTTCGAAAGAAGGAATTAGTTTTGCTTAGAACAAGTGTTGCTTTAAACGATGTTGCAAGTCTTGCGCTACGAAAGGGCCTCGATTCATCTTTGAATACTTAGATAATTCACTAAATGTCAATGATAAATAGGATATAATACAAGGCCCCTAAAACCGAACATTTCACTTTAATTATAAACTATAATTTACTTTCCAGTATTAAAATCAACCAACCAACCAATCAATCAATCAAAATAGCTGGTAGCTTTAAAACCAACCAACCGACCTTAAACACGCTCCCACGCTGCGTAATCCCCCCGAAGAACAATTATTCCCCTGGTTCCCTTGGGTTCGACCCCTACTTACCAAGTACTACCCAGTAGTATAGTTGCGAGTAGCGGACTATAAATTTATTTGCACAATCGCTTTGACAATGAGCGGTTCTGTCAAATTGGCGCCGTTGCCGGGGAACTAGTCATCGGATAACTGTTCTTTGAATCGTTACGCGCTTCAAAACAACCATGTCTCGCAAAGAAAGTCACCATGACTACCAGGATGACGAAGAAATAAACCTGTACGATCAGAATGATGAGGTACCATTTCCATTCGTCGACGATCCGGAACAACTCATCAGAAACAGAAGAGCTCGTGATAGGGAAGCAGTCAGGAGAAACCAAGAATTACCCGAGGACCGAAATGCAGCTGGTCCAGTATGACCTCCTATTCATCCCCCACGACCACAACCTCAACCTCGATACATGCCAAGAAGAGAACCCGCTTTCGACGACTACTACGGAGATAACTACTACCGTGAACCGACGATGGGCGAGTTAAATGCCCCTAATTTCGAGACACAGCCATGGTGCATCTACGAAAGCCCTGAATTAGAAAACATAACCATCAACGCATCAGTGGCACACAGCTTGCCAAAATTCTCAGGATCTCAAGGGGAATCTGCCGCAACTCACCTTCAACGCCTACATGGCATTTGCCAGAATCTAAAGCCCAACCGAGTGAATATGGACGACTTCAAGTTAAAGGCGTTCTATTTTTCCCTCATAGACTCGGCAAGCGACTGGTTCCTTTCATTGCCTTCCGGAAGCATCAGAACATGGGCTCAGATGCAGAAGAAATTCTTAGACAAATATTATCCGGCTGGAAGAGCAATACAAGTAAGGAAGCAACTACAGGAAATCAAACAAGGTCCCAATGAAACCATGTACGATTACCAGGAAAAGTTCAATCACCTAGAAATGAGCTGTTGTACCCTTGGACTGCCCGAGAAACTCGTCATCGAGTACCTCATTGATGGATTAAGACCATTAGACAAAATGCTCTTGGATGCCTCAGCGGGAGGGTCCATGATGAATCTATCATTAAGTGGCATCAGAAATCTCATCGCCAACGTTGCTGAAAATGCTCGATTTAGAGAAGAGACCACTCGCCAAGATGAATTCTCTCGATCAAAAAGGGTGGCACAAACCGAGGCATCAGTAAACTCCATAACTGAAGACATGAAACAGTTAAAGGAGATGATGACTGAGATCATGCGTAGACAGCCAGTTACAGTAAAACCTTGCGAGTTTTGTGGTTCTACAGACCACAAAACGGACGCATGCCCAACATTGATAGAAGAAGAACCGGCTGATGTAAATACAGTGGGAGGATATCAAGGATACAACAACGACAGAGCAGGACAAAATAGATAATACGGTCAAACATCCAACCCAGGCTGGCGTAACAACAACAGCTATCTTCAGACGGAGACACAACCAGCTGTCCCTCAACTAGCGCAGTCATTCTACCAACCACCCCACCGACAATATCACCAGAACACTCCATCGGCAGGCCAATATCACCAAAAAGGGCCAAATCAGTACCAAGCCAGACCGAGCAATCAGCAGGAACCAAGCAAGTCGCTCAATGACACGATGAAGGAGCTCACGGGAAACATTAATCAATTGGGTACTTCACTACACCAGTACCAGGCAAAAACTGACGGTGCAATTTCAGAATTGACCAAACAAATGTCCCAGCTCGCCACCGCAATATCAACACTCACTACTGAACCTGGCAGACTTCCTTCACAGACCATCCAAAATCCTAAGGCGGACATAAGCATGATAAGGAGATCAAACATGAAGGTTACTCTAGGAGAAGTAGCACGGTCCCCAACCTACGGACTTACAAACAATCACTTCAACCGTAGGAGTCGACCTGATTGGAATTAAGAAGAAGACCGACCCAATGATGGCAAAACATGGGTTACGCATGCTGACAATGGACGGTACGCGTTTACTGTTTGCGTAACACCGCCGCCGATCACACACTTTGACATACCAGCATCTGGTTGGGACTCCCCAAATAATATTATTGCTTCGAAGCAAAATATTAAAGGATCCGAGTATGCAAATTCTAAGCCAGGGAGTGGGCAGAATAGTCCGACAATAGAAAGAGCCCTCACTTCAGATCATGAGCCACAACCGGAAAGAAATAAAGACCCGGGGCCTTTACAATCACCTGTGGTATTGGTGAAACCCAGATCCAAAAATGCTTAGTCGATCTTGGGGCTGCTGTCAACGCCATGCCTTCCTCCTTGTATTACCTACTAGGACTTGGTCCGTTGAAACCACCTCGATCAAATATCGAGCTAGGAGATAAATCATGCATCCGCCCGTTTGGAGAACTGGAAGATGTAATACTCCATGTGGGAGAACTTGTCGTTGCTGCAGACTTCTATGTAATACCAACAGAAGAAACCTGCGAAGACGACCTACCAACAATAATATTGGAACGACCATTCCTCTACGCCACTAAAGCAAGAATCGATGTGGGCAAGGGGTCATTATCACTTAAGTTCGGCGGCAAAATTGCACACTTCTACATTAATAAGAGCCGCCCGGACACGAAGAAACCGCCAGACATAACACCTATCTCAGATCACGGTGCACAGTTTTCTGACCTGTCATTAGGGACCAGAAAAGTATCAAGACCAGCAGCTATGGTCAAAGGTCTTCCACCTTCTCAGAAACATTGGAAAGAGAAAACACCAAAACCATGGAGCTCTTACTCCAGCAAGAAGTCAGGAAGAAGCAACACTGGAACGGTGGCAAAGTTTGACCTCAGCCACCCATGGGACCCAAACCAGTAATCCACAACGAGGTACTGTCGAGCCAACGACGTTAAACAAGTGCACTGGTCGGGAGGTAACCCGACACTATCTTACTTTTCCGCACTTTAATTTCTGTCATTTAAATTCAGTATTTAGTTTTAAGCTTGCATGACTTTTGAACTAAGGCACGCCTTCGTTCAAAAGTGGGGGGGTGAGAACCACCTATGTACATAAATAACATGCAGCTGTTTTTCTTTTTTTAGTAATAGTATCTTTTTGAAAATATGAACTTAAGAATGTGAAAAAGATAAATCATAATTCATGCATTAACCTTGTGAAAATTCAACTGTTTAAAAACTTAGAATGTAACTTTCCATTTGTCCTTTGTGCTGAGATAACTAGGGATGTGGAGTTGATAGAAATGCCCTAGAGAGGCTTGGCAAGCAATCGAAGGATCATATCAAACTATATGGTTTTCGAAGTCAATAGAGGCTGCACTTCGGGTTTTCAGTGAATAATTGAAGTCAACTCCGCCAAGAAGCATCTATGCAAAGGCGAGGACGGGAATCAGACCGTCCTCTCTCTAGTCAAAATAGTCGAGAAAATAGATGGGCGACCCTCATCTTGACCCGCGCAAAACGACAAAGACGAGAGGAGCGGGGAGGTATTTCCATAGGCTTGCGGGCGATGATTGGACCTCCCAAAAAGGCTTGAGAAAATGGACTAGCAGTCACAAAAAGGCGAAAAGCTCAATGAAGCAAATCAAGAGGCCAAAGGCCCAAAATTGTGAAGGTTTTAACCGAGCAAAAGTGAAGCACTCAAAAAAGTCAAATCAAAGGCCAAAGGCCGATTCACTACAACAAAAAAGCAGTCCCTCGCCAAAGAAGAAAATCAAAAAGGCTCAACTCACTGAAACCCGAATCGAATCATGTGCTAGAGAAAGCTACAAGAAAACCATATCGTAAGAGACGATCCCAAGATTGCAGTCCAGGAGCCTAAAAAGGGGCTATCTCCCGAGACATCCAATATAATTTGCATCTCAGCACTGAGGTACAAGTATTAAGTTTCTTCTATTTATTTACGCAGTTTAATTTGGTAATAAGTAAGCAATGCATGAATTAGGATAGATCGAGTACCACAGTCTAATTTTCATATTCCAAAGCCAAACTTAGAACTTACGCCCTTTAATAGCATTGTTCGGGACGAACAACTAAAAGTGTGGGGTAATCTGATGGAACATAATTGTATGAAACATAAATGCAGTTAAACCCACCAAATTAGACTGTTTGTCTATCTAACGTCTACGTGTTAGTCCCGATATATTTTCACAGGGCATTTTAGAGACTGAAGTGAAAACACGCTAAGGAGAGGATTTTATGCTGAAAAGATAACAAGAGTCAATCCAAGGTCAAGATCATATGCCGACTGAAGAAATATCAAGGATCCTGACGTTGAATTGACCATAACAAATTAATCAGAAGAATCAGGAGTGGAGTCAAGACAGCCCGGGGAAGAAACACATTGACAGTTTTGTGAAAAGACTGCACAAAACTGTACAAAACTCACATTTGGGCAAGATGACCGACCACTTGAAGAAGTGGTGGCCAAAGGAGGAGCTCCTCCTCCTTCCACCACCGGCAACCGGCGGCTCCTCCACCCATGGTGACCGGCGGCTTTGCTCTTCCTCCACATGGCACCTCCTCCTTCCTCCTCTTCTCCTCCCTTGGATCAAAAGACATGTGCATCCATCTCCACCACCCATCTCCTCCCCTTTTGGCTATAAAAGGAGGCCTCCTCCTCCTCCAAAAACACACCTCAATCTAAAATTCACTTCTCTCTCTAGAAGTTGTAACATTTGTAATGTTGTAATCTTGGCTTTGGAAATAAAGGATAGCTCCCTTGGCGCTTCAACGGTTGTAAGTAATTCTTAGTATTTATTCAACTGTTTTATTTCCTTAGTTATAATGTTTAGCGCGATGAATAGTAGCTAAACTAGTAGTTCGGTAGAAGGGGTGCACTTGTATTATAAAATGTTTTAAGACTATTAACTTAGTGTCTAGTCTTAGTATTCTAAACTTGTTCTATGTGCCATATATCAAGTCAGAGTTTCTAAGGTTGAGTGGAAGCTGTCACAAGCAAAGCTCTTCCGTAGAAATTCGTGATCATACTCGGTAAGTGGAAGCTGTCACAAGCAAAACTTATCGAGGAGTTCGACTTATCTAAAACACCACTTGGTCAAAAACATAACTGGGAGATCAAGTGGATGCACTTACAGCTAAGATACTTCGAAAGAAGGAATTAGTTTTGCTTAGAACAAGTGTTTCTTTAAACGATGTTGCAAGTCTTGCGCTACGAAAGGGCCTCGATTCATCTTTGAATACTTAGATAATTCACTAAATGTCAATGATAAATAGGATATAATACAAGGCCCCTGAAACCGAACATTTCTCTTTAATTATAAACTGTAATTTACTTTCCAGTATTAAAATCAACCAACCAACCAATCAATCAATCAAAATAGCTGGTAGCTTTAAAACCAACCAACCGAGCTTAAACACGCTCCCACGCTGCGTAATCCCCCCGAAGAACAATTATTCCCCTGGTTCCCTTGGGTTCGACCCCTACTTACCAAGTACTACCCAGTAGTATAGTTGCGAGTAACGGACTATAAATTTATTTGCACAATCGCTTTGACGACGAGCGGTTCTGTCAGTCACGCATAATGATAATGGACGCTATGCATTCACCGTTTGCATGACACCACCGCCAGTCACACGCTTCAACGTACCAACATCTGGGTGGAATGACAATAAAGACTTAGACTCAGACAATCCTAGATCGGGCCTCGAAATCGAAAAAATTGGGGTTCGAGGCTCATCTTACTCCATGAAAATCATTGCCTCCAAAGATCCTGTGGCCCAAAAGAACAAAAAAGAAAAAAGATTCGAGCCAATGAAGGAACAAAATGACCTGATAGCAAAAAAGAACGTCACTTGGAGTCATGAGGTACAACTAGAAATGAATAAGGACCCAGGAGCCTTTACAGTCACCTGTGTTATCGGCGAAGCCAAAATTCACCATTGCCTTATTGACCTTGGAGCTGCTGTCAATGTTTTGCCCTTCCATCTATACTGCTCATTGGGGCGTGGTCCATTGAAGCCACCAATAATTTCCCTCGAGATGGGAGACAAGTCGTGTGTTCAACCGGTTGGAGTGCTAGAAAGCTTAATGCTCCGCGTGGGAAAAATCGTCATTCCTACGGACTTTTATGTGATACCAATAAGAGAATCCAGCAAGGATGACCCTCCGACAATCATATTGGGACGACCATTCCTTTACACCACAGGGGCCATGATCAACATGGGCAAGGGCTCACTGTCGCTTGCATTCAGTGGCAAAATTTCAAATTATAACATCTATGGTGATAACCGCACAGGTACAAAGAAACCACCAGAACCATGGGAACTGGACCCAAGCCCATCATCCCCCCCAAAAACCCAGGAAAAGGCAAGGCTAGAATTAATGCAGGAGCCGCGGCAAAATTTGACTTAAGCCGCCCATGGGATCCCAACTGGTGATCCCAACTGTCGAGCCAACGACGTTAAACAAAGGCATTGGTCGGGAGGTAACCCGACACCTATCTTACTTTCAGTAATTTTCTTTTCTGTCATTTAGTTTTTACCATAAGTCGCTCTCACCCACTTTTTGTATAGAAGGAATGTCTAACATGTAGGAATCGGTTTTTGGAGCAAGATCAGATCAGCCAGGCAGCTTCCGAGAAATTATCGGGCCTGCGCTGAGAGTTCGAGGCCCCAGCCGAACTCCCTCGATTATCCAGCTCCGAGGCATGTCGTTCCACGACACGACACAGTAAAAGGGAGTTCAGTTCTTCTCTTTTCCTTAATGTGATTTCCTTCTCTTGTATATATTTGCATGACTTTTGAACAAAGGCACGCCTTCGTTCAAAAGTGTGGGGTGAGAACCGCCTGTGTACATAGTTAACATGCTTTTTCTTTTTCCTTTTCCCTTAATATTATCTTTTTGAAAATATGAACTTGAGAATGTGAAAAGATAGATCATAATTCATGCATTTACCTTGTGAAAATTCAACTGTCTAAAAACTTAGGATGTAACTTCTCATTTGTCCCTTTGTGCTGAGATAAACAGGGGATGTGGAGTTGATAGAAAATGCCTTAGAGAGGCTTGGCAAGCAATCGAAGGCTCAAATCTAACTATATGGTTTTTGAAGTCAGTGGAGGCTGCACTTCGGGTTTCAGTGAAGATTGAAGTCATCTCCGCCGTGCACTGTTTATGCAAGAGGCGGGATGGGAATCAAACCGTCCTATCTCTAGTCCTAGTAGCCGGGAAAATAGATGAGCGACCCTCATCTTGACCCGCGCGAAACGGCGAGGAAGAGAAAGAGCGGGGAGGTATTTCCATATACTTGCGGGCGACGATTGGACCTCCCAAAAAGGCTGAGAAAATAGACTAGCAAGTCACAAAGAAGCAAACGCTCAAAGAAGCTAATCAAAGGCCAAAGGCCAAAATTGTGAAGGTTTTAACCGAACAAAAGTGAAGAAACTCCAATTCAACATCAAAGGCCAAAGGCCAAAGGCCGATTCACTACAGAAGCTGTCCCTCGCCAAAAAGAAATCAATGTGCTCAACTCAGTGAAACCCGAACCGAATCACGTGCTAGAGAAAGCTACAAGGAAACCATATAGTGTGAGTCGATCCCGAGAATGTAGTCCAGGAGCCTGAAAAGGGCTATCTCCCGAAACATCTGAATTAATTTGCATCTCGGCGCAAAGGTACAAGTATCAAGTTTCTTCTACGTATTTACACGGTTTAGTTTGGTAATAAGTAAGTACTGCATGAATTAGGATAAATCAAGTCCCACAGTCTCACTTTCATACTTTACTTAGAGTGTGTGCCGCCCTTTAAAAAGCATTGTTCGGGACGAACAACTAAAAGTGGGGGTGATCTGATGGACCATAATTGTATGAATCATAAACACAGATAAACCCACCAAATTAGACGCTTTGTCTATTTAACTTTTGCTTGTTAGTTCCGATATTTATCTACAGAGTATTTTGAAGTCTAGAGAGAATACAGGCTAAGGAGGACTTTTTAAGCTGAATATGAATTACGAGTCATTCCAAGTCACGACCAGACTCCGACTATACAAATCTCATGAACCTGACGTGGAATCACTCAAAACAAATCTAACAGAAGGGCAACCAGAGTCAGTCCGGAGCTGAAAGGAGCCGATGGCTTTTGGGGAAAAGATCTCAAACTCACTCATCCTCTCCCCTCATGCCACATGGGCGGCGGCTAAGCTTCCTCCTCTCCCCTTCCTCCACATGGGCCGGCGGCTCCTCCCCTTGATGACCTCATCCGGCGGCTTTGCTCTCCTCCATGGGTTGCTTGCCATGTGTCTTCACTTCCTCCACAAGTTACTCCTCCCTTAGCCTATAAATACCTTGCTCCCTTCCCTTTGTAATCATCCCACCCTCATCCCATTTTGTGTGCAAGAAGCACAAAACACTTATCTCTCTAGATTTGGGCACTACTCTTGTAAACATTTGTTTTTAATCTATAATACTCCTGTTAGTTCTTGAGTATTCTAGTAGTTCTTGAGTTTACTCCTGTTGGTTCTTGAGTATTCTCCTTTACTTACTGTCTTTCAAAAACCCTCGAGTACTTAGCTATGGTATCCACCTCTATGGATATTCGTAGCTAAACCCTTCATTCGGTTGAAGGGGTGTACTTGTGTCATAAAATGTTTTAGGCCCTACTCTTAATGCCTCTATGTGTTCAAAACTTGTTCTATGTGCCACATATTAGGTTAGAACTTCCAAGGTTGAGTGGATGCTTAGAATAGAAAAACTCTTCTGTGGGGTTCGTAAACATACTCGGATAAGTGGATGCTTGGAATGGCAAAATTTATCTGAGGAGTTTGACCTCTTTAAAACACCATTTGGTTAATCGGGAATGATTGATCAAATCGATGCACATAAGGCTAATATACCTTGGAACGGGGTATTAGTCTAAATAGAACAAGTGCTCTATGTCTTGGAATGGACTAGACAGTGTAGCAAATCAAGTGCTTGGAATGGCCTTGATACACTTTTGAATACATAGTATGATCATTAGAGGTCAATGATAAACAGACTTTGATACAAGGCCCCTAAAACCGAATACTTTCCTTAACTTAAAACATCACCTGCACTTTACTTTTCGATCTCAATATCAACTGCAATATCAACCGCTTACTCTCCGCAAATCTTGTCCTTCACGCAACCACTCTCTGTAAGTCTTCTCCTTTTACTTTCAGTACTTTACTTTCAGTAATTTACTTTCTGCACTAAAATCCCAACCAACCCACTTACTTTTCTGTAATAAGACTAAAATCAACAACCAACCACTCACCTTTCATCGCTAAAACCTCAATCCACCAAAAATCACGCTCCCTTTCAGTACACTCATCAAAGAGCAACTATCCCCCTAATTCCCTTGGGTTCGACCCCTACTTACCACTTGCTACCCAGTAGTGAAGTCGCGAGTAGCGGACTTATAAATGTATTATTGACTTTTGCACACGACGACTGTGCATCCGTCACAGGGCCTTAACTTGGAATGATCGGACTTAACTTGGAAGGATCAGACTTAAATTGGAATGATCAGACTTAACTTGGAATGCTCAGACTAAACTTGGAATGATCATACTTAACCTGGAAATGATCAGACTTAACTTGGTGATAATCATACTTAACTTGGTAATGATCAGACTTAAATTGATAATGTTTAGACTTACCAGCATACTCAACACTGTCCAGACTTACAAACATACTCAATACTATCCAGACTTAACTTGGAATGATCAGACTCAACTTGGTAATTATCAAACTTAACTTGGTGATGATCAGACTTAGCTTGGTAATGATCAGACTTAAATTGATAATGTCCACACTTACAAACATACTCATTACTGTCCAAACTTAAATTGGTAATTATCAGATTTAACTTGGTAATGAACAGACTTAAATTGATATGTACATACTTAAAAGTAGACTCAATACTGTCCACACATAAATTGGTAATGATCAGACTTAACTGAGTAATGATCACACTTAACTTGGTAATGATCAAACTTAAATTGATAATGTCCTGACTTAAATTGTTAATTATCAGACTTAACTCGGTAATGATCAGACTTACTTGGTAATGATCAGACTTAACTTGGTAAAAACAAGACTTAATTAGGTTATAATCAGAGTTAAATTGATAATGTCCAGACTTAAAAATATATAATCCTGGTTTTTATTTGATTCGAACTCTTTATAAAGAACCGTGAAAATATAAGTCTGATCATTCCTTTTTTAAGTGTGATCATTCCTGTTTTAAGTCTGATCATTGCTACAGTAATAGTTTAAGTCTGATCATTCCTTTTTTAAGTGTGATCATTGTATTTTTTAAGTGTGATCATTCCTGTTTTAAGTCTAATCATTGGTACAGAAATAGTTTAAGTCTGATCATTCCTTTTTAAGTGTGATCATTGTATTTTTTAAGTCTGATCATTCCTGTTTTAAGTCTGATCATTGCTACAGTAATAGTTTAAATCTGATCATTGTATGTTTAAGTCTGATCATTTCTTTTTTAATTCTGATCATTGTATTTTTTAAGTGTGATCACTCCTGTTTTAAGTCTGATCATTGCTATAGTAATAGTTTAAGTCTGATCATTCGTTTTTTACGTCTGATCATTGTATTTTTTAAGTCTGATCATTCCTATTTTAAGTCTGATCATTGCTACAGTAATAGTTTAAGTGTGATCATTCATTTTTAAGTGTGATCATTGTATTTTTTAAGTGTGATCATTCCTGTTTTAAGTTTGATCATTGCTACACTAATAGTTTAAGTCTGATCATTCCTTTTTTAAGTTTGATCATTGTATTTTTTAAGTGTGATCATTCCTGTTTTAAGTTTGATCATTGCTACAGTTATAGTTTATGTCTGATCATTCCTTTTTTAAGTGTGATTATTGTATTTTTTAAGTGTGATCATTCTTGTTTTAAGTCTGATCATTGCTACGGTAATAGTTTAAGTCTGATCATTCCTTTTTTAAGTGTGATCATTCCTGTTTCAAGTCTGATCATTGCTACAGTAATAGTTTAAGTCTGATCATTCCTTTTTTAAGTGTGATCATTGTATTTTTTAAGTGTGATCATTCCTATTTTAAGTCCGATTGTTGCTACTGTAATAGTTTAAGTCTGATCATTCTCTCTTTAAGTCTGATCATTGTATTTTTTAAGTCTGATCATTCCTGTTTTAAGTCTGATCATTGTATTTTTTAAGTCTGATCATTCCTGTTTTAAGTCTGATCATTGCTAAAGTAATAGTTTAAGTCTGATCATTGTATGTTTAAGTCTGATCATTCCTTTTTTAAGTCTGATCATTGTATTTTTTAAGTGTGATCATTTCTATTTTAAGTCTGATCATTCCTACAGTTATAGTTTAAGTTTGATCATTCCTTTTTTAAGTGTGATCATTGTATTTTTTTTAAGTGTGATCATTCCTGTTTTAAGGCCCTGTCCATTTGAACTCATATTTTTGACGGTTAAGATAAGATAAGTTCCTTTCAATCAATATAAGTTAATACAACTTAATTTCAGTTAATATAAGTTACTTTCAGTCAATGTAAGTTAATATAAATTTCAGTTAAGTTCGACCACCACCACCCTGGCCGTCGCCCCGCCGCCGGACCGGGGGTGGTCCGGTGGTGGGGCGGCGGTTCGGCGGCGGCTCAATCAATATAAGTTTTAATTAAGTTAATATCAGTCAATATAAGTTAATATTAGTCGATATAAGTTAATACGAGTTAATATAAGTTAATATCATGTCAGTTACAGTTAAGTTACAGTTCAAATGGACATGCCCTAAGTCTGATCATTGCTACAGTAATAGTTTAAGTGTGATCACTCTTTTTTTAAGTGTGATCATTGTATTTTTTAAGTGTGATCATTCCTGTTTTAAGTCTGATCATTGCTACAGTAATAGTTTAAGTCTGATCATTCCTTTTTTAAGTGTGATCATTGTATTTTTTAAGTCTGATCATTCCTGTTTTAAGTCTGATCATTGCTACAGTAATAGTTAAAGTCTGATCATTCCTTTTTTAAGTGTGATCATTGTATTTTTTAAGTGTGATCATTCCTGTTTTAAGTCTGATCATTGCTACAGTAATAGTTTAAGTCGGATCATTCTCTCTTTAAGTCTGATCATTCTCAATTTGTAGTCTGTTTAAGTCTGATCGTTAACAACTTGAGAACTAAATTGAAAATAACATTATTATTTTTTATACCCTTTAGTGTGGAATGACTATAATACCCCTTCGTGTGTTTGTTCGGGATTTCGACTAAATTGGACACGTGTCAGCTCAAAATTCGGTTTGTAGTTTTTATTTATAAAGTCGGTTTGTACCTGAACCGCACTCCATTGTCTACCATGTGTCCGAACTGTAAAAACTTTCAAAAATATTATGAACTACTAAACATGTGGGCCGAACTATAAAAACTTCTAAAAATGTGTGAACTACCAAACATGTGGGCCGAATTATAAAAACTTCCAAAAAGGTGCGAACTACCAAATAATATTCCAGACGAGGGACATTTGTCCAACGCTGTTAGAGATTTTACAAATGCGGTTGCACGGCGTTAATAAAATTAATTAAAAATTAAAAAATTAATTTTTTTAATTAGACTCTGTTTTGGAGCATTACTATTTGTATTTGGGGCGATATATGGTATCAGGGCTCTAGGTTTAAGATTATGTAGACTTCTAGAGTTCTGAGATCTTTCTAATAGAATTAGGTCAAGGAAAAAGATCAGTTCAGCACCATGCACCATCTGATTTTGTCAGAAATTAGAACTTTTAATATCCGTCTTATTAAATCAACTACGATCAATAATTTTAGTAAATAAAATAATTTTTAATCACGATATAAATGATTTGAGGGGAAATATTAGGCAATTTCACAATAAATCACAAAATAAAATCTCATTAAATCCCAAAATTATCGAACCATATCGCTAAACAAAGTGCTTCATTATTAGCTCCTGATGATACGGGAAGGCCTCGTCCGCTTTTTTGGATTTCCATCAAGAGATTACCTAGGGGCTGGATTGAGGGAGATTAAAGGGAGTTCTTAGCAGATCTTGTTGTTAACAGCTTGAGAAAAATTGGTGGGTGGTGCCTGATTAGGGATTTTTGAGCCTTGACTCTTCTGCGGTGAGACTATTTAGGGTTAATTTTAGACATGTCATTTTTGGAGTTTCATATTTTACACATGCCATAGCTTTGAGTTTTATTTCATTCATGCCATAGCTTTCATTTTTTTTTGCTGATATGGCTGATGACGTGGATTAAATTGGGCCACGTGGACCATAAACCTGCCACATAGACCCTTTTTAAAGCTACCATTTATCAAACCCCATTTTTTAAATAGAATTATCAAACCATTTTAACTACAAAAACAATAAAAACTCCCTGTTTTGAAACATCATCATCTCTTATGAAAGCTCACTGCCAAAAAAATAAAAAAAATCCTACTACCAAGAAATTTTGACAATTGTACTAAAAAAATTACATCATATACTAAATGTGCAAGTCTTCCTATTATGCACCATGTCACGACATTTAGAGCATTTCTGAACTCTTTGACTTGAAGTCTGTGCTTGGCTTCCTTGGTCCATCTCATTTCTTCGACGCTTTGTAGGATTTCTTCCTCGTTTCATGCGTCTATATGCAGAGTTCGGTATGTGAGTTGGGCCTTCATATGGTAATCTTTGTCTGGCACAGGATAAAATTTATAGCTTCGTGTTGCATATAAGCCGCCACAATGTATTCGGAGGCAACAAATTGAAGCCGCCATAGGATAACCATCCCATCCAATTCTGCTTGGTTCATGTTATCTATCTGTCAAAAATATTTAATACATATCAAACAAAGAATTAATATTCTAAAATTCTATTTTACAAGTCAATGCAATTCAGCTGCATCAAAGTATAACAAAAGAGAAAGAACATAAAGCGAATATGGGGATACTAGAGTTAAGAACATAAAGCGAATACGAACTGGAGTTAAGAACATAAAGCGAATCAAAAGAGAAAGAACATAAAAGAGAAAGAACATAAAGCGAATAAGAATAACAACTGGTTGCCAATCACTCAAACACAATGACATTGAACCATCACAACTGAAACACGGAAAGCGAATATGGAATACTAGAGTTATTTAGTATAGACTATAGACGACTACATGGTATATTTAGTTCCGATCAGAAACACTACAACAAAGTTCCTCAAAGAAAATAATAAAAAAGACAACACAGGTAGGATAAAACCCAAGCATTGTCTAAACACTCATAGAGGCAGCTACCCGACATGTGGTATTTTCATAATTCCCAATTCACATTGTTCCATATTCATAGTGTCCACTTGTTTAGCAGCCATGAATTGATAACAGCACAAGCTACCCGAAGCAACAATAAGAGTCTAAGATAAATGCACATCAGCCACCATTATTATCCAATTTAACAACTAGTAATGACATTTAATTCGACCATTGATGGACCATAATTGTATGAATCATAAACACAGATAAACTCACCAAATTAGACGCTTTATCTATTTAACTTTTGCTTGTTAGTTCCGATATTTAACTGCAGGGTATTTTGACGTCTAGAGAGAATACATGCTAAGGAGGACTTTTTAAGCTGAATATGAATTACGAGTCATTCCAAGTCACGACCAGATGCCGACTGAAGAAATATCATGAACCTGACATGGAATCACTCAAAACAAGTCCAACCGAAGAGCAACCAGAGATAGTCCGGAGCTGAAAGAACCGATGGCTTTTGTGAATACCTCACAAAACTCACAAACCACTCTCCTCATGCCACCTAGCCGGCGGCTCCTCCCTCACAACTCCTCTCCTCCTCTCCTTGCAAGCCACATGGCCGGCGGCTTTGGGGAAGAAGACAAGAGGACCGGCGGCTTTTGCTCTCCTCCATGGATATCTTGCCATGCGGTGGCCTCTCCTCCACACCTCTCACTCCCCCATGGCTATAAATACCAAGCCATTCCCTTTGTAATCAACATCCCATTCTCATTCCAATTCCATAAGTTAGTGAGAGAAGCTCTCACTTCTCTCTAGATTAGGGCACTACTCTTGTAAACACTTGTTTCAATCTATAATACTCCTGTTGGTTCTTGAGTATTCTAGTAGTTCCTGAGTTTACTCCTGTTGGTTCTTGAGTATTCTCTTTACTTTACTGTCTTAGCTATGATATCCACCTCTATGGATATTCGTAGCTAAACCCTTCATTCGGTTGAAGGAGTGTACTTGTATCATACAATGTTTTAGACCCTGCACCTAGTGCTTCTCTGTGTTCAAAACTTGTTCTATGTGCCACATATTAGGTTAGAATTTCTAAGGTTGAGTGGATGCTTTAACGGGCAAAGCTCTTCCCTGGGGTTCGTGAACATACTCGGGTAAGTGGATGCTTTAACGGGCAAAGCTTATCTGAGGAGTTCGACCTCTCTTAAAAACCATTTGGTTGATCGTCACTGAAGATCAAATGGATGCACATAAGGCTAAGATACTTCGAAAGGAGGAATTAGTCTAAATAGAACAAGTGTTCTAAATGATGTGGCAAATCGTGTGCTAGAAATAGCCTCGATTCATCTTTGAACACATAGTATGATCATTAGAGGTCAATGATAAACAGACTATGATACAAGGCCCCTGCAATCGAATACTTCCTTTTAACTGCAATATCAACTGCTGACGTTCCGCAAGACTTGCCAATCACGCAACAACCGCTGTAAGTCTTTCCTTTTATTTTCAGTATTTACTTTTCTGTCATTTACTTTTCCACACTAAAAACCAAAACCAACCAAAAAGTCACGTAGTTATTCGCGCTAAAACCTCAATCAACCCTAAAATCACGTTCCCCGCCTGTACAATCCCTCAACGAATGACTTATCCCCCTAATTCCCTTGGGTTCGACCCCTACTTACCACTTGCTATCCAGTAGTGAAGTCGCGAGTAGCGGACTTATAAATTTATTCTTGACTTTCGCACATGACGACTGTGCGTCCGTCAACCATCTTCAAGAACTGAATTCTGACAGATGATCCCTTCCCCAGCTAAGTGAAAACAAATCTTTAATCAAATTAAACCAAATTATGAACCCTAGATTAAGACGGACATAGCCTAAAATATCAATCACACTTGTAAAAACATGAATAAACCCTAACACAACTCACCTGCGGATGGAAATCGTCCGTTGCAATTGACAATAGCAGCTTCAAATCGAGCGAGGAGAGAGCGAGGACCGAGCGAGGAGCGAAGGAACAGGACAAGCGAGCGAGAGAAATATAAAACTAAAAAAATTTATCCAGCGTGGCCCAATTTAATCCAGGTCATTGCCATCTCATCAATTATATGGTCCAGCGTGACCCAATTTAATCCACGTCATCAACCATATCAACAAAAATTGAAAGTTATGGCATGAGTGAAATAAAACTCAAAGCTATGGCATGTGTGAAATATGAAACTCCGAAAATGGCATGCCTAAAAGTAACTCGACTATTTACCTATTGATATCCTCCTGCAACTTCTTCATCCATAAGCGTTGATTTCGTTGTTGCTCCTCAATCATCTTCTTCAAATACTTGCCTGCAACGTCATCCATCCACACGCGATGTCACCTCCGTCGCTTAATTTCCGCTGGTGAATCAGCCGAATTCATAATTATTGGATAAAGTTACTTTGTTCGTGTTTTTGAGCAATAATGCCTTGATATCATTGTTTGCGGTTCTTGTTTTTCTACGTTTGTGATTTTCATTAATACAAAAATCTATTAAATAACGATGTCACTTTGATCTCATTGTTAGTTGTTCATGTTTTTTGTGTTTTTGTTATATGTTCATGTATTTGCTAGATATATCCGGAGACATCAATCTTTTGTTCGTGTATTTGCTAATTTAATGACCTAAATCACGAACGTTATCCAATCAATAAACCAACTTCTGAGTTTAAACTACCCATGTGTCATCGCTAATGTGCTTAAATGTTGATTTATTTAATAAAAATTGTGATTGATCCGAACCGTTTAAATCATCATGTCAACGAACCTAATTGGTTCTGAGTTCTGACGAAAACTAATGGTTCTACCAGAACTCAACTCTTAGGTCAAATGTATTAAACTTTGTATTACCTTATATTTCATTGGTGTTGTTGTTTGTTTATTGATTTGAATTACGTATTTGCCCTCTATCCCTCATTGAGAAAAGAAATGCTTGTCGACCACGTGTGGAAAAAAAACTTGTATAAATATTATCTATGATAGAGGGCTGCTGGGTGATCTTGTGATGATATAGATGTGCCACTTCGATTTGATCCTCATAATGAACTACTCATTTTGCCTCCATTGATTGCCGAGAGAAGAAGATTACGTATCAAATTCCTGATCACCGAGACTACAATTTTATTGCCAAAGAATAAAATTAGTTTCTCATTTATTATTAGTAATTTAGACAAATCGATTGGTGAGAAGCAACACTGAAGGATTCTGCATATTGAACACATTCCAATAGTAGGTGATTCTTCTAGCGCGCTTCTAGAAGACTACATGGCTTACCTCTAAATTGAGAAGTCGAATTCGCTAATGGCACGTTATCTAGAATAAAGCCCAATTCTAAGACTCCGTATCAGATGGCGCAAATTTAGGGGTTATTAATCCAAATGCCCCAAAATGAAACTCGAATAACCCAATTGCACCAACTGAAATGCAAATAACCAATCTACCCTATTTTTAACAATACCGGTTCCATAGAAATCGAAACTCATGATCCCGATTTTCCCCAATCGGAACTCTTGATAACTGGAGACGTGGCTCGGATCGGGGCCTACGTGGACCGAGAATTGTGAAGTGGCAGCCAAATGGAGTCCTGATTCGACAGGCACCGGTATTATGGTAGTTCCGATTTCCGGCACACCGGTATTAAGCCAACAGGCTTTTCAGCCTTGGTCGGGGTATCACGGACTTAGTCGGGATGTGACTAAATGAAAACAATACCGGTTTTTCCCAAACCGGAACCCTCTGCACACAAAAGATTCCCACAGACTCGGTTGGGAATTGACTAGACGAGACAGTCCCGGTTTTCCAGAAACCGGGATTAACATGATTCAGGTCCCTTGGACGCCGGTATTACTATGATTCCGGTTCCTGTGCTACCGGAATTATTTAACTATAAATTCATCTACGGTTTCTTCATTTTCAACACAATTCAATCTTCACATCTTCAATTCAATCATCTCTCTTCAATTCTTACAATGTCTGACATGAGTGATGATTCTGGGGAGGTGTATATGTCCACATTGGCAACATTGGATAATCCAATAAGAGACGAGTATGACCGTGATGCGATGGAGGATTTGGATAATGTTGCCGATGAATATCCCGATGCGGAAGTAGTTCAACATCGGATCGTCTGGGACCATCCGAGTTTCACTGATATCTCGGCATGAGAAATATATCGACCATCAGATGAGAATGTGAGGGTCCACCATCCTAACTCTCCGGATCTTCGAGAGGATACTATTTTTTCGAATAAAGAGAATGTCATGCTTGTTGTGCAGAGATACTCAATTCTAAATCGGGTGGAGTTTAGGATAAGAAAGTCTGACAGTAAAAAATTGGTGTTAGAATGTCGAAAGGGTGAAGAAATATGTTCGTGGCGCCTTCGAGTGGTGGTGATGGCACGAAAAACTTACTGGACGGTCCGCAAGAACAGAGGGGACCACGTATGCCATAACAACAGCATCCTACAAAATAACATCCACTTGAACGTGCAATTTATAGCGAGGGAGATGCGGAATGCGATGGATGAAAACACGAAGTTCTCCACCGGACAGATACGGAATTTAATTCAGCGGAATTATGGGTATGAAATAAGTTATCGGAAGGCATGGAAAGCACAACAGAAAGCGTTGGTCTACTTGTTCGGCAAATGGGACGAATCATTCAATAGCCTGCCACATTGGATGCAGGCTTTACAGGATTCCAGTCCCAACAACTTTGTTAAGTGGCACATTTTTGGTCTTTTTCCGAATGCATCCTTGCATTCAATCACTGTCATCCATAAATATCTTAATTTTGGTCTTTTTCCGAATGCAGGTCAATCGGATATTTTGGGCTTTTTTGAATGCATCCTCGCATTCAAGCACAATCGTCCCATATTATCTATAGACGGCACGCACATGTACGGGAAGTACAACGCAAAATTATTGATTGCTATCGGGTTAGACGCGAACAACCACATACTGCCATTAGCCTTTGCGCTTGTGGAGAGCGAGAACAATTCCAGCTGGAAGTGGTTCATGTCTTGTATCCGGGACGGAGTGACCCAACGGGAGGGGCTGTGGGTTGTTTCTGACAGGCACGCTGGAATATTGGCTGCGATGCGTGAACCTGAATGGCGTGACCCTAAGGCATACTGATGAGCTGTATTTATACGACTCATCGAGTCATCAAATCCCACCAATTCCGGCACTTTATCATGCAAACAGTTACTTTTTAGTGTTTTTTTGCATTTTAGGTGTTTGGAAGCTCTAGGAGGAAACGCGCATTAAAGATGGCATTTTGTGAAGAAAAACATCACAAGGCAGTTTTGGCCACTCTGGCCCGAGCAGAACCAGGTCGCGCCCAAGCAGTTCAAGGCCCCAGCCGAGCAGTCTAGCACCAAAATCGAGTCGCTCGGGCAAACGAGCTGATCTGACAATTCTGACTCGAGCAAGTTGATCAAAATAGTAGATAAGTCGGGCGATGTCACTAAACCAAGGAGAACGCCCGAGCAGATTGGCAGCTGGCCCAATTCCAAAGGACCTGCGCACGCTGATAGGCACCAAAACCAAGTTGTTCGACCAGACGGGCGAATCTGGAAAATCCGGCTCGACCAAGTTGTTCGAAATACCCAAAAAGTCGGACGATATTACTTCCCAGACAAAACGCTCGAGTGGAACTAGCCCATGCCCAAGACATGCCCAGTTCCGTCTAAGGCCGGCCCAAGCCGAGTCCAAGACCACAAATCTCGGCTCGTTATCTCCTCCTTCAGTGGAGGTTTAGGAAGCTTCTAGAAGACTTGCCGGCCAAGTAAACTTGCAAGTTAAGTTTGCTTGCAAGCCAAGCAAAGTCAGTTTTAGGACATGTTTCCTAAAACCGTTTATGGACCAACTTCAACTTGGAAACTTTGAAGCCCTAGTTCTCTCTATAAATACAACCTCATATCATGGGTTTCAAGCATCCCTCAACATTCGAGCTCTCTCCTCGATCCAAAGCTCTCCTCGGTGGTTCTTCATCATTCCGGCCCGGTTTCCTCTTTCGTTCGGCAATAGAGAAGAAATCTTTCCCTTTATTATTGTGTTTTGTTCCCATGACCATGTCTAGCTAAACTCATTATTCGGTTTAGGGTTTAATACATTGTGACGTTGTTTTTGAGACTTGTTGCTTAATGCTAATTTCATTATTCTACTAGTTCTTGTGCTTAATTATCTCGGGTTGAATTGTGAAGTTAAGTGGATACTTGGAATGGGAAAGCTTAACCGAACAATTCAACTCTCTTATTTACTGTTTTTTGATACTAGACCGTTAGAACAAATAGTTGCACTAAATCTAATATATCTTGGAATGGAGTATTAGGTTTGCTAGGACTAGAATTCTACAACCTGGAAAGGAAGTAGATTGTGGTGTAGGCGCTCGGAAAGGCCCTACTTTAGGTTATAACTTGGAATGGAAGTAACCACACTCAGAAATTCGAAATCAGATAATTAGAAGTCGATGATAAGACAAGTCACAATTAGAAACCCTAGACCGAATATACTCTCTTATTGATAATTCTTGCTTTATTTCCTTTTATTGTCAGTTACACTTGTTTCCTAATTACTCACAACCTCAATTGTCCTTCTTTACAGAACAACAAGTAACCTCACTAGCTCCCTTGGGTTCGACCCTTGCTTGCCACTATACTAGGTTTCTCGCAAGGAAAATATAAATTCAAATTTGACTTGATCGACGACGCCTGTCAAATTTTGGCATCGTTGCCGGGGAGCTACGCATCGGTGAAGTTGTTCTTTTCTGTTTTCAATTTTTGTGTTTATTTAGTTTTTTGCAGTTTTACATCGAAACGACATGATTCGAGCTATAAGTGTCCGATTTCAGCCTGTAATACCTTATTCTGAGTAGAATGATGAGGCGGTCATAAATCATGGCTATGCCTTGGCATATGATGTTTTTTAGCCATCCGAGATCATTTACTATTTTATTTTGAATTTTTAGTGTTTTTTTAGAAATTTTCAAATTTGGGTTTCTCCTTTGCTTTCTATTACCATGTCTCATGCAGGTAGTCAATTAGGAGACGACTGATCAGTCAATATCTTGACCAATTATTCGCTATATTCGATGAAGGATTACGCTCGTTTACTGGACAAATTGTCTTTATTTGATGTCTTTCTCTAGTGTTCCAGGTCTATCTCTCTTTCAAAGCCGACGAACGACAAAACAACGAAGAATCAAAGAAAAAGCAGTAAAAGGTCCATTGCCCCGTGACGCACCCTTAGGTCACGGGCGCTACGGGCGTCACGGGCTGACTCAGAAGTCCAGGAAAATTGAGGACCCCGTGCACCCCGTGACATTCTTTCATACCGGGCGAGTGCCCCGTGACCAGCACTCAGGTCACGGGCGTCACGGACGCTACGGATTGGATCAGGGATGCGACGATTTACGGAGTCCGTGATGACCTCAGGTCACGGGCGTTTGCCCCGTGACGGCTCCCTTGGTCACGGGTGTCACGGGCCTCATAGGCATCGTCAGGACAGAATTGTCAGAAGTTTCCTAATTTAATTTTGGAAGTTTTCTGGGCCTTTTTGGAAATCGTTCGATTGGGTTATAAAAGGACAACGACCTGGACGAATTGAGGTGTGCTTATTTCGAGAGAAGAAACCCTAACTTGGGAGAAGACATCGCGAGAGATTGAGGATCATCGAGCCACATCGTTTACGGTTAACTCGTCCTTATTTTCTTTCATTACACTACTCTCGGTATTTTACCATGAGTAGTGAGTAGTTCCTTTATTCTGGGATCCTACGGATCCCATGCTATGTACCCAACTCTCATGTGATCAATTAACGATTTTATTTATGCAAATCGAATATTCAATTTCATCGTGCTTAATTTATCGTTCTATGCAAGTATTTACATCAAAGAGTATGTTTGCATGCTAGATCGTATTTAGGTTATATACCGAAAGGTGGATGGGCCATAGGGATTAACCGGATTGTATGAAATTGTATGAGAACCTTTAGTTTAAATCATCGAGATCGTTGATAATCCGTGGATGGGCGGCGTTCAACGATTGAGATTAATCTAGAT
Organism: Rhodiola kirilowii; assembly: GCA_033675215.1. Taxonomy (NCBI): domain Eukaryota; kingdom Viridiplantae; phylum Streptophyta; class Magnoliopsida; order Saxifragales; family Crassulaceae; genus Rhodiola; species Rhodiola kirilowii. The sequence goes on along the minus strand of CM066193.1, from coordinate 14,752,622 downwards.
AATGATCCGTGGATGGGCGGCTTATCTAGTATTATTTTGGTTTAATTCGATATTCGATAACATGAATAAATTACGTGACATGATTGCATGATTAGTGGGGTTAGCACGGGTGAAGTATGGATTCTGGAATTCTTTCTCTGATTAAGTACAAACCCTTAATTTTCTGCTATTTAGTTTCTATAATTTTCGTGACAACAAAAACCTTTTTTTACAAAGTTTAATCGGAATAGCTAAATAGGTCACACTGTTTGCTAGTACTCACACACCTGTTCCTTGGATTGACCCTTGGCTTACCAAGGTTTATAAATTTTGTTTGACTATGATTTGACCCCTAAAACTCATAATTTGACAACTATAAAGGGTTAAAAATACGCTTGTCAAAATGGCGCCGTTGCCGTGGAGCAGCGTTTAGTGTGATATTAGTTTTAACATGTGTAGTTTAGACTATTCCACCCTTGTCGTTATCTAATTTTTCTGTCTTGATTTCTTCACTCACGGTGATTCTTGGCTCTTGCAGGTTCTAGCTAGTTCATGCCAAAGAAAACACCCAGACGGAAGAAGCAGATTCAGATTTCAGACGACGACACACCGGACCAACGAAGAAACAATCGTCAGGCCCAAAACAAAGCTCGGCAGCTACGAGCACTGAACCGAAACTACGCAGTAATGGCTATGAATCAAAACAACCCAGCTTTGCTGAATGGAGTGGTCGAAGACGACCAGCAGCTCCAAGTGCAACCGCCAGTGCGCAGGACACTTGGGGACTACACTACTCCACGTATTACTGGATTCAAGTCCGCCATTGCACCACCGGGCATAGCTAACAATACCTGAGAACTCAAAACAGGTCTCATTCAAATGGTGCAAAACAATCAGTTTTCTAAACGAATGAATGAATATCCTCACCAGCATCTCAAGCGATTTACTCAGATATGCAACACAATGAAAACCAACGGTGTCCCTCCAGAGTCTTACTACCTCAGGCTGTTCCCGTTCTCACTGTCCGACAAAGCTAGCAGATGGCTAGACAGCCATGCCGAGGGTACCTTTACCACCTGGAACAAGCTGGCCGAAGCATTTCTCCAATAATACTTCCCACCATCGAAGACGGCTCATTTTAGGAACAAGATCATCTCCTTCCGCTCTATTGATGGTGAGACTCTATATGACTCTTGGGAGAGTGACGTTGTAAATTCTTAGCAATTCAATTAGTCAAAAACAATTTATATTTTGACCGGTAAGACCGGTGTCGAACCCAAGGGAGCAAGCCAAGCACATGCACTATTTAAGATCGTGTTTCCATTCGGCTATTCTAAACAAAATGTATAAAAGAGTGTATATATCTAAATCCTATGTGGTTAGTAATTAGGGATAAACGTTAAGTAAGAGGCGTTTCGAGGGGTTAATCCCCTCCTTGGAAATTTTCTAATGATCGTGTATACAAGAGTTTGATCATTTAAGAGTTGATAGGTTTAAAACCTAGCTTAGGCTAAAATTAGACAAACTATCATGCAAGTCTAATCCTAGTCAAGCCTTCTTATGTAGAATCTCACTAATCAAAGATTTTGATTCACTATATAGCACCTATTTTCACAAATGCTATATGCATAAAGTCTTGGTTAGCCTCTCACCCATGCATTTACTCTCATAAATGCTTGATAAGTTCATTTTTACTATATCTAAACCATCACTAAGCTCTTTCAATACTTAGATCATAGTTCTAACACAAACATGTCCCTTAGGCATTTTATTAAACACTTAGCAACATGTCTAAAATGAAGACCATAGTAAAATGAAATCAACTTCATAAATTGCATGTTAATGTGTATACAATGATCATTGAGTACCAAGGAGGATCATAAGACCCTCAAAACACAAGATCCACTACTCACACATCATGTAAGACAACATGGTGTGAGTAGGGTTTTTACACAACAAGTAGAATAGAAGGGGAATAGAAATAGGATGATTAATCCTTGAACTCCCTTGATCATCACTTCTCCTTGGTTGGATGATGATGGATGACCTTGGTTGAGCCTCTTTTCCAATCTTTTTCTCCCCAAAAACCTCCACACTTGGTCCAAAACCCTTGCTTTCTATTTATAGATTCGGCTGAAATCTGGGCATCAAATCTGACTTTTTCATCAAGTCGGTCCACTGGGGCTAAGCTTGACTCCCAGTCGGTCGACTGGCCAAGCTCTCAGAACCCCCCCCACATTCTTCATTTCCCTAGTCGACCGACTGGAGTCTCAGTCGACCGACTGGGGCCTTTTTGGTGGTTTTCCCATCCGAATATGGTCTTGTCTTCAACTAGAGAGTTGTAGCCCTTTGAAATACCTTTCCAACAAGCTAAAGATCAGCCACATCGGACATCGGACACGCCCTGTACGTCCAAAACAAGTTGCAAAGGTCAATATGCTCGGTATTGCCCCGAAACTCCTTGTTTTGCGCCGAAACTTCTATTTTTCAACCAATCTTGATATTTAGGCCTTGACCATTGGGGAAACTTGTTTTCTACCTAAAATGTAGAGATAGAGGTCAAATGCCATCAAAATAACGTCGGAAACGATTCAAAACTACAGTGAAGAATGGCCATAAATGAGTCGAAAACTCGACTCATCAGAGAGGTACAAGGAGATGGCAAGGATGTGCCCACACCACAATCTAGAGCTGTGGCAGATCATCGACATCTTCTATCAGGGGATGCGTACCTTGATCAATCAAGCAGCTGGTGGGGGACTTAATGGAGTCCCGCTGGAGGACGCCTATGGTATTATAGAGAGAGCAGCCCAAGACTACCACCTCTAGACAAGCAACCGAGGGAATCCTAAGGATAGAAAAGGTGTGCAAGATCTCTGCCAAACCGAGAGCACAAACGACATTGCTAGGTTGACTGATACTGTGAAGCTGCTTGCAACCGAGATCCAAAGTATAAAGCTAGGGAGCACTATGAAGTCCTCAGACGTCGCTAACATTGGCGTGTACTGTCAGATATGCGGCTCCCCTTCTCACTATGCAGATGGTTGTCCAGTGATCGGATAAGATGATAACAACGGGAACCAAGAGGATGCAAACTACGTCGGGCAGAATAACCAGGGGGCTGGTCCCGGCTATGGACCACCCACGAACAGGTGGGACAATCTGAACAGGAACAATCCTAACCTGTCTTACAAGCCTCAGAATCCGGCACCTCCAAGTTTCCCATACAAACAGCCGCAAGGCAATGCACCGTACCAGCCACGAGGCCAATACAACGTTCAGGCTCAACAAACATAGAATAACACTTCCTACCAGCCAAAGCCTCAATATAATAACCAGTCACAAGGGCAGCAAAATCTAAATTCAGGGAGCTACAACAGTAGAGATCAACCACAGCGAGATCAGAATTTTGGCTCTACTTCAAACATCGAAGCCATGCTAGCAGGCTTCATGGCCGATCATGAAAGACGTCCGAGGACACCGTTGCTAAGGTGAGAGACTTACAAAGGATTGTTGAGCAACTCGCTATTCAGAACAAGATGCTGGAAACTCAGGTGGCTCAGCAGGCAAATTCAGCAACTAGAGAACAAGGGAAACTCCCATCAAAACCAGATCTGAATCCTAGGGAGTCGGTCAACGCTATCACACTCCGAGGGGGCAAACAGCTTGAGATGCTACCAGCTCGGGCCACTCGAACAACTGCAGAAAAATCAGCACTCAATTCTGCACCTGCTGAAGAGGAAACATCAAAAGAAGCTGAAGACCGATTTGAAAATTCTGCACAGACAGTGGAGCCAGCTCCTTATAAACCACTGGTCCCATTCCCTCAGCGACTCAAGGGTGCAAGAAGAGATAAAGAGTTAACGCAATTCGTAGATAAAATTCGAACTCTCTACATCGCAATGCCCTTCACCGATGCAATCACCCAGATCCCCACCTATGCAAAATTCATGAAGGAGATTCTGACTGGGAAACGGAAGATGGACGGAACCGAGACAGTGGCTCTAAGTGAGGAGTGCAGCGCTGCCATGCACCAGCCCATGCCACCTAAGCTTAAGGATTCAGGGAGTTTTTCTATCCCTTGTGATATTAGTGGTCTTACTATTCGTCGTGCTTTATGTGATTTAGGTGCTAGTGTCTCTATCATGCCTTATTCTTTGTATTCTAAACTGAATTTGGGTGATCTCTGTCCTACTGACATCTCTATTTGCTTTGCGGATCGTTCTTGTAGACTCGCGAAAGGGATTCTAAAAGACGTACCCGTTAAGGTGAAGAATATTTACATACCTGCTGATTTTATTGTGCTTGAGATTTCAGAGGACTTAGACATTCCAATTATACTTGGTAGACCTTTCCTTTATACGGATAAAGTTGTTATCGATATGGATAGAGGGTCTATTGCTTTGCGAGTGGGCAGTGAGCGAGTCGTCTTTTACTTACCTGACATGTGCAAGACTCCAAGTCTTTTAGCTGGCTGCGATGTATTAGACTCTGCTGATGTCGATCAGCCTATTTCACTGACTTCTATTGAGTCTTACAGAGTTACACCAGCCTGCCCAATACCAATGTACGTATACGCGTTGAGCATAGAGGGAGCAGCTGCAGCTGAAGTGGAACAGAACGCCGAATCAGGTAAGGAACCTTGCAAGGTGAAGCTGAAACCTCTGCCTATAAGTCTCAGGTATGAATTTCTGGGTCCTAACTCAACCTACCCGGTGATTGTTAATGCATCCTTGACTGATATAGAGACCCAGAAGTTGCTTGATGTCCTACGCAAGCATAGACCAGCCCTAGGTTATTCGATAGACGACCTCAAGGGGATTAGCCCAGATTTGTGCATGCATAGAATCAACCTAGAGGATGATGCTAGACCCAGTAGAGATGCTTTGAGACGTTTGAACCCCAAACTGAATGATGTGGTTAAGAAAGAAATTCTAAAATTATTAGATGTCGGCATTATTTATTCTGTTGCTGATAGTAAGTGGGTAAGTCTTGTGCATGTTGTCCCTAAAAAGGGAGGTTTGACTATTGTTAGGAATGAGCAGAATGAATTAATTCCCACTCGTACTGTGACTGGTTGGCGCATGTGCATTGATTATAGGAAATTGAATAAGGCTACTCTTAAGGATCACTTTCCTTTGCCTTTTATTGATCAGATGTTAGAACGTCTTGCGGGCATAAGCTTTTCTGCTACCTCGACGGTTATAGTGGATTTTTCCAGATCCCTATACACCCCGAGGACCAGGAGAAGACTACTTTTACTTGCCCTTTTGGCACATTTGCTTATAGACGTATGCCTTTCGGTCTTTGTAATGCACCAGCCACGTTTCAGCGTTGCATGATGGCCATATTTTCTGATTTTTTGGAACACACCATGGAAGTATTTATGGATGATTTTTCGGTGTATGGTTCCTCATTTGATTCGTGTCTCTCTAACCTCACTGATGTTCTTCGTCATTGTGTTGACACTAACCTGGTTTTGAACTGGGAGAAGTGTCACTTTATGGTGCAGGAAGGTATTGTGCTAGGACACATGGTCTCTAACAGAGGCATCGAGGTCGATCGCGCGAAGGTGGAGGTGATTGAGAAGCTGCCCCACCAAAAGATGTGAAAGGGATCAGGAGTTTCCTCGGGCACGCTGGATTTTACAGGCGCTATATAAAAGATTTTTCAAAGATAGCTAAGCCACTCACTGATTTACTTTGTCAGGAAGCTGAATTTAATTTTAATAATTCATGTTTGAATGCTTTCAACAATCTGAAAACTGCTCTTACTTCCGCTCTGATAGTGCAGCCTCCCGATTGGGAGCTGCCATTTGAACTAATGTGCGATGCAAGTGATTTTGCAGTAGGAGCAGTCTTGGGGCAGCACATCGATAAGAAGCTACACGTAATCTACTATGCCAGCAAAGTCCTCACCGGAGCAGCAGCAAACTACACTACGACCGAGAAAGAGATACTGGCCATTGTCTACGCCTTTGAGAAATTCAGGCAGTATCTCATAGGTTCGAAGACCATTGTGTACACCGACCATGCTGCCATCAATTACTTGCTGTCCAAGAAGGACTCGAAGCCTCGTCTAATCCGATGGGTCCTCCTTCTCCAAGAATTTGACATTGAAATTAGAGACAATAAGGGAGCCGAAAACCTGGTTGTAGATCACTTGTCACGCCTCGAGCTAGGAGAGCTCGACCGCGAAGAGGACCAGCTCCCGATGGCTGACTCTTTAGCAGGAGAACAGCTTATGCGTATTGATGTGGATAACGTCCCGTGGTACGCAGACTTCGTCAATTTCTTGGCCAGTGGAATCCTCCCCCCCCCCCCCGACCTCTCACACAACCAGAAGAGGAAGTTTCTTTCCGACGTAAAAAGGTACTTCTGGGATGACCCTTTCCTATATAAATTATGTGCTGACGGTCTCTACAGGACTTGTGTCGACGAGGAACAGATCAAATGGATTCTGGAGCGCTACCATTCATCACAGTACGGTGGGCACGGAGCTGGGTCGAAGACAGCCACAAAGGTTTTACAGTCCGGTTTCTTTTGGCCCTCGCTATTTAAGGATGCACACGAATTCGTCAAAGCCTGTGATCAGTGCTAGAGGACTGGAAATATTTTGAAGCAGCAAGAGATGCCCCAACAAAGCATTCTCGCAGTGGACCTTTTCGATGTATGGGAGATCGACTTCATAGGACCATTCCCACCTTCCTACGGAAGTCAGTACATCTTGGTAGCAGTCGACTATGTTTCCAAGTGGGTTGAAGCAGTGGCCACTCCTACTTGCGACGCCAAGGTAGTTATCAAAATGTTTCAGAAGGTGATTTTCCCTCGGTTCGGAGTGCCCAGAATAGTCATCAGCGATGGAGGCTCTCATTTCAAAGAAAGAAACTTCGAAACATTGCTGACGAAATATGGGGTTTATCACAAAGTTGGCACTCCTTATCACCCTCAGACCAGTGGGCAAGTGGAAATCTCTAACAGAGAGATCAAGAGCATCCTCGGGAAGACAGTCTCGAGCCACAGGAAAGATTGGGCGTCCAAGCTAGACGACGCACTGTGGGCATACAGGACTACCTTCAAAACTCCTATCGGAATGAGTCCTTTCAGACTAGTCTATAGAAAAACCTGCCACTTGCCAGTTGAGCTCGAGTACAAGGCTTTGTGGGTTATTAGAGAATTATCATGGACATGAAGGCAGCTGGGGAAAAGCGACTGCTACAGTTACATGAGCTCGATGAGATCAGATTGGACTCCTATGAGAATGCTCGTATTTACAAGGAGAGGACGAAAAAGTGGCATGACAAGAGAATAGTGCGCAGAGAGTTCAACGAAGGCGAGCGAGTTCTCCTCTACAACTCCCGCCTCAGATTATTTCCTGGGAAACTACACACTAAATGGAGTGGCCCTTATACAGTGGAACGAGCACATCCGGACGGGCATGTGGAGCTGAGCATAGAAGGAGGAAAATCTATGGTAGTCAATGGGCAATGCCTCAAGCACTACCACGTACTAAAGCATCTTGCACCTCCTGAAGGGATCGATGACAACCTACTTCTCAGGAACGGATCTCAGAAAGGGACTACCCAAGAATGCTTCTAGTTCTATCTCCTTTGCTGTGTCTCGCCAAGATGTTAAACTAGGCCTCTTCGGGGAGTAACCCGCGATGTAAGTATTAGTTAGTTTCATTTGCATTGTGTGCTTTGTGTGTGATCTTTGCAGTACCATTCATGAGGACTTTTATCGCCTAAGGCAGAACCATCGCGGAACATATTTTGAAAAGCAAGGTTTTTCGGATCAGCTGTCTTGAGCCCGTTCCACCCGTGACCAAAGTATGTCACGGGCGTCCCACCCGTAACCAAAGGACTCGTCACGGGCGCTACGAGTGTCATGGGCCTACTCTGAAAAGCTGGAAATTTTGCCAGGTCGTTCAGCCCGTGACCAATGTTACGTCACGGGCGTCCCGCCCATAACCGGAAGAATCGTCACGGGCGCTACGGGCGTCGCGGGATTGCTCAGAAATTATGAAGATTTGTCTGCACGTGCTCCCCGTGACCAATGGTACGTCACGGGGGTCTGCTTTTTTTTTCTCAACTTATTAATCGAATTCGAAAAACAAAAAAAGGGAACAAAAGCACAAAAACTCAAATCGGTTTTAGGGTTTTTCAAACCGTAGCTCGTCCGTCCGCAGACCCTCCCGTCGCCGTCCGTCAGCCTCCATCCATCGGCGCCAATCCGTCCGTCGCTCGTCCGTCAACCAATCCGACCCCACATCGTCCGACCGCCACCCGTCTCCAGCCGTCCCTGTCAGTCATCTCCTTACCCTAAATCCCCAAATAACCAATTTGGTCCTATGGCTCCCAAACCCAACAAACGGGCAACCCGGAAATCAACTGCACCAGCTACGTCCACCCACGTCCCGCCAGCCCTTCCAGCTCCGCCACCGGCTCCTGCCCGAGAGGTGTTTAACCACCGGGCCGACCCACCTTTTCCGTCTGAGGAGATGCGGATTCTGTACAATAAGCTCTGGAATTTCAAGGTAAACAGACCCACCTTGATTTCTGATTTGAAGTCATTAAGTGATGCGGATGTATTGATTCCCGTTCGGGAGATGTTTATTGCCTCTGATTTGGATATTATTTTTGCTCGTCAGGCTGTTACGCATCAAGCCCCTTTGTTTGAATTTGTGGCTTCATTCTCGCCCGTTTGGGACGGCGTGGGCTATTCCCATTAGAATTTTCAGCTAAATGGCACCCCGTTCTCTTTGGACAGAGCCGAGGTGTGCTGCATAATGGGGTTGCCTTTCGACGGGCAGGACGCCCACTATTTTGATGCCGAGCACAATGATTTTTGGCAGTATATTTCTGGTTTTGACGCACCGTATTTAGCCACGCATCCGGCAGCGTGCATCCGGCGTAAGGGTGGCACCATTTGCAATGAGAAGGACATTGACATAATAATCTCTATGAGCCGTGGACTCCCCATCGATTGGTTTGCCAACCTGACAGCTCATTTCCTGGACTGGCAGCAGCTCACTGGAGTTAATGTTAATGGTGCCATCAGTGGTGGCCTTTTTGTCAATATATTGGGAGAGGAGCTGGGTTTTGATTTTGGAACACCGGCAAGCGCTCGTGAATGGAAATTGGACACCAAGAAGATGATCGAATGTCACATGCTTAAGAAGGACTTGACTTGGGATCACAGGCCAACCCCGCCAAACACCGGTATAAAGGGTAAGAGGCTTGAGAAGAAGAGGCGACTGATGGACCATAATTGTATGCATCATAAATACAGTTAAACCCACCAAATTAGACTGTTTGTCTATCTAACTTCTACGTGTTAGTCCCAAAATATTTCCACAGGGCAATTGAGAGATAAAAGTGAAAACACGCTAAGGAGAGGATTTTATGCTGAAAAGATATCAAGAGTCAATTGAAGGTCAAGATCAAGCACTGAACGAAGAAATCTCAAGATCCTGACGATGAATTACTCAAATTAAATCCAAATGAGGAATTATCAAAGACAGCCTGGAGTGAAATTGGACTGATAGTTTTGTAAAGACAGTACAAAACCGTCAAGATTCATCCATATGCAAGGATGACCGGTGGCTTAAGTGAAAAGGATGAGTCATTGGGTGGCCTCCTCCCTCCTCCTCCTTGGGTGACCGGTGGCTTTGGCTAGGAGGTGGCCAAAGCCACAAAACCTCCTCCATTTTGACCTCCAACTGGCGGCTTTGGGGAGTGCACAAGGTGGCGCCACTTGTCTCCTCCTCGCTCCTCCTCCATCTCCTCCCTTGGATGAGAAACACATGCCACCATCTCCACCACCCATCTCCACCCCTCTTGGCTATAAATAGAAGTGCCCTCCTCCTCATTTGTATCATCAATCCATACACAAAACACTTATCTCTCTAAGTTTGGTTACTTTGTAAGTTTGTTCGGTTAATGAAATAATACTCCTGTTTGTTCTTGAGTATTATACTATAGAGAATACTCCTGTTGGTTCTTGAGTATTCAGTAGGAAATTGGGAATACTCCTGTTGGTTCTTGAGTATTCCACCCCTTTCCCTCTTACTGTTTTCAAAAACCCCCATAGCTATGGTATCCACCTCTATGGATATTCGTAGCTAAACTCTTCATTCGGTGGAAGGTATTTTCTTGTATTATATAATGTTGTAATATCTTTTAGTTTCATTTCTTTGTATTCAAAACTTGTTCTATGTGCCATTTATAGTCAGAATTTCCATGGTTGAGTGGATGCTACGAAAGGGCAAAACTCTTCCGTGGGGTTCGTGAACATACTCGGGTAAGTGGATGCTACGAAAGGGCAAAGCTTATTTGAGGAGTTCGACTTATCTAAAACACCACTTGGTCAATCGTAACTGGGAGATCAGGTGGATGCACAGAAGGCTAAGATACTTCGAAAGGAGGAATTAGTCTGAAGTAGAACAAGGGTTGCTTTAAACGATGTTGCAAGTCTTGCGCTACGAAAGGGCCTCGATTCATCTTTGAATACTTAGAAAAGTTACTAACGGTTTATTATATACATGTTATAATACAAGAGTACCTGAAACAGAATACTTTCTTTCAATCACAAAAACCCCCTGTATTTACTTTCCTAGTATAACTGTCCCGATCAACCACAACCATCAACCGCTCAACAACCGGAGGAATCGCAATCACGCATCACCCACTGTAAGTCTTCTAACCCTTATCTCTTTACTTTCAGTATTTATTTTCAGTATTTAATTTCCGTATTTACTTTTCCGCACAAAAAACCCAAAAAACCAAAAACAGTAGTTTAATTACTCGCGCTAAAATCTCAATCATCCTAAAACACGTCCCTGTTAGTAAAAGAACAACGTATCCCCCTAATTCCCTTGGGTTCGACCCCTATTTACCACTTCTACCCAGTAGTCGCGAGTAGCGGACTTCATAAATTTATTTGTACAATTTGCTCTGACGACAAGCGAATTGTCAGCGACGCTTGGAGCAAGGACCGAACAATGACCCAGCAGCAGAGCCAGATTTTGATGCACCCGAGGCACAAGAGCCTCCGGTACCTACTCGTGGGGCCCCATCACTGAATTTAGAGGAGCGTCTCAACCGTTACGAGGCCCAGCAGAGCCAGATCGTCGCCACTCAGACACAGATCATCGCTGCCCTAGCCCAGTTATCCTCAGACTTTGCTGATTTCCGGGTTCACGCTGCACGCGCCAGCAACCTCCCTGCTACAGCGCCCCATGAGGATGGACCCTCTCACACAGTCGGCTCTGCAGGTTACACTGATTCAGAAGGTAGCGGTTCCGACGATGATGCTACTCATGATTCGGATGGCAGCCTCACCTTTTGATTGATTATTGTCAAATGCTGCTCATGACTTTCATTTTGTCTGCTGCTTCCTTGTGCCATGATTTTTCAGTCTATTTGATACTTGATGTTTGAGATACATTTTGTATGTGTTCTGCGTTTTGCTCACATCAATTATCACATCATATATTTGGCACTTCTTTCGTTTGCCTACCCTTTATTATCGATGCTTATCTTTACCTCATGCAGCTTTATGTGTCTATCTTTATACATGTCAGCTCATGAGTTACATTTCACTCCCCGGGCATCGTTTAATCTCCATGGATATCACGCTATCACACACGAGGGAAGTTCCTATACGCTTATTTTCTCTTTTATTTCTTTGCTTAGGGACTAAGCTCATTTTTTTAAGTGTGGAGTGGGTAGCGCATAGTCACACACATTGCATATCACACTCATTCCTGCACATGCTCAACTGTCTATGTATTGCGATAGAAATCCTCATTTTCTACGATACTCCTTGACTGATTGACATTCTTTTGGATTCAAAGTCTAGGACTTGAAATAGTTTTATTCATGTGTGCATTCTCTCGAGTCAGTATCATTGCTAGCCTTTGCCTATCGCATGTTTTACGTATTTCTTGAAGCATGTTTGAGACCTGAAGTTAGTAGGCACCGGTTCAAAAAAATGTCAAAAACTTAAACTACATCTCTTCTTCTAGGTGACCTTAGTACTAGTATGTGTTTCTCTACACTCACCGTGATTTGCATGCACCCGCCTTTATTCTTACACTATGTCAATCTTTAAGTGTGGAGTTAGACAATTGGCCTTCAAGTTTTCCCCTCAAAAACAAAGTTCTTAATTTAGGAAAGTGGGTGAAAAATTGGCCCCAACCATAGTTGTTTTTTAAAAAAAAACCAGTTAGAAAAAAAATTTGTTGTTCTGCGAGAGCAGAAAAATAACAAGGACCTGGTAAGAAAAGTCGCCCCTTGTGTATGTAAAACACTCTTGAAACAATTTATGCCCCCTTCTGCTTGATGTAGTGTAATACCATTGATGGATGCACAGTCGTTATGTGCAAACGTCAAGAATAAATTTATAATAGTCCGCTACTCGCGACTTTACTACTGGGTAGCAAGTGGTAAGTAGGGGTCGAACCCAAGGGAGTCAGTGTGGATTAATTGTTCTTTAATGAAGCTTATGCAGAAATTAAATGCAATTGGGGTTGGGTTTGAGTGTGATTTGAGAACTGAAAGTAAATTACAATAATTGATAATGGACTGTGAGGAAAGTATTCGGTTTTAGGGGCCTTGTATCATATTTGTTTATCATTGACCGCTAATGACCATACCAAGCATTCGAAATCGAGGCTATTCCTAGCACAAGACTTGCAACGTCGTGTAGAACACTTGAAATGATCATGCTAAATGTTCAAAGATGAATCGAGGCTATTCCTAGCACAAGACTTGCAACATCATTTAAAACACTTGTTCTAAGCAAAACTAATTCCTCCTTTCGAAGTATCTTAGCCGTAAGTGCATCCATTTGGTCCCTTTGGTCCAGTTTCCAAATGATTTTTAAGATAAGCCGAACTCCTCGATAAGTTTTGCTTGTTACAGCTTCCACTTACCGAGTATGTTCACGAATTCCCACGGAAGAGCTTATTGCTTGTCAGGCACTCAACCTTGGAAACTCTGACTTGAAATATGGCACATAGAACAATTATCGAACATAAAGGTATACTAAGAGTAAGGTCTAAAACATTTATAATACAAGTACACACCCTTAAACCGAATAATTAATTTAGCTACTAATCATGGCAGTGGTTATCATAACTATGAACTTGGAAATAAACACGAGTTTATAAATACAATTTAAATAAATAAAAAGACTTACAACCGTTGAAGCGCCAAGGATCATGCTTTGATTCCAAAGTAAAATTACATGATTAGTGCCCAAAATCTAGAGAGAAGCTAGAGCTTCTCTCTCTAACTATGGAGTTGTGAATTATGGTGGTGATGATACAAATGAGAGGAGAAGCTCTCTATTTATAAGCTAAGGGAGGAGGAATGGAGGGTGGAGATGGCTCCATGTGGTTGTGCATCCAAGGGAGGAGGAGGAGGAGATGGAGATGTGGTGGAGGAGGAGCCACCACATGGCAAGCTCTCCATGGTGGAGCTTCTAGCCGCCGGCGGCTTTGGGAGGAGAGGAGGAGGAGCCGCCATGTGGAGGTGTGGGAGTGGTGGAGGGAAGGTGTGAGGGAGGAGCCGCCCATGTGAGGAGGAGGGTGGAGTTTTGTGAGTTTTGTACAGTCTTTTCACAAAACTATCAGTCCAATTCCGCTCCGGTCTGTCTTTGATTATTCCTCTGTTTGATTTAATTTGAGTAATTCAATGTCAGGATCTTGAGATTTCTTCGTTCAGCGTCTGATCTTGACCTTGGATTGACTCTTGATATCTTTTCAGCGTAAAATCCTCTCCTTAGCCTGTATTCTCTCTAAGAGCCAAAATACCCTGTAGAAATATATCGGGACTAACAAGTAGAAGTTAAATAGACAAAATGTCTAATTAAGGGGGTTTTACTGTGTTTATGATTCGTATAATTTTGGTCCATCAGATCACCCCACACTTTTAGTTGTTCGTCCCGAACAATGCTATTAAAGGGTGTACACACAATCTAAGTAAAATATGAAAGTGAGACTGTGGGACTAGATTTATCCTAGTTCATGCATTACTACTTATTACTAAATTAAACTGTGTAAATAAATAGAAGAAACTTAATACTTGTACCTCCGTGTTGAGATGCAAATTATATTGGATGTTTCGGGAGATAGTCCTTTTCAGGTCCTGGCTTGCATCCTTGGGACTGTCTCGCACTATATGGTTTCCTTGTAGCTTTCTCTAGCACGTGATTCGGTTCAGGTTTCACATTTGAGTTGAGCCTTTTTGATTTCTTTCTTTGTTGGCGAGGGACAGCTTTTTTGTAGTGAATCGGCCTTTGGCCTTTGATTTGACGCTTTCAGTACTTCACTTTTGTTCGGTTAAAACCTTCACAATTTTGGGCCTTTGGCCTCTTGATTTGCTTCTTCGAGCTTTTCGCCTTTTTGTGGCTTACTTGTCCATTTTCTCAGCCTTTTTGGGAGGTCCAATCATCGCCCGCGAGCATATGGAAATACCTCCCCGCTCCTCTCGTTTTTGCCGTTTCGCGCGGGTCAAGGTGAGGGTCGCTCAGCTATTTTCTCGGCTACTTTGACTGTCGTTTCGCGCGGGTCAAGATGAGGGTCGCTCATATATTTTCTTGGCTACTTTGACCGCAGATAGGACGGTCTGATTCCCGTCCTCGCCTTCTGCATAAACACTGCATGGCGGAGATGACTTCAATCTTCACTGAAACCCGAAGTGCAGCCTCCACTGACTTCATTAACCATATAGTGAAATTCGGTCCTTCGAATGCTTGCCAAGTTCTTCTAGGGCATTTCTATCAACTCCACATCCCTGGTTTATCTCAGCACAAAGGGACAAATGAGAAGTTACGTTCTAAGTTTTTAGACAGTTGAATTTTCACAAGGTAAATGCATAAATTTTGGTCTATCTTTTTCACATTCTTAAGTTCATATTTTCAAAAAGATATTATTTATTAACTAATATATACAGGTGGTTCTCACCCCACACTTTTGAACGAAGGCATTCTTTTTACGAAATGACTTAATTCAAAAGTCATGCAAGCAGTTGTTATATGAGAAGGAAATGATATTAAGGAAAAGGAAAGACAGAACTCCCTTTAAGGTGTCGAGTGAACGACATGGCTCGAGGCTGGATAATCGAGGGAGTTCGGCTGGGGCCTTGAACTCTTAGCGTAGCCCTGACTGGCTTAATGTTGCACCCAAGTCCGATTCCTGAATAATCAAATCTTCTATGCACCAAGTGGGTGAGAGCGACTTATTGATAAAAACTAAAAGACAGAAAATAAAAAGACAGAAAATAAAGTGCAGAAAGTAAGATAGTGTCGTGTTACCTCCCGACCAGTGCACTTGTTTAACGTCGTTGGCTCGACAGTACCTCAATCATGGATCATAAGGTCGGATCCCAAGGGTGAGTGAGGTCAAACTTTTTCTCGGCAGCCCTTTTGCTCCGAGAGGGTGAGGTTTCCTTGACCATAGCTGATGGTCCAATGCGTCGTGCTAACTTCTTACTCCTTCCGGGTTTCCATTCTTTCGGCCCATGTTTTTGCCGCCTCTTCATGTTGGAATAGTTGGCACTTTCGCGAGTTTGGAAATTTGGTTTTGTGCCATTACATGTAGGCAACATCAAGCATGCGTCTCTGCCAATCCTCTTTATTGTGGCAGTGATGGATGGTTTTCTTGGAACGAGTGAGTTTTCAGGCGGTTTTCCTTGTTGAGTCGTGGTGAGTGGGACCGAGGCTTTCTCAGACAGTTCGGCAATGAGGTCCGGGACTTCCTCGGGTGCTCCGAGCGCAAGGACCGGGCCTGGCTTGATTTCTTCGTCCGCTTCAGCAGTGAGGTTCGGGATTTATGTTGGTTCGGTAATTAGGACAGTGATTTCCACGGATGGATTGGTGATAAGGACCGGGTCTGATTGGGGTGGTTCTTCTTCGGTTATTTGCGGGTCCTCATCCTCAGTCGGTTCCTCGGGTTCAGCCGTCCTTTCTGTTGCTCCTGAATCGGTTTCAGCCGTGAATTGGTACATCGCGGCACTCAATTGCTGCATGTTTGCGGCCAATTGTTGGGTGTTAGCTGCCAGCTCCTTTTCTGCCGCCCATAATTCAGTTTTAGCTCTGATTTGTTGCATTGTGTTTTCCAACTGCTGGATGCTAGATGCCAGCTCTGTTATACCATCCTTGAGTGGCTCGGCCTGATCTTGGCTCGGTCTTGACCTTGCGGCCAAATCATTGATTAATATCCAAAGATCATCAACGGTTAAGTCCCACATTGATCCTCTTGCTGCATTATTTAGCTGGTCCCACTCATGTGGCAACATTCCACAGAGAAATTTTATTTGAAGATCGGAGTTGGTAAATCCATGGTGGGCAGCTCGTCACAATGGAATCGAAGTACCATAAGTACTCATCCAATGTTTCGTCCCAGGATTGCGTTATTTTGTTGATCTTCTCGCGGATTTCAAGTTTGAAGGGTGGTGGGGAAAACTCCGCATTGTTCCAAGGTTTCATTTCGTAGTAGTACGACTTGGTGAATTGCATTATAAAAGAAAAAAGAAAAAATAGAACAACTATTCCGATTCACAACTCCTCGGCAACGGCGCCAATTTTGATGGATGCACAGTCGTTATGTGCAAACGTCAAGAATAAATTTATAATAGTCCGCTACTCGCGACTTTACTACTGGGTAGCAAGTGGTAAGTAGGGGTCGAACCCAAGGGAGTCAGTGTGGATTAATTGTTCTTTAATGAAGCTTATGCAGAAATTAAATGCAATTGGGGTTGGGTTTGAGTGTGATTTGAGAACTGAAAGTAAATTACAATAATTGATAATGGACTGTGAGGAAAGTATTCGGTTTTAGGGGCCTTGTATCATATTTGTTTATCATTGACCGCTAATGACCATACCAAGCATTCGAAATCGAGGCTATTCCTAGCACAAGACTTGCAACGTCGTGTAGAACACCTGAAATGATCATGCTAAATGTTCAAAGATGAATCGAGGCTATTCCTAGCACAAGACTTGCAACATCATTTAAAACACTTGTTCTAAGCAAAACTAATTCCTCCTTTCGAAGTATCTTAGCCGTAAGTGCATCCATTTGGTCCCTTTGGTCCAGTTTCCAAATGATTTTTAAGATAAGCCGAACTCCTCGATAAGTTTTGCTTGTTACAGCTTCCACTTACCGAGTATGTTCACGAATTCCCACGGAAGAGCTTATTGCTTGTCAGGCACTCAACCTTGGAAACTCTGACTTGAAATATGGCACATAGAACAAGTATCGAACATAAAGGTATACTAAGAGTAAGGTCTAAAACATTTATAATACAAGTACACACCCTTAAACCGAATAATTAATTTAGCTACTAATCATGGCAGTGGTTATCATAACTATGAACTTGGAAATAAACACGAGTTTATAAATACAATTTAAATAAATAAAAAGACTTACAACCGTTGAAGCGCCAAGGATCATGCTTTGATTCCAAAGTAAAATTACATGATTAGTGCCCAAAATCTAGAGAGAAGCTAGAGCTTCTCTCTCTAACTATGGAGTTGTGAATTATGGTGGTGATGATACAAATGAGAGGAGAAGCTCTCTATTTATAAGCTAAGGGAGGAGGAATGGAGGGTGGAGATGGCTCCATGTGGTTGTGCATCCAAGGGAGGAGGAGGAGGAGATGGAGATGTGGTGGAGGAGGAGCCACCACATGGCAAGCTCTCCATGGTGGAGCTTCTAGCCGCCGGCGGCTTTGGGAGGAGAGGAGGAGGAGCCGCCATGTGGAGGTGTGGGAGTGGTGGAGGGAAGGTGTGAGGGAGGAGCCGCCCATGTGAGGAGGAGGGTGGAGTTTTGTGAGTTTTGTACAGTCTTTTCACAAAACTATCAGTCCAATTCCGCTCCGGTCTGTCTTTGATTATTCCTCTGTTTGATTTAATTTGAGTAATTCAATGTCAGGATCTTGAGATTTCTTCGTTCAGCGTCTGATCTTGACCTTGGATTGACTCTTGATATCTTTTCAGCGTAAAATCCTCTCCTTAGCCTGTATTCTCTCTAAGCGCCAAAATACCCTGTAGAAATATATCGGGACTAACAAGTAGAAGTTAAATAGACAAAATGTCTAATTAAGGGGGTTTTACTGTGTTTATGATTCGTATAATTTTGGTCCATCAACCATCTTCTTATTGCGTGCAAATCATAACTTGTCTTGAGAATTCAGGTGCTAGAAACTAAGGGACGATCCTCGTACTTGCATTGAAAATTCTGATGTGATTTTCGTACTATTTTTCAGAAAAACCTTAAGCCAGGCTCCTCTTCTCTTACGGGTCATTGCCTAGTCCTTGGCACTTGAGAATGAGCTTTGCGCCAAAAACCCGTGGACTATCCCTAGATAGCATAGGTGAATGACGAGCATGTTTTGTATAACTATTCATGTTCTTTATACGTTGTAATAGAACTATTTAGAACATGTGATTAGTCGATTGCTATCCGTGTGTACTGACCGTTTGAATGCATAATTCGTTCAATCTATGATGGTCTGAAAACCTTGATGAAGATGTTTGACTTGAAGTCGAGGTAACACGATGAATTCGAGGTATGACATGACTTTACTATGACTCGTTGAGCATCATTCATGCATACACGTTAGTTAGTTGTACAGGGGATTTGTAGGTAGTCCCATTCCTGAAAACCTTCACGAGACTAAACTCGTCCTACTAGGGCAGCCTAGAGGTTTGAAGGATTGATGCATACGCTAAATGCATTCGTGTCCTCTACGACAGTGAGTTATCTTTTTATTTTTCGTTTTAGTTAGAATTGATCACATGTCACTTGAGTGGGTAGCTTATAAACTCATGGTCATTGAGCGTTACATTCCCTCATGTATTTATTCTGCCATTTGCTCGACATTTGTTCAGGACGAGGGAATCCTAAGTGTGGAGTGTTTTGATCAGTCAATATCTTGACTAATTATTCGCTACATTCGATGAAGGATTACGCTCGTTCTCTGGACAAATTGTCTCTATTTGATGTCTTTCTCTAGTGTTTCAGGTCTATCTCTCTTTCAAAGCCGACGAACGACGAAACAACGAAGAATCAAAGAAAAAGCAGCAAAAGGTCCGTTGCCCCGTGACGCACCCTTAGGTCACGGGCGCTACGGGCGTCACGGGCCGACTCAGAAGTCCAGGAAAACTGAGGACCCCGTGCACCCCGTGACATTCTTTCGTCCCGGGCGAGTGCCCCGTGACCAGCACTCAGGTCACGGGCGTCACGGGCGCTACGGACTGGATCAGGCCTGTGAAGATTTACGAAGCCCGTGACAGGCCGTGACGACCTCAGGTCACGGGCGTTTGCCCCGTGACGGCTCCCTTGGTCACGGGCGTCACGGGCATCGTCAGGAAAGAATTGTCAGAAGTTTCCTAATTTAATTTTGGAAGTTTTCTGGGCCTTTTTGGAAATCGTTCGATTGGGCTATAAAAGGACAACGACCTGGACGAATTGAGGTGTGCTTATTTCGAGAGAAGAAACCCTAACTTGGGAGAAGACATCGCGAGAGATTGAGGATCATCGAGCCACATCGTTTACGGTTAACTTGTCCTTATTTTCTTTCATTACATTACTCTCGGTATATTACCGTGAGTAGTGAGTAGTTCGGCTAGTTCCTTTATTCTGGGATCCTACGGATCCCGATCTATGTACCCAACTCTCATGTAATCAATTAACGTTTTTATTTATGCAAATCGAATATTCAATTTCATCGTGCTTAATTTATCGTTCTATGCAAGTATTAACATCAAAGGGTATGTTTGCATGCTAGATCATATTTAGGTTATATACCGAAAGGTGGATGGGCCATAGGGATTAACCGGATTGTATGAAATTGTATGATAACCTTTAGTTTAAATAATCGAGATCGTTGATAATTCGTGGATGGGCGGCGTTCAACGAGTGAGATTAATCTAGATAATGATCCGTGGATGAGCGGCTTATCTAGTGTTATTTTGGTTTAATTCGATATTCGATAGCATGAATAAATTACGTGACATGATTGCATGATTAGTGGGGTTAGCACGGGTGAAGTATGGATTCTGGAATTCTTTCTCTGATTAAGTACAAACCCTTAATTTTCTGCAATTTAATTTCTGCAATTTTCGTGACAACAAAAACCTTTTTTTTACAAAGTTTAATCCGAAAAGCTAAATAGGTCACACTGTTTGCTAGTACTCACACACCTGTTCCTTGGATCGACCCTTGGCTTACCAAGGTTTATAAATTTTATTTGACTACGATTTGACCCCTAAAACTCATAATTTGACAACTATAAAGGGTTAAAAATACGCTTGTCAACGACCAACACTTCAGAGTTGACCCACCCATCCACAACAATGAAGAGGCACCACCACTGTTCTATGAAGACCCGGAGCAGCTAGTCCGGGCTCGAAACCGAGCAAACCGAGAGGCAGCCCGACAAAACCAAGGAGCACCCGGGGCGCAGAACAGGCCCGGCCCGAGACAACCACCGATTCAACATCAGTCGCCCCCACCACAGGTCCTTCAACAGCAACATGTTCCACAACCGAGACGACCACCACCTCCGCGACGACCACCACCGCAGCCACTCATCGAAGATGACTATGACGACGAGTACGATGACCACGAGCCCACCATGGGAGAACTGTCCGCACCAAACTTCAGAAATCAGCCATGGTGCATCTACGAGGGCCCCGAGCC
This sequence comes from Rhodiola kirilowii, assembly GCA_033675215.1. NCBI lineage: Eukaryota > Viridiplantae > Streptophyta > Magnoliopsida > Saxifragales > Crassulaceae > Rhodiola > Rhodiola kirilowii. The sequence goes on along the minus strand of CM066193.1, from coordinate 14,731,934 downwards.
AGAGGGCATAGTGATCAACTCGGCAGTCGTCCATCACCTGCCCAAGTTTTCAGAACGCCAGGGGGAATCGCCCACTACTCATCTGCAGCGCTATCATGGCATATGCCAGAACCTCAGGCCATACGGAGTTGAAGTCGAGGACTTCAAACTAAAAGCCTTTTACTTTTCACTCATAGATGCTGCTAACGATTAGTTCTTGTCTTTGCCCTCAGGTAGCATTCAAACATGGGACCAGATGTAGAAGAGGTTCCTCAACAAGTACTACCCGGCGGGTAGAGCTATGCAGGTCCGTAGGCAGTTGCAAGATCTCAGGCAAGGACCGAACGAGACGAAGTATGAGTACGTGGAGAAGTTCCAGGCCTTAGAACAAAGCTGCTGCAACCTCGGACTCCCCAAGAAGCTGATCGTAGAGTACATGCTCGAGGCACTGAGGAGACTGGACAGGAAATTGCTAGCCGCCTCGGCTGGGGGAACCCTTATGAGACTATCCCCAGCCGGTGTGCGAAGAAAGATTATGGAAGTGGCCGAGAATGTGAGATTCCAGGACGAGTCCAACAAAGAGGAAGAATTCAGTCGGACCAGGAACGTCTCAAAGGTCGAGCCCCCATCCAGTTCCATGGCCGAAGAAATCAAACAGCTCAAAGAGATGATGCAACAGGTAATAAGGAGGCAACCGGTCCAAGCAAAGCCATGCGAGTTCTGTGGTGCTACAAACCACAAAACAAACGAGTGCCCGACTGTAGTGGAGGATGACCAGGGTGAAGTCAATGCAGTGGGCGATTACCAGAGCTATGGCAATCGAGTCGGACCGAACAGACGGTATGGACCAGCCACAAACGGGCAAGGGGCCAACGGGCAGCACTGGAGGAATGACAATCAACACAACCACGCCCAGAGAGAGCCAGCACAGCCAGCCGCACCTCAGCAAGCCCAGGAGTACTACTGGCCGCCATACCGACAACAGCAAGGAGGACAGAACGGGTCGGGCCAGTACCAGCAGAGACAAGACCGCAACCAGGCCAACCCGAACCAGCAAGGATCGAGCAAGTCTTTGGAGGACATAGTGAAGGACCTGGCCACCTCAGTGCATCAATTCCAGGCCAAGACCGATGGAGCCATTGCCGACCTATCCAAGCAGATGTCCCAGATCACCACAACGGTCTCCGAGCTTAAGAACGACCCAGAACGACTTCCCTCACAGACTATTCAGAACCCGAGAGGGAATGTCAGTACATTGGCAGTAGTGGATGTGGACGCGGCACTTAAGGAGTCTGCTTATTGGGTGAACAAGATGCTAATAACTGAGGCAGGAAGTAGCAAGAAAGAGCTGGGATCAGTGATGACCGCGCCTACAATGGGCATTGATTCAACACAAACATATGAACCAGACGCGGTGCCCACTGATGCATGTTCCAAAACTGATTTTTTGCCCTTCGTTTTCTATGCAGGTGATAGCTCCTAAGGACCATATGATCGACAAGGATGAGCTAGGAGGTAGATTGGAGGCGAAGCATGAGCAAAACGAGCCGATAATGGAGCGCCCACTAGCTACGAGTCACGAGGCACCACTTGAAAAGAGTAAGGACCCAGGTGCCTTCACGGTCACCTGTGGTATCGGTGAGACTCAAATACTTCATTGTCTAATTGATTTGGGTGCAACGATTAATGCCATGCCTTACTCATTATATTGCTCTTTAAATTTGGGGCCTTTGAAACCTCCTAAGCTATTGGTCGAGTTAGGAGATAAATCAAGTGTTAGACCGGTTGGTTTGCTTGAGGATTTAACCCTCCGAGTAGGAGACCTTGTTGTTCTTGCAGATTTCTATGTCTTGCAGAAGGGAGATGCTAGAGACGATGATCCTCCAACACTTATATTGGGACGGCCATTCCTCTTCGCCACCAAGACCATGATCGACATGGGCATAGGCTTGTTGTCGCTTGCATTCGGTGGCAAGACATCAGATTTCTACCTCTATGGTGATGATGCCCGCCCATGCGCGAAGAAACCGACGGATATAGTGAACACATCAGATCTTGGTACCCTAGTTCCTGACCTACCTAAAGAGACCATGCATACGAACGGACCAGTATCTATGGGCAAGATGTCTTCGCCAACTCGGGAGTATGTGAAGGCGAACCCGCCTGATCGATGGAGAGCAGACCCGAGCACATCATTACACGGCAATTTCAGGCAAATTGAAGAAGTAGCTGAAAAGAAGTTTGACCTCACACGCCCATGGGATCCTAACTTGTGATCCCTAAAGAGGTAACGTCGAGCCAACGACGTAAAACAAAGGCGCTCGTAGGGAGGCAGCCCGGAAATTACTTTTCATCTTTTCTATTTTATTTTTATGTTTTACTCGAGTCTTGAGTCATAGTCGTCACATTGTACTTGGGAAAGGGAGTGATTTTCATATAGGGAACAGATGCGCCTCATGCGTTCGCATGCTTATACCATGCGTTCGCATGGTCTTCTGCAGGCTGGGAAATTCGATCGAGTGCGAGCGCGTAGAGCCATACGTGAGAACGCACAAGATTTTCATGCGACGGGTCGTGTGTGTGTTCGTCACTTGCAAACCAATTTCATGACGAAGGTAAAAGATGAGGTTTCGAAAGCTAAACTTGGCGATGTGGCGTATGCGAAGAAGGAGTTGAGGTTCAGGAAGAAATTTGGAGAGCTCTTAGAACTATTGCATGATAAGCCACTTGCTCGCAAATGGTTGGTAGAGATGGATGTGGAACTATGGACACAAGCATTCGACCACGGTGGATTTCGTTGGGGCAATATGACTACAAATGCTTCAGAGTGTTTGCACAAAATTCTGAAGAATGGACGTGATTTGGCAGTTTCTTCACTGGTTATGTACACGTATAAGCAGATATCTGCTTATTTCATCAAGCGTTCCCAGAGCCTGTACAATAACGAAGGAGAACTGTTTACTCCAAAAATTTGTGAAAGATTGGCAGAACTGCGGGCTAGTGCTGAGTTCCATATAATGCCGCTCTATAATCCAGTAGACCGTGTTTTTTATGTACTGACCAGAAAGAACCATATCACGTACAAGGTTTGTCTGGCTACACGAACATGTTCGTGTGCGAAGTGGACATTGTTCAAGTATCCTTGTTCTCATGCCATCGCAGCTTGCAGATCCGCCCGGGTTGACTACACAGATTATGTCCCCACAGAATACACGCTCAAAGCGTACTACCGGACTTGGGGTTATTTTTTCAACCCCTTATATCATGAGGATTTTTAGCGTGATTTTGAGGGCCCTGTTTTTGTTCCGAATGCACGATTCAAACGTAACAAATCTGGCAGACCCCCAACCAGACGAAGACGTAACGAGATGGATCAGTGACATCGACATTTAGGGGAATCCAGCAGCCAGGCAGCGTCTTCATCAAATCTGACCCCGCGAATCTAAAGATGCACACCCTGCCACTTAGTGGGTCACAACAAGCGTGCTTGTCCGACTCGCAACCAGAATTAAGCCAACAAGCGTGTTCAAGTTGAAGTGGTTTTGCAACAACTATCATAACTTCGGTACAAATCATGAAGAAATGTTATATAAACTTTAGTAAAAGCCAGTATTCAACTACCATCAAATGACAAAACATGATAACACATGACACAAATGTTATACAAAACAAAAGAAATCAATAACACATGATCCTCATTCTTCAGCTCCCCGTCCACCTCATCCTCTCCGTAGTCTCTTTCCTAAATTACGCATATAAGAAAATCTAAATTCTCTACGCTCGCGCTCGCTTCTGCACACTTCTTGCTGTGAAGAGCTAGAAGGTCGATACTGATCATCGGTCGCGTCTTCAACATGTGTATCAATATCCTCCTCTCCTCTGATATCAAGATCAGCTGCATCACGTGAATCATCTTATTAAATTACCATGTTTAGTTGATAAAAATAATTGAAGTGTGTATACAAAGTACCAGTACCCATAGCTAGAGTAATAGTGTCTGGATCAACACCCACAATAGCAGGATCCGTAAGCTTCCCCACTTCCGTATACAAATGGTGGAATAGATCATGAAACCCCCCTACGCGAATAATCATCTGTGCTGTTGAGGAAGTAAGAACCGGCATCACGTGCACCAATGACGTAACCACGTATCTGTAAAATGCAAAATAATTATAAGTATGTAAACCAATTACTGACAAATATTTAACAATAATTCATATGGTTAATTGAACTTACATGATCGGGTATCATATATGAATCTGGCCGATAAGAATGACGAGTTTCCTGCACATTCTCTTCTCCATCTTCCTCCACATCCTCGTATATCCTCGGTTGATATAAACGACGAGTGTGTCTCGAATACCAAGGGAAATACTGTGCAGTAGGATTGTCGATAGTACCATACGGGTCCCCCATATCTCCATCTATCAATCTCTCATGGCGATTATTCCACAATGCAATGTAACTGGCATGGAAGACAGCCCAATCCTTATTCTTCTTCCAATCCATTCCGTGGAATTGGTCTAAACTTCCAATTGGGTTTGGCGGAACACCTTGTCGAAAACCATACTGTCTCGCAACACGTGCGGGATGATGCCACTCAATTATGTTTTAACAGATAAGGGGCACATCAGCCCTCCAAGTGGTTTGTTGACCCTCGATACAAATTGTGTTCAACAACGCAAGCATGGCGTAATCATACAGTCTCCATATGAAATCACCCGATTCAATTTTCTGTATACAATCACGATACTGCAACAAACTCCCTTTTGGTACTCCTACCCAACGTTTTGGCCCAACCCATTTCCTGTACATAAAAGTTAAATATCAGTTAAATAGTAAATATGAAATACTTATAATAAAAATTTTCTAAACATAAATACTTACAAGTACGACCACGCTCCACGCAAAGCTGGTTTGAACTCTGCATCAGCCGAAGGCAAAACGACAGGAACTAATATCTTCGGCACACCAATGCGGGATAGTCTGTCCCAGGACCAAAATTGGATAATTAAAGGCGCACCGACAAGCTGACTGTGTCTGATCGTACATGCAGTACACATGTTACTATACAGACACGCTAACACAGCACTTCCCCGACTATAGTTTCTAACCCTATCAAGGTCCTCTAACAAGGGTAGAAAGTAAAGCAGAATCGCCTTACCGCTCTTGTTACCGAATAATGTCGAACCAATAAGATTGAGTAGATACGCCCTTGCATATTTCTTCAATGTCTCATCATCTGCATCCACGGGAATATGTCGCAAATGGTTCTTAAACCAACTTCTCTTTGCTATACCGGGTGCTCTGTCATAACACTCGGGGTATACTCCCTGCAATCTTACACAAACCTCTTCAAAATTCAGCTTCGACTGTCCCGTCACAGGCTCTCCATCTACAGGGAGCCCAGTAAGTAATGACACATCCTGCAACGTGATTGTGACCTCACCATCATTGAAATGAAAGGTGTGAGTCTCTGGCCTCCACCTCTCTACCACGGCTGACAATAATGATGGACCATCCTTCACATCGCAGACCTGAGTCCATGGATAAAATCCAGCAGCAACCACATAATGGCGTATTTGATGATCAATGGGCAATGCACCCCTTTGTAAATCTTAAGGGGTTCGTTTGCCTTCCCTTTTGTATCCAACTGTCAACCAAAAATGGCATTCAATATTAGTAACATATTAAATTATGAATGATAATTAACTTAAATTAACAAACTAACCTCTGGCTTCCAAATCACCTCTGTACGATGTTTGTCCTGCTGACGTAGGACTGAGTTGTCAATCGGACCAGGATGAATTATATCATCCGCATCCATATTCGGATGCAAAATAGCTTGCGAAGATCTTTGTGAAGATGATGCTCTATATGAGTCCATAACTGCATCACGAATTTCATCAGAAACCAAATTCAAAATTAACAATCAAATAACAATCAACAATTAACAATAACATAATTCACCAAAAATTCAAAAATTAACAATCAACAATTCACTCAAATTCTTCGATTCAAATCAACAATTAACCCACAATAGATCAACAATTAACTATCAAAATCAACAATAACAATACCCTATTCACCAATTCCCCAATTCCCCAATCAAAAATATATTCTATATAAAATAACTCTATGTAAACCCTAATCTATGTAATTGACAATCAAATTACCATCAAGCGTCGCGGATTGTAGAGCAGCAGCGTCGACGGGGGCGGAGGCGAGGAGCAGCAGGGAACTTCGGCAGAATGGAGAAGAAGAAGGAAACCCTCGATTTTGTATTCAAATGATACCGGTTCCTCCTAAACCGGTTCCTCCTAATTCCGGTTTCCCCCGTACCGAAACTGACGTGTATGACAACTAAGCGCCACTTGGTCCACTACGTCCCATTATCGTTCCACATCAGCCATTTTCAAAGCGTCCCGGTTCGGGAAAAACCGGGATCCTGAGTTCCGGTGCCTATGGAACCGATATTGTTAAAAAATAAGATAGATTAATTATTTGAGTTTCAGTTGGTGCATTTGGGTTATTCGAGTTTCATTTTGGGGCAATTGGGTCAATAACCCCAAATTTGGCTGGGAGAGCTTCATGTCCAGACGCAAGGGCTGCAAGACAAATACTGTAATAAGTATCAGCTACCGTGAATTGACAACCTATTTGATCAACTTTAAGGAGCTCAAGTTTTCATAGGGATGGACCTTCGTTCTAATAACCACCAATTAATTATTAAGACCAGTTACATGCCTAAGTCACCCTTCCGAGCGAGATACGATCACTACGAGTGTTTAGTGATGCATTTTGAATCGACTTCATGGATTTAATAATCGATTGTTTGACCCACTTTTGGATAAGTATTGACGGCATTCTGATCCACTTGATGAGTAAAGAAGAGCACTGTGAGCACATGAGGTTAGTGTTAGGATCGTGCAAGCAGCGATGCGAGAGAAAAATAAATAAACGATGCAAGGACACCAAAATTTTGATACCCAGTTCGTCACTACACCGTGACTGGCTTTACCAAGCCAGGGTTTTCTTCATTATGATGTTAGATACAATTACAATAATCAACATAGGTATAAATAGGGTAACATCTAAACCATAATTATCTAATTAGAAAATAGAAACCCTAACTGCCAAAATTATAGACTTCCTAAACTGGAGTAGCCCACTAATTTAATCAGGCTCCACAACCCAACAATCTCCCACCTGGAGACTGATTTCATTTGTAATTGTCTTCGTCATTAACAACCTATTCAGGCGGTAGTGCCAAGCCTTCAGTTCACGTCTTGAGCTCCGTTGAAGCAATGCACAACTTCAACTTCTTCCTCTTCAAAGTTTTGCTACTCAGCGAAACTTTCTGATTCATATGACCACAATGACAGTGCCACAAATCCGCATCACCGCTCCCACCTGAACTAGTGATGACATTCTGAACGTTCCTCACCTTGTACAATGTTCGTTCCTTGGGCTATCACCCTAGCTCCCTTTGCTATCTTCCAGTTCCTGCAGCTGAAGGTCACATCAAATCCGTCTTCGATTTCATCCTGCTGCCCAACTGATAGCAAATTCTTCTTTCCTTGAGCTATGACCCTAGCTCCCCTTGCTATCCTCCAGTTCATGCAGCTAAAGGTTATACCATAATCATCTTCGTCTAGCTGCCTAACTGATAGCCAATTCTTCTTCAACGCAGTCCGCGTATCCAACATCTCTTTTGTCCCGACCGTGTGGTATGCTTCGTCTTTAGACAACGATAAATGAACCGCACTCATCGACTTCCTGTCCAATAGCTCCCACTCGCCGTCCTTCATACCCTCTGGTCTCTTGCCGTCTTCAGGTAGGTGTCACTCACTACCATACAGGTAATCCTCAATCTGCATCTTCCATAACCCCAAATTCGACCCATCGAATTTCTCCACTAGATGTTTTCCATCTCTCAACATGACTACTAGAACCCAAGCTCTTGATACCAGTTATTAGGATCGCACAAGCAGCGATGCCGAGAGAAAAACAAATAAATGATGCGAGGACACCAAAACTTTGATACCCAGTTCGTCATTAAACCGTGACTATGTCTGGTGGCACTACCAAGCCAGGGTTTTCTTCACTATGATGTTGGTTACAATTACAATAATCAACATGGGTATAAATAGGGTAACATCTAAACCCTAATTATCTAATTAGGAAATAAAAACCCTAACTGCCAAAATTATGGACTTCCTAAAGTGGACTAGCCCACTAATTTAATCAAGCTCCACACCCCAACAGTTAGCACTACAAGTTCATGGAAAATAAGTTATATGCTAAGTCGTCAAAAGAGTGGATTTTGGTGGGAGCTCGAGGAGAAAGTCAAAAGACTTATACAAACATTCTTGAACATCTAGGTATGTCGCGTTTAGAGGACTAAGCTCTTTTGACCATGAAGAATAATGTAGCAGCCGTAGAAAAGAATTAAAAAAGAATTAATTTTACGTTTTGCGTCCATAATTAATGATTACAGTAAAAATTAGGATTTTAGCCAAAATTAAGAAATACGTTATTTATATAGTGTTTTCTCCCAGCTAAACCCTAATAAGTCCTTACCCACCGTAGAGCAACGAGCAAGAGAAGGCCCTAATAAATCATTGATTTGTAAATTTTAAAATTTAGCATTAGGGTTTTATTTTTCAATGCAAATCGATTAGTTATTCATATATAACGTGACTTTCAACAAAAAGTCAAATATATTAACTAGCCACATTTGTTCCTTGAGGTAAAAGGTTCAAGCCTAGGTAAAAAATGTGTTTTTTATATTATTTATGGGGTCGTATAACCCGACCCTACACTGATACCGGATTTGATCAAACTGTAAATTAAGTTGGTCGTGGACAGGGCCGGATCTTGCCCGTCCCTAAGTTTTGATGGCTCAATATGTAATATGGACCGAAACTACTCGAAACATGAGCGGTATATGTCAAAGGGGATATAACGGTAAAAACACAACATACTTCAAAAACGACTTCACAGTCTTATCCCATAAGTCATAGATGAACAGAAATTATATGTTAGACCCCGCGATAGGCAACAAAAGTACCGCACTTGACCCCACCAAGGGCAGCAAAATCATCGCACTTTACCCACGGAAGGCATCAGAATTATTGTGCTTAACCCTACAGAGGGCACCATAGATGTTGACATACTATAAACCTTCAGGACAAACAAAAGGACAAAATAAATGTACAAAAATGATAAAGAGTTTCAAGCGAGGGAGTTGCACAATCATTCATGATTCGAAAGAAATAAAATATTATTTTTTTGATACAGGAAAGAAATAAAATATTAGTTTAGCAACAAGGCGTGACAATACAAATTTGTTCAAATGTAGTTAATCAGTATAGGTCTACATTACTGTCCTTTGCATCGTAAAACCTACGATAAAATTTATATAACGTCAAAATAAAATTAAGAATCACCTAGAAGCAGTGCCGGCTCAATGGGAGAGCAAGTGAAGTGGTGGTTTTAGGCCCCACTTCATATTAAGATTTTTTTAGTGCAAAAAAGATCCATTTTCCTATAATAATAAAAAGCAGCTCCTTTTAGTGATAAATTAGGTCTCATATTAATCTCAAAAGGCCTCATTTTATTTTATTTTGATGGGGAAGGTCCCATTTTATATGATATCTAATCTAATTGCTTATAAGAAAGCCTACTAATTTATTTTGCTTGAAGCCCCCAAAGTTAATGAGCCGGCCCTGCCTAGAAGTCACTAGTAAAACATACTTGAATTATCAAACTTATAAAATCCACTTTCAAATATCAGGCAACATATTATACAAATTCATTTCACCAAAATCAACATATCAGGGTTGTTTTTTGTTGATTGAAACATATCAGAGTTAGAAAAGTGAAATTCGACATCCCAACTTCAAACTCATGTTCACGTGCTTCATAGGTTATTCACCAAACTAACTCAATTCCAAACTCAAATTACTCAAATGCACCATTTGAAACTCAAATAATCAGATTATTCCATTTTTAACAATCTCGTTTTCTAAGGAATCGGGACTCTGCATTTTTTTTATAATCCCGATTTCTTTCTTGTCGGGAATGTACAAAATGAAGATGTGGCTCGATTTTGGGCCTACGTGGATCAAAACGAAATGAAATGACATACACGTCAATACCGATTTTAGGGAAACCGGTATATCCCGGTTTTTGGGGGCCAGAGAACATTGAAAATATAATTCCGGTTAGCTGGTAGTACTACATCTTCAAGGATGGCTTCATGCACAGCAATAAGGGTACTGTTGCGGGGCCGTTGAACAGCTGAGCCCTTCTTTGGAGGCCTCACAATCCTCCTGGTTGCAATAAGAATCACATCCTGTAGAATCAATATGTTTATTACACAACAATGTCGAGACTAAGGGCCTGTTCTGTAGAGCTTAAATTTCATGTTTTTCAGTTAAATAAAGTTAAATTAAGTTAAATTAAGTTAAATTAAATTTTTCAGATTTTAATTTTGTAGTTTAACATGATTAAAAACTTAAATTAAACACCTTTATTCAAAAAAAAATTATTATTTTTAAGTTCAGTAAAGTTAAATAAAGTTAAGTAAAGTTAAATAAAATTAAATAAAGTTCAGTAAAATTAAATAAAGTTAAATAAAATTTTTTTCAGCTCTATCAAACAGCACCTAATTGTTTTTTAATCTTCAAAGGAAGATAACAGCAAACCTCTTAACCAATAACGAAAGGAATAGAATGCCCAGCACATATAGATTTATTCTTAACCGCAGCAGGATGAGGAGGCGATGCAGAGGTCGAAGCTGTTGGATAAATGGATGAAGAAAAAAATAAATAGCAAAAAAACAGCAAGCGATCAAAAATGGAGTTCGACAATGATGCTCTGTTTTTCAGCTCCGGGTCCAACTCGACCAACTCCAGCTTGTTTTCCGAGCACGAGTGATGCTTTATGCTTTGAAGTAAGAAGCCGATGTTCGACAATGATGCTCTGTTTTTCAGCACGGGTCCAACTCATGCTCTGTTCTTCATGCTTCCTTCCGCCGAAGACGATTCGGACAAGTAAGAAGACAGAGCATGGTTGTTGTTCGGAAACAGAGCTTGACGTTCCAGCGAGCACAAAATCGTGTGCTTTGAAGCTCTACGCGCATTTGAAGAAGATGAAGCAACCTATATCCCCTGGCGTGAAGCCAACCGCTTTCATCAATTCGATTCTTTCCAACTCGAAGAAACATTCCAAGAGATCAGAAACGACGGCGGCGTCCAAGCCGACGTGTTCTTCGGCTTCGTCGTTGACCTGGTCGTGTTTGAAGCAGCAAACAAAGCCAACTGATCGATTCAAACAGAGTATCGCCGAAGCCAAATTCGATAATGCGGTTAAAGCCGGTCAGCGTGGCGGAGGATGAGGATGCCGCAGCGAGTGAGTGCAGTGAGGATTTGTTCGAACTGGATCATGTTTCAATGTTTCCGGTTCCCAAAAACCGGGATCAATATGATATCGATTCCCCTAAAATCGGTATTGACGTCTACGCTATTTCATCTCGTTTTAATCCACGTAGGCCCAAAATAGAGCTACATCTTCATTTTGTACATTTCCGATAAGAAAGAAACCGAGATTATAAAAAAAATGCAAAGTTCCGATTCCTTAGAAAACGAGATTATTAAAAATGAGATAATCTAGTTATGAATTTCAAATGATGCTTTGAGTTTGGAATTGGATTAGTTTGGTGAATAACCCCGCTTCATATTGATTGAAAGGTGTATTCGAGGAGAATGTAATAGATATGGTTTAATACTTAAACCATAACCTACTCTCATATTAAAATATACTGTCAGAACTTTCTGAAATTACAAACAGTTTAAAACCTAACGTTAAACCTAATTTGAGAATACATATGTTATACACAGTTTAAACATTATTTTTGTGTGGACAATCTTAGAACCATAGAAAACTCGATTTTTTTTATGGGAAAATTGGCGCGAAGCCTACAACCAAGGAAACACAAAGGGGAAACAACCGGACAACGACAACAAACACACCAAATGACCAAACTAACCAGACTAACAAAAGTTCTTAAGGACAACCCTGTACAGCTACAAAAATACTAAAAAACGACACCCAAACTAAAAAACAAACAACAAGATCAGGATTACAACAAACTAACAGAACATCATCACCCCCAGAACACAAACTGAAACAACACAAAAGACAGTTGCTCTGTGACCTCTCTTGACTTGAAACCTTCATGCCTCCACGCCTACTCTAACTGAATGAGAGCTGAAAGAAAATTCATCTTCACTAGCACAAGTCAGCGGCCTACAATGATGTCTTCTTGGGACTGGATAAAATTAGCCCTGTCACAGATCACCCAGGAAAATGGGTATCCGCACAGATAATTGGCAGCGCAAACAAAGATCTCCATTCCCACTTGTTTGTCCTTGCATAACTCGCTAGCCAATCCGCAGCTCTGTTATCTTCGCGCATTACATGTTCAATACTCCACTCTCTGAATGCTTCTAAGTATGAGAAACATTTCCAAACCCAATTCTCTGAGACCTCCTTCTGCGTATTCCCTTTTAAAATCGCTAGTATTGCCTCCAAGCTGTCTGACATGAACACTATCCTTGTAATTCCCATGGCCTCTGCCATCAGCATGGCATGTAAGATAGCAAGCCCCTCCGCATCCGTTGAGCCTCCTGAGACGGTGCTGAAACCTGCAAAAACATTATTAATGATCCTACCATCAAAACCACAACATGAGTCTTCCTTTTCCCAAGAACCATCACAGTAGACAAGAAGCTCCGATTCTCTAGGCTCCCTATGGCCCCATAAGCCCTCTAGAAGTCTATTCTTTCCGTTTAGCCATCTATCGCATTCATGCACATATGACTTGACTCTCACGACTGCTTCCAATGGGCTGCAAACATGTACCTCCCGCTCCTCGTGCACTGCCTTGTTCCTATGGAACCACACAAACCAACACATGCAAGCCAATAAGCGGAACTCCGACAAGGTCAAATTCTAGGCACAATACCATACCCAATCTGCAAGGGAATCACAATTAATGTCCAATACCTCTACCAGTATACCTATTTCCCTCCACCCAGCGCGCACCCACCAGCAGTCTTTAAAGATATGCATTGTAGATTCATTCCAAAAACACAGTGTGTATTTACCTCACATCCTCTTCGGATTAAATTCTTTGCATCTGGCAGCCCATTGTGGAATAACCCCCACATAAAGAACTTCACTTTGTTGGGTAAGCACATTTTCCATATTTTACGCAAGAATTTCTTAATCCGTGACTAATCTGAGCTTTCACCTGTTTCCCCACTCCCTACTGACAATTCTTTAGCCACCATTTCATAAGCTATCTTGAAATCAAATTCCCCACAAGAAGAGTTTTTCTATATGTAATCTGTTGAAATATATGGACCGTTGGGCCTATGTTATCCAACGAGTCTGAAACAAAGCCTGCAAGCATGCACTCCAACCCATTCTCAAGGCCCGTGAACAATGCACAGATTTTGGAACCTTGCCGGTTGTTGATGGGAGTCGAACACAAGACAGGAATGCACTCCAACCTTTTCTCAATGTCCATTTATCCAAATAATTGGGGATCATTACCGGTTGTTGATGGTGGGGATTGAACACCCAACACACCCTTTAACATGTGCCTTAATGCAACATGTTAAAGGGTGGGGAATGTCCATGGTTCGACTCCCACCAACAACCGACAAGGTTACAAAATTCGTGCATTGTTCACGAGCCTTGAGAATGGGTTGGGGTGCATTTCTGTAGGCTTTGTTTCGGACTCGTTGGATAACATAGGCCCAACGATCCATATATTTCAACATAATCTCTCCTGCTTCCTCATCAAAACCCAACCCTTGCTTCAACCTGTCTTTTACAGACCAGACGCTACGCCAGCCGTGTGAAGGCCTTCGCCCCAGCGGTGAGTCCAAAAAGTTTGTATTCTCAAAGTACTTGGCCTTGAGCACCTGCTCATTAGCAAGTTCGACATTTTCAAGATCCTCCAAGCCTGTTTCATTAACAGTGCAATATTAAACTTATACCCCCAATTCCTTACTCTTTAATATAGTTTCTTTGCTAGTCCAGTGTATGGTTTAGCCTTGCCATTATTTGTCCACAAAAATCTTATTTCACTAGCTAGTAATCTATCGCATAACCTTTTGGGCAGCTTAAAGCATTGCATAGAAAATATTGGAACAGACTGTAAGGAGCTTTTGATTAAGATTTCTTTGCCAGCAAAAGACAATGTCTTATATTTTCAATTTGTAAGCTTCTTTTGCATTTTTCCTCTACTCTTTTGAACGTTTCAATTTTATTTAATCCAACAACGGTTGGCAACCCAAGGTATTTAGTGTGTTTCCCCACGATTTGAACCCCTAATGTTTCAGCAATCATGTTATTCAGTTCAGGCCTACTATCTGGGCTACAAACAATTTCTGACTCCTCATTGTTAATTTTCTGCCCTAAGATGTTTTCATAATTGTCTAACACAAATTTTACAGCCCTAACTTCATTCAGTTCTGTCCTCATAAAAATTAAGTTATCATCAGCAAATAAATAATAGGTGGAGCAGAGGGTGCAATTTTAATACCAGCAATTTCATTCAACTCCCTTTTATGATTGGCAGTAAAAGGAAAAGCAGCGTGTACGTATTTCGCGCTGCAGCCAATTTTCTAGGGCAGAATCATGGCGGCAGCATTTCAAAAGCTCGCTTTTGTCTACATCAATTTCTCATCGCTCCATTTTCCTCATCTCAAACCCTTCTCCGGCAAAGCCGTTTTCGAATTCGACGAAACATAACTTCTCTCTCGGGCCTCGCCGTCGCCGAGCTTTGGTCGCTCTTCGTCGTTCAATTCGTTCAGTCAGATCAACCCTCGACTCTTCGTTTTCTGTATCGTGTTGATTCTTATAATTTGTTTTTGTTAGCAGTTGATTGAGTCGTTGATCAATAGGGTGGATTTGACTGAATCGGAGGCTGAGGCTTCTCTTGATTATTTGTTGAGTGAAGGCACTGATAATCGCCTTCCTCTTTCTGTTGAGAGCCAAAGGTGAAACGTACCCAGGAGGTGAGTAATCATTGATTCTTATCATTAAATATTATGTGATGATGATCATATTATTGATCAATGCAAGAGCTATTATTAATCAGGTGGTGGGACTGGCCAGAGCTATGATTAAGCAATGCAACAAGGTTGAGGGGTTGTTGGAACCGGTGGTGATGGTGCAAACACAGTAAATATTTCTACTGGTGCTTCCATCCTTGCTGCTGCTTTCTGTGCAAAAGTTGCAAAGGTTGAAGATATGTTTCATTACACTCAGCATTTAATAGGTTTACCATTTCTTTTTTTCTTATGGCTAAATGTCTGAAAGAATGGAGGCAAAGAGAAGTGGCACAGTGGTGATCCTTCCCCCTGCGCTCGCTAATGACCAGGGTTCAATTCCTCACTAACTCTAACCTAACATACTAACCCATGTATCAAAAAAAAATGTCTGAAAGAATGAGGACCTACATTGTAGCAAGGGAATCGTTCAAGTTCTTCAGCAGGTGGAAGTGCTGATGTGTTGGAAGCATTAGGGGTCCAGCTCGACTTGAGCCCTCAGGTTGGTGGTTTTCTGGTTGCCCTTTTTTCTTTGTTGTTAGAGACGTGTGTAGTACAAACTATGTATTTCTTTTTGAAAAGTGTCATTCAGCCATTTACAAGAACCCACGGTGTCAAAGCTAGTTAATTATTGAATGTAGCATGTGTGTCCGCTTCTGAGGAGGCGGAGCGGAACCTAGATGATATAATAAATATATGCTAATCAATGAGTATCCATGTATTGTGTCCCTATGATGCTTGGGATATTGCTAAAAGAATCTGATGCGTCAATAAGAGATTTAATAAGGCAATTTTTCCGTTCTGAATATTGAATACCTGACAGCTTTACTCTTTGTTCATGCGAATAAGATTGCAATATATTATCATTAATGCATCAACATGATACTAAGTAAATTTTTTTAAAATAATGCAGATATGTTCTAGTTTCTGAAAATTATTTTTGTTAATAAGTAATGCATCCTTGATATGTTGAGTAATAGCTGACCAGAGCTGACATTTACTTTTTGTCCTTTCACTTAAAGGGGTTTGTAAGATGTGTGATAGAAGCAGGAATTGGCTTCATGATGTCTCCACATTACCATCCGGCAATGAAGATTGTCAGTCCTGTGAGGAAAAAGCTTAAAGTCAAAACGGTTTTCAATATTTTAGGCCCCATGTTGAATCCAGGATGGGTACCTTTTTCTGTTGTTGGTGTATACCATGAAGACTTGCTATGTATTGGGGGTTCTAAGAGTTCAACAAATTAAGAAATTGGCTCAGAGTATGGTGTTTCAGCTCACTACATATGAAATATGATAACAAATTTGTTGGATAGTTATCAAAATGGCTAATGCATTACAATGGTTTGGCATGAAAAGGCATTGGTTGTTCACTCCAAAGTCTTAGATGAAATGAGTCCCTTAGGTGAGCTTTTTCAATTTGTCTTATCCACCTTGACATTAGCTTTACCATATGAAGAAGGCTATATTTTTTTTCTCTCCTTGATTTATATATCTTCAGGTCCTGGGCTAGTGCTTGACATAACTCCTGAGGGGGTCTAGGAGTTTTCATTTGATCCATGTAAGGCTCCTTTACTCGTTTTCCTCATAAATCACGCTGCTTTTTTTAATGTTAATAGGATTTTTATTTCCCTGGAAAGTCATCCAAAGAACTTATTGATGGATGTTATCTGTCTGTGATTGATTCGTATGCTGAGTTAATCAACAAACACCTTGTTGTGGACTTTGTCATACCAAGGTGCACCTTAGACGATCTGCGGGGAGGAGGGCCTGAATACAATGCTGATGTTCTAAGACGCGTTTTATCAGGGGAGAAAGGATCTATATATGATGCCCTAGTAAGTTTAGTCCATCCCACTCTTTCTATATGAGCTAGTATCACACATCTGAAGCAACCAATCCTTCTCAGATTCTAAATGTGGGAGCAGCGCTCCTGGTTTAGTGGTTTAGTAAAATCCTTGGAGGATGGAGTGGCCTTGGCTATGGCTCGTGAAACTCAACAATCAGGCAAAGCTATAAAACACTTTATTTATGGATAAACGCCTCCAATGTGAATGTATAATGGTAAAACTAAACTCTGAATGATTACTAATGTCTGAGTTGGTGGCTCTTTATTGATATGTTTCTCATTTTTGTTATAGAGTGTGGTAGCGGCAGTTGCAACCTAAACTTTTGGTGAAAGCTAAGTGACACACACCCAAAAGACAAAAATACAAGTTAGGCTGCATGTTGGAAAAGTAGCATTTATCTGGGCAGTGCTAATGAGCAACTAGATACTTGAATACATGAGAAGTGAAGAATAACCTTTGTTTTAGTGGCATTGGTACCCACACATATAGCTTAAACTGAAATGTTGAATCAGTTTTCAAACATGAGCGAAATTTCTAAGGAAATAGACAAGTAATCTTGGAGTTATGAATAATATTTCATGTCCAAGTATAAAAACATTCTCCCATCAACAAAAAAAAGTATAAAAACATTCCAATTTATTATGGGCCAGACTGTTGCTTTTGGATTGATGGTGGTTAGAAAGTTGGAAAAGGGCTCGTTGGAGCTGATGACTAGACAAAAATTTGGGCGAGTCATAAAATTAAGGGAAAAGTACAAAAAGGGTTCCCGAATTACCATTCAATTCCAATTTGAGGTCCGAACTACCACAATTTCCAATTAGGGGGCAAATTCAATATATTTGGTGAAGGTACAAATATGGGCTCCGAACTACCACTCAATTCCAATTTGAGATCCGAACTACCACAATTTCTAATTATGGGGCAAATTGAAGAAATATCATCTATATATTTTTCATGGTATATTTTTAACTTTTAATTTTATTGTTATAATTTTATTTTCTTTAAATTTCATACTACAAATGAGTATTATTTTTAAATTAATTATTCACAATTTTTTAATTTATCATATAACATGTATGAATAAAAATAAACTAATTTGTTTCTTAATTCATATTTTTAAATTTCAAGTTTTTTTTTTCTTTGATGCATGATGGGTGGCTATACTATTTTAAATTTATATAATTTGACAATTTACCGTATAACATGTACTTTGTAAAAAAAAATCGTTCATCAATTAAAAAAATATTTAAATTTACTTTGTACTTTTTATACTTTTCCCGTTAGTTCGGGACCTCTTTTTGTACGTTTCCCTTAAGTTAAATAATGCATATTAGATTTGGGACTTCCGATTAATACGCATACCATTGAAATTTTTGACAGGTTAACATCTGGAAATCTTTCAACTCATTTGTTCAATGCATTTTTGAATAGGTGATGCTGCCTTTCGATGCCATGGTATTTTTGGCGGACTAACATCTGAAAAACAACATTGCAACAAATAGCTTTTTTTGGGGTATACATTTGTTAATTTAAATGGAAAAAGTACAAAAAGAACAAAGTAAAATTAAATATTTTTCTTTACTTTATTCTATATATTTTTAATTTAATTTTTTAAATTTTATTATAATATTTAATTTTCTTTAATTTTCATTCTACAAATGAGTATATATATATATATCTCATTATATTGTTTTTATATTCACTTTGTTATGAAAATGAATCAAGAAATAATAATTTAATTTGTCATACATGTTATACGGTAAATTGTCAAATTATATAAATTTAAAATAGTATAGCCACCCATCATGCATAAAAGAAAAAAAACTTGAAAATTTAACAATATGAATTAAGAAACAAATTATTTTATTTTTATTCATACATATTATATGATAAATTAAAAAATTATGAATAATTAATTTAAAAATAATACTCATTTGTAGTATGAAATTAAAAGAAAATAAAAATATAACAATAAAATTAAAAGTTAAAAATATACCATGAAAACTATATAGATGATATTTCTTCAATTTGCCCCCTAATTGGAAATTGTGATAGTTCGGACCTCAAATTGAAATTGAATGGTAGTTCGGAGCCCCTATTTGTACTTTCCCCTAAAATTAATTCATGTTAATGATAAAGTGTGGCAGAGTTGGAAAGAATTACCGTTGACGAAGGTTGAGAGGCTGTCTATGCAGCAAGGTGGGATTCGAAAATAATGGACAATGATTCATTGACCCTAAGGGTCACTAACCCTCCTTATGTGGAGGGTGACATAGTTGTTGAATCATCAAAATAATTACTAACTTTACATTTAAATGCTTGATTCTCATTAAATATGTATGGGAACAATAACAAAGTTATAATGACTAACCACATAAAAAAAGAAGTTATAATGACTAACCCTTAACATTTAATTCTCATTCCATATTTATTGTTGTAATAACATTTTGAAAAATCAGCAATTAAAACTACTGTTTTTTATGAAATATTATAATTACTGTTACCTCGTCAATATTTGTTTAATTTCTTTTTTTAATAATAAACTCATTAGAGAGTTAAAATCAAATCAAAATAAATTGTTAATTCTCATTTTGTATTGTATTATATTTAAAATGAACAATCACTACCATCTATTCATATTGTTACATCTTCACCATTTCTTTAATAGACTCATTAAGGTCAAAATCAAAGAAAAGAAAATTGTAGGTCAAACGAATCACCAATTCTATGTACAACAAAACATATTATTTGTCCATCAAGATTCAAGACTATACTAGTGGCAAGACCCAACAAGCACTTCTCAAATCACAGGGTTTGAATTCTAATCGGGTCAAAATGGGTTTTCTCGGATGCGTGGAGTATAATAATTAAATCAGGGGTTATCCGATCCATTTCTTAAAAAAAACTAAGTATATATTTGAGCATGCAATACAAAAGTAATACACAGAAAGTTCTTTGAATTTCAATTGGAAATTAAGGAATGACTATATCAATGCGGCAAAGAGACATGATGATGGTAAATATTTTGACTACGACTTCATTCACGAGAAGAAGACAAGATGGCAAAACAGAACGCACTATATATTTTTAATGTCGCTTCAAATAAAGGATTGCCAGAAATGAGATCAATCTGATTAACAGAATTGTAAATTTAAAGAAGTTATATGCAATATCATATTGCTATCAAGAACAACTCAAGAATTAAATAATTCAATTTGAGTGTGACTCTCTAATGAGTTTTTTTTTGATGAATGGGTACAATACAACCATTCATAACATTTCAATGCATATTACTTATATATATCTTTAAAGCTCTATCACTCAACAGGATCCTGAAGTCATTTGGTACGTATATCCGCATATTGAAGCACACATGTCAGGTCCGGCACCTTCACCATGGATCCACGCATATCTACCCTTGAATCATTGGTACATTCTTCAATATTTGGAGCACATGCCGCATCATCGGGCACCTTTACCATTGAGGCATAACACCTAGGAACACATCCACGCACGAGGCGGGACGAGGAAAGCATCCAAAGGGATGTAAGAAGCGTCGCGCGAGCGGGACGAGGAAAAGGGAGCAGAAAAGGAAAGAGAAAAGAATTAGTGTGGTCACCAGGAATCAAACCGGGACCTGAGGTATTGCGCAACACCTCAAGCAACAGGTCACTACCCTGTTGGCTCTCTAATGAGTTAATTATAAATAAATTTAAACAAATATAGACAATATACTATTATCATATTATATTATGGAAGGAGAGTACTCTTTTTATTGATGATTTTAGTATAAGTTGTATAAATTAAGTATACGGTGCGGTTCAGGCACAAACCAAATTATAAATAAAAACTACAAACAAATTTATAAGCTGACACGTGTCCCATTTTAGCCAAAATCCTGAACAACACATGGAGGGGTATTATAGTCATTCCACACGGAGTGGTATAAACCTAATAATATTATTTTCAATTTAGTCCAAGAGTTGTTAATGATCAGACTTAAACTTGGAAATGATCAAACTTAAAAAGCAGCAACGATCAAACTTAAAAGACTTAATGATCAGACTTAAAAATAGACAATGATTAGACTTAAAAATAGACAATGATCAGACTTAAAAGACTTAATGATCAGACTTAAAATAGATAATGATCAGACTTAAAAGACTTAATGATCAGACTTAAAGACTTAATTATCAGACTTAAAAAACTTAATGATCAGACTTAAAAGACTTCATGATCAGACTTAAAAGACTTCATGATCAGACTTAAAAGACTTCATGATCAGACTTAAAATAGATAATGATCAGACTTAAAAGACTTAATGATCAGACTTAAAAAGACTTAATGATAAGACTTAAAAATAGACAATGATCAGTTTTAAAAGACTTAAATGATCAGACTTAAAATAGATAATGATCAGACTTAAAAGACTTAATGATCAAACTTAAAAAGACTTAATGATAAGACTTAAAAATAGACATTGATCAGACTTAAAAGACTTAATGATCAGACTTAAAAATAGACATTGATCAGACTTAAAAGACTTAATGATCAGACTGAAAAGACTTAATTATCAGACTTAAAAAACTTAATGACCAGACTTAAAAGACTTAATGATCAGACTTAAAAGACTTAATGATCAGACTTAAAAGACTTAATGATCAGACTTAAAAATAGACAATGATCAGACTTAAAAGACTTAATGATCATGTTTAAAAGACTTAATGATCAGACTTAAAAGACTTAATTATCATACTTAAAAAACTTAATGACCAGACTTAAAAGACTTAATGATCAGACTTAAAAGACTTAATGATCAGACTTAAAAAGCAGCAATGATCAGACTTAAAAGACTTAATGATCAGACTTAAACTTGGAAATAATTAGACTTAAAAAGCAGCAATGATCAGACTTAAAAGACTTAATGATCAGACTTAAAAATAGACAATAAACAGACTTAAAAGACTTAATGATCAGTGACAGATGCTTGTCGTCAGAGCAAATGTACAAATAAATTTATAAGTCTGCTACTCGCGACTTCACTACTGGGTAGCAAATGGTAAGTAGGGGTCGAACTCAAGAGAGTCAGTGTAGATTAGTTGTTCTTTAATGAAGCTTACACATAAATTAAAGTGCGATTGGGGTTGGGTTTGAGTGGTTTATACAGAAAGTAAATTACAGTGCGTAAAAGTAAATGACAGAAGGTAAATGTACAAAAAGTAAACAGTTGAGATTTTAATGGAAGGAAAGGATTCGGTTTCAGGAGCCTTGTATCATAGTCTGTTTATCATTGACCTCTAATGATCATACTAAGTGTTCAAAGATGAATCGAGGCTATTTCTAGCACAAGACTTGCAACATCGTTTAGAACACTTGTTCTATTTAGACTAATTCCTCCTTTCGAAGTATCTTAGCCTTATGTGCATCCATTTGATCTTCAGTTACGATCAACCAAATGGTGTTTTAAAGGAGGTCAACCTCCTCAGATAAGCTTTGCCCGTTAAAGCATCCACTTACCCGAGTATGTTCACGAACCCCACGGAAGAGCTTTGCCCGTTAAAGCATCCACTCAACCTTGGAAGTTCTAACCTAATATGTGGCACATAGAACAAGTTTTGAACACAGAGAGGCACTAAGCGAAGGGTCTAAAACATTTTATGACACAAGTACACCCCTTCAACCGAATGAAGGGTTTAGCTACGACTATTCATGGAACAGGACATCATAGCTAAGTGCGTTGAAAAGTAAAGGTTTTTGAAAGACAGTAAAGTAAAGTTTTCGAAAGTAAAGACAGGAAAGTAAAGTACTTTGAAAGACAGTAAAGTAAAAAAGAGAGGACTTACAAAAACCGTTGAAAGTGCTAAAGCTTCGATTCCAAAGTAAAGCGATTACATGATTGTGCCCACAAAAGCTAGAGAGATAAGTGGATTGTGTTTTTGAGGATGAAGAGAAGAGGGTTAAGCCCTCTATCTCTCTAAAGAACTTGTGAATTGTGGGATGATATTACAAGGGCAAGGGAGTGTTTTAATTATAGGCTAGGAGAAGGAAGGAGAGCCACACACTTGGAAGAGGGAGAGGGATGTGGATTGAGATCATAACACATGGCAAGGGATGAGAGGGCAACCCAAAGCAGCCGGCTGCTCTCTCAAAGCCGCCGGGACAGGTGGCCAAAGGTGGAGGAGGAAGTGAGTTGAGTGGATTGAGATATTTGTCTCCAAAAAGCCATCGGTTTGACTGGAGCTTTGGCCGGAGCTTCTTGGATTTTGGAGAGTGTATTCTGAATGAAAATATCATTCTAAGATGATCTCAAGAAGGAAGTTAAGCCAAATTCTACCCCAAACATGGTCGAAATCCCAAATCGGCTGAAATTGCCCTTGTTTGGCCTTTACCGGGCTCGGTGCCTTTGCATTGCGTTCCTGTCCAAATGCCGACTGTTCTAGCATATTTGAGTGATTCCAAGTCGGTTCTTGAAAGTTGGAATTTGGTCGTGTCCTGGAATGACTCGTAATTCATTTTCAGCTTTAAAACTCCTCCTTAGCCTGTATTCTCTCTAGACTTCAAAATACCTTGTAGATAAATATCGGAACTAACAAGCAAAAGTTAAATAGACAAAGAGTCTAATTTGGTGGGTTTAACTGTGTTTATGATTCATACAATTATGGTCCATCAATCAGACTTAAAAGACTTGATGATCAGACTTAAAAAGACTGAATGATCAGACTTAAAAGACTTAATGATAAGACTTAAAAATAGGCAATGATCAGACTTAAAAGACTTAATTATCAGACTTAAAAAGCAGCAATGATCAGTCTTAAAAGACTTAATGATCAGACTTAAAAGACTTAATTATCAGACTATTTTAAGTTTGATGATCATCTATTTTAAGTCTGATCATCATCTATTTTAAGTTTGATGATCATCTATTTTAAGTCTGATCATCATCTATTTTAAGTCTGATCATCATCTATTTTAAGTCTGATCATCATCTATTTTAAGTCTGATCATCATCTATTTTAAGTCTGATCGTCATCTATTTTAAGTGTGATTATTTATTTATTTTAAGTCTGATCATCATCTATTTTAAGTCTAATATTTATTTATTTTAAGTCTGATCATCATCTATTTTAAGTAAATTTTACCGTGGCAAAAGTCAAATTTCTATTCAAAATGATCAGACTTAACGCATGCTGATCAGACTTAAAAATGTACTGTAGCGACAGTCAAAATTTATTCTAAATGATCAGACTTAACGGGAGAACGATCAGACTTAAAAACGTACTGTAGCGAAAGTTGAATTTTACTGTAGCGAATTTTAGGACGATTACACCCCTCCTATCTTTTATGTATTTTTAAATAAGTCCGCGTGTATTTTTATTATTTACAAAAAAAACCCGGTCGAAATTAATTCTGATTGGTCGATTTTGACACGTGTCAATTTTATTATGAGTTAGTAGTTTTTATTTATAATGTTGATTTGTATTTAATCCAATTCCTTAAGTATAATACTGATATTATAAAATAAACTCTAATTTAAGAGGTTAGTCATTAATACTTTTATTGTTTCCCATACACATTTAATGGGAATCAAGCAATTAAATGCAAAGCTAATACCTATTTTGATGACTAAGCAGCCATGTCACCCTCCACATAAGGAGGGTTAGTGACCCTTAGGGTCAATGAATCATTGTCCGGAAAGAATCTGAGAACTTTATTTTCTTGTTATTGTTGTCTGGCACTTTTAATGGGTAAAAAATAAATGCGGCTTCCAATGGTCATTTTTCGAACTTGCATTTGGTAGTATTGTATGGACTGAAGAGCGATATTGATAGCAGCACATTTCCCATCAAGGTAAAATCTTTTGTAGTTCCATCTCTCTCATGTTTAGTATTAGGCCGGTCCACACTGGCTGCCCAAGCTACATCAGCATAGGAGAAAAAAGTATTGTTCCTAAATTTGTCTGGAGAGTTATAGATATATTCTCATTCTGATCCGAGTACTTGATTTCGAAACCAAGAAATTCATTATAGAAGAATGATCTACAGTGATCTCTAGTCACACTATATGTGATACTTTAAGGATGCTTGGGGTCCTTCGACCAATCTCTCCCAAATGTTTCCAGGATGCTCCAGGACCATTCCCAAGTGATTTGGAGCCTTAGGAAGGTCTCCATGCACCATTTATAGGCTTGGGGTCTTCGTCGGATCCTTCGGGGCCTTTGGTTTTGTTGGGGCCTTCGGCGGGTGCCTCGGCTACGACTTAGCGAAATCGGGGCCTTCACTCCGGGTCGTAACACAAGGGGAGGAGAACCAGCCCATATGCGCCTTGGAGACGCGGTTCATGCACTTCATTTATGAGGCACTTTTAGGGGGAAGCCAAGCATTAAAGGCACATGTCTTTTGCTTCTCTAACCCTATATAAACACACTTGTACTCTTCTTTATAACATTCATCGAGAATTAATAAAAATTACCTTTTCATTTATCTTAGTTTCTAGTATTTTCGAGCACTACGCCTTGTGGCTGACCTAGACCCTTGATACGAGGTCTTGGAGGGAATTAATCTCCAAGTATCACCTCTACCAGCACAACCTTCAGCACTGGGGCCTTTCTGGACGATTTATGTCAAGATCGGTCCCTATCATCTAGGCATCAGAGCCGGTTCAATCGAGACCATTACGATAATTGAAGTACATTACACGGAGCGTAAGGGAGAATTTGAAAGAATCAACACAAGGTTCGATAGGCTTGAAACCTTATTGAAGTCCATAGTAGCTAGAACATCAACAAGGGAAGCTTGAGCATGGAACGATGAGGTAAGAGCGACTTTGGTTCCTACCCACGGTCCGAACCAAGGCACGGAGGCGCTTCCTGAGCTAGTGAGGCCCTTAAAGAGCGACTTTGTCCTCAAGGTCGAGCCCAAGTCCCTCAATGCCTTCCTTAGATGTCCTGAACACGTCCTCGAAGTCCTTGAGAAATTCCAATATTGCCTTAGGTGTCTCGTCGGCTAAGCTGTTCTTTGTCTCAATGATTGGCCTTAGTTCGTCCTCTTTCATTTGTTTCAGATCAATTAAGTATCACTCCGCAATGTCCTTGTGTCCTCGAACGATTGATTAGAGAGATGCCTTCATTCTACATAAGCTCGGGTCACCCCTGAGTTGTACCTTCCTTCCATTGTCTTGGAACTCCATTCGCAAAAGGCTCCAGTTGGTCTTTATGTTGCCTAAAGTCCCCAGCCATTTCATGCCAAGAATCACATCAGTCCCCTTCAAGTTTATTGGGAGAAAATCAACTTGCACCTTGTATCCTGGAAGTTCCAGCCGCACATTGGGGCACAACCCCCAGCTCTCCTCCATAGTGCATGTTCCCAATGTTATTCAAAGTCTGCCTTTGTCCACCATTTGGATGCCTTCCTGCTCGACCATCTTTCGGGCGATGAAGTTGTAAGTTGCCCAACTATCCACTAATACTAGCACCTCATGTTCTCCTATCTTGCCTTTGAGCTTCATCGTATACAAAGGGGGTTAACCCTGGCAAACTATTGAGCGAGACATCGACTGCGTGGTAGCCTTGGCCATCGTCCCCGCTGGTGACCATAGTTCGTCTCCCGGGTCCTCATCTTCCTCATTAACCAAGAGTACTTGGAGTGTCTTCGGGTTGCACCGATGGCCCGACACCCATCTTTCATAGTAGCGGTAGCAGATCCCTTTGGCCTTCTTGGCTTGAATGTCGCTCTCGGCCATTTTCTTGTATGTTGGTGGGCTGTGTCTTTCTCCTCACCCGACTTCTGTGGTCTGTCCTATGCCCCTAACTGGGTTGGCTCCAGGGTACCTTTTACTGCCTTGCGTCCCCAATTGAGAGTTATCAATGCGGGCTTTGGTTTGCCCCGGCGTGCCTTGCTCTTCCACCAATTGGTCAAGTTTCATGGCCTCGCTAAGGTCCCTCGGTCTCAGCACTCGGACAGCTGCCTTGATGTACGACTTTAGGCATTTCATGAAGTTACCGAGTATGGCCTCGTCGGTCATCCCACCAAGTCCTCCGGCTAAGAGCTCGAATTGGTCACGATAAGTTCCGACGGATGCATCTTGTGTGAGAGCGAATAAACGCTCGTGAACTTCAGTAGTGCGCTGGCCCCTGAACCTCTCGAGAAGGCTTTCACGAAATTCTGCCCATAAGTAAATGGGCTGCCTCTCCTCCCGCTAGCGGAACCAGGCCAGCACTCGCCCTTTCAAGCAAAGTGATGCACCACTTAATTTTTTAGCATCAGAAAAAATATTGTTGACTACAAAATACCTTTCGGCTTTGTAGATCCAATCCTCCACGTTGACTCCTTCAAAGAAAGGCGTCTCTAGCTTGCGGATACGAGAGTCGTCGGCCCTTGGCTGCCTCGCCGGTTGATGAAATGGCTGCTCGCGTCGAGTTCCCCTTGTCCAAGGCTCTTGGCTCGCCCCGTAGTTTGGGTGGAAGCCTCAATAGTTTTGGCGCTCGTCGGACACTCCTTGGTGAAATCCTCCAGTATGGGAAGTTCCACCATGTTCATACCCTCCAAGGACGGCTGGTTATTGCGGCACTCCAACGCTCAGCGGGAAATGTGGACTTGTTTGGGTCCTTCCTTGCGGGGCTTGTGGTAGAGCATACGCACAATGGCCCATGCCTAGGTGACTGGGGCCTCCAAGGACTCCTCCGGCTCGGATGCAATGTCCTTACCCTTATCCAAAATGATGGGAGGGTTAGTAGTTACCTCATTACTTTCCTTGGTTGCTTTAGGCGTGTTGTTAGAGGCGAGTTCCTTCAACATGGCTTCGAGCTTTGCAAACCCCTCGTCTATCTTTTTCTCCAAGTTCGTATCTCGTACTTCGTTGTCGGCCACGAATTTGGTGTGGTCCGCCCGTAGTTCCTTCAGCGCTTCTTCGAGAGAAGTAACTCTATCTTCAATCTCAGACGTCTTACTCATCGTCATGGTCGCTCGATCGACCGGCTCTGATGCCAAGATGATACGACCCGCTGAGATGGTTTCCCAGATATGGCGTATTTGTGGTTGCGGAAGTGTGGTGGTGGGTTATAGTGAGGGATAGGTAGTTGATACTAAGGTATTAATGCCCTCCAAGACCCCGTATCAAGGGTAAAGGTCAGCCCCAAGGCGTAATGCCCGAATTACTACTAAGAAACTAAGATAAAAAGAGAAAAGACTTCGATTGATTCTTCATGAATGAATAAAAGAAAAGAGTACACATGCATTAAATAGGGGAAAGGATGCCTAGGCATGTGCCATGAATGATGGGCTTTCCCTCCAAAAGCTAGGAATCAATGCCACGCATGAACCGCGTCCCATCAATGCCATGCGCGTTTCCAAGCCGCGTATACGCGGATTCATCCCCTTTGGCCACAAGGCTCGGGCGCTCCTCTGGGTTAGTGACTTCGTCCACCTAATTGACCATTTCGATCATATTGGATGAGCCAGATTGAGCCAATTCTCCCATCTGCTTGATGGTTCTGGTTTTGGTGCTGTTCTGCTCGCTCGGGGCCTGATCGAGGTCCTTCGACCCAATCTCTCCCACATGTTGCTGGAAGGCTCCAGGAGCATTCCCAAGTGATTTGGAGCGTTAGCGAGGTCTCCATGCACCATTGCTAGGCTTGAGGCCTTCGTCTGATCCTTCCGGTCCTTACCGAGATAATTGCATGCTAGAAAAGATTATACACTTGCAAAAGGTTGCAAACAGATTGCGAGATGCATTTACGAATGTTAAGACAGTGACCAAGTCACATATAACATCTGTTAATGCTCCTTGCAAAATAAATCTTCCTGATGAAGATATTGGAAGTAAACTGGCAAGTGAGTCTAAAGCACGACAGAAACGTGGTAGACCAGTTGGGTCCAAGGATAAAAACGCTAGAAAAAGAAAGGTTCAAGATAACCAAATGAATGCATCAACCGCTATTGCAAAAGAAAATGATATATATGAATCATGAAGAGACTTCTTTGAAAGATAATGATATACCTGAAACTGATGACAATGAAGAAATTTCGATCAATTATGTCATTTCATGGAAAAGGTGGAATAGAAAAGAAATTATAGTGGATAATATATTATCCTATTCTATGGCTCTAGATATTAAAAAAGAAAATGTGGATCATGAGCCAAGATCGGTTAATGAATGCCGACGAAGAAATGATTGGCCAAAATGGAAAAGTGTCATCGATGCAGAATTAAATTCAGTTGAAAAACGTCAAGTCTTTGGAAAAATTTCCCTAACACCCAAGAATGTCGAACCTGTTAGTTATAAATGGATATTTGTGTACAAACGAAATGAGAAAAATGAAGTCGTAAGATATAAAGCACGACTTGCAGCACAAGGCTTCTCGCAAAGACCAGGCATTGATTATGAAGAGACATATTCACCAGTCATGGATTCGATAACATTCAGATTTTTATTGAGTTTGTCAGTCTTAGAATGAATCCAAATGCATTTAATGGATGTCATGACAGCCTATTTATATGGGTCACTTATTAATGACATTTATATTAAAATTCCCGAAGGATTAAAATTACCTGAAGCATGTAGCTCAAAACCACGGGAAATGTACTCAATAAAATTACAAATATCATTATATAGATTAAAACAATCCGGGCGAATATGGTACAATCGTCTAAGTGAATATCTTTTGAAAGAGGGATACATCAACAATGCAATTTGCCCACGTGTTTTTATTAAAAGGACAAAAACCGGATTTTCTATTGTCGCGGTTTATAGTGATGATTTAAATATCATTGGGACTCCAGATGGACTTACTGAGATGATTGCATGCTTGAAAAGTGAATTTGAAATGAAAGATTTGGGCAAAACAAAATTCTACCTTGGCCTACAAATTGGCATTTATCAAAGGGCATTTTTGTTCATCAGTCCTCGTATATTGAAAGGGTCATCAAACGATTTAATATGGATAAATTACATCCGTTGAGTGTGCCTATGGTTGTTCGATCAGTTAATGTGACAAAAGATCAATTTCATCCTCGAGAAAACGATGAAGAACTACTTGGTCCTGAATTACCATATCTTAGTACTGTTGGTGCATTAATGTATCTTGCTAATTATACACGACCTAATATTGTATTTTCGGTTAATTTACTAGCAAGATATAGTTCTTCTCCAACTCGATGACATTGGACTGGCATTAAACAAAATTTAAGATATCTTCGAGGAACAACTAATATGGGCTTATTTTATTCAAAAGACTCAAAATCAGGATTAATTGGGTATGCCGATGTCGGGTATTTATCTGACCCTCATAAAGCGCGATCACAAACGAGTTATGTATTTACATATGGTGATACCGCTATATCTTGGCGATCTACCAAACAGACTCTTACAGCCACTTCTTCTAATCATGTTGAAATATTAGCACTTCATGAAGCAAGCTGTGAATGTGTGTGGCTGAGGTCTTTAATCCATCATATCAGAGGATCATGTGATCTTTCAGGCGACAAAGAAAATCCTACTGTTATATTTGAGGATAATGCTGCTTGTATAGCTCAAATTAAAAATGGCTATATAAAAGGAGACAGAACGAAACACATATATCCAAAGTTCTTCTTTACACATGAACTTCATAAGAACGGAGAGATTGATATTTGTCAGATTCGTTCTTGGACAACTTAGCCGATTTGTTTACAAAGGCACTTCCCACAATTCCCTTTGAGAAATTGGTCTATAAAACCGGCATGTGAAAGCTTAGAGATTTATGTTAAAGACCACATAGAGGGGGAGAATACGCGTTACACTCTTTTCCTTATTTTAGGTTTTATGCCTTTGGGTTTTCCTAAATAAGGTTTTTAATGAGGTAACATTTATGCGTAATGTACAGTTTTGTACTCTTTTTCCTTCACTAGGTTTTTCCCATAGGGTTTTCCTAGTAAGGTTTTAATGAGGCATAATATCTGTACGAGTCATCCAAAGGGGGAGTGTTATGAATATTGTGTTGGATGACCTTTAGCCCTTCACATGGCCATGTCCTTTAGCCTTTCATGTACCCCATAAATTCTTATCTTTATTTCTTACATTGATTCCTAGTCTATCCATATGTCTATATACCGGGAACAATTGTAAAGATCAATGCAATGAGAATCACTCTTCTTCTCTACATTTTCTACTCCTGTTCATGTTCATGTTCTACCTTTAAATTTCCTCTCCATATCCATTTATCCATAATTTTCACAACACTTTTCTCTCTTTTTATTGATATTTCTAATAATTATAATCGTAATACATTTTCAGTTTGGTATCTTTTTGTTATTAATTTTTTTTTAATGCCTCAATAAGAGCTAAAGCGCACAGGGA
Source organism: Rhodiola kirilowii (assembly GCA_033675215.1). NCBI lineage: Eukaryota > Viridiplantae > Streptophyta > Magnoliopsida > Saxifragales > Crassulaceae > Rhodiola > Rhodiola kirilowii. The sequence continues at coordinate 14,700,643 of CM066193.1, read as the reverse complement.
TAACGTGAAGGTTTTTTTGAACCAGTTCTAAAACTCTTTTCTTTTTGAATTTTTTTTGAAAAAGTACACAATTGCGGTATAAAACAACCCGACTTATATAATTTTTCAAGGTGGCAGAAGGGAGGAGTTCGTGTCTGGATAAAATGAGAAAAGAGAGGGACAACTTTCATCTTAGTTTTTATTCGCCATAACATTATGATAACTCAGAAATTTTAAGTTTTTTTATTTTAAAAATCATTTACGTAAAGAAATTTGAAATAGAACTAATATTAAGTTGAGGGAAAAAGATCATATGAGAAGTAATAACTTTGGTGAGAAATGAAAAGTAATTAAAATTCGTAGCTTAAAAAAAATTTGTAATGTAAATAAAACTAAAAGAATCAAAATTCGTACACTTAAATTATAAAATTCGTATAGTCAAAAAAATAACAAAATTTGTAACGTAAAAATAGTAAAAATAACAAAATTCGTAAAACCGGTAACTACATGGATACAAATTTACCATAATGACCTTACAGACATATAATATAGATATTAAGATTCAAAAATCCAAAAAATAAGCGTTGTTGGATCAAAAATTGGATGGTTGTGATTGATTCTCATTTTTCACCAAATTTAGTACTTTTCATGGGATCTCAACCCTTAAAAGTTGAGTACGGATCAAATACAAATCAGCATTATATATAAAACCTAAAAACCAATTAAATATTGCCACGTGTATCATTCGACCAATCATAATTCGGGCGTTTTTAAACAATTTTTTTTGAAACGAACTTATTTAAAAATACATAACAGATGCGAGGGTATAAACGTCCTAAAAATTAACCAGACTCAACATATGCATAAGTTAAGTATGGATATTATTGTGCAAGTATAATTTTAAGTCTGATCATTACAAATTTAAGTATGATCATTACAATTTAAGTCTGGATATTATCCATTTAAGTCTGATCATTACCAATTTAAGTGTAGATATCAATTTAAGTGTGTTTTTAAGTCTGACCATTACTATTTCAAGTCTGGATATCAATTTTAAGTGTATTTTTAAGTCTGGACATTACTAATTTAAGTCTGGATATCAATTTAAGTATGTTTTTAAGTCTGGACATTATTATCAATTTAAGTCTGGACAGTATTGATTGTGTGTTTAAGTATGGACATTACTAATTTAAGTCTGATCATTATCAAGTTAAGTCCGATCATTACCGAGTTAAATCTGATCATTACCAATTTAAGTTTGGACATTATCAATTTAAGTCTGATCATTACCAAGTTAAGTCTGATCATTTCCATGGACAGTATTGAGTTTGTTTTTATGTATGGACATTATCAATTTAAGTCTGATCATTACCAAGTTAAGTATGATAATTACCAATCCAAGTCTAAACAGTACTGAGTATGCTTTATACCTGTGTAAGGATCCAGTATATCATGAAAGAACTAAAAATATTGATGTTAGGTTCCATTTTATTAGAGATACAGTTGAATCAAAAGAGGTTGAAATCAGGAAGATTTTGGTATAAAAATTGTGTCTACTGACAAGTTCTTGTTTTGCAGGAAGAGCCTGCATAACCTTGAGGTTCCTTAAGGGTATGAGGCTGAGCCAATGATGGTTGGGATGAGGTCTCGCTCAATGTTCCATAGAATTAGTCGCCAAAAAAGTTCTTGCACAAGTAGGATTAGGAGGGCAAATTGTGAGGTTTTAATCCTCCTTTTGTGCTCCTATAGGTTAGTTCACCAAGCCAATGAGTCCTAGACTAGGATATTATCCCTTAGAAGATTCTGTGTAATAGGCTTGCAGGTTAAGCCATGGAGACCAAAAGAAGCAGCTGATCAAGCTTGATGAGATGCAAAAGCTGGGTTTGGGTCTGAGCTACAGGAAAGCCGAAATGATGGCGTCTAAGCTTAGAGGCAAAGTTTTTTATTGCAGTTACAAGAGGAGCGGTGTCGTTATGACAAAAGCGGGAGTAGTCCGGTTTGAGCTCAACACAGCGTTTCATTAAGGACGCTTAAATGGAACGCTGTCGTTTGGATGAGCACAAAACCAGACTAAATTTGAGCTTGCGATGTCGTTTTACTCGTCTCCTTCAGCTCAATATAAAGCTCATCAAAATTGGGGATTAGGGCACGAGATTGATTTAGAAAATCAGAGAGAAATTGAAGTGATTCTTGGAGTGATCGAAATCGTGAGCTAGTTCGAGAGGATCAATTCATCGAGGCGTAGCAATTACAGTTCGGAAATCACCAATTGGCCAAGGCGCGACTGTGGCTTGGAGTGGACGACGGGTCGACTGACTTCGGCCGTCTGTGGTAGCGTTTGACTCTTCTCGTCCAGGGAAGTCTCTGCTTGGTTCCTTAGTTCGTGTCTATAGTCTCAGTTAGGGTTTCAGTTTGGTCATTTGGCTTATTGGCTTGTTTAGGGCAATTGTAATTGTGCAAACTGATCGGTTGTAATTTAGCGGAAATATTCGAATAGAATTCAAATACTATTGCTAGTCACGATTAATCAAAACAATTTATATTGACTCGGGAAATCCGAGGTCGTACCCAAAAGATAGGTGATTAAACAAATGGTGCTAAAGATTCAATTTAGAACGTTTGTGGTTTGGGGGGGATTTGTTCCTCGTGAGAGGTTGATAGCAAGTTTTTACTATCCAAAGGAGATTTTAAACAATGAAACAAGTAAACAATCGATTAAAAGATGACTAGGGATTACTTCCCCACCTAGACAATTATTGTGACAATGATATTGGATGCCAATGATGAATTTACATGCACATGAGTAGAATTTAGCCATGCAACATTCAAGCTAAGTTCAACTCGCGCAACAACTTAGAATGAAGGGGTTACATCTCGCATAGGACCTCACACTCGCGCTCTATTGGCCCTATAGAACATGCATGTCTAGTCTCACACTCGCACTCTATTGACTAGATAAACACATTCTTGTTAAGTTCAAGCCATTCTCATTAGAATTTAGGTGTCGCCATGTAACACAAAGACTCTAATGCCTCTTCATTCATTTCATTGAAGTCATATTGATCAACGTGAGCTACATCAAACATGAGATCAAGCTAAGTTTCCATTGAGGACATTTCACAAACACCTTATGGGCAACTATAAACATTTAGTTCAAATGAAGAAGATTCATGTGCAAACTCATTCAACATTAGCATCAATGGTATTTACATCATCACAAATGTGTCTAGGGGATCCATAATCCCCAATCAAAGTCACTACTCACTCATGGTGAGATTACAAGCAAAACAAATGAAAGAGATGGAGTTTAGGAGTGTAAAACCAATATGAGATTGAAGAGTATGAGGATCCTTGTTGTTGATCTTCTTCTCCACTCAATCCACCTTGAAATCAGTGCAGGTCTCCTCAAAATCCGTGCCAAAAAAGTCTTCTTTGAAAATCCCCAAAAGTTTCTATTTATAGCCAACATTAGGGTTTCTGGTACTGTAGCTCCAGTCGGTCGACTGGCGGGAGCTGGTTTTCCCAGTCGGTCGACTGATGCTGAAAATGTGGCTGATGAAGGAGTTTCCCAGTCGGTGACTGGCTGGTCCAGTCGACCGACTCGATGGAGGCGCATGGAAGGCCATCTGAGGTGCTTGCCAACTCGACCGACTGATGCTGCGAGTCGAGCGACTGGCGCCTTGTGCTCTGTTAAGCTTCTCTTCAGTCGACCGACTGGAGGTTCCAGTCGACCGACTCGATTGGCGTGCTTGAGGAGGCCATCTGAGAAGTTCTCCAACTCGACCGACTGGAGGTGGCCAGTCGACCGACTCGATGGAAGCATTTGAGGAGCATTCTGGTACTCGACCGACTGGCACAGGGGAAATAGTTAGTCGGTCGATTGGAGCACCTTTCAGTCCAAATTTGCTCAAATCTTTGATTATTCCTTGATTCTTCGTGTCAAGGTCCTGAGCTCAATGTATGGTTGCTCCAAGCCTGAAATGCAATGATAATGGTCAAATGGCATCGAAATAGCATCGGGAATGGACCTAAACTCTTCATAAATGGGTATGTAAATGAGTCGAGAATTCGACTCTTCAAAACACTCCACACTTAGAGTTTGATCGTCCCGAGCAAACAATAAGAACAAGCCAAAGAGACACAATGGGTAAACTTATTTCTAACTACTCTAACACAAATTTACAACCTAACTCCTTTTCGTAGGTGTGACGAGTGCATTTAGCATATGCACCAAGCCTTTAAACCCCTAGGCTATCCTAGTGGACGAGTTATAGTCTCGTGAGAGTTTTCAGAAAAGGGAATACTCACAAATCCCAAGTGCACTTATCCCATGAGAATTGAATTCAAGAGTGTTTAACCAAGGCTATGATTTCTCAAAGCAAATTCATCACCCCACGCTAGGGCTATCCTCACAATACTATCAAAAGGACTTTCGAACCACTTTGAGTACCTTTGAGATTGTGCATTCAAGGTCATCAATACTAGAGCTATCAATCGTCTCGTCCAAATGTCTATTCATTTTCAAGGCAATACAATAGAAGTAGAGCTTTTATTTTGCACAAAAGGTGTCAATCGCTCGCCTATGCTAGCTAGGGCTAGTCCACGGCTTGCGACATGAAACTCGTTCCCAAGTTTTAGGCGCTTAAGCCGTAATCCATAAGGGAAGAGGAGTTCGACACGAGAGTTCTTTACAAACAAGTCATAAACCAAATGAATACTCCCGTGCAAGCACATGGGTCGTCCAAGAGTTGTTCCAACTAGCACACAATGCAAATGTTGAATCACGCACAAGTGAATAATGATGGAAGAACATAGAGTCAAGTTTTAAGTGCCTCTTATTTTCCTCCTTTTTTTGAATGGCCTTTGGCCTACAAATGCTTTCGAGGGGGGACTTACCTCCCTAACCCCCGGCATTTGTATCATTTTTTTGTGTGTGCGGGGCTTCGCCCTCTTTTGACTCCACACTTAAAACTTGACAATATGTTCAAAAAGTGTATGGAATGTGCGGGGAACACACATAAGCAAGGCACCGTGTTAGAGAACTCAAGTCACCAAGGAATATTCAAGGGGTCTAAGTTTTTCACGAAGATTTTTAAAAGTGCTTGCTATAGCTTGATCCAAGGTATTTCAATGAAAATACTTAGAGAATTAGATAGACGAGAGATAGCAATGATATTGGTTTTCAAGAATACATATTCAATGGACTAGGTCGGTTCTAGGTTCAAGATCCAATAAATGTGGCAAATAGGCTAGATGTGATTTATAGGAATTGGAATTGATAGTCACAAGCCTATGTGGTTAAGAACACTCTCATGTAGGGATAAGGTGCAAAAGATGCAAGTGTCCATCAAAAATGATATGTAAGGCATGCAAACATGTGAACTATGCGCATAGAACCACTCCACACTTAACTCAAGCTTACTCCCTAAGCGCAAAGAATGATAAAATAAAGGGATAGGCGCATAGGAACTCCCCTCATTTGTAGAGCCGATGACAAAACTCATGGGAGTGAGAAATACCCTTTTGGTCGCAAATGTAGACAAGAAGGTGAATTTTGAACATGAGAGGAATATAAAGGTGCATGTCCTGTAGAGTGAACAGTAGAATAGGTAAACACCTTCAATATCATATGAAATGTAGCATATAACCAAAAGCAAGTCAAGGGAAAATCACTCAAAATGGCATACATCATCCAAAATTTGCGCCAAAAGGCGACTTAACATCCAAAACAGTCATCCAATGTAACAAGTAAAATAGGAGATAAACATGTGAGGGCTAAATGAAACATGGGATCATGATGTAGCCTCGTCGTCGGGCCTAACTGAATCAACGACACCCTCATCATCAGGCGGTGCCGTGGTGCCCGTCATCAGTGGGCTCTCCTCCCTGAAAGAGCGAACCGGCTCCGCGGTCTCTCCTGAGAGACGTGACCCCGCCTCTCCGACTCTGTAAGCTGGCGTGGTAGGCAAGGGAGAGGCGCCACGAGGGACAGAAAACTCTGGAGCAGCTGGGGAAGCAACTGGGCCACCAGAACCACTGACCATGGATAAAACTGTGGACCGGAGCCACTCCCACTCCTGGCGAGCTCTCGTGTCAGACTCTCGAACAAAATCCTTAAGGCGAGCCAAGCCGCTCCTCAAATCAGCCACTCCATCGTTCAGGTCAGCAATGTCAGAGGAGGTCCTCTGTCTCCACTCGGTCAGATCATCTGTGGTAGGAGGAGGTCTCTCCACAGCAGCATCAGCGTGAGGCAAATCCTCCTGAATGAGTGTCTCCTCAGGGATAGGGGCATCAAAATTGTCGGCCGGAGGAGGGGAATGGATAGGAGAGGCAAGAGGGGAAGTGGTGAGATGGGTGCTGCAGTAGAGTGGGTTCGCCCTCTTGAACAACCGCCTCCTATACGCGGCATTAGTCACGAGGTCAGGCTGATGAGGCTTCATGTCCACCTCCCAAGTCTTCCCGTCCTTCTTGACGATGTGCATTCGCTTCATGGTTTTCAGAGTAAGAGTACTCTTGGAAGGCTTGGTGCATCCCTCATGGCCGAAGGTGAAGTTACACCTAAGGGCAATCAATGTAATCAAAGAGCCTCCTCCTAAGGCGCGGTTCCTCGCACCCTTCTTCACAATGTTCTTAAAACGAATAGCAAGGGTAGCGAGCCAATCGATGCCCTCCTCGTGATCAATGGCAAGCATGAGGTCCATGTCCGGAGAGTGAATGAACGAGCCTTCGCCGTCCGGGTGTTTATCCCAATAGCAATGAGATGATGTATGATCTTCCACACCGGGTCGGTGATCGTCGAAGAGTTATATGATGAAATGAACCACTCGTTCCTCCCTGAAATCCGCTTCCAGAATCTGCTCTGATCATGTTCGGAGTATTTCCGGGCTATGGCATCATAAGGAGGGAATCCCAACCATTCACTGATCACACTTTCCTACATCGCAAAATTCCGCCCACCCAACACAAACTTCCAATAATATTCCCTTCCTTCCTCCCCCTCCTCTCTGATCCAATCAAATGAGCTAATAAACTCCTTCACTACCCTCTCATAGCAAACGGGATCATCATTCAATAAAAAGTTCAAACCACAACGGGAGAGGCGCGAATGTACCTCATCGGTGACCGCACTGTCAATGCCTCTGAGGAGTCCCATGTCGGGGTAGAGAGTGGGGATGACAGTCTTCCTCTTCCTCACGATTGTGGCAAGATTGGTCCGGTGCGTCTCATCCGCGAATGCTAGAGGCACCGAGAAGGGGTAAGGAGTCGAGAAGGGCAACGGTCCATCCAATGGTCCCTCATTCGGCAATACCAGGACGATAGCACTGGCGGATGGTGCAAGATCTGGAGGAGAGGGTACTCTGGGCATCGGAGGTGAAGGGGCTTTAGGAATGGGTGGCACGGGAACTCTCCTCTTCTGCACCGGTTTCTTCGGTGGAGGCCTTTTCTTCTTAGGCGGAGGCGTGGGAGAAACCGGTGCAGCATCCAATTCCTCATCCGAGGATGAGCTAGAGTCTGCTAGCGAATCTCTGAACTGCTTCCTCTTGCGAGAAACAAGAGGCAAATCGTCGTCGTCTGAATCATGGTACTCATCAATTTGATTATCAAGGGAGGGCTCATGAGCAACTTCCTTGCCCTTTGATGTGGATTGGGATGAAGAACCAATGCGGGGCATGATTGAACTGACGATCAAAACTGAGCAAAAACTCACTGAAGTCCAATCCAGTCGGTCGACTGGTGCTGCAGGGTAATTCCAGTCGGTCGACTGGAGGGCAATTAGGGCAAAAATGGGGTTTCTCCAAATCGGGCTCGGCGACTCGAATCAATGGTCGGGGTTTGTAGACGGACGAATGGAGAGTCGATTGAGAGGTCGGACGAGGTCGGAGGACGCCGGACGGAGGAGATCGGCAGGAGCTTAGGTTTTCGATCGGAAATGGAGATGCGGGATGGCGGAGGCTGTGCTGGCTCGGTCGGCTGGTAGATGATGGCGGCGAGGCGAGCAGGCGGTGAGGATGAGTGAAAGCTGGAGGATGATCGGAGTCGGAGTGAATGGTGAAGGGAAGAGAGAGTCGGGCGACTGAAGCGAGTCGGGTGAATGAAATGAGATTGAAGGAGGAACTGGGGTATTTGGATAAGGGGATTCCAGTCGGTCGACTGGCTGGCGAGTCGGTCGACTGGAATGACATGAAAATAGGGTCTCGCTGAAACTTGGCCAACTCGACCGACTGGAGGTCGCGAGTCGACCGACTCGATCGGCAGGAAAATGACGCCTTGCTGATTCTTCACCAACTCAACCGACTGGACGTTCGGTCCTCTCTCAGTCGGTTGACTGGGGGCAAATTCCAACTTCAATGAATTTTTGTCCTCTGTTTTTGCTCCCAACTCCACACTTAAGATTTCACCAACACCAAGATAATTCATGCAAGCACAAAACCTCACCAAGCACACCCACTCATGCATTTTGGATCATACAAGCACCAAGTTCACATACATAGTTCTATGACGCATGCCAAACATATATGAAATTAATTGTGCATCAATGGACAACTCACAAACCGGGGTACCTCCCGTGAGGGCCTAGTTTAATGTCTTGGCAAAGACCGAGCCGGGGCTTGATACGTAGAGAAGCACACTAAGAGAAGTCCCGAGCGGGATCCCTTCTTTAGCGGTATTGCGTATAGCATTCACGAGGGTGCTTCCAATAGGGCCTGGTTTCCATCAGCAGCATGATAGATCTTAACTCTTTACCCGTTTGCCTTGAAGATGTTCTCATGGTTGTCAATTAGCTCTAGGTGGCCATCGTTAAAAACTCTATGAATTTTATATGGCCCAAACCACCTAGACTTGAACTTCCCGGGAAATAATTTGTATTTAGAGTTGAATAGCAAAACCTTGTCTCCCACCGAGAATTGTTTCTTCAGAATGAGCTTGTCATGCCATCTCTGAGTTTTCTCCTTATAGATTCTTGACCTCTCGTAGGAGTCTAATCGGATTTCATCTAGTTCATTTAGTTGAAAGAGTCTCTTTTCCCCCGAAGCTTTCGTGTCAAAATTTAGCTCCTTAACCGTCCACATGGCCTTATACTCGAGTTCCACCGGAAGATGGCATGATTTGCCATACACTAGCCTCTAAGGAGACATCCCAATTGGTGTCTTGAACGCGGTCCTATATGCCCATAGCGCATCATCAAGCTTCAACGCCTAGTCCTTTCCTGACTTTCCAACTGTCTTTGTCAAGATGTTTTTTATTTCTCTGTTTGACACCTCGACTTGACCATTGGCTTGAGGATGATATGGAGTGGAACACCTATGGTAGATCCCGTGTTTCTTTAGCATGGACTCAAATCTCCTTTCCTTGAATGGGAGCCATTGTCACTGATTACTGCTCTAGGGACTCCGAATCTTGGGAATATGATCTTCTTGAACATCTTAATCACTACTTTAGCGTCGCAAGATGGGGAAGCTATGGCTTCAACCCATTTGGACACGTAGTCCACCGCTATTAGAATAAATGCATTCCCTTGTGACGATGGTAGGGGTCCCATGAAGGCTACGCCCCAAACATCAAATATCTCGACCTCTAATATGCCTTTCTGAGGCATTTCTTCCCTTCTAGCAATGTTTCCCATTCGTTGACATTCATTGCAAGCCCTGACAAATTCATACGTGTCTTTAAACATGCTTGGCCAATAGAATCCCGACTGAAGAATTTTGGACGTGGTTTTGGAGGCCGAACCATGTCCACCATAAGAAGAAGAGTGACAACAAGCTATGATTTCCTTGAAGTCTTCCTTGGGCACACATGTTCTATACATCCCATCCAAGCATAGCTTGTATAGGAACGGGTCATCCCAATAATATCTCGAGACGTCATGCAAAAACTTACTCTTCTGATTGTAATTAAGGCCTTCTGGAAGAATGTTGCATGTCAAGTAGTTCACAAAATCTGCATACCACGGGGCATCATCTTCGGCACTCATCAAATATTCGCCGACAAAAGAGTCTTGGATAGGCGCCGAGAACCATTTTGAATTATATAGCTCAACCCTTGAGAGGTGATCCGCTACTACATTTTCCACCCCTTTCTTGTCTCTAATCTCAATATTGAACTCTTGTAGAAGGAGGACCCAACGAATAAGCCGTGGCTTTGCATCTTTCTTAGCCATCAAATACTTAATAGCGGCGTGGTCCGTGTAGACAATAGTCTTGGTTCCAACGAGATAAGGCCTGAATTTTTCAAAGGCGTAGACTACCGCTAACAACTCCTTTTCGGTGGTTGTATAGTTCATTTGGGCATTATCGAGCACCTTGCTCACGTAGTAGATCACATGGAGCTTCTTCTCGATTCGTTGTCCCAAAACTGCCCCAATGGCATAGTCACTTGCATCGCACGTTAGTTCGAAGGGAAGATCCCACTTCGGCGGTTGCACTATAGGTGCCGATACAAGGTTCTTCTTCAGTTTTTCAAATGCCTCAAGGCATCCTTCATCAAAATTGAAATCCACATTGTTGCAAAGGAGATGAATCAATGGCTTGGCAATTTTTGAGAAATCCTTGGTAAACCTTCGGTAAAAACCGGCGTGGCCAAGGAAACTTCTCACTCCCTTTTGATTTTTCGGAGGAGGTAGTTGCTCAATGATGAGCCGTATTTATACGACTCGTCGAGTCATCAAATCCCACCAATTCCAGCACTTTATTATACGAACAGTTACTTCTTAGTGTTGTTTCGTGTTTCAGGTGATTTGGAAGCTCTAGGAGGAATCGCGTTCAAAATATGGCTTTTGGCGCCAAAAACACCACAAGGACCCAAGGACTCAAGACCGGATCCAAACCAGCGCACCAGGCGCGTTCCAGGCATCCAGCGCTAGTCCAGCCAAGGACCGGACTCATCCGGGCGTCCCAGCGCTCAAGCCCGCGTCCTTCGTCCGGGCGTCTCAGCGTCTGAGTCCTTTCAGGCGCTCGTCCAAGCCAGGCGCCCGAGAGCCTGAGTCCCAGCCCAACCGAGAGCACGCGTCTCAGGCGCCCGAGCCCGTCCAGCGCAGACCGTCCGTCCGAGTCCAAGCCCATCCATCCGTCCGGCCCAAATCAATGTGAAATTAGGGCAAACTACATCTAGGGTTTTGGAACATTCAGGAAGGATCTAGATGGCTTAATTCCCAAGCAAAGGAGTAGCTTGAAGATAAAGCAAGGAAAAGATATGGGAATATTTCCTAAATTATCTTTTGGATTATTTAGGGAATTTTGAAGCCTTTCTCAACTCTATAAATAGAAGAGCTCATAAGCTTTCAAAGGCATCCCTTAACTCACACGAGCTCCTCTCCTCACTCCCCACGTCCAAACCCTAGCTCCTCCGTGCTCCGCCCTTTGCACCGCCGCACTCCACCGCTTGTCCGCCGCTGCTCAGCCCACACGGCCGGTTCTCAACTCCTTCTCGGTTTAGTGAAGTATCTCGTTTTTACTTATTATTTTTGTGCCCTAATGGCCATGTGTAACTAATCTTATTATTCGGGCTAGGAAATATACATTGTGACCATTGTTTTTGAGACTTGAATCGTAATGCTTATTTCGTTATTCCACTAGACCTTGTGCTGTTTATCTCGATTTGTATTACGAAACCAAGTTGATACTCGGAAAGGTTAGACTTGGTCGAGTAGTACAAATCCCTTATTTACTGTTTGCTTGATACTAGACCGTTGAAATCAAATGGCGCACTAATTTAATATATCTTGGAATGGAGTATTGAATTGCTAGGTCTAGAATTCTACAACCTGGAAAGGAAGTAGTTTGTGGTGTAGGCGTCCGAAAAGACCCTACTTAAGGTTATAACTTGGAATGGAAGTAACCACACTTAGGAATTAGAAATACGATGTTTAGAAGTCAAGGATAAAACAAGTCACAATTAAGAAACCCTAGTCTGAATATCTTCTCTCTGATTATTACACCCACTTTATTTCGTTATTTGCACTTACTGTTACTCTCACCAATCGTTTCTTGTCCTTTCTTACAGAACAAAGTAGTAACCATCTAGCTCTCTAGGGTTCGACCCTTGCTTGCCACTGTACTAACCCACAGTCCAGAGTAAGGAATTATAAATTTAGATTTGCAGGTACAACGACGACCTGTCACTCAACAACTTGAATTTTTGCTTTATCAACTTCCACTCCTCTCTTAGACACTAAATGCCCGAGCACAATTCCTTCTTGCACCATGAACTGACACTTCTCCCAATTTAACACCAAATTCATCTCAATACACCTAGCAAGAACATGAGAAAGATTAGCTAAACAATCATCAAACGAGGTTCCACGAATGGAAAAATCATCCATGATAACTTCAATGCATTTCTCAATATAGTCACTAAAGATGGACATCATGCAACGTTGAAAAGTTCCCGGTGCATTGCATAAACCAAAAGGCATGCGCCTAAACGCAAAGGTTCCATATGGACAGGTAAAAGTGGTTTTTCCTTGATCATTTGACAAAATGGGAATTTGGTAAAAACCGCTATATCCATCTAGGAAGCAAAAATAATCATGTCCCGCAAGCCTCTCAAGCATTTGATCAATAAATGGAATAGGAAAGTGATCTTTCTTAGTTGCCTTATTTAGTCTCCTATAGTCAATGCACATCCTCCATCCATTCACGGTTCTCGTAGGGACTAATTCCCCTTTTTCATTTTGCACTACCGTGAGTCCTCCCTTTTTAGGGACGACGTGGATGGGGCTTACCCATTCCGAGTCTGGAACGGAGTAAATGATGCCCGCATCTCTTAACTTGGTGATTTCTTTGAAGACCACCTCGATAAGTTTAGGATTCAATCTCCTCAACAATTCCCTAGAGGGTTTCACATTTTCCTCAAGATTTATCCTATGCATGCATAGTGAAGGGCTAATTCCCGTAATATCATCAATGGAGTAGCCTAGGGCTTTTCTATTAGCCTTCAAAACATGCACAAGTTTGGACGTTTCATCCTCATTCAAAGTTGCACCAACTATAATGGGGTAAGTAGCATTGGAGCCAAGAAATTCATACCTTAGATTCGAAGGTAGAGGTTTTAACTCTCCTTCGAATTCCTTACCTCTTGGCACCGGGTCTTCCTTATTTTCATGAGCACTCGGCTCTTGCTCACCTTCCCCCAAAGTCATGTCGCTCAAATCCTCATCTTACATATTCATCAATGAAGCAAAAAGTGTACGAGAGTCGTCTAACTCCATAACTTCATTCTCAAAAGAGGTTAGCCCAAAATTTTCACAAGATATATCAAGCATATTGCATTCAAAGGACGAAGTAGGAGCCTTCATGGCATTTTTCAGAAAAAATTTCAGTTTTTCATTCCCTATCTTCAATTCAATAGACCCTTCACCACATTTAATGACCGCCTCAACGGTGTTTAGAAAGGGTCTTCCTAGGATAACAGGAGTTTCTTGCTCACTATTGACAGAACCGCTCGTCGTTAAAGCGATTTGTGCAAATAAATTTATAATAGTCCGCTACTCGCAACTATACTACTAGGTAGTACTTGGTAAGTAGGGGTCGAACCCAAGGGAATTAGGGGAATAGGTTATTCTTTTAAGGGATTTGTCTAGCGAGAGAGCGTGTTTTAAGTTGGTTGAGGTTTTAGTGCTAACAACTACGTGACTTTTTGATTGGTTGCGGATTTGATTGCTGAAACGTAAATTACAGAAAAGTAAATACTGAAAATACAAAGGAGACTTACAGTGGGTGATGCGTGATTGGTAAGTCCTCCGGATTGTGAGCAGTTGATGGTTGTAGTTGATCGAACAGTAAAAGTACAGACAGGGGGGTTTTGTAATTGCGAGAGAAGTATTCGGTCTTGGGGGGCCTTGTATTATATCCTGTTCATTCTTTTAGTAACCCTTCTAAGTATTCAAACGTATATTGAGGCCCTTTCGTAGCGCTCAATAAACTCTTGTTCTAAGCGATACTAATTCCTTCTTTCGAAGTATCTTAGCAGTAAGTGCATCCATTTGGTCCCTTTGGTCCAGTTTCCAAATGGTTTTTTAAGATAGATCGAACTCCTCAGATAAGCTTTGCCCTTTCGTAGCTTCCACTTATCCGAGTATGTTCACGAATTCCCACAGTAGAGTTTTGCCCTTTCGTAGCTTCCACTCTACCTTGGAAATTCTGACCTTATAAATGGCACATAGAACAAGTTTTGAATACAGAGAAATGAAACTAAACGAAGTAAAACATTTTATAAAACAAGAACTCCCCTTCAACCGAATGAAGAGTTTAGTTACGAATATCCCTGGAGTTGGACATCATAACTAGGATATTGAAGAGAATACTCAAGAACAAACAGGAGTAAAGAGAGAAGAGAAAGAGATTACTCAAGAACAAACAGGAGTAACTCATGAACTGTAACTGAAAACTTGAGTACTCAAGAACCGACAGGAGTACTCAAGATCGAACTAAAGTATTTGAGAACAAACTGAACTTTTATTGATATCAAAACCAAACTTTACATAGTAACAAACTTAGAGAGATAAGTGGAATGGATTGTGGATGGTGGGATTTGTGTGGATGATTTGAAATGGGAAGGATGGCTTGGTATTTATAGCCATGGAGGAGAGAAATGGATGGCCAAGATGAGGGCAAGTGGTTTGGCATCCAAGGGTGGCGATGAGGGGAAGAGGAGAGGAGGACAAGTGTCACAAAGGGAGAGGAGGAGGGCAAAGCCGCCGGCGGCTTTGGGCATGGATGGAGGAGAGGGTGACATGTGGTGGAAGGGGAGAGGAGGAGAGGTGGTTGTGAGGGCAAAACCGCCGGTCCATGTGGCATGAGGAGAGTGGTTTGTGAGTTTTGTGCAGTTTGCACAAAATCATCAGTGTATTTCAGCTCCGGATTGCCTTCGGTTTCTCTTCGGTTTCTCTTCGGTTTGATTTGTTTTGAATGATTCCAAGTCAGGATCTTTAGATTTCTTCATTCAGCGTCTGATCTTGACCTTGGATTGTCTCCTGATATCTTTTCTGTGCTAAAAGCTCTTCCTTAGCGTGTATTCTCTCTAAGCTCTGAAATACCCTGTAGAAATGTATCGGGACTAAAACATCGAAGTTAGATAGACAAACAGTCTAATTTGGTGGGTTTAACTGTGTTTATGATTCATACAATTGTGGTCCATCAACTATCCATATCTAGCACATAGAAGTCTACGGGGATGAAAAATTTTCCAACTTTAATAGGCACATCCCTTAGGACTCCATTAGGAATTCTAGAACTCCTATCGGCTAGTTTCAAAGAAATGGTTGTGGGATGGAGCTCACCCATATCAATCTTCTCATACAACGAATAAGGAATCAAAGAAATACTAGCTCCTAAATCACATAAAGCTCTATCAATTTCAATTTTTCCTATGGTGATAGGAATAGAGAATGATCCTTGGTCTTGCATTTTTCTAGGCATACGACTTTGCACAATTGCACTACATTCCGCATTCAAAGCTACCATGCTTGATTCTTCAATGACTCTACGATTAGACACAATATCCTTTAAGAACTTAGCATAAGTAGGGTTTTGAGTAATTACCTCATGGAAGGGAAGTGTGACGTACAACTTCTTTAGCATCTCAACAAATCTTTGAAAATGAGCATCGAGCTTGCTTTTGTTTAGCCTTTGAGGGAGAGGAACCATTGGCACATACTTCCTCATTAAAATTGGCTCTTCTTCCTTTTTCTCTTCCTCGGTAGGGGCTTGAGGTTCATCTTCCAAACTTTCTTTGGCCACTCCTCCTTCCACTTCCTTGCCATTGAGACTAGATTTCCCTTGAGGGGTAGGTAGAACTTTCCCGCTCTTCAACGTGATGGCTTCAACATGTTCTATGGAATTCACGTCCAGTTGAGAGGGAAGTTTCCCTACTTGCTTCAGTTGAGTATTCTCTTTAGCAAGTCTTTTGTTCTCCGCCACTATTTCATCCATCTTTGCTTCCATTCTTCTAGTGCTCTCCTTGTTACTTTCCATCATTTGCGCCATCATAGACATTATAGAGCTGTCTTCAGAGTTAGAGGAAGAATTCCCTTGCTCATTCATGTTGGACTTGGCTTGATAGGGTTTTTGATAATTCCCTTGGGAATATTGCGAATTTTGGTTCGAACCTTGGCCTTGATTTGAATAGGAATTTTGCCCTTGGTTTGAATAGGAGTTTTGCCCTTGATTTTGGTTAGAGCCATACCCTTGCCTTTGGTAGTTCCCTTGGAAATTATTCTGTCCTTGAGGCTTTGGAGGGAAATTTGAGTCATTGGACATTCTTCGTTGAGGAGGCTCGTAATTCCTAGTAATAGGACTAGCATTTTGAGCATAATTCCTTTGTCGATTTACAAAGTGTGCCTCTTCATAACCGTCATCATCATCCTCATATTTCCCTTCCGGGCAATTCTTTATAGAATGTCTCGTGCTAGCACACAAGAAACAAGATTGTTGCGCCGAGACTTTCTCTTTATCGGCTTTGGCCTTAGTTGCCTCAACGGAATTCACCATACTTATCATGTTCTCCACTTTCTTCGTCAAATCTGCCATTTGTTCTTTAATTGCCGAATTTGAGGAGTCATCTCTTGACTTAGCCATCTTTTTGTGGTCCACTCCTTGATATCTATCGGAGTTTATAGCAATTTTATCCACAATTTTGAACCCTTGGCTCGCCGGTAGATCCATAATTGCAACTCCGCTTGCAGTATCCATTTGGTTCTTAGCTTCTTTGCTCATGCCAAGATAGAAATATCTCATAAGATCGGCTTTTCTGAAGTTGTGGTGAGGGCATTCCTTTAAGTAATGCTTGAACCGATCATACGCTTGATGGAAAAGCTCGTTGTCTCTTTGGGAGAAAGTCAATATGAAATCAGTAAATTTCTTGGTTCTTGACGGTGGAAAGAACTTATTCAGAAAAGCAGTAGCTAAATGGTCCCAAGTACAAAAAGTCCCCGGTTCATGATTTTGTAGCCATTCCTTGGCGTCCCCATATAGCGAAGAAGGAAATAGCTTTAGATAGACGTACTCTACGGGTACATTCCTTGGCTTATAGGTCCGACAATATTCTTGAAAATTGGCTAGATGATTAGAGGGATTACCGACTCCTTGATATTGATCATGGGTTACCATGTGCACTAAAGAAGATTTCACGTCGAAGTCAAAGGCATCCTCATCCGGAGGCATGATAGCCGAGTGACAATTCGCTTGTCGTCAGAGCAAATTGTAAAAATAAATTTATAAAGTCCGCTACTCGCGACTACTGGGTAGAAGTGGTAAGTAGGGGTCGAACCCAAGGGAATTAGGGGGATACGTTGTTCTTTTATTAACAAGGACGTGTTTTAGGATGATTGAGATTTTAGCGCGAGTAATTAAACTACTGTTTTTGGTTTTTTGGGTTTTTTGTGCGGAAAAGTAAATACAGAAATTAAATACTGAAAGTAAATACTGAAAGTAAATACTGAAAGTAAATACTGAAAGTAAATACTGAAAGTAAAGAGATAAGGGTTAGAAGACTTACAGTGGGTGATGCGTGATTGCGATTCCTCCGGTTGTTGAGCAGTTGATGGTTGTGGTTGATCGGGACAGTTATACTAGGAAAGTAAATACAGGGGGTTTTTGTGATTGAAAGAAAGTATTCGGTTTCAGGTACTCTTGTATTATAACATGTATATAATAAACCGTTAGTAACTTTTCTAAGTATTCAAAGATGAATCGAGGCCCTTTCGTAGTGCAAGACTTGCAACATCGTTTAAAGTAACCCTTGTTCTACTTCAGACTAATTCCTCCTTTCGAAGTATCTTAGCCTTCTGTGCATCTACCTGATCTCACAGTTACGATTGACCAAGTGGTGTTTTAGATAAGTCGAACTCCTCAGATAAGCTTTGCCCTTTCGTAGCATCCACTTACCCGAGTATGTTCACGAACCCCACGGAAGAGTTTTGCCCTTTCGTAGCATCCACTCAACCTTGGAAATTCTGACTATAAATGGCACATAGAACAAGTTTTGAATACAAAGAAATGAAACTAAAAGATATTACAACATTATATAATACAAGAAAATACCTTCCACCGAATGAAGAGTTTAGCTACGAATATCCATAGAGGTGGATACCATGGCTAAATACTCGGGGGTTTTTGAAAACAGTAAGAGGGAAAGGGGTGGAATACTCAAGAACCAACAGGAGTATTCCCAATTTCCTACTGAATACTCAAGAACCAACAGGAGTATTCTCTATAGTATAATACTCAAGAACAAACAGGAGTATTATTTCATAAACCGAACAAACTTACAAAGTAACCAAACTTAGAGAGATAAGTGTTTTGTGTATGGATTGATGATACAAATGGGAGGAGGGGTGCTTGTATTTATAGGCCAAGGGAGGAGGAATGGAGGGTGGAGATGGAGGCATGTGGAGGAGCATCCAAGGGTGGAGATGGAGGAGCTTGTGGAGGAGACAAGTGGCACAAGGGGAGGAGCCTCCCAAAAGCCGCCGGTTGCCGGTCCAAAGGGGAGGAAGAGGAGGTGGCTTGGCCACCCTTTGCCAAAGCCACCGGTCATCCCATGGAGGAGGAGGGGGAAGCCACCCAATGACTCATCCATTTCACCTAAGCCACCGGTCACCAATGCACATGGATGAATCTTGACGGTTTTGTACTGTCTTTACAAAACTATCAGTCCAATTTCACTCCAGGCTGTCTTTGATAATTCCTCATTTGGATTTAATTTGAGTAATTCATCGTCAGGATCTTGAGATTACTTCATTCAGTGCTTGATCTTGACCTTCAATTGACTCTTGATATCTTTTCAGTATAAAATCCTCTCATTAGCGTGTTTTCACTTTTATCTCTCAATTGCCCTGTGGAAATAATTCGGGACTAACACGTAGAAGTTAGATAGACAAACAGTCTAATTTGGTGGGTTTAACTGTATTTATGATGCATACAATTATGGTCCATCACCGAGCCATTCCCTTCAAGGGTGGGAGTCATATAATCTCCCACGGGCCTTTCATCCTCTTCCTCTTCATCATATCTATAGTTTCGGTTTTCTCTACGAGGAATTGGAGGATTCCGTATAGGATTTTGATCATCAACATTGTTCCGTCTAGCGGGAGGATCTTCTTCCCTAGCCTCTTCCATTCTAAAGTTTCGGTTGTTTCTTTGAAGAGCGGGAGGGTTCTCTATCTCATCTTCCATTCTAAATCCCGGTGGCAAGTAGGGTAGTGGGTTTAGGAGTGGAGGTGGACGAGGTCTTTGGCCTTGGAAAGCCGGAGGAACAATAGGATCAAGGGGAGGCGGGTTCTTGAAAGGTCTACCTCTTGGTTTCTTGACGGTTGGGAGGTTTGAAGTTGAACCAGTAGCTACTTGTTTTTGCCCCTTAAATCTTGTGTTCATTCAAGTGCCTGCGAGAACAAAAGAAATTCTTAGCAATGAAAGGCAAGAGAAACTAACACAATCAAGCTCAAAACAAGCAATAACTATCAAACAAGGGAAAGTAGACAAACTAAACAATCTAGTAGCACCTAGTTAATTAACCTATCCCCGGCAACGGCGCCATTTGATCGGTTGTAATTTAGCGGAAATATTCGAATAGAATTCAAATACTATTGCTAGTCACGATTAATCAAAACAATTTATATTGACTCGGGAAATCCGAGGTCGTACCCAAAAGATAGGTGATTAAACTAATGGTGCTAAAGATTCAATTTAAAACGTTTGTGGTTGGGGGGATTTGTTCCTCGTGAGAGGTTGATAGCAAGTTTTTACTATCCAACGGAGATTTTAAACAATGAAACAAGTAAACAATCGATTAAAAGATGACTAGGGATTACTTCCCCACCTAGACAATTATTGTGACAATGATATTGGATGCCAATGATGAATTTACATGCACATGAGTAGAATATAGCCATGCAACATTCAAGCTAAGTTCAACTCGCGCTACAACTTAGAATGAATGGATTAGATCTCGCATAGGACCTCACACTCGTGCTCTATTGGCCCTATAGAACATGCATGTCTAGTCTCACACTCGCGCTCTATTGACTAGATAAACACATTCTTGTTAAGTTCAAGCCATTCTCATTAGAATTTAGGTGTCGCCATGTAACACAAAGACTCTAATGCCTCTTCATTCATTTCATTGAAGTCATATTGATCAACGTGAGCTACATCATACATGAGATCAAGCTAAGTTCCCATTGAGGACATTTCACAAACACCTTGTGGGCAATTATAAACATTTAGTTCAAATGAAGAAGATTCATGTGCAAACTCATTCAACATTAGCATCAATGGTATTTACATCATCACAAATGTGTCTAGGGGATCCATAATCCCCAATCAAAGTCACTACTCACTCATGGTGAGATTACAAGCAAAACAAATGAAAGAGATGGAGTTTAGGAGTCTAAAACCAATATGAGATTGAAGAGTATGAGAATCCTTGTTGTTGATCTTCTTCTCCACTCAATCCACCTTGAAATCATGCAGGTCTCTTCAAAATCCGTGCCAAAAAAGTCTTCTTTGAAAATCCCCAAAAGTTTCTATTTATAGCTAACATTAGGGTTTCCGGTACTGTAGCTCCAGTCGGTCGACTGGCGGGAGCTGGTCTTCCCAGTCGATCGACTGATGCTGAAAATGTGGCTGATGAAGGAGTTTCCCAGTCGATCGACTGGCTGGTCCAGTCGACCGACTCGATGGAGGCGCATGGAAGGCCATCTGAGGTGCTTGCCAACTCGACCGACTGATGCTGCGAGTCGAGCGACTGGCGCCTTGTGCTCTGTTAAGCTTCTCTTCAGTCAACCGACTGGAGGTTCCAGTCGACCGACTCGATTGGCGTGCTTGAGGAGGCCATCTGAGAAGTTCTCCAACTCGACCGACTGGAGGTGGCCAGTCGACCGACTCGATGGAAGCATTTGAGGAGCATTCTGGGACTTCTTTTACTCGACCGACTGGCGCAGGGGAAATAGCCATTCGGTCGACTGGAGCACCTTTCAGTCCAAATTTGCTCAAATCTTTGATTTTTCCTTGATTCTTCGTGTCAAGGTCCTGAGCTCAATATATGGTTGCTCCAAGCCTGAAATGCAATGATAATGGTCAAATGACATCGAAATAGCATCGGGAATGGACCAAAACTCTTCGTAAATGGGTATGTAAATGAGTCGAGAATTCGACTCATCACAAACTCTTTGGGGTTTATAGTGGAACTTTGGGCGAGCCTCCCCGGTCTGAGGCTCCAAGCAGTAGGGTTTACCCAAAGCTTGTAAAAAGTCTTGGTGTTCATACTTTTAATTTGTCTTACAAGAATTTGTCCAATTGAACAATACCAAAACTTGACCTAAAATTGACTAACTTGAAAATTGGATTAAGGAAACTTTAATACATTACATTACACGTCCCATAAACGATCGTGGAAATTTGGTATCCCACATCCGAAATCACTACCAATTATATAGTAAATATTGACATGTGGCACCCATTGGTTGAGTATTGATCAATAAATCAAAGATTCATATCCCATAAATAAAATACAGTGATTTGAAAACGATATAGTTAAGAGAAATCAATATCAAAACTACGTCGTTTTATTAATGTAACTCTTAAGTTGAAAATTGAATATTTTTCAAAACTACAACGTTTATATTTTTGCAGCAAATTACTGCACTGCTTGGCATTTTATTCCATAAATTCATGTTAATTTGGGATTGATAAATGCTATAACTAGAGAATTATTTGGTAAATTTTATAAAAAAATATACTAATAAATTAGTTTTGAAAAGATGTATAAATAGAGACTCATGTTATTATATTTTGGATGTAAAACTTTTATCTATCTCATTAATTTCTTCTAATTCTCTCTTGTATTGTTTTCATTCATTTTTATAAAAAGATCAACATAAAATTGTAATGGAAAATGATGTGAGATAATATAATTAAAAAATAAAGAAAAAGAATGGAATGGTCATTTTTTGGGTCTGTTCATTGTTAAGAGATGTTTTTAAAAACATATTGTAGGATAAAAAGTGGGAGAAAAATGTGTATGCTGCTCTCTTTTTTAAGTTCATTGGTAAGGATGGCCTAACAATTGGTAAAAGCAGTGTTATTAAAATCGAACCGGAGATTGAACCGGTTAAGTCATTGGTTCAATGGGTGAGTGGTTCAACCGGGTCGAACCGGTTTGACCCGCACAAATTAAAAAATAAAGATAAAATACTTATATATGATATTATAATTTAACATATTTATGACTTGAATACATATTACATGTTTATGATCTGATTACAATAACATACCATAACAAATTTAGACTAATTGTTATGGTATGTTAATAAAGTACAAATCAATTATACAACAATAACAATTTTAGTCTTAATTTGTAAGTCACAACAATAAGGGATTTCTAAGACTAATTGAATTTCTAGCTAAATTGATAGTAAGTAATAAATTTTATAGATTTGATAAATGAATATACATTATTGAAACAAATAATAAAAGAAGAATCTTGTTTAGCTTGGTGGAAGGAGAAGGGATAATTATAGAGGAAGACTAGGTTCGAGTCTTGTCCAAGTCAAAATAAATATATATTTATTCAGACCAAATCGAACCGATTGAACCAATCAAATCACAATTTTAATGAAAAATTGGGTCAACCGGGTCTTGACCGGGTTTGACCGGTTTTTGACCGAATCGATGCATTTTCGATCCGATTACAGAACCGAACCGATCCAACCGGTCAAACCGATCGGTCCGGTTGGTTTTCACAACACTAGGTAAAAGTTCTCTCTTCTATTAAGCCACACTCAATATTCTGTTATTTATTTTATAAAAAAATATTCTGTTAATTTATTTCATTATTTAATGTGATTTATTTAGCTTTTAGGGCTCGTTATTTTGGACCGAAACTTAGCTGAATTTAACTGAACCGAACTTAACATAATTAAAATTGGGAATGGATCAAATACAAACCACAGTTATAAATAAAAACTACAAACCTAATAAAATATTGCCACGTGTCTATTTCGACCAATCACAATTCGGAGTACTTTTTGTAAATAAAATTTTTTTAACAGACTTATTTAAAAATATATAATTGACGCGAGGGTATAATTTTCCTTAAAATTGCTACAGTAATAGTTTAAGTCTGATCATTTCTGCTTTAAGTCAGATCATTCGCTACAGTAATAGTTTTAAGTCTGATCATTCGCTACAGTAATAGTTTAAGTTCGATCATTGCTGTTTTAAGTCTGATCATTGTAGTTTTAAGTGTGATCATTTCTATTTTAACTCTCATAATTGCTACAGTAATAGTTTAAGTCTGATCATTGTTGGTTTAAGTCTGATCATTGCTCTTTTAAGTCTGATCATTGTATTTTTAAGTCTGATCATTGCTGTTTTAAGTCCGATCATTGTTGGTTTAAGTCTGATCATTGCTTTGTAAGTGATGTGGGGCGAATGGCGTTAACTTACTTACAGAAATTGAAACATCCAAAGAATTTTACGCAAAATTTGATGTTTATGCGCCTGTGTCAGAATTTGATGAAAGCCTAGTATTTTTTGGGTGGAAACGGCATTCTAAGCAAAACTCACCGTTTTACGGTGAGCTCGGTGTTTTTAAGGTGAATTCCTTCATCTAGAGGGTCAAATTCGTGTTTTATTCTTCTTTAGTTTTTACTCTAATCATTGCTTTGTAAGTCGGATCGTTGCTTGTTTTAAGTCTGATCATTGCTGTTTTTAAGTTTGATCATTGTTGTTTTAAGTCTGATCATTCTCAATTTGTAGTCTTTTAGTTACCATTGTTAAGTCTGATCATTCTCTCTATAAGTCTGATCATTATCGATTTGTAGTCTTTTAGTTACCAATATTAAGTCTGATCATTCTCTCCTTAAGTCTGATCATTTTCGATTTGTTGTCTTTTAGTTACTAATTTTTAAGTGTGATCATTCTCTCTTTAAGTCTAATCATTCTCAATTTGTAGTCTTTTAGTTACCAATATTAAGTCTGATCATTCTCTCTTTAAGTTTGATCATTCTCAATTTGTAGTCTTTTAGTTGTCAATATTAAGTCAGATCATTCTCTCTTTAAGTCAGATCATTCTCAATTTGTAGTCTTTTAGTTACCAATATTAAGTCTGATCATTCTCTCTTTAAGTCTGATCATTCTCAATTTGTAGTCTTTCTAGTTGCCAATATTAAGTCTGATCATTCTCTTTTTAAGTCTGATCATTCTCAATTTGTAGTCTTCTAATTACCAATATTAAGTCTGATCATTCTCTCTTTAAGTCTGATCATTCTCAATTTGTAGTCTTTTAGTTACCAATATTAAGTCTGATCATTCTCAATTTGTAGTCTTTTAGTTACCAATTTTAAGTCTGATCATTCTCAATTTGTAGTCTGATCATTGCTACAGTAATAGTTTAAGTCTGATCATTGCTGTTTTTTAAGTCTGATCATTGCTGTTTTTAAGTCTGATCATTCCAAGTTTAAGTATGATCATTAACAACTCAAGGACTAAATTAAAAATAACATTATTAGTTTTATACCCCTCAGTGTAGAATGACTATAATACCCCTTCGTGTGTTTGTTCGGGATTTCGACTAAATAGGACACATGTCAGCTTGAAATTGAGTTTGTAGTTTGTGTTTGTACCCGAACCACGCCTTTAAACTTAACTTGAGCTAACATCAACAATAATAAAGTATGTATAAAATAAAATACATTATGGCCTCCATAAATTTATGGCTTTAGGCCCGGCCTTGCCTACGCAACCTTTACCTCGGCTTGTATTCATCGGGCCACTTGTTGAAAATACACCTCATCAAGAAACCACAAATTAAAAAAGCAAAAAACTTCATATTTTATATAGCTGAAAATCATTTTTTGATTAGAACATCAGAGAATCAAGAATGGCACCATTTAAGTAAACTAAAATAGAAGTAATGTCTCATTCAAAATGAGTCACCAGAATTATTTTCTTTCAATCGGATATTTCAAAAAAAAAACCATCATCTTAATAAATTAAGATCCTTACAGACCTAGACAAAGTGGCCTTCTTAATCAATCCTTAAATGATATTTCTTCTGATATTAGTCTCTACTTACGGAGGGGAGAGTGGCGTTTATATGTATATGAACTTTTACTAGTTTAAGGGATACAAAGAAGAGTGTAATGAAGAAAAGAACATTCGAATGAAGAGTATTTTCCTAACTCTTTCTCTTTCCCCATCACATAAACACTCTTTATGATGTGTTTCTCATTCTGGTTTGAAACGTAGTTTGAAAGCTCGAAGCTCGTGTTGCTATTCATTAGGGGCAGGGGGGTCTAGTGATACAAACTGAAAAAGGTAAAGAACAGAACGACACAACCTTTAAGGTTCGTGGTTCACCCCAAAATAGGGCTAATCCACGTTGAGCTCACTGCGGCTCAGGTTTTGCACTATAATAATCACCGGAACTTCAACCAGCCAAATCCGAGATACCCGCCTTTCATACGCTCAGTGTACCTGCAATCATTCAACGCAGATAAGTCTCAAGCAATGCTTGAACTTAAGGTTAGTAACAACTTTAGTCCCCATATCTGCCGAATTTCACTAGGAACTTTCAGCAATGTCACCTTATAATTAGCAATCAGATCCCTAATGTAATGAAACTTTACATCAACATGCTTAGTTCTTTCACGATATATAGGGTTCTTGCTAAGGTGAATTGCACTCAAGATAAAATGATCAGCAAGAGGCAAAGAAACTGATTTGCAATTTAAATTCCCTAACTTTTTCACAACTTTTTCTAAGTATGGTCTTTGGTGTATTTTCCGCCACTGTTTCTTTCTATTCCTTTCAATAATCATGCCTAAAATTTTCTTAACAGGTCCAAAGTCTTTCATAACAAACTCAGAGTTCAGTTTCAACTTTAACTCTTTAATTTTAACCATGGACTTACTAATCAAAAGCATATCATCCACATACAATAGAATATAGACAGGTTCAGAATCAGTGGAAGAAAAATACATACAGCTATCATAACTACTTCTAGTAACGCCAATACTTAGCACAAAATCATCAAATCGTTTATACCAATTTCTAGGACTCTGCTTCAAACCATACAGCAACTTTTTCAGCAAGCAAACATGTTCGGGAAGTTTATCATTCACAAAACCTTCAGACTGATGCATATAAATATCTTCATTCAATTCACCATGAAGACAAGCAGTTTTAACATCTAACTGTTCAAGTTCTAGTTCAAAACATGCAACAAATGACAGCATCAATCTGACAATTTTAAACTTAACACCACTTGCAAGTATTTCATGAAAAACTGTGCCTTTTTTCTATGTGAAACCCTTAGCTACTAATTTAGCCTTATGCCTAGGTGAATCATGCTCAGATTGCCCTTCTTTTAATATATGCAGCCATTTACACTGAACCAGCTTCTTACCCTCAGATTTCTTAACCAAATCCAACGTTTTATTAGTATACATAGAATTCATTTTATCAAGCATCGCAGCATGCCATTTATCCGTATCTTTGCAACTAATAGCAGTAAGACAAGTGCCAGGTTCAGAAACAGCAGATTCATGAGCAGTAATCAAGGTAGAAGATATCACACTGTTGCATACACAGTTATCAATCACATACAAACCATGCATTTTTGTACCAAACAAAATAGGCTTTTTATTTCTATATACAGTCAATTTCTCACCCTTAGCATGGTATTCACAACCACAATCATCAAGCATACCAAGAGAAATCAGATTACGTTTCAGATTAGGCACATGTCTAACTTTAGTCAAAATAACAGTGTTACCAGCTGGCATAGATAGTTTAACAGTACCTATTCCTACAACACTGCAAGCATTATTATCACCCATACAAACTTTTTCATTATCAATCTCAGCATAATCAGCAAACAAATCCCTATGAGGACACATGTGATAAGTACAACCAGAATCAAGAATCCACAATTTATCACATTTAGAAGTACTAACATTGAATACTTCAGCATACTCATGTGGAACAGTAGAAGCAATGTTAGTTTCTACCGGATTAGTTTTGGGTCTATTAAGCCAACTTTTACAATTTTTCTTAATATGACCTAACTCCCCACAGTGAAAACATTTCCAAGATTCATGCGGATTCTTTTGACTCTAGTCGTTATCAAACTTAGAATTGTTTGCATGCTAGACAGACTTGGATTTATTAGACCTATTATGGTTTGATTTATGCTTTACATACAGACCAGAGCCAGAATTAGACTTAGACATATTCAGTTCAAATTCTCTAGTCCTAAGAGCAAAGCAAAACAACTCATAACTAGGAACAGTGCCAGTAACCAGGAGAGTATACTTCTCAACCTGGTAAACGTGTATGCTCCAAGGGAGGGTAGAGAGAAGCTCAGGCTTTGGGAGGAACTAGTGGCCCAAAAACCAGACTTTGAAGGGGAATGGGTGATTGGAGGGGACTTCAACTCGGTTCTTAATGAGGAAGAAAGAAGAGGCTCTAAGTTCATCGCAAAAGACGCTTCTGCTTTCCAGGAGTTCATCCAAGCTATGGGGGTCATGGACCTCCCCCTTGTTGGCAGGAAATTCACGTGGGGAAATAGGAATGGTGCCAGTAGGTTGGATATGTTCCTAATCTCTCCGGGTTTGCTGTCTTTGTGGCCTAATATGGAGCAGAGAGGTCTTGATAAGGGTCCCTCGGACCATGCAGCGGTAGCATTGTTAGAAGAGAACAAATTCTGGGGGAGAAGACCTTTCCGGCTATTGGATGTGTGGCTAGAAGATCCAAGGATCAAGGAATTAATCTGCGAAGCTTGGAAGTCCATGGAAGATTCCGGATGGAAAGGGTTTACAATCCAGAGGAAGTTGGCAAGAGTTCGAAGTGTTATTGCTCAATGGAAAAGAAATAGCAGTGGTGATGTGAAGTCGAATCTGACCAAGGCCAGAGTGGAGTGGGAACGATTAAGCCTTCTGCAAGATAGTCGTGGCTTATCCGAGGAGGATTTCTTAAAGAAGGCCGCTCTTCAGAAGAGGATTTGGCAGTTGGAAACCAAGGATGAACGGATTTGGCGTCAAAAATCAAGGATAAGTTGGCTGAAAGAAGGTGATCAGAATTCAAAATTCTTTCACAGATTTGCGTCTTAGAGAAATAACAAGAAGAGGATTCAAAGTAGTCTGGTGGATGGCAAGAGGGTGGTGGATCCGGCCTTAATCAAGCAGGCTGCGAGCGATTATTTTGCACAAATATTTTCACAGTCTGATTCTTGTCATTGGGTGCTCGAGGATTTGAAGTTTCCATTATTAAATGCTGATCATAGGGAGCTGCTGGAAAGTAAGTTAAGTGAAGATGAAATCCGGTGGGCTCTGAATGAGTGTGATGGTAGTAAAGCGCCGGGCTCGGACGGCTTCAATGTAAACTTTTACAAGAAGTACTGGTGCTATGTAAAAGAGGAAGTGGTGGGATTCATTGAAGAGTTTTGCGAGAATGGCAGACTAGCAAAGGGGATCAATAAAACTTTTCTGGCTCTCATTCCGAAGGTTGAAAGTCCTCAAAGTTTCCGTGATTTCAGACCAATTAGCCTTGTGAACTCCATGTACAAGATCCTGTCCAAGTGCCTAGCGAAAAGGTTGAGCTCCATTTTGCCAAGTTTAATAAGTCCAAACCAGTCCGCCTTCCTAGCAAACAGGAGCATTCTTGACGGAATTATGGTGATTAACGAACTGATTCATGCTATGAAAAGGGAGAAGAGAACGGCATTAATAATAAAGCTGGACTTTCGGAAAGCATACGATTCGGTGTCTTGGGAATATCTGGAGACCGTGCAGAGTTGTATGGGCTTCGGTTCAAAGTGGATAGATTTGATGAAAGAGTGCTACTCGTGTGTTAGGATGGCGGTTCTAGTTAATGGTGCGCCTTCTAAAGAGTTTCCAATGGAGAAAGGGCTTCGGCAAGGAGACCCTTTATCCCCGTTCCTATTTTTGCTGGCTGCCGAGGGTCTCTCAAGAATCATCAATAAAGCGGTGGAGGATGGTTATCTAAGTGGTGTGGAATGAGTCAAGAATGGGGATAAGATTGTTAGTGATTTTCAGGTTTTCATGCGACCGCATGAGAATCATGCGAACGCATGAGAATATCATGCGACCGCATGAGAATCATGCGAACGCATGAGAATATCATGCGACCGCATGAGAATATCATGCGACCGCATGAGAATATCATGCGACCGCATGAGATTCTCATGCCTCGGGTTGGGTCATGCGACCGCTCATGCGAACGCATGAGATTTCTATGCGACTGCTCAAGGTCATGCGATCGCATGAAATAATTCATGCGACCGCATGAAATAATTCATGCGACCGCATGAAATAAGGCAAAAGATGCAACGTTTCATGGAGCATGCGAACGCATGCCATGGAGCATGCGAACGCATGAATGCAACAGATGTGTCTGTTCAGTCAATAGTCTATAAATTGAGATTGTTTTCTCAATTATGGGACACGAAATTGTGCTGGGCAATTGCTAGAAACATCAAATCCTTTCACTTGATTTACAACACACCCAAACCCTAGTTTTGCTTTGTTTTATTGCCTAAAAACAAAGTGTTCTTCAATTTGGATTGAATCCCACATTCACATTTCCTGTAAACCCAAGGCAAAGAGTAGGGAGGAAATATTGAATTCGGACAGCGACTTCGTGGTCCAAATTTGATATCCAAGGCACTATTCAACATTCACACAAGAAAAAGCTACAAAGAAGACGAAGTTTTCTCACTACCATTGAAGGTCCTACTCAAACCGTTGCTGGAAAAGTGAAGCAAAAGACAACCCAGCAACTACAAACGAATTCAATATTATTCTGCAAATCAATGACGAGCGTGAGAGAAATGATGTCGCAATTCCAAAAATTGGACAAGTTTGAAGGAACCGATTTTCGACGTTGGAGGAAGAAGATGCACTTTCTGTTAACACATCTCAAGGTGGTGTACGTGCTGTCCACGCCATGCCCTGAAGTTGGAGACAACGCAGCAGTAGGAGCATTCCGTGAAAGAAGCAAATGGGAGAACGACGACTACATCGCAAGAGGACACATCCTCAACGGTATGATCGATCCTCTTTTCGATTTATATCAAAATGTAGAATCTGCAAAAGAGTTATGGGATACTCTTGAAGCTAAGTATATGGCTGAGGACGCTTCAAGCGTGAAATTCCTTGTTAGTAATTTCAACAATTACAAGATGGTGGACTCTCGTTCGGTGATGGAACAACTCCATGAGATACAACGTATCTTGGGGCAATTTGCTCAATCAAATCTGAAAATGGATGAGGCCATCTCGGTGTCAAGTATCATTGACAAACTACCACCGGCATGGAAAGACTTCCGCCGTTATTTGAAGCACAAGAAGGAAGACATTAGTCTTGTGGAACTCACAAAAGAGTTGCGTATGGAGGAGGATCTTCGTATGCGTGAAAATGATGCTATGGAAGTGGATACAACCTTGCCTAAGGTAAATGTATTGGAGACAAACACTCAAAAAGGGAACAAAAACAAAGGAAAGAAAAGGCCAAGTGAGTATGTTAGCAAAGGACCTAACAAGAAGAGGCATGTGACAAAAGAAAAAGTTTGTTGGACGTGTGGAAAAGCGGGGCACTTCAAGCGTGACTGCCGCGTAGGAAAGGGGAAGAGCGAGAAGGCTCAAGACAAGGCTGTTGGTAATAAAAACCAAGAGCAGAAATCTCAAGGTCAGAATTTGATAATTTCAGATTTGGAAAATAGAAAAGATACATACTCTAAAGTAGATTATGTTTCTGATTTTTCTGAAATTTTAATTATGCA
Source organism: Rhodiola kirilowii (assembly GCA_033675215.1). Lineage (NCBI taxonomy): Eukaryota > Viridiplantae > Streptophyta > Magnoliopsida > Saxifragales > Crassulaceae > Rhodiola > Rhodiola kirilowii. Next base: position 14,669,861 of record CM066193.1, on the reverse strand, counting down.
GGATGATGAGATTTCATGGTGGGTTGACTCCGGTGCTACGGCACATGTATGTAGAGACAAAGGATTATTCAAGTCATTTGCCGCTACAAGTGAAGAAAGAGTTCTTCACATGGGTGACGAGTCAACTGCCCCCATCCTTGGACTAGGCCGTGTAGAATTAGAATTCTCAAGTGGAAAAACTATTGTTTTGTGTAATGTTTTGTATGTACCAAATATTAGAAAAAATATTGTGTCGGGTACTGTTTTGAATAAACAAGGTTATCGGCAAGTATATGAAGCCGATAACTATGTGTTGTCTAAAGGTGGTATTTTTGTTGGCAAAGGTTACTTATGTAATGGAATGTTTAAGTTAAGTATCAATAAAAGTATTTGTTCTATTTATATGAATTATGAGCATGATTTTCCTAATCAATATATAAATTCACATGTTAACATATCTAGACTATGGCATGCACGTTTAGGACATGTTCATTATAAAAGATTACATAATATGTCAAAGCATGATTTAATTCCCTCATTTGACATGAACATTGATAAATGTAGAACTTGTATGCTTACTAAAATTACTAGGCAACCATTTTATAATGTCACTAGAGAAAGTAAAATACTCGATTTAATACATAGTGATTTATGTGATTTTCATGCATCACCATCTCTAGGAAATAAAAAATATGTAGTCACATATATTGATGATTTTTCTAGATTTTGCTATGTATATTTATTGCATTCAAAAGATGAAGCTCTTAATAAATTTCAGATTTATAAGAATGAAGTTGAACTTCAAAAGGGAATTTCTATTAAGAAATTGCGCACCGATAGAGGTGGGGAATACTATAATCCAAGTTATTTCCAAAGTGTGGGTATCATTCATGAAACCACAGCTCCTTACACACCACAACAAAATGGTATATCCGAAAGGAAAAACAGAGTTTTAAAAGAAATGGTTAATGCCATGCTTTCTTACTCGGGTCTAAATGACGGATTTTGGGGTGAAGCAATGCTAACAGCTTGCTACTTACTGAATAGGGTTCCTAATAGTATTAGTAACCTTACTCCTTATGAAATTTGGCATCAAAAGAAGCCAAATTGAACACATGTTAGAGTTTGGGGTTGTAGAGCAGTGGTAAGATTACCATTACCTAAGATAAAAACTTTAGGAGAAAAGGGAGTTGAATGCATATTCATAGGATATGCTCAACACTCTTTGGCTTATAGATTCTATGTTATAGAACCTAACAAGCAAGTACCAATTCATACTATTATTGAATCAAGAGATGCTATATTTGATGAAAAGAGATTTTCATCAATTAGCTTGCCTAAAGATTTGACTCTAGAACCAAGTTTAGTTCAAGAGTCAAGTGAACCACAAATTTCAGCAACTAGGAGGAGTAAAGGAGCTAGGAAAGAAACATCATTTGGAAATGATTTTCAAATGTACCTAGTGGAAGGAACTCGGGAAGACATTGGCTTGCAATATTTATATTGCCATATCATGGAGGATGATCCAAAGACCTATGATGAAGCAATGAAATCCCAAGATGTATCATTTTGGAAAGAAGCCATTAATGATGAAATGGACTCTATAGTGGGAAATAACACTTGGATTTTGGTTGACTTACCACAAGGTCATAAAGCGTTAGGGAATAAATGGATCTTCAGGAAGAAGACGAAAGTAGATGGAACCATTGATAAATTTAAAGCAAGATTGGTGATTCAAGGCTTTAGACAAAAATTTGGTTTGGACTATTTTGATACCTATGCACCGGTTGCTAGAATATCAACAATCAGATTGTTGATAGCTTTAGCATCTATACATAAGTTGCTAGTACATCAAATGGATGTAAAGACTGCTTTCCTAAATGGCGATTTAGAGGAAGAAATATATATGAAACAACCGGAAGGTTTCATTGTAACGGGACAAGAGCAAAAGGTATGCAAGCTTGTTAAGTCATTGTATGGACTTAAACAAGCACCTATGCAATGGCATCAAAAATTTGACAAGGTGGTGCTTTCCGATGGATTTATCTTAAATCAATCGGATAAATGCGTGTATAGCAAGTTTGATGATTCTGGAAATGGAGTTATCATTTGTCTATATGTAGATGATATAGATTTTTGGCACTAACATAAAGTGTATAAATCAAACAAAGGAATTTTTATCATCTAAGTTTTCTATGAAGGACATGGGGGAGGCGGAAGTTATTCTAGGTATAAGAATAGAAAAAGTAAAAGGGGGTCTAGCTTTGACACAATCTCATTACATTGAGAAAGTGTTAAAGAAGTACAAGTACTTGGACTGTCATCCAGTCAATACTCCTTTCGAATCTTCCAAACACCTTCTCTCCAATAAGGGAGCCCCAGTGTCACAGCTTGAATACTCAAGGGTCATCGGAAGTTTGATGTATGCGATGACAAGTACAAGACCGGACATAGCTTTTGCGGTGGGCAAGCTAAGTCGATATACAAGTAATCCTAGCAAGGATCACTGGCAAGCGGTTCATAGGGTACTCCGGTATCTTAAGGGAACGATGAACTTAGGTCTTGTATATTCTGAATTCCCTTCGGTAATTGAAGGATATTCGGATGCAAGTTGGATTTCTAACGAGGAGGATCATTCTTCCACAAGTGGATGGGTATTTCTGCTTGGGGGAGGTGCAATCTCGTGGGCATCAAAGAAACAAACTTGCATCAGCTGTTCAACAATGGAATCTGAATTTATTGCTCTAGCGGCAGCTTCGAAAGAAGCGGAATGGCTAAAGAATATGATTCATGAAATACCATTGTGTGAGAGACCGATATCACCCATATTAATTCATTGTGATAGCGCTGCAGCGTTGGCTAAGGTATATAGTCATGTATACAATGGGAAGTCTAGACACTTAGGTGTTAGACATAGTGCGGTAAGAGAGCTCATTACGCATGGGGTAATATCTGTGGATTTTGTAAAATCACAACAGAATCTAGCCGATCATTTGACTAAGGGATTGGTTAGAGAATTGATCAATAAGTCTGTGAAGGGGATGGGATTAAAACCCACATAATCATCTAGTAATGGGACACCCAATTCACATCTAACTAACGTTAGAGCTGAATTCAATGCGGAAAGCCCATTCCTAGAAGATTGATGAACACAAATATGCATCCCCAAGTATGTGTTCAGAACCTACAAAGGTCTAGGTTGAAGATGAACTCTTCTTAATAGATTCTTTGAAAAAGTGCTAAATGTAGGAGCACGATCGAGCGGTGTGACTCATTAAAGAATTTACCTATGTAAACGTGAAGTTTCTGGTCGCTTCATGAGATATTGGGTTAAATCTCAAAACGTTTATGAATGGATAGGGACTCAAGGACCATTAAGAGTCAAGTTAAACTAACGGTTTGTGAAGTAACACATGCGTGTGTCGCCGTCAAGTACCCAAATGAATTGATTGGTTCAATCCTTAGTGACACCATTTCAATTCGAGTATATTGTATGCGTGATTACACTATGCAGAAATTCAATCCGTAGTGACATTTCTGCTTATGCGTGTTTTGCTTAAAACAAGGTAAGTTGTGAATCAAAAGAAAACCCAAAAATGGGGGAGGATTGTTAGTGATTTTCAGGTTTTCATGCGACCGCATGATAATCATGCGAACGCATGAGAATATCATGCGACCGCATGAGAATCATGCGAACGCATGAGAATATCATGCGACCGCATGAGAATATCATGCGACCGCATGAGAATATCATGCGACCGCATGAGATTCTCATGCCTCGGGTTGGGTCATGCGACCGCTCATGCGAACGCATGAGATTTCTATGCGACTGCTCAAGGTCATGCGACCGCATGAAATAATTCATGCGACCGCATGAAATAAGGCAAAAGATGCAACGTTTCATGGAGCATGCGAACGCATGCCATGGAGCATGCGAACGCATGAATGCAACAGATGTGTCTGTTCAGTCAATAGTCTATAAATTGAGATTGTTTTCTCAATTATGGGACACGAAATTGTGCTGGGCAATTGCTAGAAACATCAAATCCTTTCACTTGATTTACAACACACCCAAACCCTAGTTTTGCTTTGTTTTATTGCCTAAAAACAAAGTGTTCGTCAATTTGGATTGAATCCCACATTCACATTTCCTGTAAACCCAAGGCAAAGAGTAGGGAGGAAATATTGAATTCGGACAGCGACTTCGTGGTCCAAATTTGATATCCAAGGCACTATTCAACATTCACACAAGAAAAAGCTACAAAGAAGACGAAGTTTTCTCACTATCATTGAAGGTCCTACTCAAACCGTTGCTGGAAAAGTGAAGCAAAAGACAACCCAGCAACTACAAAGATGACTCACCTTCAATTCGCGGATGATACTGTGTTATTCTGCAGAGCCGATATGAAAGAGGTTCACTTCCTGAAAATGATTCTTCATGTGTTTGAAGGCTGTTCCGGACTGAAGATAAACTTCGGGAAAAGTATGTGCTATGGTATTGGTTTAAAAGAGGAGGAAGTCTTGAGCTTTGCTGAGGTTATTGGTTGTCCAGCGGGTAGTTTTCCGATGTCGTATCTGGGGATGCAAGTAGGAGCTAACCCAGCGAAGAAACAAGCGTGGGAGCCAATGCTGAGACGGTTTAAACAAAAGCTAGGCTCGTGGAGAAGCGCTAACTTATCTATGGCGGGGTGAGTTGTTTTAATCAAGTCAGCGTTATGTAGTCTTCCCCTCTATTACGCTTCGATATATAAGATGCCAATTGGGGTTGCACATGAGTTGGAGAAGATCCAAAAGCAATTTCTGTGGGGAGGCTCGGAATCTCGGAAGAAAGTCCATCATGTAAAATGGGCTTCAGTGCTGAAACCGAAACAGTATGGAGGCTTGGGGATTGTGGGGATGGTGGAGAAGAACATGGCTCTATTGACGAAATGGTGGTGGAGATTGGTATCTGGACAAGGAGGATTGTGGAGGCGTATGATTAGCGAGAAATATGCAATTAAGGGAGCTCATGATCCGTTAAAGATGACAGCTAAAGTCAGCCGAGTGTCCAGAACATGGAAAAATATCATAAGTGCCGTGCGAGGAAACTCAGAAGTAGCTACGGCCTTCAGAGAGGGACTAAAACTCAAACTGGGAAGAGGCAACGAGATCTCATTTTGGGATGATGTTTGGCTAGGTGTAAAGTCATTCAAAGACCAATATCCCAAGCTATATACTCTGGCTCTAGATAACCAACTGAAAGTGGGGGAAATGGGATATTGGTTGGATGGGGTTTGGCACTGGCAAGTGAGATTCAGGAGACCTCTATATCAATGGGAAGATGCGCTAAAAAATGAACTATTAGAAGGGTTAAATCATGTTCATCCAAGGGACAGAGATAATGACAGTATTGTATGGGCTTATTCCCAAGACGGAAGATACAGCACAAATACACTAATGAAGGCGGTAATATCCCTTAAAGCGAACAAGAGAAACTGGGAACACCTTCCATTTCAGTTGTGGTCCGGTTTGGCGCCCCCAAAGGTGGAGATTTTGATGTGGAAGATACATCATGACAGCTTACCCTCAAAGATGATGCTATTTAGAAGAAGAATCATGACAAGGGAACAAAATCTGTTATGTGATCTTTGCCGAGTGGAGGAAGAGACAACCGATCACTTGCTAATTCACTGCGTTTGGAGCTGGAAAGTGTGGTCTTCCTGCCATAGCTGGTGGGGTCTTATTGGGTAATGCGGCAAACAGTGAAGAGTTTGTTGGAAAGTGGGGGTAGCAGGAGGCTCATCAAAGGCTTATAAGAGGTTTTGGAAAACAATGCACTATGCAATCTTATGGTCTATATGGGAAGAGAGAAATAATAGATGCTTTCGTGATAAAAAACGATCGGCAGAGGAAGTCAGAGATTTAGTGAAGATCCGGGTGGCCTGGTGGGCCAAATATCGAAAGTCGAAGAGTCCGTATTCAGTTCCCACCATTACAAGGTGCATAGAAGAGGTAAGGGAGAACTCATAATGCAAAGTTGGAAGAAGGATAACACAAGTTGGATGAGGCCTATGGAAAGGAACAAAGGAAAGACCAAAACAGTGGTGAAAAGGGGATCACAATGTAGTCAAGAAGGGTGTACTCTGATGTGGTTTCAAGTAGTTTTATAGCTTCAAGTTGTCCAGTCTAGATTTATGTCTGAAGAAACATTCCACAATAGCAAGAGTGGTAGTGAATGTTTTGTAAGTCATAAAGTCTCTCAGGTTCTGTAATTTTAGTGGATCAGACCACTTAAGAATCAAAAAAAAAAAACTCACAAACTTGCACACAATACTTGCTGTTGCGTCAACTTTCTGCCATGATTCAGTAAACTGCAATGTAAAGCTGACACAATGAAGTTAAGTGCTTTCCGTGTTGCCCCTCTACATTAAAAATGTAAAGCATCACCACATTATATACATCTGGCAAGTTCAAAATATATCCTCAATGCTATCACTAAAACTAGCTCCTGGAAATAAATCTTTTGGCCACAATAAAAAAGATAAAAATTGTCTTATGGAGATTCACTATCAAAAAGATACATCGGTTAAAGTAGAAATGAGAGCTTCCATGAGAACATATATAGCTGATCGTAGTCCTTGCACCTCCAAATACCTTCTACCTTTCTCTTCACAGCATTCTTCCTACAAAACCGTATGTCGTTAAAGAATCCAATACATAAAAGATACAAGTACATGCTGTGCAAGAAAATCATATGCTAAAGATGGTGATATTAGGTAGTCAATGCATGATGTTGAAGATGAGAAGGATGAAATTTCACATGCTACCCTCATTGATCAAAATAAAATAAAAAGAGCCATCTCAACATCATAACGCTACTAATAAAATCAGAATTGTACACGATGTAAAATGGATGAATTTGAATGGCAGATGTGTGTCTAGTGTTAAATGTTGATGATGCTGAAACTGTAAGACTGAGACAACAACATTAGCCAGGATGATATTCAGGTTTAAAGTTTAGACACACATATAACGAAGAATAGCTTCAACAACAGCCTGGCAGAGATGGTAATGGCAACAATCACAGAAAATCAGATTTAGTTTCAGCACCCTTTAAACTTAGAGGGGACACTCTAGTTGGTGAAAAAAAAGACATGCCCATGGAACAAAATAATTCTGAATATGTAAGCACTCAAATATAACAAGGCAAAATTCATTCCAATCAACAGTGCATAATACCATCAAATGGACTAAGAGGATCTTACAACTTAAGACCTTTAAACTGGCATTGAAAGACCATATTGCTTGATTGAAACAAAAACACTTCAGTTCTAGTTTTAGGATAATACCTGATGTCAAATCCCATCCACCAACGACTTTTCAAGAAATCGCTTTAACTTGTCCTTGGCTTCCATAAGTTCTTGATTGATTGTTTGCAACACTTTCTTACCATTTAGGATATCCTCCAATCTGGTGAGGAGCCAATCAATATTCACATTTAATTTTCTGAAGTCATGTAAGTCAATGCGCATCACCTCCAACTCTTCTATCGTCAAATCCATGAACTTAGACTCTTCCAACTTCTTATAGATGAGACACACATTTTCCAACAGATGAGTAAGCAGCGAGCCCTTCAACGATGTAACTGCTACTACATCTCCGTGCTTGTTGAGAACATACTGAGCGGTGGCTGCTAACTCTGGTTTCACCTTATACTGAGTAGTACTTCTAGTTGCACTGCCAACATTAGGGTCTGCAGCAACAGGAAGAGGAGTAGCAGATTTGGCGGCCAAGTTCACTCCATCTCCATCTGTTGCCTTAGGCACTTCAAGTGCAGGAGGCAATGGAGTAGCAGACTTGGAACTTTGAACACGACTACTTGGTGTCTGCCTTGGTCCAACTTTAGTAGGGGCATTTAGAGCAATGAGAACCTGCAAAAGCGTCCATGAATGAATTTTGTTTAGATAAGAGGGCGAAACAAAAGAAACTGATGAGTAGCAGTGACACAAGCATTGCATGCATAGAGTCATACATACCTTTTCAACCCCTTCCCAGCCATGAGTGGTAAGTGTTGTCTTACTCTTTTTCTTCTTTTTGTTCAAAACAGAAACATCGCCCTCCCTTTTTTCGGACCTTTCCTGTGTTAGACTGAGGGATAGACAAGTTCTGAAACAACAAAACAACATCTTCGTCAAAACAGATCGGGAATGAAAAGGAGCGTACGTAACAAACCCTAAAACTTACCTGATTGTCGTCGGAGTGAGACATTTCATTCTCCATCACTGCTTTCCCTTTACCGTCCGCCATCTTTTCTTTATTTATTTATTGTTACAAAGAAGAAGAAGAACGACGATGAAGTTGATGATGACTGTGTCGTCAGGTCGCTTCAAGGTCGTATCGTTTTCCAAAGCTGCAACTTCACTCTTTTAAAATTCAAATGGAAACAAAGTAACCGTAATAAAGGTTTATTGCAGTTTTTAACCATTAAATTGGGCTAGCCTTTTGGGTCCAAGATCACGGTCAGAAAATTAATGAATGATGTTATTTTCAATTTAGTTCTCGAGTTGTTAATTAATAGATTTAAAAATTGGTAATAATCAGACTTAAACTTAAGAATGATCAAACTTAAAAATTGTTAATGATCAGACTTAAAATATTACTGTAACAATGATCACACTTAAAAAATACAATGATCAGACTTAAAAAATGAATGATCAGACTTAAACTATTATTTTAGCAATGATCAGACTTAAAACATGACTGATCAAACTTAAAAAATACAATGATCACACTTAAGAAATGAATGATCAGACTTAAACTATTACTGTAGCAATGATCATACTTAAAATTAAGAATGATCAGACTTAAAGAGAGAATGATCAGACTTAAAAATTGTTAATGATCGAACTTAAAATTGAGAATGATCAGACTTAAAGAGAGAATGATCAGACTTAAAACTGGTAACTAAAAGACTACAAATTGAGAATGATCAGACATAAAGAGAGAATGATCAGACTTAAAAATTGATAATAATCAGACTTAAAATTAAGAATGATCAGACTTAAAAATTGGTAATGATCAGACTTCAAATTGAGATTGATCAGATTTAAAATTAAGAATGATCCGACTTAAAATTGATAACTAAAAGACTACAAATTGAGAATGATCAGACTTAAAGAGAGAATGATCAGACTTAAAACTGGTAACTAAAAGACTACAAATTGAGAATGATCAGACTTAAAGAGAGAATCATCAGACTTACAAATTGGTAATAATCTGACATAAAATTAAGAATGATCAGACTTAAAATTTATTAATGATCAGACTTTATATTGAGATTGATCAGACTTAAAGAGAGAATGATCAGACTTAAAATTGATAACTAAAAGACTACAAATTGAGAATGATCGGACTTAAAGATAGAATGATCAGACTTAAAACTGGTAACTAAAAGACTACAAATTGAGAATGATCAAACTTAAAGAGAGAATGATCAGACTTAAAACTAGTAACTAAAAGACTACAAAATGAGAATGATCAGACTTAAAGAGAGAATGATCAGACTTAAAACTGGTAACTAAAAGACTACAAATTGAGAATGATCAGATTTAAAGAGAGAATGATCAGACTTAAAACTGGTAACTAAAAGACTACAAATTGAGAATGATCATACTTAAAGAGAGAATGATCAGACTTAAAAATTGGTAATAATCAAATTTAAAATTAAGAATGATCAGACTTAAAGAAAGAATGATCATACTTAAAAATTATTAATGATCAGACTTAAAATTGAGATTGATCATACTTAAAGAGAGAATGATCAGACTTAAAATTGATAACTAAAAGACTACAAATTGGGAATGCTCAGACTTAAAGTAAGATATGAAAATGAGTTGCAAGTCTTTTCTACTACTCCAAAAAAACAACTTTAAAGATGCACTAGGCATTTAACCAAGTACAGAAAGGACCCCATGCACATTTAACTTATTGACATTTAATAATGGAAGTCACTAATTTGATGGCCATGCACCAAAGGTAGGCGAATTATAGTTTTAACATTTCAACCATCAAAATTGGCCGCCCTATTCAGTCCAAATATGAAGATCCTGCACTGCCATGATTAACGTTTGGGGACTTAAGAAAAAAATCAAGGACGAGGTAAGGTAATTATCGCTTATTTTGTAACTGAACAGTTACTTTACAATTCAACTATGATTAACGTAAATCTCACCATAAATATTCATTTGCAGGGCACAGATGGCGATCCAGATATCTTTAGATAATATTGGTGTTTAATTTTTTTTATGTAACTTTTTTCCAGCTATGATTTATATTCTTAAAACAATGTGGCATTTGCAGAAGCACGACTTTATACAATTTTAAGAGATCTCAAGCCAAAAAGAGAAAGATGGTTGACCATCGTGGTTCCATGAGCCGTGACATTAGGTACCCACTGACACAATTTGACTCACTTTGATAAATTTATTAGTCAACCTTATTTGTTAATTCTGCTGATATATTCTTTTTCCTTGACTTAACCAAAAAAAATCATGTTGCTCCGTTTGCAGGCACAATGTGCTTGAAAAGATCGTCAACTGCATGGCCCCGGAGCTTGCTAATATCTCTCCTAAAGGCCTCAAAATTATTCAAAAACTTTGTTCGGCTCGAAGTCGATAATTCTTGCATCCACACAACTAATGTAGGTTATTCGACTTGGGAGCAGGGTCGTGCCTGATACTTCAAGGGCCCTTGGGCAAAAAAAAATTTCTGGTCCCTACAAGATAGAAAAAAACAAGTCATATACATATGGTTAACTCCTTGGAGCAAATATGGGATTCCCAACACATAAACATTCAGCCATAACCTTAAAACAACTTACCTCAAAAGCGAGTTCAGTCTGATCAACATGCGTTAAGTCTGATCATTTTGCGTAAAATTCAACTTTTGCTACAATAAAATTCAACTTTTGCTACAGTACTATTTCTAAGTCTGATCATTATCAATTTTAAGTCTGATCATTACCATTTTAAGTCTGATCATTACCAATATTAAGTATGATCATTATCAATTTTAAATAATGATCAGACTTAAACTAGTAATGATCAGACTTAAAGAAGGTAATGATCAGACTTACAGATGGTAATTATTAGACTTAAAATGGTAATGATCAGACTTAAAGATGGTAATGATCAGACTTAAAGATGGTAATGATCAGACTTAAAGATGGTAATGATCAGACTTAAAATTGATAATGATTAGACTTAAAATTGATAATGATCAGACTTGAAATTTATAATGATCAGACTTAAAATTGATAATGATGAGACTTAAATAGACAATGATCAGACTTAAAATTGATAATGATCAGACTTAATATTGATAATGATCAGACATAAAATTGACAATGATCAGACTTAAATTGATAATTATCAGACTTAGAATTGATAATGATCAGACTTCATAATAGACAATGATCAGACTTATTATTGATAATGATCAGACTTAAAATCGATAATGATCAGACTTAAAATTGATAATGATCAGACTTAGAATTGATAATGATCAGACTTAATAATAGACAATGATTAGACTTAATAATAGACAATGATCTGACTTAATATTGATAATGATCAGACTTAAAATAGAAAATGATCAGACTTAAAATTGATAATGATCAGACTTAAGGATGGTAATGATCAGACTTAAAATGGTTATGATCAGACTTAAAATTGATAATGATCAGACTAAAAGATGGTAATGATCAAACTTACTTGCAGAAATTGGAACATCCGAAGAATTTTACACAAAATTTGATGTTTACTGTGTCGGAATTTGAAAAAAGCCTAGTGTTTTTTGGGTAGAAACGGCATTCTGAGCAAAATTCACGGTTTTGCCGTGAGCTCGGCGTTTTTAAGACGAATTCCTTCATCTAGAGGGTCAAATTTGTGTTTTATTCTTCTTTAGTTTTAAGTCTGGTCATTGCTTTGTAAGTCTGATCGTTGCTTGTTTTAAGTCTGATCATTGCTATTTTTAAGTCTGATCATTGCTGTTTTATGTCTGATCATTCTAAATTTGTAGTCTTTTAGTTACCAATGTTAAGTCTGATCATTTTCTCTATAAGTTTGATCATTATCCATTTGTAGTCTTTTAGTTAACAATTTTAAGGCTGATCATTCTCTCTTTAAGTCTGATCATTCTCAATTTGTTGTCTTTTAGTTACCAATTTTAAGTCTGATCATTCTCTCTTTAAGTCTGATCATTCTCAATTTATAGTCTTTTAGTAACCAATATTAAGTCTGATCATTCTCTCTTTAAATCTGATCATTCTCAATTTGTAGTCTTTTAGTTAACAATTTTAAGTTTGATCATTCTCAATTTGTAGTCTTTTATTTACCAATATTAATTCTGGTCATTCTCTCTTTAAGTCTGATCATTCTTAATTTGTAGTCTTTTTGTTAACAATTTTAAGTCTGATCACATTCTCTCTTTAAGTCTGATCATTCTCAATTTGTAGTCTTTTAGTTACCAATATTAAGTCTGATCATTCTCTCTTTAAGTCTGATCATTCTCAATTTGTAGTCTTTTAGTTACCAATATTAAGTCTGATCATTCTCTCTTTCAGTATGATCATTCTCAATTTGTAATCTTTTAGTTACCAATATTAAGTCTGATCATTCTCTCTTTAAGTCTGATCATTCTCAATTTGTAGTCTTTTAGTTACCAATTTTAAGTCTGATCATTCTCTCTTTAAGTCTGATCATTCTCAATTTGTAGTCTGATCATTGCTACTATATAATTTAAGTCTGATCATTGTATTTTTAAGTCTGATCATTGTTGTTTTTAAGTTTCATCGTTGTTGCTTTTGAGACTGATCATTGATGTTTTTAAGTCTAATCATTTCTGGTTTAGGTCTGATCATTGATACAGTAATAGTTTAAGTCGGATCATTTCTAGTTTAAGTCTGATCATTGCTATTTTTTTAAGTCTGATCATTGCTGTTTTTAAGTCTGATCATTCCAAGTTTAAGTCTGATCATTAACATTTCGAGGACTAAATTGAAAATAACATTATTATTTTTATACCCCTCCGTGTGGAATGATTATAATACCACTCCGTGTGTTTGTTCGGGATTTCGACTAAATGGGACACGTGTCAGCTTAAAATTTGGTTTGTAGTTTTTATATATAAATCGGTTTGTACCTGAACCGCACTCTATGAAATAAACAAAGTAATATTACGCAAATTGATTTGTGTAGTGTTTTCATTAGAGTAATCATTAAGTGTGCCTCAAACTTCGAGAGCGAGAAAGCTCTCGAAGGACCTTCCACCGCCTCACTTTCCACCACCCTACTTCTTCTAATCACAGCCGTCCACCATATCCGCTCCTCGGCAGCAGCTCCCCCCCTCTCGTTCTACTTCTCTTTGCTGCCACCCGTCATGTCTCCCCTCTCCTCCTCTTCACACGTGGGTTTTGTCCTTCGGGGGTGGTGGCGGAGGTTGGGAGTTCGTGTTGTGGTGGTGGCGGTGAGGTGTTTGGGCGGGTTGGGGGAATCTCGGCATTTATAAATTGTTACTATCCAATTATAAACTGAAGGAAAAGTGGGCAAGTTGCTATATGAAAAATGTGTTTTCACTTGGTATGCGAAGCACTCAACTTAGCGAAAGCTTTAACGAAGAGCTGAAAACACATTTGAAAAGCAGCTTCTCCATGGTTAGATTTTTTAGAACATTTGAGGATATTGTCCATTTGAAGAATCATACAAATTTGAAGCTCGAATATGACTCAAGAGAAAAACTCCCAATGGTGACCAACAAGTTTTCTCCATTTTCTGTACAGCTGTGCAACATCTACACTCCAACAATTTTTAAGTTGTTTCAGAATGAAATTCGTAATGCTTCTGCTTATACAGTTACGAGCCGTGATGAGACGGTTGGTCAGTATTTTCTTAAAAGTGCTATTGATGGGGATGAAGAGGTTGTGACATTTAGTCTCGATACTGGAGATATTTTATGCAGTTGTAAGAAATTTGAGAGTTGGGGATACTTATGCCGGCATGGTATTCGAATTCATGATTTACATTCCATATTCAACATTCCAAGCAAATATATACTTTCAAGATGGAAAAGGGATGCGGTTACTCGTCAAATAGAAGACAACAGTGGGCATGACATTCAAAAAAATGTTCACTTGGATGTTAGTGAAAGATAAAGACATCTTTGTCCAAAATTGGTTAGATTAGCCGATTATGCTGCTCAAAGTACAAAGGGGTATGAATTTTTACTGAGTCGGATTGACAATCTAATGAAAGCTTTAAAAATAAAAGGTGAAGAGCATGTTCCAATAATTTCTCCATGTGATTCGTCGCCTCACATTATCTATCAAGGGCAATATGTGAAAGGACTTGCTAAAAAACACGAAATCACAAAGGTGATAAAAGATTTAAATCGTGGTTTGAGAAGCAAACTAAGAAGAAGAAGAACGAAGGAAAGGACAAACAACCATTAGATTTATCTGAAATTCAATATATCAAAACGGAGTAAGTTTTCTTAAATACTTCATTGTGATTGCACGGTATACTATTCTATATTTTTCGCGTCATATTTTATATTAATTGAATTTCTCACTTGACAGATGGTTGAGATGCCTGCAAACCTAGCATGGTTGAGTGAAGACAGAACAACAAGACATTCTATGAATGTAATTTCTCCAGTGTTTATGACGGTAAACTGTTACCACGATCATAGTAAAACTTTTATGTTACATATGTATTTATGATTGACTAATAATTCTTCTCATATTTGTAGAGTGTTGAATATCCCAAAGTGTTCGACGAAGATGGACAGAGTTAATTATAAAAATGGAAGAGTTCCCTGCTACAAAATAAGTAGAAGAGGATGCAGACATAGTTCCTGCTACAAAATAAGAAGGAGATGTAGGCAGGGGAATAGAGTTTTTATTTAAATCAAACTTGTTCCTACTTATTTATAATGATTTTGAATGTATATACATCATTCACAAATCTACTTATACATTGCGTCTCCTATTTCTATAAAGCAGATGGTTATTTTTTTTCTTGTCCTTGCTTCATGCTCTTCTTTTTTGACTTGCATCTTTTGATTTGTTTTTTGCAATCTTATTGCAGTGACAGCATTATCTGTAGGCAAACAACAATTAGATCATAAGAGAATGAATAAGTTAACTGACACATGTATTTCATTATTCAGTGTTAACTAATTACACATGAAGTTAATAAACAATAGATGTAACACTCAAAGAGACAGTTTATATAAGTGATTTCGTGTAACTTAACAGCAGAAATCACATAAGTAACTTGGCACACTTACATAAGATGGATCTACCTCGGCAAGGAGCTTTGGTCTGTCAATAGTATAAAAAGTGATTTCATGCATAGGCCTGATGACAAAATGGTCAACATATATGAACTTGATTAATAACTACCATGATAGTTATGAAGCAACTCTCAAGAGAGAGTGATTTCCTCAACAAGTAACATATACTTACATAAGCTACAATGCAAACATCATAAACTGAGTGACTACCTATAAACCAAGTTACAAACATCTGCGAACGGATGCACACAACAAGCTACCAGCTACAAGGGTAAAATATGCAGTGAAGGATTTCATCAAACAATAGGGCATGTGTGAACAAAATGCAGTCTTTTGGCAAAAAATGGAACTTCAAAACACTGGACTTATGGTCAACATAATGAATTGATCTCATACCTGAACCAAAATTGAACTGAGGCTGTCCACAGAAGGCAAGACGACGCCAACAAATTAGATTTCCTCGAAACGAGTCTTCAACTCCAAAGTTGGAATCGCATTAGATACAATTGATCTATCTCAGATATGCCTTCGGCTCGTACATGTCTTCGGCTCATCGACTTGCCAATCGCCAGGGGAGAAAAACGAAGGAATGAGCGAATAAGGATGACGGGGGAGGAGAAAGCGCCGTTAGTGAGAGTCACGAGAGGGAAGTCGTATCCATTCTCAGAACGCTGTCGTTTTACATATGTTAACCCTAAATTAAAAAAGCAATCAAAACGACGTCGTTTCAGGGGTTGGCAGCATTTAGCTTCGCAGCACCCGATCTGAATCCAGTAATTTTAAGTTTTTTTTATTTGAAAAATCATTTACATAAAGAAATTTGAAATAGAACTAATATTAAGTTGAGGGAAAAAGATCATATGAGAAGTAATAACTTTAGTGAGAAATGAGAAGTAATTAAAATTCGTAGCTTAAAAAACAAAATTTGTAATGTAAATAAAACTAAAAGAATCAAAATTCGTACACTTAAATAACAAAATTCGTAACGTAAAAATAGTAAAAATAACAAAATTCGTAGAGTTAAAGAACAAAATTCGTAAAACCGGTACTACATGGATACAAATTTACCATAATGACCTTACAGACATATAATATAGATATTAAGATTCAAAAAATCCGAAAAATAAGGGTTGTTGGATCAAAAATTGAATGGTTGTGATTGATTCTAATTTTTCACCAAATTTAGTACTTTTCATGGGATCTCAACCGTTAAAAGTTGAGTACGGATCAAATAAAAATCAGCATTATATATAAAACCTAAAAACCAATTACATATTGCCACATGTATCATTGGTTGAGTATTGATCAATAAATCAAAGATTCATATCCCATAAACAAAATACAGTGATTTGAAAACGATATAGTTTAGACAATATCAAAACTACGTCGTTTCATTAATGTAACCCTTAAGTTGAAAACTGAACATTTTTCAAAACTACGTAGTTTGTTCTAAAACCTACAAAACTACGTACGTCGTTTATATTTTTGCAGCAAATTACTGCGCTGCTTGGGATTTTATTCCATAAATTCATGTTAATTTGGGATTAATAAACGCTATAACTAGAGAATTATTTGGTAAAATTTATAAAAAAAATATACTAATAAATCAGTTTTGAAAAGATGTATAAATAGAGACTCGTGTTATTATATTTTGGACGTAAAACTTATCTATCTCATTAATTTCTTCTAATTCTCTCTTGTATTGTTTTCATTCATTTTTATGAAAACATTGACATAAAATTGTTAATATTGTAATAGAAAATGATGTGAGATAATTATAATTAAAAAATAATGAAAAAGAATGGAATGGTCTTTTTTTTGGGTCTGTTCATTGTTAAGAGATGTTTTTTTTTAAAATATTGTAGTAGAAAAAGTGGGAGAAAATGTATACTCTTTTTTTTTAAAGTTCATTGGTAAGGATGGTCTAACCATTGGTAAAAGTTCTCTCTTCTATTTAAACCACACTCAATATTCTGTTATTTATTTTATTAAAAAAGTATTCTGTTAATTTATTTCATTATTTAATGTGATTTATTTAGCTTTTAGTGCTCCTACTTTTGGATCGAAACTTACCTGAATTTAACTGAACCGAACTTAATATAATTAAACTTAACTTGAGCTAACATGAACAATAATTTAATACTAATTATTAAATAAAATAAAATACATTACGGCCTCCATAAATTTATGGCTTTAGGCCCGGCCTTGCCTACGCAACCATACCTCGGCTTGTATTCATCGGGCCACTTGTTGAAAATACACCTCATTAAAAAACCACAAATTAAAAAAGCAAAAAACTTCATATTTTATATAGCTGAAAATCATTTATTGATTAGAACATCAGAGAATCAACAATGGCACCATTTAAGTAAACTAAAATAGAAGTAATGTCTCATTCAAAATGAGCCACCAAAAGTATTTTCTTTCAATCGGATATTTCAAAAAAAAAAATTACCATCATCTTAATAAATTAAGATCCTTACAGACCTAGACAAAGTGGCCTTCTTAATCAATCCTTAAATGATATTTCTTCTGATATTAGTCTCTACTTACGGAGGGGAGAGTGGCTTAAAGTTTATATGTATATGAACTTTTACTAGTTTAAGGGATACCAAGAAGAGTGTAATGAAGAAAAGAACATTCGAATGAAGAGTATTTTCCTAATTCTATCTCTTTCCCCATCACATAAACACTCTTTATGATGTGTTTCTCATTCTGGTTTGATGGCATGAAACGTAGTTTGAAAGCTCGAAGCTCGTGTTGCTTTTCATTAGGGGCAGGGTCTAGTGATCAATGAATAGAGCGTAAAAAACAAGTCCACAAGATGCTAGGTTCCAATTCTAATGGAGCCAGAGTGGTTGCCTTTTTATAAAAAAAAAATTCATTTGGATAAAATTGATGAACTTGCTGTTTCTTACAAAATAAGATAGGACATTTTAGTAAAGCCCCGTCACTCAAGGACCTTTGGAGAAGCTCTTGAGTTGAAGATGAGATGCCAACGGAAGAAGAACGGGACTTGAGGCAGCAGAGATGGCGGTCACCGGCGGGAAAACTCAGGCGACGATGAAGGTTTTAGCTTGCAAAGTTGAGAACCTTCTGGAAAGAGATAGAAGCGTTCCTAGCTGACAAAATAATTGAAACAGCATAACTGTCACCTTACATGGTATAATCAAACAAACATATTTCATTTGGCCTTCGGTATCTATAGTACTGCCGAACAGGAATAACCGAAGGACAAGACAAGTCCTTTCAACATAAGAGGTACATTCCGAACCAAAGTCGAGAATGATCACCAACGCCCAAAATAAGATGAATCCTAACGCATATACCTGCTACAAGTAGTACTTGCTATTGCTGAGATGCTTCATATGTAGCCTCAGTCAGGGCCTAACTCACAAACTTGCACACAATACTTGCTGTTGCATCAATTTTCTGCCATGATTCAGTAAACTGTGAAATGCTATAAGTTTATAACCTATATGCAATGTAAAGCTGGCACAATGAAGTTGTGCTTTCCGTGTTGCCCTTTTGTTTAGTTCGGCGTGAGGAGTTTCATTAGACACTATTGTCAAACAATGAAGCCCCTCTACATTAAAAATGTAAAGCATCACCACATTATATACATCACTAAAACTAGCTCCTGGAAATAAATCTTTTGGCCACAATAAAAAAGATACAAATTGTCTTATGGAGATTCAATATCAAAAAGAATTCAAAGATATTAAACAAAACCCCCCCCCCCCCCCCCCAATATAATAACATCAGCAGAAAAATAAGAAACTGCTAAATTAACTATATTGAGCTAGAAATGAGTCTAAGCATTCATTTGAGAAAGAGCCAAATCTTCTGGAAGCAGAACAGTTGTTGGTATGATATTAAATACCAACAAACTCAGTTGTGTTCAAAATATAGGAACAAAAAGATACATCGGTTAAAGTAGAAATGAGAGCTTCCATGAGAACATATATAGCTGATCGTAGTCCTTGCACCTCCAAATACCTTCTGCCTTTCTCTTCACAGCATTCTTCCTACAAAACCGTATGTCGTTAAAGAATCCAATACATAAAAGATACAAGTACATGCTGTGCAAGAAAATCATATGCTAAAGATGGTGATATTAGGTAGTCAATGCATGATGTTGAAGATGAGAAGGATGAAATTTCACATGCTACCCTCATTGATCAAAATAAAATTAGAAGAGCCATCTCAGCATCATAACGCTACTAATAAAATCAGAATTGTACACGATGTAAAATGGATGAATTTGAATGGCAGATGTGTGTCTAGTGTTAAATGTTGATGATGCTGAAACTGTAAGACTGAGACAACAACATTAGCCAGGATGATATTCAGGTTTAAAGTTTAGACACACATATAACGAAGAATAGCTTCAACAACAGCCTGGCAGAGATGGTAATGGCAACAATCACAGAAAATCAGATTTAGTTTCAGCACCCTTTAAACTTAGAGGGGACACTCTAGTTGGTGAAAAAAAGACATGCCCATGGAACAAAATAATTCTGAATATGTAAGCACTCAAATATAACAAGGCAAAATTCATTCCAATCAACAGTGCATAATACCATCAAATGGACTAAGAGGATCTTACAACTTAAGACCTTTAAACTGGCATTGAAAGACCATATTGCTTGATTGAAACAAAAACACTTCAGTTCTAGTTTTAGGATAATACCTGATGTCAAATCCCATCCACCAACGACTTTTCAAGAAATCGCTTTAACTTGTCCTTGGCTTCCATAAGTTCTTGATTGATTGTTTGCAACACTTTCTTACCATTTAGGATATCCTCCAATCTGGTGAGGAGCCAATCAATATTCACATTTAATTTTCTGAAGTCATGTAAGTCAATGCGCATCACCTCCAACTCTTCTATCGTCAAATCCATGAACTTAGACTCTTCCAACTTCTTATAGATGAGACACACATTTTCCAACAGATGAGTAAGCAGCGAGCCCTTCAACGATGTAACTGCTACTACATCTCCGTGCTTGTTGAGAACATACTGAGCGGTGGCTGCTAACTCTGGTTTCACCTTATACTGAGTAGTACTTCTAGTTGCACTGCCAACATTAGGGTCTGCAGCAACAGGAAGAGGAGTAGCAGATTTGGCGGCCAAGTTCACTCCATCTCCATCTGTTGCCTTAGGCACTTCAAGTGCAGGAGGCAATGGAGTAGCAGACTTGGAACTTTGAACACGACTACTTGGTGTCTGCCTTGGTCCAACTTTAGTAGGGGCATTTAGAGCAATGAGAACCTGCAAAAGCGTCCATGAATGAATTTTGTTTAGATAAGAGGGCGAAACAAAAGAAACTGATGAGTAGCAGTGACACAAGCATTGCATGCATAGAGTCATACATACCTTTTCAACCCCTTCCCAGCCATGAGTGGTAAGTGTTGTCTTACTCTTTTTCTTCTTTTTGTTCAAAACAGAAACATCGCCCTCCCTTTTTTCGGACCTTTCCTGTGTTAGACTGAGGGATAGACAAGTTCTGAAACAACAAAACAACATCTTCGTCAAAACAGATCGGGAATGAAAAGGAGCGTACGTAACAAACCCTAAAACTTACCTGATTGTCGTCGGAGTGAGACATTTCATTCTCCATCACTGCTTTCCCTTTACCGTCCGCCATCTTTTCTTTATTTATTTATTGTTACAAAGAAGAAGAAGAACGACGATGAAGTTGATGATGACTGTGTCGTCAGGTCGCTTCAAGGTCGTATCGTTTTCCAAAGCTGCAACTTCACTCTTTTAAAATTCAAATGGAAACAAAGTAACCGTAATAAAGGTTTATTGCAGTTTTTAACCATTAAATTGGGCTAGCCTTTTGGGTCCAAGATCACGGTCAGAAAATTAATGAATGATGTTATTTTCAATTTAGTTCTCGAGTTGTTAATTAATAGATTTAAAAATTGGTAATAATCAGACTTAAACTTAAGAATGATCAAACTTAAAAATTGTTAATGATCAGACTTAAAATTGAGATTGATCAGACTTAAAAGAGAGAATGATCAGACTTAAAATATTACTGTAACAATGATCACACTTAAAAAATACAATGATCAAACTTAAAAAATGAATGATCAGACTTAAAAAATGAATGATCAGACTTAAACTATTATTTTAGCAACGATCAGACTTAAAACATGACTGATCAAACTTAAAAAATACAATGATCAGACTTAAAAAATGAATGATCAGACTTAAACTATTACTGTAGCAATGATCAGACTTAAAATAGGAATGATCAGACTTAAAATTAAGAATGATCAGACTTAAAGAGAGAATGATCAGACTTAAAAATTGTTAATGATCGGACTTAAAATTGAGAATGATCAGACTTAAAGAGAGAATGATCAGACTTAAAACTGGTAACTAAAAGACTACAAATTGAGAATGATCAGACATAAAGAGAGAATGATCAGACTTAAAAATTGATAATAATCAGACTTAAAATTAAGAATGATCAGACTTAAAAATTGGTAATGATCAGACTTAAAATTGAGATTGATCAGACTTCAAAAGAGAATGACCAGACTTAAAATTGATAACTAAAAGACTACAAATTGAGAATGATCAGACTTCAAGAGAGAATGATCAGACTTAAAACTGGTAACTAAAAGACTACAAATTGAGAATGATCAGACTTAAAAATTGGTAATAATCAAACTTAAAATTAAGAATGATCAGACTTAAAAATTATTAATAATCAGACTTCAAATTGATATCGATCAGACTTAAAGAGAGAATGATCAGACTTAAAATTGATAACTAAAAGACTACAAATTGAGAATAATCAGACTTAAAATGAATGATCAAACTTAAACTATTATTGTAGCAATGATCAGACTTACAACAGGACTGATCAAACTTAAAAAATACAATGATCAGACTTAAAAAAATGAATGATCAGACTTAAACTATTACTGTAGCAATAATCAGACTTGAAATAGGAATGATCTGACTTAAAATTAAGAATGGTCAGACTTGAAGAGAGAATGATCAGACTTAAAATTTATTAATGATCGGACTTAAAATTGAGAATGATCAGACATAAAGAGAGAATGATCAGACTACAAATTGAGAATGATCAGACTTAAAACTGATAACTAAAAGACTACAAATTGAGAATGATCAGACTTAAAGAGAGAATAATCAGCCTTAAATATTGGTAATAATCAGACTTAAAATTAAGAATGATCAGACTTAAAAATTGTTAATGATCAGACTTAAAATTGATAACTAAAAGACTACAAATTGAGAATGATCAAACTTAAAGAGAGAATGATCAGACTTAAAACTAGTAACTAAAAGACTACAAATTGAGAATGATCAGACTTAAAGAGAGAATGATCAGGCTTAAAAATTGTAATAATCAGACTTAAAATTAAGTATGATTATACTTAAAAATTATTAATGATCAGACTTTAAATTGAGATTGATCATACTTAAAGAGAGAATGATCAGACTTAAAGATAGAATGATCAGACTTAAAACTGGTAACTAAAAGACTACAAATTGAGAATGATCAAACTTAAAGAGAGAATGATCAGACTTAAAACTGGTAACTAAAAGACTACAAAATGAGAATGATCATACTTAAAGAGAGAATTATCAGACTTAAAACTGGTAACTAAAAGACTAGAAATTGAGAATGATCAGACTTAACGAGAGAATGATCAGACTTAAAACTGGTAACTAAAAGACTACGAATTGAGAATGGTCATACTTAAAGAGAGAATGATCAGACTTAAAATTTGGTAATAATCAAACTTAAAATTAAGAATGATCAGACTTAAAGAGAGAATGATCATACTTAAAAATTATTAATGATCAGACTTAAAATTGATAACTAAAAGACTAAAAATTGAAAATGCTCAGACTTAAAGTAAGACATGAAAATGACTTGCAAGTCTTTTCTACTACTAAAAAAACAACTTTAAAGATGCACTTGGCATTTAACCAAGTACAGAAAGGACCCCATGCACATTTAACTTATTGACATTTAATAATGGAAGTCACTAGGGCCTGTTCTGTAGAGCTTAAATTTCATGTTTTTCAGTTAAATAAAGTTAAATTAAATTAAATTAAATTTTTCAGATTTTAATTTTGTAGTTTAACATGATTAAAAACTTAAATTAAACACCTTTATTCAAAAAAAATTATTATTTTTAAGTTCAGTAAAGTTAAGTAAAGTTAAATAAAGTTAAATAAAGTTCAGTAAAGTTAAATAAAGTTAAATAAAGTTTTTTTCAGCTCTATCAAATAGCACCTAATTTGATGGTCATGCACCAAAGGTGGGCGAATTATAGTTTTAACATTTCAACCATCAAAATTGGCCGCCCTATCCAGTTCAAATACGAAGATCGTGCACTGCCATGATTAACATTTGGGGACTTAGAGCATCTGCAGCGGTGCATCCTCGCGGAGGATTTGAGGTCGATCTCGGATGACTTCCTTGTGCAGCGAGGAATGCTTGGTGAGATCGCGATATTGGGGAGGATTTTTGGTCGAGATCGATCTCCCAGAAATTCTCCGCGAGATCGGCTGGGAGATCGTCCTCCGCGAGTAAACCTCGCGCGTGACTCGCGTGAAATTAAAAACCCATTGTACAAAATCGAGTAAATTGAAGACTCAAACTCATTTGCGAGCAATTCGACATCAATGGAACATTTAGAAAACAGCCGATCGAAAAATCGATGACTAAACTGCCATCCGAGCGGCTGAGAGAAGCCATCCGAGCGGGTGCACGAGCGGCCATCCGAGCGGGTGCACGAGCGGCCATCCGATCGGCTGCTTGTGCTTTGCTTGCTCGGAGGTGCGATCGGTTGCCCTGGCGTTTTGCTCGGGCATGCGGTCGTTTGCTTGTTCGGAGGTGCGATCGGTTAGTATGATCTTCAAAAAAAAAACTCAACGGTCTGATTTTCAACAACAGCTACATTTCACAAACGGCTACATTTCACCCACGGCTCAAAAATAATTGCCTATAAAGACATCATACAATCCAACAATAATTCACATCAAAAATTCTTACACCAATATTTCTTTCTCATTTCTCTCTTAACATGTCTACCCATTGGTGTATGTCCGAAGATGTGCAACTTTGCATATCTTATTGTCGTCAATCGCTTGATCCAATTAGCGGCGCGAAACAAAAAGTCGATAAGTTGTGGGAAAAAGTTGACACCGATTTCCATTCAAATTGGGTGCTGGGAGAGGATGAAATAATGACGACCGATTTTCGGTCTAAAACTGCTCTTCAATCACGTTTCGCTAAGCTCAAGGTAAATTTGGTTTATTGGGCCTCTTGTATTGCGTATGCTAAAAGAAATCAGGAATCGGGATGCAATTTGCAAGATGAGGTAAATTATTCGCGTAATTTGTTATATGCAATTTTTACTTTACAATATATTGATTATGATTTTAAATTTGGAATATTTAATTGATAGATAAGGAAAGCACAAGTACGCTATGTGGGCAAAAATAAGAAAACATTCATACATTTTGCTTGTTGGGAAGCAGTAAAACATCATCCAACATTTACAATTATTGAAGCAAGTTCCCCCCCATCTTACACATATCAAGCAAGTCCGGAAGTCGAAGAAGTGCATACACTTGACGTACCTCCAACTCCGTCCTTTGAAGTCCCGGAATATTGTACACCCGAAAGCGATCCTGGAAGTTCCACGAGTCCGATTAGGCCGCCTGGAGTGAAAGCGGCCAAGGAAGCTAGAAGAAAAGGCAAGAAAGTAGCAAATCCTGCCTCAACTACAGCTATGATGACCATTGCAGAAAATCAAAGGGAATTTTTAGAGTTGAGCAAAAAGCAAATGGAGAATGACTTCGAATTGCAAAAACAGGCTTTAAAACAAGCAAAAATGGAGGAAGAAACAAAGATCATGCAAATGAATACAGATGTGATGACTCCAAAGTCCAAAAAATATTTTTCGAAGAGGAAGGCTGCCATCCTTCAACAGTACGAGGAAGACGAACCGAACAATGACCAAGATGCTCCTAGAGATAATTCAGACTGTTACCGTCCTAGCTTTTAGTTCATGTATTTTTCAATTCCTTAATATGTTATTTCCATTCAGTTCATGTATTTTGCATTAATGTTATTTCCATTGATTTTATGAAACACCAATTCCTTTCAAAAAGGCATAGTAAATTGAAAATACATCACACAAATTGAAATACAACACACAAATTGAAATACAATACACGAATTGAAATGCAACACATAAATTCAAATACAACACACATATTCAAATACAACCTCAAACTTAAACATAGTTCATAATTGTTCACCGGTTTCCATAAACCAATTATGCTTCACGAGATCATTTTGCAACTGCGTGTGGAGATATGCAGATTGAAGAGTTGTCAATCGATTACCAAATGCTTCTGACTGTTGGGCTCTTCCAACTGGATCATGAAGAAGTCGATTACCATTCTGATCTGTCGGGCCATCATATACTGTGAAAGCACTACGAGGATTATGTGGATCTTCCTCATCAACTTCCACAAATTCATCGTCTATGAATTCTTCCTCAACAATCATGTTATGCATTATGATGCAAGCCAACATAATTGTTTTCAAAACACTTTTTCTATGACACATACCTGCATGTCGGACTATAGCCCAACGAGATTGCAAGATCCCAAAGCACCTCTCGACATCTTTGCGGTACGACTCTTGTTTCGTTGCAAATAATTTCTCAGGATCACCTTGTGGATTCGAAATTGTCTTCACGAAGGAGGAGTACTTTGGATAGATCCCATCAGCTAAATAATATCCGACGTCGTATGTGTTCCCGTTAACTTTGTATGTCACTTGAGGGCTGATTCCGGTGAGGAGCGGATCAAAAATGTCTGATTGATGTAAAACATTGATATCGTTTTGTGCTCCGGGTACACCAATGAAACTATGCCATATCCATGTGTCGTACGATGCTACTGCCTCCAAAATAATGGTTGGGCGACCTTTACGACCTGAGTACGCCCCTTGCCAAGATGTTGGGCAGTTCTTCCACTCCCAGTGCATACAATCGATGCTTCCAATCATACCAGGGAATCCTCGTTGCTCTGCTCTTTGTAACAATCGACTCAGGTCAGCTGCATTTGGAGAGCGTAGATAACGGTCTTTGTAATGTTCAACTACTTGAGCACACCACTTCTTCAAGCACTCTAGGGTGGTTGATTCGCCCATCCGTGTGATCTCGGCACACTGATCCGCACATGAACCATATGCTAACATCCGTATAGCGGCGGTCATCTTCTGCTCTGGTAGGAGACCAAGTACTCCAGCCGCATCACGACGCTGATGCCAATATTCATCATGATTGCAAAGCTTGGTCATGATACGATTAAATAGATTGCTACTCATTCGGTACCTTCGTCGGAAGTCGACTTCGGAGAAAATTGGACGTTCGACGAAGTAGTCTTCCAACAGATTCTGCCCCCTCGATTCCCTTTGCCTTTGTCGATTTGGTTGGCGACTGCTTGACGCATCATCTTCGTCACATGCCGCTGAAAGAACAACGGCATCCATAACGAACGAGTTAGCCGTCGCCATCATTTGTCTCCTTCTTTGCCGGTACTTCAAAAAACCCTCATTGAAAATGAAAGAATTCATGATACGAATGAGCAACAATGGCTGGGAAATTGAGATGAGTGAAGGAAGTTTGGGTGTGATTCAATGAGAGATGCAAAACCTTGTTTTATAGACCAGGAGCCAATTTTTTGAATTTCAAAAAATTTCAAAAAATAATAATTTTTTATTCAGGAATAGTAGTAGGAAGATCTCCGCAGGATTGCATTGCTGCACAAAATATGCAGAAATGCTGTTACTGTTCACTGAATAGTAGTAGGAAGATCTCCGTGAGGAAGTTCTCAAGGAGATAATAAGCTCCAACGGGTGCGGATGCTCTTAAGAAAGAAATCAAGGAAGCGGTAAGGTAATTATCGCTTATTTTGTAACTGAACATTTACTTTACAATTCAACTATGATTGACATAAATCTCAGCATAAATATTCATTTGCAGGGTACAGATGGCGATCCAGATCTCTTTAGATAATATTGATGCTTAATTTTTTTATGTAACTTTTTTCCGGCTATGATTTACATTCTTAAAACAATGTGGCATTTGCAGAAGCACGACTTTATACAATTTTAAGAGATCTCAAGCCAAAAAGAGAAAGATGGTTGACCGTCGTGGTTCCATGAGCCGTGACATTAGGTACCCACTGACACAATTTGATTCACATTGATAAATTTATTAGTCAACCTTATTTGTTAATTCTGCTGATATATTCTTTTTCCTAGACTTAACCCTAAAAATTTCATGTTGCTCCGTTTGCAAGCACAATGTACTTGAAAAGATCGTCAACTGCATGGCACCGAAGCTTGCTAATATCTCTCCTAAAGGCCTCAAAAATTATTCGAAAACTTTGTTCGGCTCGAAGTCGAAAATTTTTGCATCCACACAACTAATGTAGGTTATTCGATTTGGGAGTAGGGTCGTGCCTGATACTTCAAGGGTCCTTGGGCAAAAAAAAAAATCTGGTCCCTACAGGATAGAAAAAAACAAGTCATATACATATGGTTAAATCTTTGGAGCAAATATAGGATTCCCACACATAAACATTCAGCCATAACCTTAAAACAACTTACCTCAAAAGCGAGTTCAGTCTGATCAACATGCGTTAAGTCTGATCATTTTGCGTAAGATTTGACTTTTACTACAATAAAATTTGACTTTTGCTACAGTACTATTTATAAGTCTGATCATTATTAATTTTAAGTCTGATCATTACCATTTTAAGTCTGATCATTACCAATATTAAGTCTGATCATTATCAATTTTAAACAATGATCAGACTTAAACCAGTAATGATCAGACTTAAAGATGGTAATGATCAGACTTAAAGATGGTAATGATCAAACTTAAAAATGGTAATGATCAGACTTAAAAATGGTAATGATCAAACTTAAAATTGATAATGATCAGACTTAAAAATGACTGTAGCGAAAGTCGAATTTTATTGTAGCAAATTTTAGGACGATTATACCCCTCCTATCTTTTATGTATTTTTAAATAAGTCCGAGTGTGTTTTTTTATTTACAAAAAGATTCCGAACGAGGTGAATTTTGATTGGTCGATTTTTACACGTGTCAATTTTTTTATGAATTTATAATTTTTATTTATAATTTTGATTTGTATTTGATCCAAAACCAAAATTTATATATGAAATATACAAATTAATATTACGCAAATTGATTTGTGTAGTGTTTTCATTAGAGTATGAGTAATCATTAGTATCTCTTTAAGTGTGCCTCAATCTTTGCAATTGCAAAACAAGAATCTCCGAACTTCAAAAGTAAGCTATGAAAATGACTTGTAAGTCTTTTCTACTATAAAAAAAAACAATTTTAATGATGCACTTGTCATTTAATCAAGTACAGAAAGGACCCATGCACATTTAACTTTTTTTTTGATAATCCATGCACATTTAACTTATTGACATTTAATAATGAAAGTCACTAATTTGATGGCCACACTAGAAAGATGCAATGCTGAACTAGTCATGCACCAAAGGTAGGTGAATTACAGTTTTAACATTTCAACCATCAAAATTGGCCGCCCTATTCAGTTCAAATATGAAGATCGTGCACTGCCATGATTAACATTTGGGGACTTAAGAAAAAATCAAGGAAGAGGTAAGGTAATTGTCGCTTATTTTGTAACTGAACAGTTACTTTACAATTCAACTATGATTGACGTAAATCTCAGCATAAATATACATTTGCAGGGCGCAGATGGCGATCCAGATCTCTTTAGATAATATTGATGTTTAATTTTTTATGTAATTTTTTTCCAGCTATGATCTATATTCTTAAAACAATGTAGTATTTGTAGAAGCACGACTTTATACAATTTTAAGAGATCTCAAGCCAAAAAGAGAAAGATGGTTGACCGTCGTGGTTCCATGAGCCGTGACATTAGGTACCCACTGACACAATTTGATTCACATTGATAAATTCATTAGTCAACCTTATTTGTTAATTCTGCTGATATATTCTTTTTCCTTGACTTAACCCTAAAAATTTCAAGTTGCTCCGTTTGCAGGTACAATGTGCTTGAAAAGATCGTCAACTGCAGGGCCCTGGAGCTTGCTAATATCTCTCCTAAAGGCCTCAAAAGTATTCGAAAACTTTATTCGGCTCGAAGTCAAAAATTCTTGCATCGACACAACTAATGTAGGTTATTCGACTTGGGAGTTGGGAGACCCTTATACGTTCTCAAACAAACGAGAAGGTGCTGATGAATTCAAAGCAAGGCTGGACAGAATCCTGGCCACTGACATCAGTGACGGATCCAGGATTTTTTCTTACTCGGGGCGACATGTAAAAAGTAAAAACTTACGTGACATATTTGTGCATTATATCAGTGGGGGCAAACTAAAAATTTCAGTGGGGACATATACATATAATACATTAAACTTAAGGTCATTTTCGCAAAATCACTGGGGCAGCTGCCCCCCATCTAACGTGCATCTGCCCCCAACTGACACGTTGGATAAAACAATTGTCATCCTTTTAGAAAATTGTCATCCTTTTGTAAATTGATCTTCTGTTTTACTGTTATTTTAATATGAATGTCAAGAACCTGGGCTTAGTGATCACGACTTTATGGGTATATATGCCACAGAAGGAACAATAAATTTGTACATAATGGTGTGTATTGCATCAGGCTATATTGACCGTGGCTTCTCGCATTAAGGTCCTATTAGGAAATTTTACAAATCAATATTTCGGCATATCTTTTATACCTAAGGAACCATGTTATTAAAATCAGACCGAATCGGTTGGTTCGATCGGGAACAAGTCACTGGACCGAACCGGTCGGTTCTATAATTGGACCATTTTGCAATCGACCCGATCAAGACCCGATTGACCCGGCTGGTTGACCCGGTTTGTCATAAAAATGATGATTTGATCAGTTCGTTTTGGTCTGAAAAATTATTTATTTAATTTTGACTTGAACAAGACTCGAACCCAACACCCATTTAATAGTTTTATTGTCTTTCCTTCCACTATGCTAAAGATGATTGTTGTTTTATTATTTGTTTCAATAATGTATATTCATTTATCGAATCTATAAAATTTATTGCTTATTATCAATTAACTAGAAATTCAATTAGTCTTAGAAATCCCTTATTATTGTGACTTGAAAATTAAGACTAAAATAGTTATTGTTGTTCTATTATTGTTATATTATTGATTTGTACTTTATCAAATTCTAAATTTGTTAGGGTATGTTGTTGTAATCGAATCATAAACATGTAATACTTATTCGGGAAATAAATATGTTAAATTATAATATCATATATAAGTAATTTATTTATATTTTTTAATATGTGCGGGTCAAACCGGTTCAATCCGGTTGAACCACTGACCCATTGACTCAGTGACTTGACCGGATCGATCCACAGATCGATTTTAATAACACTACTAAGGAGTATTTTGTTGGATGCCAATAAATTAGTCGATTAAGGTTGCACATTTTGCAAAATTAAATGAAACAAACGGGGATGGTACAAGCTGGAGTGCCGCCGCCAAAGTGCACCCTTTCTACACCATATCTCTTTGGTTATTAATAGGGATGCACAACCGGTCTGGACCGGTGGACCGGAATTTTTCAAAACTTTGTATCGTGGACCGGACCGAATAGGGGTATATATGGACTGGGACCGGACCGTGGAGCAGATTTTGTGTAAAAAGTGGACCGGACCGAATACCCTTAATTTTACGATCCGGTCTCAAATTGTGCATCCCTAGTTATTAAGTCCTCTAATTAATCTGTTGTGGTTATGTGGTTGATTTTGACGAACTTTGTAATTTTTTAACAAAAATCAATTTTATATCTGATTTTAACCCTTTAGAACAGTGTTATTAAAACCGGACTGGCCGGTTCAACCGGTTGGACCAGGAATCGGTCACCGGATCGGTTCGGTTCGGTAATTAGACCATTTTACAATCGATCCGGTCAGGACCCGGTCAACCCGGCTGGTTGAACTGGTTAGCTGACCCGATTTTTCATTAAAAATGATTTGATCGATTCGATTTGGTCTAAAAAATTATTTAATTAATTTTGACTTGGACAAGACACGAACACAACCCGTAAAATCCGGTCCGGTCTCAAATTGTGCATCCCTAGTTATTAAGTCCTCTAATTAATCTTTTGTGGTTATGTGGTTGATTTTGACAAACTTTGTAATTTGTAACAAAAATCAATTTTATATCTGATTTTAACCCTTTAGAATAGTGTTATTAAAATCGGACTGGCCAGTTCGATCGGTTGGACCAAGAATCGGTCATCGGATCGGTTCGGTTCGGTAATTGGACCATTTTACAATCGATCCGGTCAAGACCCGGTTGACCCGATCAAGACCGGGTCGACCCGGCTGGTTGAACTGGTTAAGCTGACCCGATTTTTCATTAAAAATGATTTGATCGGTTCGATTTGGTCTAAAAAATTATTTAATTAATTTTGACTTGGACAAGACACGAACAAACCCGTAAAATTCGGTCCGGTCTCAAATTGTGCATTCCTAGTTATTAAGTCCTCTAATTTTTTTTGATTAAAAGTCCTCTAATTAATCTTTTGTGGTTATGTGGTTGATTTTGACGATCTTTGTAATTTGTAACAAAAATCAATTTTATATCTGATTTTCACTCTTTAGAACAGTGTTATTAAAACCGGATCGGCCGATTCGATCGGTTGGACCAGGAATCGGTCACCGGATTGGTTCGGTTCGGTAATTGGACCATTATACAATTGATCCGGTCAAGACTCGGTTGATCCGATCAAGACCCGATCGACCCGGCTGGTTGAACTGGTTAGCTGACCCGGTTTTTCATTAAAAATGATTTGATTGGTTCGATTTGGTCTAAAAAGTTATTTAATTAATTTTAACTTGGACAAAACACGAACACACCCCGGTTTTTATTATGATATGTTGTTGTAATCAGATCAACATGTAATATTTATTCAAGTCATAAATATGTTAAATTATAATATCATATATACGTTTTTTATTTTTTAATATGTACGGGTCAAACCGATTAATCTGATTAAATTATTGATCCATTGACCCAATAATTTAACAGATTCGATCAACGTGTCGATTTTAATAACACTGCTTTAGTACATAATAATTACAGGGTTGAGATCTGGTGAGAAGTGACTTTAACATGAGAAATGAGAATTATTCTTGTCCATTGATGATTGCCAATCAACAGCCTAGATCAATTCACGTATTTAATCAAAAACACGGAAGTTTAAGTGTAAAAGGTTAATATCGTCACACAACATATCCATAAATCACTCCCGTTGTTTCCACGGACGAAACCCTAACCCTACCCATGTTGCTTCCTCCCGTTGCTACGAAGCCGAAGCTACGGACGACCACCACTAACCGGCGGAAACGAAGAGAAAGGACGCCATATACACCGAATCCGATCTCGACGGCCATGGCTCAGAAAACCGCAACCAAAGATGACCACCGACAACCTCCGTCGAAGCAACCGATTCAAACGCCGGGTGAGTTTTCGATTTTCAATTTTCGTTTTCTGTTTCTCGATTGCTAACACACGAATCGATTTGTCAATTACGGTTTTACTAATTTCAATTCCAGTTCTCGGCGTAACTGCCTATCATAATCCGTAGCATAAGCCGGCAAAATCCGTAGCTTTATAGTTGGTTTTTGGAAAGGGGTTGAAACACTGCCATGTTTACCTTTTCGATTTAGTATGTCAACTCGAGTTTATTGATGCCTGAATTTTTTGATTTTTGAGTATGCGAAGTTGCATTTCTATCATATAACTTCCTATCATAATCCGTAGGAAACTGTGAAAGATGAAAACGTAGCCCTTTAGGCTTGTTGTATTCTATGATTTGTACTGTAGAATCTCAAACTGGCTGAATATAATGTTACATTAAATGTCTTTGTAGATCGTAAGTGGAAGAGGAACACAGCCAAAGAAGATCCAAAAGAAACCCAACCACAAATGAAGCGCAAACAAATTCCATATCAAACAAGCACCCAGACTCTCAAAGGTGTTGCGTTGGGTTTAATCAATTCATTGTTGTTTTATAAACTACCTGTTTTAATCTAAATGTGTTTACTCATTATAGTTGGCAGATATCCAGCTCATACAAAAGGGATCAACGAAGTAGTTGATACATATACAGCCAACAACATTAAGAAAACAGGTACAAATTGCAAACATTCAGTAAATATTTAATCATTATCCGTATGTCTGGATGCAAGTTTCTTTATCCGTATCTTTAGTAGCATAATCCGTAATAAAGTGATTGGGTCATTATCCGTAACAAAGAAGCATAATACGTGTTTCTGAATCATTATATGTAGCTGAGTAAACATAGTCCGTATTAGATTTAACAGTTGCCTAACTTTTTTATATTTTCTTCTTATAGCTGGTGCAAAAAAAACATCAAAAAAAATTATCCGTACTGTTAGTGGTTTGTTTGCAACCAACTTGATTATGCATTGACTAATTTTCTCATGGTATGTCAAGTAATTGGTTTTATTCTGCATAATCTTTTCTTTGCACTGTTAGTGGTTTGTAAACACATCATGAACACACTTGCATCTTAACGAAAACTAATTTGTTTTCAGGATGCCTCTGTTGAAAAATCTGATAAACTAGAAAATGGAGCTAATACAGATGGCACAAAAAGCAACAGATATCGTAAAGCATCCGGTGGTTTGTTAAAGGCTGAAAAAGAAGAGAGTGAGCTGTCGCCGACTCGTGATTCCGACGATGATGCTCCTCCATCTCCTGTATCTCCTGTTGAGGATCTTGATATCAGAAGCCCCCAATATGAAGTTGGGGAAGCAATATGTTCTCACGATGTTGTTGATGATAATGACGCTGATGCGGGCGATGAAGACAGCGAAAATGCCTTGGTTGCTGGTGAAGTATCAGGTAGTGAATCTGCAGGAGAAGATTGTTCACATGAAGAAAATGTAGCAGAGCATGATGAGATTTACGGGAAAGTGGAAAGTGAAGGAGATGCTGAAGGGCTCCATGATGCAAATTTTGCCGGTGGAGATGGTGTGATGCCACCTATGTCTGAGCGCTTTTTGTTGAATGTTAGACCTCTTGCGAAATATGTTCCTCTAGAGTTGTGAGACAAAGCCAATAAAGATGCCCGGGTGTTCTATGGCAACGACAATTATTACGTGCTTCTTAGGCTTCATCAGGTCAATTATTACGTTCTATGCCCGGGTGTAATAATTAGATTCAGGACAATGTATCTTGCTCATTTGTATCACACAGGGTATTTATAATTTGTTGCATCACGGTTATAATCCGTAGCATTATAAGTATAATCCGTAGAATTCTCATGAAAATCCGTCATAATCAGTACCATTGTAAGCATTATACTATGATTTGTAAGCATAATCCGTAGCAGTGTACGCATAATCCGTAGCAATGTACGCATAATTCGTAATAATGTACACATAATCCGTAGCAGTGTACGTATAATCCGTAGCAAAGTACACATAATCCGTAACAGTGTACGCATAATCCGTAGTAAAGGAATCATGTTTTTCCAAAATTCAGGTGATACAAGAACATAAAGAACAATTACCAGTTTTTTATAAAAAAAATGTAATCCGTAGCAAAGTACACATAATCGTAGCAGTGTACGCATAATCCGTAGTAAAGGAATCATGTTTTTCCAAAATTCAGGTGATACAAGAACATAAAGAACAATGACCAGTTTTTTATAAAAAAATGTAACGTAATGTAAGAATGTTACAATCAGATGCTGTATGTGTTATCAAGTCCAGCAAAATTAACAGAAACACAAGCAACTTTCATCTTCGAGGGCGCGAGTTTGTTCATTGGTATCACCTGCAAAAATCAGCGCAATGTTAAAGATGTTACGGATTATGAGGTGTTGACCACGTATTATACGAAGCCTGAGAAGAATAAAGTTACTAACCTAATGCTCTAGTAACCTGATCCATCTTTGTCGCTTCTGATTGCAGAATGGCAGAAGTTTTCTTTCCATCAGCAATATTGATGTGAGCCTGTCGCTCTCCAGTTAAATATGTAGCCATGAATAACGTGCAAAAAATCGAACTATGCAGATTTACATTCTGACTAATACTTCTTGTAAGAATGCCCTAAATTGAAAGACAAGAGAAACAAATTACACTCGACGCATATAAGAAAAAGGAGATCAAGAGCAGTTTTCATCATTTGAAATTGAACAGCGAATAATTAGCATTAGGTCACCTTCAGACTCAAGAACCTGAGCTCTTTTCTTGCGCTCAGCTTCTGCTTGCATTTCCATAGCAGCTCTCACTCCACGAGGAGGAGAAATGTCCCCTAAAGACCAAACCAAAGACTGTATGACCCAAGAGGATAAATGGAGACAACCAGCAACCTATTACTTAACCAGACAACAGGCAAAATGGGTGCAAGATAAACTAGACACATATGCAACTTAACCAACAAGATTTTGTGACACGAGGAGCTCAGGACCCACATAAGAAAATTAGGCTTGTGTACTATTTCAAAGGCATGTCTGAAAGTAATCAACATTGCATCAACTACAAAATAAAGCATGAACAGATCTTCTCATCTTGATGGGGTAAGTGTCCAATAAACTCGTGGCTTAATGAATACTAGAACTAGCAACTTCAGTTTTAATAACGAATTTCACACACATTGCAACAGGACAATAGTCTAAATCATACTATGCCTTTGACCACTAAATACAAAACAGGAAACAGATAAACGCTAACCGATATGTTCACATTTAACACATCCCTCTCCTCAAAAGTCTTGTCAAGAGTGATCTTGCCGAGATAAGATGTCATAGTTGTCTGTGCTAGCTGCACTATGGCATAGATTGGGTTCTCCATCCCATAAGAAGCAAGCTTCGAATCCACAATCTGGATCAATCAAATAAACTTAGACCACAATCAATACACAATGACTAAAACAAGGAAAACAAATAGCACACACAGGTAACATTACCTTCACATAAAAACTCCATCTATAATGATGCTCACGTTATCTTTCGTAATGGCAGATTGATCAGGGATCGGAATACTAAGTCATGAGAATTGACCAACACGAAGACAACAATAACCCCATCACAGGAACTTTTTTTCCTACCAACAAATTAAAGTTGAAAACCGGCACAACCCAAGGCTGCTTCCTCACATGAATGCTTGTAAAATTTATTCCTTAATCCAGAAATCCCCTTCCTCCTCTTTGTTTCGGCATACATCACACCCAATGGAGCCGAAAACGGCACCTGATCCGATCCTGCAGTGCTGAGATTGCCCCTCGCTCGATCGGCCCGCACATGAAAAACCCTCCATCTCCTGCAACCGCAGCCCTCCATCTCCTGCGACCGCCTCTCCGTCCTCGAAACATTCGGTTGCAACGGCAGAGCCAAAAACATTCGGCGGAGGGGTCGAATGATTGTCGGTCGTCGTCTTTCGATTCGTAGTCAATTTCGTTGGCCACTAATGAACTCGATGGACGATTAGGTCCGTAGCAAGATGAAATCGATGGACGATTAGGTCTGTAGGAAGATGACCTCGACAGTCCTCGAGTGACTGATGAATTCGACGAACGATTAGGTCGTCTTCACAACTTCGGTTTCGGTTTTGCAATTAAACAAATACGCAGTTTTTGAGATTTTTTTGGGACTGAATTACCCCTACAACCGTGAATTGGTTGATTTTGATAAATATTTTGTGTCTTATCGTGATCGTTGATTAAGCAAAATCAATGGATTTAATAAATTCTTATTTCTCACAAAAACAATCACTTCTCACCTCCAATACAGAGTTTTCCATTTTCTGACATGACTTTTCACAGTTCAGACTCCGGTAGAGAAACCCAAAAGAAATGGAGCCTGAGATTAAGAAAGTGAAAAGATGTGCTGTCTCTGCTCGAATGGAAGAGATGAGGAAGACTTTGAACAATTTGAATTCTTTGTTTGAAGAGCTTGCGACGTCGAAGGTGATGACGGCGGAGAGATTACAGAAGTTTGAGAAGGAGAAAGGTGATTTGGCTAAGAAGAATTTGTGGCTGATGGAGATGAACAATGAGTTGAAGAAGCGTGAGGAGGCCGAAAAGGTTACAGTTTCACAGCTGGAGAAGTTGTTGGTGATTGTAGAGGAGAGATATGAGGAACTGGAGAAGGAGAAGGGAGATTTGGCCAAAGAGAATCTGAGATTGAAGAAGGAGGCCGAGATGTGGAAGAGGGAGACGAATGAAGAGCTGAAGAAGCTTGTAGAGGCTGAAAAGGCGAGAGTTTTGGAGCTTGAGTGTAAGATTGAGGTTGAGGAGGGTTTGAGGGTAAGAGCCGAGGTGGATTTAAGGAATTGGTGTTGGGGATTTCAATGTTAGATCAGCGTAGTAATATGCTGATGAATGGTGCTTGTGGGGTCGAAAAAATTGTTCCGACAATTAGTCTTATGAAAGCTGTTGGTACGCCGAATGCCAATGCCAATGACATCGACCTAATAGAGGAAGCTGATGGTGTCCAAGTCCAACCAGGTAATATATGCCTACTGGAAACCTTGATGGAGGGCATATATTGTTTTTACTTCCATAGATTTATAGTTCCTGAATTTTTCCGTTTTCGATATAACATGTTATTAATTGTGCATTTATCTTAATATTGTTGACTTAAAGTGTTGATTGTTTCTGTGTTTCGTTTATTATCTGTTTTTGAACACCTGTCTATTGTTTCTGTGTTTTGTAGTAGGATGAAAATATTAGTATTGTGACTAATTATATTATGAACACCTTATGTTTACCTGTACGCTAACTACCAATTAAACTTTAACGTAATTGTGCATTTGGACTATTGATAGTTCAAGTCATTTTATTTTGAAATTACAACATTGTCCTGAAAGTACTTGTTGCTTTGTTTTTGTTTTGTTTTTTTAATTTTCAGATTCCACCCGCCTTAACCCTGTTGCCAATCTGAATGGAATTCACACACTCCCCATACAAGAGATGAAACTGAAAGCAAAGAGCCCGTTGCTAAGCCAGCAGCTCCAATAAACAAAAAAGAAGCTACTCATGATATACGTGGATCTGGAAGTGTTATTCATATACTTAGTGACAGCGACGATGATACATCCCAGTCGTCATTGAGGTTAAAAAGGAAACGAGTGAGGTCGATGAGCAAAGAAAATTCGTTCAAGAACAAGCCATTAGATGATAAGTATATCGTTGTAGGCCTCCCCAAACTTGGTGCATCAGCCCAGGGCCGGCTCAAGCAAAACCGAGGCCTGAAGCGAAAGTTGAAATGGGGGCCTTAATTTTTATATTATTATTTATATTATAAATTAATATTTATATTATATGAGGCCTTTTTTATGCACTTTTACTCTCATTTTGGGCCTTATTTACATTAGGAAAAGTTAACAAAATTTTGGGCCTGAATTGTTTGCCTCATTCGCTCAACTATAGAGCCGGCAATGCATCAGCAACCCAAGAGACGGTTAGGCATTCTAAAGAGAAGAATCAACCCCCCTGCAAAGCTAGCAGATTACATTAAGTGAACAACTTGTGTTATGGGCAGAATATTTTGGTGTGGGGGAACTGGTAGAATGAATTAATATAAATGTTGATGTGCCTAATTAATTCTCTGATGCCCTAACAAACTAATGCACAAGCACAACTACTTGTTACCTATAGATCAGATTATCGCTGCCACATTGTCATTGTTATTCTGTTTGCTTTCACATTTGGTTTGGAATTCCTGCACTGTAGTTTATGCAAAACCTACAGGTATTTGTGTCAAAGAATATGTAAAGGATGTGCTAACATTGATCAAGATGGATTTGGTTTACTAGAAACACTCTATGGCACAGGGATGAATTCTATAACATTTCAGATGTTGTCCTGAAAGTGAAAGCACAGGTAAAATAAGTTTGTTGTCAGCAGATGTGAATCAGCTATGAGATGGGGCAACCTCCGGAGGCTGATTGCTTGAAAATAAACTGTGATGGTGCGTGGGATCAGGTCACAGGAGCTGGTGGTTTTGGTTTCATATGCAGAGACAATCTGTTTTCTGGGAGCTTGTAAAAAAGAATGCTTCAGAGACATCACACTGAGGCAGAGTGCGCTGCTATATATCTGGAGATGCAAGAAGCAGAAAAAGCGTAGGATTTACAAGGTGATATTTGCTTCAGACAGCGCAGAGAGACGATCCAAGCTTTATTTGGCTGTCAAAGATTCCAAGGCATTCAATCAGAGAGGTGA
The DNA here is from genome assembly GCA_033675215.1 of Rhodiola kirilowii. Taxonomy (NCBI): domain Eukaryota; kingdom Viridiplantae; phylum Streptophyta; class Magnoliopsida; order Saxifragales; family Crassulaceae; genus Rhodiola; species Rhodiola kirilowii. Next base: position 14,630,190 of record CM066193.1, on the reverse strand, counting down.
GAGGTCTCTAAAATGCAGACTATTGCTGAACAAATATGAAAATTGAAAAGAAGGAAATGCAGTGGCTGATATGTTGGCATACAAAGCTTTCACCACAGGATGGAGTTGGTCATCCTCTAGTGCTATTCCAATTTGTATTGCGCAAGGCGCAAGCTGTGAAATCTGATATGTATTTAGCAGGATCTTTGTAATCGTTGCGTTGCAGTTTGTTTTATAACATTTGTCCTTTCATCAACAAAAAAAAACCCTTCGTTACTCATTTTCAGGTACTATAAAGACTACATAAATGAAAAATTAATGCAAATTTGGACCAATTATGAATCCATGTAATGTAACGCAGGTGGAAACTAATGAGATGTCAATTACTACTTTTATTATATATTAAGTTGAGATGTGCATCTTTATCAAAATAAAATTTTTTTGAGATGAAACCTAATATTAACTAAATTTTTTTTGATTGGGTGTTAGATGTTAGTTGTTAATTGTTAGAGTGGGGATTTGAACCCTGAACACCTTTTGGCGCTGGAGGATTGCTTCCACCGGATCACTCCACTTAGCCTCCTAATATTAACAAATTGAGTGTCTGACGTTAGGCTCTCAGCCTAAATCATTTAAAAAGATAATTATTGTACACCGATTAACACTTCAATTTGGCCACGAGGAATCATCAATTCATTATTATCACTTACGTGACAAACATGGGAACTTGATCGAGCCATACCATGTATATGTAATACTATACAGGGTCAGGTTTGGGTGAGAACCACTGTTTAAGTTGAGAACTGAAAACAGACGAACTTTAGGCTTTTTTCCATAAACTTTAGGGAGTTCGTCAAGAAATCTCCTTAAAAAATCATCGGTGCTTTTAAAACAAGTTCGTGACGAACTCCCTAAAGTTCATGAAAAAAAGTCTTAAGTTCGTCTGTTCTCAGTTCTCAACTTAAACAATGGTTCTCATTTGATCCGCTCTCATACTATACATGTTAATAAGTACAAAATGTAGTGGTGAACTACAGTCCATTTCCAATATTTTGTCCGAACTATCCAAATTTCCAAAAAGGGACTGAACTAATCAATAATTTTCCAAACCAGTAATATTGTCTAACCCCGTTAGTTAATAAAATTAGAAATTTTTAAAAAAAACTAAAAAAATTTCTAAATTTTTTTAAACATTTAATAAAATTGTATAAAAAATTATAAAATCATATCAATAAATTGGAAAATTTCAAAATTTATAAAAACTTAAAAGCTTTCAGAAAATTTCAAAAGTTTTAAAAAATGTACAAATACTCAAATAAAATGTAATTGTTTATTAATTTCCGAAAATTTTCATTAATTTAGGAAATTTAAAAAATCTATAATTTTTCTGAAACATTAGAAATTTAATTTATATAAAATTAATTAATAAATAATGAAATTGAAAGTAATGGAAGGAAGATCAAACTTTCACCTTACTCAACAACAAAAATTGAAAAATAAAAATAAAATATCCTATTTGATTATTTATTAAATAATTTTTATTCAATTGAAATTCTAAAGTTTCAGAAATTTTTTATATTTTTCTAATTTTCCTCATCTTTTGTATATTTTTTTGAAAATTGTCGGAAATTAATTTTAAAAAAGTGCGTTTTTTGAATTTGTTTATTTTTTTTAAAACTTTTCTGAATTGTTTCCAATTTATTATCATTATTTTTTATATAATTATCCAATTTCTGAAGCTTTTATAATTTGTTTTATTTTTTAAAACATTTTTTAATTTTTTTTATCTTTTTTAAAATTTTATTACCTAACGGTGTTAACGGAACCCTAACTCCGTCTAACGACGTTACGGAAATCGTTAACGGGGTTAGACATTATTAGTGTTTTGGAAAATTATTAATAGTTCGGTCATTTTTTTTGGAAATTTGGATAGTTCGAACAAAATATTGGAAATGGATGGTAGTTCACCACCTTATTTTGTACTTTTCCCTAATTATTATGCTTGCCAATCACCAACCACCAAATAACATTGAACTATTTTGCAATTGCAGTGGCGGATCCAGAGCTTCGTCGGAGGGGTACTAATTTTTTTTTCCGAACAACTAAGGATATAAGTCGGATCCGGTAAAAAAAGGTCCTCTAATTATCAGCCGTTTTTTTTCTCGAACAACAAGGTTCGCTAATGATCAGCCAACCTTCTGACGCTCATAAAGGTGTCATCTGATGTCCATTGAAAATGATCTACATATGGATCGAAAGCTAATTGAATGTTCTATAACTTTCATGTTTAACTCAAGATGAAATTCAAAGGTTAAGTCGATAAAAACAGCGACCAAAGATAGATGATTAATTAAAATTTGCCGAAATTGAGGGGGTCCGAGCCAATCTTCTAAAGCTCATAGAGGCGTCATCCGGTATACGTTGAAGATGATCCATATATGTATAGAAATCTAATTGAATGCTCTACAACTTTCATGTTTACTTAAAGATGAAATTTGGCGGTTAAGCTGATAAAAACAGTCACCAAAGATGGATGATTGATTCAAATTAGCCGAAATCGGGGGGGGGGGGGGGGGGGGTCTTAGCCAACCTTCGAAAGCTCATAGAGGCGTCATCCGGTGTCCGTTTAAGATGTTCTTTATATGGGTAGAAAGCTATTTGAATGTTCTATAACTTTGCAAGTCTATATTAGTTTCAATTAGAATTATTCATTCGGTACCTTTTTCTTTCTTCTTTTTTGTTTTAGTTACTGTTATCTGATTTATGTTTTTATTTGTTTGACAGATATCAGGTAACTTTGCAATCCCTTATTTTGTATGAAAGCATGCTTAACAAGGTTGTAGTTATGTGTTCTAGAATGATGGTTTTTCCTTGTCCTTGTTCCAGATTGTAATTGTTTGGTTATCAAAAAGAAAAATCCGAAGGATTTGCCATTTTATTTTAAAGTAAAAAATTCTTCTTGTTCAACGGTTGTTCGATCATAATCAGCGAATGCCCGAAAAAATTGAAGGCAATCTGAAGTCGCGATGAGAACCATGTGGATTAAAGAAGAAGTGTGTGAGGAGGCTTAAGAGAAAGCGCCAAATGATGAGATAGTGATCCAAGTAGAATAATTATGAGTAGGGATAGTAGTGCTAGTGTAGTTGTCATAGTCTTTATCATTTGGGTTCATTGTTTTTCACAATAACTGTTTAATTTAAAAAAGAAAAGAGGAAGAACGATAGCCTCAAGGTCGTTGATCGGTCATTTCACCACATCTGGAGGTGGACAAGTTCATTTTCTGCTTCTTTTTGTTTTTGATAGAAATTTTCTGCCTTATAAACTAGTCTTGTTGTAACATTTAAGTTTTTTTTTTGATAGAATGTTGAGACATTTAAGTTAAAGTTGTGTTTAAGTGTTTCTTATTAAATAAATTATAGAACGTGTAAATGTTTATATACACAGTTCATCATAAATCTTACTAAAATAAACTATTTAATTCAAGTTAACAGTATGATCTCTACTTCAATAAATTTATTGATTTAATGCTTCTATTTGAGTTAAAATTAAATGTAGTCATTGAGGTCAATAATTAAGTTAATGAAACAGGATGTAGTTGTTACTGGTTAGGACCTCTGCTGCTAAAAATCAAGCAAAGCTAAGGATATCCTCCATTAACCAGAATAATTGATCACGAGGCATTAAATATAAAAAAAAAGTGTGGAATGATATAAAATGGCATTCTCCAATCTCCATTACAAAGAAATATATTCAAAATTATACCATGACTTGTACATATAACCCTTCTTCAGGCCCTCAAATACAGATGCTACTTCTCCTCATGGGTTTACTTGGTTCCTGAATGTTGTTTGATGGATGAACTTCCGCAAATACTTGAACACGCCCCCCTTCGTGGTGTTGCCACCTTGCTGCTCTTTCTTGCCTCTGTTGATGTCGCCGCCTTGCTGCTCTTTCTGATCACCTCTGTTGATGTCACAAAGAGTTTGGTCTTCAAAGAATTCCGCATCTTTACTACAAATGACTTCCATCTGACATGGATCGTAAAACGTGTACACCTCTCCATTCTCGTCGTAGCCAAAGAAGATGCACTCCCGTGTTTCATCGCCTTTTGATTCGTTGTCAGGAGCTACTCGTACCAATGCTTTGCACCCAAACACTCGTAAATAATCATACGACGCGACTTGACAAAACCAAACTCTGTCAGGAACGTCATTTTTCAAGCTCGCCGCAGGACATAAATTCAGGACATGAACTGCAGTACTCAAAGCCATGTCCCAATATGACCAAGGCAGCTTCGCATTCGCAAGCAAGCTGAAAACTGTTGTCAAAAGATTATTGCTCACTGTCTCCGCTAAGTTATTTACACAAGGCGCGCCTAGCGGCATCGAAAGGTACATAATTTTGTGCTTCCTGCAGTATGCTTCGAGCGCGTAACTATAAACTTCCCCTTGGTCGCTGAACAAGCAGTTCAGCTTCTCGCCTGTATGTCCCTCGGCGTAAAATCTAAACTCTTTGAACGCGTTCAGTATTTGACTTTTCTTTTTCAGAGCGAAACACCACGTTTTTCTCGAGTAATCATCTATAAATGTCACGAAATATAACGACTTATTCAAGGATGGCTTCTTTAAAGGACCGCGGAGAGACATATGGACCAACTTCAGAAATTCTGATTTTCCACAAGGCTGTTCTCCAATAGGGCAGTAAGCGCAACGATCTGTAGTTGAACCTTGGAACCCTGGGAGCAAACTTCTCTCGATTAATTTCTGGACTCCCGACGAATTTAAATGAGCGAGTCTCTTGTGCCATAACTCTGATAAGTTGTCATGTACTGTGGATAAAGTACCGTCGAGGAAATACTTATTTTCAAACTTTTGAGCTTCAGCCACTATTAACGACCCTCGGGCGAGTGTATATTTTCCTCCAACGAAGATATTACTATAACCTTGTTCATCAAGAGCGGCGACAGACATCAAATTCCCGTGAAGTTCCGGTGAGTGCCAAACATCTCTGAGCATCATATCAACTCCTCTGCTGGTTCTAATGAACACGTCTCCCCTTCCTAAAACTTTTACTATATCGCCAGTCGCGACTTGAACTGTTAATGGCCTAGAACCAATTGGAGTGTAGGACGTGAATATTGACCAGAAAGGCGTACCGTGGCGCGAAGCTCCACTGTCCACTTGCCAACTAATCTTTGTGCAGTCGTCATTGAGAAGAAGCTCATTGGATTTAGCAGAACATGAGTTTCCGATGTTCGCATTGGCAGCGTCTTGCCTCGCAGCAATATTCATCATATCGTCAAAAGTAGCAGACTGCGCAAAAGGTAAACTAGTAAGGTAAATAATCTCTGCGTTGCGTTGGCGACCTGTACATTATGACACAAAAATCAAATCATAAGTACTTCAACAAGGTAAGAAAAACTGTGTCAAAGCTCACATGAATTTCAGCATAGTATAATACCTAAAGTCAGAAATCTCTTGTCCACAGTAATATTTTACTCTGATGAATGACATCTGATTTTAATTTATAGCCTCTACCTCTAGAAAGAAATTATTAGGAAATCAGAAATACTAATTTATATAGAAATAATACTAAATAGAAATAGATAATGATTTAGGTTAATTAACAGGAGTTTTGTTTTTAGGAAATAATTCACAAAAAAAGTTTTGGTGCAAAGTAAAAAATACTTTTTATTTTGATGGCGGGTGTTAGTGGTTAGTTTGAGTTAGTAGGGAATTGAATCTAGACTTCTTTGCACCAGGTGAAGCGCTTTTTCATTGGACCACTTGCTTGTGCCCTGCAAAGTAAAAAATCTTGATTTTGATCATTTGGACGAATGAGATTAAATTCGTTAATTTCTCATCGACGAATTATAAAATAATCTTGACGAACTATTATCGTACTTTTGGTGTATTGACAACGAATTATACGAAATGCACCAAAAATATACGTTCACATTATCTTTCCTTCAGCAACCAAATTTATGGGATCAAAAATAAATTAGAAATAGAATCATACATGTTAAACCACCAGGCCAGGCTATTCTGAACGACGTCGTTTGGTTGTCGAGTGTTGGTCTTCTACATCCGGCGGGCTTTAGGAGAAGAGCAGAAGCGAGAGGAATTTCAGCAATGGCGGGTTCGTTCGATATCATTTTCTCGGCGTTCGCGATTTCTCCCTTTTGCTATTTGATCGAAGCATTTTCTATTTTGAATTCTCGTGTCAGTCGTCGTTTTGTGTTTTGTAGGCGGAGCGGTGGAGAAAGAGGAGAAAGTGTCACTAGAATTGACGGAGGAGATTCTACAAAGCATGGAAGTCGGCATGACCTTCAGAGACTATGTATGTTTCCGCTTCTGATTGTTTACTGATCTCCTCTTCTGTTGAAACTGACTAGCTTAAAGTTGTTTGTCTAATTGTTTCCATTCGCATCCCCAAACCCTAATTGTTAATTGTTGAATTACAAAATTGCCTAAACCCTAACTGCTAATTATGTTGAATCGTTTTCCCTCAAAATGTCAAACCCGGATATCTCTGTTTTGAAATTTTCTATTGGTTAAATTTAAACTTGTGCATTATGAATTATGGTAACTGGCCCTTGAACACCATTTGATTCGACTTAACTAATAGCATGGTTCATTCTGCTAAACTGAAACTGTGAGAGGGATATATACGTTCACATATTGAAGTGATGTTCTGGTGACACGTTTAGGTTTGTTAGTAGACTAGCTCAGAAAGTTGATGGAAGCTTCTAATTTACTTTGAGACGTTTGTGGCTGACGTATTTTTATTGTGTCAGACACAATTAAAAATCTGATACATTGTGCTTCTTTCATCTTTTTTTTGTACGATATGGTTTGGGACTTATGAAATCACGCCATGTGTTGTGCAGAATCGACGAATTAGTTCAATGGATTTCCATAAATCATGTAACTATCTCGTAACTGCCAGTGATGATGAGTCCATCCGGCTATACGATGTTGCTAGTGCTACGTATGCTTTTCATTTTTGCAATTTCAGTAATGTTATGTATATGTCAAAATATTTATCAAAAGGAAGTTATTTAAGGAGTCATGTGGGTACAATGAATGCTTTATCTTTGATTGCCAGATGTTTGAAAACGATAAATAGCAAAAAGTATGGCGTTGACCTTGTTAGCTTTACTTCTCACCCTACCACCGTCATATATTCTTCCAAGAATGGATGGGATGGTATGTCGTGCTATTTGTCTGTATTTCTTAATGTAAAATTGTGAACGCACGCATTAAATGCTTCATCGTTGTTGGTTCAGAGTCACTACGGCTACTCTCGTTGCATGACAACAAATACTTGCGGTACTTTAAAGGCCACCATGACAGGTGAGGAAACTTTCATCAAAAAACTTAAGTTACTAATTAGCAATTTTGTTGTTGTAGATTTTGGTTTGCTTGGGGAAATTTCATATAGTGATCATCATGTTCTCTTTCCCAGGGTCGTATCACTTAGCTTGTGTTCTCGATCAGAATCCTTTATCTCCGGGTCACTTGATCGGACGGTTTTATTGTGGGATCAGAGAGCTGATAAGTGCCAGGTTAAAATACCTGGTCTCAAAAATATTATAAAAGTACTCCTTTTCTAAAGTACAAAAAAGAAGAAAGAGAGATAAAAGGCCATTTTCTCTTGTTATGCATTTTAGGGCCTCATACGGGTTCAAGGAAGACCAGCTACAAGTTACGATGACCAAGGATTAGTCTTTGCTATAGCATTTGGTGGATACATTAGAATGTTTGATGCACGCAAGTATGACAAGGTTCACTGCTGGTTATAATTTCGGATGGTGAATAATTTTTTACTACTCCGATATGGTGCTGACTTCTGAGATCTTGTAGGGTCCATTTGACATTTTTCCTGTTGGAGGAGATACATCTGATGCCAATGTGGTCAAGTTTAGTAATGATGGGCGACTTGTGCTTTTAACCACAATGGATGGAAATATACATGTACTGGATTCTTTTCGTGGGACACATGTGAGTGTTATCTTATATTTTTATAGATGTCGTCAATTCAACAAATTGGCTTTACTATCCCAATACATTGTCAGATAAAGCAGTTATAAAATTCTTATATTAATGGAGATTCTTTTGTTCCTTCTCTTCTTGCTTCTGTCTAGTTGTCTACCTATAAAGTAAAGCCAGTTTCGAGCAACTCAACTCTTGAAGCATCTTTCAGTCCTGAGGGGATGTTTGTTATCTCAGGTAGTCGATCTTCAATGTATCCTAGTCCCTGAACATGTATAAATTTTGGATGCAAATCCATTCAAGGTGACGTTTGTCATTTATTTGTTTCGGTCAGTGCTACTCTTTGTGATCATCCTGCATCATTATGCTGATGTATCATTTCCCGCTCTTTGGTACCTCTATTATTATCTTTCATAAGTGATGGCACCAGGTTGATTGAGAACTTTCCTTTAAAAACATTATCTTGGTAGTTTCATACATTTTGAATTTGCTTTGCTGATTTTTTTCCTTGATTTTTCTTTGTGCATTGTTGCAGTAGGATCAAACTAGTTCATGTTTTAGTTCATCATATTCTCGGAAGCAGCCTGTTTTGTTGTGACATTGTCTGTATACTTCGAATTTGTAGGTTCTGGTGATGGTAGTGTTTATGCATGGAGTGTGAGAAGTGGTAAAGAGGTATGATGAGCCACATTGGCTTATTGCTAAACATATGTTTCCTTCTGTTACTGTTCGGGATTTGAGGTCCAACGTGGGCTATTTTGTTTGATGCTCAGGTTACAAGTTGGCTGAGTACTGAAACAGAACCTCCGGTTATCAAGTGGGCACCTGGAAGTCTTATGTTTGTAACAGGCTCTTCTGAACTATCCTTTTGGATCCCGGATCTGTCCAAGTTACCCGTCTATGTTGGAAGAAAATAGCTGATGCAACTTCCTGCGAATTCATTGTGTTCTGCTCAGTGCTCACCCGTTGCCTGTTGGCCCACAGTTGAAGAGAAACAAACCACCTAGCTATTGCAGGACATAAGGATATGAGTGCGACAGTTAACGTGAGACTGATGCTGTACATTTTTGTAACATGTTTGCTTATTACTACATATTACCATAATATTAACAATACCTGTACAATCAAATGGTTATTTCATTAACTTATTGTGAAATCAAATGTCTGCAGTGCAGCTGTGTTGATTACGAAGGAGAAAAAAAAAAGAAGAAAGAAATTAATGCAGCATATTTGGAAAGGAAAATCTCTTCAATTAAACCTTTTGGATTTCTGTGGGCTGCCTTAGGTTCGGGCGGTTGAACCGTTAATCATGAACAATGATTGACCCGAATATTACGATTTAAAAGAATAAACCCATATCAAAAGGATAACATTAGATCAGTTTTTTGCAGTGGCTTCCTTTCTCTGGCTGCTAGCTGTTGAGCTTCAAAAATCCCATCAATGGAAGCAGCAGCACCTATGACCCTCCGCCTGCCCCCAGTCCCCGCGAGCCACCGCCTCCAAAAACCTAACACTCTCATCACTCTGATCCATACTCGTCGGATACTGAAATTTGCCGCAACAAACGACACGAATAGCAGCAGCAATGAAACATCATCATCATCTCCACCGCTGGATAGTGTGGAAATACGGTTCAGACGAGGGTCTCGAAGACGCTACAAGGAAGACGTGGATGGGAGCAGAGTTGTGGTGAAGAAGAAGGATCCACCAAAGACATGGGAGGAGATGAGCATTGGTGAGAAGGCAATGGAACTTTATGTTGGAGAGAAAGGCGCGCTTTTCTGGCTCAATAAGTTTGCTTATGCCTCCATTTTCATCATGATTGGACTTTGGATTCTGTTCAGGTTTGTTGGACCAGCGCTCAATCTGTATCAGCTCGACACTCCTCCCCTCGCTCCCACTTCCGTCTTCAAAGGCGCCTGATACAATTGTGAATTGTGATCAGGTCACAAGTTTTCTTGTTAGGATTTGCAACATGAACATTGCATACTCTAGAGGATCGAATGAGTATTCATATTCTAGAAGAAGAAAACAAAAGGAAGAAATATGAAGTTTCAGGAGTAATCGTCATATGTTTTATTGCAATCAACTTTACATATATAGTATTTGATTTAAGTTGTTGATCGACTTCTGCCTTTCTATTTCTCGACTCATGACTTTCTATATCTCATAATTAATGACAAAATACCAAGCCACTCTATATCCCCTCCTCAAGTTGGAAGGTCTACAAGTCCCAACTTGAAAATCACAGAATCATGTTGAGCACGTCCCAAGGGTTTGGTCATTACATCCGCAAGCTGCAGGCTAGTGTGTATATATACAGTTTGGAGGATACCACTCTGCACCTTTTCCCTTGTGAAGTGACAATCGAGCTCCAAGTGCTTAGTTCGTTCATGGAAGCATGGATTGGCCGCAATTTGTTGAGCCGCTTTGTTGTCACAAAATAAAGTAATAGGAAGAGACACTTGTAGACGCGGATCATGAAGAATATAGCTTGTCCATACCAATTCTGATGTAGTGGCCGCCATGCTACGGTATTCAGCTTCTACCGATGATCGTGAGACCGTAGCTTGTTTTTTTGTTTTTCATGACACCAAAGAATGGCCTAAAAACACACAAAATCCCGTCAACGACCTTCTTGTAGTGAGACATGCCCCCCAATCCGCATCAGAAAATCCAACAACAGATAAGTCACTATGAACCGGATAAAATAAGCCTTTGTTGATGGTTCCTTTCAAATACCTCAACAAATGCAGTGCTGCCATGAAATGTGGTTGTCTCTGTTGTGCAACAAATTGAGACAAATGTTGAACTGCATAACTTATGTCTGGTCGAGTAAGACCTAAGTATAACAATCTTCCAATCATGCGACGATATTGTTCAGAATCAACCATCAAATCTCAAACATCTACACTTAACTTTAACCCCGTGGGAAGTGGGAAATGTGCTACCTTTGCATCCTGCATATGCGTACTTTTTAATATATCACTGATATATTTCTTTTGACTAAAAAATGTTCCAGTATGAGACCTACAAATCTCCATGCCAAAAAATATCTAGCCTCACCCAAATCCTTGATAGTGAACTTATCATGGAGTGCCTGTTTAACCACATTCATTTCTTCTTGATCATCCCCAGTCAATAAAATGTCATCCACATACACCAACAACACAGTAAACGTGGATCCTTTGGCCTTAGTGAATAGAGAATAATCATTAATAGATTGTTTGTATCCCAAACTCACCAAAAATGAACTGAGTTCATGATTCCACTGGCGCGAGGCTTGTTTTAAGCTGTATAATGACCTTTTGAGTTTACAAACTTAATGTGGGGAAGCTTTACTATAACCTTCCGGGACCTTCATAAATATGTCTTCCTCAATAAATCCATGAAGGAAAGCATTGTTAATATCGAGCTGGAAGAATGGCCAACCTCTCGCTGCGGCAAGTGCTAGGACTATCCTCACCGTAGGTAACTTAGCAACTGGACTAAATGTGTGCTTGTAGTCCTTGCCTAGCTTTTGGTTGAATCCTTTAACTACCAAACGTGCCTTATGTCTCTCAATCGAACCATCGGATTTAAACTTCACCTTATATATCCATTTAGAACCAATAGCCGTGTGTCCCGCAGGTAAGGTAGTCAATTCCCAAGTTTTATTTTTCTCTAAAGCATCCAACTCTTTTGCCATGGCCTGCTCCCATTCTGGTTCGCCTTGAGCTTGTGAATATGTGGTGGGTTCAAAAGCACTTAAAACATGAGCCATAGATATATTGTAGTCTTCACCTAATATAGAATGACCATTTAAATTTTCTACTGCCATAACATAATCTGAAAATTTAGCTGGTTGTTGCTTGAGTCTCATAGACCGTCTTACTTCTATTGTTGGTACATCAACAACACCTTGAGACTCCATCTCTTGCTCAATACTCATCAGTGGAGGTTCTTCCATAGTCTCATAATCAGTTGATAAGTTCGGAAATACACAATCTGATGCAGCTGGATTAGAAACCTCAAGTGTGTCTTTAAAGGGAAATTGATCCTCATGAAATACAACATCACGACTGTGATAAATTTCTTTAGTCTGAAGATCATATAGTCTATATCCTTTCTGACCGCTAGGATATCCTAGAAGCACACTCCTTCTGCCCCTTGCATCAAATTTATCAATCCCTCTACGTATGGCCGCTCCATAACACAAACATCCCATAATTCGCAGGTTATCATAGTTGGGAATTTTTTTAAATAAAACCTCAAAAGGTGTCTTCCAATTAAGACTCACCAGAGGCATTTTGTTTATCAAATAAGTTGCTGTCATCACACATTCTCCCCAAAAATCTTTAGGAAGGTTGGCATGCAACCTAAGTGCCCTTGTTGTTTCTATCAAATGTCGATGTTTTCTTTCCACAACCCCATTCTACCGTGGTCTATATGGCATCGATTTCTGATGCAAAATTCCCATATCATTCAAGTAACCCCTCATTTCTTCATTCAACAGCTCACTGCCATTATCCGATCTTATTTTTTTCACATCAACTCCAAATTGTGTCTTTATCATAGCGATGAACCCTTTTACTGCATTAACAACATGCTTCTTGCTATGAATTAGATAAGTCCATGTAGCCCTGATATGATCATCTACTATAGTGTAAAAATAATGCTCTCCTGTCAAGCTTGCAATAGGATAAGGACCCCACAAATCCATGTGAATCAAATCAAAACAAGCACTGGATTTAATTTCACTAAGTGAAAAAGGTAATTGATGCATTTTAGCCATACGACAAGTATCACAAAAGCTGTTTGTAAACTTCCCCGTCTTATGACCTTGAACATGTTTTAATCGTGAAAAAGACATATGTCCTAACCGATCATGAAGAACATGACTATCACTCAAAACAGCAGAAGAATGACACTCCTTATTAAACTCCAAAACATTATTTTCATATGCTTGCAGCTTGTAAAGACCTCCCACTTCTTTTCCAACAACAATCACAGTTTTACTCTGATGGTCCTGTAATGCACATTGAGAATCATCAAAGAAGGCTGTTAAATTTTTCCGAGCTGCTATTTTACTCACTGAAAGTAGGTTAAATCTGAATTCTGAAACATGCAACACATCTTACAACATAAACCCGGGAGCGATATACACATTCCCGCATTGTATAACCTTCTTCATTGAACCATCTGGTAACTTTACCAGCACTGGTTTATTGAGCTTTCTTATATCGGACATAATCTCAAGATGTGAAGTCATATGATCTGTTGCCCCTGTATCTAATATCCATTCATGTTTATCAAAAGTATGAGCAACTAAATTGACATAGGAGATACCTGAAAAGTTTGTCATGTTTGGTGTCGGCATCTTGCTTTTGAAAACTTTCATCATCTCTGAGCACATGGCTTTCATAAATTTTGGATCCAGATGATCATACTTTTCAATTGATTCCTCTTCATCATTGTTAGAATAGTTTAGGTAATCTAGCCTATTTGAGTCCCTAAGCCTCATGCCATTGCTGCTTGAAGACTCAAGACGAAAAGCTGAAGATTTGAAGCTGGTCCCGTTACAGGGTCGTCTGGCCCGTTACAGAGGGCTGTGATGGGAAGTGCCAATATCTTTGTTTCTTCTCCAGTCCTTGACAGCCGTTACAACCTTCTCAGCCCGTTACCTTCAGCCGTTACAAGCAAAGCAGCGTCGTTTTGACGCAAAGGCAGAGTTCGTTTAATGGAGTGGCATCGTTTGGCTTGGCGCGGGAGTTCGTTACTTCGGTTACGATTGAAAACGTCAGCGTTTGGACAACGCGGGTTTCTGAGTTTATAAGGCATTCAATTTGGGGTTTAGGGTTAGTCGAGCAACCCAGAAAAACGAGAGAGACGACCGAGCGATTTCAAGAGCGAGGAGTCGATTCCGTTTGAGAGCAGTCCATTGAGAGTTTGTCGGACGTCTTCGTCAGTCATGGTTCACCGATTGTGGCGACTGGCGTTCTATTGGAGCTGTTCGCGTGGGTGGAGCAGCTGAGGATCGAAGACCATCGAGCGGGCGGATTGAAGTCTGTCCAGCGGTGGATTCTGAGCATGTGGGACGTCTGCAACGTCACGCATCAACCCAGGGGCTTCGGAGGGGGCTGAATCCCTCCATACCCTAGTTTTCAGTTTCTTCGTTTCTTTTAGTCTAAACTTAAATCGATTGCCCAAACCGAACTCGTGCTATTTGTACTTGATAACCTTGATTGCATATTGGATTGTTGGGATCGGATCTCCCCGAGTTGAGGTCCCGTGGAGTAGGGTTTACCCGAACCACGTTAAAAGTCTTGTGTGCTCCCTTTACTTTCTTGTTTGTGTTTGAACCTTACTTGAATTGAGCTTAAAGATTGCATGAAACTTGACTTAAAATATATTACAAGTGGTATCAGAGCAAATTTGGCATCCATCATTGTTGATCTCGGTGCCAAACTTGATTTCTTGGGTTTAATAGTGTTTGGTGTCCTTGTCGGTTCCGCCCTGTGGCTTGTTGAACTGGACGGGCACTAGACCACATTTTCCGCTGTGTGTGATAGCTCTTGGGGTCATTCTTGGTGCTGCATTGTCTGCTTGACTGAGTGCCTTGACTGTTTTTGTGAAATTCCCTGCTTTTGTGCCTTATTTCTTGCTAAATTCTGCTGAGTTTTGTTGCTTAACTTCTGTGTTATGGCTGATCCTACTAAACTTAGGCCGTATGATGGCACAACTGATTTTTCTATGTGGAAACTTAAGATGAAAGCTATCTTGATTAAAGAAAAATGTTATAAAGCAATAGAGGATATATGGCCTGCTAACACAACTGATGAAGTTAAGAAAGAAATAAGGGACTTACCTCATTCTGAGATTATTATGAGGTTAAATGATAATGTGGCTAGACAAGTTATGACTATAAATGATCCTAAACTCCTTTGGGAGAAACTAGAAGAAAAGTACTTGTCTACATCCCTTCCTAATAGGATTTCACTTTTAGGTAAATTGTTCACTTTTAAAATGGATGTTCATATGACCATTCAAGAAAATCTTGACATCTTTCTTAGAATTACCCAAGACTTAGATAGGTGTAAAGATACAATTAAAGAAGAACATCTTGCTGTGATTATCCTTTATTCACTTCCCCATCAGTTTGATATTGTTAAGGATGTGATTCAATATGCTAGGGATGAGTTAACTTTATCTAAAACCACTGATATGATAATTCAGAAAAATGAGAGTCTAAAGGTTTTTAAGACTAGAGGTGGACCTAAAACAGAAGCTAAGAATGAAGTTATGATGTTTAATAGCAAAAAGAAATTTTCCCATAAGAATAATAGGTCTGATAAACCTAAAAATGACTCTAATCATGCCTCTAGACAGTCTGATAATTCTGGTGCTTCTGAAAGCACAAAAGTTAAATGTTTCTATTGTAACAACACTGGACATTATGCTAATCACTGTCAAAAGAATAAGGATGACATTAAGAGTGGAAAATATAAGGGAAATAAATCACAAAATGGGCAATCAAATGTGTGTGAATCTGGTTCTGGTTTTGATAATGAATGCCTTGGTATTTCTAGTGTTTCTTCTGATTGTTGTTGGATTTTAGACTCTGGTTGTACTATGCATGCTACTCCTCATAAATACTTGTTTGATAAACTAGATTTATGTGATGGAGGTGAGGTCAAACTAGGAGATAAAACTGTTTTGAAAATTAAAGGTATAGGAACAGTCCCTATTAAAATGTTTGATGGTAAAGTAAGAACTCTTTTAAAGGTAAGTTGGGTTCCCAACCTTAGAAGAAGCTTAATATCTGAATCAGCCTTAGAAGATGCAGGTTGTGAGATTAATTCATCAAATGGAATTAGACAAATTTCAAGAAAAGGGACTGTTTTGATAAAAGCTACTAAAACTGGTGGTTTATACTATGTGATTTCATCTCCTGAAGTTAATCATGCTAAATCAGAGGACAAACAACTTATAAACTCTAAGCTTTGGCATGCTAGACTAGGTCACATAGGTAATAAAGGCTTGCATAAATTGTTTGAACATGGTATGTTGCCTGAAAAACCTGTAAATTTGCCATTTTGTGAAAACTGCATTCTAGGGAAGAAAATTGCTCATTCTTTTAAAAGGTCTACTATGTCTGCATCTGCTCCTCTTGAATATGTCCATAGTGATCTTTGGGGCCCTGCCCAAGTGCCTACTGTTGGTGGCAGATTATACTTTATGTCATTAGTTGATCATTTTTCTAGGAAAGTTTGGGTTTACTTGCTTAAATCTAAAACTGAAGTTTTTGATCACTTTCTGAATTGGAAAACTCTTGTTGAAAACCAAACTAACTCTAAACTTAAATGCTTAAGGACAGACAATGGTATGGAATTTTGTAACAATGAGTTTAATGATTTCTGCAAGAAAAATGGTATTAGAAGGCATTTAACTGTTCCAGGGACTCCTCAGCAAAATGGTATTGCTGAAAGGATGAATAGGACTTTGTTAGAGAGGGCTAGATGCATGTTAATAAGTTCTTGTCTTAAGAAATCATTGTGGGGTGAATCTGTGATGACTGCTGCTTATCTTGTAAATAGATCTCCTTGTTCATCTATAGATTTTAAAATTCCCCAAGAGCTATGGTCTGGTAGAAAACCTTCTTTAGGCCATCTTAAGCCCTTTGGTTGCACTTGCTATGCACATTCTGTGCAGGGCAAGCTCAATCCTAGAGCTGAGAAGGCTGTTTTACTTGGTTATCCACTTGGTGTGAAAGGATATAAACTGTTATTAGTTAGGCCAATTACTGCAAGTTTAGTTACTTTTAATGAAGATAAATATCATTTTAAGGCCAAAATAACTGATGAATCTTCTGGTGCAGGTACCTCAACAACTGACCAGGAATCTGAGTCTGAACATCAGAGTTTTGTCCCTGGTGGACAACTGTGGTGGACTCCAGATGCCCATGATGATAACCAAGATGATGGTGGAGATAACCATCAAGAAAATGAGGTGATCCCTCCAGTTGAAGACTAGGATACACCTCCTCAAACTCAAGTAAATTCCCCAATTGTGGAAAATACTCCACCTCAGTCTGAGGATCAGATAAGTGCTTCTGATTCTACCTCTTTACCAACTGCTGATAATCTAGGTCACATGGTTGATAATACTATATATTCCAGCAGTGATAATGTGACTGAAAGTGTTGAAATTGATGCCCCTGATTTAACTGATTATGTCTTAGCAAGAGATAGAACTCCTAGAGTTAGAAAACCTCCTAGGAGATATGTGAACATGGTTGAGTCTGTTAACTTGTTTGAATATGCTCTTCTTGTTGCTAGTGATGTGAAGTATGTAACTCCTGAAACTCTTAATGATGCATTAGCTAGCAAAGAGTGTGATAAGTGGAAATTAGCTATGTGTGAAGAAATTGAATCTATGCACAATACTGGTACTTGGAAACTAGTCTCT
Source organism: Rhodiola kirilowii (assembly GCA_033675215.1). Lineage (NCBI taxonomy): Eukaryota > Viridiplantae > Streptophyta > Magnoliopsida > Saxifragales > Crassulaceae > Rhodiola > Rhodiola kirilowii. The sequence continues at coordinate 14,612,770 of CM066193.1, read as the reverse complement.
AAACCTGAAAATGCTAAGGTCATTGGTAGTAAATGGATCTTTCGGATCAAGGAGGGGAGTTCACCTAATGATCCTCGAAGATTCAAAGCTAGACTAGTTGCTAAGGGATTTAATCAAAGAGAAGGCATAGATTACAATGAAATATTTGCTCCTGTGGTTAAATATAAGACATTGAGATTGTTACTTGCTATGACACAGTCTATGATTGGGAATTGCATCAAATGGATGTTAAAACAACATTCTTACATGGGAACTTAAATGAAACTATCTATATGAGTCAACCTCCTGGTTTTATTGATAAAACTAATCCTGATTATGTTTGCATGCTTCAAAAATCTATCTATGGTTTAAAACAATCACCAAGGCAATGGAACATTAAATTTAATTCATGCATGTTAGCTTTAGGCTTTATGAGAAGTAAGTATGATGCTTGCTTGTACTTAAAAAGGCCAAAACCTGATCTGAATGTCTATTGACTTTTGTATGTTGATGATATACTCATTATGAGTAATTCTAAAACTGAAGTAGAGAAGATGAAAAGGGATCTTAAAGCTAATTTTGACATGAAAGATTTAGGACTTGCTAAGAGAATCCTAGGCATAGACATAAAAAGAGATAGGAAGAACAGGAAAATGTTTTTGTCCCAGCATGATTACATTGTAAAAGTGCTTGATAAATTTTCCATGAACTGTTCTAGGCCTACTGCAGTGCCCTTAGGAGGGCACTTAATGCTAACTAAAGATGATTGTCCTAAGACTATAACTGAACGAGATAAAATGCTTAATATCCCCTATGATGTGGCTGTTGGATCAGTCATGTACTGTATGTTATGCACAAGGCCTGACTTGGCCTTTGGCATTTCAGTTCTAAGCAGGTTCATGTCTAACCCTGGTGAACCTCACTGGTTGGCCATTAAATACTTGCTTAGATACATGTGTGGAACTAAGTCTTTAGGTTTGGTTTATTCTGGTTATGGACTGAAATCTGAATTGTTTGGCTATGTTGACTCTGATTATGCTAGCAATAGGGATAATAGGAAGTCTACTTCTGGTTTGTTTTTTACTTGGTGTGGAAATTGCATTTCTTGGAAGGCTCAACTTCAGTCAGTTGTGGCACTCTCCTCAACTGAGGCAGAGTACATAGCTGCTACTGAAGCAGCCAAGGAAGCTTTATGGCTTAAAGGTTTATTGCTTGAACTTGAGAATGAATGCTATGTGCCTATTGTTTTTACTGATAGTCAAAGTGCATTGCATTTGTGCCATGATCCTGTTTACCATGAAAGAAGCAAGCATATAGATGTAAGGTTGCATTTCATAAGAGATAAGATTGAAATGAGAGAGTTTGAAGTAAAGAAAATCTTAGGTGACGTGAATCCTGCAGATTTTGGAACCAAAGTTGTGCCTACTAATAAGTTCAATTTTTGCACGGACTTCCTGCATATTGAAGAGGCTCAATGTGACCCTTAATGAAGGGTTGGACCAATGAAGCTTGGGTATGATCCTCCCAATGATCCAATGTTGCAATCAATTAGATTAGGTACTCAGCACATCTAGATTATGAGGGCAATTGTTAGAATAGTTTAGGTAATCTAGCCTATTTGAGTCCCTAAGCCTCATGCCATTGCTGCTTGAAGACTCAAGACGAAAAGCTGAAGATTTGAAGCTGGTCCCGTTACAGGGTCGTCTGGCCCGTTACAGAGGGTTGTGACAGCTGTAACGGGAAGTGCCAATATCTCTGTTTCTTCTCCAGCCCTTGACAGCAGTTACAACCTTCTCAGCCCGTTACCTTCAGCCGTTACAAGCAAAGCAGCGTCGTTTTGACGCAAAGGCAGAGTTCGTTTAATGGAGCGGCGTCGTTTGGCTTGGCGCGAGAGTTCGTTACTTCGGTTACGATTGAAAACGTCAGCGTTTGGACAACGCGGGTTTCTGAGTTTATAAGGCATTCAATTTGGGGTTTTGGGTTAGTCGAGCAACCCAGAAAAATGAGAGAGACGACCGAGTGATTTCAAGAGCGAGGAGTCGATTCCGTTTGAGAGCAGTCCATTGAGAGTTCGTCGGACGTCTTCGTCAGTCGTGGTTCATCGATTGTGGCGACTGTCGTTCTATTGGAGCTGTTCGCGTGGGTGGAGCAGCTGAGGATCAAAGACCATCGAGCGGGAGGATTGAAGTCTGTCCAGCGGTGGATTCTGAGCGTGTGGGACGTCTGCAACGTCACGCATCAACCCAGGGCTTCGGGAGGGGGCTCAATCCCTCCATACCCTAGTTTTCAGTTTCTTCGTTTCTTTTAGTCTAAACTTAGATCGATTGCCCAAACCGAACTCGTGCTGTTTGTACTTGATAACCTTGATTGCATATTGGATTGTTGGGATCGGATCTCCCCGAGTTGAGGTCCCGTGGAGTAGGGTTTACCCGAACCACATTAAAAGTCTTGTGTGCTCCCTTTACTTTCTTGTTTGTGTTTGAACCTTACTTGAATTGAGCTTAAAGATTGCATGAAACTTGACTTAAAATATATTACAATCATGATCAAGAGGTGTAGAATTTTGTCCTCTGTCAACATGTGATGCCACTCGTGATGAATAACCTTGACTTCTTTTATTCTGTTTTCCCTTATACCAATCCGAATAACCTATTATCTCAAAGCACTCCTCAAACAGATGTCCTGTTTTGTAGCAATGGCTACACAACTTCTTCTCTACCAACTTACCTTTTGAATTGTCCCTTTTTTCTAAATAACCCGCACGATGATTAGTATTTCCTTTCGCCCCAATACCATCCATGAAAGCCATTGATTCTGGTACAGTTGAACCTATTTGCTTTTGCTTTTCCACTTGCAAAACTGTGTAGTAAGCCTTACTCACACTTGGCAGGGGATCAGATGATAATATTTGACTTTTAACCGAGTCATATTCACCATTTAGATTAGCTAGGAACTGCATCAGCTTATCTTGGCTTTCTAATTCTTTCATTCTGTCAAGCACTCTACAGGTACACTTTCCCAAAGCACCACAAGTACAAGCAGGAACTCCATTCATATACTGCAATTCATCCCAACACTTCTTTAATTTTGAATAATAGGTCGTAACTGAAAGATTACCTTGCATCGTACGCATTATTTCTAATTTGAGCTGGAACACCATCGGAGCATTACTTTGGCTATATCTCTCCAAAATTTCCATCCGGAAATCATTAGCACAACCTGTGTAAACAAAAGTGCTAGATAACTCCGGCGTCATGGAATTGACAAGCCAGCAAGCCACCATTCCATCTGCTCGACTCCATCTCGCAAAATCTGATGAATCCTCCTTTGGGTTTTTACTGTGCCGTCGAGAAATCCCAACTTCAATTTTGTTGACAGCGCCATTCTAATTTGTCCGCTCCAGGCGAAAAAATTAGTTCCATCAAAATGCATTGTAGTCAACTGAGTCCCTGGGTTATCCGAATGAGATAAACTCAAAGGATCTGATTGTAACGCCCCTTGAGTTTGCGTCATTTGTGCAAACTTAGCGAGTAGCTGCAAATTTGCGTTTTGCGAATCTGCTTCTTCGGCCATCGTTACAAAATGATAAATCCTTTGAGATCGATTCCCTTCTTACTCGCTTAATTTACGAAGCCCTGATACCATCTAGAGGATCGAACGAGTATTCATATTCTAGAAGAAGAAAACAAAAGTAAGAAATATGAAGTTTCAGGAGTAATTGTCATATGTTTTATTGCAATCAACTTTACATATATAGTACTTGATTTAAGTTGTTGATCCGACTTCTGCCTTTCTATTTCTCGACTCATGGCTTTCTATATCTCATAATTAATGACAAAATACCAAGCCACTCTATACGTACTTCTCTGCTTATGAGCGATCATAATGTTGTTCCGAAGAAAATATTGTACAAGGTATTGAATCCAATAGATTTATGATGGAAACTAAGCATTATAATCTGTTCCACAAGTCATGAGGTGTTACAGTATGATCCGAAGAGAATAATGTGGCCAGATCGCAGTTGAAAATTTTCACACCAGCAAACACTAATGTTTTTTCTTAAAAATGATCCCCATTCTACATCGAGTAATTTGGCAAAGCCTGAGGTAGCTGAGCTATCATCTAGTATATATAGCTCATATATATGTATTATCTAGTACATTTTTTTTAATTATATTGAAGAGCATGTCACATTTTGAACTCCTCTCATCCATGTTTAGACTTCGGAAATATATTTTCATTCTCAGCACCATTACAACAACAATCATGTAAGCTGACACAACTAATCCACACCAAAGCGGGACAAATCACACGGTCCAAACCTCTGGGTGGGACAAGAACCAAGCTTATGCACCTTAATGTGGGATGACAACAAGCCTCCACACATATTTTTGGAAGAAAATTGGATACGTGAGATATGAATCCTTGACTTTGTGATTACAAGGCAAGAGTTTTGTTGAACATCAGATTTGAACTTCACTACGCCATTTGGTCGCTTATGTAACATATTTTGAGACAGTGACATAAGAGCCAGTCGCATAAGTATCCTTAGGTGACTGAGTAATACAGGTCTGTGACACAACAAACTTAATACGACTATATCTTATGTCGCACACATAAGTTAGTTACATAAGGAAACTTACGCGACTGGATCTTAAGTCACATGACTAACTCCGTTACTTAAAGTATATTAGACGACACAATCTTAGGTCACATGACTAACTCTGTTACTTAAAGGATCTTATACGACTCCATCTTATGTAACTGAACCGATGTAAGACGTATAAGTGCCACATACGATATCCGGATTTGAAAATCGTTGACTGTACGGGAGTTGACCATGCCTTACCCGCATTAAAGAAGATAGGTGCAGCAATTAGTGTCGTAAGCGACTGATATATTCAAAGTGGGTCGCATAAGTGAACCGCATTAAATGAACGAAGATCAACTTCATCACCCACTTTTTCTTACTCCTTTTCTCTGGTTCTTCTCACCCACGGCTGAAACCATCTTTGGAGCTCCATAGCCGGCGAAAACATTCAGGTATGCACACAAATTGTAATTTGAGTTCGTTTTTGGTAGTGATTAATATGTTTGGCATTCGTTTTTGTAATTTCATGAGTTCGTATTTGCTTGGCATAATATATAAATTCCATCATGTTCCTCCTCTATAGCTCCTAGCCGTGCTTGAGCTTGAGACGATGCATTCACAGTGATTAATGTTTTGTGTTTATTGTTTATGAAGGTGGTTTTGAACATGGATACAAGTTGGATGGGTTTAGAAAGGGGTGATCAACGATACATTAAAGGGATTGTTGAGTTTTGTGATTTTGCTAAACAAAATGGAGAAAATACCCACTTATGTCCTTGCAGAAGATGCTTGTTGGTTAGAGGACGAATTCCATCAAAAGAGATGTTTGTGCATTTGATCAATTATGGGTTTATGAATGGTTACACTACTTGGACATCACATGGTGAACAGAGTAACGAACTTTCAGCGTTCACATTGAGACAACAATGGATTGTAGATCAGAATCATAGAGAATCAAGTAGTGGTGGGACGATGCATCATGATCAAACAAACCCAACCATAGAGATGATTGAAGATCAGTTTCGTTTTAGACATTTGGATGAAGAGGATGATAATATGAATATGAATTCTTTTGATGAAGATTCAGGGAGTTGGAGGGCTTATGAAAGCTATCACAATCTTATAGGCGAAGGACAAACTCCTCTGTACAGAAATTGTGAGAAATATGTTCTTGAAACAATTCTGAGGGCAATGCAAATGAAAGTGGAGAGTCGACTGTCGGACTAAGGGTTTAACAAAATGCTGAAAATCATGAAAGAAATTCTTCCTCACGATAACATCTACCCTGGTTCTTATAAAGATGTTAAAAAAGTTTTGAAGAGCATTGGTTTGGGTTATGAGACCATCCATGCTTGCGAGCATGGATGTATATTATACTACAAAGAGTTTCAAGATCATGTTATTTGCCCAGTATGTGGTGAGCCAAGATACGCGCAACATGGCAGTAGAAGCGACGTTCCAAAGAAGACGGTGAAGTATTTCCCTTTGACTCCAAGATTGCAGCGCTTGTATATGACACCACACACTGCAGAGCAAATGCAATGGCACGCTGTAAGAAAGGTTAATGTCGATGAGTATATTCGACACCCTGCAGATGGGGAATCATGGAAAACATTTGACAAGGACTATCCTGAATTTGCAAGTGAGATTAGAATTGTGAGACTTGGATTAGCAACTGACGGTTTTAATCCTTTTGGAGCATCAGGCCTCTCTCACAGCACATGGCCTATTGTTCTTATTCCTTACAATTTGCCACCCCATATATGTATGAATAAGGAGATGAACATACTATGTATGTTGATTTCGGGACCGAAGTCTCATGGAAAGTGCTTAAATGTTTTTATGCGGCCTCTTATTGATGAGTTGAAGGAGTTATGGGAACAAGGTGTTTGTACCTATGACCGACATGATGGGTCATCCTTCACTATGAAAGCAGCTATTTTGTGGACTATTAGTGACTTCCCAGATCTAGGGATGTTGGGAGGCCTTAAGACAAAAGGGTACAAAGAATGTCCTTTATGTCTAGATGAAATTGATGCCACCCATCTTTTTGGAAGGATGTCATATCAGGGACACCGAAGATGGCTACCAAAAGATCATTCATTCTTGGAGGTTTGCAGCAAATAGATTTAATGGGAAGGTTGAGTCTAGGGATCCACCAAAATTGCTATCGGGACCTGAAGTATTTCATCAGATTATGTGTCATGAATACCCCACTTTGAGCTTACATCCACAGTTTAAGCCAAGAGCTACAAGTGAGAAGCTTTGTTGGACACATGTGTCTTCATTTTACGAGTTACCTTATTGGCATACATTGATTCAGCCATACTCACTTGATGTGATGCATATTGAGAAGAACGTTTTTGATAATATAATTGGCACGATTCTTGGACTTGAAGGGAAGACCAAGGATGATATAAAGGCAAGAAAAGGGTTGGAAGAGCTAGGGGTAAGAAGAAAGTTGTGGTTTAAGCCAACAACCTCTGGGACTTTGAGAAAAGAGAAGGTGAATAAGGCACCTTACACTGTCACTCCGAGTGAGAAGTTGGAGATCTTAGAACTGATCAAAGATGTTAAGTATCCATCTGGATATGCAGGAACCTTAAAGAATAAGATTAATCTCGACGACAAAAAGTTTATAGGCTTGAAGACACATGACTGTCACGTTATGTTACAGCGGTTGTTGCCTGTTTGTATTAGACCTTATTTACCCCCGAATGTAATTAGCCCTCTTATAGCACTGTCGCACTGGTTACAGAGACTCTGTTGCAGAGAGTTTGAAAAGGAAGAGGTGCATCGACTGAAGGTCGACATAGTTCACATTTTGTGTCAGTTAGAGCGCATTTTTCCACCGTCTTTCTTCACAATTATGGTACATCTCATGGTCCACTTACCGGATCAGATTTTGCTTAAGGGCCCGGTACACTATAATTGGATGTACCCCAAGGAAAGGTAATTTATTTACATTTTAGACATATATATAGTTATGTGTGTTACTAATTTAAATGTACTTTATTTTTATTGCATGCAGCTTGGTCAATACAAGAAGTACGTGAGGAACACGCGGTCTCCGGAAGGTTGCATTGCTGAGCAGTATGTGGCCCAAGAATGTGTAATGTATTGCAAACTGTACATGGGGGAAATTGGGGACAAATCAGATCATGAGGAGGTTGAGGAAGATTATTGGAACATATCAGTTGTTTCACACATCATAAAGCCTATGGGTTACCTTAGAAGGATGCAGTTCGACAACAATGCCATCGATGTCATGCACTGGTGTGTCATGGAGAATTGTGAGGAGGCCAGAGAGTATATTAACAGACATGTTGACATTTTCCATCGTACAAATCCTAATGGTGACAATGATTCAAGAATGATGATTTCCATTCACATTTGCTTGATTTGGTAAGCACTTGTCAATAATATTTGTTGAATGCTACGTTTACCTATGTACAGATCCGTAATGAATTAATTACCTATGTACAGATGGTTGAATTAAGCAATGAAGGAGATGCCTCATATTCCAAAGAGCTTCACATCCTTGCTTGCAAACCACAGTTTCATTATTGTTACACACAATGTATCGTGAATGGCCTAAAATTTGTTGTTTGGGATAGGGACCAAGGTTTGAAGACCCAAAATAGTGGAGTTATGGTTCTAGCCGGTAAGAAACTATATTTTCTAAATGTTAAGTCGTACATGTTGTGGGCATTTCATTCGTTTAAAATAATCCGATATTTTATTACCTTTTCAGGAAACGTTAAGTACTACGGGGTTCTTCAAAAGATCATCGAACATAAGTATGCTGAAGGACTACCGGTAATCATCTTCCAATGCAAGTGGTTTAACACCGATCCGATAGAGGGAAATATTAAGGTGGACCATGGAATAATCTCGATTGACACTTCATCCACTTGGTATAATGATGCTCCTTATTGTCTTGCAAAACATGCACAATAAGTGTTCTATGTGGAAGATCCAAAATTCGGAGATAATTGGAAAGTTGTCAATGTCGTTGCTCAAAGAGGTACTTCTAGCAGTTCTTGCATAGCTCGGAATGATGAAAGTACACAAGTTCTAGACGAAGCGTACCAAGAAGATGATATAACAAACATACCCACAGTATACATGTACAATGATATTGATCATGAAGATGAATATGACGAAGGGTTGGAGCTGCCAAGAACAAATCCTGCTTTATACTATGACTTCGACATACAAACTGATCATGATGCTGATGTGGAGGATGAAGATGATGAAGAAGGTGATTTTCAAGAAGATGAAGAAAGTGAAGTAGAAGAATACCAAAGTGATCATGAGGGAAGTGATGAAGTTGATGATGAGGAGTATGGGGATGATCTATCTGATTAGTCAATGTGCTTCAGTATATTTTGGATGTGTAAGTTATGAATGTTTTATGTTTCGTGGTGTAAGGATTGATAGATGTATTTTGTATTTTGAAGGAATCTGTTTGAACTTAGGCAACTGAGTTTATACAAATCAGTCACTTATGAGACCTGCAGTATTTGGTGGGAATATTATTTACCTGGGCGGGACTTCTGAAATTTTTTTCCGAAACTATAATTTTCAAATTCTGAAGTAACAAACTTATGTTACTGATATAGTTGCTCCGTCGCCTAAGGATAACCTGCATCTAATCCGTACACGTTTCCTACACAGTTCGACGTGTTGGGCGGTAAACAACAATGTCTCATTTTACTTAGGGTTTTCACCCATCTTCTTCTCATTCCACACATACTGCCGCATCTCTCTCCACTTTACCATCTTCGATCAGTCTCTCCGCGCGCCAATGCCTCCGAAGAAGAAGACCCTCGGGGATGTCGTCAAAGCCTGCAGCAACCGTCCAATGAAGTTGCGTTCGCCTGCTAAGAGGAAGCCGGCCAAGGTACACACGCCAGAGGCGGCAGCGAAGAGAGGAGCGGTGACGAAGACGATGAACCTTGCGGAGGTGGTGACGAAGACGAAAGCTGCCAAACCACAGAAACTGCCGCACAAGGAGGCCACTGCACCTGCTGAGACTGCAACGACTGATCCGTCGCGCATGGAGGCCACTACTCTTAATAAGAAAAGTAAATCCATCCAACTCCAACTCCGTCGAAGCCCTAGATGTTCCTCGAAGCTCCGAGTACACAAACCTACCCGTACACTTAGTTCTGCGTCCCGACCGCCCCGTTCAACTCATTCCTCCCCATATCCATCCTTTACACCCTCCCTTGCATCTACTGACAAAGAATCGAATGCCATAGATAAAGACCCTGTTGGTGAAGACTCTGTTGATGAAGACCCTGCTGATGACGAAGTCCATGTTGATGAGGACCCTGTTGATGAAGACCACCATGTTGAAGAAGACCACCATGTTGATGAAGACCCTCTTGATAAAGACCTTGATGATGAAGGCCCTCATGCTATTGTTGATGATGAGGACATTGAAGCAATGGTTACTGATGAACCGGTTGAAGAACCCTTGAGCATCCGTTGCAAGAAGTCCAAATGCACTGGTAATATTATGCATTTTACTTCAAAATTTCATTTTATGCTGCTGTTTTGATGAATTAGTCCGTTATTGTTTCATATTGGTATGTATTTTGATATTGGTTTGTGATTCAAATGTCACAGAAACTGTTGATGAATGTGAACCTGGCAAGAAGCGAAAGCGCCATGGTGTGGTTTCTGGCGCCAAGATAGCAGACTTGGTCCACAGGCTCGGGACCAGGATCAAAATGGAATGCACTGTAGAGGCTAATGGGCCTGTTAGTGTGAAGATTCACAGCATGGTGACTCATCAGATTGGGAGTTGTGTAAGGGAGAAAGTGCCAATTGTAGCCTCAACATATACCGAACTGGACCCCAAGCACTGGGACATAGTCGGCAATTACCTAAGCATGAGTTTAATTAGTTTAGTAATAATTAAGCATTACTATCGAACTCTTTGTTTACAGAGGGTGTATACTTACATGTTTACTTTAATGTTTTTTTGTAGACACATTTCTTCCTACCCAAGGATGACACTTTTCTCTGGGAGTTTATAACAAGGACAGCCAACAGTCGCTATAAAGATTGGAAATCAGATTGCCGCTCTCACTATTTGGCCCATGGAGAGAAGACCCCCAAGGAGTTCATGCATAGAAAGGATGAGTGGAAATGGCTTGTGCAGCACTTTCAGGAGCCTGGTCAGCAGATTATGTTTTGTAACTTATCCTTTACTCTTTTAAAAAAAATTAACTTCACTATTTTTTGTCTTACTAATTGTTCCTTTGTTATATAGGCCATATCTGCAAGAATGAAAGATGCTAGGCTCAAAAAAATGAACCATCATTCTGGTAAAACTCCATTTTGCATCCGAGCATTAAAGCATCTGGAAAAGGGACACAAAGCGCCCTATGTTGCTGCGTATGAGGAGGTTTATTCACAGGAGGCTGAAAGCGGTCCTTTAGTGGTAACTTAGTCAATCCTGTTGTACAATTTTAAAGTGTTAATGCCACATATTTTATACTAGGACTAATTTCAAGTGTTTCACTGAAAATGGATTGGTGTTCTGTAATGTCACTATCTATTTTGTTTTATGTTATGTGTTGGTTATGAATTTTAATGTTATGTGGTTTTATCATATTATTAATATATATCATGTTATTTGTTCATGAAGATGAAAGTTTATAACTATATTTAAGTATTTGGTTTCTTTACGCAACAAATGTTCTTTTTTTTAAAAATTGTTTTCTAATTTTACATAGGAGCAAATGTGTGCCGAAGTCAAGTTGCTCACCCATAACCATGACCCTGATTCTGATGACCCGGACAGCGTTGTTGCTGATGATGAAGCCCTTCCAATAGACAAACAACTGGAAATTATTTATAAGGTTGTTGGGCAAAAGAAAGGGACTCAAGTGTCCGGTGTAGGTGGTAATATAAGGAGGCCTCCTCGCCTAGAGGCGGTGCGTCTAACCACATGCTGAAGGAAGAGCTCTTAAAGGCAAAAGAAGAGGCTGTCAGAAGGGATGCTGTGGTTGAGCATCGGCTAAAGGCACTTGAAGAAATGGTCCGACAGGGAGTGGGGGTTGCTGGGCATGGATGCAATGTCTCTGATGGTGCGAGCTTTGATATGGGTGTCTCCTAGTTTTGTGCATGCTTGACATTTGAAACTAAACTTTTGTGTAATGTTTTGTGTTGCTCGTTGAACTTGTTATCCTTTTTGGTGCTGGAAAAACTGTTTCTAGCATTATTGTGTAACAATTTAGACCATTTGCTAAAACAGGTGGTTTCGGAATGTACGTGAATTTGTAAAATACTTCGTTGTTCTTACACGACTGCAAGCTAGTACAATACTATGGTGATATAAAACTTATGCGACAGAAAAAATCATATTAACTATACTTAAACGACTCATTCTAACAAAAAATTTACCTTACGCGTCACGTTGTACTACCAATAAAAAACCATAAAGCGACTGACATTGTACAAGAATTACTTAGGCGTCAGACATATTAAAGTAATTCGTGGTCTGCAATTGACACTCATATATCCTAACGCGACTGATGTACCTCCTTGCGCGGCTGTCGTATGTTTGTCACTTAACGTATGTTATACGACTGATGTACATTAGTCAGTCGTAAGTTCACTTATGTCGCATCCGTAATACGACTAAGCCTTATGTCACTGACTACAATCGCATAAGACCTTATGCGACTGAAAAAGTCCTTGCACGACTATTTTAGGTCAGTAACATAAGCGACAAAATGGCGTAGTGCTTCTAATCTTCATCTTTATTAAATGACTTGTATACTTTTATTCATCCTTTATTTCCAGATCCTACATATATTGTGCTTGTACTAAACTCTCCAAGTGTTTTATAGAAACACTTTTCATATGAGTATTATGTAGGACATCTTTTAATACTATTGAAGCGCATGTCACATTTCGAACTCCTCTCATCCATGTTTAGACTTTGGCAATATATTTCCATTCTCAGCACAACCTTCTACAACTCAACTATCTTCCATTTTGAAACGTCAACACCATTACAGTAAAAATCCTGCAAGCCGACACAACTAATTCACACCAAAGCGGGACAAATCACACGGTCCATACCGCTAAGGTGGGACAAGAACCAAACTTATGCACTTCAATGTGAGATGACAACAAGCCTCCACACATAATTTTGGAAGAAAATTGGATAGGTGAGATATGAATTATGAATCCTTGACTTCGTGATTACAAGGCAAGAGTTCTGTTGAACATCAGATCTGAACATCAGAGCTACGATTACAGTTCAATAGAATAAAATTGAAAGTTCAAATTAAAAGTGACTGATTTCTAAAAGTAATATTTCAGAAATAGGTTTGTTTGGTTGGGTTAGATGTGATTGTTATTTTTTTATTAATTAAATTTCACTACGATAGACAAAAAATGGATATCCCAAACTTACGTCATAAGATTTGTCTAGAAAAATTTAAACTATCAATTTCTTGATCATTTAATTAAGACTATGTCATTGTTAAGTTAAATAGGAGTTACATGCTCTAAATCCATGAAACTAACAGTCGTCCCTCCTTAGGGCGTGGATGTGGCTCAGTGGAGAGCAGTCCCCCGGTGCTCAAAGCAGCCCGGATTCGAAGTCCCTATCCCACATTAACACAACACTAACTAACTAACTCCAATAAAAAAACAGTCGTCACTCCTTAGTTGTAAACCTTGTAAATCCACGATGTTAGCATCTCACTTATAGTTAATTGCGATCCGCATGTGGGGTTGTAGTCGAGTTGGCTCACCACTTGGCTTCATAATCAAGTGGTCATGAGTTCAACTCCCCACAAATGCACCATTCCCACCAATATTTGGTGAGGAATTTCCTCCCTTTTCAGGAGGTGCTCCCCTCTCATTGCAGGAGGTGCTCGAGGTGGCTTCGCCTTCACCACGACTCTGAAGAAAGGCTTCGCCCGTGAGGTAGTTGATTGCTCGGAGATATGCTTCGAAGTGGATGAGTAAAGACGCCGCAAGGCTTGCGCATCAATGGAGATTAATAAACTAGATTAGCTTGAGAATTTCAATAGTCTTGTACAATACATGTATACATCCCACACACAAAATAGTTAATTGCGATCCAATTCGTATAATGATGATAATCCAAATATTGAGAAAAGATCACATGAGAAGTGTATGTTACGGTGAGAAATGAGAATTAATATCAGTCTTTAAATTACACATCTAACGGTTGTAAATAAACAGTAATTTTGACATTTAATTAAAGGGTTAATTACAAAAAGGTTACCTGGACTATCATGTCGTTTCAAATCGCAGCCTGGACTATTCCGATTTTCATTTTAGTGTTTTTGGACTTAATTGCAAAAAAAATAAAGTAACGGTTTTTGTCAAATTATTTTGTAAACATGTGGTTTGGCTTGTTAGACAATATTAAATTAGATGTAGCATTTGTTTTTAAATAAAATAATAATAAATGTGGCATTTATTTTTTTGCAATTTAGTCCAAAAACACTAAAATGAAAATTGAAATAGTCCAGGCCGCGATTTGAAACGACGTGGTAGTCCAGGTAGTCTTTTTGTAATTAACCCTTAATTAAATTAAAATGAATGCATGAAGGGTATTTTGGACAGAAAAACACAATTGTGTAAATTGAATCCTTTTTTTTCGCCAGAATTGATCTCGTCCAATCTGCATTCATCCTCGCAGACCGGACTGGCGACGCAGATCTGAGTTATAGAGCAATCCCTCGTACTCGATCCGAATTTAATCTCACAATCCCTCGTACTCGATCTCGATTTCGGTTTTCGATTTTACACGTCTCTCGGTGTTCGATAGTATTGCTGCGCTTCCAGATTCTCTGCTCATTTGTTTCTCCCCTTTTTTGGATCGAAGATGTCGTACGCCTACCTTTTCAAGTATATAATCATCGGCGATACTGGTAATCGATTGCTTGATTCATTTCTCAGTTCGGTGTTTCCATTTTGTGTGTTGCGATCGGGGTTGGTTTGCAGATGTGTTAGGTCTCTGCTTGTGTGAAATTTTTGATATGTTGGGAACTTAATTCGACGACTGTCGAAATTCAATCGGATTGAATGGGTTGGAAAATTCATAAGATGTGAATTTTCAATGTGTTTTGATTTTCAATGATCATTTAGGAATCATTTTTAGACGATATTCTTTTCCTTCGCATTTGAGCATTTCAGCCTGTACATGATTTGACGATTGGTGTTGAGTTTGGAGCTAGAATGATTACAATAGATAACAAGCCCTATATCAGATGCCGTTGTTGTTGTCTTAAGGGCCCAGCAGGTAATATGACACTATTTCAATTTTTCATATCTTTCACTTTTGAACTAGATGTCTAATTGACTCATAGTTACATATACGAACATGTTTTGTTGTTGAAAGATCATTCTTAACTACTTTCTGTTAATTGGTAAACGTCATTGTAGTATAATAGTACTCACACACTAGAAGCTTTGATTGCTATTATAGAAATAGATAGTCTCCATCTTCATAGTGAAAGAGTTCATCTTGAGCAAAAAACATGTCTTCTCTTATTAGTTTTGTTAATGTTTTGATACAGGTCATTCGCTGCACTAGTTTGTTCTCTGGTTATATGGATAAAGGTTGCCTTATTATCTTTATACACTCGTGGTAAACTGAATTCTTTTGAACAAATGAGCTAATTATTTTCTCTTGGAGTTTCCAACTATGTCATGTAGATTGTAATATTTGGTGGTTAATTTCACTGTGTTATCTTTTGTGCAGAGTAATAATGAAAAGCTGTTGAAAAACCCGTACCTTCAAATTCGTGGCATAGTTCAGTTGTTGAATGAATGATAAAGTCATGTGAACGTGTGTGACTGCTGATGAATTGTGCAAAGCTTGGAAGACCAGGAGTTTGGTGAAGATTTGATTGCACTAGCTAAATGTTAATCTGAAACCTCAACATATGTGCAGCTACGATTTTTTGTACAAATCCACGAATGTTATATACATCAGTTACGAATTTATGTACAAATCTACGAATGTTATATACACAAAAGTTACGAATGATAATTGAATCAAAATACGTAACATAATATTCGTAGCAATTACATACAATATTTATAGCAATTATATACAATATTTGTAGCAATTCATACAATATTCGTAGCATATTATTCGTAGCTTTTCAAATGATAATTCGTTTGTGCCTGTGATACCTGAATGTTCATTACAGTACGAATGATGCATAAGAGATACGAATAATAGTTTAAAAAGATGCAGACTTAAAAAATTACCAATAATAGTTTTGAATTCTACAATATTCATAGCAATTACATACAATATTCGTAGCATATTATTCTTAGCTTTCAAATGATAATTTGTAGCATCTCAAGTGAGTCGAAAAATCTACAAATCTACGAATGTTATATACAGAAGCTACGATTTTTATGTACAAATCATTGTTGTTGGTGTTTTTTCCAATTTCATCACCGAAACGCTCGGATAGTCTCTTCTTCCATCACTTGGGGATGTTACAGGAGCTATGTCGAGATTTTTTCGGCGTCTAGACTTCAGATGCTCGCACAACACTGCTTGGGTGGATTGGAGTATTTCCACGCGAAGGCAGCATAAACCTCGGCGTTGAAGCCAATCTCGTCACCATTCTCATTTGTGCCAAAACCCCTTGGTTTCCCAAAAACAATTCCTGCCATTGTAAACTCTGCTTTAGTATAAAGTAAATGCAATGGATCAAATAAATATCAGCCTTTAAATTAGAAGTGTATATTTGCAGAATACAAAAGAGTACACAGATGAACATATCATGTTTATAAGTAATTGATCACTACAACAACAACAATTCTGAAACTACAGACATTGTTAAATCACATAGTACAAATAATGCGTGCTAAACTACGAATAAATGCAGGAATCCTACTACGAATAATGTGTGCTACACTACGAACAATAATAAAAAGTAATTAAACTAGTTGAAATAATTCATAAGGTACTCAGTTGAAATAATTCATAAGAAACTCAAACTACGAATTAAGTGTGCTAAACTACGAATAAATGCAGGAATCCTACTACGAACAATAAAAGCTACGAATGATAATTACAGGAATGTAGTGATCTAGTCTTTCAGATGCTCGCACAACACTGCTTCGGTGGATTGGAGTATTTCCACGCGAAGGCAGCATAAACCTCGGTGTTGAAGCCAATCTCGTCACCATTCTCATTTGTGCCAAAACCCCTTGGTTTCCCAAAATAAATTCCTGCCATTGTAAACACTGATTTAGTATAAAGTAAATGCAATGGATCAAATAAATATCAGCCTTTTAATTAGAAGTGTATATTTGCAGAATACAAAAGAGTACACAGATGAACATATCCTGTTTATAAGTCATTGATCACTACAACAACAACAATCCCGAAACTACAGACACTGTTAAATCACATAGTACAAATAATGCGTGCTAAACTACGAATAAATGCAGGAATCCTACAACAAATAATGTGTGCTACACTACGAACAATAATAAAAAGTAATTAAACCAGTTGAAATAATTCATAAGGAACTCAGTTGAAATAATTCACAAGAAACTCAGACTACGAATTAAATGTGCTAAACTACGAATAATTACAGGAATCCTACTACGAACAATAAAAGCTACGAATGATAATTACAAGAATGTAGTGATCTAGTCTTTCAGATGCTCGCACAACACTGCTTCGGTGGATTGGAGTATTTCCACGCGAAGGCAGCATAAACCTCGGTGTGGAAGCCAATCTCGTCACCATTCTCATTTGTGCCAAAACCCCTTGGTTTCCCAAAATAAATTCCTGCCATTGTAAACACTGCTTTAGTAAAAAGTAAATGCAATGGATCAAATAAATATCAGCCTTTAAATTAGAAGTGTATATTTGCAGAATACGAAAGAGTACACAGCTGAACATATTCTGTTTATAAGTCATTGATCACTACAACAACAACAATCCTGAAACTACAGACACTGTTAAATCACATAGTACAAATAATGCGTGCTAAACTACGAATAAATGCAGGAATCCTACTACGAATAATGTGTGCTACACTACGAACAATAATAAAAAGTAATTAAACGAGTTGAAATAATTCATAAGGAACTCAGTTGAAATAATTCATAAGAAACTCAGACTACGAATTAAGTGTGCTAAACTACGAATAAATGCAGGAATCCTACTACGAATAATGTGTGCTACACTACGAACAATAATAAAAAGTAATTAAATCAGTTGAAATAATTCATAAGGAACTCAGTTGAACACCAGTACGAATAACCTGTGTTCAATACGAACAATAATAAAAAGTAATTAAATCACATACGATCGATGTGTGTGAAATACGAAGATAAGCCATGTTCAGTCGATTTCCTTGTAACCCTAAAATAAAATTGAAGATTTCTGAATCGTAAAGTTTGTAACCCAGATACGATTGAATTATGTAACCGCTTACCGTAGATGTGGTCGCCCTCTTTGGCCCTTGTAGTCTTATTCTTCGTTTCGTCAGTCATGGCGCCGTCGATCGTCGTCGATGCGTCGTAGAAGTCGCGGTCTGTCGTCGTCGTCTATCGTCGCTTCTCGCGGAATGAATCGATTAAGATCCCGGTTTTGCCCTTTAAATCTATAATTAATCGTTTTAATTCTATTTTTGGATGATTCTCACGGGAATTGAACTCTCCAAATATTATAATAATACAGCCCCGAAAATGAAATAAACAACTACCAAATCACCGACACGCACTTTTGAAAACTTACAAACCCATCCCCCATAAATCACGACGCGAAAACTGCTTCACTTCAACCATTAAAACGAAGTAATTCACACTCTTCTCTTCTCTTCTCCGCTCCAAACTCCTCCTTCTCAGATTTGCAGCAATGGCGTCCGCTAACGACACCTCCACCACCAGATCCGACTCCGCACCGCCAACCAACGGCGTAAACGCCACCTCAAAGCGCAGAATCGCGCTGATCACCGGCATCACCGGTCAGGACGGATCCTACCTCACCGAATTTCTTCTAAACAAGGGATACGACGTCCACGGCCTCATTCGTCGATCCTCCAATTTCAACACGCAGCGGATCAATCACATCTACATCGATCCGCATAACGCTCACAAAGCGCGCATGAAACTCCATTACGCCGATCTCTCCGACGCCTCCTCCCTCCGCCGCTGGCTCGACGTTATAGCGCCTGACGAGATCTACAATCTCGCTGCTCAATCGCATGTCGCTGTCTCGTTTGAGATCCCGGATTATACTGCTGATGTCGTCGCTACTGGCGCGCTCAGGCTTCTGGAAGCGCTGCGGTCTCATATCGCGGATTCCGGGAGGGAGGATATAAGGTATTACCAGGCTGGATCGTCTGAGATGTTTGGAGCCACGCCGCCTCCGCAGTCGGAGACGACGCCGTTTCATCCGAGGTCTCCGTACGCGGCGTCCAAAGTGGCTGCGCATTGGTACACTGTTAACTACAGGGAGGCTTATGGACTTTACGCTTGCAATGGGATCTTGTTCAACCATGAGTCGCCGAGGAGAGGGGAGAATTTCGTGACTAGGAAGATTACCAGGGCGGTTGGGAGGATTAAAATTGGACTGCAGAGTAAGCTGTTTTTGGGGAATTTGCAGGCGTCCAGAGATTGGGGATTTGCAGGAGATTATGTGGAGGCAATGTGGATGATGTTGCAGCAGGAGAAGCCTGATGATTATGTAGTGGCGACCGAGGAGTCACATACAGTAGAGGAATTCTTGGTGGAGGCATTTGGGTATGTGGGATTGAACTGGAAGGATCATGTTGTGATTGATAAGAGGTATTTCAGGCCTGCTGAGGTTGACAATTTGAAGGGAGATTCGAGTAAGGCGCGAAAGGTGCTGGGCTGGAAGCCTAAAGTTGGGTTTAAAGATTTGGTGAAGATGATGGTTGACGAGGATGTTGAATTGGCCAAAAGGGAGAAGGTGCTTGTTGATGCTGGATACATGGATGCCCAGCAGCAGCCATAATAAGGTTTCATTTGCTACTGCTACTTTCATATCAGATGTTTCATTACATTAGCAGCTGATATAGTTTACTTTGGCTACTTGAGTGCTCACTTTTACTGTGTAAGCTCTAGTTTCTGCAATTTGATTCATTCAGTTCATGCGAGCTTATAAAGGTCCATCGGTTCACGACCGAAATTTTACGGTCCGTTCTGGTCCACGGTCCATATTTTTTAGAATTATCGGTTCACCGGTCCGGTTCATTTTTTACAAAAAAAAAATCCGATCCACTGGTATGGTCCGGTTAAAATATACTAGGGGTGGACAAAATCCGGCCCGACCGACGACCCGGCCTGACCCGGTCAGCTTAATGTCGGGTTAAACCCAACCCGGTATGAGTTTCGGGTCGAAACGTGATTACTGTTTGTGCATCTTGTAAATGAGGATGATTTAATTTTAGTTAATCAGTCATATAAAAATGAGGGAAATACTCTTCAGTCTTGACCATTTTCTCTAATAAGTATATATAAATGGGGTTCCTGCTGCAGGAGGCTTCTTACTATTCCTCAAGGCTGGCATGGATTGCTTGCCTGATTAGGGAAACTTTCATTCAGTACTCGAAACAATTAACTTCCTGAACAACAACATGCACTTGTTATGTTTCAAATAAAACTGAAAGCATGCTACCTAATGAAAATGATTAAGGGGCTATCTTAGTTACGCAAATTATTCCTCACTTGTCAGTCTCAGAGTATGTAACGGTTCATCTATTTTTATTATTGCAACTTTTAAGTTGTAAATATACCCTAACATACACTGTAACGTTTCCATTGCAGGTATTGAGTTTGAGTCGATCCACATGAATCCTTCTGTTATCTTTCGGATGTTATAGCTCCATAAAAGAGCTCATTCCAGTTATCTGGAAGTCCCGGATGCATAGATGTCCGCAATAAAAGCTTGATGTTCTCCCCTAAAATTATTAGGGTGCCCATCTTTTCGATATGGTGATAATAGAGTTACATTCAGTAGATACAGAGGCACTTTAACCCTTTCGAGTACTTGGTTTACCTCCCACTGCTGGCAGCCAGGCATAGGTTTTTAAGATGGATACGTAATGCCGAAAAATGGCAATATTTTTTTTTCCAAGCGTGATTTTGATGGCTGCCACCGTTTTCCATTTTGTCAAAAATGATATGGTAATTAAGAAACTACTTTTTCAATTCATAGCAATTTTCACTTGCAGCCCTTGTTGGAGGGATGGCTTGGAAGAACATTTTGATTTTCGAAGGATCAATGTTTTTGTGAACCCATCTGCCCCAAGTGGCCCGTCCTTTGTAATAGGCTATCAGTTTGTTCATGTCTTTGTACAACGTACTCTTATCATCCACACACACACAAAATTCATCCACGAAATTTCACCTGCAAAATGTTGGGGATTGTCTTTGAATATGGCCGTAAGAGAGTCTTCAATTCAGCAATGGTAGTGCAGAAAATTTGGACTGCTTCTTCTTCTTTGTTATAATGAGGATTCACTAAGGAATCGTATGAACTGGATATCACAATCGATCGCGTTGTTGCTTTCCGAATTCAATATTTCGACCCTGTGTTGTAGTCGAGGGTTGCACGAAACTTGAACGGGGATAATCAATTGGAACAATTTCTATTCTCGACTAAAGAATTAGAAATCAAACTTGAGTTTGAGTGTTTATGGAAATCAAGCAAGGTTTAGATTCAAGGAGTGATTCTCTATGAGAGTAATCCGATTTCTTCGTGCCCTCATACTGTCCACGACCTCCAATATATAGGAGATCAAAAGGGACAAAGAGCAGGTGTGTCTGAACAGAACAGCTGTGTCTGTCAAACGTCGCCGCGTTTTCCTTAAGCATTAGCGGGCGCTTTTTCCTTAAGCATTACGCTAATGCTTAAGGAAAATGCGCCCCTTAATGCTTCCTGAAAACGCGGTCAATTTCAGGAGCGTTTTCCCTTTACATTATCAGCCGCGTTTCGTTAAGACATTGTCGTAATGTCCAGTCAAAACGCGCCCCACATAATGTCAAGATAAAACGCGATCCGCACTGAGTTTTATACACAAAACTCACTCAACAGAAGTTCCAAACCTTTCATATCATTAGGGTATGCTACCCTAATATATTGTAATATTTATACTGGGTCCGAAAACCCTAAAATTACCAACAATCCTCCCCCATTTTAGGATTTCCTTTGTTTTCCACAAAAACTTTGTTTTTAAGTAAGTCACACATAAACAAAAATGTCGCAACGATTGAATTTTCGCTTAGTGTAGTTACACATTCAAAATACCCAGAAATCATGGTGCTCGTAACGTTTGAACCAATCGATCCATTTGGGTACCTCAAGATAACACACGCATGAGTTGCTTCACAAACTCTAAGTTCAACGTGACTCTTGATGGTCCTTGAGTCCTAATCCCTTCGTGAACGTATTGAGATTTAACCCGAATCTCATAAAGCGACCAGAAACTTTACGTTCATATAGGTAGATTCCTTAAGGGTAACACCACCCGATTATGCTCCTACAAACAGCACTTTGTTAAAGAACCTATTAAGAAGAGTCCCTCTTCAACCTATTACTTGTAGGTCATGAACACATACTTGGGGATGCATATTTGTGTTCATCAATCTTCTAGGAATGAGCTTTCCACATTGAATTCAGCTCTAACGCTAGTTAGATGTGAATTGGGTGTCTCATGCCTAGATGATTATATGGGTTTTAGTCCCATCCCCTTTACCGATTTTGATACCAAATCCCTAGCTAATCCCTTCGTCAAGTGATCTGCTAAATTTTGTTGTGACCTTACAAAATCCACTGATACCACCCCATGCGTAATGAGCTCTCTTACCGCACTATGTCTAACACCTAAGTGTCTAGACTTCCCATTGTATACATGGCTATATGCTTTAGCCAATGTTGCAGCGCTATCACAATGAATTGATATGGGTGATATCGGTTTTTCCCATAATGGAATCTCATGTATCAAGTTCTTTAGCCATTCAGCTTCCTTTGAAGCGGCGGCCAAAGCAACAAATTCAGATTCCATAGTGGAACTTGAGATGCATGTTTGCTTCTTGGAAGCCCATGAGATGGCACCTCCCCCAAGTAGAAATACCCATCCACTTGTGGAGGAATGATCCTCCTCATTCGAGATCCAACTTGCATCTGAATATCCTTCTATGATCGAAGGAAAATTCAAATATACAAGACCGAGGTTTATAGTCCCCTTAAGATACCTAAGGACCCTATGAATTACCTGCCAATGTTGCATACTAGGGTTACTAGTATATCGACTAATGAAATTAAATCCGCTGTTCAAGCAAGTGTTCAGGGTTGAGTTCGGACAGACCTTGAACTCTCTTCACAGCAGTTCAAGGTGCAGTTGAGACAGGTCTTGAACTCTATCCACAACAGTTCAGTAAACAGAATGAAAGACAGGAGCACACACAGATTGATAACCCAGTTCGGCTTCGCCTACTCTGGGGGGTTTCCCACACCCGAAAAAGGGACAACAAATCTTATTACGAGTTTAGGGTAACAGGAGGTCTTACTCTTACACAACACCTTGTTTGTAATGGCCTCACCACTAACACTTCGTCTCTCAGATTTGCAACCGAGGTTTGTAGCAACTCCCCTCGATCCCCTTCGTCCAGACCTACCGTCCGAACGTGCTCGACCTTCACTTGAAGCTCGGATGCTTTCCTTCGAAAGCTTGTTTGCCTTGGTTGTGTGCACTTGTACGATCGCTTCCAGGTAGTCTGAGTTGCACTTGCTAAGACTACTCTTACACCGATGAGTTTCCAGTAGGGAGAACTCAATCGGCTGTCGCTCCTCCTCCAATCAGTAGGATTTTCTCGTGTTTATTTTCTCAGCAGGAGCAACACTTAATCTGGACGCCCTAGCCTCCTTTTTATAGGCTTTAGAGAAGACAGATCCGGATCTGAATATCCTGATAATAAATCGGAGATACTTCAGAATATTTGCAGAATATTCAACCAAAACCAATCTCCGAAGATGACCTCTACGCCAAGCCACCCGACAACTTCTCAACCAATCTGCACAGATCTGATCCCGTATCTGATCTGTTGAGATGACTCCATGATTTGTTCCAATCAAGTACTCTCATCGAAATCTTCGGGGGATCCATATCTTTATTCAAATATTCAAGAGATATTCTCTTTCGAAGGATGATCCGATGGTCTTTAAAT
Source organism: Rhodiola kirilowii (assembly GCA_033675215.1). Classification (NCBI taxonomy): domain Eukaryota; kingdom Viridiplantae; phylum Streptophyta; class Magnoliopsida; order Saxifragales; family Crassulaceae; genus Rhodiola; species Rhodiola kirilowii. Next base: position 14,588,958 of record CM066193.1, on the reverse strand, counting down.
CTGGTAAGATAATCTTCGAATGATATCCTGAGTATCTGTTTCTTCATTGACCGACTTCAACCGAAAAGATCCTCAATCCCAGATCCTCAATCTTCAGAATCTTCTGAATCCAGATCATGCGTCTTCTGCACACTGTACTTCTGTTCCAGTGCGTGATTGAACTCTTCTTGAACTCTAGCTCGAACTGTCTAAAGCCGTTTTGCCAAAGCCATGCCATTCATGGGAACATCAATCTCCCCCTTGGCATTTTGGCAAAACAAATCAATACTTTAGACACAACTTGAGGAACCAGAACAGTTACCTCAAAACACTCCCCCTTTTTGCCACAAACTGGCAAGGGGTCCAGCCAAGCAAACCGTTCTCCTCGGCATCTGAAAAACTCATCAACTCCCCCTCGAGCATAGCCCAGGACAGTGACACATGCTGTGAGACTGTCAGACCATGGTGTCGCAGCAGTTGTTCGGCCTCCGGAAAGATCTCTACCTCCTTCAGTAGTTGACCACGTTCAACTCGGGACACCTTCTCACCAACAATACTCCTGATGGAAGACTTAGGTGCGTTCTTCCTGTTCAACCCGGGGTCCTTCAGATCATTCTTATGTCGACCCTTGAACAGCTTGTGATCAACAACCAACTTTACCGAAACACCTGATAGTCTGTCCTGGTCTGTCTTCAAAACTGGATGCTGATCAACAACCAACTTTACCAATTGATGTTCAGCTTGTAAAAGCGATGGGAAGATTATCTGGTGCAGAGACTTGGTAGATATGGCGTGTTCTGCATCTTTGGACGGTCCACAGTCAGATCAGTCTCCTTCAAGAGCTGAAAAATCTACTCTCCTTTGTACTTCTTCTCATCAAGCATCCTTTCAGGAAGGATCTTTCTTTTCTGCCCTGCTTTCCACTTGGCTGCTGCGACTGTACTGGCAAACCATACTTCATGCTTAGTCACTCCAGTTGGTACACTGGTCGAAACAGACCTTGGAACACTTCTCTTCCTTTTCATTGATGCACTTGCTCCCCCTGCATCTGTTCTCTTACCATCCGTCTTGGAGTTACTTCAGTCGAGCATGCTTGGATGACCGCTTTCTTCATTGGTCTCATCTTTTCGGACTTCTTGAGCTCAGCCAATGAGACTAAGTCCTGATTGACCTCACAATCTCCATTATCTGGTGTCTCCAGATCAGCTTCTTGCATCTTCATATCCGGGTTAGCTGGCTGTTCAAGATCTATCAGAACAGACACTTTCTCAGCAGCCTTGTCGATCTCTAAATTCTCTACAGACTCAACAGGCTCATCTTTGTCGTGAGTGATAGTCCGTTCCTTCTGCAAATCCTGGACAACCTCATCAATGTCCTTGTTCATTGCACCAAGCTTGACATCGTCCTCCTCAGATGGATCTGAGACTCGTGCGCCATCAACCTCTTCCTGATCAGAAAATTACATCTCTACATCTGTATTAGCTGGATGTTCCAACACGGCCGGCACAGCTGGTGCAACAGATGCTTTTTCTTCAACCTGTTCATTTTCTGATAGTGTTGCAGACCTAGTAAGCACATCTCCTCAAGATTACTGTCTTCTTCAGATGGGTCTGACTTATCAGTGACAACATCTTCAGACTCTTGATGCTCCTCTCTGTCACCTTCTCTTCATCGACTACCTCAGCAGTCTTTTCTGCAAAAACATTCATCCAACTCTTCATCAAGAACCAGACTTCTCTTGCTAGTAGGTTCAACAACCTGCTCAATTTCAGAGTCTGACAAATCAAGATTTCTCCCCCTCACAGTACTGATTTATGTAGCGTATTTCCTGGGAGTCCCATTCCTTCTAGGTACGACTTTCCTGCGAAACTATCTGTTCCAGCCTTTTCTCTTAAAATGGTCAGTCCAACTGTTCAGCTGGAGTTTCGTCTGTGACTGACCACATACTGGAGAACTTAGTTCGAGATGACACACAGACCCAAGGAGGATCTGAGCGTTTCATGCTGAGCTGCATCTAGTGGTTTGGTGAAGATGTCAGCCAATTGCTTGTCCGTTGTCACATGCGTTAGAGTTACCACCTTCTGTTCAACCAATTCTCTGATGAAATGGTGCCTGATATCTATGTGTTTCGTCCTGGAGTGCTGTACTGGATTTTTGGAGATGCTGATTGCGCTCATATTGTCACAGTACAAGGTCATCTCCTTCTGTGTAATTTCGTATTCAGACAGCATTTGTTTCATCCATAGAAGTTGAGTGCAGCTGCTTCCTGCAGCAATGTATTCCGCTTCAGCCGTAGATAGTGAGATGCTGTTTTGCTTTTTGCTGAACCAAGAAACTAGGTTATTTCCCAGGAAGAAGCATCCTCCAGATGTGCTCTTCCGATCCTCAGCATTTCCTGCCCAGTCAGCATCGCAGTAGCCAACCAGATGTGAGTTGGTGTCCTTGGTGTACCAGATTCCAAACTCAACAGTCCCGCACACATATTTTATGATTCTCTTAACTTGTAGGAGATGACTTTCTTTCGGATCCGCCTGGTACCTTGCACAAACTCCTACAGCATACGTAATATCCGGTCTGCTGGCTGTCAAGTAGAGGAGGTTTCCATTCATACTCCTGTACAGTGTCTGATCGACCTTTGTTCCTGCCTCGTCTTTAGTTATCTTTATGTGGGTAGCAGCCGGAGTTCGTTTGTGACTTGCCTTCTCAAGATCAAACTTCTTTATCAGATTCTTGGCATACTTGCTTTGCGAGATAAAAATGCCATCTTCCTTTTGAGTCACCTGAAGACCTAGAAAGTAATTCATCTCCCCGACCATGCTCATTTTGAACTCCTTCTGCATCTGTTCTACGAACTGATCTACTAGTTTTTGGGTGTTGGATCCGAACACAATATCATCAACATAGATTTGTGCGATAATAAAATCTGACCTTATGCGTTTAACGAAAAGGGACTTGTCCACTCCCCCTCGCACATATCCATGATCGACGAGGAAGACCGTGAGGCGTTCATACCAAGTTCTGGGCGCTTGTTTGAGACCATACAAGGCTTTCTTCAGGTGATACACCGAATCAAGATGATGAGGATCCTCAAATCCTTTCGGCTGAGCCACATAAACTTCCTCATTCAGAAACCCGTTTAGGAACGCACTTTTCACGTCCATCTGGAACAGTCGAAACTTTAAGTGGCATGCCAGAGCAAGAAGTAAGCGAATGGCTTCAAGGCGTGCTACCGGAGCAAAAGTTTCCTCAAAGTCAATTCCTTCTATTTGTGTGTAGCCTTGTGCAACCAGACGAGCTTTGTTTCTGGTGATGTTTCCTGACGCGTCGGATTTATTTTTGAAAATCCATTTTGTCCCAATGACGTTGATCCCATCAGGCCTTGGAACCAGATCCCAAACATCATTCTGAGCAAATTCTTCCAATTCCTCCTGCATGGCAAGGACCCAATACTCATGAAGTAATGCTTCCTTTACGTTTTCCGGCTCAATTGAGGAGAGGAAACACGAGCAGGCAGCCAATTCTCGGAAGTTGATATGTTTACTGCGAGTTTGTATTCCATCACGTGGTGATCCAATGACCTCAGAGATCGGGTGATCCCTGGCAATTCGTCGGGAGGGTCGCAAGGTTGAGACATCCTCCTGAGTGTTACTGATATCGGCTTCGGCAGATGAGGAACTTCCAGGGACGATGTCAGTGGATGGTGAGTCACCGTTAGTGTTGTTGGAAGTGTTAGGTTCTCCTTCAGTGTGCTGGGAAGATGGTTGTGTCTCAGGTACTGTGCAGGAACTATCGTCACTGTCGTCAGAGACAGCCTGTACAACCACTTCATCCTTGACTTTGACATTAATTGATTCCATGACTGAACCTGTCCGCTTGTTGAACACCCGGTATGCACGGCTGTTTGAGGAATACCCCAGAAAAATCCTTCATCACTCTTTGGGTCCAGCTTCTGTCGGTACTCCCTGTCATTCAGAATATAGCACTCACTTCCAAATATGTGAAAGTATTTGACAGTGGGCTTCTTTCCTTTCCAGAGTTCATAGCACGTCTTTTCCGTTCCAGTGCGAATAGAAACTCGATTTAAAATGTGACATGCCGTGTTCATGGCTTCGGACCAAAACTTCAGAGGAATATTCTTGGCATGGATCATCACCCGGGCCATCTCTTGAATGGTACGATTTTTCCGTTCCACAACTCCATTTTGCTGAGGCGTGATTACCGAAGCAAACTGATGAGCTATTCCATGTTCCATACAATAGTTTCTCATAGTAGCATTCTTGAATTCAGTGCCGTTATCACTCCTGATGGACACCAATTTTTCTCCTCTGTCGTCCCTCTCTCGTTGGATCAAGGTAGCGAGTTCGATGAATTGTTGAGCAGCTTCAGTCTTGTCTCGAAGAAACCTTGTCCAAGTGAATCTGGTGAAGTCATCGACACATACCAGCACATACTTCTTCCCTCCATAGCTCTCAGTTTGCATTGGTCCCATTAAGTCCATATGGATCAGTTCCAGTGGTCGGCTGGTACTGATTTGTGAGACCTTAGGATGAGAGGCTTTGGTTTGTTTCTCGATCTGGCATTCTCCACACACCACGTCCGGATTTCCTTTTACATTTGGCATTCCTCGGATGAGTTCAGATGAGCCGAGTTTCTTCAGTGTCTTGAGGTTTAGATGACCCAAACGTCTGTGCCAAAGAGACATCTCATCTGCTTGGCTGGACAAGCAAGCTGTTGAAGAATCTGTTCCAGTTGAGCCGATGAGATAACAGTTGTTGGCTGCTCTGCTTCCCTTCATCGGGATCCCTCCATCTTTATCGAGAACATGGCATGAGTTGTGAGTGAATTTGACATGATATCCCCCGTCGCAGAGTTGACTAATGCTGATAAGGTTCACTTTCAGTCCTTCCACTAGGAGAGTGTCTTTGAGGACAGGTAAATCCGGAACCTTCAATGTCCCACAGCCGATCACCTGTCCCTTTCCACCATCTCCAAATGTGACGAATTGTTTTGTAACAACAGGTCGAATTTTTGCAAGGAACTTGGAGTCTCCCGTCATATGTGCGGAGCATCCGCTGTCGAAGTACCAGCGATCCTTCTCCATGTTACTTGAGGAGCTGAATGCAACCATGCACACATTATTACTTCTGTAGGCCTTCGAATCTCTTATACAGCCATGGACGGTGCTTGATGGTGGCTTTCCCTGTTTTCAATAATCTTGAACAGTTCCAGGATCCCACTCAGTGTGTCGAGTGTTTGCTTTGATACCATTTGAAATTAAATCCGCTGTTCAAGCAAGTGTTCAGGGTTGAGTTCGAACAGACCTTGAACTCTCTTCACAGAAGTTCAAGGTGCAGTTGAGACAGGTCTTGAACTCTATCCACAACAGTTCAGTAAACAGAATGAAAGACAGGAGCACGCACAGATTGATAACCCAGTTCGGCTTCGCCTACTCTGGGGGGTTTCCCACACCCGAAAAAGGGACAACAAATCTTATTACGAGTTTAGGGTAACAGGAGGTCTTACTCTTACACAACACCTTGTTTGTAATGGCCTCACCACTAACACTCCGTCTCTCAGATTTGCAACCGAGGTTTGTAGCAACTCCCCTCGATCCCCTTCGTCCAGACCTACCGTCCGAACGTGCTCGACCTTCACTTGAAGCTCGGATGCTTTCCTTCGAAAGCTTGTTTGCCTTGGTTGTGTGCACTTGTACGATCGCTTCCAGGTAGTGTGAGTTGCACTTGCTAAGACTACTCTTACACCGATGAGTTTCCAGTAGGGAGAACTCAATCGGCTGTCGCTCCTCCTCCAATCAGTAGGATTTTCTCGTGTTTATTTTCTCAGCAGGAGCAACACTTAATCTGGACGCCCTAGCCTCCTTTTTATAGGCTTTAGAGAAGACAGATCTGGATCTGAATATCCTGATAATAAATCGGAGATACTTCAGAATATTTGCAGAATATTCAACCAAAACCAATCTCCGAAGATGACTTCTACGCCAAGCCACCCGACAACTTCTCAACCAATCTGCACAGATCTGATCCCGTATCTGATCTGTTGAGATGACTCCATGATGTGTTCCAATCAAGTACTCTCATCGAAATCTTCGGGGGATCCATATCTTTATTCAAATATTCAAGAGATATTCTCTTTTGAAGGATGATCCGATGGTCTTTAAATCTGGTAAGATAATCTTCGAATGATATCCTGAGTATCTATTTCTTCATTGACCGACTTCAACCGAAAAGATCCTCAATCCCAGATCCTCAATCTTCAGAATCTTCTGAATCCAGATCATGCGTCTTCTGCACGCTGTACTTCTGTTCCAGTGCGTGATTGAACTCTTCTAGAACTCTAGCTCGAACTGTCTAAAGCCGTTTTGCCAAAGCCATGCCATTCATGGGAACATCAACTAAGCTTCCCTACCACAAATGCGATATCCGGTCTTGTACAAGTCATAGCATACATCAAACTGCCTATGACTTTAGCATACTCCAATTGGGACTGAGGCTTCCCCTTATTAGGATACAAGTGAGTAGAGGAATTATAAGGAGTAGTCAACGGATGACAGTCCATATAATTAAAGTTCTTTAACACATTTTCAATGTAATGAGATTGTGTTAAGGCAAGACCTCCTTCAACTTTCTTTATTCTTATCCCAAGGATAACTTCCGCCTCTCCCATGTCCTTCATGGAAAACTTAGATGATAGAAATTCTTTGGTTTGATTTATGCACTTTAAATTGGTGCCAAAATCAACATGTCATCTACATATAGACAAATGATAACTCCATTCCCTGAGTTGTCAAATTTGCTATATACACATTTATCCGATTGATTCAATATGAATCCATCGGATAATACCACCTCATCAAAATTTTGATGTCATTGCATAGGTGCTTGTTTGAGTCTATATAGGTGACTTAACAAGCTTGCATACCTTATGCTCTTGCCCTGACATTATAAAACCTTCCGGTTGTTTCATGTAAATCTCTTCCTCTAAATCAACATTGAGGAAAGCAGTCTTTACATCCATTTGATGTACTAGCAACTTATGAATAGATGCTAAGGCTATCAACAACCTAATAGTTGAAATTCTTGCAACCGGTGCATAAGTGTCAAAGTAGTCCATACCATATTTCTATCTAAAGCCTTGGATTACCAATCTTACTTTAAATTTATCAATGGTACCATCTACCTTCATCTTCTTTCTAAAGATCCACTTATTTCCCAATGCTTTATGTCCTGGTGGTAAATCCACCAAAATCCAAGTGTTGTTTCCTATTATAGAGTCCATTTCATCATTTATGGCCTCTTTCCAAAATGATACATCTTGAGATTTCATAGCTTCATCAAATGTTTTGGGATCACTTTCAATAACATGACAGTACATGTATTGCGAGCTAAATTCATCCCTAGTTCCTTCCACTAGGTAGATATGAAAATCATTTCCAAATGATTTTTCTTTTCTTGCTCTCTTACTCCTTCTAATTTCAGAAATTTGGGTGTCATTTGAAACTTGATTTGCACTAGGCACAACATTCAAATCTTTAGGCACAACATTCGTGGGATGAGGGCCGAAGAGCTGGGAAGAGTTAACGAAGCTATGAAAAGGTTTGCAACAAACTTCACCGTTGCAGACATGTGGTGCCTTATAATCGGCCTGGCCGCTGCCACAAGACGAGCACCCCATACTGACGAGGAAATGTAGACAGAAGAAGCTGACCCTGAGGCAGACGAAGAAGAAACCACCGAACCGTTAGAAGAGACTCCTGAACCGTCTGAGGAATCAGACATGGAAAGCACCGGAAGCAACGAAGTAGGAGTCCAGAACATCACTGACGAGCTGCCCAAGCCATACCCGACTATCATTACCCAGGCAGCTGAAACTACCTACGATCAGTTCTTCATGAACCAACATAACGAGGCAGAACCAAGCCTCATGAGGCCTTCCCGACTTTTCCCCTTAATTAATGAGCAAGTCGCCGTGAACTATGCGATCAATGAAGAAGCTCAAAGGAGAATGGGAAAAGCACCTCTGCAGAATGACCCCTCGATGGAGCATTGCTATGCCGCAACAGGACTAGGCAGTCCCAAATACAAAAACTTCAAAAGGCTAGTAGTCAAAAGTCCATCGCCCCCTCCGGGGTATTGGAAGGAAAAAATCCCAAAACAAAGGAGTCCTGACCAGAACACAACATCCGGCAAGAAGTCAGGAAGAAGCAACACTGGAACGGTGGCAAAGTACGACCTCAGCCACCCATGGGACCCAAACCAGTAATCCACAACGAGGTACTGTCGAGCCAACGACGTTAAACAAGTGCACTGGTCGGGAGGTAACCCGACACTATCTTACTTTTCCGCACTTTAATTTCTGTCATTTAAATTCAGTATTTAGTTTTAAGCTTGCATGACTTTTGAACTAAGGCACGCCTTCGTTCAAAAGTGGGGGGTGAGAACCACCTATGTACATAAATAACATGCAGCTGTTTTTTTAGTAATAGTATCTTTTTGAAAATATGAACTTAAGAATGTGAAAAAGATAAATCATAATTCATGCATTAACCTTGTGAAAATTCAACTGTTTAAAAAATTAGAATGTAACTTTCCATTTGTCCTTTGTGCTGAGATAACTAGGGATGTGGAGTTGACATAAATTGCCCTAGAGAGGCTTGACAAGCAATCAAAGGATCAGATCAAACTATATGGTTTTCGAAGTCAGTGGAGGCTGCACTTCGGGTTTCAGTGAAAATTGAAGTCATCTCCGCCATGCAATGCAAAAGGCGAGGACGGGAATCAGACCGTCCTATCTCCGGTCAAAGTAGGCGAGAAAATAGATGAGCGACCCTCATCTTGACCCGCGTGAAAACGACAGTCAAAGTAGCCGAGAAAATAGATGAGCGACCCTCATCTTGACCCGCGCGAAAACGGCAAAAACGAGAAGAGCGGGGAGGTATTTCCATAGTCTTGCGGGCGATGATTGGACCTCCCAAAAAGGCTTGAGAAAATGGACTAGCAGTCACAAAAAGGCGAAAAGCTCGAAGAAGCAAATCAAGAGGCCAAAGGCCCAAAATTGTGAAGGTTTTAACCGAACAAAAGTGAAGTACTCAAAGCGTCAAATCAAAGGCCAAATGCCAACTCACTACAAAAGCAGTCCCTCGCCAAAAGAAAATCAAAGTACTCAAACCACTGAAACCTGAACCGAATCACGTGCTAGAGAAAGCTACCAGAAAACCATATAGTGCGAGATAATCCCAAGATTGCAGTCCAGGAGCCTAAAAAGGGCTATCTCCCGAGACATCCAATATAATTTGCATCTCAGCACGGAGGTACAAGTATTAAGTTTCTTCTATTTATTTACGCAGTTTAATTTGGTAATAAGTAAGCAATGCATGAATTAGGATAGATCGAGTACCACAGTCTAATTTTCATATTTCAAAGCCAACTTATAGTACAGCCCTTTAATAGCATTGTTCGGGACGAACAACTAAAAGTGGGGGGGTAGTCTGATGGACCAAAGTTATACGAATCATAAACACAGTATAACCCCCTTATTTAGACATTTTGTCTATTTAACTTTTGCTTGTTAGTTCAGATATATTTTTGCAGGGTAATTCAGAGCTTAGAGAGAATACATACTAAAGAGGAGCTTTTAGAGCAGAAAAGATGTTACGAGTCAATCCAAGGTCAAGATCATATGCCGACTGAAGAAATATCAAGGATCCTGACGTTGAAGCACTCGTAATAAATTAATCAGAAGAATCAGGAGAGGAATCAAGACAGCCCGGGGAAGAAACACATTGACAGTTTTGTGAAAAGACTGCACAAAACTGTACAAAACTCACACATAAGGCAAGGTGACCGGCCACTTGAAGAAGAGGTGGCCAAAGGAGGAGCTCCTCCCCTTCCACCACCGGCAACCGGCGGCTCCTCCTCCCTTGACCGGCGGCTTTTGCTCCTCGTCCACATGTCTCCTCCTCCTTCCTCCTCCTCTCCTTCCTCCATGTGTGGCCATCTCCTCCATCCATTTTTTCCTCCAATCACCATGCAACACTTGCCTCCATCTCCTCCTCCTCCCATGGCTATATAAGGAGGAGCTCCTCCCCTCATTTCAAACACACCTCAATCCCATTTTCACTTCTCTCTCTAGAAGTTGTAATATTTGTAATGTTGTAATTTCGCTTTGTAAATAAAGGATAGCTCCCTTGGCGCTTCAACGGTTGTCAGTAACTCTTAGTATTTATTCAACTGTTTTATTTCCTTAGTTATAATGTTTAGTGCGATGAATAGTAGCTAAACTTGTAGTTCGGTCTAAGGGGCGCACTTGTATTATAAAATGTTTTAGACTATTAACTTAGTGTCTAGTCTAAGTATTCGAAACTTATTCTATGTGCCATATATTAAGTCAGAACGTCCAAGGTAGAGTGGATGCTTGGAATGGCAAAACTCTACAGCGGGGTTCGTAAACTTGTACGGATAAGTGGATGCTTGGAATGGCAAAGCTTATCTGAGAAGTTTGACTCATCTTAAACACCATTTGGTTGATCGGGAATGATTGATCAAATGGATGCACATAGGCAAATATAACCGGGAATGGAGTATTAGTCTAAATAGAATAAGTGTTCTACGTCCTTGGAATAGGCTAGACAGTGTACGCAAATCGAGTGCTTGGAATGGCCTTGATACATCGTTTGAATACTTAGGAGAGTCACTAAAGGTCAATGATAAACAGGATATAATACAAGTCCCCTGAAACCGAACATTTCTCTTTAATTATAAACTGTAATTTACTTTCCAGTATTAAAATCAACCAACCAACCAACCAACCAATCAATCAAAATAGCTGGTAGCTTTAAAACCAACCAACCGACCTTAAACACGCTCCCACGCTGCGTAATCCCCCCGAAGAACAATTATTCCCCTGGTTCCCTTGGGTTCGACCCCTACTTACCAAGTACTACCCAGTAGTATAGTTGCGAGTAGCGGACTATTATAAATTTATTTGCACAAATCGCTTTGACGATGAGCGGGTCTGTCAAATTGGCGCCGTTGTCGGGGAATCAGTTATCGGATAGTTGTTCTTTCCCTCCCCTTTCTTTTTCTTTCTTTTTCCTATGTCATTACCCATTACGCATGCATGGACAACGCGATTTCTGCCCCTGTTCGGAGGAACGGAGGGAGAAGACCCTGTACAGCACTGCCGAAACTTCCACCACGTCTGCCATCACATCAAATCGGAGAACGAAGTATTAGAGGAATTTAAGCTGAAATGCTTTAAATTCTCTCTAACCGACTTCGCCACGATATGGTACTACACATCCACCGCTTGCAGTGCAGAACGTTTCGTAGACCTCTGCGTTCCGTTCCTGAAAGAATTCTCCCCACCATCTTTACGCCAAGAAACCTGTGAGAAGATCATGAGCCTTCATCAATCCCGGGATGAGACTTTGGACGAATACTACATGAACTACGATGCCATCGTCTCAAGCTGCCCGCACCATGGATTTACGAAGAAAGTTCTTCTCCAAAAATTTCTTCGTGGGATGAGGGCCGAAGAGCTGGGAAGAGTTAACGAAGCTATGAAAAGGTTTGCAACAAACTTCACCGTTGCAGACATGTGGTGCCTTATAATCGGCCTGGCCGCTGCCACAAGACGAGCACCCCAAACTGACGAGGAAATGCAGACAGAAGAAGCTGACCCTGAGGCAGACGAAGAAGAAACCACCGAACCGTCAGAAGAGACTCCTGAACCGTCTGAGGAATCAGACATGGAAAGCACCGGAAGCAACGAAGTAGGAGTCCAGAACATCACTGACGAGCTGCCCAAGCCATACCCGACTATCATTACCCAGGCAGCTGAAACTATCTACGATCAGTTCTTCATGAACCAACATAACGAGGCAGAACCAAGCCTCATGAGGCCTTCCCGACTTTTCCCCTTAATTAATGAGCAAGTCGCCGCGAACTATGCGATCAATGAAGAAGCTCAAAGGAGAATGGGAAAAGCACCTCTGCAGAATGACCCCTCGATGGAGCATTGCTATGCCGCAACAGGACTAGGCAGTCCCAAATACAAAAACTTCAAAAGGCTAGTAGTCAAAAGTCCATCGCCCCCTCCGGGGTATTGGAAGGAAAAAATCCCGAAACAAAGGAGTCCTGACCAGAACACAACATCCGGTAAGAAGTCAGGAAGAAGCAACACTGGAACGGTGGCAAAGTACGACCTCAGCCACCCATGGGACCCAAACCAGTAATCCACAACGAGGTACTGTCGAGCCAACGACGTTAAACAAGTGCACTGGTCGGGAGGTAACCCGACACTATCTTACTTTTCCGCACTTTAATTTCTGTCATTTAAATTCAGTATTTAGTTTTAAGCTTGCATGACTTTTGAACTAAGGCACGCCTTCGTTCAAAAGTGGGGGGGGGGGGGGGGTGAGAACCACCTATGTACATAAATAACATGCAGCTGTTTTTTTAGTAATAGTATCTTTTTGAAAATATGAACTTAAGAATGTGAAAAAGATAAATCATAATTCTGCATTAACCTTGTGAAAATTCAACTGTTTAAAAACTTAGAATGTAACTTTCCATTTGTCCTTTGTGCTGAGATAACTAGGGATGTGGAGTTGACATAAATTGCCCTAGAGAGGCTTGGCAAGCAATCAAAGGATCAGATCAAACTATATGGTTTTCGAAGTCAGTGGAGGCTGCACTTCGGGTTTCAGTGAAAATTGAAGTCATCTCCGCCATGCAATGCAAAAGGCGAGGACGGGAATCAGACCGCCTTATCTCCGGTCAAAGTAGGCGTGAAAATAGATGAGCGACCCTCATCTTGACCCGCGCGAAAACGATAGTCAAAGTAGCCGAGAAAATAGATGAGCGACCCTCATCTTGACCCGCGCGAAAACGGCAAAAACGAGAACAGCGGGGAGGTATTTCCATAGGCTTGCGGGCGATGATTGGACCTCCCAAAAAGGCTTGAGAAAATGGACTAGCAGTCACAAAAAGGCGAAAAGCTCGAAGAAGCAAATCAAGAGGCCAAAGGCCCAAAATTGTGAAGGTTTTAACCGAACAAAAGTGAAGTACTCAAAGCGTCAAATCAAAGGCCAAATGCCAACTCACTACAAAAGCAGTCCCTTGCCAAAAGAAAATCAAAGTACTCAAACCACTGAAACCTGAACCGAATCACGTGCTAGAGAAAGCTACCAGAAAACCATATAGTGCGAGACAATCCCAAGATTGCAGTCCAGGAGCCTAAAAAGGGCTATCTCCCGAGACATCCAATATAATTTGCATCTCAGCACGGAGGTACAAGTATTAAGTTTCTTCTATTTATTTACGCAGTTTAATTTGGTAATAAGTAAGCAATGCATGAATTAGGATAGATCGAGTACCACAGTCTAATTTTCATATTTCAAAGCCAACTTATAGTACAGCCCTTTAATAGCAATGTTCGGGACGAACAACTAAAAGTGGGGGTAGTCTGATGGACCAAAGTTATACGAATCATAAACACAGTATAACCCCCTTATTTAGACATTTTGTCTATTTAACTTTTGCTTGTTAGTTCAGATATATTTTTGCAGGGTAATTCAGAGCTTAGAGAGAATACATACTAAAGAGGAGCTTTTAGAACAGAAAAGATGTTACGAGTCAATCCAAGGTCAAGATCATATGCCGACTGAAGAATTATCAAGGATCCTGACGTTGAAGCACTCGTAATAAATTAATCAGAAGAATCAGGAGAGGAATCAAGACAGCCCGGGGAAGAAACACATTGACAGTTTTGTGAAAAGACTGCACAAAACTGTACAAAACTCACACATAAGGCAAGGTGACCGGCCACTTGAAGAAGAGGTGGCCAAAGGAGGATCTCCTCCCCTTCCACCACCGGCAACCGGCGGCTCCTCCTCCCTTGACCGGCGGCTTTTGCTCCTCGTCCACATGTCTCCTCCTCCTTCCTCCTCCTCTCCTTCCTCCATGTGTGGCCATCTCCTCCATCCATTTTTTCCTCCAATCACCATGCAACACTTGCCTCCATCTCCTCCTCCTCCCATGGCTATATAAGGAGGAGCTCCTCCCCTCATTTCAAACACACCTCAATCCCATTTTCACTTCTCTCTCTAGAAGTTGTAATATTTGTAATGTTGTAATTTCGCTTTGGAAATAAAGGATAGCTCCCTTGGCGCTTCAACGGTTGTAAGTAATTCTTAGTATTTATTCAACTGTTTTATTTCCTTAGTTATAATGTTTAGCGCGATGAATAGTAGCTAAACTTGTAGTTCGGTCTAAGGGGCGCACTTGTATTATAAAATGTTTTAGACTATTAACTTAGTGTCTAGTCTAAGTATTCGAAACTTATTCTATGTGCCATATATTAAGTCAGAACGTCCAAGGTAGAGTGGATGCTTGGAATGGCAAAACTCTACAGCGGGGTTCGTAAACTTGTACGGATAAGTGGATGCTTGGAATGGCAACGCTTATCTGAGAAGTTTGACTCATCTTAAACACCATTTGGTTGATCGGGAATGATTGATCAAATGGATGCACATAGGCTAATATAACCGGGAATGGAGTATTAGTCTAAATAGAATAAGTGTTCTACGTCCTTGGAATAGGCTAGATAGTGTACGCAAATCGAGTGCTTGGAATGGCCTTGATACACCGTTTGAATACTTAGGAGAGTCACTAAAGGTCAATGATAAACAGGATATAATACAAGTCCCCTGAAACCGAACATTTCTCTTTAATTATAAACTGTAATTTACTTTCCAGTATTAAAATCAACCAACCAACCAACCAATCAATCAAAATAGCTGGTAGCTTTAAAACCAACCAACCGACCTTAAACACGCTCCCACGCTGCGTAATCCCCCCGAAGAACAATTATTCCCCTGGTTCCCTTGGGTTCGACCCCTACTTACCAAGTACTACCCAGTAGTATAGTTGCGAGTAGCGGACTATTATAAATTTATTTGCACAAATCGCTTTGACGACGAGCGGGTCTGTCAGTGTTCAAAGATGAATCGAGGCCATTTCTAAGCGCAAGACTTGCAACATCGTTTAAAACACTTGTTCTACTTTAGACTAATTCCTCCTTTCGAAGTATCTTAGCCTTGTGTGCATCCACCTGATCTTTCAGTTACGATCGACCAAGTGGTGTTTTAGATAAGTCAAACTCCTCAGATAAGTTTTGCTTGTTACAGCTTCCACTTACCCGAGTATGTTCACGAATCCCCACGGAAGAGCTTTGCTTGTTACAGCTTCCACTCAACCTTGGAAATTCTGACTATATATGGCACATAGAACAAGTTTTGAACACAAAGCGACATTAAGTGCAGTGTCTAAAACATTTTACAATACAAGTACACCCCTTTAACCGAATAAAGAGTTTAGCTACGAATATCCATAGAGGTGGATACCATAGCTAAATACTCGGGGGGTTTTTGAAAACCGTAAGAGGAGAGGGGGTGGAATACTCAAGAACCAACAGGAGTATTCCCAATCCTACTGAATACTCAAGAACCAACAGGAGTATTCTCTAAAACTGTTATAATACTCAAGAACCAACAGGAGTATTATTTCAAATCGTTATAATACTCAAGAACCAACAAGAGTATTATTTCAAAAACCAAACTTACAAAGTACCACAAACTTAGAGAGAGAAGTGAAATGTTGATTTGAGGATGGATTGAAATGAGGAGGGGTGAGCTCCCTTTTATAGCCAAAGGAGAGGAGAATGGAGGGTGGAGATGAAGAGCACATGGAAAGATCCAAGGGAGGAGGGGGAGCCTCCAAAGCCGCCGGTTGGAGGTCTCCATAGAGGGGAAGCTTGTGGCTTTGGCCACCTCTTGCCAAAGCCACCGGTCACAAGGAGGAGAAGAGGTGGTTTTGGCCACCCATGAGTCACCATATCCACAAAAGCCGCCGGTCACTTGGAGATAAGGATGAGTTTGTGAGTTTTGTGCAGTCTTTTCACAAAACTATCAGTCCAATTTTGCTCCGGTCTGACTTTGGTTGTTCCTCGGTTTGATTTGAATTGAGTAATTCAATGTCAGGATCTTGAGATTTTTGCATTCGGCGTCTGATCTTGACCTTGGAATGACTCGTAACATCTTTTCAGCGTAAAATCCTCTCCTTAGCGTGTTTTCTCTCTAAGCGCCAAAATACCCTGTAGAAATATATCGGAACTAACAAGCAAAAGTTAAATAGACAAACAGTCTAATTTGGTGGGTTTTACTGTGTTTTTGATTTGTATAATTATGGTCCATCAGATCACCCCACACTTTTAGTTGTTCGTCCCAAACAATGCTATTAAAGGGCGGCACACTAAGTAAGTTTGTTACAATATGAAAATTAGACTGTGGTACTAGACTTATCCTAATTCATGCATTACTTACTTATTACCAAATTGAACTGTGTAAATAAATAGAAGAAACTTGATACTTGTACCTTCGTGCCGAGATGCAAATTATTCTGGATGTTTCGGGAGATAGCCCTTTTTAGGCTCCTGGACTGCAACCTCGGGACTGTCTCGCACTATATGGTTTCCTTGTAGCTTTCTCTAGCACGTGATTCGGTTCGGGTTTCACAGTTGAGTTGAGCCTTTTTTATTTCTTTCTTCTTTTGGCGAGGGACAGCTTTTTGTAGTGAATCGGCCTTTGGCCTTTGATTTGACTTTTTTTGAGTACTTCACTTTTGTTCGGTTAAAACCTTCACAATTTTGGGCCTTTGGCCTCTTAATTTGCTTCTTCGAGCTTTCACTTCTTTGTGACTTGCTAGTCCATTTTCTCAAGCCTGCTTGGGAGGTCCAATCATCGCCCGCGAGCATATGGAAATACCTCCCCGCTCTCTCTCATCATTGCCGTTTCGCGCGAGTCAAAATGAGGGTCGCTCATTTATTTTCCCGGCTACTTTGACTAGAGATAGGACGGTTTGATTCCCGTCCCGCCTTCTTCATTTTTTATGCATAAACACTGCATGGCGGAGCTGACTCTTGACTCAACTGAAAAACCCGAAGTGCAGCCTCCACTGACTTCGTAAACCATATAGTGAAATTCAGTCCTTCGATTGCTTGCCAAGCCTCTCTAGGGCATTTCTATCAACTCCACATCCCTAGTTTATCTCAGCACAAAGGGACAAATGAGAAGTTACGTTCTAAGTTTTTAGACAGTTGAATTTTCACAAGGTAAATGCATGAATTTTAGATCTATCTTTTTCACATTCTTAAGTTCATATTTTCAAAAAGATAACACTAAAAAAGAAAAAACATGTTATTTATTTATGTACACATGCGGATCTCACCCCACACTTTTGAACGAAGGCGTGCCTTTCAGCACTACTTAGTTCAAAAGCCATGCAAGTAGACAATTACGAGAAGGAAATGATATTAAGGAAAGGTAAGATCAGAACTCCCTTTAAAGTGTCGAGTGAACGACATGGCATGAGGCTGGATAATCGAGGGAGTTCGGCTGGGGCCTTGAACTCTCAGCGCAAGCCCGGTAGTTCACGGAAGCTGCCTGGTTGATCCGATCGTGCTCCCAAAACCAATTCCCAAATATAGTCAATTCATTCTATGCACCAAGTGGGTGAGAGCGACTTATTGATAAAAACTAAAAGACAGAAAATAAAATGACAGAAAGTCAGATAGTGTCGGGTTACCTCCCGACCAGTGCACTTGTTTAACGTCGTTGGCTCGACAGTACCTTATTCCTGGATCATTGGTTTGGATCCCATGGGTGGCTCAGGTTGAATTTTGCCACTGTTCCTGTGTTGGTTCTTGCCTTGCCTTTCCTTAATTTCTTGTGAGACGATGTGCTTGGGTCCTGTTCCCGTTGTTCTGGTGACTTCTCCTTCCAACGTCTCTGAGAAGGCGAGGGAACTTTGACCATAGCTGCTGGTCTTGTTACTTTTTCGGTCTCTTTTGGCAGGTCAGAAATCTGCGTACCGCGATCTGAGATAGGTATTATATCTGGCGGTTTCTTTGTATCCGTGCGGCTATTGTCAATGTAGAAATATGCAATTTTGCCGCCGAACTTAAGCGATAATGAGCCCTTGCCCACATCGATCCTTGCTTTAGTAGCGTAGAGAAATGGTCATCCCAAGATTATTGTTGGAGGGTCGTCTTCGCTGGTCTCTCCCGTTTGTATCACATAGAAGTCTGCAGCAATGACGAGCTCTCCCACATGGAGTATTACGTCTTCCAGCACTCCAATCGAACGGATGCACGATTTATCTCCTAGCTCGATATTTGACCTGGGTGGTTTTAATGGACCCAGTCCTAACAAGTAATATAAGGAGGAGGGCATGGCGTTGACAGCAGCCCCAAGATCGACTAGGCACTTATGAATCTGTGTTTCACCAATACCGCAGGTGACTGTAAAGGCCCCTGGGTCTTTATCTCTTTCCGGATGTGACTCATGATCTGAAGTGAGGGCTCTTTCTATTGTCGGGCCATTCTGCCCATTCCTTGGCTTATGATTTGTATAATCGGGCCCTTTAATATTTTGCTTCGAAGCATAAATATTAGTTGGAGAGTCCCACTTCAAATTGTTATCGTCATCCCATCTAGACGTTGGTATGTCAGAGTGTATGATCGGTGGTGGTGTTATGTACACGGTGAATGCGTACCGTCCATTGTCAGCATGTGTAGCCCATGTTCTGCCATCATTGGGTCGGTCTTCCTCTTGATTCCAGTCAGGACGACGCCTACGGGTGAAGTGCTTGTTTGTAAGTTTGTAAGTTGGGGATCGTGCTACTTCTCCAAGTGTCTCCTTTACGTCTGACCTTTTTATCATGCTAAGATTCGCCTTTGGATTCTGGATGGTCTGTGAAGGAAGTCTACCAGGTTCGTTAGTGAGTGTTGACATTGCTGTGGCGAGATGGGACATTTGTTTGGTCAATTCTGAAATTGCCCCGTCAGTTTTTGCCTGGTATTGGTGTAGCGAAGTACCCAATTGATTTATGCTTCCTGCGAGCTCCTTCATCGTTTCATCAAGCGACTTGGTTGGTTCTTGCTGATTCTGCGGGTCGGTTTGGTACTGATTTGGTCCTCTTTGCTGATATTGGCCTGTTGATGGAGCGTTCTGGTTATACTGCCGGTGGGGGGTTGGTAGAATGACTGAGCTAGTTGAGGGACAGCTGGTTGTGCTTCCTTTTGAGAATAGTTGTTGTTATGCCAGCTCGGGTTGGTTGCTTGACCATACTGTCTGTTTTGTCCGGCTCTGTCATTACTGTTGTTGTTGTATCCTTGGTATCCTCCCACTGCATTCACTTCTGCCGGTTCCTCTTCTATTAATGTCGGACATGCGTCAGTTTTGTGGTCTGTAGAACCACAGAACTCGCAAGGTTTTATCGAAACTGGCTGCCTTCGTAGGATTTGAATCATCACCTCCTTTAGCTGCTTCATCTCTTCAGGCATAGAGCTCATCGATGTTTCAGCTTTTGCCACATTTCTTGTCCGGGAGAATTCTTCCTGCTGAGTTGTCTCTTCTCTGAATCGGGCATTCTCAGCAACGTTGGTGATAAGATCCCTTATGCCACTTAATGATAGATTCATCATGGACCCTCCAGCTGAGGCATCCAGGAGCATTTTGTCTAAGGGTCTTAATCCGTTAATGAGATACTCGACGGTGAGTTTCTCGGGCAGTCCAAGGGTATAACAGCTTCTCTCCAGGCGGTTGAATTTTTCCAGGTAATCGTACATGGTTTCATTGGGTCCTTGCTTGATGTCCTGCAGTTGCCTCCTTACTTGCATCGCTCTTCCTGCTGGGTAATATTTGTCTAAGAACTTCTTCTGCATCTGAGCCCATGTTCTGATGCTTCCGGAAGGCAATGAAAGGAACCAGTCATTTGCCGCGTGAATGAGGGAAAAGTAGAACGCCTTTAACTTGAAGTCGTCTACGTTCACGCCATTTGGTTTTAAGTTTTGGCAAATACCATGTAAGCGTTGGAGATGAGTCATTGCTGATTCTCCACGCGTTCCTGAGAATTTCGGTAAGTTGTGGGCCACTAAAGTGTTGATGGTGATATTTTCCAGTTCAGGGCCTTCATAAATGCACCACGGCTGAATTCTGAAATCTGGTGCCGAGAGCTCTCCCAATGTAGGTTCGCGGTAGTTGTTGTTATCTCCATAGTAGTCATCGAAAGCGGGTTCTCGTCTCGGCACTTGTCGAGGTTGCGGGGGTGGTGGATATCTAGGAAGTTGCACTGGACCAGCTGCATTTCAGTCCTCGGGTGGTTCTTGATTTCTTCTGATTGCCTCCCTATCACGAGCTCTTCTGTTTCTGATGAGTTGTTCCGGATCGTCCACAAATGGAAGTGGCACCTCATCATTTCGATCGTACAGGTTCATCTCGTCGTCATCTTGGTAGTCACGGTGGCTTCCTTCGTGAGACATGGTTGTTTTGAAGCGCGTATTGATTTAAAGAACTTATCCGATGGCTAATTCCCCGGCAACGGCATTAATTTGACGGAGCCCACTGCACTGTCGTTAAGGTGCAATGTTCTCTGTGCAAATAAATTTATATTTTCCGCTACTCGTGACTTTACTACTGGGTAGTAAGTGGTAAGTAGGGGTCGAACCCTAGGGAATTAGGGGGATACGTTGTTCTTTAAGGGATTTGTACAGCGAGGGAGCGTGTTTTAAGGTTGATTGAGATTTTAGCGGTTATGACTAAGTGACCTTTTTTTGGTTGTTTTTGGTTTTGAGTGAGGAAAAGTAAATTACAGAAAATAAATACTGAAAAGTAAAAAGAAAGACTTACAGTGGGTGATGCATGATTTGCGAGTCCTCCGGAGGATGAGCGGTTGATGATTGCAGTTATACTAATATTAAAAGTAAATACAGGGGGTTTTGTAATCTGAAGAAAACATTCGGTTTCAGGGGCCTTGTATCATAGTTTTTTATCATCGACCGCTAATGATCATACTAAGTGTTCAAAGATGAATCGAGGCCATTTCTAAGCGCAAGACTTGCAACATCGTTTAAAACACTTGTTCTACTTTAGACTAATTCCTCCTTTCGAAGTATCTTAGCCTTGTGTGCATCCACCTGATCTTTCAGTTACGATCGACCAAGTGGTGTTATAGATAAGTCGAACTCCTCAGATAAGTTTTGCTTGTTACAGCTTCCACTTACCCAAGTATGTTCACGAATCCACACGGAAGAGCTTTGCTTGTTACAGCTTCCACTCAACCTTGAAAATTCTGACTCGGGGTCTAAAACATTTTACAATAGAAGTACACCCCTTTAACCGAATAAAGAGTTTAGCTACGAATATCCATAGAGGTGGATACCATAGCTAAATACTCGGGGGTTTTTGAAAACAGTAAGAGGAGAGGGGGTGGAATACTCAAGAACCAACAGAAGTATTCCCAATCCTACTGAATACTCAAGAACCAACATGAGTATTCTCTAAAACTGTTATAATACTCAAGAACCAACAGGAGTATTATTTCAAACCGTTATAATACTCAAGAACCAACAAGAGTATTATTTCAAAAGCCAAACTTACAAAGTACCACAAACTTAGAGAGAGAAGTGAAATGTTGATTTGAGGATGGATTGAAATGAGGAGGGGTGAGCTCCCTTTTATAGCCAAAGGAGAGGAGAATGGAGGGTGGAGATGAAGAGCACATGGCAAGATCCAAGGGAGGAGGGGGAGCCTCCAAAGCCGCCGGTTGGAGGTCTCCATGGAGGGGAAGCTTGTGGCTTTGGCCACCTCTTGCCAAAGTCACCGGTCACAAGGAGGAGAAGAGGTGGTTTTGGCCACCCATGAGTCACCATATCCACAAAAGCCGCCGGTCACTTGGAGATAAGGATGAGTTTGTGAGTTTTGTGCAGTCTTTTCACAAAACTATCAGTCCAATTTCGCTCCGGTCCGACTTTGGTTGTTCCTCGGTTTGATTTGAATTGAGTAATTCAATGTCAGGATCTTGAGATTTTTGCATTCGGCGTCTGATCTTGACCTTGGA
This sequence comes from Rhodiola kirilowii, assembly GCA_033675215.1. Classification (NCBI taxonomy): domain Eukaryota; kingdom Viridiplantae; phylum Streptophyta; class Magnoliopsida; order Saxifragales; family Crassulaceae; genus Rhodiola; species Rhodiola kirilowii. Next base: position 14,567,002 of record CM066193.1, on the reverse strand, counting down.
ATGACTCGTAACATCTTTTGAGTGTAAAATCCTCTCCTTAGCGTGTTTTCTCTCTAAGCGCCAAAATACCCTGTAGAAATATATCGGAACTAACAAGCAAAAGTTAAATAGACAAACAGTCTAATTTGGTGGGTTTTACTATGTTTTTGATTCGTATAATTATGGTCCATCACCTATTCCTAGGATAGGGGCGGTCGACTCGTCTCCCATGTGAAGAGCTCTTCCTTCACTTGCATTGGCAAAGGACTTGAACATCTCTTTGTCTCCACACACATGTGCCGTAGCACCAGAGTCAACCCACCATGAAATCTCATCATCCTGCATAGCAAAAATTTCAGAAAAATTAGAAACATAATCTATATTAGAATATGTATCTAACTTAGTTTCTAAACTTGAAATCAAATTTTTCTGACCTTGAGATTTCTGCTCTTGGTTTTTATTACCAACAGCATTACCTTGAGCCTTCTCGCTCTTCCCCTTTCCTACGCGACAGTCTCGCTTGAAGTGCCCTGCCTTCCCGCAAGTCCAACACACGTTTCCTTTTGTAGGATGCTTCTTGTTTGGACCTTTGCTAGCATACTCATTAGGCCGTTTCTTGCCTTTGTTCTTGTTCACCTTTTGAGAACTAGTCTCCAATACATTTACCTTAGGTAAATTTGTATCCACTTCCATCGCGTCCTTTTCACGCACACGAAGTTCCTCCTCCAATCGCAATTCCTTTGCGAGTTCCACAAGAGAAATATCTTCCTTCTTGTGCTTCAAGGTACGGCGGAAGTCTTTCCATGCCGGTGGTAATTTGTCAATGATACTTGACACCGAGATGGCTTCATCCATCTTCAGATTTCTTTGAGCAAATTGCCCTAAGATACGATGTATCGCATGGAACTGTTCCATTACAGGACGAGAGTCCACCATCTTGTAGTTATTGAAATTACTAACAAGAAATTTCACACTAGAGGCATCCTCAGCCATATACTTGGCTTCAAGAGTGTCCCATAACTCTTTTGCAAACTCAACATTTTGATATAAATCGAAAAGAGGATCGGACATACCATTGAGAATATGTCCTCTAGCGATGTAGTCGTCGTTTTCCCATTTGTTTCTATCACGAAAAGCTCCCACAGGTGCGTTCTCTCCAACTTTAGGGCATGGTGTGGACAGCACGTACACCACCTTCAGATTCGTCAGTAGGAAGTGCATCTTCCTTCTCCAACGCCGAAAATCGGTTCCTTCAAATTTGTCCAACTTCTGGAATTGATGTAGCATTTCTCTTACGCTCGCCATTGAGTAGAAAGTATTGAATTCGTTTGTTGGGGATTGTCTTTGAATATGGCCGCAAGAGAGTCTTCAATTCAGCAATGGTAGTGCAGAAAACTTGGACTGCTTCTTCTTCTTTGTTATAATGAGGATTCACTAAGGAATCGTATGAACTGGATATCACAATCGATCGCGTTGTCGCTTTCCGAATTCAATATTTCGACCCTGTGTTGTAGTCGAGGGTTGCACGAAACTTGAACGGGGATAATCAATTGGAACAATTTCTATTCTCGACTAAAGAATTAGAAATCAAACTTAAGTTGAGTGTTTATGGAAATCAAGCAAGGTTTAGATTCAAGGAGTGATTCTCTATGAGAGTAATCCGATTTCTTTGTGCCCTCATACTGTCCACGACCTCCAATATATAGGAGTTCAAAAGGGACAAAGAGCAGGTGTGTCTGAACAGAACAGCTGTGTCTGTCAAACGTCGCCGCGTTTTCCTTAAGCATTAGCGGGCGCTTTTTCCTTAAGCATTACGCTAATGCTTAAGGAAAACGCGCCCCTTAATGCTTCCTGAAAACGCGGTCAATTCCAGGAGCGTTTTCCCTTTACATTATCAGTCGCGTTTCGTTAAGACATTGTCGTAATGTCCAGTCAAAACGCGCCCCACATAATGTCAAGATAAAACGCGATCCGCACTGAGTTTTATACACAAAACTCACTCAACGGAAGTTCCAAACCTTTCATATCATTAGGGTATGCTACCCTAATATATTGTAATATTTATACTGGGTCCGAAAACCCTAAAATTACCAACACAAAATCATGAGAAATGTAAATAAAAAGCTTCAAAGCTCATTTGGGAAGTTACCGAGTTCTTCTAAAATGATGCAGAGAAAATTTGCAACTCTTACGTCTTAGTTCTTACCCCTATTTGGTTCATCGAAAATAAAGGGCAAAGAAATTTTTTGGGATGGAAAATCAAACCAGGTGGTTATGGTTTGGTTACTTGGAAAGTTGATGGGAAAAACAATTAAACGGAAAATATGCTAAATGTTATAAATATTATATTAATTTGATTTACTCTCCATATTTAGGTTCTGTTTTTTTGGCTTTAAATTTGTATTATATAAACCATTTTAACACCACATAACATAAATTAACATAAATTAACACAACATAACATAAATTAACTTAAATTAACATAAATTAACATAAATTAACATAACATAACATAACATAAATTAACATAACATAAATTACCACCATCATCATATTACCACCATCATCATATTACCACCATCATCATCATGTCATCATCATCATCATCATCATCATCATGTCATCATCATCACCATCATGTCATCATCATCATCATCATCATCATCATCATCATCATCATCATCATCATGCATCATGCATCATCATCATCATGAATAGTAATAGTAATATGATGAATAGTAATATGATGATGATGATGATATGATGATGGTGAATAGTAATATGATGATGATGATGATGACATGATGATGATGGTGAATAGTAATATGATGATGATGGTGAATAGTAATATGATGATGATGACATGCTGGTGATGGTGATTAGTAATATGATGACATGATGATGATGGTAAATAGTAATATGATGAATAGTAATATGATGAACAGTAATATGATGAACAGTGATATGATGATGATATTGATATGATGATGATGAATAGTAATATGATGAATAGTAATATGATGAATAGTACTATATGATGAATAATAATATGATGATGATAGTGAGATGATGATGATGAATAGTAATATGATGATGATAGTGTGATGATGGTGATGAACAGTAGTATGATGAACAGTACTATGATGAACAGTAATATGATGAATAGTAATATGATGATGATAGTGAGATGATGATGATGATGAATAGTAATGTGATGAACAGTACTATGATGAACAGTGAGATGATGATGATAGTGAGATGATGATGATGAATAGTAATATGACATGATGATGTTGTTGTTGATGACATGATGATGATGGTGAGATGATGATGATGATGCCATGATGATGATGGTGATGACATGATGATGATGATGATCATGATGACATGTTGATGATGATCATGATGACATGATGATGATCATGATGCCATGATGATGATCATGATGACATAATGATGATCATGATGACATGATGATGATCATGATGACATGATGATGATGATGGTGATGACATGATGATGGTATGATGATGATGTAATGTTAGGTTGGTATAAACTAAAATTAAAATAAATTAACATAACATAAATTAACATAAATTAATATAACATAACATAAATTAACATAAATTAACATAAATTAAATTAATATAACATAAATTTAAGCTCAATCAAACAGACCCTTAGTCATGATCATTATTGCTAGTATATATATATATATATATATATATATATATAGAGGGGTGTTCGTGTGAGGATGGAGTATTTTGGTGAGGGTGTAGGGACAAATAGCAGCCATTGGATGAGTTTAATATGGGCTTCTCCCTTCTCCCACGTGTCCCACTCATATTGAATTAATTTATTCAATTGTTTTATCATTTGTATTCAAATTCAAAGTTTAAGGGTAAATTAGACCATAAAATCTTATTCGCCCAATACGCTCAGCGGTTCCAGATCTGTAATCATTGATTTCTCTAATCAAACATCACTCCTGCTTTATCGTTTCACTCATCGGTGTTTATCCAAATTTCGTTTCTCCCAGACCTTCAAAACCCTAGGCCTCTCCGGCCAGACCATAGATGATGATGTCTCTCTTTCCCTTACCGTGTGGCCTGTGCTCGTAGCCTCGTACAATCCTACTTTCTCACGGATTTGAATAATCAATTAAATATTTCTGTCGATCGACGACGACGGTGAAGACGCAGCTGGTCGTGGTGGAGGCTAGGTCGCTGGAGACGGTGAAGACTCGTAGGGATTCGGATGGATCTGGCCCATTTTCAGTGCCAGCAACGCGTTCAATTAGACATTACATGCGTGATCGGCGATCCTATAAAGTCAGCAAGGCCGGCTATCCCAAATTCCGTCCTGTATGATGCTTCCTTTTGCCTCGAATGATTCGCAAACCTATATTTATGATATGTGATTTGAGATATTTGAAACTTTTTATTGCATTTCATTTATAATGAATTGAATAATAGCCCGTCGGTCTGGTAGCAAGTACATCTTTTTTTTGCAATTAGTATCTTCAATTGAAATTGTTCAGTTGCAAGCAGGGGTGAGGACATCTTCATCTCCATTTGGAACTTGCATCGGAGTCCGACTAACTGGAATGATGCTGATAAGTTCAACCCCGAAAGATGGCCCCTGGATGGACCCAATCCAAACGAAACAAACCAAAATTTCAGGTATATCTTGTTGTCTTTGCTCTTTACGTCATCTGAGATCCTCTGGTACCACATTACCATAATAAGATTCTTAAATGACATAGAATTTCAATCGCTGATCAGAATATTATTTCTTTGTAGTTACTTGCCTTTTGGAGGAGGACCGAGGAAATGCGTTGGGGACATGTTCGCTACATTCGAGGTATAATACCCATGGATTAAACTACAGTTATTTTAGTAGACTTGTGATGACAATGAAGCGTCAGATTGCTCATATGATCAGGTATAAATACATCCCGTTCACAATTGGGAGGCAGGTAAATAATCGCAATTTGCTCGTGATGTAGCTGTAAATTCATTGTTCAACTTATTAAATTGATGAGCATTAATTTATGCTCATGATTTTCTGATAGTGAATTTTGAGATGAGCATTATTTGATATCCATTTGGTTGCTTTATGAAGTTATAAAGTGGATGGACTTGAGGAGGTTTCATTAAAAATGGGTTGAAACTGCTAAGAAGTTTGTATTGGTCATTTCGCAATGTATTTTGTTGATTGCAGAGTTAATTATTGAGGTTTTTGTTTTCCTTGATTTTTAGGCAACTGGATAAGAAGGAACTGTGCTAATGATGGATAGTGTGAGTAGCATGGAGCTTCATGGAAGTTCATCAATGGAGTAGTAACGGCAGGGATGCATGGAGCACTTGGCATACTAATCGAGAAGCATGGAGAATGTCTGAGTCTGTTCTTGCTTTTGTTTTCATCGCATTTCTTGACTCTGATTTCATAAAGTTGATGATTGCATAAGGGTAGGAGAATCACTAGTGAACTTTGAGTTGATGCTTGAGGATTGCATAAAGTTGATGATTGCATAAGATTGTTTCAAAAATGGAGAAGCCTTGACTTTGAGGTCTATACTTTACTGTATTATTTTAAAGTTCTAAAATTGAACTTTGAGTTGAGAAAATCTGATGCAATAGAGACGCAGAGAAATGATGAACTGTAGATGTTCTATGTTATGCCCATGTAGTCTTGTTGTGCTCATCAGATATCCTTTGCCTATTGATCATATCGTCAATGTTGTTTGATATTATTCGATAATGAAAATTGAAACATAGAAGTAGAAATGAAGACGGGTTTTGCTTGAGCATGTTATTTTTTATACCTTGCTGATGCTCAATGTGTTCTATTTTATCTGATAAAATGGGATATGTGTTCTTATATAGGTTGTTGGGAACATTAACAGAGAAGGAATGGTCTGAACTTATTACTATAAGCTGCGTGATTGAGAACTAATTAGGAGGTTCACTCGTGTGGTAAAGACCAAGTCAGCGCAAAACTCAGCGCCCTCTGCAAAAATTGCAATCAAGCGTCCAACCATGACCGTCGCAACCTGTCCAGTACCTTTTTTCGGCAGGACTGATGCTCATGCGATATTTATGGAGGTTGATGTTACTGCAGCAATGAGAATCTAGCCAGGAGTCTTCATCTTTGTCCACGAGTTGGTTACTCATGGCAGCCATCTGTCCATGACTCTTCGTCTTTGTCATTTGTTTTTTTTTGTAAAGATATTCATTTTAGCTCAAGAGTTGTCCTTTCATTTACCGTGCAAAAGTGTAAAAGGATAAATAATCACTTTTGATGTAAATAGGTTTCGACGACTGTATTTTGTTGTTAGATAAAGGTGAAATAGCAGGTTTTAAATTTTAGTTGGTTTATGAAGTTGTACTTGTAAGTTATGCATTTGAGTTAAACTTCAGTTATGCACTTTATAAATCATCATATATTTCGTTATGCATATTTTTTCACAAAAAGTTGGAGAAAGGCATTTCAGTTATGCACTTTATGAAGCAGCATACGTTTATGACATACAAGTAATGCAGAACAAACACAGAGTGCAGAACAACCACATATGTGCAGAACTGAACTTCAGTTACAATGTCTCCCAATCTATAAAAAATTGCAGAAATAAACATTAATTGCACTGGCTTTCAGTCTTGAGTGTGCATAACTGAACTGTTTGCCACACTTGGAAGTGCAGAACTGAAGTTCAGTTCTGCACTTTTGTACAAAGGCAGATGTGTGCCTGAAGTTCTGTTATGCACTTTTGTATACAACTGAAGTTCTGTTTTGCACTTTTGTATAAAGGCAGACAGTGTGACTGAAGTTCAGTTATGCACATAAAAAGGCAGACAGTGTGCCTGGAGGTCAGTTTTGCACTTTTGTACAAAGACAGATAGTGCGACTGAAGTTCAGTTCTGCACTTCCAAAGTGTGGCAAGCAGTTCAGTTATGCACATCCAAGACTGAAATACAGTGCAATTAATGTTCATTTCTGCACTTTTTTTAGATTGGGAGACATTGTGACTGAAGTTCAGTTCTGCACATATGTGTTTGAGAAAGGCACTTCAGTTATGCACTTTATGAAGTAGCATACGTTTATGACATATAAGTAATGCAGAAGAAACACAGAGTGCAGAACAGACACATATGTGCAGAATTGAACTTCAGTCACACTGTCTGCCTTTGTACAAAAGTGCAGAACTGAACTTCAGTCACACTTATGTCTCTGCTTGTTCTGCACTTTCAAAAAAATAACTTACATTTAAGACTGAAATGTAAAACCCGTTATCTGAAGACCTTCAACTAACACCAAAATATAACAGATGACTCCTATTTACATGAAATGTAAAACCTATTTACATCAAAAGATTAGTTCTGAGCCAATGTCAATGAACATCAAAAGGTTATTTCTAAGCCAATATCAACAGACATCAAAAGTTCCTCTATCTAATTTTGTGTTGAAGAATGTCGCTTCTGGCATTGCAGCGAATTCTGTGGCCTTCGCGATCACTGAAGGGGGGAATTTGTTAACCGGTGATGTCTCCATGCATTCAAGCGTCTTAACTTCACTAGCTTTGCTGCACAAATATAGATTCCATATCAATGAATGTGTACACTCAAGTGCTCATCTCTGAATGGATTTAAAAACTACATTCATTTACGCAAGACAATCAAATGATTTTCTCAACCATCCCACCACAGTTGAAAGCCACATTGATTCAATCAGCAACACCTTCAGATGGGTCAAGTTACAACATTTACCAATCCTCAATGATCAGCATTATAACATAAGAAGTGGAAAGTGAAGCTAATGAGTTTAAAAAAACAACCTGTGAGGAAAAGTGGAATACGTCATGGGCACAGTCACAACATTCCTCCTAGCATTATAAGCCGACTTCTGCACAGCTGCAATCATCGCATTACAATTTACAAGCTAACTAATACCAACTTGTTTAAGTGAATAATAATACATGAGATCAGAAAGAGAGTACAATACTTTGTGGTCAACTGATAATGGCTTGGCCTCCTTGCCGCCAAACAAGACTGCTCTTTGAGTCACCGCAGTTTGAGACAATAATATGTGAAGAACAGACTAACGCAACTACAGCGGAGAAGAGTGCGGAAATTGGAGCAGCTTCGACCACCTATCAGCATAAACATCCTTCTTCATACCTGCCTCCCCAGTCACTAGCCACCGCGCTCCACTCGACAAGCCTCCAATATCTGATTCATCACCGTGCCTTGATGCATCAAAAGCAGCGCTAAATCAACTATCACAAGAGGCAAAGTGATTAGCCCAGTGGTGGGCAATTCACCTACGTCTCAAGTGACCCAGGTTCAAGTCCTCACCCCTCCAAAAAGGAGCAGATACTAATTCTAACCCACTAACCCCTATAAAAAAAATCAACTATCACAAACTCCAACAATGAAACATCACAACTCATACAACATGTAACCATCAAACAATCCATTATCCGCAAACTCAGAGTCCAGCCACCATATGTAAAGGAACTTGCGCCTACCAAAATTAATGGACTTGCGCAGGAAAGACATGAAGTCATCTAATTGGCCAATCAAAGAATTTAATCAGTTGATCTGTTGAAGAAGATACAATCAAACAATCAAGTTCACAACACACTTCATCTGCTAAACAAAACCCCCCAAATTCAATCCAAATCAAAATGCATCAAACATCAAACAAAAATATCAAAACCCAATCCCATGTAGACGACATGAACATACCAAAGGACACAGATCCATCACTCAAAATCAAAGCTACGACGGAGCAAAGTCAAGGATTACTGTTGTTCCCAAAATCGATCCACCGATCCACCGCACAACTACACGCACAATTCAAAAAATAAACATACAATTAAAGAACCATAAATCAAAAAATTCCTCCACATAATGAACAAAGTTCCTCCCCATAATGACATACACTACATAACCATTAAATCAAAAAATGCAGCAAGGAACATACGATTAAGAACAAAGTTTCTCCGCAAAATATAATGAACATACACTACAGAAATGTTATACATATAATTTTAAATTACACATATCATCACCGATTGTTACACATAAGAAATGCACATAACTGATTGTTGCAGACTACTGAACAAATCAAAAGGAGCACACTGCATTCACAACGTGTGGAAACAAATTGCTGGCATAATCATTTCATTCGTGCTTGTAAAAAATCATGTTAATTCAGTTCATATAATGAAATTTTGCAGTAATTATGCACAACCAAAATACCCGTGTCATTCTTCATTTGGATCACAAACAAATACACAAAAACAAATCAATTTATGCACATATCAACAAATCATGTTAATTCGGTTCATATAACAAAATTTTGCAGAAATTATGCACAACCATTGATTGGCTTTCATCCAAAGCCTTATACTCACCAAAAGCGAAGGTGGCTCTGCCAAAACAAGCCGAGACACCCAAACCATGTGTAGCTTCTGTCATGACCATAGGCACCAAGACCATGGAGGAGCAGATGCAAGAACTAAGAGAGATGCTTGAGCTAGTCCTGAAAGACAACCAGGAGAAGAACAAGAAGCTTGAAGAGCTCCAGAAAGAGGTGGTTGGGCTCGGGAAACGAAAGGTTGAAGAAGTCAATTTGACGGCAGAAGATGATGACGCTAATAAGATGATCCCTGTAGAAACCAACATGAACGGAGGTGTTGCGTGCAACAAAGACCAACTTCAAGTGCTGATAGCCAACGCGGTCAAGAGCCAGCTAGGTGGAGATTCTTCTGGTGGTGCACGCTGTGCCAAACCCTACAGCAAGAGGATAGATGGTTTGCGCATGCCACAGGGATATCAGCCCCCCAAACTCCAACAGTTTGACGGAAAAGGAAGTCCAAAGCAATATGTTGCCCACTTTGTAGAAACGTGTAACAACGCGCGAACTGAAGGGGATCTGCTAGTCAAACAATTTGTGCGATCTCTAAAGGGCATTGCTTTCGATTGGTACACTGACTTGGAGGCAGAGTCTATTGACAGCTGGAGTCAGATGGAGGACGAGTTCTTCAACCGATTCTATAGTACCAGAAGGGTTGTCAGTATGAGTGAACTGACGAATACGAAACAATGGGAAGAAGAACCTGTAGTTGACTATATCAACCGCTGGCGTTCATTGTGCCTTGAATGTAAAGATCGCATCAGCAAGACGTCAGCTGTAGAGATGTGCATCGATGGAATGAACTGGGATTTGCTATACATCCTTAAAGGTATCAAACCTAGGAATTTTCAAGAGTTAGCCACACGCGCACACGACATGGAAATCACCGTGAAAGGACATGGAAGGAATCGCATATCCTCGTCAAAGGCGATCATCGATAAGAAGGAATACAAGAAGTTCGAGAAGGTCAACAAAAATGCTCCAAAAGAGGCCATGGCCATCAGCACCAATGACGCTCCTGTGAAGATATCATCAAAACCAAAGCAGGAGAAGAGGAAAGAAGTCACCTCAAAAGACTTCAAGCGCACAAAGCCTACACTGAAAGAATTACAAGCCAAGAAGTATCCATTCCCTGACTCTGATCTATCAGGCATGCTCGATGACCTGTTGGAAAAGGGCATCATCAACTTACCGGAAGCAAAACGCCCAGATGAAGGCAACATGACGAATGATCCCAAATACTGTCGCTACCATAGATTGGTTAGTCACAGTATCGAAAACTGTGTCACTCTCAAGGAGCTTATAATGAGATTAGTCAAAGAAGGATGCATCGAGCTCGACACAGATGAAACAATAGAAGCAAACCACGCCTCCGTGAGGACTAGTTGCGACTCACTTTGCAAGCCACAAAAATGGTACATGCAACAAATCCAATTTGGCACCCTTGAGCCAACAAAAGTGTGGATATCAAAACCATCTATTGAAGCTGAATCAAAGAAGTTGAGATGCGATTATAACCCAAAAAGAATCGAAACTTATAGGATCATGAAAGAGGTTGAATGCATGGAGGATGATGAAGGATGGACTCTTGTAACTCAAAGAAGGTCAAAGAAGCAAGTCAGTCCACAACCAGAACCTGTCTGCCGAAAGAAGAAGCAGGTGACCAAGAAGAGACTACGTCAGGCGAAAGGGGAGAAAAGACTCAAGAGGAGTCTGAGGTCACATATACTGCCGATTGATCCTTTGAAGCAGATTCCACCAAGTCCCATTACCTTGGAAGACTTCTTTCTGAAGGATTACTTCGATAAAGTTGGTGTCAACGCAACCTCAGGGGCAATAAGCGAAGGAAGTGAAGAAGAACAAAAAGCTGAGCGGAGGAATGAAGCTCCAACCACATAGACACAACCACCTTCGGATTCTCAAGATGACGCTGATGTGCTTGATATCCTGGAAGCTCTCCCTAAACACGAGCAGTGGGAGCACATTTTCCACTTGCCAAAAGAATCACGACAACAAATAGCGCAAGCACTCCTACATCCAAAGCTGAAGATGGACATCATCAAAAATCCAGAAAAGCTAAGGAAAAGTCAAGCCAAATGCACCCCTGCAACACGACCTTGACATTTTCTGACGAAGATCTTCTCCTTGGATCCAAACCTCACAACAGACCTCTGTATGTCACGGGCTACATTCGAGGACAAAAGGTGGGAAGAATTTTGGTCGACGAAGGCTCTGGAGTAAACCTCATGCCAAAAGAAACCATGGACTTATTGGGAATCACTATGGACGAACTCTCCAATAGCCAGCTTTTAATTCATGGATTCAACCTAAAAACTGTACGTGCGATTGGCATGATCTGTGTCAATCTAGCAATCGGAGAGCTATATACTGATACCTTGTTTCATGTCATTAACGTTAGAACTTCATTCAAGTTGTTACTCGGTCGACCATGGAAGCATGAGAACAGAGTTGTTGCATCAACTCTTCACCAATGCTTGAAATATTATCGTGACGGTGAAAGAAAGATAAATGGGGACGTCAAACCATTTACCAAGGCAGATTCATTTTTTGCAGATGCTAAGTTCTTTGAAGAAGACAGTGTGTCAAGTGAACTACTACCATCAATCATCCCTTCCACTAGAGAAAACGATAAGGAAAGACCGAAAGCAAACAATAACCAGCCGAAAATAAAATCAGAAATTGAATCAAAGGCTAGGAACAGGGCATGTGTCATGACATCTGCACAAATGCAAAGGCCGACTCCTGAAAGCACGCTCCCTATCTTGCGATATATACCTAAATCTCGACGTAAAGCAGGACAAAGACCTTTGGAAGACTGTCAAAAATCAGAGACAAGTTTTGCAGATCAAAAGAAGGTCAGAAGGATGGTCAAACAAGAATGGGTGGCGAAAGTAGTCATTCCATTACCCAGCGCAAATACAACACAGGTTCTGAGGCCTCCACCAGAAGAATTCATTTCGGAGTCAATCAAACCACATGAAGGGAATGTAAGTTTGGAGGGAAAATTCGGTCCAAACACCTATAAGTTGATGGAGAAGTCAGGATACGATTTCAAAAGACCAGCCATGCTCGGAGAAGTGGTCGAACCTCATCCTTACAGTCTCGCCCAGATTCACGGAATGGCTCACAAACATACTAGTCTGGGTTACAAGCCCCCACCACCTATGAAAATTTCCATCCGTCGTCAAAAAGATGCTACATCAGCTCACCAAATCACTGCAGATGAAATCAAAAACAATAAAGGGGAAGACATAACGGAGTATGATGTAGCGACATCCTACCACATAACAGCCGAAGAAGTTTCGAATGAATTCGAAGAAGTAGAGGCTGATCAAGCTCCGGAGGTACTCGAAGACGGGGGGCAATCAACTGTTGACGACTTGAAAGAGGTGAATCTCGAAACCACTGAAAATCCACGTCCAATATATGTTAGCACCCTACTAACCGAAGAAAAAGAGGAGCAGTACCTCAAATTATTGGCAGAATACAAAGACGTTTCCGCTTGGAACTACACAGAGATGCCGAGGCTTAATCCAAAGATAGCTTTGCACTGTCTAGCGATCAAGAGGGGAGTCGGATCAAAGAAGCAGGCGCAACGGCGATTTAGGCCAGAGATGGTCCCTGAAATTGAGAAAGAAGTTAATAAACTCATCAACGCAGATTTCATTCGTGAAGTTAAATATCCAACGTGGATAGCCAACATTGTTCCAGTAAGGAAGAAGAATGGGCAGCTGCGAGTGTGCGTGGACTTTCGAGATCTCAACGAAGCATGTCCAAAGGATGGCTTTCCCCTACCAGTTACGGAGCTCATGATAGATGCAACAACTGGGCATGAAGCTCTCTCCTTCATGGACTGCACGGCTGGATACAATCAGATACACATGGCGCCTGAAGACCAAGATGCTACAGCATTCCGAACTCCGAAAGGGATATTCTGCTACAAAGTCATGCCTTTTGGCCTAAAAAATGCGAGAGCCACATATCAGCGTGCGATGCAAAAGATTTTCGAGGACATGATGCATAAACCGGTAGAATGTTACGTCGATGATGTGGTGGTCAAGTCAAAAGCCAGGAGTGACCATGTCCAAGATCTTCGTACGGTCTTCGAAAGACTCCGAAAGTGTCAGCTCAAAATGAATCCACTCAAATGTGCATTTGGCGTCACATCGGGGAAATTCCTTGGCTTCGTAGTCACACACAGGGGCATCGAAATAGACCAGACAAAAATCAAATCTATTCAAGAAATGCCCGAACCAAAAAGCTTAAAAGAACTGTGCGGATTGCAAGGACAACTGGCTTACATACGAAGATTCATCTCCAACCTCGCAGGGCGTTGTCAGCCATTCAGTCATCTCATGAAAAAGGATGCTCCATTCATTTGGGATGACAAATGTCGCAAAGCTTTTGATAACATAAAGAAGTACTTGTCTACTGCACCAGTGCTTGGGGCATCGACTCCAGGAAAGCCACTGATACTTTACGTTGCCGCTCAAGAGAAGTCGCTTGGGGCAATGTGTGCACAAGAAACCGACGAACGAAAAGAAAGACCCCTCTATTACTTGAGCCGAACTTTGGTGGGAGCTGAACTCAATTACTCTCCAATCGAGAAGATATGTCTTGCATTGGTGTTCACAGTACAGAAGTTGAGGCACTATATGCAAGCACATACAGTACACGTAGTTTCCAAAGCTGATCCCATAAAATACATACTTTCAAGACCAGTCTTGTCAGGTCGACTAGCAAAGTGGGCTATGCTTCTCAAGCAATATGATCTAGTGTTCGTACCTCAGAAGGCAACAAAAGGGTAAGCCATAGCAGACTTCTTCGCTGACCACCCAGTTCCTGCCGAATGGGAGTTTTCCATTGACCTTCCAGGCGAAGACATACTCTACATAGATGTGCTACCTCTATGGCAGATGTTCTTCGACAGAGCTGCAAGACGTGATGGAGCTGGAGCTGGAGTTGTGTTTGTATCACCAGAGAATCATCTTCTCCCCTTTTCGTTCACACTTACTCAACTATGTTCAAACAACGTGGCTGAATATCGAGCACTTCTCTTGGGACTTCAAATGGCCAGACAAATAAGTATCGACAAAATGGATATCTATGGAGACTCACAGCTAGTAATCAATCAAGTGCTTGACTATTACGAAGTTAGGAAGGGCGACTTGATCCCTTATCATAGACATGCGACACAATTGCTTAACGATTTTGACTCCATCAGTATAGGACATGTTCCGAGAAGTGCCAACAAGTTGGCTGACGCGCTTGCTAACCTCACAGTCAATTTGGCACTGGGGGCAGAGGAGACCATGTCCATTCCAGTTTGCAATTGTTGGGTAGTCCCGCCGTTGGAGGAAAATGAAAAAAACATGGAGTCATCAAACGTGGTATATGCCTATGAAATCGAAAGAGAAGGTTGGCGTCAACCTATCATCGATTTCTTGGATCATCAAAAGTTACCAACCGATCCAAGACACAAGATAGAAATCCGTCAACGTGCCCCAAGGTTTATCCATTACAAAGGGACATTATACAGACGCTCGTTCCTGGGGAAATGGTTAAGGTGCTTGAGCAAAGAAGAAGCAGTGGAAGTTATGCAAGAAGCTCATGCCGGCATTTGTGGTGCTCACCAGTCTGGTCTGAAACTTTATGATCGCGTCAAGAGGATGGGGTATTATTGGCCAAACGTTGTACAAGAGTGCACAGATTTTGCAAAGAAATGCAATGCATGTCAGTTCAATGCAAATTTCATACATCAACCTCCAAAACCTCTACATCCGACAGTTGCATCATGGCCTTTCAAAGCATGGGGACTCGACGTAGTAGGACCAATCAATCCTAAGGCATCCAACGGGCACACGTATATTCTTGCTGCAACCGACTACTTCTCCAAGTGGGCAGAGGCAGTGACGCTACGTGAGGTAAAGAAAGAAAACGTGGTCGACTTCATAAAAAAGCATATCAGCTACCGACATGGCGTTCCACAAAGAATTGTAACCGATAATGGAAAGCCGTTCTCCAACAAACTCATGACAAGCCTCTGTGAAAAGTTCAAATTCAAGCAGTACAAGTCATCGATGTACAACGCTCCTGCAAATGAACTAGCCGAAGCATTTTACAAGACTTTGTGCAATTTGCTGAAAAGGTGGTTGGGAAGTCAAAACGTGATTGGCACGAAAAGATCGGTGAAGCATTGCTGGCGTATCGAACAACATACAAGACACCGACCCAAGCAACCCCGTACGCTCTAGTATATGGAGTGGAAGCAGTATTACCACTTGAACTTCAAATTCCATCCATGCGTATAACCATCCAAGAAGGACTTAGCAGTGACGAAAACGACATGCTACGCTTAGCGGAGTTGGAAGCCCTCTATGAGAAGAGATTGCAAGCACAACAGAGCTTACAATGCTACCAGGCAAGACTTTCACGTGCATTCAATAAGAAGGTGCGCCCTCGCTCCTTTCAAAAAGGAGACTTGGTTCTAGCAATAAGAAGGCCAATCATCACCTCGCACAAGACGGGAAGCAAGTTTAAAGAGAAGTGGGACGGTCCCTACGTGGTGCAAGAAGTTTACACGAATGGGGCATACAAGATCGTGGATCAAGAAGGATTACGCGTCGAACCAATCAATGGAAAGTTCTTAAAACGCTACTACTCCTAAAGCTACAGATCGACACTCCTGGACCACAATAGTATAAACTGTGAACGGCTAAAAAAAAAGAACTACGTTGACTTGATCTTGCAAAGTGCCACGCATGTGGCTTTGCAAGTACGTAGGTAGCTTGATTAAAAAAAATTCAAGTGCAGTTGACGGGCGTCGTTGTACCCGTCAAAAATAATTATTTCTTTTATCTCCGACTAGCAAGTGGTAAGTCGGGTCGTATCCACAGAGATCGGTTGAGAATCTGTTTCACTAAGTAAAAACGTAACAGGGGGTTTTGAACAAGTAAATAACGCAATTAAGCAAGGATGATCGCTAGAGCAATCGTCACACAATTCGGGTATCAAATATCAAAGAGAAGTGCAAGCTAGAACTCTCGACTATGATGTAGGATTAAATCATTAACCTAACCGTTTTGATTTCTAATGTTTTACAACTTATAGCTCCCCGCTAGGTTGCACTACAAGTTGTCCTAGGGTGTCAATCCTAGTGGTATATTACTCGTATCCTAGTTTGCTATCCCCGCTAGGTTGCTAGTAAACTGTGATAATCGGAATTAACAAACTAACAGAAGCTCCCCCGCTAGGGTTCCACTTATGCTAGCATATGAAATCCATAAACAATGCATAGTAATATAACGCAAAACATAAAGATAAATTTAGGTTTCAAGTCAAAACATCACAATGTCGAGTTCTAGCCTACACATATGAGTTTAGCTACTCATCGCAATGGAATACATCATGAAGTTTTTACGTGAATAAAATAGAATGAAAATACTAATGGTGAATTCTCCACCAAGCTGCAGCTCAACTCTAACACTTGAATCCGTGTCTCTTTTTCTCTTCTGAAATTCGATGTCTGGTCGCTAGGGTTTCGTGCTTATTTATTTCTCTTTTTGGGCTTTCCAATAATGCAATTTAGAAATAACGAAATTCGACTGCCAGCTATCATCCGCGGATGTCTCCTGCATTTTCTGTCCGCGGACGTCTCTTGATTTATGGTAATTGTTCAGACGTCCGCGCATTAATTCTTCAGACGTAGGCGGAGGAAATTTGACTGCCAGCTGAATTCCACTTACGTCCCTTGATTTAACGTCCGCGGACGTCTTAACAATTACTGTAATTCTTAAGACGTAAGTGCCCATAATTCTTCAGACGTAAGTGGTCTGCACTGACGAAAATTCCAAAGTGCTTCGAACTTCATTTCTTTCCACGCCAAACATCTTCAAATAGGCTCCTTTTAGCCGGTATTCCTTCCATGGTCTCCGAGTGTACCTGTGAACGAAAACTACACACATGTAGTGAAATAATATACAGGTAACACTAAGAGACGGAGTTTTAACATATAAATAGTCGTACAACTACGACTCATCAAACTACCCCACACTTGAACTTGTTCGTCCCGAACAAGAACAAAGCCACAGAACGAATTACAATGTACTAGCCATGCTAATCCTTACTTCTCAATCTCAAATACAGCAATTAATCTTATCATGCTTAAGATTCTAACAATGCGAGTAAAGATAGATTTTTCGATACTTGTTACCTCGCGAGTTGCAATTCAAACGACTTTGGATGTTTGGGAGATAGTCCCCTATAGATACCACGGACATTGCATTCTTTTCTGAGTTTTGGTCATTAGATTGAGTCGTCGGCTTTCTCTGACACGTGATTAATTCACTGCTTTCATACCATTGAGTAGGACCTTGATAAACGACACATTTTTGCTTGAATCAATCAGATTTCTGATTTTCTTCTCACTTGATGGTTTGCCTTCGGCCTTTGAATTTGTTTCTTGTCCACATAATCATTTGCGCCTTCTGCTCTTTCTCATCCTCGTCCTTTTGACGCGAGTCAAGCCGAGGGTCGCTCGTCTAATTTCCCGGTTACTCGGACTAGAGATTGGACGGTGTGATGTTCTCCCGTCCCACCTAACCGCATAAGTACCGCAGTGGCGGAGCAGATTCTCAGGATTAGGCTAGTGAAGCGTCAACCTCCACCGCTTTTCTCAATCATCAGAACTGAAAACTCAGAACTTCCTACAATTTTCCGTACCTTTCTAGGACATTTCTGTCAACTCCACATCTCTGCATATCACAACTCGAAAGAACAAAGCATCGAATTTTTTTTTTTGAAATTTCGCATTTTTAGTCAAATAAGCACAATAGTCATAAAAAGCTGGAAATAGGATTTTGACATATCAGAAAAGCATAGCAGTGCATCATCAGTTCATTACGACACATAACTGACTCTTTACATCCCACCCCACACTCAAATGGACACATGTCCTCACGGAATAATTCAAGAGATGAGATGTGTAACAAACAGACTCAAATAAAAATAAAAAGAAATAAATAAAAAGCGAAAGGAACTGGTACTCCCCTAATATTCTGGTGGTGGTGTGCTCTGCTATTTCCCGCGGACGCCTTCATAATATAATGTCGCGGACGTCTCTTGATTTAGCTTAATTGGCATAGACGTCCGCACATGTAATGGTTCAGACGTTTTTTTCTCGTCCGATCACCTGAAAACACCAGAAATAAATAGAAATGCACTCGAGGCGCACTATCAGCTTCCCAATTCCACTAATTAACCTACTCCTAACATGAATAAAATGAAAACACACCGGGTTGCCTCCCGGTAAGTGCCTTTGTTTTACGTCCTTGGCTGGACATTACTTCTTTAGGGATCACAAGTTAGGATCCCATGGCTGCTCCAAGTCAAACTTACCGATCAACGTGCTCCTCTCCTCAGCATGTCCACAAGTTAATCGTTCTTCAGTGCTCTGCTCAATATCAGGTGGCTTCGATCTCCAGTTATTTTCCTTTGGTGTCCACCACTTTCGCGCAACCACCCCACACTTTTGTTTCTTTACTCGCTTTTTATCTGGTGGGCGTGGTTTCCTTGTTTCCTTCAGCTGCTCACTGACACCCTGAATCACACGCAACGATTCATCAATTGTAATATTCAAACAAGTTTTACCAGCTATCTCAGGTGGTTTTCCCGCACAAGGCTGGTGGTCATCCTCAAATACACGAAACTCAACCATCTTGCCACCATATTTGAGCTTTATAATACCCTCAGCGACATCGATCTCCGCCTTCATAGCAAACAAGATAGGTCGTCCTAGAATGAGTGCTGGCGACTCCTTAGTCTGGGTGTCCTCCATCTGCAAGACATAAAAATCTGTAGGCACAACAACTTCACCAACATTCATGGTTAAATTCTCAAGCAATCCATAAGGATGAACACATGACTTGTTGCCTAACTCGATAGTTAACTTGATCGGTTTTACCGGTCCAAGTTTTAATGAACAATATAAATCATAAGGCATCACATTAATAGACGCACCCAAGTCAATCAAACAGTGGGGAATAAGCGTGTTACCAATGCCACAGGTTACCATGAAGGCACCTGGGTCTCTAGTTCGAGTGGTCAACGCTCCTTGCTTCCCTTGCTCCAATTCTTGCATTTGTGCGTTGATTTTCGCGTCCTCATTCCTCTTCGGGTTAATGTCAATATTTAAAGCATCGTGGCTCTCAATAACCTGCATAGGAAACGACAATGGCACGAGAGGGTTAGAATTTAAAATATGGAAATCACTTACTTGGAATTCCGCGCACGTCTCATGATTTAAATCCGCGGACGTCTCTTGATTTTGTAATAATTCATTAGGCGTCCGCGCCTTAATTGTGGAGGCGTCCGCGTTCTGCACTGAGGTAGCGTCTAAATCTCGCTCTTTTTCTTCTTTTTCTTCAGCCTTCCTCTCCTCTTCATCCTTTGTTACGATCACACTGACATTTTGCCTTGGATTAGGGATCGTTTGTGAAGGCAGCTTCCCTTTGTCTTCTCGTTGTTCGTAAACTGCACTGGCAATTTGAGACACTTGCCTCTTTAGCTCGTTAATGTCTCCAGCATGGTGGCCCATCTTTTGAGCGAGTTCCTTGAACATGGCTCTCACTTCATCCCTGAATTCTTTGATAGGGTCCTCATCTCCTTGTCTGACCTGAGGTGGTTTGTATGGCTGCTTTTGTGGGTATGAGGATTGCCCCACATCGTAATTGTTGTTCCTTTGCCAACCACCATCGTTTTGCCTTGGCTGCCATTTGTTGTTGCCTTGATATCCATCATATCTCCTTGGTGGCAAATCTCCCTTGTTTATGTAGTCCACTATATTCACGTCTTCTGTTCTTTCCTGAAAAAATAGAGTTATCATTATTTATCGAATTAAAAGTGGACTTGTTTACCTTACACTCCACTTGTTGATTTCTCTGTGATTGTTGCGTCTTCATCTTAGCCATCATATCCTTCAGTTCCTGCAATTCAGAATGTACATTCATGTTAGCAACTGGTGCAGGTTTATATGTCTCTTCTAAATACCTTGTGCTCTCGGCAACTTTCTCAATCAACTCCCATATCTCCTCGGGGTACATGTCAAGGATAGACCCTTGGGCTGAGGCATCTAGCATTCTTCTTTCCTTGAGAATCATCCCATCCATAAAGTATTCAAGCAGCATCCTTTGTGGGATTCCATGATTCGGACAGTTCTCTTCCAATTGCCTAAACCTCTCCAAATAGTCAAACAACGTTTCTGCACGTCCTTGTCTAAGCATAGAGAGCTCCTTCCTCGTTTGAGCCGCCTTCGAATGGGAGTAGTACTTATCCATGAACTTCCTTTGCAATTGATCCCATGACGTAATCGAACCTGCAGGTAAAGACATTAACCAAGATTTAGCTTGACTTTCTAAAGAAAAAGGAAATGTCTTTAGTTTAAAAATATTCTCCGGAACCGATGCAGCTTTCATGGACATGCAAACTCCATGAAATTCCTTTAAGTGCCTTAGGGGGTTCTCATCGGGCATTCCTCCAAACTTGGGCAAGTGGTGTATCACCCCACTCTTTATCTCGATGTCTTCTGCGTCCTCATCCAGCCTAATGCACCAAGGCTCCTCATCAATAAACGGCGCACATACTCCTCTCATAGTGCGTCCCAAATCCCGACGCCTAGCTAACTGTCCATATTGGTTTCCTCCACCGAGGTATTGTCAATCCAGCTCGTCCTCGTAATCATCGTGTCTAGCTGCACGATGTCTAGCAAACTCGTTCACAAATTGCTGATTCCTGGGGGGTGGTAATCTCTGATTAACAGCGGGCAGTCCTTGCCTCTGTTCCTGCATGTTATCTCCTTGTACACTACTTCGCTCTTCATTATCACGTTCAACACTTCTCTGTGACATGGTTACTTAAACAGAAAAATAATCAAGTGACAGAAAATAAAAAAGACAATAAAATAAAACTAAAAGAAATAAAAACTTAGTGAGATTCTTCGTTACCAATCCCCGGCAACGGCGCCAAAATTTGACGGGCGTCGTTGTACCCGTCAAAAATAATTATTTCTTTTATCTCCGACTAGCAAGTTGTAAGTCGGGTCGTATCCACAGAGATCGGTTGAGAATCTGTTTCACTAAGTAAAAACGTAACAGGGGGGTTTTGAACAAGTAAATAACGCAAGTAAGCAAGGATGATCGCTAGAGCAATCGTCACACAATTCAGGTATCAAATATCAAAGAGAAGTGCAAGCTAGAACTCTCGACTATGATGCAGGACTAAATCATTAACCTAACCGTTTTGATTTCTAATGTTTTACAACTTATAGCTCCCCGCTAGGTTGCACTACAAGTTGTCCTAGGGTGTCAATCCTAGTGGTATATTACTCGTATCCTAGTTTGCTATCCCCGCTAGGTTGCTAGTAAACTGTGATAATCGGAATTAACAAACTAACAGAAGCTCCCCCGCTAGGGTTCCACTTATGCTAGCATATGAAATCCATAAACAATGCATAGTAATATAACGCAAAACATAAAGATAAATTTAGGTTTCAAGTCAAAACATCACAATGTCGAGTTCTAGCGTACACATATGAGTTTAGCTACTCATCGCAATGGAATACATCATGAAGTTTTTATGTGAATAAAATAGAATGAAAATACTAATGGTGAATTCTCCACCAAGCTGCAGCTCAACTCTAACACTTGAATCCGTGTCTCTTTTTCTCTTCTGAAATTCGATGTCTGGTCGCTAGGGTTTCGTGCTTATTTATTTCTCTTTTTGGGCTTTCCAATAATGCAATTTGGAAATAACGAAATTCGACTGCTAGCTGTCATCCGCGGACGTCTCCTGCATTTTCTGTCCGCGGACGTCTCTTGATTTATGGTAATTGTTCAGACGTCCGCGCATTAATTCTTCAGACGTAGGCGGAGGAAATTTGACTGCCAGCTGAATTCCACTTACGTCCTTTGATTTAACGTCCACAGACGTCTTAACAATTACTGTAATTCTTAAGACGTAAGTGCCCATAATTCTTCAGACGTAAGTGGTCTGCACTGACGAAAATTCCAAAGTGCTTCGAACTTCATTTCTTTCCACGCCAAACATCTTCAAATAGGCTCCTTTTAGCCGGTATTCCTTCCATGGTCTCCGAGTGTACCTGTGAACGAAAACTACACACAGGTAGTGAAATAATATACAGGTAACACTAAGAGACGGAGTTTTAACATATAAAATATGATGTTCCCTTGTGTGGCATGTGTTTGGCAAAACCTAGTTAGACAGTTCGAGCAGGAGTTCAGGGGGAGTTCGAACACTTAGTGGAACTACTATACATCGTAGAGCAGACGCAGAGTTTTTTCCAGAAGGTTCTAGATCGAATATCTCTTCGATCTGAAGTTGGCCAGCGAAGAAATCGGACTCCAGATATTCAGATGAATATCTTCTACATGACGGCATGGCTGACTTGGAGAGGAAGTCATCGTTTTCCCTCTCACCAATTTGAAAGATATGCATCAAATATTTCGGAATATATTCCTAAATATTTGATGGGATTATCTTATGCAAATTAGGGTTTTTGCTCGAGCATATAAATACCATGCAAAGGCAACCCTAATATGCATCGCTTTCAAGATCAAAAATACACGAAGAAATCCTATCGATTGGAAAAGAAGAAAGCGACGGCCGTTGTGTTTTCCCCACTGGAAAAACATCGGTGTGAGCTCAGTCTGATACGTGCCATTCAGATTGACCAGAGGTGATCAAGTTCAGAGCACAAACAGAACAGCCAGCTTTCAAGTGAAAGCGACCGAGCTTCAGGAGAGGTTCGAGTACTTTCGGACAGAAGGTCTGGACAAAGGGGATCAAGGGGAGTTGCGACGAACCTTGGTTGCAAATCTGAGAGACGGAGTAGTGAAGGCTAGGCAATTACAAGGTGTAAGTGTAAGTCCACTGAAAAGCTGTATACTCGTAATAAAGATTTGTTGTCCCTTTTCCGGGTGTGGGAAACCCCCCAGAGTAGGCGTAGCCGAACTGGGTTATCAATCTGTGCGTACTCGTGTTTTATTGTTCTGTTCGTACTTGTTGTGGAACTGTGGTAGAAAGAGTTCAAGGTCTGTCCAAACACAACCTAGAACACTTGCTTGAACAGAGGATATAATTATAAAATAGTCGTACAACTACGACTCATCAGCAGTCTCTAAAAAATACAAAAAAAATAGTCTAAAATGCTTCAATGCTGTGGCAAAAGGGATGAAGACATCATCCGCATCGCGTGGAAGTATGCCCGGAATGTCTTGATAGAAACCGAACTGCCTGCTAAAACGAGTCGGGTGATAGGGTTCCAGAAAGAAAGAAGCCTTGGAACGTAAGGGGAGGTAAGCAGTACGAAGTGAAATGATGTAATTGAACTTCAAGACGTCTAATTTCTTATCACAAACAGGCCCGCATCGATTCCCTCGCAACACAAGGCTAGAGGCTTTGAACGAAGAGCCGTCATGAATCAGGTTGCGAGCTTCGACGTCAGTGAAGAGTTTTGCGCTTCGAGAGTCTAAATACCGAACCATGAGAGGGCCAGGAAGTATATCATCAATTAGTTGATGCGAACCGAAATAATGGGCCAACCATCCGTACAAATAATGCGAGGGAAACGCTGAACCAGAAGAAGAAGGCTTGTCTGCATTTACCATCTTATTCAAACCATGATAGATGCTAGCAAGCACCGGTGTCGCCAAACTGAATGTTGAGCCTCTCGCCATATGCACAGCTACTTCGAAAGTACCAGCCTTGATCACTGGGTCTTCTGCTTCGGGTAATACAAAGACGCATAACCAACAAGACAAAAAGGCTGCTAGATAAACCATTTTTCTCTCGGCATCATCAACAATTCCAAGTTCGTTGAAGATGGTCATTGATGGACCAAAATTATACGAATCATAAACACAGTATAACCCCCATATTTAGACATTTTGTCTATTTAACTTTTGCTTGTTAGTTCAGATATATTTTTGCAGGGTAATTCAGAGCTTAGAGAGAATACACATTAAAGAGGAGCTTTTAAAGCAGAAAAGATGTTACGAGTCAATCCAAGGTCAAGATCATATGCCGACTGAAGAAATATCAAGGATCCTGACGTTGAATCACTCATAACAAATTAATCAGAAGAATCAGGAGAGGAATCAAGACAGTCCGGGGAGGAAACACATTGACAGTTTTGTGAAAAGACTGCACAAACTGTACAAAACTCACACATGGGCAAAGTGACCGGCCACTTGGGCAAGAGGTGGCCAAAGCCACCCCTCCTCCTCCCTCCACCACCGGCAACCGGCGGCTCCTCCACACATGGTGACCGGTGGCTTTCCTCCTCCTCCATGTGGTGGCTTCTCCTCCCTTGATTTGCTCATCCAATCTCCATGCAACAAGTGTCCACATCTCCTCCTCCTTCCATGGCTATATAAGGAGGAGCTCCTCCCCTCATTTTCATCATCCACAAGCAATTCACTTCTCTCTCTAAAAGTTTTGTAATTGTAAGTTTGGCTTTGGAAATAAAGGATAGCTCCCTTGGCGCTTCAACGGTTGTAAGTATTATTTCTAGTATTTATTCAACTGTTTTTATTTCCTTAGTTATAATGTTTAGCGCGATGAATAGTAGCTAAACTAGTAGTTCGGTCTAAGGGGCGCACTTGTATTATAAAATGTTTTTGACTATTAACTTAGCGTCTCTCCTTAGTATTCAAAACTTATTCTATGTGCCATATATTCGGTTAGAACGTCCAAGGTAGAGTGGATGCTTGGAATGGAAAAACTCTACAGCGGGGTTCGTAAACTTGTACGGATAAGTGGATGCTTGGAATGGCAAAACTTATCTGAGAAGTTTGACTTATCTTAAACACCATTTGGTTGATCGGGAATGATTGATCAAATGGATGCACATAGGCTAATATAACCGGGAATGGAGTATTAGTCTAAATAGAATAAGTGCTCTACGTCCTTGGAATAGGCTAGACAGTGTACGCAAATCGAGTGCTTGGAATGGCCTTGATACACCGTTTGAATACTTAGTAGAGTCACTAAAGGTCAATGATAAACAGGATATAATACAAGGCCCCTGAAACCGAACGCTTTCCTTTAATTATAAATTGCAATTTACTTTCCAGTACTAAAACCAACCAACCAACCAATCAATCAATCAATCACTTAGCTGGTAGCTTTAAAACCAACCAACCGACCTAAAACACGCTCTCTCGCTGGACAACCCCCTCAAAGAACATCTATTCCCCTGATTCCCTTGGGTTCGACCCCTACTTACCACTTGCTACCCAGTAGTATAGTTGCGAGTAGCGGACTATTATAAATTTATTCTTGACGTTTGCACATAACGACTGTGCATCCATCAAAATTGGCGCCGTTGCCGGGGAATTAGCAAATGGGTAGTTGTTCTTTTTTCTATACATAATCCGCCATGTCTTCCTACTACGAAAACGAGCCGTGGAAAAATGATGAGTTTTTTTGACTACTCCGCGAAGAGATCATCGACATTAAGCAATCCCAGGACCAAACTTTGGACGAGTACTTGGCGTACTTTGACTCCCTTGTGGCGAACTGCCCGCATCATGGATTCACCAGAATCAATCTTATTCAAAGGTTTCTCGGTGGAATGATGCCACTTGAGCGGAAAAGATTTAATGATGTAGCAGGATGTTCACTCAGAAAGTTAACCGTGGGTGAAGCCTGGCGCCTCATAAATGATTTGGCAAAGAACACAAAACAGGGTCAGTGGCACCAAACTAAAGATAAGGCACCAACGATGGAAATGGACTCAGTGAAAAACGAGCCCGACACCACACCTATTACGAGCTTGCCCGCAAAAAAGCCGAGAGAAGACATCGGTACAAGGGTAGTAATGGACGTGGAGGCGGCTCTAAAGGAACCAATATTGGAGCCCACGGGGCCCACTAAGGATGAGGACTCACAAATAACCGAAGAAGAATTGGCCAAATTAGGCTCGGCCCTCACTGAAAAACTGCTCAAGAAAGACCTGGCCCTTGTGGTGGAAGTTCCCCAACTTGTCCCCTCGGTTTGTATACGGATCACAGCCCCTGAAGATAAAGTGATCAATGAGGAGGTGCAAGGCAAGTTGGAAACGGGACAAAGGCAAGAAAAGCCAACATTGGAGCACTCTCTCGTCATGAGCCAAGAAAAGCCGGCTGAAAACTCACTCGTTCTAGGATGGCAATTCATCTCTGCCACAAAGAAGAGGGTTAGCAAGGGCGCATGCTTAAGGTCGCTTGGCAAAAGACTAAACTTCCAAAACTACAAAGATGCCAACCGGCCATACACTAAGAAGCGACAAAGACATGGCCCGGTGCAATGGAAGCCCGGAAGGAAAAACAAGAGAGCCCGGCTCATTGAACCAGCAGTTATGGTAAAAGGTCCCCAACCTTCTCAGAAACTATGGAAAGAAAAAGCACCAAAACCATGGAGCTCTTACTCCAGTAAGAAGTCAGGAAGAGTCAAAGCAAGAAGCAACACTGGAACGGTGGCGAAGTTTGACTTGAGCCACCCATGGGACCCAAACCAGTAATCCACAACGAGGTACTGTCGAGCCAACGACGTTAAACAAGTGCACTGGTCGGGAGGTAACCCGACACTATCTTACTTTTCCGCACTTTAATTTCTGTCATTTAAATTCAGTAATTTAGTTTTAAGCTTGCATGACTTTTGAACTAAGGCACGCCTTCGTTCAAAAGTGGGGGGTGAGAACCACCTATGTACATAAATAACATGCTTGCTGTTTTTTCTTTTTTTAGTAATAGTATCTTTTTGAAAATATGAACTTAAGAATGTGAAAAAGATAAATCATAATTCATGCATTAACCTTGTGAAAATTCAACTATTTAAAAACTTAGAATGTAACTTTCCATTTGTCCTTTGTGCTGAGATAACTAGGGATGTGGAGTTGACATAAACTACCCTAGAGAGGCTTGGCAAGCAATCAAAGGATCGGATCAAACTATATGGTTTTCGAAGTCAGTGGAGGCTGCACTTCGGGTTTTCAATGAAGATTGAAGTCATCTCCGCCATGCAGTGTTTATGCAAAAGGCGAGGACGGGAATCAGACCGTCCTATCTCCGGTCAAAGTAGCCGAGAAAATAGATGAGCGACCCTCATCTTGACCCGCGCGAAACGACAGTCAAAGTAGCCGAGAAAATAGATGAGCGACCCTCACCTTGACCCGCGCAAAAACGGCAAAAAAGAGAGGAGCGGGGAGGTATTTCCATAGGCTTGCGGGCGATGAATGGACCTCCCAAAAAGGCTTGAGAAAATGGACTAGCAGCCACAAAAAGGCGAAAAGCTCAATGAAGCAAATCAAGAGGCCAAAGGCCCAAAATTGTGAAGGTTTTAACCGAACAAAAAGTGAAGAACTCAAAAAGTCAAATCAAAGGCCAAAGGCCGATTCACTACAAAAGCAGTTCCTCGCCAAAAGAAAATCAAAGTACTCAAACCATTGAAACCCGAACCAAATCACGTGCTAGAGAAAGCTACCAGAAAACCATATAGTGCGAGACGATCCCAAGATTGCAGTCCAGGAGCCTAAAAAGGGCTATCTCCCGAGACATCCAATATAATTTGCATCTCAGCACGGAGGTACAAGTATTAAGTTTCTTCTATATTTACGCAGTTTAATTTGGTAATAAGTAAGCAATGCATGAATTAGGATAGATCGAGTACCACAGTCTAATTTTCATATTTCAAAGCCAACTTATAGTACAGCCCTTTAATAGCATTGTTCGGGACGAACAACTAAAAGTGTGGGGTGATCTGATGGACCAAAATTATACGAATCATAAACACAGTATAACCCCCTTATTTAGACATTTTGTCTATTTAACTTTTGCTTGTTAGTTCAGATATATTTTTGCAGGGTAATTCAGAGCTTAGAGAGAATACACATTAAAGAGGAGCTTTTAAAGCAGAAAAGATGTTACGAGTCAATCCAAGGTCAAGATCATATGCCGACTGAAGAAATATCAAGGATCCTGACATTGAATCACTCATAACAAATTAATCAGAAGAATCAGGAGAGGAATCAAGACAGTCCAGGGTAGAAACACATTGACAGTTTTGTGAAAAGACTGCACAAACTGTACAAAACTCACACATGGGCAAAGTGACCGGCCACTTGGGCAAGAGGTGGCCAAAGCCACCCCTCCTCCTCCCTCCACCACCGGCAACCGGCGGCTCCTCCACACATGGTGACCGGCGGCTTTCCTCCTCCTCCATGTGGTGGCTTCTCCTCCCTTGATTTTCTCATCCAATCTCCATGCAACAAGTGTCCACATCTCCTCCTCCTTCCATGGCTATATAAGGAGGAGCTCCTCCCCTCATTTTCATCATCCACAAGCAATTCACTTCTCTCTCTAAAAGTTTTGTAATTGTAAGTTTGGCTTTGGAAATAAAGGATAGCTCCCTTGGCGCTTCAACGGTTGTAAGTATTATTTCTAGTATTTATTCAACTGTTTTTATTTCCTTAGTTATAATGTTTAGCGCGATGAATAGTAGCTAAACTAGTAGTTCGGTCTAAGGGGCGCACTTGTATTATAAAATGTTTTAGACTATTAACTTAGCGTCTCTCCTTAGTATTCAAAACTTATTCTATGTGCCATATATTCGGTTAGAACGTCCAAGGTAGAGTGGATGCTTGGAATGGCAAAACTCTACAGCGGGGTTCGTAAACTTGTACGGATAAGTGGATGCTTGGAATGGCAAAACTTATCTGAGAAGTTTGACTTATCTTAAACACCATTTGGTTGATCGGGAATGATTGATCAAATGGATGCACATAGGCTAATATAACCGGGAATGGAGTATTAGTCTAAATAGAATAAGTGCTCTACGTCCTTGGAATAGGCTAGACAGTGTACACAAATCGAGTGCTTGGAATGGCCTTGATACACCATTTGAATACTTAGTAGAGTCACTAAAGGTCAATGATAAACAGGATATAATACAAGGCCCCTGAAACCGAACGCTTTCCTTTAATTATAAATTGCAATTTACTTTCCAGTACTAAAACCAACCAACCAACTAATCAATCAATCAATCACTTAGCTGGTAGCTTTAAAACCAACCAACCGACCTAAAACACGCTCTCTCGCTGGACAACCCCCTCAAAGAACATCTATTCCCCTGATTCCCTTGGGTTCGACCCCTACTTACCACTTGCTACCCAGTAGTATAGTTGCGAGTAGCGGACTATTATAAATTTATTCTTGACGTTTGCACATAACGACTGTGCATCCATCAGTCATCTCCTCGGACGTCCACTCTAGCGGTTTGTGACGTATCTCTCCTCTCGGATTGTGGCTGCTTTTCGGCCGACTGTCTACTCTACGAGTTGGTTCTCTACCCGGCTTGTTGTACGAATTCTTGCACTTGCACCAATACTGGACCCATTGCGTAGCACGAACCACATTCTTTGACTCAGGAAGGGATGCAAGAAAGCAATAGGCGCTAAGCAAGCGCTCGCACGCTCGAGGGATAGATTTGACCTTGTCTCTGTTGTCTCTCATGTTCTCAAAACTTGGCACAACTTCATCATACCTACGCCCTGCTACTTGAAGTCCACCAATTTCGTGAAGATCCCAGAGCGAAAGCGACCACTCGCCTGCTACCGTGTACAATGTATTCATGGAAGGACACCAGCTCTCACAGAAGGCACACACTATTTGGGGTTCACAATCGTTTTGGTACAAAGAAGCATATACAGCATCATAGATGTTTGCATTCTTCAAACGTGCGGAACATCGCGCTATCACATCTTCAGTCCATTCCCATTAAAGAGGAATATGGGTAAAGTCTTTGATGGACCATAATTATACGAATCAAAAACACAATAAAACCCCCTTAATTAGACATTTTGTCTATTTAACTTTTGCTTGTTAGTTCAGATATATTTCTACAGGGTATTTCAGAGCTTAGAGAGAATACACACTAAAGAGGAGCTTTTAAAG
The DNA here is from genome assembly GCA_033675215.1 of Rhodiola kirilowii. Lineage (NCBI taxonomy): Eukaryota > Viridiplantae > Streptophyta > Magnoliopsida > Saxifragales > Crassulaceae > Rhodiola > Rhodiola kirilowii. The sequence continues at coordinate 14,536,577 of CM066193.1, read as the reverse complement.
CAGAAAAGATGTTACGAGTCAATCCAAGGTCAAGATCATATGCCAACTGAAGAAATATCAAGGATCCTGACGTTGAATCACTCATAACAAATTAATCAGAAGAATTAGGAGAGGAATCAAGACAGCCCGGGGAAGAAACACACTGACAGTTTTGTGAAAAGACTGCACAAAACTGTACAAAATTCACATTTGGGCAAGATGACCGGCCACTTGGGCAAGAGGTGGCCAAAGCCACCCCTCCTCCTCCCTCCACCACCGGCAACCGGCGGCTCCTCCACCCATGGTGACCGGTGGCTTTTTGCTCCTCCACATGTCTCCTCCTCCTTCCTCCTCCTTCCTCCTCCCTTGGATCAAAAGACATGTGGTGGCTCCTCCACCCTCCATTCTCCTCCTCCATGGATGGCCTCCACATGCAACCATCTCCACCCTCCATCTCCACCCTCCATGGCTATAAAAGGAGGAGCTCCTCCCCTCATTTGAAAACACCTCAAATCATCCATAATTCACTTCTCTCTCTAAGTTTATGTATTTGTAAGTTTGGCTTTAGAAATAAAGGATTGCTCCCTTGGCGCTTCAATGGTTGTAAGTATTTCTTAGTATTATTTCAACTATTTTTATTTCCTTAGTTATAATGTTTAGCGCGATGAATAGTAGCTAAACTAGTAGTTCGGTAGAAGGGGCGCACTTGTATTATAAAATGTTTTAGACTATTAACTTAGTGTCTCGTATTAGTATTCAAAACTTATTCTATGTGCCATATATAAAGTTAGAATTTCCAAGGGTGAGTGAACCATTTGTAACTGGACCAAAGGGACCAAATGGGTAAGCTTGTCCTTGGGGGTTCGTGATCATACTCGGGTAAGTGGACCATTTGTAACTGGGCCAAAGGGACCAAATGGACAAGCTTATCCGAGGAGGTCGACTTATCCTGAAAACCATTTGAAAACTGGGCCAAAGGGATCAGATGGATGCACACGGGCTAGCGTACCTTGAAATGGGTACTGGTGCTAGTTTAAGTAGAATAAGTGCTCTACGACCTTGAAAAAGGCTAGGCAATGTTGCAAGTCTTGAGCTAGGAATAGCCTCGATTCATGTTTGAATACTTAGATGATTCACTAAAGGTCAATGATAAACAGGATATAATACAAGGCCCCTGAAACCGAACATTTCTCTTTAATTATAAACTGCAATTTACTTTCCAGTACTAAAACCAACCAACCAACCAATCAATCAATTAATCACTTAGCTGGTAGCTTTAAAACCAACCAACCGACCTAAAACACGCTCTCTCGCTGGACAACCCCCTCAAAGAACATCTATTCCCCTGATTCCCTTGGGTTCGACCCCTACTTACCAAGTACTACCCAGTAGTATAGTTGCGAGTAGTGGACTATTATAAATTTATTTGCACAAATCGATTTGACGATGAGCGGTCTGTCAAATTGGCGCCGTTGCCGGGGAATCAGCCATCGGATAAAGTTCTTTGAATCGTTACGCGCTTCAAAACAACCATGTCTCGCGAAGAAAGTCACCATGACTACCAGGATGACGAAGAAATAAACCTGTACGATCAAAATGATGAGTTACCGTTTCCATTCGTCGACGATCCGGAACGACTCATCAGAAACAGAAGAGCTCGTGATAGGGAAGCAGTCAGAAGAAACCAAGAACTACCCGAGGACCGAAATGCAGCTGGTCCAGTACAACCTCCTATTCATCCCCCACGACCACAACCTCAACCTCGATACATGCCAGGAAGAGAACCCGCTTTTGACGACTACTACGGGGATAACTACTACCGTGAACCAACTATGGGCGAGTTAAATGCCCCTAATTTCGAGACACAGCCGTGGTGCATCTATGAGAGCTCTGAATTAGAGAACGTAACCATCAACGCATCTGTAGCGCACAGCTTGCCCAAATTCTCAGGAGCTCTTGGAGAATCTGCGACCACTCACCTCCAACGCCTACATGGCATTTGCCAGAATCTAAAGCCCAATCGAGTGAATATGGACGACTTCAAGTTAAAGGCGTTCTATTTTTCCCTCATAGACTCGGCAAGCGACTGGTTCCTTTCATTGCCTTCCGGAAGCATCAGAACATGGGCTCAGATGCAGAAGAAATTCTTAGACAAATACTATCTGGCTGGAAGAGCAATGCAAGTAAGGAGGCAACTACAGGAAATCAAACAAGGTCCCAATGAAACCATGTACGATTACCTGGAAAAATTCAATCACCTAGAAAGGAGCTGCTGTACCCTTGGACTGCCCAAGAAACTCGTCATTGAGTACCTCATTGATGGATTAAGACCCTTAGACAAAATGCTCTTGGATGCCTCAGCGGGAGGATCCATGATGAATTTATCATTGAGTGGCATAAGGAATCTCATCGCCAACGTTGCTGAAAATGCCCGATTTAGAGAAGAGACTACTCGTCAAGATGAATTCTCTCGATCAAAAAAGGTAGCACAAGCCGAGACATCAGTAAACTCCATGACTGAAGAGATGAAACAGTTAAAGGAGATGATGATCGAGATCATACGTAGACAGCCAGTTCCGGTAAAACCTTGCGAGTTCTGTGGTTCTACAGACCACAAAACTGACGCACGCCCAACATTGATAGAAGAAGAACCGGCGGAAGTAAATATAGTAGGAGGATATCAAGGATACAACGACAGAGCTGGACAAAACAGACAGTACGGTCAAACATCCAACCCAGGCTGGTGTAACAACAACAGCTATCCTCAGAAGGAGACACAACCAGCTGTCCCTCAACTAGCGCAGTCATTCTACCAACCCTCCCACCGACAATATAACCAGAACGCTCTATCGGCAGGCCAATATCAGCAAAAAGGGCCAAATCAGTACCATGCGAGCTCAAGCAATTATCAAGAGGTAAACAAATCACTTGAGGACATGATGCTGCAATTGACTGGTACTGTGCAGCAGTTGAATACTACTATTCATCAAAACCAAACCGAAACAAAAGAAGAATTATCGGACTTGAAGAAGCACATCTCTCAACTCGCTGCATCAGTATCCGCACTCTCTAGAGAGCCCGGCAAACTCCTGTCTCAAACTATTCAAAGCTCGCAGGAAAACATGAATGCCGTGATTCTTAGGAGTGGAAAAACGCTTGTCGGCAAATCTGTGGAGCAAAGGAAAGACAAAGACCCAAGGGTGCCCGGAGAAGAGCAAATAAGGCCCGAGCCTCTCGAAATTCTAGATGCAGAAGAGACCGACAAAGACGACGACACATTTGAGGAAGAGCGGGACGCAACCGAAGAAGAAGAGAATACATCCAAGGAACACGTGCCTAACCCGGTTCCCAGAACCGAAACCCCTAAAATCAGCACGACACTTCCATTTCCGGTACCAGGTCACGTACAAAAACAACATGTCATGGATAAGGAAGTACTTGAGTTGTTCAGCAGGGTCGAGATCAACATCCCCCTTTTGGAGGCCATCAAACAAATTCCTCGGTATGCCAAGTTTTTAAAGGAACTCTGCACCAACCGGAGAAGGAATGCTGGACATGACCAAGAACTGATGAGTAAAAACGTGTTGGCCGTCATACAACGAAAAGTTCCCCCTAAATGTGGAGATCCAGGAACTTACACCATTCCGTGCACGATTGGTAACATAAGGATCGAGAATTGCATGCTAGACCTTGGAGCATCAATCAATGTTCTCCCAATCTCTATCTACTCATGTCTTAAGATTGGACCACTGAAACCCACCGGTCTCACTATTCAACTGGCAGATCGGTCCTGCAAACAACCCGAGGGCAAAATAGAAGACGTCCTAGTTCAAGTAGGCAAGTTAGTGTTTCCAGCAGACTTCTACGTTTTAAAAATGGGAAATGGTGGACCTACTGATCATGCACATATTCTTCTTGGCCGTCCATTCCTAAAAACATCAAAAATGAAGATAGATTGTGGAAGTGGAATGCTTTCAATGGAAGTAGAAGGAGAGGTCTACAGCTTTGACATATTCCGAGCAATGAAGCACCCTATGGAATTCGAGGAAATACACGCGCTCGATACTTTGGACGACCTGGTCCAAGAAATTCGACCAGAACTTAGAACAGATTCCCTAGAAGCCGTACTCAATGGAGCCATAAGCCCATACGAATTAACTAAAGACTTACGTGAAACGGTGGTCCATTTGACAATCTCGGAGCCTCTTACACCAAAATTCGAAGTCAACGAGGTAAAATTATTCAAATCGAATACTTTTCTGCCCTCGGTGGTGCAAACCCCCAAAATAGAATTAAAGCCCCTTCCTGGACATCTGAAGTATGCCTTCCTGGGGGATAATGACACACTCCCAATAATCATCAAGAGTGGCTTGGAAGCAAGCCAGGAACAAAATTTGATAAAAGTCCTGAAGCAACACAAGTCGGCTATTGGATGGACTCTGGCCGACTTAAGGGGAGTCAGCCCGGCCGTATGCATGCACCGTATTCTACTTGAGGATGGAGCAAAACCATCAAGAGAGCCTCAACGACGACTCAACCCAATCATGATGGAGATTGTCTGAAAGGAAATACAAAAGTTACTAGATGCGGACGTTATCTACCCCATATCAGATAGTCAATGGGTGAGTCCTGTCCACGTGGTGCCAAAGAAGAGTGGAATCACAGTCGAGGAAGATGCCGAAGGAGAAATGGTGACGACAAGGGTTAAGAACGGCTGGAGAATGTGCATCGATTACAGGGAACTGAACGCCGTCACAAGAAAAGACCATTTCCCTCTACCATTCATCGATCAAATGCTGGACCGACTAGCAGGCAAACCATATTTTTGCTTCCTAGACGGGTTCTCAGGATACAACCAGATCCCCATAGCACCTGAGGACCAAGAGAAGACTACTTTCACCTGCCCATTCGGTACATTCACCTTCAGAAGAATGTCGTTCGGCCTATGCAATGCCCCGGGAACTTTTCAAAGGGTTGTGACCAGCATTTTTTCAGACATGATCGGAGAATTCATTGAAGTCTTCATGGATGACTTCACCATCCATGGAGACACATTCGACGCTTGCTTGAGCAATTTGAACATAGTTTTGGCACGATGTGTGTCCATGAACTTAGTGCTCAATTATGAGAAGTGCCATTTCATGGTAACACACGGGATAGTCTTAGGACATGTCGTCTCAAAGGAAGGCATAGAAGTGGACAAAGCAAAGATCGACCTGATCACAACTCTACCATACCCATCCACGGTCCGAGACATCCAATCATTCCTTGGCCATGCAGGATTCTACCGACGATTCATCAAAGACTTCTCCAAGAAAGCATTGCCCCTATCCACCCTTCTACAAAAAGAAGTTCCGTTTGAATTCACCGACGCATGCAAAAAGGCCTTTGATGATATAAAGAAAGCCCTCACTAGCACACCCATCATCCAAACACCAAATTGGGAACTACCATTCGAAATCATGTGCGACGCAAGCGACTTCGCTGTAGGGGCAGTTCTCGGCCAAAAAATTGAAAAGAAAGCAGGTGTGATCTATTACGCCTCACGAACCCTAGATCCTGCCCAACGGAACTACTCCACCACCGAAAAGGAACTCCTTGCAGTAGTATTCACTCTGGAAAAATTCAGACCCTACTTGCTTAAAGCAAAAGTAATAGTTTATTCCGACCATGCTGCCATCCGTTACCTAATGAAGAAGAAGGAGGCTAAGCCAAGGCTTATTCGGTGGATATTACTACTACAAGAATTCGATGTGGAAATAAGGGACAAAAAGGGAATCGAGAATACTGTAGCAGACCACCTAAGCAGGATTGTCCGAAAGGAAGAAGAAGGGCACATAATCGAGTCATTTCCAGATGAGCACTTATACGCCGTCTCAACCAAGGTGCCCTGGTATGCCTCAATCGTCAACTACCTTGTAGGAGGTACATTTCCTCCTTCTTTCACTAAAGCACAATGCATGAAACTTAGACATAATGCTAAACAATACTTATGGGATGATCCTTATTTATGGAAGATAGGAACAGATCAAATACTTAGGAGATGCATCCCTGATAACGAAATAGCTTCTGTTATTAGCTTTTACCATGAGTTTGCATGTGGAGGACACTTCGGGCCTAGGAGAACCGCTAGAAAAATCTTAGATAGCGGTTTTTACTGGCCAAGTATATTTAAGGATGCCAATAAAAAGTGTAGAGAATGAGATAAGTGTCAAAGAGTAGGAAATGTGTCAGATAGAAGTGAAATGCCTCAAGTGCCCATATTAGTCAACGATGTTTTTGACGTGTGGGGTCTTGATTTTATGGGACCATTTCCAGTTTCATGCGGTTATACCTACATTTTAGTTGCTGTAGATTATGTGTCAAAATGGGTAGAAGCCAAGGCCACAAGGTGCGATGATGCAAAGACTGTCATAGAATTTTTGCGCACTAATATATTTTGTAGGTACGGGGTACCCAAGGCCATAATAAGTGACCAAGGAACTCATTTCTGCAACCGCATGATGGCTGCTACCTTAAAACGATACCATGTCCACCACCGAACATCTACGGCATATCATCCCCAAACCAATGGTCAAGCGGAGATCTCCAACCGCGAAATCAAAGGTATTCTAGAAAAGATGGTGAAACCAGGTAGGAAAGATTGGAGTCAGAGACTGGACGAAGCTCTTTGGGCTTATCGGACAGCGTACAAGACACCAATTGGAACCTCCCCCTTTCGGCTTGTTTATGGGAAGGCATGCCATCTTCCGGTGGAATTAGAACATAAAGCCTATTGGGCGCTCAAGCAGTGCAATCCAGATTTAAAAGCTGCCGGATTAGATAGAAAGCTTAAGCTATGCGAACTTGAAGAATTGCGGCTTGAAGCCTATGAGGAGCAAACAAACTACAAAGCGCGGACAAAATTATATCATGACAAATTCATCCTCCGGCGCTCATTTGAGGAAGGACAACAAGTATTACCCTTCTCCTCACGATTGAAGTTTATGCCAGGCAAACTGAAATCAAGATGGACCGGTCCTTATACCATAACTAAAGTGTACAACCATGGAATGATCGAATTGGAAAGCCCGGACGATGGAAGAAAATTCACTGTGAATGGGCAGCGAGTTAAACATTATCACAGTGCACAACTTTTTGACCAGTCAATGGAGACCGAAAAAGCAACAAGACCAGCATCTATGGTCAAAGGTCCCTCACTCCCTCCGGGGTATTGGAAAGAAAATATCCCGAAACCAAGGAGTCCTGACCCGAGTACAACATCCGGTGAGACGTCAGGAAGAATCAAAGCAAGAAGCAACACAGGAACGGTGACGAAGTTCGACTTGAGCCACCCATGGGACCCAAACCAGTAATCCACAACGAGGTACTGTCGAGCCAACGACGTTAAACAAGTGCACTGGTCGGGAGGTAATCCGACACTATCTTACTTTCCGCACTTTTAATTTCTGTCATTTAAATTCAGTATTTAGTTTTAAGCTTGCATGACTTTTGAACTAAGGCACGCCTTCGTTCAAAAGTGGGGGGGGGGGGGGGTGAGAACCACCTGTGTACATAAATAACATGCTTGCTATTTTCTTTTTCTTTTTTAGTAGTAGTATCTTTTTGAAAATATGAACTTAAGAATGTGAAAAAGATAGATCATAATTCATGCATTAACCTTGTGAAAATTCAAACTATTTAAAAACTTAGAATGTAACTTTTCAATTGTCCTTTGTGCTGAGATAACCAGGGATGTGGAGTTAACATAAACTTCCCTAGAGAGGCTTGGCAAGCAATCAAAGGATCAGATCAAACTATATGGTTTTCGAAGTCAGTGGAGGCTGCACTTCGGGTTTCAGTGAAGAATTGAAGTCATCTCCGCCATGCAGTGTTTATGCAAAAAGAAAAGAAAAGGCGAGGACGGGAATCAGACCGTCCTCTCTCTAGTCAAAGTAGCCGAGAAAATAGATGAGCGACCCTCATCTTGACCCGCGCGAAACAACAAAGATGAGAGGAGCGGGGAGGTATTTCCATAGGCTTGCGGGCGATGATTGGACCTCCCAAAAAGGCTTGAGAAAATGGACTAGCAAAGCCACAAAAAGGCGAAAAGCTCGAAGAAGCAAATCAAGAGGCCAAAGGCCCAAAATTGTGAAGGTTTTAACCAAACAAAAAGTGAAGTACTCAAAGAATCAAATCAAAGGCCAAAGGCCAATTCACTACAAAAGCAGTCCCTCGCCAAAAAAGAAAGAAATAAAAAAGGCTCAACTCAGTGAAACCCAAACCGAATCACGTGCTAGAGAAAGCTACCAGAAAACCATATAGTGCGAGACGATCCCGAGATTGCAGTCCAGGAGCCTAAAAAGGGCTATCTCCCGAGACATCCAATATAATTTGCATCTCAGCACGGAGGTACAAGTATTAAGTTTCTTCTATTTATTTACGCAGTTTAATTTGGTAATAAGTAAGCAATGCATGAATTAGGATAGATCGAGTACCACAGGCTAATTTTCATATTTCAAAGCCAACTTAGAGTACAATCCTTGAATAGTATTTTTCGGGACGAACAACTAAAAGTGTGGGGTGATCTGATGGACCATAATTATACGAATCAAAAACACAGTAAAACCCCCTTAATTAGACATTTTGTCTATTTAACTTTTGCTTGTTTGTTCAGATATATTTCTACAGGGTATTTCAGAGCTTAGAGAGAATACACACTAAAGAGGAGCTTTTAAAGCAGAAAAGATGTTACGAGTCAATCCAAGGTCAAGATCATATGCCGACTGAAGAAATATCAAGGATCCTGACGTTGAATCACTCATAACAAATTAATCAGAAGAATCAGGAGAGGAATCAAGACAGCCCGGGGAAGAAACACACTGACAGTTTTGTGAAAAGACTGCACAAAACTGTACAAAATTCACATTTGGGCAAGATGACCGGCCACTTGGGCAAGAGGTGGCCAAAGCCACCCCTCCTCCTCCATCCACCACCGGCAACCGGCGGCTCCTCCACCCATGGTGACCGGCGGCTTTTTGCTCCTCCACATGTCTCCTCCTCCTTCCTCCTCCTTCCTCCTCCCTTGGATCAAAGACATGTGGTGGCTCCTCCACCCTCCATTCTCCTCCTCCATGGATGGCCTCCACATGCAACCATCTCCACCCTCCATGGCTATAAAAGGAGGAGCTCTTCCCCTCATTTGAAAACACCTCAAATCATCCATAATTCACTTCTCTCTCTAAGTTTATGTATTTGTAAGTTTGGCTTTGGAAATAAAGGATTGCGCCCTTGGCGCTTCAACGGTTGTAAGTATTTCTTAGTATTATTTCAACTGTTTTTATTTCCTTAGTTATAATGTTTAGCGCGATGAATAGTAGCTAAACTAGTAGTTCGGTAGAAGGGGCGCACTTGTATTATAAAATGTTTTAGACTATTAACTTAGTGTCTCGTATTAGTATTCAAAACTTATTCTATGTGCCATATATAAAGTTCGAATTTCCAAGGGTGAGTGAACCATTTGTAACTGGACCAAAGGGACCAAATGGGTAAGCTTGTCCTTGGGGGTTCGTGATCATACTCGGGTAAGTGGACCATTTGTAACTGGGCCAAAGGGACCAAATGGACAAGCTTGTCCGAGGAGGTCGACTTATCCTAAAAACCATTTGAAAACTGGGCCAAAGGGATCAGATGGATGCACACAGGCTAGCGTACCTTGAAATGGGTACTGGTGCTAGTTTAAGTAGAATAAGTGCTCTACGACCTTGAAAAAGGCTAGGCAATGTTGCAAGTCTTGAGCTAGGAATAGCCTCGATTCATGTTTGACTACTTAGATGATTCACTAAAGGTCAATGATAAACAGGATATAATACAAGGCCCCTGAAACCGAACATTTCTCTTTAATTATAAACTGCATTTTACTTTCCAGTACTAAAACCAACCAACCAATCAATCAATTAATCACTTAGCTGGTAGCTTTAAAACCAACCAACCGACCTAAAACACGCTATCTCGCTGGACAACCCCCTCAAAGAACATCTATTCCCCTGATTCCCTTGGGTTCGACCCCTACTTACCAAGTACTACCCAGTAGTATAGTTGCGAGTAGCGGACTACTATAAATTTATTTGCACAAATCGCTTTGACGACGAGCGGTCTGTCAGTCTCCAATAATCTTCAAACAATTGGGACCCCACCGCACAATGCCCTTGGCGATCCTTCAACCGAGCAAAGGGGGTCGAGTATCTTCCGACTCCGTTTCCTTCAAAAGACTCTTCAGGAGGTGAGCAGGCCCACCGTGCACTACATCACGAAGGGGCGATGTTAGTTCGGGTGGAAACATCTCCTTCATGGCACCTGAATTCGAGTCCGTATTCGGGTGCAACATCGACGGGTACACGCGAAATTTTTGCTTAAGGTTGTCTTCCATAGCCTTTGAGTTAGGCGTGATGTTCAGAAATAGCTGACCATTCTCCTCTGAGTCCAAGAAGAGCACCACTGCGCCTGCCTTCTTTTGGTAGAGACTTGTATCGCAACGTGAGTTCGTCACAAAATGAAAGGACTATGTCGAAGAAATTAAGACAAATAAAGAATTCCCAGGAAATTGGTGGAGTCACAAACGGTCTCACTTAAAAACCAATCTCCTTATACTCGTAAGTCTTGGTGACAGAATCCTCAAACAGTGTTGTGAAAACCGGACCGGACCGACTGGTTCAACCGGTTGGACCGGGAACCGGTCCGGTGACCGGTTTGGTTATGTGATCGGATCGGTTATGCAACGACTCGGTCAGACCCGGTAAAAACCGGTCAAGACCTGGTCGGTTGAACCGGTTGACCCGGTGGGTTGACCCAGTTGACCTAATTTTTCATTAAAATGTGATTTGATCGGTTCAATCGGTTCGATTTGGTTTGAAAAAAATATATATTTAATTTGACTTGGACAAGACTCGAACCTAGTTTTCCTCTATAATTATCCCCTCTCCTTTCACCAAGCTAAACATGGTTCTTGTTTTATTATTTATTTCAATAATGTATAATCATTTATCAAATCTATAAAATTTATTACTTACTATCAATTTAGCTAAAAATTCAATTAGTTTTAGAAATCCCTTATTGTTGTGACTTACAAATTAAGACTAAAATTGTTATTGCTGTATTATTGATTTGTACTTTATTAAATTCTAAATTTGTTATGCTATGTTATTGTAATCAGATCATAAACATGTAATATTTATTCAAGTCATAAATATGTTAAATTATAATATCATATATAAGTATATTATTTTATTATTTTTAATTCATGCGGGTCAAACCGGTTCAAACCGGTTTAACCACTGACCCATCGACCCAGTGACTTGACCGGTTCGATGACCGGTCCGGTTTTAATAACACTGTCCTCAAAAGCTTCTTTTCTTGACACAATGTACTCAAAGTGTGAAACTACCCCCGATGGATACCAGTCTTACGCAAAGAAGGATAGCGGGTTGGTCTCTCAACAACAAGCCAAAGTACCGTAAAAAACAGCGCATCAACGTCAGAGCAGTAAAATCGGCAACTGTGGATAGAAGGGGGCCTAGTCATGAACAAGGAAAAGAAAATCAGTGAGACAAGATGTAGTCACGTTGCTCAATATAGTCGTACGAAAAAAAATGTGAGATCACCTACGATGATGAGGGTGTAGAAAAGCTCGCTCTAGACAAAAAATGACGGGAATTGGTCGTTAGAATTCAAAGCCTACAAAAAAAAGCAAGTATGTCAAAAAGAATGAAGTTGTCGGAGGATGACTACATCGCCAAAGGCGAGAAAACATGGATACCAGGAATGTAGAGAGGTCTTTGTACCTGTTGTGGTCGCAAGCTTTCAGCTGTCAAAGAGGGCGGCAGATGGCTAGGCTTTTAGAGGTGATCAGAGGAGTGAGGCTCTCGGTTTTGGGATGCCTTGAACTCTTGACTTGAGGCTCTATTTATAAAGGGGATTAGGGCTGGCCGATTCCTAAGGATTCTGCCCAAAAGTCGGTCCACATAGGGAGTTTTCTAAGGAATCCCCCAAAAGTCGGTCAAACCAAGTAGATTTAGGAAAGGTTTCCTAATCTCATCTAACCGACTTTGCTTTATCTTCAAGCTAACTTAGTTGGCAAGTCATTCTAGAAGATTCCAGAACCGCCACGCATGGAATTAGGAATTTTCCCAAAAATACTGTTCACGACCCGAGTACTGTTCAGCCCGGAATCACTGTTCCACGCCCGAAGTTACTGTTCATCCAGAATTACTGTTCACGGCCGAAGTTCACGACCCGAAAATACTGTTCACGGGCCCGACTTACTGTTCACGGCTCTGACATGTTTTTGGCGGCAACAGCCACCAATGCTTAGGCTTCTTCCAGATGGATCACCCACACCAGTAATTTCCAAACGCTCAGTATTATCTTTATCCTGGTTATGCAACATTGGAAAGGATCAAATATGGCAAGCCGTTTCATTTAGAAAGAGAAAGCTGAAGAAGATTTGAAATTATCTCTTTTCAGTTTCAACTCGTAAAAAGGAATGGATCAATAGAAGATAAAAAAAATTTCTCATTTGAAGTTCGAAAAGATGTCATTCGCCAAGTTGGAAAACGACAGATGACAAACATGAAGAAAAAGTGAAGCCCTAACATAAGTTGGATATTCACATAATCTCAAGTCAACCGTCAAGTTGGAGAACGACATGGTGACTCAAAAAAATTATTATGTGGAAGCTCTTACGACAAGTTCGACGTTCACAAAACTCTCAAGTCAATCACTCACGATCACGGCGCGCTGAGACACTCAAATTGTGTCGCACAACATGATCATGAGGGGGCAATTTGTAGGCACTAAAAGTTTAAGGACCAAATCAAGATTATTAAAGTATAAATGGGCTGGCCCACAAGGGATATTTGGGTCAAAGCTACAAGCCCGGTCCATGAGTTAAATTCAACCCAAAGCACAGGCCCAATCTCAAGCCCACTAGTGAACTCTATAAATAGAGCACTTCACTTTACAAAGAAGGGGATTCCGAAGTTGGAGAAGAAAGCAGAGAGAAGAGTGCTCTCAAAGGAAGCGTCAGCCGCCAGCAACCGACAAATATGTGCCATCTGCCTAAGCATCCCATCGTCGTCTACTAGAACATCCAACCGTAGCACAAGCACGTGAGACCAAGTCCCCGCGACCCTTACTTCGCTGCGCATGTGAGATCAAATCATCAAGACCCTCGCTACGCAAGACACGTTGCGCTACGCCTTCATCCGCACACATCAAGCTGAGTAGATCGAAGCAAGCAATACAGTAGAATCAAAGGATCATTTGAGATTACGAGCACAACTTCTGCTTCAAGCATAAATCATTTGTAAAACATTATTTTGTATTTGATACGAAATATTGTGACCTACAGGTACGGAGGGACTGGACGAGTAAATAATATATCAAGCCCGGAGGCGACAAACATCCGACGGCACTATGGCAATAAATCCAATTCCAAATCTCTGAGAGTTGTAATGCAAGGGACAAGAGTAGGTTTTACCTTCTTCTTGGACAGGATAGTGTCAAACCGTCTCCGGTGCTCAGCCTCGGGTCCAAACCTGCAGGAATTTACGGTTGGATAGAGACGTGGCTGGTTGGGTGGTGGAGCCGGGACGACGGCCATGGATGTTTCATGTGGAGGAGCATGGGAGGAGGTGGCATTGGAGCAGCCTGATTTTTGAGCCATGGTGGTTTGGGTTGAGATTTTTGAGGTGAGCAGTTGGGGCGAGCGGGTGGTCGGAAGCGAGTGGGTGGAGCAGCGGACGAACAGAGGAGTGGCTGGGTGGACCGGCTTGGGGTGAACGACGGCGGTGAACGGTCGGCGTGCGCTCGGATGCTGGTCAGAGACGGAGGACAGGCGAGAGGTCGGGCGGAAATTGGATTTGGCAATTTAGGGTTTTTCTGATTTGAATTTGATTATATGGAGAAGAAAACCGACCCGTGACAGCAGTGACACCCGAGCCTGTCACGGGTGTCACGGCACCATCGAATAATTCTGCCAAAATAACCTGCCGTGACAACCGTGACAATCGTGACTGTACCATTGTGTCACAGGTGTCACGGCCCTTTCAAGAACTTCTGCCGTTTTGACCTGCCGTGACAACCGTGACAGTTCTATTGTGTCACGGGTGTCACGACACCTCTAAAAATCTCTGCCTTTTTGAACTACCGTGACAGCCGTGACAGTTTCATGTGTCGCGGGTGTCACGGCACCCTAAAATCCCAGCGTTGTTTTGTCGGTCCAGAAACCTATTTGCTGTTCACTCCACACTTAGATTCCTGCAAAGAGCACACGCAAAGCACAATGTACAAAAATGCAACTAACTAATACTTACAGTGTGGGTTACTCCCCAAAGAGGCCTAGTTTAACGTCTTGGCGAGACATAGCTAGGGAGGTAGGACTAGAAGCATTCTCGGGAAGTCCCTTGCTGAGATCCCTTCCCGAGAAGTAGGTTGTCATCGATCCCTTCAGGAGGTGTGAGATGCTTTAGGACGTGGTAGTGCTTGAGGCGTTGCCCGTTTACCACCAAGATTTTCCTCCCTCGATGCTAAGTTCCACATGCCCATCTGGATGGGCTCTTTCCACTGTGTAAGGACCACTCCATTTAGTGCGCTGCTTCCCAGGAAATAATCTAAGGCGAGAGTTGTAGAGGAGGACCCGCTCGCCTTCATTAAATTCTCTGCGCACTATTCTCCTGTCATGCCACTTTTTTCATTCTCTCCTTATAGATACGAGCATTCTCATATGAGTCCAATCTGATTTTGTCGAGCTCGTGGAGTTGCAGTAATCTCTTTTCCCCAGCTGCTTTCATATCCATGTTCAACTCTCTAATAGCCCACAGAGCCTTGTACTCGAGTTCGACTGGAAAATGGCAGGTCTTTCCATAGACAAGTTTGAAAGGACTCATTCCGATAGGAGTTTTGAATGCAGGCCTATATGCCCACATCGCATCGTCTAGCTTGGACGCCCAATCCTTCCTGTGGCTCGAGACTGTCTTCCCTAGGATGCTCTTGATCTCTCTGTTAGAGATTTCCACTTGCCCACTGGTCTGAGGGTGATAAGGAGTGCCAACTTTGTGATAAACCCCATATTTCTTCAGCAATGTCTCGAAGTTTCTTTCTTTAAAATGGGAGCCTCCATCAATGATAACTGGTCTGGGCACTCCGAACTGAGGGAAGATGACCTTCTGAAACATTTTAATAACCACTTTGGCGTCGCAAGTAGGAGTCGCCACTGCTTCAACCCACTTGGAAACATAGTCGACTGCTACCAAGATGTACTGATTTGCATAAGAAGGTGGGAATGGTCCCATGAAGTCAATCCCCCAAACATCGAATAAATCCACAGCGAGAATGCTCTGCTGGGGCATATTCTGCTGTTTCGAAATATTTCCAGTCCTCTTGCACTGATCACAAGCTTTAATGAATTCGTGGGAGTCCTTAAATAGAGATGGTCAAAAGAAGCCAGACTGTAAAACTTTTGTGGCAATTTTCAAATCGGCCTCGTGTCCACCATATTGTGATGAGTGGCAGCGCTCCAGGATCCATTTGATCTGGTCCTCGTCGACACAAGTCCTGTAGAGACCGTCAGCACATAATCTGTATAGGAAGGGGTCATCCTAGAAGTACCTTTTTACGTCGGATAGAAATTTCCTCTTCTGGTTGTGCGAGAGGTCGGGGGGATGATTCCACAGGCCAAGTAGTTAACAAAATCTGCGTACCATGGGACGTGATCCACATCTACACGCATAAGCTGTTCTCCTCCAAGAGAGTCAGTCATCGGGAGGTTGTCCTCTTCACGATTGAGCTCTCCTAGCTCGAGGCGTGACAAATGATCTGCAACCAGATTTTCTAATCCCTTCTTGTCTCTAATTTCGATATCAAACTCTTGGAGGAGGAGGATCCATCGAATCAGACGAGGCTTCGACTCCTTCTTGGATAGAAGATATTTGATCGCAGCATGGTCTGTGTACACTGTGGTCTTCGAACCGATTAGATACTGCCTGAACTTCTCAAAAGTGTAAACGATGGCCAGCATCTCTTTTTCAGTTGTAGTGTAGTTCGCTACTGCACCAGCGAGGACCGTGCTGGCGTAGTAAACTACATATAGCTTCTTGTCGATGCGCTGCCCCAGGACTGCTCCTACTGCAAAATCACTTGCATCGCACATTAGTTCAAACGGCAGCTCCCAATCGGGAGGATGCACTACCGGAGCAGATGTAAGAGCAGTTTTTAGATGGTGGAAAGCATTAAAACATGAATCATTAATATTAAACTCAGCTTCCTGACAA
Source organism: Rhodiola kirilowii (assembly GCA_033675215.1). Taxonomy (NCBI): domain Eukaryota; kingdom Viridiplantae; phylum Streptophyta; class Magnoliopsida; order Saxifragales; family Crassulaceae; genus Rhodiola; species Rhodiola kirilowii. Next base: position 14,520,291 of record CM066193.1, on the reverse strand, counting down.
AGTAGATCAGTGACCAGCTTGGCTATCTTCGAGAATTCCTTTATAAAGCGCCTGTAAAATCTAGCGTGCCCAAGAAAACTCCTGATACCTTTCACATCTTTTGGAGGGGGCAGCTTTTCAATCACCTCCACCTTCGCGCGATCGACCTCGATGCCTCGGTTAGAGACAATGTGTCCCAACACAATACCTTCTTGCACCATAAAGTGACACTTTTCCCAGTTCAAAACCAGGTTAGTGTCAACACAACGACGAAGAACATCAGTAAGGTTAGAAAGGCAAGAATCAAATGAAGAGCCATACACCGAAAAATCATCCATAAATACTTCCATGGTGTTTTCCAAAAAATTAGAAAAAATGGCAATCATACAACGCTGAAAAGTTGCTGGTGCATTGCAAAGATCGAAAGGCATGCGTCTATAAGCGAATGTGCCAATAGGGCAAGTGAAAGTGGTCTTCTCCTGGTCCTCGGGGTGTATAGGGATCTGAAAGAAACCACTATAACCGTCGAGGTAGCAGAAAAACTTATGCTTCGCAAGACGCTCTAATAGTTGATCGCTAAATGGCAAAGGAAAATGATCTTTACGAGTAGCCTTATTCAAATTTCTGTAATCAATGCACATACGCCAACCAGTCACAGTACGAGTAGGAATCAAATCATTATGCTCGTTTCGTACAATAGTTAAACCTCCTTTCTTAGGGACTACGTGCATGGGACTTACCCACTTACTATCAGCAATAGAATAGATAATGCCAGCATCCAATAATTTTAGAATTTCTTTCTTAACTACATCATTCAGTTTAGGATTTAGACGTCTTAAAGCATCTCTACTGGGTTTAGCATCACCCTCTAGGGTTATTCTATGCATGAACAAATCTGGGCTAATTCCCTTGAGATCATCTATCGAATAACCTAGGACTGGTCTATGTTCTCGCAGGACATCTAGCAGTTTCTGGGTCTCTTCATCAGTCAAAGATGCATTCACAATCACCGGGTAGGTTGAGTTAGGGCCCAAAAATTCATACCTGAGACTTGCAGGTAGAGGTTTTAGCTCCACCTTGCAAGGTTCCTTACCTGATTCGGCGTTCTGTTCGCCCTCAGCTGCAGCTGCTCCCTGACAGCACTGCCTTGTCGCGAGGCAATGTGTGCAAATAAATTTATAAGTCCGCTACTAGCGACTTCACTACTGGGTAGTGATGGACCATAATTATATGAATCATAAACACAGTTAAACCCACCAAATTAGACTGTTTGTCTATTTAACTTTTGCTTGTTAGTTCCGATATTTATCTACAGGGTATTTTGGAGTCTAGAGAGAATACAGGCTAAGGAGGAGTTTTTAAGCTGAAAAGATATTACGAGTCATTCCAAGGTCACGACCAGATGCCGACTGAAGAAATATCATGAACCTGACATGGAATCACTCAAAACAAGTCCAACCGAAGAGCAACCAGAGTCAGTCCGGAGCAGAAATGAACCGATAGTTTTGTGAAAACTTCACAAAACTCACAAACCACTCTCCTCATGCCACCTAGCCGGCGGCTCCTCCCTCACAAACTCCTCTCCTCCTCTCCTTGCAAGCCACATGGGCGGCGGATAAGGAGGAAAACTCCAAGAGGACCGGCGGCTTTGAGCTCCTCCATGGATCTCATGCCATGTGTTGAGTCTTCTCCCCCCATGTGACAAGTGTTGTGATCTCATGGCTCCTCCATGCCTATAAAAGGAGACCTTCCCTCCCTTGTATCATCATCCACAATCCCATCCACAAATCATTCCACCACAACACAATCACTTATCTCTCTAGATTTTGGCACTTTTGTACGCTTTTGTTTGAAATCTATAATACTCCTGTTGGTTCTTGAGTATTCTAGTAGCTTTTGAGTTTACTCCTGTTGGTTCTTGAGTATTCTCCTTTACTTACTGTCTTTCAAAAACCCTCGAGTACTTAGCTATGGTATCCACCTCTATGGATATTCGTAGCTAAACTCTTCATTCGGTTAAAGGGGTGTACTTGTATCATAAAATGTTTTAGGCCATACTCTTAGTGCCTCTTCTTTGTATTCAAAACTTGTTCTATGTGCCATATATTAGGTCAGAACTTCCAAGGTTGAGTGGATGCTTGAAATGGCAAAACTCTTCCGTGGGGGTTCGTGAACATACTCGGGTAAGTGGATGCTTGAAATGGCAAAGCTTATCTGAGGAGTTCGACCTCTCTAAAACACCATTTGGATTGATCGGAAATGATTATTCAAATGGATGCACATAGGCTAGTATACCTTGAAATGGGGTGCTAGTCCAAATATAACAAGTGATCTACGACCTTGAAATGGGCTAGACAGTGTGGCAAATCAAGCGCTTGAAATGGCCTTGATACACGTTTGAATACTTAGTAGGATCACTAAAGGTCAATGATAAACAGGCTATGATACAAGGCCCCCAAAACCGAATGTTTTCCTTAGATTAAAACACCACCTGCATTTACTTTCAATTTTAGTATAAACCGCAATATCAACTGCTGACGTTCCGCAAGACTTGCCGATCACGCAACAACCGCTGTAAGTCTTCTCTTTTATTTTCAGTATTTACTTTTCTGTCATTTACTTTTCCGCACTAAAAACCAAAACCAACCAAAAAAACACTTACTTTTCCGCACTAAAATCGCAATCAACCTAAAACACGCTCACTCCCTGTACGATCCCTCAAAGAACAACTTATCCCCCTAATTCCCTTGGGTTCGACCCCTACTTACCACTTGCTACCCAGTAGTAAAGTCACGAGTAGCGAAGATATAAGTTTATTTGGCACAGAGAACACCGCACCTTAACGACAGTGCGGTGGGCTCCGTCAGGTAGCAAGTGGTAAGTAGGGGTCGAACCCAAGGGAATTGGTGGATTAGTTGTTCTTTAATGAAGCTTACACATAAATTAAAGTGCGATTGGGGTTGGGTTTGAGTGGTTTATACAGAAAGTAAATTACAATGCGTAAAAGTAAATGACTGAAAGTTAATGTACAGAAAGTAAACAGTTGATATTTTAATGGAAGGAAAGGATTCGGTTAAGGGGTTTTATATTATATCATCGTTCATCATTGACTTCTAATGATCTTACTAAATGTTCAAAGATGTATCAAGGCTATTCCTAGCACTTGACTTGCCACACCGTCTAGTCTTTTTCAAGACATAGAACTCTTGTTCTAATATGTGCATCCATTTGATCAATCATTCCTGATCAACCAAATGGTGCTTAAAAGAGGTTGACTTCCACAGATAAGCCGTGCTCTTCCGAGCCTCCACTTATCCACGGATGTTCACGAACCCCATGGAAGAGCTTTGCTCTTCCGAGCCTCCACTCAACCAATGGTGTTCTGACCTAATATATGGCACATAGAACAAGTTTTGAACACAAAGAAGCATTAAGAAAAGAGTCTAGAAACGATTCATGATATAAGAAACACCTTCAACCGAATATAAGTCTTAGCTACTTGAATTCATGTCAAGGAATACAAGCAAGCCGTGGCTTTGAACAAGAACAAGTAAAGGGAGATGAGCTCCAAAGCAATAACAAAGTAAAGGAAAGTAAAGGAACAAGGCAAAGGAAAGTAAAGGAACAAGGCAAAGGAAAGCAAGAACAAGTAAAGAAAGTAAAGGAAAAGTAAGGAAGCCGTGGCTTTGTACCTACAACAAGTGGAGGAGAGAAGCTCCTAAGCAAGATCAAAGCAAGGGAAGTAGCTCCAAAATGAAGAACAAAGCAAGAACAAGTGAAGAACAAAATGTGTATTGAAAATGAAGAGAAGAGAGTTAAGCTCTCTATCTCTCTAAGGAATTCGAACAAGAGGAATGGGATGTGTTTACATGAGGCTTGCTCCTCTATTTATAGGCTAGGAAACTTGGGAGCTAAGTATTGGAGAAGAAATATCTATGGGGAAGAAATATCCTTTGGCTTAAAATATCTTAAAGCCACCTCACTTCCCTTCCCATGTGCCAAATGACTTGCCCTCTCCCAAAGCCGCCGCCCATGTGTCACTCTCCCATGGAAAGCCACCGGCCATGAGGTGGAGGAGATGGTGGATTGTGATATTTGTTCAAAAGCCATCGGTTCCCTCACAACTCCGCTTAGACTTTAGTTGCCTTTGGTTGGACTTGTTGGATTTGGCCGGAATTTGTCGCCGGAGCAAGAAATGACCGGAGCGTGGTGGTGGTCGGAATTGGTTTGATCGGAGGTTCGCCGGAGTATGGCCGGAGCTCGCCGGAATATGGCCGGAATCTGACCGGAGCTTTGGCCGGAGCTTCTTGGAGTTTGGAGAGTGTATATTGAATGAAAAAGTCATTCTAAGATGATCTCAAGAAAGAACCTAAGCCAAATTCTGCTTGGAACATGGTTGAAATCCCAAAACGGTCGATATTGCTCTTGTTTGGCCTTGACCGGGCTCGGTGTCTTTGCCTTGCGTTCTTGTCCATTTGCCGATGGTTCTAGCATATTTGAGTGATTCCAAGTTGGTTCCATGAAGGATGTTAAGGCTGAATTTGAGTGTAGCATGGTCGTTCCCTAGGATGTTAAGGCTGGCCCGACTGTGAAATGGCTTGTGCTGCATTTGGGCGCAAATCTCCCCTTTTAGGCATGTTTCCTCTTTAGACCCCAAAATAGCCTATATACACAAAAAGGTATTAACAAGCACTTGTTCGTATGACCAAAGGTCTAATTTGGTGGGTTTAGTAGTACTTAATGAATCATATAAATATGCTCCATCACTCCCCCTACGCTCACTGCGCATATATCCATTGGTATTCGGCAGCCTGGTGTAACTCTGTAAGACTCAATATAGGTCAGTGTAATAGGAAGATCAACATCAGCAGAGTCCAACACATCACAGTCAGCTAAGAGACTAGGACTCTTGCACATGTCAGGCAAATAAAAGACAACACGTTCACTGCCCACTCGCAAAGCTATAGACCCTCTATCCATGTCAATGACTACCTTAGCCGTGTAAAGAAATGGTCTACCAAGTATAATTGGGATATCAATGTCCTCTGAGATCTCTAGCACAATAAAATCAGCAGGGATGTAAATGTTCTTCACCTTGACAGGTACATCTTTCAGAATCCCTTTCAGGAGTCTACAAGAACGATCCGCAAGGCAAATAGAGATGTTAGTAGGACAGAGATCACCCAGATTCAGCTTAGAATACAAAGAATAAGGCATGATAGACACACTAGCACCGAGATCACATAAAGCACGATGAATAGTAATACCACCAATATCACAAGGGATAGAAAAACTCCCTGAGTCCTTAAGCTTAGGCGGCATGGGCTGGTGCATGGAAGCACTACACTCCTCACTCAGAGCCATCATCTCGGTCCCGTCCATCTTCCGTTTCTCAGTCAGAAACTCCTTCATGAATTTTGCATAGGTGGGGATCTGGGTGATTGCATCAGTGAAGGGCATTGTGATGTAAAGAGTACGAATTTTATCAACGAACTGCATGAAGTCTTTATCCCTTCTAGTTGCCTTGAGCCGCTGTGGGAATGGAACTGGCGGTACATAGGGAGCTGGTTCTACTCTCTGCGTAGAATTTTCAATTCGGTATTCAGCTTCCCTTGATGTTTCCTCATCAGCAGGCCTCGAATTTGATGTTGATTTTTCATTAGGGGGTCGAGTGACTTGAGCAGACACCATCTCAACCTGTTTCCCTCCTCGGAGTGTGATGGCATTCATTGATGCCCTGGGATTCAGATATGGTTTTGAGGGGAGCTTCCCATGTTCTCTGGTTGCTGAATTCGCTTGCTGGGCTCCCTGAGTTTCCAACATTCTATTCTGAATAGCGAGCTGCTCTAGTGACTGCTCAACTCTTCGAAGCCTCCTATTCTGTTCGACTGATCGCCTATCGTGTTCCACTGATTGCCTTTCCTGGTCCTGGTTCCACTTGTCCTATTTTGCTAGGAAACTAGTCAGCAATGATTCTAGGTTGGACGTTGGCCCCTCATTCTGAGTTTGCTGCTGCTAGGGTTGATTGTTGTACTGATTCCTGGGCTGATAATTATTCTGGGGTGGCTGAGCTTGGTTGTTGTATTGGCCTCGTGGCTGGTATGGTGCATTCCCCTGTTGATGTTTGTAGGGTAAGCTAGGAGGCGCCTGGTTCTGTGGCTTGTAGGAGAGGTTGGGGTTGTTTCGGTTCGGGTTATCCCACCTATTAGGAGCTGGTCCTGAAGCAAAACCAGTCCCTTGATTATTTTGCCCAACATAGTTCACATCTTCCTGGCTACCTCTGTCAACTTCCTGTCCCATTACTGGACAGCCATCAGCGAAGTGAGACGGAGAGCCACAGATTTAGCAGTAGACACCTACATTAGAAACAACCGATGGCTTCATAGCTAATTCTGTCTTCAGGCTTTTTATTTCGATTGCGAGCATCTTCACAGTATTTGTCAATTTAGCGATTTCGTTTGTGCCCTCGGCGTGGCAGAGATCTTGCACATCCTTCCTGTCTTTAGGATTACCTCGGTCGCTTGTCCAGAGGTGGTAATCTTGGGCTGCCTTTTCCACAATAGCATAGGTCTCGTCTAGAGGAACTCCAGTAAGTCCTCCACCAGCAGTTTGATTTATCAGAGTGCGCATTCCCTGGTCGATTCCCTGATAGAAAGTGTCCATGATCTGCCACAGCTCTAGATTGTGATGGGGGCACATCCTCATCAACTTCTTGTACCTCTCCCAAGCGTCGTACAGAGTCTCACCATCTATAGAACGGAACGAGATGATCTTGTTCTTGAAATGAGCTGTCTTTGATGGTGGGAAGTACTGTTGGAGGAAAGCTTCAGCCAAATTATCCCAGGTGGTAAAAGTACCCTCAGCATGGCTGTCCAGCCATCTACTAGCCTTGTCGAATAATGAGAATGGAAACAGCCTGAGGTAGTAGGACTCTGGAGGGACACCATTGGTCTTCACCGTGTTGCACATTTGAATGAAACGCTTGAGGTGCTGGTGAGGGTCTTCATTCATTCTCCCAGAAAATTTGCTGTTCTGCACCATTTGAATGAGCCCTGTTTTGAGTTCCCAGGTGTTGTTGGCTATGCCCGGTGGTGCTATACAGACTGAAATCCCGAGACACATGGAGCAGTGTCATCTCCAAGGGTCCTGCACTGGCAGCTGCACTAGAAGCTGCTGGTTGTCTTCGACCACCTCATTCAAAGCTCGATTTTGATTCATGGCCATTGCTGCGAAGTTGCGATTCAGTGCTCAAAGTTGTCGAGCTTTGTTTTGGACCCTGCGAAAATTGCTTCGTTGGTCCGGTGTGTCCTCGTCTGAAATCTGAACCTGCTTCTTCCGTCTGGGTGTTTTCTTTGGCATGAACTAGCTAGTACCTGCAAGAGCCAAATATCACCGTAAGCGAAGAAATTGAGCAGAAAAATTCAAGTAACAAATGATGTGGAATAGTCTAAACTACACACGTTAAATCTAATATCACACTAAACGCTGCTCCCCGGCAATGGCGCCATTTTGACAAGCATATTTTTAACCCTTTATAGTCGTCAAATTATGAGTTTTAGGGGTCAAATTGCACTCAAACAAAATTTATAAACCTTGGTAAGCCAAGGGTCGATCCAAGGAACAGACGTGTGTGAATACTAGTTAACATGTGACCTATTTAGCTATTCCGATTTAACAAGGGTTTTGGTGTGATGAAAGCTAAATCGCAGAAATTAAAAGCCGAAAATAAAAGGTTGTGACTTTATCAAAGAAAGAATTCGAGGACCGTACTTCACCCGTGCAAACCCCAATAATCATGCAATCATTGTGATGTAATTCATCATGCCATCGAATATCAAAATAAACCAAAATAACACTAGATAAGCCGCCCATCCACGGATCATTATCTAGATTAATCTCAATCGTTGAACGCCGCCCATCCATGGATTATCAACGATCTCGATTTATTAAACTAATGGTTTTCATACAATTTCATACAATCTGGTTAATACCTAGGACCCATCCATCTTTTGGTAACTAACCTAAGTACGATCTAGCATGCAAACATCCCATTCGATATAAATACTTGCATAGAATGATAAATTAAGCACGATGAAATTGAATATTCGATTTGCATAAATAAAAACATTCATATGATCACATGAAGAGTTGGGTACAATGCACGGGATCCGTAGGATCCCAGAATAAAGAGACTACTCACTACTCATGGTAAATCTACCAAAAACAGTGTATAAAGAAATTAAGGACGAGGAAACCGTAAAGATGCGGGTGCTTGTTTACCCCTTGAATTCTCGTGATGAACTCTCTGTCTCTTCCCAAGTTAGGTTTTATTCTCCAAATAAGCTCACCAATCAATCTAATCGAACGCCTCTTTTATAGTCTTTCTGAAGAGGGCCGAAAGCCCAAAAACGAAATTAGGAAATCAGCTGAAGATCTGCCTCCCGACGGTGCCGTGAAACCCGTAACAGTCGAGTGTGTCACGGCTTGTCACGGGTTGGGCTGAAACTCTCGGGGAAATATGTGTGCCGTGACACCCGTGACAGTCCAATGTGTCACGGCTGTCACGGGTTGCCTTGAAACTCTCGGGAAAATATGTGTGCCGTGACACCCGTGACTGTTCAATGTGTCACGGGTGTCACGGGTTGCCCAGAAACTCTCTGTGGAAAATAGGCGCCGTGACACCTGTGACTGTCCAATATGTCACGGCTGTCACGGGCTGTTGCTGGCTCAGAGTCTTTTTGGCCTTTTTACGTCGATCTTTCCGTTCTTTCAACACTTCGGGTCCAACGAATGATGATACGTCCGTTTTACCCGAAAAACTAGAGAAAGACATCAAATATGAACAATTTGTCCAGAGAACGAGTGTTATCCTTCATCGAATGTAGTGAATAATTAGTCAAAATACTCTGGAAGAGTTTAACGGATTTAGAGGATGGTTCTTTTTACCTCGTGCAATATATGAATGAATGCCTTGAGGATACGAGATTTTAAATAGGTCTCAATTTATAAATTTGAACTCTATCGTATTATTTCAATCGTGAAATTATATGAAGAGATTATTCAAGACGAAGATATATTAGAGAAACCATTCTCCACCTCTCATGTTATCAACCTTGTACTCCATAAGTAGTTCATGGATAATTGTTGTTTTTCTAGTTCGTTGTTAAGTTTGAATTCAATTATTATGCTTTTAATATAAATTTCGCAGTCGAATTTAGTTTTATTATCAAATTGCATTGAATTAAATTTCATTCCAATTATCTCGTTTATATATTTTTCTTTTCTTCATAGAATGAATCAAACAAATGGAAATATTATGATGGGGAGTTATGTCTCGTTGATGGTGCCACCACTCATACTATATTGAAAAACTCAGTTTTTCTTCAACTTGAACATGACAAAAACCAGTGTTAATACTATCTCCAGAGCGAGTAGTATTATAAGGCTCATGAAGAGCTTCTATTTTGTTATCCAAAGGAACACGAATGAACATTAGAGATGCATTGTACTCAAGTGAATCACAAAGAAACTTACTCAGTTTCAAAGATATTCGTAGAAATGATTTTAATGTTGAAACCATGTGTGAAGATGGTACAGTGTACCTACTCCTGCAATTTCAAAGATATTCATAGAAATGATTTTAATGTTGAAACCATGTGTGAAGATGGTACAGAGTACCTACTCCTAAGATCTTATAAGACTGGCCTGGAGCAAGGCTAAGAGAAAATAAGAGCACATGTGTTTAGGAAAGAACTAGACGTTTAACATCTTTGCCGGATTAAACGATAGCGTATCACCTTTTCCGGGATACTTGGGTTATTACCTTTTCTGGAATAACCACACGTAGGAACTATGAGATTTGATTATTAGCAGTCAATGATGAACGTGTCACAATAGAAATCCTAAGCTGAATGCTTCGTCAAACTTAATATTTATATCTCCAGCGTGAAACTAGGAAGTGGCAAGCAAGGTCGAACCCAAGGAAACTGGTTGTTGAAGATATTACTGGAAGCAATTAAAAATGGGGGGTTTTTGTGAGCAAATGTTGTAAAGGCACAAAAGAAAAGACTAACGAAGATTTCAATTAGAGAAAGCATTCAGCTTAGGATTTCTATTGTGACACGTTTATCGTTGACTGCTAATAATCAAATCTCAAGTTTCTATGTGTGGTTATTCCGGCAAAGGTAAGAACCTAAGTATCCCGGCAAAGGTGATACGCCACCGTTTAACCCGGCAAAGGTGTTAAACGCCTAGTTCTTTCCTAACACGATAATCCGACAAAGGTATTGCCTTGTTTAGGTGTCACTACTTATTTTTACGGCAAAATATCAATATTAACGATAGGGTTTGAATTGCTAGGCTAAGCTTTACGGCAAAGTATCCACTTTTTAGCTTCACAATTCAATCCTTGAAATTAAGCACAAGAGCTAGAGAACAAGAAATTGCATTAAGAATAACATCTCAAAACGTATGTCCCAATGACGAAACCCTAAACTGAACTAGGAGTTTAGCTACTCATATCTGACAGTTGTAATTTTTGCATAGTCAAAATAAATTTATATTTGACCGGTAAGACCGGTGTCGAACCCAAGGAAGCAATTCGATTATGCGCTAAGAGAATCAAGTTTTCAACTCAGCTATTCCTTCAAATTGATTATGAGATGGTTTCCAATTTAAAACTAACAATGAAATTGTTTCAAAGAGGTTTTAGTTCAATTCAAATAGAGTTTCGAGGGGTCACTCCCCTCCTTGGCATTTCTCAACGATCATGTACACAAGAGTTGAGTCGTTTCGAGGTGTTAATTGGTTTGGAACCTAGCTTAGACTAAGATAGACAAATTCTCATTTGAATCTAATCCTAATCAAGCTATCCTAATTAGAACCTCATTTTATCAAGCTATCGATCCACTCTATAGCATTTTTATCCTTGGAACCTCTCCCAAGGTAATAAATGATGTAGGCATTACGCTCTCACAAACACTAGTCATGATCATTTCCACCATATCCAAACCATCACTAAGCTTTTTCAATACTTAGATCATAGTTTTAAGGTCAACATGTCACCTAGGCATTTTATCAAACACTTGGTAACATGTCATAAATAGAGCACTTAGTGAAAATGAAATCAACACCATAGATTGTATATTCAATGTGTATATATGATCATAGAGTACCAAGGAGGGTTGTAAAACCCTCAAAACACAAGGGGACTACTCACACATCATGTAAGACAACATGGTGTGAGTAGGGTTTATAGCAACAACAAAGAGAATAGAAGATGGATAGAAGTAGCATGGTTAATCCTAATGTCTCCCTTTGATCTTCACTTCTCCTTGGTTGGATAATGATTGATGACCTTGATTTGATCTCTTCTTCTAGAAATTTTTCCCAAAGATGCCAGCCCCTTTCTCAAAACCCTCTTTTCCTATTTATAGTATTGAGTTCCAAAATCAGGTACAGCAGTCGTACTCGGGCGAGTACTATGGGAGGCAAACTTGCAGGCAGACTCGTACTCGGACGAGTAATGCTATCGAAAAGTGCTCTAGTGTAGGGGAAATTGGTACTCGGGCAGGTAATGCATCGTTCTCGACCGAGTGACATAGTCATCAGAATTTTGAGTTTTCATGGCAATTCGGTACTCGGGCGAGTGAAGGCGAGTGACATGGTCACTCGGGTGAGTACCATACCCAGAGTGCTTTAACTTGATTAATAAGGGCGTACTCGGGCGAGTACAACCCTAAAGTGCCCAATTATCCCCGAATTTCTGATATTTCGTGCAAACTCAATTTTTAAGAGTTGCGCATCGATGGAAAGTCATTTTGTACCTGAAATGTACGGATAAGGGTCAAATGACATCGAATAATGCCAGAAATGAAACAAAGCTATAATGAAATGAAGCGAATAATAAGTCAAAAACTTGACTTATCAACATCCATGGGAATAAAAACACGAAATAGTATGAATGATGAAAGCAGATAAAACCCTTCTCTCTCATCGAAAGCTTGTTATTCTCCCAAGCCCCTTCTCCGTATTCTTCAAACTCCGAATGATCGATTAATATTGAGTGTTGGAAACCCTAATCCAAACATCTAATTTATAGCAAAAGTTGGGTTTCCAAGTCGGGCTGAACTTTCAAATCTCGGTTTTGCTGATGTCAGCCGCAGACTCTGTGCATATTATCTCCCAGACCATGCACATATTAGCATCCGTGGCCACTGTTCATAAAATGGCCTGCGTCCGCGGACCTCTCTGGGTCTGCGCGCCAGTTCTGACTTCGACTCTGGATTTGACCTTCTAAATGACCTCGACTACTCTTGTTGTGAACTAGAGAGTTGTAGGGAATTGAGTCAGCTACACATCGACATGTAGCTCGTATTTTTCTGATCAATGGTCAATTCCCAGCAATCTGTCGAACCTCCAAAGGTCTGATCTGCCATTGTGGTGTTTTTGGCAAGAAATGCCATCTTTTGTGCGCGTTTCCTCCTAGAGCTTCTGAAACACCTGAGATGCAAAATCATACTAAAAAGTAAATGTTTGCATATAAAAGTGTCAAAATAAATGAAATTAGTTGATTCGACGAGTCATATAAATACGACCCATCAAACCACCCCACACTTAAACTTGTTCGTCCCGAACAAGAACTAGGCATAGAAGGAAAACAAATGTAACACCACCATTTCTTCGACGTCCTGAATAAATGCACATGAGTATGAGTTGCTAGTCTAGATTTACTTTTCTACGTATAACTCAATCGTTACTCAAACCATCATGCTCAACACAGAATTAACTTGATACATGTTACCTTCGAGCTGAAATTCAAACCATTTCGGATGAATGGGAGATAGTCCTTTTAGACCCATGATCTGCATTCGCCGTTCCGAACTCTAACTATATGGTTATACTTCATTGCTTTTTCTTGCACGTAATTCATTCGAGCTTCAAGGTTTTTGAGCTTTCTTTCTTCTTTTGTTGGACAGCTTTTGATGTAGTGAACTTTTTTGGCCTTTGGCTATCGATGTATGAATGATGTACTTCACTTTTTTTCCTGTATAAAACTTCACAACTTGGCTGATTTTTCTTGAGCTTTGCTCCTTCATTGTGAACAGCTTGTCCTTTTCTTTTTTTCTTTTGAAGGAGGTCCAATCATCGCCCGCGAGCATATGGAAATACCTCCCCGCTCTTTCTCATCCACGACCTTTTTGACGCGAGTCAAAATGGGGGCCCTCCACCTTTTCCCGGTTACTTCGGACTAGAGATAGGACGGTCTATTTTCTCATCCTGCATACCTACATAAACGCTGCAGTGCCGGAGCAAACTCTGAACCATATCATCTCGAAGTGCTAGCCTCCACGAAATCCACATAACCATATAACTCGAAATTTGGTCCTTTGAATGCTTCGTCAAGTCTTTCTAGGACATTGCTATCAACTCCACATCCCTATTTATCTTAACTCAAAAGGACACGTAGTGGGTTAAATTCATATGAAAAAGCACAATTCAGATTTCACGAGAGAAATACAGTATAGTCAGCTCATCTATTTCACATCAACATTCAATACCGCATATTCAAGAACATAAGAGAAATTTCATACTTTCAACTTTTTTCAAAAGGAAACGTGCTGACTCAGTACATATGCAAGAAAATAAACGTGCTGACACAATAGACTGACTGACTCTCCCACCCCACACTTTTGAACCAAGTCGTTGCCTCACGACACGACTTAAATTCAAAGATACAAACAATGCAAGACACACATGCGTAGGGAAAAAGCAAATAGAGAATAAAAGTGAACAGACACTCACCTCGTTTCGTCGTGTGATGATGAGAATTTTGGTCAAACGAGTCAGTCAACACTGGTCAACCATGGTCAACGGTCAACTCAGGTCAACCAAGAGAGCCACGTCGGACGAAGAGGTTAGCCCGCGCCCAAAGAAGAGATTAGCCATCTAAAATGGCTGCTGGGCGCGGCACATAATATGTATGTCGGGCGCGATCCTCACGGACTTGCACATGTTTCCTACATGAAAAACATTCTCCTTTCCCAAAAGACAATGTAAGAACACGACTCAAGACTCAAACAAACATAAAATGAAATAAATAAATAAATAAGCAAAAAGCAAAAATTTAGCCGTTGTTGGCTCGACGATATCTCATTAGGGATCACAAGTTAGGATCCCATTGGCGAGTGAGGTCAAACTTTGCCTCAACTACTCCTTCATTCTGCTCATAGCCCTCATAGAATAGCCCTCATAGAATAGCCCTCTCATGTCACTCCATCCTGGTTTCCATCCACATGTGTCATGTCTAGGTAGCTCGAATGAAACTACTGTAGAGACATGCTTGCAAGACTGACAGAGCCCACCGCACTGTCGTTAAGGTGCGATGTTCTCTGTGTAAAAACAAATTTATATCTCTGATGGACCAAAGTTATACGAATCATAAACACAGTATAACCCCCTTATTTAGACATTTTGTCTATTTAACTTTTGCGTATTAGTCCCGATATATTTCCACATGGCATTTTAGAGACTGAAGTGAAAACACGCTAAGGAGAGGATTTTATGCTGAAAAGATAACAAGAGTCAATCCAAGGTCAAGATCATATGCCGACTGAAGAAATATCAAGGATCCTGACGTTGAATTGACCATAACAAATTAATCAGAAGAATCAGGAGTGGAGTCAAGACAGCCCGGGGAAGAAACACATTTACAGTTTTGTGAAAAGACTGCACAAAACTGTAAAAACTCACACATTGGGCAAGGATGACCGGCCACCATTCAAGGAGGTGGGCAAGGGAGGAGCTCCTCCCCATTGGGTGACCGGCAACCGGCGGCGCCACCTCCTCCACCAAAAGCCGCCGGCCTCCTCCCCTTCCTCCACATGTGGCCATCTCCTCCCTTGATTTCTCCTCCAATCAAAATGCAACACTTGCCACCCATCTCCACCACCCATCTCCTCCCCTTTTGGCTATAAAAGGAGGCCTCCTCCCCTCATTTCAAACACACCTCAATCTCATTTCACTTCTCTCTCTAGAAGTTGTAACATTTGTAATGTTGTAATCTTGGCTTTGGAAATAAAGGATAGCTCCCTTGGCGCTTCAACGGTTGTAAGTAATTCTTAGTATTTATTCAACTGTTTTATTTCCTTAGTTATAATGTTTAGCGCGATGAATAGTAGCTAAACTTGTAGTTCGGTCTAAGGGGCGCACTTGTATTATAAAATGTTTTAAGACTATTAACTTAGTGTCTAGTCTTAGTATTCAAAACTTGTTCTATGTGCCATATATCAAGTCAGAGTTTCTAAGGTTGAGTGGAAGCTGTCACAAGCAAAGCTCTTCCGTAGAAATTCGTGATCATACTCGGTAAGTGGAAGCTGTCACAAGCAAAACTTATCGAGGAGTTTGACTTATCTAAAACACCACTTGGTCAAAAACGTAACTGGGAGATCAAGTGGATGCACTTACAGCTAAGATACTTCGAAAGAAGGAATTAGTTTTGCTTAGAACAAGTGTTGCTTTAAACGATGTTGCAAGTCTTGCGCTACGAAAGGGCCTCGATTCATCTTTGAATACTTAGATAATTCACTAAATGTCAATGATAAATAGGATATAATACAAGGCCCCTGAAACCGAACATTTCTCTTTAATTATAAACTGTAATTTACTTTCCAGTATTAAAATCAACCAACCAACCAATCAATCAATCAAAATAGCTGGTAGCTTTAAAACCAACCAACCGACCTTAAACACGCTTCCACGCTGCGTAATCCCCCCGAAGAACAATTATTCCCCTGATTCCCTTGGGTTCGACCCCTACTTACCAAGTACTACCCAGTAGTATAGTTGCGAGTAGCGGACTATTATAAATTTATTTGCACAAATCGCTTTGACGACGAGCGGTTCTGTCAATCTCCGATACTCGCGACTTAACTATTTTGCGTAGTCAGTGGTAAGTACGGGTCGAACCCAAGGGAGTCAGATGAATAGTTGTTCTTTCGAAAAGGGTGGATTAAATAAAGCATTTGGGGGGTTGTTTTTGGTTTTTTTGTACTGAAAGGTAAAGTAACAGTTGATATTACAATTAAAGGAAAGATTCGGTTTCAGGGGCCTTGTATCATATTTTCGTTTATCATTGACCTCTAATGATCATACTAAGTATTCAAAAGTGAATCAAGGCTATTCCAAGCACATGACTTGCCACACCGTCTAGTCTTTTGCAAGACAAAGAACTCTTGTTCTAGTATGTGCATCCATTTGATCATCATTCCTGATAAACCAAATGGTGTTTTAAAGAGGTTGACTTCCACAGATAAGCTGTGCTCTTCCGAGCCTCCACTTATCCACGGAAGATCACGAACCCATGGCAGAGCTTTGCTCTTCCGAGCATCCACTCAACCAATGGAATTCTGACCTAATATATGGCACCTAGAACAAGTTGAACACAAAGAGGCACTAAGAGAAGGGTCTAAAACATTTTATGATACAAGCACTCCCCTTCAACCGAATGAAGGGTTTAGCTACGAATATCCATAGAGGTGGATACCATAGCTAAGTACTTGGAAAAGTAAAGGTTTTGAAAGACAGTAAAGTAAAGTTTTCGAAGGTAAAGACAGGAAAGTAAAGTTTTTGAAAGTAAAGATAGGAAAGTAAAGTACTTTGAAAGACAGTAAAGTAAAGAAGAGAGTACTTACAAAAACCGTTGAGAGTGTTAAAGATCAAGATTTGATTCCAAAGTAAAGCGATTACATGATTAGTGCCCAAAATCTAGAGAGATAAGTGACTTGTGCTTCTTGCACACAAAATGGGATAATGGTTTGGAATGATTTACAAAGGCAATGGAGGTATCTATTTATAGGCTTAGAGGAGGAGATGGATGTGGATGAGAGGCATGACACTTGTCAAATGGGGGGAGGAAGAGCTCAACACCGCCGGGGTGAGGTGGAGGGGAGAAAAGCCGCCGGCTAGGTGGCGTGAGAGGAGAGGAGGAGGGGAGTGTGAGTGAGGGGAGCCGCCGGCTAGGTGGAGGGGAGTGGGTGAGAGATGTGTGTTTGTGATCTTTCACAAAAGCCATCGGTCCTTTCAGCTCCGGATTGACTCTGGTTGCCCTCCGGTTGGACTTGTTTTGAGTGATTCCACGTCAGGTTCTTAAAAGTCAGAATTTGGTCGTGACCTGGAATGACTCGTAATTCATTTTCAGCTTTAAAACTCCTCCTTATCCTGTATTCTCTCTAGACTTCAAAATACCTTGTAGATAAATATCGGAACTAACAAGCAAAAGTTAAATAGACAAAGATTCTAATTTGGTGGGTTTAACTGTGTTTATGATTCATACAATTATGGTCCATCAGATCACCCCACACTTTTAGTTGTTCGTCCCGAACAATGCTATTTAAGGGCGGAACACAATCTAAGTAAACTTTTAAATATGAATGTGAGACTGTGGGACTAGATTTATCTTAAATCATACATTACTTACTTATTACCAAACTAAACCGTGTAAATACTTAGAAGAAACTTGATACTTGTACCTTCGTACCGAGATGCAAATTAATTCGGATGTTTCGGGAGATAGCCCTTTTCAGGCTCCTGGACTGCATTCTCGGGATCGACTCGTACTATATGGTTTCCTTGTAGCTTTCTCTAGCACGTGATTCGATTCGGGTTTCACTGAGTTGAGCATTTTGATTTCTTTTTAGTGAGGGACAGCTTCTGTAGTGAATCGGCCTTTGGCCTTTGATATTGAGTTGGAATTTCTTCACTTTTGTTCGGTTAAAACCTTCACAATTTTGGCATTTGGCCTTTGATTAGCTTCTTTGAGCTTTTGCTTTTTGTGACTTGCTAGTCCATTTTCTCAGCCTTTTTGGGAGGTCCAATCATTACCCGCGAGCATATGGAAATACCTCCCCGCTCTTTCTCATCCTCGCCGTTTCGCGCGGGTCAAGATGAGGGTCGCTCATCTATTTTCCCGGCTACTAGGACTAGAGATAGGACGGTTTGATTCTCATCCCGCCTCTTGCATAAATGCTGCATGGCGGAGATGACTTCAATCTTCACTGAAAGTCGAAGTGCAGCCTCCAGTGACTTCGAAAACCATATAGTTAGATTCGATCCTTCGAGTGCTTGCCAAGCCTCTCTAGGGTAGTTTATGTCAACTCTACATCCCCTGTATATCTCAGCACAAAGGGACAAATGAGAAGTTACATCCTAAGTTTTTAAACAGTTGAATTTTCACAAGGTAAATGCATGAATTTAGATCTATCTTTTTCACATTCTCAAGTTCATATTTTCAAAAAGATAATATTAAGGTAAAAGGAAAAGAAAAAGCATGTTAATTAACTATGTACACAGGTGGTTCTCACCCCACACTTTTGAACGAAGGCGTGCCTTTCAGCACGACTTAGTTCAAAAGTCATGCAAATATATACAAGAGAAGGAAATGACATTAAATAAAAGGGAAGAACTGAACTCCCTTTTACTGTGTCGTGTCGTGGAACGACATGCCTCGGAGCTGGATAATCGAGGGAGTTTGGCTGGGGCCTTGAACTCTCAGCGCAGGCCCGGTAATTCTCGGAAGCTGCCTGGCTGATCTGATCTTGCTCCAAAAATCGATTCCTACATGTTAGACATTCCTTCTATACAAAAAATGGGTGAGAGCGACTTGCGGTAAAAACTAAATGATAGAAAATAAATGACTGAAAGTAAGATAGGTGTCGGGTTACCTCCCGACCAGTGCCTTTATTTAACGTCGTTGGCTCGACGCATGGGGGTCACAGGTTTGTATCCCATGGGTAGCTCAGGTCATAGTGTTGTGGAGTGCCTACTTTCATTTTTGCCTTGCCTTTCCCCGATTTCTTGTGAGATGATGTGCTTGGGTCCTGTTCCCATGGTTCTGGTGGTTTCTCCTTCTAACGTCTCTGAGAAGGTGAGGGACCTTTCACTACTAGCCTCTTGAATTGGGTTCTCTTATGTTTAGGGCTGCCTTGTCTAGCTGTGGCGAAAAAATGCTCCATCGAAGAGCCGTTCTGCATAGGCCCTTTTCCCATCCTCCTCTTAGTCTCATCATTGATCACATAGTTTCCATCCTCCTCTTAGTCTCATCATTGATCACATAGTTTTCTGCAATTTGCCTATTGATCAAGGGGAAAAGTTGGGAAGCTTGCATCTTAAGGCTTGGTTCTATCTCGTTATGTCCGTCAGTGAGAATCCGGTCTCGGATGGTCTCGGCTGCTTGGGTAACGATAGTCGGGTATGATTCTGGCAGCTCGCTAGTGGTGTTTTGGACTTCTTCTTTTGCTGGAACGGTCTTGAGTTCCCATGAAGGTTCTTCCTCGTTGCTTCCGGTGCTTTCTATATCTGATTCTTCTGATGGCTCGGGAGTTTCTTCTGATGGCTCGGGTGTGATCTCCAATGTAGGCTCTTCTTCAGAGCTTTCTACATCTGATTCGTCCATCTCGTCCTCTGTAATGTCTTCTTCATTCCTTTCTGGACTAGCCTCTATCCTTTGTATTCCTCTATTAGGTCGGGGCATTGGCCTTCGTTTTGTGGCTTCGGCCAAGTCGTCTATAACATCCCACATTTGAGTCAGGGATAAGTGCATGGCCGATCCTCCCACTGCGTCATTGATCCTTGAGAACTCATCTTGCCTCATTCCACAAAGGAATTTTTGAAGAAGGAATACTTTGGTGAATCCATGGAGCGGGCAGCGTGAGATGATGGTGTCATAGTACGTGTAGTATTCATCTAAAGTCTCATCCAGGGATTGTTGAAGGCAGATGATCTTCTCGCGGGTGTCATGTCGTAAGGATGGGGGGAGAATTCTTTCAGAAATTTAGCGCGAAGGTCCACGTAATATTTTGCACAACTAGCAGTTGATGTGTAATACCATACTGTAGCAAAGTCGGTTAAAGAGTGTTCAAAACATTTTAATTGAAACTCTTCTAACGTTACATTTTCGGGTTTCATGTGACGACTTATATGGTGGAAATGTTGGCAGTGTATTACTGGGTCTTCTCTGACAGTACCTTTAAACTGGGGAAGATGTCGAGTCATCCATGCATACATAGTGGGCAGTGTGATGAAGAAATGAAAAGGGAAAGAAAAGAACAACTAATCGAAGGCTAACTCCCCGGCAACGGTGCCAGTTTTGACGGAGCCCACCGCACTGTCGTTAAGGTGCGATGTTCTCTGTGCAAAAACAAATTTATATCTCCGATACTCGCGACTTAACTATTTTGGGTAGTCAGTGGTAAGTACGGGTCGAACCCAAGGGAGTCAGGTAAATAGTTGTTCTTTCGAAAAGGGGGGATTAGATAAAGCAGTTGGGGGGTTGTTTTTGGTTTTTTGTACTGAAAGGTAAAGTAACAGTTGATATTACAATTAAAGGAAAGATTCGGTTTCAGGGGCCTTGTATCATATTTTCGTTTATCATTGACCTCTAATGATCATACTAAGTATTCAAAAGTGAATCAAGGCTATTCCTAGCACATGACTTGCCACACCGTCTAGTCTTTTGCAAGACAAAGAACTCTTGTTCTAGTATGTGCATCCATTTGATCATCATTCCTGATAAACCAAATGGTGTTTTAAAGAGGTTGACGTCCACAAATAAGCTGTGCTCTTCCGAGCCTCCACTTATCCACGGAAGATCACGAACCCATGGCAGAGCTTTGCTCTTTCGAGCATACACTCAACCAATGGAATTCTGACCTAATATATGGCACCTAGAACAAGTTGAACACAAAGAGACACTAAGAGAAGGGTCTAAAACATTTTATGATACAAGCACTCCCCTTCAACCGAATGAAGGGTTTAGCTACGAATATCCATAGAGGTGGATACCATAGCTAAGTACTTGGAAAAGTAAAGGTTTTGAAAGACAGTAAAGTAAAGTTTTCGAAAGTAAAGACAGGAAAGTAAAGTTTTTGAAAGTAAAGACAGGAAAGTAAAGTACTTTGAAAGACAGTAAAGTAAAGAAGAGAGTACTTACAAAAACCGTTGAGAGTGTTAAAGATCAAGCTTTGATTCCAAAGTAAAGCGATTACATGATTAGTGCCCAAGATCTAGAGAGATAAGTGACTTGTGCTTCTTGCACACAAAATGGGATGATGGTTTGGAATGATTTACAAAGGCAATGGAGGTCTCTATTTATAGGCTTAGAGGAGGAGATGGATGTGGATGAGAGGCATGACACTTGTCAAATGGGGGGAGGAAGAGCTCAACGCCGCCGGGGTGAGGTGGAGGGGAGAAAAGCCGCCGGCTAGGTGGCGTGAGAGGAGAGGAGGAGGGGAGTGTGAGTGAGGGGAGCCGCCGGCTAGGTGGAGGGGAGTGGGTGAGAGATGTGTGTTTGTGATCTTTCACAAAAGCCATCGGTCCTTTCAGCTCCGGACTGACTCTGGTTGCCCTCCGGTTGGACTTGTTTTGAGTTATTCCACGTCAGGTTCTTGAAAGTCGGAATTTGGTCGTGACCTGGAATGACTCGTAATTCATTTTCAGCTTTAAAACTCCTCCTTAGCCTGTATTCTCTCTAGACTTCAAAATACCCTGTAGATAAATATCGGAACTAACAAGCAAAAGTTAAATAGACAAAGATTCTAATTTGGTGGGTTTAACTGTGTTTATGATTCATACAATTATGGTCCATCAAAGACCTAGCTTGTTTTTTCTCCTTATGATGCTTCTAACTCACGAATGTGTTTTTGAATGGAAGTTTGTAGTTGGTGATCTAGTTTCTAGTCTTGCACAATGTGATACGAGCAGCCACATTGTAAAGTAAACCAAATGCCTTTTCTTGTAATTTTTTAGGTTCACCATCCTGCAAGTACAACACAAGAGGCATATGAGTCATATGTAATTCCATATTAAATTTAGCGATTACCTCAGAATTTTTAGTAATCAAGTATGTGCAAAGGTAAGGAGCGGAGTTTTCTTCGCTATCCTCGTATGTGGCTGGCACTATTCGGCTAAATTTTTTCTCATCATCTTCTTCTTCTTCTGTCTCTTTATGATCATCTTGGATGATGTTATCCTGCCCAATAAGTGGAAGAGGTGTATCAAAATTTTGTATAATTTGAGGTGGTTCAGAGATTACCGTGAGCAATATTGTTTCTTTCTCTGTGTGCAGCTCTCTGGTAGTGGTGGAATTATCCTCTTCATCTGAAGCTTGAGTCTGTGTTGCGAGTAAGGTTGTGATGGAGGAGTTGCATGTGATGCCGGGAACGATCTGCACTGAATCAGCTTCTACTGTCTGCGACTTATGATCTGTTTTGTGCATCTGACCCATCTCGATCTCTGTGTCATATCATCTATCAGGTCCCAGATGTCATAAATGTCTAAATTCATTACTGAACCTCTTGCTGCAGCATCAAGCATAGAACGCTCTTGTGGAATCATCCCATCAAGAAAGATCTCAATAAGAAATAAATATGTTAATCCATGGTGTGGACAGCTTCCCTCAAGGTCATCGAAACGCAAATAGTACTCATATAATGTTTCTCCCTGGAATTACTTAATGGTAGAAATTTTCTCGCGGATTTCAAATCGAAAGGTTGGTGGAGAAAACTTTTTTAGAAATTGGGCTCGTAGATTCAACCAAGTACTTTCACAGTCTGCAGATGATGAATAGAACCAAGATCTAGCAGAGTCAGTTAAAGAAAAGAAAAAAATTGTCAGCTTAAACCTCTCTAATGGTTCTTCTTTGGGCTTCATAGCGCCACATGCGTAGTGAAACTTCTTTATATGTGTCACAAGGTTTTCTCCAATGACACCTCTAAATTTCAGGAGATGGTCAATCATCCAACACTTAACCATGTTGCCATCATCTTCCTCATCGTCTTCGTCGTCACAAGTTGCTCCACTATAATAAGAAGACATGGTGAATCACAAAAAAACTTTTAAAAAAATTAAAAAGAAATAACTTCACCGAAGCGCAGCTCTCCGGCAACGGCGCCAAAATTTAACGCGCATCGTTTGACGCGTCAAACTTAATATTTATATCTCCTGCGTGAAACTAACAAGTGGCAAGCAGGGTTGAACCCAAGAGAACTGGTTGTTGAAGATGTTACTGAAAGCAATTAAAAATGGGGGGTTTTGTGAGCAAATATTGTAAAGGCACAAAAGAAAAGACTAACGAAGATTTCAATTAGAGAAAGCATTCAGCTTAGGATTTCTATTGTGACACGTTTATCATTGACTGCTGATAATCAAATCTCAAGCTTCTAAGTGTGGTTATTTTGGCAAAGGTAATAACCCAAGTATCCCGGCAAAGGTGATACACCACCGTTTAACCCGGCAAAGGTGTTAAACGCCTAGTTCTTTCCTAAACACGATAATCCCACAAAGGTACCTTGTTTAGGTGTCACTACTTATTTTTACGGCAAAGTATAAAATAAGTATTAACGATAGGGTTTGAATTGTTAGGCTAAGCTTTACGGCAAAGTATCCACTTAGCTTCACAATTTAATCCTTGAAATTAAGCACAAGAACTAGAGAACGAGAAATTGCATTAAGAATAAAGTCTCAAAACGTATGCCCCAATGACGAAACCCTAAACTAAACTAGGAGTTTAGCTACTCATATCCATGGAAATAAAAACATGAAATAGTGTGAATGATGAAAGCAGATAAATCTCTTCTCTCTTGTTGAAAGCTTGTTCTTCTCTCGAGCCCCTTCTCCTAATTCTTCAAACTCCAAATGGTCGATTAATATTGAGTGTTGGAAACCCTAACCCAAACATTTATTTATAGCAAAAGTTGGGTTTCTATGTCTGATTTTTGGGCTGAACTTCCAAATCTCGGTTTTGCTAACGTCGGTCACGGACGCTGTACATATTAGCATCTACGGACCTCTCTGGGTCTGCGCGTCGGTTCTAACTTCGACTCTGGATTTGACCTTTTAAATGACCTCGGCTGCTCTCTGTGTGAACTAGAGAGTTGTAGGGAACTGAGCCAGCTACGCATCGGCATGTAGCTCGTATTTTTCTGATCAATGGTCAATTCCTAGCAATCCGTCGAACCTCCGAAGATCTGATCTGCCATTGAAGTGTGTTTGGCACGAATTGCCATCTTTTCTGTGTGTTTCCTCCTAGAGCTTCCGAAACACTTGAGATGCAAAATCATACTAAAAAGTAAATGTTTGCATATAAAAGTGTCGAAATAAATGGGATTAGTTGATTCGACGAGTCGTATAAATTCAACGAGTCATATAAATTCGACGAGTCGTATAAATACGACTCCTCAACATGCGTCTGATTTATATGGCACACAAATCTACCCCATTGAAGTGTAACTAACCTGAAGTTAGTTCACGCGAATTGGCTTGAACTCTTGACAAATTGTCAAGAGGTCAAGGGTTCGACTCCCTTGAGTAGCATATTTCTCCTCAATTTTGTGAGGAGTGTTATTCATCCCTTGTGGATGTGTTTTCGTCCCGCCTCGGCCTGGGCGTGTTGTCCCTCCCTCGTGGAGATGTTATTCGTTCCTCGTGGACGTGTTATTCCTGCAAATTGGCGCTGCTGGTTTGTCTATTCCTTACATGTGCGTGTGGAGGTGCTAATTGCAAGCTTATGCTCGTGGGTTTCAAAGTGGATGGTACTTCAATGGACACCATTCAAGTATCAAATGTGGGTGGTGCGGTGTGTGGCCTGTGCTGCAAGAGTCGAATATCACATGTACGCGATAATAAAAGTTCTCATACAGTATATAAAAGATGTATTCGAATGGTGATTGATTTGTATGCGATGTAAAAACCCACTATAAAAAACCTGAAGTTAGTTGACAAGGAATTATTTTCTTTGTGGCATGATAGACTCGGTCACCCGGGTGAAACAATGATCCGAAGAATCATTAAAAGTTCACACAGACACCCACTTAAGGACTTGAAGATCCTCCCAAAGGGTGACTTGACATGCACGGCTTGTCACTTGGAAAACTTATAACAAGGCCGTTTGTAACAAAATTAAACGCGGAATCTCCTATGTTTCTTTAAAGAAATCAAGGTGACATATGTGGTCCAATAGCACCGCCGTGTAGACTATTTATATATTTTATGGTGTTGATAGATGCTTCAATAGGATAGTCACATGCAAGCCTACTCTAAACGCGAAATGTTGCGTTTGCAAGGCTTTTAGCCCAAATAATCAAGTTAAGGGCTCATTATCCTGATCAACCAATCAAAAGAATCAGGCTAGATAATGCAATAGAATTTACATCAAAGTCATTCAATAAATACTGTACATCAATTGTATAGTAGTTGAACATCCAATAGCTCATGTTCATACACAAAACGGCCTAGCAGAGTCGTTGATAAAACGGTTACAATTTATAACAAGACCATTGCTAATGAAGTCAAAATTATCCGCCTCTGCTTGGGGACATGCAATTTTGCATGCAGAGGCTTTAATAAGATTTCAACCAACCGCTCATAATAAACATTCTCCCCTGCAACTTATCTCTGGAAGAGAGCTTGATATCTCATATTTGATTGTTTTTTGGTTGTGCGGTCTATGTCCCTATTTCTCCCCCACAACGAATCAAAATGGGGCCACAAAGGAGATTGAGAATATATATGGGGTTTGAGTCCCCATCAATACAACTAGTGATTTATTTAGAGCTCGGTATTCTGATTGTCATTGTGATGAGTTAAAATTCTCAACTTCAGGGGGTGAAAAAAAAGGAGATTAAAAGGGAGGTTGTATGGAATACACCTTCTATATTTTTCTTAGATCTAAGAACAAATGAAAGTGAACTTGAATTTCAACGAGTATTACACTGCAAACTGTATTAAATATGCTACCCGATGCGTTTATTGATGCCAAGAAAGTGACAAAGTCACATATACCTGCTGAAAATGCACCGGCTCGTTTAGAGATTCCTGTAGTAACTCCAAACAAAAACATTGCAAGTGGTTCTCAAGTACATCGAAAGCGTGGGAGACCATTGGGATCTAAGGATACAGTTCCCTATAAGAGGAAGGAACACGCAAGATGTAAGAAGGATGTTGAGATATCAAATACGAATGTAAATGAAGGTGAGACTCCCGAAGAGCCTTTACGTAAGAAAACTGAAAATGAAGACAAAGATATTGATGACAATTTTGAAATATCAATTTTATGCCAATACTGGTGTGGGTTGGTATCAAGATGAGGTAAACCTCAATGATATCTTTGCTTATTTAATTGCTTTAGAGGTCATTGGAGAAGATGACAATGATCCCTAAACCATAGATGAATGTCGACATCGAAATGATTGAGAGAGCTGGAAAGAAGCAATTCAAGCAGAGTTGAACTCTATGAATAAACGCGGTGTTTTTGGACCCGTAGCTTCAACACCCGAAGGTGTGAAACCAATTGGCTATAAGTGGGTGTTCGTACGAAAATCTAATGAACGTAATAAAGTTACAAGATACAAAAGCTAGACTGGTTGCACAAGGTTTTACAAAAAAACTGGATGAACTATATGGAAACGTATTCACTTGTAGTGGATGCAACAACTCTTAGGACTATGTTTGCTTTAGTCGTTGTCAAACAAATGTAACTCATGGATGTGGTAACTGCATACCTATATGGGTCATCAGATAAAGATATATACATGAAAATCCCAGAAGGATTAAAAATGCCTGAAGCATTACAAGTGAAGCCTCGTCATATGTACTCCACTAAATTGAAAAGATCATTATAGGGACTGAAATAATCTAGTCGGATGTGGTATAATTGCCTCAGCAAATATTTACTAGCGCAATGGTTTATTAATAATCAAATATGTCCATGTGTTTTTATAAAACGTACAAACTCGGGTACGTAATCATAGCTATGTATGTGGATGATTTAAATATAATTGGAACTCCAAAAGAGATCCAATTGACAGCAGGTTATTTGAAAAGGAAATTCGAGATGAAAGATCTAGGAACTACCAAGTATTGTCTCGGCTTGCAGTTCGAGCATACAAAGAATGGAATCTTTATCCATCAATCAAATTACACTTAGAAAGTTCTAAAGCGTTTTAATATGGATAAAACACATCTATTAAGTACACCGATGGTAGTAAGTTCACTCAACACCGAAAAGGACCATTTTCGTCCCCGGTCAAACAATGAAGAAATTTTAGGTCCTGAAGTACCTCACCTTACTGCAATTGGGGCTTTAATATACCTTGCTAATAATACTCGACCATATATATAGTTTGCAGTTAATTTACTTGCAAGATTTAGTTCATCACCCACTAAAAGACACTGGAGCGGTGTAAAGCACATCTTACGCTATTTACGTGGAACAAGTGATCTGGGTTTTTTTCTTCAAAAGAACAAGTTGAGTACAAAATAGTGAATTGGTTGGTTATGCCGATGCGAGTTATTTGTCTGACCCGCACAAGGCTATTTCACAAACGGGGTACTGATTTATGTATAGAGGAACTTCCATTTCATGGCGTTCGACAAAACAAACCTTAGTAGCCACATCATCAAACCATGCAGAATTGATTGCATTATACGAAGCTGGACGAGAGTGCGTTTGGCTTATATCATTTATCAACCATGTCAAGACGTTTTGTGGATTACTATCAGGTAAACAAAGCCCAACAGTGATATATGAGGATAATGCTGCTTGTATCGTCCAAATCAAAGAAAGATATATTAAGGGTGATCGAGTAAAGCACATATCTTCGAAATTCTTCTCTACTCAAGAGCTTCAAGTTGAAGGGAAGATTAATGTTTGCCAAATACAATCCAGTAAAAAAATCCGCAGACTTGTTCACCAAATCATTGCCGATAAGAGTTTTCAAGAAACTTGTAAATGACATCGGGATGTGTAGTTTGAAAGACATACCAGCTTGAGGGGAGCATTAAACTGTACTCTTTTTCCTAACTTGGTTTTATTCTTTTCGGGTTTTTCCAAGTCAAGGTTTTAATGAGGCAGTTTATATGATGTGTACATCCAAATTGTAGTACGAGTCATCCAAAGGGGAAATGTTATAAATATTATATTAATTGGATTGACTCTCCATATCTAGTCATGGTCCTTATTTCTAGCATCTATATTTAGTCTTATGTATAGCCATATAAATATGTGTCATTTGGAATGAGAAAGAGGAAGAAGAAATAAGAAGCTTCAATGCCCATTTGGGAAGTTCCCGAGTTCTTCTAAAATGATGCAAAAATTTGTAACTCTTACGTCTTACCCCTATTTGGTTCATCGAAAATAAAGGGCAAAGAAATTTTTTGGGATGGAAAATCAAACCAGGTGGTTAGGTTACTTGGAAAGTTGATGGGAAAGACAATTAAACGGAAAATATGCTAAATGTTATAAAGATTATATTAATTGGATTTACTCTCCATGTTTAGTCATGATCATTATTGCTAGCATCTATATTTGGCCTTATGTAACTATATATATATATAGAGGAGCGTTCAAATGAGGATCGCTATAGTAATGTGAGGCACGTGAGGCACGATCTCAACCACACATCTAACCCCCGTGCATTTGTGGCGCGACACGTGTCCAAATAGTAAAACCC
Organism: Rhodiola kirilowii; assembly: GCA_033675215.1. Taxonomy (NCBI): domain Eukaryota; kingdom Viridiplantae; phylum Streptophyta; class Magnoliopsida; order Saxifragales; family Crassulaceae; genus Rhodiola; species Rhodiola kirilowii. The sequence continues at coordinate 14,491,810 of CM066193.1, read as the reverse complement.
ACTAACTTTTGAAAAGTCAACAATTGCGGCTGTGCCACGTGGCTTCGCCACGTGCGTCCGATCAACTCCACAGACGGTCGAGATCGTGCCTCACTGCCTCATTCTTACAATCCTGCCTCAACCGAGCGCCCCCATATATATATATATATATATATATATATATATATATATATATATATATATATATAGGGGAGCACTCGGTTGAGGCAGGTTGGTAGAATGAGGCAGTGAGGCACGATCTCGGCCGTCTGTGGTTTTGATCGGACGCACGTGGCGAAGCCACGTAGCAAGCCGCAATTGTTGACTTTTCAAAAGTTAGTGGGTTTACTATTTGGACACGTGTCGCGCCCACAATGCACGGGGGGTTTGATGGACGCACGAGATCGTGCCTCACAGTTTCATTCTAATTTTGCTGCCTCATTTGAACGCTCCTCTATATATATATATATGTGAGTTTCATTTGGAATGAGATAGAGGAAGAAGAAATAAGAATTCCCCTCTACCTTTTTCTCTCACTACTAGGCCTCTTTACTTCTATTTGAGTTCACTCTTCCATATCCAAAGTTTCACAACACGTTATTAGCACGAGTTGCTCAAAGGTAAATATCCATAGTCCTTCTCTTTCGCTTCATTCTTAATATTATGTGATGATGGCAACCTTGAGTCCTCTTTAAAGAGAATCTTAAAAATAGCTTAGCATTCGGAAAACTCATTATTTTTTCTTTTTGCAATCGGCTCTATGGAATGTGTAGGTTTTATTTTTGATGTGATATATGAATCGATATATTACTATTAGATTCCCCCGAAGTGGAATCACATACATGTATCACTTGAAGTTGATACAAATTTAAGCATAATTTGAAGAGAGAAAAATTATAAAATGAATGAAATTGGTAGGGTATGATAGGGTAGGCCAGGTAGGAGGGCGCAGGGTCGGAAGATAGGGTAAGAGGGCAGGGAATGCTTTTTTCGTGATCCTTACCCAACCTTAAGGTAAGTCGGCTAGGTACATATAGGGTAAAAGACGAGGCAGGGTAGGATAAGGGTAATAGCAGGGTCAGGGTAATCCTAGGGTCAAATGTTGAGCCCTAAGTATATCCATATGTCATAACACTGCTTAGATGTGTATTTTTTTTATATGATGAACTGCCTTTTTAAAACCCTTACCTAGAAAAACCCCAATGAGATAAAATTCAAGATTTGGGAAAAAGACTAAAAGAGTATAGTTATAGTCCTCTCCCTCAAATCGACATTTCTTCCAATGTCATATATGAGCCTCTTGAAACTTTTATCGGTAATGATTGGTAAATAAATCCGCTAAATTTTTACATGGTTGTACATGACAAATATCGACCTCTCCATTTACTTGATGCTTGTGTGTAGAGAAGAACTTTGAAGATATTACGAATGCACATCCTAACTGACTCGGACCGGATTAGACCAGATGTATAGGATCCAGATCGGGCAAGTGGACCGGAAATTTCTGCATGATTGATGGATAAAGACATTCTTTTTGTGATCGAACTGCAAGTCGGGACAACACTTAGTAGTTCCTAAATCTTTTTTCTCATACTTCTTTTTTCAACTAATCTGCTGCTAATTAGATCTCTTCCGAAGTTTGGATTATGATCAAATCATCAACGTAAGCAGTTCTGGTTACGTAAGTCATTCATGTCATTTTTATGTAAACACATGGTCATATTTAATTTCTAGCAAACCCTCGTGCTAGTAAGTATTCATTGAGGCGATTACCACATTCTATCAGATTGTTTCCAACCATTCAATGATCTTATCTATTTAATGGAGAGAGCATATGACGATGTTTTACTTATGATGGTTCAGCCAATATTTATCTTTCTATGATTTTTATGTATATATATTCGTCTAATGACCCATATATAGATATTTTGTTATCATATCCATGAGTTTGCATCATTTGCAAGAGATAAACATGCCATCTATGTGGCTAAGTGGAACAACACCATCTTAGTAAACAAATAATCTCAGTTTGAGTCTTGGTGGGAGGCATATAATTGATGGTTTTTATTTTCTATCAAACTTACTATGGCTGGAGCCAGTCGAATCTACCAGCTAGCTCCGACCCTGATTGTATAGTTTGTTGATTATTCATGTCTGGAGTCAGTCGAGTCAACCAGCTGGCTCCGACCCTGATTAAATACTATATTCATGTTTTTAGACTCACGGTTAACTAAAAAATCACAGAGTCGGCTCAAAGGTCGTTCCTTTTAGTGGCTCCCTGGTCTAACTTTTTTAAACCTCTTACTATTAGCAATATTCCTGCTCGTGCCGCCCAGCTGTAGCTGGAAAAAATGTTTAGGGATGAGATGTCCTACTGTAATTAAAGATGCTTTGGTACTTAGACATGCCAGGTTAATACATAAAGTGCCTTATCTTATAATGAGCAAGTTATTTAAAGCTCCATATCACTAATTTGTTTAATGTCGCCACGGCCCTTCTCATGCTTGGATTGGATATGCATTTTGTTTTTTTGAGGCTCAAAAAAGGGGTTAGAAATCAGTCAGGATGGGAAACCAAGTCACCTGGACTGGAAGTTATCAAGCTCATGTCAGTTATCAAAAGTTCTTTTCATTACAGACTCTCTTGAAATCTACTCAACTTTACAAAGTGGTTCGTAGTTCGTACAAAGGCCCTTTCAGCTCATATATACAGAGAGGAGAGGCTTGAGTGGTTAATACTTTTGTACCCCTACTCATGCCACGCCCTTGATAGGCATTTCAGCTCATATACTTGCTGGCTTTGTTCTGTGCAATCAACCTAATATTTGAACGTAGCGTAACATAATCATAATAAAATACACTGTTGCAACACACTAAGATACTGACAGCACTTCTTTCTCAGTCAATTATACACTTTCAGTTTCAGGTCAATCCGTTTACCACTAAATGTTGTTTTCCATCATTGTGATAAACACAATGAATATCCAGCAAAACATTGAAAGAAAAAAAAAACAGCACCTTGTCATCAATCATGGTCCCCTGCAACCTTTTGCTTTTTCCATCTATATGCAGCTTCAAGGATTTTGAGATTGGTAGTCTGGGTCTCCTCAGGAAACAAATAATCAATGTATTCCTCCAACCTAACAAACATAAACCAAATAAATCATCAGCGTTTACAAATAATAAGCAGGTTTTGATCTGAGAAAATAATAAGGAGGCGAAAGAGTCCAATAAATTCTAAAGAAGAATATGAATGACATCAACACAGAAAACATAATGGAACCAATCAGTTGGCAGACATACCCAGATGAACCATCCTCATTCTCAATTTGCCGTCGCTTTTTGAGTTTCTTTGGCATCTTGGATTGGACTAGACTTACATCACCAAGATCACCAAACCTAGATTCCATCTTCTTCCACTCCTCCAAGAGCATGGCTCTTTCCTCTTTCAGCTCTGGTGCAGAAGTCCGGTAGTAATTAATTGCCTTCTCGAAAACCCCTGATACAACAATTTGAAAATAATACAGTTATTAAATATTAGCTATTAGACCTACAATAGCAGAACCAATAGTAAAATGCTATCAAAATTACTCACTTCTAGCACACCGAATGGACTCTTTCTTTTGTTCAAGGATGGTTGGATCATCTTTTGGCAAGTCTAGGTCCTCCGCATGTTCCTCCGCAATGGACTCTTCAAATTTAGCATAACTTATCCACACTTTGAGATGTTTGGTGCGGTCAAGTAGTCTCTCATAGAGCTCTCTTGTTCTATCAAAATTGCGTTCAGATATCTCAAAATCAATGTATGCCTGTTGTTCGAAAGAAGATCTACCATTAGTAAAGCAACATTCTAGAATCTAAATAAAGTTGATCACAGTCTGCAGCTGACAGAATATTATTGAAGTTTACCTTCCACAACAGTTCTGGCATATCCAATGATGGCCGAGCAATTGCAAGCTCAAAGATAGCTCTGGCTCGTTCAGTCTCAGCCAAAGATCTTTCCAGCTCTGCATATTTAGACCACGCGTAGCAGTTTTCAGGTGACCACTCCAAATACTTCTCATACAGCTTCCGGCAGCGATCTATGTTGCCAAGCTGTAATTCTATTTCAATGTATTTTTTGAATAACTGTCTCACACCAAAAGAAAGAACAAAAGTGTCAGTGAATACCTATATGCTGACAAACATGAAACTAAGATTGAAATTTAAAAATCAAGACATAGATGATAGATCATATCAAATACAGTACCTTATCTTTAGGTGCCTTGCCGATAGCATTACCCAAAAGTAATCGGGCAGCCCTCAGGTTTGACTGCCGTATTTCAAACTGGGCAGCCATGAGCCATATTTTTGCAAACGAGAACTTTTCATGAGGAATAAGCTTAAGACATTCCCTGAAAATGTGAATATATAATTATGTTGTTATCAACAGTTCAGATAACGTCATATAGTATGAAAAGCAAAGGAGCATACATTTTCACAGACCGCCACAGTACATAACTAGACATGATGCAATGAATAAAGGCATATCATACCTTTAGGGGTACTACATGCGAACCAGAATTGAAGATAAAAATTGATATACCTCCAATTAAGAACTCCAAGTGTATATCTTTATTTTAAGTTGGGCGTCAGATACGTAATACAAAAACATAAGCAGCATTCAAAAAAATGTCTTACACATTTTATATGGCTATGCAAGAATCACATTTGGTATTTTTATTTAGTAATTGCAGAACTAATAAAAATATCTAGGAGTAACATGGCTCAAGAGTCAAAACTGGAAAACTGTCAAGTAGTCTACCAACAACCAACCTGTACACATCCCTGGTGCGCTCCATATCACCGGCATCAAGCTCCTCATACAATGCATAGTTTATCCTGGATTGTAAGTGATATGCAATGTGTAAGATAACACTTGTTTAAATGAAAAAAACAAAGACTAGCACACACAAATAATAATGGTTTTATTTTAATCATTGCAGATAATATATAATGTCTACTAGATAGGCTAGGCATACCATAGGTATATGTAGCGCTGCCAATATCGCTTCTCCTCAGCAGGTGGAACATTGGCAATCGCCCTCTCATAGACCTCCCTAGTCCTATCCTTGTTTCCAACACTCTCTTCCAACCTAATATAATCAAACCAAGTATCATAATTGAGAGGGTTCTTTCTAACATCGTCCTCATACTGAAACCTCCTTTTTCCAACTATTGCATCCTCGATTCCTTCTTTATCACCGTACTGCTTTTCAAATGCCACAAACTTCCTATACAAATCTTCAGCTCTCCCTTTGGGAATATGATCAAGCGCAAACTTATAGATACACCTAGCTCTTTCAGTCTCCTTGCACCGCTCTTCAAACTCAGCGAAAGCAACAAACAGCTGCTCAGCCTCCTCATCATCAGCCAACTTCTCCACAGCGCGCTCATAGCAGTTTCTAGCACGTGGTATCTCCCCGTTTTTCATCTCAAACTTGGCATATCGAATCCAAGCAGTGACCTTGGGATGACACTGCACAAACCTCTCGAAAATACCTCTAGCGCGTTCAATCTCGTTGTATCTCAATTCAAATTTGATATAGGAAAGCCAGCCCTGCTGATCAGGCATCCAACCCATCCACCTCTCAAACACTTGCCTGGCACCAGCTACATTCCCTAGCATCTCCTCCATATGAATATACTTGTACCAGAGCTGGTCGACTCTGGGCAACAAGGATACAGCACGGTCCCACACGTTGCGAGCGTGATTGATGAACTTGTTCTTCATCTCCACCTCTGCATACTTCAACCAGAGTGTATGATTCTGGTAATCGACCTCCAAGGCACGCTCCCAAACAGAACGAGCTCGGGCGAAGTCCTTCTGCGACTCCTCCCACTGTGCGTATTTGATCCAGACGCTTATATTCCATCGGACCCTGCGGATGAGATCCTCAAATTCCTTCCGCTTGCGAAGTCGGTAGTCGGCTAGCTCAGTAGGGTCGGTGATTTTCTGCTTGGGAGGGCGTATCTCGGCTTCCTGCCTCTCGCGGGCTTCGCGTAGAATCTGCTCGGCGGTGATCTGGATAGGAGCTGGGGTCTTGTTTTTAACCCTAGTCGGCCGCGGAAGCTTAACCTCTGTGTCCTTCCGGGTCAAAAATCCTAGTGATGGATCTGACGCCATTTGAGATTACTTGTGCTGCGATATGGAGTGATGAAGCTAGCAGGAGATCGAGTTGAATGGAGGTTTTCTGATACCAATTTAGACAAAAATTGGAAAAGGTTTATCAACAAATGAAAACAAGATAGGTAATTACATCAAGTGTACTTGGAAAATCGGAACTACTCAGACATACTAGCACGGTAGCACTACCACTAATGGATTATGTAGAATTTTAGAAATTAACAGACTCACAATCTAAATCAGCCTTAACTCTGTTGGAAATCAACACCCCAAACAAACTAAAAACAAAGCCACAAAACTTCACATTAGCGATTGACGGAGGATCTTCAAACCAACAGGAATAGATAACCAAATTCGTACCTCAAATAACCCGAAGGGCTGGGTGTATGTGGACAGTGCAGATGGGCGAAGCAGGGCGGAGGCAGACGCTCGGCCGCAGAGTCTCCGTGCGGTTCTAGGGCAGGAGAGTGGAGATTAGGAGAACAAGGGGAAATAAAAATTTGTAGGGGTTTTTAAGCGGCAAGATACCACCAGCATCATTGTTACCCAAATCGGCTCAACGATTTTCAACGAGTTGGATGGGCCTGAACGGTCTGAGCGGCTGCTCGTCGACTAGAAATCCACAGAAATTACGATATATCGTATGCGTGATATGATGATGCTGATGAGAGTAACTGATTGGGCTTTTGATTATGTCTGGCTAAGCTACTGGACCAGCCCAACAGGAGAGATAGAATTTTATTGTTTGTTTTAGTGTGTATATATTATATTAGCCATCTATCAAAAAAAAAAATTTATATTAACCATCTTCTTATAGTTATAAATTAAAAATAAAATCAAATCAAATAAACATGTACAAAATTTCAAGATGCTTAAGGAAAATGACTTTAAGAGCCTACGTGGAGATGCTGAAATTTCAAGATCGCTTGCACTCTCACACTTATTTCCACAAACCAGCTGCTAGCTGGAGCTATAAGGAATATGCTGAAATTTGGAAGTTTATTTCAAGATGCTTAAGGAAAATGACTTTAATATGAATTACGTACTCATCTACATCTACTGGTTTGTAATTCGTTTTTCATTACGTCCTTTATAAAATGGCACTAAAATGATGAAAATTTGATGCGTCTCCCTGGCATCTTATATGGGCTGCTCAGTGATGCCCTTAGCAGTGGCCAATAGAATCGATGCTTGAACATGTTTAATTAGGTATTCATTGTTAGTAAAGGTTTTGGATTGTGATGATTGATATCTTTTCGCGAGACCTGCCATATAGAATATTTTATTAAAGCTAGTCCATTGGCCAATCTACCATGAACAATCAACTCCCTTTCTTCGCATTTCTATCTTTCTTTTGGCATTGCTTATCTGTTCGCAAGTTATTGTATCAGCAAATCAAAATGTCCTACTATTCGAAATGTTCATTATTTATGGTAGTCCGTACATATGTTGAATCTAGTTACATTTGCTGGTTGTCTGTAGAATTCTATCTGCATTTTTGAACTTTGCTGTAAACTTCATTGAGGAAGTGAATTCGAAAGTTTGCGGTCTATGGTATATTATTCTGAGACATGTTAGCTTTGGGTCAACATTGCCAGATTATATGTGTTGGAAACAATGTGTTTAATGGTTTGAAGAAAATGGAAATGTCAAACCAAGACCAAAGACTAGACTGAGTCAGTCTTCTTGGCAGTTGATCGGTTTGTGATCATGGGGCAGTTTGGGCAGTTCCTTCAGTGATGGAGTGATGGGTTCGTGGACAGTTGGGAAGACATGGCATGTTCCCACTTCATGAAGCAGTTTAAACTCTTCACTATAAAAGGAGACCACTGCCTTCAGGAAAATACACATTGAAAAACAATCCTCTCACAGTCCTCTCGACAGCCTTTTGTTTGTTTCCGTTCAGTGGTGATAGCTGAAGGTCCAATAAGTTCGAGCAGCGAGGCTACGGTGTTACGCGCTTGCTGCGATTCTTTCATCCTGGGAAGCTCATTGCCATCAAACCCAACACCGACGGGAGGCAATACAGCTTTAAGGACAGCGTCCTCATTGACGTGACTGAATCTTCGGTTTGCTGTCCTTTTTCTTACTGTGTTTTTAACATCTCGCAATGTTCAATCTGATATACATGCCAGTTCTGTTTGCTTACTGTTACGTATGAATATCGCAGTTTGTTTAATCTATCTGTTCAGTAAAGCGGCATGCCTGTATATATGCATCTCGGTTTGTTCAATCTGTTTAATGTCACATATGAATGCTTCAGTAGTTAAATGCTGTTACATGCTATATTAAACTCAGATCAATTGTATACAGATTAGTTGCTGTTATAAATGAATGCATGTCAGTGTTTTGGTTTGTTTTTATTCTTAGTAAAACTGCTTCAAATTAGTTTATGTTACTTCCTGTTAGTTGTTGCATGAATTTCATTCAAATCAGTAACTTGCTGCTATTGTTAATTCACATTACTTGCTGTTATAAGCTGCATGAGTTTATGTTGCATAAATTCATGCTCAGTTTTGTTGCTCAGTTTCTGTTTCGGTTGTATTCTGTTGCTCAGATTATTCACCTGTATGCCCTGTTTCAAATGTATCAAAATTGCATTAGTTTACGTATGCCAATGTTCTGCTACATGTTACAATTATATAGAATTAATCCAACAATCTTAAAGCTGTATTTGTTCTTCGTTAATATCTGAATATTAATTTCAGCGTACTAATAAATCTGTCTCTGTTGTCGCAATGTCTGAAAATAACCAAACTGTGAACATGGATGCTGTGAACCATCCTCCTGAGTTCGTTGCCGAGTCGACACATGATGCTGCCACTTCATCTGTACGAGTTGTGAGGCCTACGGGCGGGAATGGACCTGCGGGTCTAGTTCCAACCAATGCTGTGGCACAAGTGCCTGCTGCAGTAATGGCAGCTGAGAAGCCCGAGAAATTCAATGGACTGAATTTCAGTACGTGGCAGCCAAAGATGCATTTTTATCTCTCCCAGTTAGGGTTTGCTCGGTATCTGACCGAGGAGACGCCTAGGGTTAATGAGAAGGAGTCTGATACTCAAGTGCTCATGGCATACAATGCATGGAAAGATGCTGAATATCTGTGTCGAAACTATGTGCTGAACAGTCTGAATGACGTGTTGTACAAGGTGTACAAAACCAAGAACTCAGCTAAGGAGCTTTGGGGGTCACTTGATCGGAAGTACCGAACAGAGAATGCTGGCTCCAAGAAGTACATTGTGGGGCGCTTCCTCGAATTCTCAATGGTGGATTCGAAGACTGTGACCAGTCAAGTGCATGACTTGCAGTTGATCATGCATGAGATGAACTCTGAAGGAATGGTAGTGAATGAACCATTCCAAGTTGCTGCGGTAATTGAGAAGCTGCCTTCGGGATGGAAGGACTTCAAGAATTACCTTAAGCACAAGCGAAAGGAAATGTCTATGGAAGACTTGGTGATTCGCCTCAAAAATGAAGAGGACAATCGACTCTCTGACAAGAGATTGAAGCTCTCTACTGGGGGGCAAATGTTGTGGAGCATGGTGAAAGCTCCAAAGGGAAGAAGCCCTTCAACAAACTTGGACCCAAAGGTGGGATTATTAAGAAGAAGGCGAAGCCGAAGTTTGCTGGCAAGTGCTTCAACTGTGACAAAGAGGGTCACAGAGCTGCTGATTGCAGAAACCCAAAGAAGAAGAAGGCGAATGTCGCCGAGGTGGAAGAAGAAGAGCTTCTAGTAGCTGTGATCTCTCAGCTGAATCTGGCGGATTCAAATCCTAAGGAATGGTGGCTGGATACTGGAGCGACCCACCACATCTGTTCCGACAAGAATGCCTTCTCAGAGCTGAAGCTGGCTGAAACTGGAGAGAAGGTGTACATGGGCAACTCTGCCACCTCCGAGGTCAAGGGGAAAGGAAGTGTCATTTTGAAGATGACTTCAGGGAAGGAGCTGAAGCTGACTAATGTCTATTATGTGCCTGACATTAGGAAGAACTTAGTATCTGGAGCCTTGCTTGATGCGCATGGTTTTAAGATAGTCTTTGAGTCTCAGAAAGTTGTTCTTTCTAAGAACGGAATGTATGTGGGACGTGGTTATGTGAAAGATGGCATGTGGAAACTTAATGTAATTGCCATCAAGACTATCAATAAAGAAAGTTCTTCTGCTTACTTGCTTGAATCTTCAAATTTATGGCATGGTAGATTAGGTCATGTGAATTATGACTCAAATAAGGAATCTAATGAAATTGGATTGTATACCAAAACTTCAAATTGATTCCGAACATAAGTGTGAAATTTGCGTTGAGGCAAAATTAACACGAACATCCTTTCATAGTGTTGAAAGAGATACTGAACCCCTTGACTTAATACATAGTGATCTATGTGACTTGAAATTCATGCCAACAAGAGGTGGAAACAAATATTTTGTGACTTTCATAGATGATAGTTCAAAATATTGTTCAATATACTTGCTAAAGAGCAAGGATGAAGCGGTAGAGAAATTTGCCATGTTTAAGTTGGAAGTGGAAAACCAACTAAATAAAAGGATCAAGAGGCTACGAAGTGATCGTGGTGGTGAATATGTAGAACCATTTGGGGCACTGTGTGCACAAACTGGAATCATACATGAGGTCACTCCACCTTATACACCTCAGTCGAATGGTGTAGCTGAACGTAAGAATCGCACTATCAAAGAAATGATGAATGCGATGTTGCTTAGTTCAGGGTTACCCCAGTCAATGTGGGGGGAGGCCGTTTTGTCTGCTAACTATTTGCTGAACCGAATACCCCGAAAGAAGAAGGAGGAATCTCCTTATGAATTATTTAAAGGGAGAAAACCTGCCTACAAACACTTGCGAGTGTGGGGATGCTTAGCCAAAGTAATGGCACCCGGTCCTAAACGAATGAAGATAGGACCAAAGACAGTTGATTGTGTCTTTATAGGCTATGCACATAACAGTAATGCGTATAGGTTCATTGTGTATGAGTCAAAAAACCCTGATATACACAAGAACACGATTATAGAGTCAAAGACTGCTTCGTTCTTTGAACACGTATTTCCTCACAAAGAAATGCGATCGAGATCATCTTATGAGATAGATGAAGATACTACTGAAATGTATCACCAACAAGAAGAAGTATCCGAGGATGATACAAATGTGGAGGAACCCAGAAGAAGCAAAAGAGCAAGGGTTGAAAATTCGTATGGACCTGATTTTGTAACCTTTATGGTTGAGGCGGGACCTCCTACATATAATGAAGCTATAAGCTCTGTTGATGGCCCTATATGGAAAGAGGCCATAAAAAGTGAACTAGACTCCATTATGCAAAATCATACTTGGGAGTTAGTTAATCTTACTCAGGGATGTAAACCACTTGGTTCCAAGTGGATTTTTACAAAGAAAATGAAAGTAGACGGTACTATTGAAAAGTACAAAGCGAGACTTGTGATCAAAGAATATAGACAAAAAGAAGGTCTAGACTACTTTGATACATTCTCACCTGTGACAAGGATCACATCTATAAGGATGATAATTGCCATTGCAGCTCTGCGCAATCTAGAAATTCATCAAATGGATGTGAAGACTGCTTTCTTGAATGGAGATCTTGAGGAAGAGATATATATGGAACAACCTGAGGGTTGTAAAGCGCCAGGACAAGAGAGAAAGGTCTGTAAACTAGTTAAGTCTCTCTATGGTCTGAAACAGGCACCAAAACAGTGGCATGAGAAATTTGACAAAGTGATATTGTCAAACGGATTCAAAATCAACGAGTGTGACAAATGTGTATACAGCAAAAACACTGAACACGGTTATGTGATTTTGTGCTTATACGTCGATGATATTCTCATTGTGGGAAACAATGAAGAAATGGTCAAATCCATTAAGTGCATGTTAAACTCAAGGTTTGATATGAAGGACTTAGGCCTGGCCGATGTAATTTTAGGGATTAAAATTACAAGAATGGCAGATGGATTTGTCTTAAGCCAAGCACACTACGTTGATAAGATTCTAGACAAATTTGGGAAGGATAGTGTAGGATTTCATAGAACTCCTATAGATATGAACCAACATCTGTCTAAAAACAAAGGAGAGAGTATCTCTCAAGTGGAATACTCAAAAGTAATAGGCAGTCTTATGTACTTGATGAATTGTACTAGACCTGATATTGCCTATTGTGTGAGTAGACTTGCAAGATATACGAGTAACCCAGGAACTGAACACTGGAAAGCCATCGTGAGAGTACTGAAGTATCTACGATTTACTCGTGACTACGGTCTACATTATACCAGATATCCTGAAGTAATTGAAGGTTACACTGATGCAAGCTGGATATCTGATATACAAGACTCAAAGGCCACCAGTGGATATGTATTCACTTTAGGAGGTGCAGCCGTGTCATGGAAATCCTCGAAACAAACTCTAATAACCAGATCCACGATGGAAGCTGAGTTCGTGGCATTAGATAAATGCGGCGAAGAAGCAGAATGGTTAAGGAATTTTGTAGAGGATATTCCTGGTTGGAAAACCCCTGTGCCACCAATATGTGTGTATTGTGATAATCAATCAACAATTGGTAGAGCACAGAATGTCATGTATAATGGTAAGTCTAGACACATACGTCGAAGACACAATACCATAAGACAACTTCTCTCATCCGGAGTCATAAGCATTGACTACGTGAGGTCCAAAGAAAATATATCGGATCCGTTAACCAAAGGGTTAAATAAGGACCAAGTAGAGAAGACGACTAAAGGAATGGGACTGAAGCCTTTTGATTGCTAAAATCAAAACATAGGCTTAAGCCCTTGGGGCATTAATAGTCGAGGCAAAGGAAAACCCTACCATGATGACTGGAGATCCCAAGAACTTGGTTCAAAGGGACAACCGATCTGCTAAGACTGTGTGAGGTCACTGTGGGGGCAACCCCCCAGCCTATTCCTTGATAAAACAGTGACTCCCGCACGAGGCTAAGCTCGAAGCTTTTAATGATTCTAGTAATTTGAATAGTGAGATTCAAATGGGTAACGCGGGATTACTTTGAAAAAGAATCACCTATGTGAGAGAGAAGTGGGGTCGCTTCAAAGGAGAATTCAAAGGGCTTAATTCTTTAGAAACTCTTGCAGAACCAGGAAAGGGGTGTCATGACCAAAATGAGCCCACCAGTAAGAACTGAATAAGATCAGGGTAATATCTGAGGGAACATGATTTCGTTTACAGTATAAGACGAACAGTTCAAGGACATCACGTCTACTGAATAGTCAGTAAAGAGATCATGTTATCCCAAGGGAAGGTTCAAGGGGGTAACCTACCTATCCTGTGCAGATATTATCCGTAGAAGCTATCACCCCTTCGAGTCGAGGTTGATTATCGAGGATTATTGTTTTATTGTTTTCACCACTCGATTTTCTTCATGTGGGGGATTGTTGGAAACAATGTGTTTAATGGTTTGAAGAAAATGGAAATGTCAAACCAAGACCAAAGACTAGACTGAGTCAGTCTTCTTGGCAGTTGATCGGTTTGTGATCATGGGGCAGTTTGGGCAGTTCCTTCAGTGATGGAGTGATGGGTTCGTGGACAGTTGGGAAGACATGGCATGTTCCCACTTCATGAAGCAGTTTAAACTCTTCACTATAAAAGGAGACCACTGCCTTCAGGAAAATACACATTGAAAAACAATCCTCTCACAGTCCTCTCGACAGCCTTTTGTTTGTTTCCGTTCAGTGGTGATAGCTGAAGGTCCAATAAGTTCGAGCAGCGAGGCTACGGTGTTACGCGCTTGCTGCGATTCTTTCATCCTGGGAAGCTCATTGCCATCAAACCCAACACCGACGGGAGGCAATACAGCTTTAAGGACAGCGTCCTCATTGACGTGACTGAATCTTCGGTTTGCTGTCCTTTTTCTTACTGTATTTTTAACATCTCGCAATGTTCAATCTGATATACATGCCAGTTCTGTTTGCTTACTGTTACGTATGAATATCGCAGTTTGTTTAATCTATCTGTTCAGTAAAGCGGCATGCCTGTATATATGCATCTCGGTTTGTTCAATCTGTTTAATGTCACATATGAATGCTTCAGTAGTTAAATGCTGTTACATGCTATATTAAACTCAGATCAATTGTATACAGATTAGTTGCTGTTATAAATGAATGCATGTCAGTGTTTTGGTTTGTTTTTATTCTTAGTAAAACTGCTTCAAATTAGTTTATGTTACTTCCTGTTAGTTGTTGCATGAATTTCATTCAAATCAGTAACTTGCTGCTATTGTTAATTCACATTACTTGCTGTTATAAGCTGCATGAGTTTATGTTGCATAAATTCATGCTCAGTTTTGTTGCTCAGTTTCTGTTTCGGTTGTATTCTGTTGCTCAGATTATTCACCTGTATGCCCTGTTTCAAATGTATCAAAATTGCATTAGTTTACGTATGCCAATGTTCTGCTACATGTTACAATTATATAGAATTAATCCAACAATATGCAGAGGCTGAAATCTAAAGCTTTGTATACTTCTTCTGTGTATCCCGGATATACATACCTGATACCAGTAGCAGAGATCTGAAGATCTTCGGATCCATTGTTCATCCACATGTACTGCATCACTTGTTGGATAAGGTGAACTTCACTATAAGTTATAACTACAATTCGTACAAGATACAAGGTAGTTTTACTGTTTATATCTGTCTAAATTTTCCAATACTTTTGTCAAGAAGAACTTGATCAGATCTGATTAGTATTTCGTGGGGGCGTAACATGGCCGATGCTAAGGGGTTGACAATGGGCAGGGCCAACCGTGCCCTTATTGAAAGGGCTTAGGGTTGAACATATGACGTTTTGGGAGGGCTTTCAAAAAAATTAGGGTCGGACCGGATTTGCCTCAAAATGTCTATGCTAGGACCGGCCTTAGGGTCGAGTATTGAAAGGGCTTTGAGGACCGAATCGAGCCGACCCTTAAGTTTAGGGCCGAACCTAACCGGTCTTAAAAATTCATTTATTAGGTATATCAATAAAAAAATTATAATTTTTAAATTAAGCATATCAATAAAAAAAACTACAAAAACAAAATATCCAGCAGCAACAACTCCATCATATCAAAAAAAATTTGGCTGAAATCATAATTATATAATGTGCTTATTATGAACGCTTATGTTAAGCGATAGATAGTATACAATACATATATACAAACCGGAACTCACGTAGGTACGTTGTGTACACCGATTATACAAACTATCGTAGCCAACAAAATATGAATGATATCATAAATAAGCAATAAGAACATACAGGACTTCAAGGAAATTATCAATCAACTTGTTTGGTGGTAATTAACTTTTGAAAAATGTCTCCTGGATTCTGAATAATTAAGCTTATAGTAAGAACAACTTGTCATTTGTTAATCCTTAAATTTGTCTTGAGCTCCAAGCATCAATATCCTCGGTAATATGAACTTACTCTTTGTTTCCTCCACTTTCATTTGGAGACTCGAGTGATTGATCATTTATCATTATTTGAAAATATATAAAAATTTGCTTAATTGACTAAGTATATTATAATTTGATTTATAGAAGTTAAAATACTAAAGGGCTTAACGATCGGACTTTTTTAGGTCGGGCCAAGTAGAGTACTATTAGGTCGTAATTATGTCGAGCTTTTTAAGACGGGTAAGGTCAAACTTTTTTAGGTCATAGTTAGGTCGGGTTCGAAGGCCGAACATGACTTTGAAATCACGGCCTTTGTTAGACTTTCAGCCTTTAGGGCTTAGGGCCTGAACTAAGAACCGGATCAGTCTTTAAGGCTCATAAGTCGTAGAACTTTGTGTAGGACTTTTGAGGCCTAGAACCAAATGTTGACACCTAGCCGATGCATTTATATATTCCACGTTCTTAGAATTTATGAGGCTATGGGTCACTCAGCAAAAGCATCCTCACATGAATTCCACGTTCGTGGGGGGATTATCATTGGTCAATCTGTAGTTATCACAGATTTTAATTGTATTTTTGATCTGATAATCTTGATACGTAACTTTCTGTTAATAAGAGTATCTTATGTAAGTTGTCGTGCTTGGTTCTACCTTATCAGACAGACACAAGGCAGCATTACATAAAATGAGCAGGTTTCAAATCTAGACACACAATCCAGATGCTCAACAATGCCAAGATCTAAGAAGTAAATACTCTTGAGTAGGCCGATGGTTAATGAGTTTGCCAACATTAGGAATTGAGCTAATTTGGATCGATTTTTTTAATAAAAAAATTCAGTTCAAGAAAGCGAAGTTATAATTGTTCACCTTTAATTTAATGCTCTCTACATCCACTTGAGCTCAATGAAGGCCGAGAGCGACCCAAAATACAGCAACGTTGATGAACCCTTCAAGCAGTTTCTCCAAACACAAGCACTGAAATGCTCAGGTCATGAGAGAAGCAGACAAATTTGAAAATCAATAGCTCGTTCCTCCTTTTAACTTCTGCGAAATCTGTTCGATACACATAATCTTGTCCCTTCATTTTTGATCCCATTTCGGCGTCCACGCGTTAGGTTTCCATTTGCCCAAGCAACGGTTTTCATTCCTTCATCAACGCGCGCGTATCTCTTTCAGCAACGACTTTCCTGGAACCTTTTATACTGGAATGCTTTAATTCAAATGTTTTTTTACCACCTGTTTATTGGAACTGAAACTTAACTAAATTGAATTTATCTTATATTAACTGATATTAACTTAACTGAAACTTAACTTAACTGAAACTTATATTATCATCATCATCATAGCATCAACATCATCATATCATCATCATCATCATCATAATATCATCATCATCATCATATCATCATAGCATCATCATCATAGCATCATCATCATATCATCATCATCATATCATCATCATCATCATCATATCATCATATCAACATCATCACATAATCATCTCATCATCACATCATCATCCTATCATCATCATCATATCATCATCATCATATCAACATCATCACATCATCATCCTATCATCATCTTCATGAATATGATGATGATCTATGATGATGATGATATGATGATGATGATGATGATGATATGATGATGATGATGCTATGATGATGATTATGCTATGATGATGATATGATGATGGTATGATGACGATGGTGATATGATATCATCATGATGGTATGATGATGTGATGATGATGATGCTAATGGTAAGATGATGATATGATGATGATGATGATGGTATGATGATGATGATGATGATGATATGATGATGGTATGATGATGATGATGATGATATGGTATGATGATGATGATATGGTATGATGGTATGATGGTATGATGATGATGGTATGATGATGATGATGATGATGATGATGATGCTATGATGATGATGATGGTATGATGATGATAATATGATGATGATGATGATATGATGATGATATTAACTGAACTTAACTGAAATTTATATTAACTTATGTTAACTGAATTTATCTTATATTAACTGATATTAACTGAAAGTAATTTAACTTAACCGTCAAAAATATAAATTCAAATTAACAGACCCTTACTCTACTTCACCTGGTCGTGGTCAATTAATCCTGAAGTGGAAGACGGCAGAAAGAGAGTCACCCACCTTTATTCCCAATTTACCAATGAATAAACATTGCTGGTATTTCCTGAGCCAGAATCCAGAACTGGGAACCTATTCGGTTCACAAAACTCACCCAAACGCTAGCAGATGAAGGACGAGCTATGTCCGAGAGGGCAACCACAGATAATATATGGGCAATGAAAATGTACAGCGCAGTTCCAAAGAATGTCATCTTAAAATCAGTATAACCATTTGGCAAATGAACTAATCGGCATATACCTTTGATACATCTGTAAATTAAGAGCCACAAAATATAACCAAAATAAAAGTTCCTAGAGCAATACCAATGCTAAATTTTAACACAAGCAGAGAAACCCTTTACAATGTGACACAAAGCAAAACACTAGCTCACCAGCTGCTAGTCTGTATTTCTACTTCATACCATTATTTCCACATAATTACCTAATGATGATGTAGCGGTTTGTCCCATGCTTTGCCCAATGGTTCTTCAGATCAATAGGCACAGTAATGTCATGACCCTCTGAAGCGAGCCTTATGATCAGTTTGGTGAATGCACCTCCACTCATCTTACGGCCACCCATCCTAGAGTGGCGTTTATTTGGTATTTGAGGAAGCGGGTACATTGACAACGAGGTTGTGCAGCAAGCTGACTGCCACCCGCCTTTCCCCCACTTGTAACATGATTGAGGATTTCCAGTACAGGAACAAAAAGGAACCGGCAGGTTAGCATAATCTAAGCCAAGCTCATTTAAACTCAACCCACCTTTCAAAACGATTTGTTTCTCCAGATTGCCCCCTTTTTCACTTGTACCATTGTCAGAGCTAGCATGGGGTGGCACAATTAATTGTTTGTCAGAATTTCTAGTCCCTTTCTTACTAATTTTTCTGGCAGGCTTTAACGCCTTATTGGAGGAAACTGTCTTTGTCTCTCTGGTGGGCTTCAAATCCTTATTAATGGAAACCGTCTTTGTCTCACCGGCAGGCTTCAATGCCATAGTAGAGGAAACTGTCTTTGTCACACTGGCAGGCTTCAATGCCGTAGTAGAGGAAACTGTCTTTGCCTCTCTGGCAGGCTTCAAAGCCTTATTAGAGGAAACTGCCTTTGTCTTTCTGGCGGGCTTCAAGGCCTTGACAGAGGAAACTGTCTTTGTCTCTCTGGCACGGTTTCCCTTTTTGGACTTCATGGTTTTCAAAGCAGTTGTTGTAGATTGCGTGAAGACATCACTAAATGGCACTTCCAGTGGCTTGAAGGCAACTTCAGAATAGTTAACCATGTGATAGCGACGTTGTTGTTGTTGCTGCGGCAGCATTTGAATCTGTTTTGTACCTTGGGACACTGATACTCCACTTTCAGAAGGATTTTGGATAACACTACTGGGATTCATTGAAACAGTCTTCATCTGCAGTTGTGTGGGATTCATAGAAATAGTCTTCATCTGCAGTTGTGCAATAGCATTATCCCTTTGCATCCTGGCATGGTCACGATCAGCAACTGCAGCATCTCGCTGCTGTATCGCCATCTCTCGATCGGCAATAGCCTGCCTTTTCTCTGCTATGACCATATTCAATTCTCTCACTGCATTATTCCTCTCAGACAATATGGCGAAGTACGGATCCATTAGTTCTTCCTACATTACACATCATGCAAGCATCAGAAGAAACCACATTTTAATGTCTCATTACAACACTCACTGGACACAACAAATTTCCAAAGCATATCCACCAGAATCGAAAAACATTCCACCACAGAAGCAATATGATTTCATAAGCTGATAGTCAATTGATCAAAAATTCAAAACTCACGAACATATTACAAATTTCCAACAGAGAAATCCAAAACATTCAGAAAAAAATATAGCACTTTTGGCCTTGAATCTTTCAAAATTACAAATAGTTGATCGACAGCTAAGATCATAAAATTGAGTACACTCGAAAATCAGTCACCTTTTCCGATCGATTCGCGAATCGGAGTTCTTAATCAGCAGTCGATCATCAAAAACTAGGCCGACAGTGATGAAATTGAACGAAACTGTGCCCTAAGTTTTACGAACAACATGCACAGACCAATTGAAATCGAATGCAAGAGCCAAATTGCGAGATGAAGAGGATCGAAAGAATGCTTACCCAAAAAGAGGAAACACGCGTAGTATTAAACTGGTTCGAAGAATCGAAGGTCCCGTCGCCGGGAAGAATGGGAGAGCTTTGGGGAAGTGTACCAGACGCCGAACGAGCCAGAAGCCCCCTTTCTCTCTCTAGAATGCCATCTTTGGGACGGTGGGTATTTTTTGGGGTTCGATTTGTAAATACCGAAAGTCTCATATACTGCGTTCTTGGATTGATTTCGTTTAGGCCCTTAAAGTCTGAATAGTTACATAATAATCCACGTGAAATCAAAAGGTTCTTCTTTGTCTTTCCATCATGCTATAATTAGCAAAACATTTAATGTAGTAATTAATTCCGTACAACTACGTCAAATGGAGTTAATTGTCAACTAGTAATCTATCAATTTTGTTTATATTTATTTACAAGAAAGTTAAAAAGAAGTTAATAATATGGCTATGGAAAAAGATCAGGTACAAACTACAAATCGATGGATTATAATACACTTCCTACGAATTATGTCATAGTTTAAGAAAGTAATCTATAATTCGTTTGAATAAAACCATATCATAGTTCGTAGGAAGTGTACCAGGATTCATTTATTTGTAGTTTGTACCAAATATCATGTTTGCACGTGATCGTGACTCATATGACCATCACACACTTTAACAAATTGGAAACGAAGTAATCATACATCCATTAATTACAAGTGTTGTGACAGAAGTGATTTGACAACAAAGATGTAGAACGAATAATAAGAAACGACACAGGAAATTTAACGTGGTTCACCAATAGTGTGTTGGCTAGTCCACGGGCAAGAAGAGGCAGCTTGTATATTCAGATTGGAAAGTATGATTTACAGCATGACTAGTAGGTTTATATATTGTCTATTACAAAAAACCCTAACCCTAGCCAAACATGGGCCTTAAGCCCACTTCAGATTCAAGGCAGCCCAACAAATCTCCACCTTGACTTGAATCCCCGGACACCAGATGCACCTTAATGCGCCAGAATACTCAGATCCTCTTCTTGCCTTAGATGCCCCTAAGGGCCTTCAACAGCTTAAAACATTGAGCAAGTTCAAACAATGCTTGAACTTGCCATGTGTAACCGGCTTGGTGAACATATCAGCAGGATTATCAACAGTGCCTACTTTCATCACCTTAATCCTCTTCTCACCGCGTAAGAAATGATATCTAACATCTATGTGTTTAGTCCGCTCATGATGGACTTGATCCTTGGCTAAGCATATTGCACTCAAACTGTCACAATATACAATAGCCTGATCATGATGTAGACCAAGATCACTGACTAATCCCTTTAACCATATCCCCTCTTTAGCAGCTTCCGTCAACGCCATATACTCTGCTTCAGTAGTAGACAAAGTAACCGTAGGCTGTAAAGTTGCCTTCCAACTAACAACAGAACCACCAAGAGTAAATACGTAACCAGTCATGGATCTTCGATTGTCAACATCTCCAGCATAATCAGAATCTGTGTAACCAGTCACCAAACACTGTGAATCACTTCCATAAATGAGACCCACATCAGATGTACCTCTAAGGTATCTGAAAATCCTCTTCACCGCTTGCCAATGTTCCTTCCCAGGTTGTCCCATAAATCTGCTGACAACACTAACAGCATGGGCAATATCAGGTCTAGTGCAGACCATGACATACATCAGACTTCCTACTGCACTATAATATGGGACTCGAGACATATACTCCTTCTCAGCTTCAGACTGAGCTGCAGGCACTGAAGACAAACAAAGATTAACAGCACTGGGTGTATCTATAGATTTAGCTGAAGACATTCCAAACCTGGATAATATCTTCTGGATATAACTCTTCTGTGACAAGAAAAGCTTCTTCTGACTTCTCTCCCTGTAGATTTCCACACCCAATATTTTCTGAGCAGCACCCAAATCCTTCATCTCAAATTCAGCACTGAGAAGACCCTTCAACTTCTGAATATCAGACTTGGACTTTGCAGCTATAATCATATCATCGACATATAACACTAGATAAATCATTGAACCATCTCCAAGTTTGTTATGATAAACACAACAATCATATGGACTTCTGTTATAGCCTAGCTCAATCATATAATTGTCAAACCTTTTATACCACTGCCTCGGAGACTGCTTAAGTCCATACAAAGACTTCTTTAGCTTGCAAACATAGTCTTCTTTTCCTGGAACTTGGAACCCCTCTGGCTGAGTCATATAAATCTCCTCTTCCAACTCTCCATGTAAGAAAGCTGTCTTGACAACTAGTTGCTCCAGCTCAAAATCCTAATGTGCTACTATTGCAAGTAGCACTCTGATAGAAGTGTGTCTGACCACTGGCGAGAAAATCTCATTGTAGTCAACCCCTTCTCTCTGTGTGAATCCTCTGGCAACAACTCGAGCTTTATACTTAATCCCCTCAGCTGGCGATATTCCTTCCTTCTTCTTGAAAACCCAATTACAAGTAACAATCTTTCTCTCCTTAGGTCGTTTGACAAGATCCCAAGTCTGATTCTTGTGAAGTGACTCCATCTCATCTCCCATTGCAGCAAGCCATTGTGTAGACTCACTATCAGAAATAGCTTCTTTATAGGTAGACGGCTCATGAATATCCACCTCTTCAGCAACCTGTAGTGCATAACAAATCATATCCTCAAAACCATACCTCCTTGGAGCTCCAACACCCACTCTTCTAGCTCTATCAAGAGCTATGCAATGCTGGCATGTTTCTGGGGGTTGAGGATCATCTGATTCTGGCGTATCAGCTTCAGTGATAACGTGCTGATCTTCTCCACCTTGGTGCTGCATTTCACTCTGCTTCGGAGTAATTTGTAGCTCCACCTGTTTATCAACACTACCACTTTCCTGCACAATAGTTGACTTCATTGTACAGTTAAGCATAGAACCTTCATCAAATATTACACTTCTGCTAAGTATAACTCACTTCTCAGACGGTGACCAAACTCTATATCCCTTAACTCCATCCCCGAAACCAACAAATATACCCTTCTTGGCCCTTGGTTCTAGTTTACCTTCATTAACATGATAGTAAATAGTGCAACCAAATACTCTCAGCAAAGAATAATCTGCAGGCTTACCAGACCACACCTCATAGGGTGTCTTCCCGCCAATACTTGTGTGAGGTCCACGATTAATCAGATAGCACGCCGTGCTTACAGCCTCTGCCCAAAACCTCGTAGGTAATCCAGCATTAGAGAGCATGCACCGCGCTCTCTCCAACAGAGTCTGATTCATACGTTCTGCCACCCCATTTTCCTGCGGCGTGTCTCTCACAGTGTGATGCCGCGCAATCCCCTCAGTCTTGCAGAACTCATTGAACTCAGCTGAACAAAATTCCAGCCCGTTATCAGTTTGAAGCCTTTTGATCTTCTTTCTAGTCTGATTTTCCACTAGAGTTTTCCACTGCTTGAACTTGTTGAAGGCTTCACTTTTGTGCTTCATCATGAACACCCAAGTCATGCGAGAATAATCATCAATAATTGACACAAAATATCTGTTACCTCCAACAGATTCAACACGAGTGACGGAGCGCACTGCACTGTCGTTAAGGTGCAATATTCTCTGTACAAATAAATTTATATTTTCCGCTACTCGCGACTACACTACTGGGTAGTAAGTGGTAAGTAGGGGTCGAACCCAAGGGAGTCAGGTGAATAGTTGTTCTTAAAGTTGGACAGTTGGGAGTTGGTTGTGATTTTAGGACTTAGAGTAGCGTGGGTTGGTTGTGATTTTAATACTGAGAGGTAAAGTTATAGTGGATATTACAATTTAAAGGAAAACATTTGGTTTCGGGGGTGGCCTTGTATCATAGTCTGTTTATCATCGACCATTAATGATCATACTAAGTGTTCAAAGATGAATCGAGGCCCTTTCGCAGCGCAAGACTTGCAACATCGTTTAAAGCAACACTTATTCTACTTCAGACTAATTCCTCCTTTCGAAGTATCTTAGCCTTTTGTGCATCCACCTGATCTCTCAGTTACGATCGACCAAGTGGTGTTTTAGATAAGTCGAACTCCTCAGATAGCTTTGCTTGTTACAGCTTCCACTACCCGAGTATGTTCATGAATCCCCACGGAAGAGCTTTGCTTGTTACAGCTTCCACTCAACCTTGGAAATTCTGACTATATATGGCACATAGAACAAGTTTTGAACACAAAACGACATTAAGTGCAAGGTCTAAAACATTTTACAATACAAGTACACACCTTCAACCGAAAAGAGTTTAGCTACTACTAATCATGGCACTGGATATCATAACTACGAATTTGGAAAAACAAGGGTTTTGAAAGACAGTAAAATAAATACGAGAAGACTTACAAAACCGTTGAAGCGCCAAGGATCAAGCTTTGATTCCAGAGTAAGATTATTACAATAGTAGTGCCCAAACTCTAGAGAGAAGTGAGAGCTTCTCTCACTAACTATGGTGGAGGATGTTTTGCAATGAGATGATACAAATGAGGAGGAGATGCCTCCTTTTATAGCCAAAGGAGAGGAGGATGGATGGAGGAGATGATTCCATGTGTTTTTGATCCAAGGGAGGAGGAGGAGGAGATGAAGATGTGGTGGAGGAGCCACCACATGGCAAGCTCTCCATGAAGCTCCATTAGCCGCCGGCTGCTATGAGGTGGAGGAAGGAGAGTGGAGGAGAGCTTAGCCACCCATGTGAGGAGGAGCATCCCCTTATCCTTCTAGAAGCTTGTGACCTTTTCATAAAAGCCATCGGTTTGACCGGAATCTGACCGGAGCCTTGGCCGGAGCTTCTTGGATTTTGGAGAGTGTATTCTGAATGAAAATGT
This sequence comes from Rhodiola kirilowii, assembly GCA_033675215.1. Classification (NCBI taxonomy): domain Eukaryota; kingdom Viridiplantae; phylum Streptophyta; class Magnoliopsida; order Saxifragales; family Crassulaceae; genus Rhodiola; species Rhodiola kirilowii. Next base: position 14,467,158 of record CM066193.1, on the reverse strand, counting down.
CATTCTAAGATGATCTCAAGAAGGAACCTAAGCCAAATTCTCCTTGAAACATGGTCGAAATCCCAAATCGGATGAATTTACCCTTGTTTGGCCTTTACCGGGCTCTGTGCCTTTGCATTGCGTTCTTGTCCAAATGCCGACTGTTCTAGCATATTTGAGTGATTCCAAGTCGGTTCCATGAAGGATGTTAAGGCTGATTTTGAGTGTAGCATGGTCGTGACCTAGAATGACTCGTAACATCTTTTCAGCGTAAAATCCTCTCCTTAGCGTGTTTTCTCTCTAGAGTCCAAAATACCCTGTGGAAATATATCGGGACTAACAAGCAAAAGTTAAATAGACAAACAGTCTAATTTGGTGGGTTTTACTATGTTTATGATTCGTATAATTATGGTCCATCAGATCACCCCACACTTTTAGTTGTTCGTCCCGAACAATGCTATTAAAGGGCGGCACACTAAGTAAGTTTGTTAAAATATGAAAATTAGACTGTGGGACTCGATTTATCCTAATTCATGCATTGCTTACTTATTACCAAATTGAACTGTATAAATAAATAGAAGAAACTTGATACTTGTACCTCCGTGCTGAGATGCAAATTATTCTGGATGTTTCGGGAGATAGCCCTTTTTAGGCTCCTGGACTGCAACCTCGGGACCGTCTCGCACTATATGGTTTCCTTGTAGCTTTCTCTAGCACGTGATTCGGTTCGGGTTTCAATGGTTTGAGTACTTTGATTTTCTTTTGGCGAGGGACTGCTTTTGTAGTGAATCGGCCTTTGGCCTTTGATTTGACTCTTTGAGTACTTCACTTTTTGTTCGGTTAAAACCTTCACAATTTTGGGCCTTTGGCCTCTTGATTTGCTTCTTCGAGCTTTTCGCCTTTTTGTGGCTTTGCTAGTCCATTTTCTCAAGCCTTTTTGGGAGGTCCAATCATCGCCCGCAAGCCTATGGAAATACCTCCCCGCTCCTCTCATTGTTGTTGTTTCGCGCGGGTCAAGATGAGGGTCGCTCATCTATTTTCTCGGCTACTTTGACTAGAGAGAGGACGGTCTGATTCCCGTCCTCGCCTTTTTTTTTTGCATAAACACTGCATGGCGGAGATGACTTCAATCTTCACTGAAACCTGAAGTGCAGCCTCCACTGACTTCGAAAACCATATAGTTTGATTCGATCCTTCGATTGCTTGCCAAGCCTCTCTAGGGCATTTCTATCAACTCCACATCCCTAGTTTATCTCAGCACAAAGGGACAAATGAGAAGTTACGTTCTAAGTTTTTAGACAGTTGAATTTTCACAAGGTAAATGCATGAATATTAGATCTATCTTTTTCACATTCTTAAGTTCATATTTTCAAAAAGATAATATTAAAAAAGAAGAAGAAAAACATGTTATTTATTTATGTACACATGCGGATCTCACCCCACACTTTTGAACGAAGGCGTGCCTTTCAGCACTACTTAGTTCAAAAGCCATGCAAGCAGACAATTACGAGAAGGAAATGATATGAAGGAAAGGTAAGATCAGAACTCCCTTTTTGTGTCGAATGACATGGCATGAGGCCGGATAATCGAGGGAGTTCAGCTGGGGCCTTGAACTCTCAGCGCAGGCCCGGTAAATTCACGGAAGCTGCCTGGTTGATCCGATCGTGCTCCAAAAACCAATTCCTAAATAGTCAAATCATTCTATGCACCAAGTGGGTGAGAGCGACTTATTGATAAAAACTAAAAGACAGAAAATAAAAATAAAAAGACAGAAAGTAAGATAGTGTCGGGTTACCTCCCGACCAGTGCACTTGTTTAACGTCGTTGGCTCGACAATACCTCAATCATGGATCATAAGGTCGGATCCCATGGGTGGGTGAGGTCAAAATTCTTCTCGGCTGCCCTTTTGCTTCGAGAGGGTGAGGCCTCATTGTCCATAGCTGCTGGTCCAATGAGTCGTGCCCGCTTGTTACTCCTTCCGGATTTCCATTCTTTCGGCCCATGTCTTTGCCGCTTCTTCATGTATGGTTGGTTGGCATCCTTGCAGTTTCGGAAGTTCAGTCTTTTGCCAAGCGACCTCAAGCATGCGCCCTTGCTAACCCTCTTCTTTGTGGCAGAGATGATTGGCCGTCCTTGGTCCTTACACCTTTCAGGGGGCTCTTCTTGGCTTGCGACGAGTGGGAGCTCCTGCGTTGATTGTTTTGGCTCATGCTTCTCCTCCAACTCGCCTAGCACTGTATCATCGATCATCTCATCTTTGGTGGCCATGATCTTCATAGAATATGAATGGTTAAGTAGGGGCTTCTCGGCCATAAGGACAGGGCCTTTCTCGAGTAGCTCTTCTGTGAGGACCGAGCCTGCCGTGATTTTCTCGGTTAGTTCGGCAGTGAGGTCCAGGTATGTCTCGGCTGATTTGGTAGTGAGGTCCGGGACTTCCTCGGGCAGATTGCATGGGCTCGTGTTGGGTGCTTTGACAGTGAGGACTGGGCCTGTCCTGGCCGGTTGTTCTTCGGTTATTTGTGAGTCTTCATCCTCTGTCGGTGCTTCGTCATCTGTTTGGTGCATCGGCCCTTGTTTTGTGCTTTCTGCCAACTCGTCTATGAGGTCCCAAGTTTCAGCCATGGTTAACTTCATGATTGAGCCTCCCGCTGCATCGTTAAGTTTTTTCCACTCAAGGGCGTCATTCCAGCAAGTAACCTTTGAATAAGATAGTGGTTGGTCTATCCATGGTGCGGGCAGCTCGCCACAATGGAGTCGAAGTACGCCAAGTACTCGTCCAAAGTTTCGTCCCGGGATTGTTCAAGATTGAGAATTTTCTCACGGGTTTCAAGTCGGAAAGATGGCGGGCAAAACTTTTCTAGAAATTTGGTTCGTAGATCCCCATAATTGCCTTCATAAGCAGCACATGAGTAATACCAGTCTATTGCGGAGTTCGTTAAAGAAAATTTAAAGCATTTAAGTTTAAACTCCTCTAGCGATTCATTTTTAGGCCTCATGTGGCTGCATATGGAGTGGAACGTCTGTGTATGCTTCACGGGATCTTCTCCTAGAGCACCTCCGAATTTGGGGAGACAGTCGAGCATTTTAAACATAAGGTTGCTGCCTGATGGACCATAATTATACGAATCATAAACACAGTATAACCCCCTTATTTAGACACTTTGTCTATTTAACTTTTGCTTGTTAGTTCCGATTTATTTCTACAGGGTATTTTGGACTCTAGAGAGAAAACACGCTAAGGAGGAGTTTTTAAGCGAAAAATGAAGAACGAGTCATTCCAGGTCACGACCATGCTACACTCAAAATCAGCCTTAACATCCTTCATGGAACCGACTTGGAATCACTCAAATATTCTAGAACCGTCGGCAAATGGACAAGAACGCAAGGCAAAAGCACCGAGCCCGGTAAAGGCCAAACAAGGGCAATTTCATCGGATTTGAGATTTCGACCATGTTCCAAGCGAAATTTGGCTTAGGTTCCTTCTTGAGATCATCTTAGAATGACATTTTCATTCAAAATACACTCTCCAAAATCCAAGAAGCTCCGGCCAAAGCTCCGGTCAGATCCGGTCAAACCGATGGCTTTTGTGAAGAAGTCACAAGCTTCTAGAAGGGTGGCTCCTCCACTCTCCTCCCTCCAAGTGGCGGCTCCTCCTCCTCTCCTCCCATAGCAGCCGGCGGCTTTCCTATTCACCCCATGTGGCACCTCCTCCTTGCTCCTCCATGAAAAAGATGACAAGTGGTGGCTCCTCCTCCACATCTTCAAACCCTCCTCCTCCACCCTTGGATGCTCCTCCACATGCCACCATCTCCACCCTTGCTCCTCCTCCTCCATGGCTATAAATAGAAGTGCTCCTCCTCATTTGTAACACACCCCAAAATGTGGAGAGCTTCTCTCTCTACAAAATCTCTCTAGCTTTTGTGGGCACAATTATGTAATATTACTTTGGAATAAAGAATCCCTTGGCGCTTCAACGGTTGTAAGTATCTCTTAGTATTTATTTATTTAACTGTTGTCTTTATTTCCTTAGTAATAATGTTTAGCGCGATGAATAGTAGCTAAACTAGTAGTTCGGTAGAAGGGGCGTACTTGTATTATAAATGTTTTAGACTTTACTCTTAGTATACCTTTGTATTCAAAACTTGTTCTATGTGCCATATATAGTCAGAGTTTCCAAGGTTGAGTGGATGCTGTAACAAGCAAAGCTCTTCTGTGGGAATTCGTGATCATACTCAGGTAGTGGAAGCTGTAACAAGCAAAGCTATCTGAGGAGTTCGACTCATCCTAAACCCCATCTGGTCGAGCGTAACTGTGAGATCAGGTGGATGCACACAGGCTAGCATACCTTTGGGTATTGGCGCTAGACTGAAATAGAACAGGTGTTGTTTTTAAACCGGTGTTGCAAGTCTTGAGCTGTAACTAGCCTCGATTCATCGTTTGAATACTTAGCATGATCATATCTTGCGCTAGAAATAGCCTCAATTCATCTTTGAACACTTGGTATGATCATTAGCGGTCAATGATAAACAAATATAATACAAGGCCCCTAAAACCGAACATTTCTCTTAATTATTAAATCTGTAATTTACTTTCAGTATTAAAACCAACCAACCAATCAAACAATCATATAGCTGGTAGCTTTAAAACCAACCTAAAACACGCTCTCTCGCTGGATAAACCCCCCCAAAGAACAACTAATCCATACTGACTCCCTTGGGTTCGACCCCTACTTACCACTTGCTACCCAGTAGTTAAACCGCGAGTAGCGGACTTATAAATTTATTTGTACAAATCGCTTTAACGACGAGCGGTCTGTCACTGCCCCCATCATTCCAAGGTTCGCTTCCGTAGTATGATGACATGGTTTAGCAGTAGCGCGTTCGAGAATTTAAGAGAGAGAAAGAAAAGAAAAGAACAACTAGTCGGAAGCTAACTCCCCGGCAACGGCGCCAATTTGACGGAGCGCACTGCACTGTCGTTAAGGTGCAATGTTCTCTGTACAAATAAATTTATATTTTCCGCTACTCGCTACTACACTACTGGGTAGTAAGTGGTAAGTAGGGGTCGAACCCAAGGGAGTCAGGTGAATAGTTGTTCTTAAAGTTGGACAGTTGGGAGTTGGTTGTGATTTTAGGACTTAGAGTAGTGTGGTTGGTTGTGATTTTAATACTGAGAGGTAAAGTTACAGTGGATATTACAATTTAAAGGAAAACATTTGGTTTCGGGGGTGGCCTTGTATCATAGTCTGTTTATCATCGACCATTAATGATCATACTAAGTGTTCAAAGATGAATCGAGGCCCTTTCGCAGCGCAAGACTTGCAACATCATTTAAAGCAACACTTATTCTACTTCAGACTAATTCCTCCTTTTGAAGTATCTTAGCCTTTTGTGCATCCACCTGATCTCTCAGTTACGATCGAACAAGTGGTGTTTTAGATAAGTCGAACTCCTCAGATTGCTTTGCTTGTTACAGCTTCCACTACCCGAGTATGTTCACGAATCCCCACGGAAGAGCTTTGCTGGTTACAGCTTCCACTCAACCTTGGAAATTCTGACTATATATGGCACATAGAACAAGTTTTGAACACAAAGCGACATTAAGTGCAAAATCTAAAACATTTTACAATACAAGTACACACCTTCAACCGAAAAGAGTTTAGCTACTACTAATCATGGCACTGGATATCATAACTACGAATTTGGAAAAACAAGGGTTTTGAAAGACAGTAAAATAAATACGAGAAGACTTACAAAACTGTTGAAGCGCCAAGAATCAAGCTTTGATTCCAGAGTAAGATTATTACAATAGTAGTGCCCAAACTCTAGAGAGAAGTGAGAGCTTCTCTCACTAACTATGGTGGAGGATGTTTTGGAATGAGATGATACAAATGAGGAGGAGATGCCTCCTTTTATAGCCAAAGGAGAGGAGGATGGATGGAGGAGATGATTCCATGTGTTTTTGATCCAAGGGAGGAGGAGGAGGAGATGAAGATGTGGTGGAGGAGCCACCACATGGCAAGCTCTCCATGAAGCTCCATTAGCCGCCGGCTGCTATGAGGTGGAGGAAGGAGAGTGGAGGAGAGCTTAGCCACCCATGTGAGGAGGAGCATCCCCTTATCCTTCTAGAAGCTTGTGACCTTTTCATAAAAGCCATCGGTTTGACCGGAATCTGACCGGAGCCTTGGCCGGAGCTTCTTGGATTTTGGAGAGTGTATTCTGAATGAAAATGTCATTCTAAGATGATCTCAAGAAGGAACCTAAGCCAAATTCTGCTCGGAACATGGTCGAAATCCCAAATCGGATGAATTTGCCCTTGTTTGCCCTTTACCGGGCTCTGTGCCTTTGCATTGCGTTCTTGTCCAAATGCCGACTGTTCTAGCATATTTGAGTGATTCCAAGTCGGTTCCATGAAGGATGCTAAGGCTGATTTTGAGTGTAGCATGGTCGTGACCTGGAATGACTCGTAACATCTTTTCAGCATAAAATCCTCTCCTTAGCGTATTTTCTCTCTAGAGTCCAAAATACCCTGTGGAAATATATCGGGACTAACAAGCAAAAGTTAAATAGACAAATAGTCTAATTTGGTGGGTTTTACTGTGTTTATGATTCGTATAATTATGGTCCATCAACGAGCAGGACCCCAACAATCAGAGTGGATATAATCCAGCGTGCCTTTTGTTCTGTGAACACCTTTTGGGAACTTGCTGCGATGTAGCTTCCCAAACACACAATGCTCACAAAATTCAAGGCTTTTAACCTTGTAGCCATCAAGAAGATCCCCCTTCGACAAAATTTGCGTCCCTCTTTCGCTCATATGATCAAGCCTCATATGCCACAGCTTAGTCATATCCTCTTTGTGAGCCTCAGACGATGCCACAGCTACATAACCTGTCACTGTAGACCCTTGCAGAAAATACAAAGTTCCACGCTTCACACCTTTTAAAACCACATCAGAACCCTTGCAGACATACAAAACTCCACCTTCACCTCTGAAACTGAAACCCTTGCTGTCTAGTAGACTCAATGATATCAGGTTCTTTGTCATCAGTGGAACATGTCTGACCTCGTTCAATGTGCAAAAGAGCCATCATGCGTCCGTATTCTGATTGAGCCAATTCCAACAGCTTTGCAGACAGCACTGTTGGCCATGGAAACATTGCCTCCGTCTATCTACTCATAAGTTGAGAACCACTCCCTGCACGGACAAATATGATAAGAAGCCCCAGAATCAAGAACCCACACATCCTTGTAGTGTGGTTGTTCATTGGCTACCAATACCAATTCTTCTTCAGAATTGACATCATGTTCTGCCATAGCTGCAGAGCCATCTCCCTGCTGCTTCTGTTTCTTAGGGCACTCGTTCTTCCAATGTCCCTTCTCCTTACAATAGTTGCAGACATCGTTAGCTTTAGAACCATTTGACTTGGACTTCTTGTAATTCGCCTTCTTCTTAACAATTTTTCCATATCCTTTATTCCTGATAACAGCTAACCCTGATGCCTGATTTTCAGTAACTGAACTAGAAGCTTTATGGCGAACTTCCCTGGTGTGAAGGGCTGATCTGACTTCTTCCAATGACAAGCTATCTTTCCCAACAATAAACGAGTCCACAAAATTCTTGTACGACATGGGCAAAGATACCAATAAAATCAAAGCAGCATCCTCATCATCAACCTTAACATCAATATTACGCAGATCCAATAATATTGAATTTAATTGATCAAGGTGATATCTCAAAGGTGTACCTTCCTGCATACGCAGACTGAACAGACGTTGCTTCAGAAGCAACTTGTTGGTTAAAGACTTCGTCATATAAAGACTCTCCAGCTTCAACCACAGACCAGCAGCAGTTTCTTCATCAGCGATTTCGGTGATGACATCATCAGCCAGACACAGAATGATTGTTGAATGAACCTTCTCCTCCAGGCTATTCAACTCTTCGTCATCAGCATTCGTTTTCTTCTTCTCGGACAACGGCGCCCACAGACCCTGCTGCTTCAGCAGAGCTCGCACCTTGATCTGCCATAACCCAAAGCTGTTCCTTCCGGTAAATTTGTCGATCTTCACGTTCATAGCAGCCATCTTTGATGTTGAAATTACAAACCCTAGCAGCGGCGGCAAAACCCAGCTCTTGATACCAGTTTGTTGTGACAGAAGTGATTTGACAACAAAGATGTAGAACGAATAATAAGAAACGACACAGTAAATTTAACGTGGTTCACCAACAGTGTGTTGGCTAGTCCACGGGCAAGAACAGGCAGCTTGTATATTTAGATTGGAAAGTATGAGTTACAGCATGACTAGTAGGGTTTATATATTGTCTATTACAAAAAACCCTAACCCTAGCCAAACATGGGCCTTAAGCCCACTTCAGATTCAAGGCAGCCCAACAACAAGCTTTAAAAGTATAACAACTATATTACAAATAAAGAATAAAATAAATAATTGGTAAAAAAATTGCTTACATCCATCAATAATTTTTAAGAGTAACCAAAATACAGTCAACCCTTGAATGTATGACTCTGTTTTAGAGGTGGCAAATTTATCTGTTATCCGTTATCCATCCATCAACCATCCGCTAAAATCCATCTGTTATCCATCCATTTAGTTAATAAATTTAATTGATCTAAATCCATTAAGAATCCATTAATAAACAGATCAAATGGATTTGATCCTTTAATCCATTAATCTATTAAGAAACCATTAAGGATGTTATAATGACAAAATAATGTTTAAACAGAGTCTGTTTTATTGGATGACTCTAATCTTTTTTATATGTCCAATTATGTGTTCCAAGTGTGCAGTGACATGTCCAAAGTGTCTAATGATATGATTAATGCGTCCTATTTATGTCTCCATATTTATTACTTGTTTCCAAGTAAGATTATAAATAGTGAATCAGATCGGGTACATCGCAGCTAAATGCTGTCAGTCCCGAAACGACATCGTTTAGATTAGTTTTTTAATTTAAGTTTACTTATTTCGAACGACATTTACATTAACCTCTGAATTTTTAATCACGTGACCCTATCTAATGGAGCTAGAGCTTCGTCTCCGTCCTCGGTCCTCCCCTTCTCTTCGTGTCTCTTCCTAATGAAAGGCAAATCGATGAGCTGAAGGCATGTATGAGCTCGGGTTCGGATTTGAGATGAACTGAAGTCATGTCTGGATTGGTTAAGATTTGCTACTGCGATTCCAACTTTGGAGTAGAAGACACGTTTCAAGGACTTCTAATTTGTTGGGCCGGCATCCATGCCTACGTTAGACAGTCCTGGATCCATCTTTGGTTCTGGTATTAGATCAATTCCCATTGTTTGATATAATGCATTTTCTTTTTTTATTGTGGGTTTACATCGAACAATACAAGGAGAACATCACATACATCATATTTCTAGGGTACACATATATTTCTAGTCCGTTTTGAAGCACATGCCACACAAATGCACCACCCTCGGATTTGAACTTGTACTTGAATCATTCGTTGAAGCACATGCCATCTGGCATCTCTAACTTTGAACCCACGACTTGACACACACCTCCATAGTAAGGTCATAGCAACGCCTAAGCACGCCTCCACGAGAGGATAAGGCATAACATCTGCAAACGTTCACAAGGGACGAGGAAGATAAAGAGGAAAGGAAAGAGGAAAATATAGGAAAACATCCGCGAAGGATGGAGGAAGAGGTCCACACCATAGGTGGGACTACGAAGGATGGAGGAAGAGGTCCACACCATAGGTGAGACTAGGAAAAACCTACATAAATTGTGGAAGGAAAATGTCATGGGTGGGGTTTGACCCTCTCCACCTTGTGGATGCAAGGCAGAGACTCAACCACTAGGCCACATCCTTGTTGGCAAATGACCAATATTTTCAAATTCCACTTTTTGCAAAAAGGATTGCATTTTGTTCCCGTATGCCCAATATTTGATGAAATGCTTCATTGAATATTTTAGCTCTTATTGATGGGTTTGTTGGTGTATCATTTTTGTGACATGATTATAATCAAGCTGTATTTGCAGTGGGCTTGTTGTGTGTGTTTGTGTTGATTCAGAAGCCGTTTGGGCTACAACATTCATTTGGGTTTTAATCTTATGATAAGGAGTATCTGGTAAAAATGTGAGCCTTGTAACTTGGGTTATGTGTAGTAATTCAGATTATAATTTTAGCATAGTAGCATATATATGTGTTACTCGGTGAGGAAATGACGCAGTCGGAATTTCAGAAGGAATAGCAAGCGCTAAATCCAGGATAGAATCGAATTCACAAGCATGAACTCAAACGAAAACTCTGGAATCCACCAGAAAAGGTAACACTGGAATCCACCAGAAAAGAAATATCAAAGCTAAAGTTTTTATTGAATGAAAGATGTGTTTTTGAAACCCTAAAGAGGGTTTAAATCAGTGTTGTGAAAACCGGACCGGCCGGTTCGATCGGGAATCGGTCCGGAGACCAGTTCGGTTCACTCATCGGATCGGTTTGGAGTCAAACCCGGTCAAAACCGGTCAAGACCCGGTGTTGACCCGGGTTTTCATTAAAATCGTGATTTGATCGGTTCAATTGGTTCGATTTGGTCTAAAGAAATATTTATTTAATTTTGACTTGGACAAGATTCGAACCCAAGCCCCTCTTAATAGTTTTTCTCTTTATTTCCACTAGGCTAAAGATGATTGTTGTTTTATTATTTGTTTCAATAATGTATATTCATTTATCAAATCTATAAAAGTTATTACTTATTATCAATTTAACTAGAAATTCAATTAGTCTTATAAATCCCTTATTGTTGTGACTTGCAAATTAAGACTAAAATTATTATTGTTGTATTATTGATTTGTACTTTATCAAATTCTAAATTTGTTATGGTATGTTGTTATAATCGGATCATAATCATGTAATATTTAAGTCATAAATATGTTAAATTATAATATCATATATAAATATTTTATTTTTATTTGTTAAATTGAATCCCATCTTTGCACTAAAATTGCAATTGTTGTTTTGTTATTTTCTTATTAATGTGTGATATTCGAATTCTAAATTTGTTATGGTTATAGTATTGTATACATGTTAAATTTTATTAGGTTACAAAACAGGTACATAAATATGCATATATATATATATAAAAGTTATTTTTTTTATTTTTAATTCGTGCGGGTCAAACCGGTTCGCCCCGGTTGAACCACTGACCCATTGACCCAGTGACTTGACCAGTTCAATGACCGGTTCGGTTTTAATAACACTGGTTTAAATAGAAAAATAAAATAAATTAAAATTGGAGTCCAATATAGGTTCAATTTAAAAAAAGGGTTTAAATAGAAAAATTAAATTTGGAAATAAAATCTAAATACAAACTAAGATAAGAAACTAATAAAATTTAAATAAAAACTAAAAAAGAAATGAACTGCTAAATTGCTATTTAGCAGCCTTAAACGCTCCTGCATCAGTCTCCTCCACCTCCAAAAAAACTCGACCCCGAATTCTCTTCTGGATATATGACCACATCCGCCTTGAATAGACCATGCTTGCAAGGCTGTATCACATCATCGCCGTCCTTTAAAGCTTTTACCCTCCCACGCTTGTCAACATCAAGCTTCTTCTTCTTCTTATTCTTCTTCCCCGTAGCCTTCAATCTAGCCTTAACAGCTTCCTTGACAACTATACTCTCCCCAACCACTTTCTCAGCCGTTGTACTGATTTCAGAGTCCTTGCTGTTGTATGCCAATTCGACTTGAGGCAAGGATAAGTCCCACTGCTTCGGCTTATCACCGCAGACACTCCTAATCAATTTCCCAACTTTAAGTGTATCACTTTTTGAATCATGTTCAGCAACTCGGTGGAGGGATTTGTCATATAAAGCTGACTTTATTGAAGTGAAATGCGTGAATTTTGATTGGGCTGCAATAAAAGAAGGATTACTCACCCCACCGAGTGCATATGGCTTCTCATGAGGTCCCGATTTTAGAGAAATTAGATTCTCGGTATAGCTAATAACCTTACCAACCTCATTCCCAACCTCCTCACATTCCTCCTCAAAATCAGCAGATACAATTCTCAGCATCGCTACCTCATCAATCTCCTCCAACGCCTCCTCTGCCACAGTAACATTCTTCTTCTCCGGCTCAACCCATTCACCTTCCTCTTCAGAATCAGCAGACAGAATCCTCAGCATTGCCAGCTTATCAATCTCCTCCAATGCATTCTTCACAAAAATAACCTCTTCCTTCTTCGGAATTAACTACAAAAGTTCTTGCTTCACACACTCATTTGTATACTCCGTCACAATTTTCTTTCCTTGAACACACATTCAGCGTACTTCTTATATAGGATTTGTTCAAAATCTTTTGGCAAAACCGCTCCATCATCAAAAGTTTCATTCGCCTCCAAGTACTAACTGGCCTCTTTCTTTCCCGTTGCCTCTGAGTAACGAGTTTTTCCCACCACATGGAAGCTACACTCTTCAACCTCATCGCTTCCATCTTAACTTGTATGTTTTTGGGGACACCCATGACATCGAAAAATCTATCAACGCTGACCTGCCAATCCACAAAATCCTCCACTCTCATAATTCCATAGAACAATGGAATATCGGACACTCGACAATCATACTTATTCTATCGATCACCATGGTCAACTTCTTGTTTCGAACTCAAATTAGCAGCACGATTGTTCTTACCTTGCGGAACCCTATTCAGTTCCCTCTCCTGTCACTATGACGACTCTTGTCGTTATCCACTCTCACCGCCAAAGTTGTAATCTGATAGGTCAAAGCAGTAAGGGTCGTGGTAAAAGCCATCGAAATCCCTTGAAGGCCTGCTCTGGTCGCTGGTTGATCTTCCATGGTTGTTCAAGCTTCGAAAAGAAAAGGAAAAGGGTCTACTCTGATACCACCTGACGCAGTCGGAATCTCACAAGGAATAGCAAGCGCTAAACCCAGGATAGAATCGAATTCACAAGCGTGAACGCGAACAAAAACTCTGGAATCCACCAGAAAAGGTAACTCTGGAATCCACAAGAAAAGATAACTCTGGAATCCACCTGAAAAGAAATAGCAAAGCTAAAGTTTTTATTGAATGAAAGATGTGTTTCTGAAACCCTAAAGAGGGTTTAAATAGAAAAATACAAAAACTAAATTTGGAAATAAAATCTAAATAAAAATTAAAATAAGAAACTAATAAAATCTAAATAAAAACTAAAAAAGAAAAGAACTGCTAAATTGCTATTTAGCCTTAAATAGCTCTCTAATTTACATTTGCACTGTACTAAATTTGATATGTTCCATATATATAAAACAGGAGCAGCTTGAAACTTGTCGAAATCTAGTGCTTACTGTTACATCTATTTTTTTTAATTAAAGCTGGTCGGTGCCTGCAGCTTTATTTTGTTAAAGACCATAGATCAACATTAATTGCTGGTTCTATTCCTTGGTTTTCATGTGTTAGTACATTCTCATTCTCTTAAGATCTATATTTTTTTTGCAGATAAGGTTGTCAATGCAATAGGATTGCGAAACAGAAATCAAAAGATGAGACAAAAAAGAAGAACAGGAACAATAGTTGGAAGCAAGGACGAGAAAAAGTATCTATGTGCTCTATAGAAATAGGAGACACAATGTACCATGTGATGGATCGTTAGGTTAGCCAACTATATGAGGGAGATCCCAGAGTGATATCCCTCAGACAGATGGCAGCGGAAATTAACTCTCGTACAGGAAATATGAAACCAAAAGTAAATACTCACGATTTATAGTGGAAACCTTACTGCAACCTTTGCAGCAGGCTGAAAACCACTTGCCTTCTGGACAGCTCCAGAAGGGCTTCAAGATCCGTATTATTGACAAAGGAATATACTTGTAGTTCGTTACACTTGTCTCACACAGTGACAACTAACAGAACTACTCAATTCGAAAGGTCAACTAATACGATCTACTCGTCTGCACACAGCAGTACCTTGTCAGCTCACGGAAGTTGATAACTCTGCAGTCTCCGAATGCTATCTCCAAAAGCCGCGCCTTTACTTGAATGCTCTTCCTTCTTTTATAATGTCTTCAAGTCGGCTACACAGATCTTCATCGCAGATCTGATTGATATCTCACAGCTGTGATATCACATATATACTTGCCAAAGTTGGCGTCGATATTCCTGTCGTATATACTTAAATCTCCTCATGTATATATTTGAATTAATGATCTTAATCAAATATCACACGCATATATTCTTGTATCTTCAGTGCATATCTCCGTGTATCTTTTCCCAGATCCGATCTGGTCATAAGTCGGTTTGTCTCTCACATGGAACACACCTCTCTCGCAGCTTTGCTCTCTCTCAGAGATGTCCAGTGAGCTTACCTGTCAGACAGTGATTTCTGCATACTCAAGTGGATTATTAGTTAAGTGTTTGTTATCATCAAAACACAAGGGTCCAACAAATTCCCCCTTTTTGATGATGACAAACACTTCTTCACATATAAGAAATCACATACAGCAATGATACCGGAACCACATCTACATTTCCTTTGGACAGCTAGCAACCTCAGAGTTTATATTCACTAGATATTTATTTAAAGTCTAGCTAGCACAATTCCCCCTCAGATAGACATCCGCTGAAATTTTGGTACTGATTTTTCCCCCTTAGTGTATGCACATATAGTTCTTCCCCCTTTTGGCATCATCAAAAAGATATGCAAATAAGAACACAGAGTGATGGAAAGAAAAACATTTCATGCATGCAGGCAAGAGGTAAGTGTGTCATACAGACACCACACATGCTGCAAGGAATTCAAAAAACATAGAGAGTTTAAACATGAAATTAAAAAAAATCCAAAATGAGGGGGGGGGGGGGGGGCTTCATGTGGGTGGGGATAGCAAGGAGGGGGGATCCATGAGACAGTGCGGACTAAGGCACAATCATGAACGAGTCCTTCATCTGGTTCACAATCTCTGTGGCAAGGTCTTTCATCTGTCCTGAGAAATCCTGGACGGCCACGGACATTGCCCCCGAGTCAACAGTTATTGCTAGCTCCAGTTCAATCACCCTCTGCTTTACGAGCTGCAATTCAGACTTCACCTCGACCAGCTCAGATTTGACCTCCTTTAGCTCTGCACGAAGCACTGTCAGCAGAGCCAGCACCTCACTTAAACCCTCAGAGGGGGTTGCCTCAGCACCGCTGACAGGAGCAGCAACGTTTATAGGAGTCACATCCTTGACCTCCTCATCCTCATCTTCCTCTGCCACAGCAGGAACTGTCCACCCAACTCCCTCAGAGTATTCCAACCCCAGCTTGGTAATGTGATCATCACACAGTGCATACGAAAGCACTCTCTCCGACTCCGGTTGATAAACATCCCAGTACACCAGTATCTCCTTCACAAACCCTGGATAGGGTAATCCATTAGACGGATTGTTGCTGTTATTTTCCATATGCTTCATGACCTGAAAGGCCAAATTCACTGGCTGCTTCTGCAAAATTTTGTCGACCAGCAGCAGATCCTGGAAGGTGACCAGATTATGTTTGGCCCGTCTCGGGGAGATATTTGATACAAGGATCCTGTGAAGAATCCGAGGGAGTACGTCCATGTGAGTGTTTTCCCTCTGGCCCTTTGCCGTGACATCCAGCCCCAGTCGTTCAAACACCTCTGCCTTGGCCACAGTTCCTGGCCACGTCCCTTTGGAGTAGGTGGCATACCCGCCTTTCGGTACCCCTAGGACAGTGGCCAGCTCCCTCATGCTGACTGAGTACGACTCACCACCGATGACAGCCAACAACTCCCAGTTTCCTTTTCCTTTCTCCACAACCTGTAGTTTGGAATAGAACTCCCTCATCAATTTTTCGTCTACAATAACAGAATTTCTAAACAACGCGCCCCATCCTTGAGCCTCCAGTAGATCAACAACTACTCCCAACCTCTTCTCCAGCAACCATTAATTGTTCAACACCAACTCGTGAACGAACCCCTTCCCGGCTTCCTCCGACTGTTCCGCGCTTCCATCCGACTCAGCCTCACCTTCAACTGGTGGGACGGAGGACGTAGCAGTTCTCTGGCTTTTTCGAGCAGATGGAGTGGCGAGCGTTCTCGGACGTTTACCCGCTGATCTAGTAGCCACTGAGGTTTCCTTTTTGACCTGGCGCTGAGAGGAAGAGTCCGCTCGCAGAGTTTCCAGGCGTTCCTCGAATCGGACCACTTCATTGGCCACAGTAGAGTTAGTCGGACCAGAGTCGGTTGGTGTGACCGACTGGAGAATGGTTTCCAGGTTTTGAGGGTTAACTCCACTTGCAATCAACTTAGCAGCCATGGCGGCAGCTTCAACGGAAGAGAGATTCGACTTAGGGTTTGAAGACGCCATGGATTTAGGGTTTCGAAACGTCAGAACTTTCGTGAGAGAGAAGACAAAGTCTGAGAGTGGTGTGGGAACAGTACGCTCTCCTTTCTCTTCTTATACTGCAACAAACCCTAGCGTTCAAACGACACTGTCCTTTGTTCGAAACGTCGCCTCCTCTCAATAAGTAAACCGCCTTCAATTTTGCAATTTCCACCTTTTCTTCCCTTCCAAAAACGGTTCAGCAATAACTCCTTGCCAAAAACAAATCCGACTGAACAGGCATGCTCCAACAGACAGGGGAACGACACGTGTCATCTGAATATAAACGTGTCTCCTCATAAAGGCAACCGACGCGACAATACCCTGCTGCAGAAAACTGTTCACCTTTCAATTCAACTTTACGTCTTCCCGACGCCAAGACATCTTTACCGAAGGATGATTAACTGCCCAGCTTCACACCTGTCACAGAGATTGTTTCCCAGTCGTAGGGATCTATCCACGGTGATACCTCAGTCTTACTGTCTCATGGGTACACAAGGTTTTGGTATGATGTGCTGATTTACCCAAATGGTACAAATAACATCACACCCAATCAAGAAGAAAATAATATCATCCAAACAAATCATATTGGTTTCATACCTCATGTGGAGTGACTCCAGAAAAGGTAGTGCATCAACGGGCTCATAGGAGCGTTCCACACGAGGATAGGCTAAGGTTGGTTTAGAGTACCTCCTTGGTTTATATTGTGGGATCAAATATGGAGGTCTCTTTTGGGCAGAAAGGAATCATAATTTCATGCTTTTTGGTCCCTAATGCAGTCATCAATCTCATAGCAAGCATGCATGAGTGCATTATGAACACAGCCTACTTTTTCACTAGCACAGAACATCCATGTTAGACTCTCCATCAGACGTGACTTATATGCATCTAGTCTAGCCAATCACTGAGGGAGTAACAATTTAGCATAGCATTAAGGGAGAGAAACCATACCTAGTTCCAGCCTCAGCTTCTCGTAGGGTTCTCTGTGCAAAGCTTTTGAGAATATGTCTGTAATCTGTTCCTCAGTTCTGCAATATTCCATCTCAATTGTTCCCTTTTCTACGCAGTCACGCAGAAAGTGATACCGAATTTCTATATGTTTGGTACGAGAGAACTGCACTGGATTTTTAGAGATGTTAATAGCACTAGTGTTATCACACAAAATCTTAGCACAATTTGTAATAACACCATAGTCACTTAGCTGTTGCCTGATCCACAGCAGCTGCGCGCAGCATGCAGCAGCGGCGATGTATTCCGCCTCAGCGGTGGACAGCGCAATTGAGGATTGCTTCTTTGAAGCCCAGGAGATGAGACATGGGCCGAGATATTGAGCCATCCCAGATGTGGACTTCCTGTCTGTCTTGCACCCAGCATAGTCTGCATCCGTGTATGCTTCCAGGCGCAATTCACCTCCCTTTGGATAGAACAGGCATAAATCATCTGTTCCTTTCAGATATCTCAATATCCTCTTCACCGCTTTCACGTGGGTTTCCCTAGGATCAGCCTGAAACCTTGCACACAGACAAACACTGAATAACATATCAGGTCTGCTAGCAGTGAGATATAACAACGAACCAATCATTCCCCGGTAGAGAGTTTGATCCACCCGAGGTGAGGACTCATCCTTTGACAGGGTGTCATTTGGAGACATCGGAGTGGCACATGTCTTGGCAGATTCCATGCCGAACTTCCTTAGAATCTCCTTGACATACTTCTGCTGATGAATGCGGGTACCATCCTCTCTTTGACCAAATTGAAGTCCAAGAAAGTATTTGAGCTCTCCTACCATGCTCATCTCGAACTCGCTTGACATCAAGTCTGTAAACTTCTTGACAAGTTTAGGGTTAGTTGAACCGAAAATGATATCATCCACATATACCTGAACAACCAGAGTGTCTTGCCCTTCCTTCAGAAGGAAAAGAGTCTTATCCACCTCTCCTCTGACATATCTGTGGGATAGCAAAAACTGAGACAGTCTCTCATACCAAGCACGGGGTGCTTGCTTAAGTCCATACAGTGCCTTGTCAAGGATGTGGACGTGATCAGGGTGAGAGTGATCCTCGAACCCTGGTGTCTGACTGACATATACTTCTTCCTTCAGAACTCCGTTCAAGAAGGCCGTTTTCACATCCATCTGCTGTAGAGTGAAGCCATGGTAAGTCGAATAAGCAATTAATAATCTGATTACTTCTAACCTTGCCACTGGAGCGAATGTCTCATCGTAGTCAATTCCCTCTTGCTGGTTGTACCCCTTGACCACCAGGCGTGCTTTGTTTCTCACGACGACTCCCTTGTCGTCCATCTTGTTTCTGAAGACCCACTTTGTTCCTATCACATTCTTGTCTTCAGGCCTGGGAACCAGTCGCCACACTTTGTTTCTTTCGAACTGATGCAGTTCCTCTTGCATGGCATTGACCCATTCTGGATCCTTCAGCGCATCGGCAACCGTCTTTGGTTCTGCATGAGAGACAAAAGAGGCGAATCCACAGAAATGACATAGCTCATCTAAATTTAACTGGTTCTGCGATGAGTAACATTGGTAGTCCCTTGTCCAGGAAGGGGGCTGAGTAACTCTCCCACTCCTTGTGGTTCTGGGTTCTTCTGCGGTTCCTGCCGGAGGAGGATTATTCGCAGTCACTTCCTCATTGGGGGGGTCTGCGTTAACCTCTATTACTTGTGCGTCTGGACCCTGCTCTTCAGCTAGTATCTCTGTTTGTGGAGCTTCGGCTGGTTCAGCAGGTTCTTGAGCAACAGTCTGAACGACCTCTGGAGCTGGTTCTTCAGTCTCGTTTTGGGCAGGTACCCAGTCGGGATCAGACCTGTCAGTAAGCTGAAGTTCTCCATCATCCTGTGAGGAGGGATCTTTCACAAGGTGTCCAGTCATAGCGCGCTCATCAAAGGTTACGTGAATGCTTTCTTCCACCCGTTCCAACCTCAGGTTGTAGACCTTGTATGCTCTGCTATGGCTTGGGTATCCTACGAACACGCCTTCATCGCTCCTTGGATCAAACTTTCCCAGATTTTCCTTTCCGTTGTTGTGTACGTAGCACCTGCAACCAAACACTTTCAGATGAGCGATGTTAGGCTTTCTTCCTCGCAGCAGCTCGTAAGGTGTTTTTCCTATCAGAAAGCGTAGTGATGCCCGATTCAGTATGTAGCTGGCGGCATGTACTGCCTCGGCCCAGAATCCCTTGGGAACACCACTGGCGATCAGCATTGTCCTTGACATGTCTTCCAGTGTCCTGTTCTTTCTCTCTACCACACCATTCTGCTGAGGCGTCCGTGGTGCTGAGAAATTGTGATCTATCCCAGCTGTCTTGCACAGGGAGATAAACTGGGAGTTTCGAAACTCGGTTCCGTTGTCAGTTCGAATAGATACTAATTTCTTACTCAACTTGTTTTCAATTAGCTTCAGCCATGACACAAACTCAGAGAAAGTTTCATCTTTAGAGCTCAGAAAGATGGTCCATGTATATCTGGAATAGTCATCCACGATGACTAAAATGTACCTGTTGCCTCCACGGCTAACGACGTTGACTGGACCGCATAGATCCATGTGAATCATGTCCAGAGGAGCTAAGGTACTCACCGATTGTTTTGTCTTGAACGAAGTACGTACCTGCTTACCTGTGGCACAGGCGCTGCATATCTGATCAAACGAGCTTTCCACTTTTGGTAGACCAACCACTAATTCATTTTGATGGAGTTTATGAATCAGCCTCGTGCTTGCATGTCCAAATCTCTTGTGCCACAGCAATGTATCATCAGTGATGCTTGACAGACACAGCTCCCCGTCTGGGACGAATTCTGGGTCCACTGTATATATCTGATTCTCCCGGACACCTCGAAGAATTATTTTTCCTGTCTCAATGCACTTCACAACACAGTCGTTAGAATTAAATATCACTTGGTTTCTTCCATGTTGACACAATTGTGATATGCTCAATAAGTTGTATCTCAAATTTTCAACCAGACTTACTTGTTGAATTCTAATGGTTTCTGAAATTCTTACCTCTCCAGTAGCTACTACCTTACCTGAGCTCTTGTTTCCGAAGATAATGTTGTCTCCGGAGTAGGCTTGGAGTGAGATGAACCATCCTGGATCCCCCGTCATGTGTTTGGAGCATCCACTGTCCAGATACCATGGCTTGCTCCTCACTCCACCCTGCAAAAAGAGAGGTCAGTTTTTACGAACCCAGACAAGCTTGGGCTTACTGGGCTTTGGGACAGTTTTGGCAGCAGAAGGGAGCTTCGAGGGACGAGAATCATTGTCATCCATGAGGTTGATTTTCATCCTGGGGGTTCTTCTGGGTCGTCCGTGGATGGCTGTGTCATGGTGAGAACGAACCCATTCCGGTCTGTTGTCCCCCTTTTTAAGAGAAGCCTTTCTCCTAGGAGTAGGGCCGGTGCCGGCCTGTCTCTGATGGCTGTGATTCTTTTCGTTTACTTCTTTCCATTTCTCACAGCTGGCTCTGTAATGACCGGAGTGTCCGCAGTGCCAGCAGACACGGTAGTAGAGTGTACCAGTTTTCTTATGTTTCTTTACGTGTGCTGGTATCCTTCTCTGTGCCTGAGGGTCGATGGAGAAGGATTGACGATTGGAGCTCATCTTTTTCCATATTTCAAATGCCTTCCCAGCTTGGAAAGGATCAGAGTCTCTGTCGTGGAGATAACTGTCCTGAGGAGATGAGGCTGCTCTTCCCGACTGTCTTGTGGGTTCCATCTTTCTCTGCTGATGGGATCCCTCTCCGACTTCAGTCATTGGTTCCTTTCCTTTGGCACTCCTTCTGTTTTCTCCCTCCTTATTGGTTTCTTCCATATACCCAAGTCCGGGTCTGGCAAACCTTCTGTTGTAATCTTGTTTTACCTCCTCGACCTTTCTGGCTTCTAGTTCTCTAAGCCAGATCTTCTTTCTCTCCGATTCCTTTTGTCTGAGATCTGCAACAGCCTGACGGAGCTCCTCGTTGTCCAACTGGAATCTGTCGGATTCTGCAATTGACCGTACCTTCCTGGTATCGTCAATTCTTAAGCTACTCAGTCTGTCACTTAGATCACTGATCTGTGTGTCCCTTTTGTCACAGGTGGGGCATTTGCAGATGTGCTCCTCCATTTGTCTCTCGAGTTTCATAGCTGTGGTTGACCAGAGACGATTGTTCTCCATGTCATCGTCATGTTCCTCTTTCATGACCTCAATCTGTTCCTTGAGGCTAGTGATCTTCTTTAACAATTCGGCGATAGTTTCTGCAAAGTCAGATTCACTGAATACTTGATCTATGAAAGAGTCAGATTCATTTACCTCATCGTTTGCGGAATTCGCCATCAGACAAGGCTCCTTGACGAGCTTTCTATCACTTTGTTCCTCATAAGAGTCACTCCATGCTGCAAACATGGCATGGGCTTCCTTTGGGGCAGGTGGTTCCCCCTTTTTCTTGCTGTAGCAGTCTTTAGCGAGATGTCCCTTTTTCTGGCAGTGATAGCAGATTCTTTCTTCCTTTGCTCCAGCCTTTGTCTTGCCTTCCTCTGAGGAGGATCCCTTGTTCCACCTTTGACTGTTTCGTCCTCCGCCAGAGTTGCCTCTGTTCTGCGTTCTGCCTGTGTTTGCCATCTTGAAAGCCCTAGAGAGAAGAGCTATCTCCTCGTCCTCTCCTTTAGATGGCAGGCTTACTTGAGCTATGTCTAAGGCCTTCTCAACTTTAAGCGCTATAGCCTGAGATTTTCCAGCTTGTCTCCGGGCCATTTTCCTCTCGGCTATTCCAGCTTGGCTTTGCAGATTCGCCACGAGCTCTTCCAGAGTGACATCTTTGATCCCCTTCTGAGCTTGGAGAGCAGTAGTCACTGTGTCCCATCTGGAGCAGAGAGCTTGCATGAACTGATGAGTTACTTTCCACTGAGGGAGTACCTCATCCAGGGAGTTCAGCTGCGCGACGATGACTTGAAATCTGGTGTAGAAGTCATCCAGAGATTCGTCCTTGCGCTGTTCGACAGATTCGTAATCCTTTGTGGCAGCTAGGATTCTGTTCCTTTTGATGTCCTCGTTTCCCTCGTACAGTCGAGCAAGTCCATCCCACTGCTCCTTTGCAGTCTTGTACACTGCCATCTTTACTTGGTCTCCTGGGGAGAGGGCCATGTTAAGAACCTTTTTGGCCCTAGCATTCTGCTGAAGAGCTTTGTAGTCATCATCAGTGTACTCGTCTTTCTCCTTCTCTTTTGGTTTGTTAGGATCTGTCACATCCAGAATAGGGAAGTTACCCTTTTCAAACACTCGCCACAGCTTCCCATCCAGGGAACAGACATGGGCTTCAAACTGGTCCTTCCACCAGTCATACTCTCCCGGACTGAGCACCGGCGGCTTCCAGAACGAATCGCTTCCGTTAGACATGATTTCCTGCAAAGGCTAACACACAATCTAGAGCTTCCCGGCTCTGATACCAATTGATGGATCGTTAGGTTAGCCAACTATATGAGGGAGATCCCAGAGTGATATCCCTCAGACAGATGGCAGCGGAAATTAACTCTCGTACAGGAAATATGAAACCAAAAGTAAATACTCACGATTTATAGTGGAAACCTTACTGCAACCTTTGCAGCAGGCTG
This sequence comes from Rhodiola kirilowii, assembly GCA_033675215.1. Lineage (NCBI taxonomy): Eukaryota > Viridiplantae > Streptophyta > Magnoliopsida > Saxifragales > Crassulaceae > Rhodiola > Rhodiola kirilowii. The sequence continues at coordinate 14,444,230 of CM066193.1, read as the reverse complement.
AAAACCACTTGCCTTCTGGACAGCTCCAGAAGGGCTTCAAGATCCGTATTATTGACAAAGGAATATACTTGTAGTTCGTTACACTTGTCTCACACAGTGACAACTAACAGAACTACTCAATTCGAAAGGTCAACTAATACGATCTACTCGTCTGCACACAGCAGTACCTTGTCAGCTCACGGAAGTTGATAACTCTGCAGTCTCCGAATGCTATCTCCAAAAGCCGCGCCTTTACTTGAATGCTCTTCCTTCTTTTATAATGTCTTCAAGTCGGCTACACAGATCTTCATCGCAGATCTGATTGATATCTCACAGCTGTGATATCACATATATACTTGCCAAAGTTGGCGTCGATATTCCTGTCGTATATACTTAAATCTCCTCATGTATATATTTGAATTAATGATCTTAATCAAATATCACACGCATATATTCTTGTATCTTCAGTGCATATCTCCGTGTATCTTTTCCCAGATCCGATCTGGTCATAAGTCGGTTTGTCTCTCACATGGAACACACCTCTCTCGCAGCTTTGCTCTCTCTCAGAGATGTCCAGTGAGCTTACCTGTCAGACAGTGATTTCTGCATACTCAAGTGGATTATTAGTTAAGTGTTTGTTATCATCAAAACACAAGGGTCCAACACCATGTACCAACAAGATTTATTAATGATGTATACATTCAAATTATTGTAAATAAGCAGGAACAAGTACAATTTAAATAAACACTACATTTCCTTTTCTACAACTTCTTCTTTTCAACATCCTCTCTTCCTTGTTTCAAGTTCACTATCTTCCGTGTGTTTGCCTTCCTTGTTACATACACAACGTGATTGAGCTTTTTTGCTCGTGTGACTGTAAACTTTACGAGTAAATACACATCTTTCACAGAGTCGAAATCCATTCCTAACTTCGGAATGTATCCCACCTCTTCACTGCAAAATATTACATCATGTAAGAAGCAATGGCATTTAATTTCTTATACTGTTAACAATACATAAGCTACTTCTTATACTGTTAACAATACATAAGCTGATTTGTTTTACTGAAAAGATAAACATAACAATAACGCAATATCATATAATACAACTTGAAGTAAAAATATCGCCATCATAAAAAATTTATACACATTTACAAGAGTAGATTTCCGTAAATAAAAAAGCATATCTGGGAAAAAAACCAAGCAGTACATTGCAAACACAAGAACACAAATCCATGACTTGCTAATTCAGAGAACTTATTTGCTGATTTATAGTCTCGATCAAATCACTACAATATGGTAATGCTAGCAACAATACTCAAGACCAATTAGATGTAAAATTTAATTTCTTGCATGTTGCCAGAGATGGTGAATCGATTTCACCCAAGTTGCTGTTGGATCGTTAGGTTAGCCTTCCGTGTGAGAGAGATCAACGCGTGGTATCTCTCAGATAGAAAGCAGCGGAAAATAACTTAAGTGCAGGAAATAAAGTGCTGAAAGTAAGTACTCGCAGATTTAGAGTGGAAACCTTATTGCGTCCATGCAACAGGCTGATAACCACTTGCCTTCTGGACAGTTCCAGAAGGGCTTCAAAGATCAATGTTATTACTTGACGAATATGCTTGTAGAATGTTACAATCTGTCTCACTCAGTGACAGTGAACCGATTCTACTCAATTCGAATACCAAATAACAGATCTTACTCTCGTCCGCACACAGCAGCACTTCGTCGACTACCGGAATTGATCGCAGCTTCAATCTCCGTTTGCACTCTCTCAACAGCCGCACTTCAATCGGTTGAACTGCCTTTTCTTTTATAGTCGTCCAGCAGATCTGATCTATATCTGAGATGCGATCTCTATCAGATATTTGATCTCCATCTTACAGATCTGATTCTGTTAAGATATTGCCATATCTTAACTCAATCAACTATTTCCCTTCCATATCTGGCTTGTATATATACACTCATATATCTTGAGTATATCTTGCTCGTATATTTCCATGTCACATCTTGAATATATCCTGCTCGTATATTTCCATATCCTCGTATATTTCCATATCGCATCTTGAGTATATATTCCGCATTCAATCTGGATGATCTCTTGAATATTCCGCATCCAATCTCTGGATGATCTCTTGAGTATATATTCTGCATCTTGTCTTATGATCTCTCGAATATCTCAATCTCGGATCTTGATGTATCTCGAATATCTGTTTGCTGTTCGGCTTGATCTTGTCCCTCACGCAGATCACATCTCCCTCGTAGCGCCACACTCTCTCAGAGATGTTCAGTTGTCGTTTCTGTCAGACAGTGTGATTTCTGCATACTCAAGTCAAATATTAGCTAAGTGTTTGTTATCATCAAAACACAAAGGGTCCAACAAATTCCCCCTTTTTGATGATGACAAACACTTCTTCACAAATAAGAAATCACACGCAGCTATGACAAGGAAATACATCTATAATTCCGTACAGCAGCTAGCTTCTTCAAATTACTTCAGAATTTATTCTTTAAACTCTTATTTAAGTCTAGCAAGCGTAGTTCCCCCTTAGATAGACATGCGCTTAAACTATGGTACTGATTTCTTCCTTAGTGAATGCACACATATATCTTTCCCCTTTTGGCATCATCAAAAAGATTTGCACACAAGGACACAGAGTAATGGAAAGAGAAAACACTTCATTCATGCGAGGAAGTCATAAGTGTGTCACGCGGACACCACACAGTTAAGCAGGGAAATCAGAATGCACAGGGACATCAACCATGAAATTCAAAAAGAACAAGTTAAAAAAAGGGATAGATGTGGTAGGGTTGGCAAAGAGGGGGGGCATGAGACAGTCCAGACTAAACATCATTCTGGTACAGAACCTTCAACTGTTCTACAATCTCAGCAGCAAAATTCTTGATCTGCTCTGGGAACCCCTCAATCATAGCAGCCACAGCACCCAAGTCTTTCACCCAATTCTCCTCTGGGACTTTCAGAGCTTTCTCTGCTGCCACTTCCAGGGCTGCTAACCTCCCTTTCACATCCTGCAGCTCAGATCTCACCTCCTTCAACTCAGACCGAACTCCCTGCACCTCAGACCGAAGCTCTTTCAACAACGTCACCATCTCGCCCATACTATCAGTGGGGAGAACAACTTCTTCACCCACAGGATCAACAATGGGAGTCACTTCAACAACATCTTCTTCTATAGGGGACGGTGACGGGGAGCGTGGAACTATCCATCCTTCTCCTACAGAGTACTCCAGACCCAGCTTGATGATCTGCTCATCACCAAAGGCAGACGATAACACTTTCTCAGAGGTAGGGTTATAGATCTCCCAGTACTGTAGGATTTCCTTCACTAACTGAGGATAGAGCAGTCCATTGGAGGGGTTTTCCTTGTGGTTATCCATGTGACGCATCACTTGAAAGGGCAGACTGATAGGCTTCTATTGCATAATCTGGTCCATGAGCAACATGTCCCGAAAGACGACCAGATTATGCTTCTACTTCCTCGGAATGATGTGGATACCAGGATCCTGTGAAGAATCCTGGGAAGCACATCCATGCCGGAGATTTCCCTTTGCCCCTTCATGATGGGATCTATCCCAAGCCTTTGCCACAGAGCTCGGCCAAGTCCCCTTGGAATACTCTGAGTACCCACCTTTTGGCACCTTCAGAATGGTGGCCAACTCCCTCTGATTCAGTGTGAACACTTCCCCTCCCATATTCACCAACAACTCTAGATTTCCTTTTGCTTTCTCCACCAGCTTCATCTTGGAGTAGAACTCCTTGAGCAACCTCTCATCCACAATGACCGGCTTTTTAAACAACTCGCTCCACCCCTGAGCCAGCAGCAACTCCTGAACTTCCCCAAGCTTGTACTCCCCAAGCCATTCACGATTAAGAACTAGTTCTTGAGCAATAGTCCTCCCTGCCTCCTCTACTCTTCAGTAGTGATATTGTTTCCCACTTGATTTTTTGCGATTTCCAAAGGAACCAAACATTGCCTCCCTTCCAAAATCGGTCCCTCATAAATAATTCCTCAAATGCACCCAACCACATAATAATTTAGCCCAAAAGTGAGAAAGGCTGCACGTGGCCCCATCTGGAGGCATGCGTTGGACGCATTAACTGCTGCAGACCATCGATATAGCTGCATGTCATATCAACTGTTCATTTCTCTGTGCTGAGAGCTAACTGAGGGAAACTCTTCCCAATGCACAATCATCGTTATCTGACTGTCACAGATCTCCTTATCTCCACAACTGTTGCAGAGATTGTTTCCCAGCCAAAGTTGAACGTTCCAAAGTGATAACTCAATCTGACTTGTCTCATGGGTACACAAGGTTTTTGGTATGGTGTGCTAACTTTACCCAAATGGTACAAGTAACACCACACACAATCAGGCAAAAACAAATAAGATCATCCAAACACATTTTTATCATCTTCATACATCATGTGGAATAACTCCAGAAAAACAGCACATCAACGGGCTCATAGGAATATCCCACATGAAGATAGGATAGGGTTAGTCTAGAGTACCTCCTAGGCTTAGAATGTGGGATCAACTATGGAGGTCTCTTTTGGGCAGAAAGAAAATTCAGAAATTCATGTTTTTCAATCCCTAATGCAGTCATCAGTCACATATCTAGCATGCATGGAGACAATGTGAACACGACTTAATTTTTCACTAGCACAGAATATCCATGTTATATTCTCCATCAGACGTGACTTATATGCATCTAGTCTAGCCAATCACTGAGGGAGTAACATATGAGCATAGCTCTAAGGAAGAGAAACCATACCTAGTTCAAGTCTCAGCTTCTCGTAGGGTTCCCTGTGCGATGCCTTTGTGAATATGTCCGCTATCTGTTCCTTAGTTCTGCAATATTCCATTGCTATTGTTCCATTTTCTACACAGTCTCATAGAAAGTGATATCGAATCTCTATATGCTTAGTGCGTGGACACTACACATGATTTTTTAGAGATATTAATAGCACTAGTGCTATCGCACATAATTTTAGCACAATCAGTAATAATACCATAGTCACTTAGCTGTTGCCTGAGCCATAGTAGCTGCGCACAGCAAACAGCAGGGCAATGTATTCCGCCTCAGCGATGGAAAGTGCAATTGAGGACTGCTTCTTTGAAGCCCAAGAGATGAGATACTGTCCAAGATACTGAGCCATCCCTGACGTGGACTTCATGTCTATCTTGCAGCCCGCATAATCTACATCAGTGTAGGCTACCAGGCGTAAGTCTCTTCCCCTCGGATAGAACAAACACAAATCATCTGTTCCCTTCAGATATCTCAGTATCCTTTTCACAGCTTTCACGTGGGTTTCTTTGAGATCTGCCTGAAACTTGAACCACTAGAGTGTCCTTCCATTCCTTCAGAAGGAAGAGAGTCTTGTCCACCTCTCCTCTGGCATATCCGTGGGACAGTAGAAACTATGATAGTCTCTCATACCATGCGCGGGGTGCGTGCTTCAACCCATACAGCGCCTTGTCCAGGATATGGATATGATCAGGGTGAGTGCGATCCTCAAACCCTGGTGTCTGGCTCACATATACGTCCTCTTTCAGGACTCCATTCAAGAAGGCCGTTTTTGCATCCATCTACTGTAGAGTGAAGCCATGGTAAGGAAAATAAGCAATTAATAGTCTGATTGCTTCTAACTTTGCAACTGGGGTGAATGTCTCATCGTATTCTATCCCCTCTTGTTGGTTGTACCCTTTGACTACCAGGCGGGCTTTGTTTCTCACAATGACTCCCTTGTCGTCCATCTTGTTTCTAAAGACCCACCTCGCCCCTATTACATTCGTTTCCTTCGACCTAGGAGCCAACCGCCATACCTTGTTCCTCTCGAATTGATGTAGCTCTTCTTGCATGGCATTGACCCATTCTGGATCCTTGAGCGCTTCTGCTACTGTCGTTGGTTCTGCAAGAGAGACAAAGGACGCAAATCCATAAAAATGACACATATTCTCTAGATTTACCTGATCCTGTGATGTGTGACACTGGTAGTCCCTCAGCCTTGCTGGGGACTGTATAACTCTCCCACAACTTGTAGTCCTGGGTTCCACCTCAGTGCATGCAGGAGGAAGATTTTCAACTACCTGTTTCTCGTTGGGGGGGGGGGGGCTCAACACTGATTTCGGTCACAGGGACATGCTCTTGAGCTAGCATCTCCGTCTGAGCATTCTCAGGTTGTACACCTTGTATGCTCTGCTATGGCTCGAATAGTTTACGAATACGCTTTCATCGCTCCTCGGATCGAACTTGCCCAGATTGTCTTCCCCATTGTTGTGCACATAGCACCTGCATCCAAATACTTTTAAATGAGCGATGTTAGGATTCCTTCCCGCAGCAGCTCGTATGAAGTCTTCCCTATCAGAGATCGTAGAGACGCTCGGTTTAGTATGTAGCTGGCGGCATGAACAACCTCTGCACAGGACCCCTTGGGTACACCACTGGCAATCAACATCGTCCTAGACATATCCTCCAGTGTTCTATTCTTTCTCTCCACCACGCCATTTTGCTGAGGTGTCCGTGGTGTAGAAAAGTTGTGATCTATTCCACAAGTCCTGCACAAGGAGAGAACCTGGGAATTCCGGAACTCGGTTCCATTGTCAGTACGAATAGACACCAATTTTTGCTCAATTATTTTCAATCAGTTTCAACCTGATTTACTCGTCGGACTTTGATAGTTTCTGAAATTTTTACCTCTCCTGTTGCGACGAACATACATGTGCTCTTGTTTGCGAAGGTGATACTTTCTTCGGAATACCTTGGAGTGAGATGATCCACCCTGGATCTCCTCTCATGTGTCTAGAACATCCGCTGTCCAGATACCAGGGTTGGGACCTCACTCCTACCTGCAAGAGAGAGATTAGTTTTTACGAACCCAGACAAGCTTGGGCTTACTGGGTTTTGGAATAGTTTTAGCAACAGAAAAAAACTTTAAAGAACAAGAATCTCCCTCATTGTCAATAAGATTAATTTTTCTGGGGGTTCTTTTGGGTCGTCTGTAGATGGCTGTGTCATGGTGTGGACGAGCCCACTCAGCTCCGTCTTCCCTCCCGTGGGAAGAGATTTATCTTCTAGGGATGTGAGCAGTACTGACTTTTCTCTGGCGGGTTTCCTCTGGAGATATGCATGTGGTATTTTCCCAATTGTACTCCTTTTGTAGGTTTCTCTGAACCTCTTACATTCCCGTCTGTAATGTCCAGAGTGACCACATTGCCAACAGACACGATAGTAGAGGCCACCAGTTTTCTTATTTCTCTCTAAGGGAATAGACCTCCTGTTTCTCCGTGCCTGGAAGTCAATCTTGAATGGTTGACGATTGGAGCTCTGTTTCTTCCAAATTTCAAAGGCTTTCCTAGCCTTGAACGGTACAGAATCACTATCGTAGAGGTGACTTTCCTCCGAAGCTGTGTCTTCTCTTCCCAACTGTCTCGTGGCTCTTGGCTGTCTCCCCTGACGGGAGCTATCACCGACTTCAGTCATTGTTTCCTTTCCTTTGACAGTCCTTTTATTTTCTCCCTCTTCGTCAGCATCCTTCTTTCCTTCACCATATCCGAGTCCTGGTCTAACAAACCTTCTTTTGTAATTCTCTCTTTCTTCTTCAGCCCTCTTGGCTTCTAGTTCTCGCAGCCAAATCTTCTTCTTTCCAGTCTCCTCCCATCTACGATCTGCCACGGTCTTACGTAGTTCCTCATTATCCAACTGGAGTCTGGTCAATTCTGCGTTTGATTCTTCCATTTTGGTTCTGATGCCTATCGACTCGGTGTCGTCAATTCTCATGCACCTCAGCTCATCACTTAGATCACTAATTTGTGCGTCCCTTCTGTCACAGATGGGACACTTGTAGACGTGCTTCTCAATTTCTCTCTCGAGTCGCATAGCTTTGGTTGACCAGATGCGATTATTTTCCATATCGTCCTCGTGTTCATCTTGCATGATCTTAAGCTGTTCTTTAAGACTGCGATTCTTCTTCAACAGTTCGGCAATAGTCTCTACAAAATTAGATTCACTGAAAACTTCATCTACAAAGGAATCCGATTCATTTACCTCACTAGTTGTGCCTCGCGCCATCAGACATGGCTCATTAGCTCGCTTCCCATCGCTGCGTTCCTCATCTGAGTCACCCCAGGCAGCGAACATGGCTTGAATTTCCTTTGGAGTAGGTGGTTCACCCTTCTTTTTGCTGTAGCAATCTCAAGCAAAATGCCCCTTTTTCTGGCAATGATAGCATGTTCTTTCTTCCTTTGCTCCTGCCTCCTCTGAGGTAGATCCCTTGTTCCCCCTTTGGTTATTTTGTCCTTTGCCAGAAAAACCTCTGTTCTGCGCTCTCCCTGTGTTCACAATCTTGAAGGCCCTTGAGAGAAGAGCAATCTCCTCATCCTCACCTTTAGATGGCATACTAACCTGTGCTATATCCAAAGCCTTCTCAACTTTCAATCCTATAGCTTGGGATTCGCTTGCTTGCCTCCTAGCCATTTTTCTCCCTGCTATCCCATCTTGGCTTTGCAGATTCGCCACAAGTTCTTCCAAGGTGACATCTTTGATCCCCTTCTGAGCCTGGAGAGCTGTAGTCACTGTATCCCATCTGGAGCTAAGAGCTTGCATGAACTGATGGGTTATTTCCACTGTGGAAGCTTCTCATCTAGAGAGTTCAGCTGTGCGACAATTACTTGAAATCTGGTGTAGAAGTCCTCCAGAGATTCGTCCTTTCACTGTTTGACTATTTCGTAGTCTTTCGTGGCTGCTAGAATTTTGTTCCTTTTTATATTCTCGTTTCCCTCGTACAATCTAGCGAGGCCATCCCACTGCTCCTTCGCAGTTTTGTACACGACCATCTTCACCTGATCTCCTTGTGAGAGGGCCGTGTACAGAACCTTCTTAGCTCTGGCATTCTGCTGGAGAGACTTGTAGTCAGCTTCTGTGTACTTATCTTTCTCCTTCTCTTTCAGATTGGCGGGATCTGTCACATCCAGAATAGGGAAGTTTCCCTTTTCGAACACATTCCACAGCTTCCCATCCAGCGAGCAAACATGAGCTTCGAACTGATCCTTCCACCAGTCATACTCTCCCGGGCTGAGCACCGGCGGTTTCCAGAACGAGTCGTTTCCGCCAGACATGATTTCCTGCAAAGGCTAACACAAAATCTAGAGCCTCACTCTGATACCAATTGTTGGATCGTTAGGTTAGCCTTCCGTGTGAGAGAGATCAACGCGTGGTATCTCTCAGACAGAAAGCAGCGGAAAATAACTTAAGTGCAGGAAATAAAGTGCTGAAAGTAAGTACTCGTAGATTTAGAGTGGAAACCTTATTGCGTCTGTGCAACAAGCTGAAAACCACTTGCCTTCTGGACAGTTCCAGAAGGGCTTCAAAGATCAATGTTATTACTTGACGAATATGCTTGTAGAATGTTACAATCGGTCTCACTCAGTGACAGTGAACCGATTCTACTCAATTCGAATACCAAATAACAGATCTTACTATCATCCGCACACAGCAGCACTTCGTCGACTACCGGAATTGATCGCAGCTTCAATCTCCGTTTGCACTCTCTCAACATCCGCACTTCAATCGGTTGAACTGCCTTTTCTTTTATAGTCGTCTAGCAGATCTGATCTATATCAGAGATGCGATCTCTATCAGATATTTGATCTCCATCTTACAGATGTGATTCTGTTAAGATATTGCCATATCTTAACTCAATCAACTATTTCCCTTCCATATCTGGCTTGTATATATACACTCATATATCTTGAGTAAATCTTGCTCGTATATTTCCATGTCACATCTTGAATATATCCTGCTCGTATATTTCCATATCCTCGTATATTTCCATATCACATCTTGAGTATATATTCCGCATTCAATCTGGATGATCTCTTGAATATTCCGCATCCAATCTCTGGATGATCTCTTGAGTATATATTCCGCATCTTGTCTTATGATCTCTCGAATATCTCAATCTCAGATCTTGATGTATCTTGAATATCTGTTTGCTGTTCGGCTTGATCTCGTCCCTCACACAGATCACATCTCCCTCGTAGAGCCACGCTCTCTCAGAGATGTTCAGTTGTCGTTTCTGTTAGACAGTGTGATTTCTGCATACTCAAGTCAAATAATAGCTAAGTGTTTGTTATCATCAAAACACAAAGGGTCCAACAGTTGCTAGGAAGCTGAACTCCTTGCGATATGGCAAATTGAAGCCGTGGATTGCTTCCATCTTTCATTAGAATTGCAATAGAGAAAGAGAAAGAAGAGAAGGGGAGGACGGATGACAGTGACGGAGACGGAGCTCCGTTAGCTAGGGTCACGTGATTAAAACCTCAAGGTTAATGTAAATGTTGTGAACAAAATAAACTTAAATTAAAAAATTAATCTAAACAATCCGGTTTCGGGGCTGGCAGCATTTACGTGGGCAGCACCCGATTTGATTTCCATAAATAGAGGACAATTGTAGAACAATATGATCAATGAGAATACAAGTAATACAATTCCTCACTACATTACTTCTTCATGTTTTTTCTATTTAAATTTCTCTTCCATACATATTTTCACAACACGTTATCAGTACGATTTCACTAAGAAATCCAAGTCTTAAGGTAGTGACACATTATTATATTCCTCCTAATTCTTGTTATGATACGATGAGGCAGCATTAAGTCGAATTCGAAAAAATCTAAAAAAACTTAGCATTCGAAGAAAAAAAAAATCATTTTTTATGTTCGCATATTTTAAAATGTTTCTTAATGTAACGCCCCAAAAATAATTAACTCCAAAACAGCATCACATCGGCCGCACGTCGCCTAAACCCCAAATGAAACGTACGAAGCCTCGATCAATTTAACAAATAAATTAAACATAAACTTTAATTCAAGTGTCAATATATTATAATAAAAGACATCAAGTTGATTGAATTGCCCAATTCAAGTAACAAAAACAGAATATTCATTTGAAAAACATTGGACAGAACTGTCCAGATCTGCAGAACACAGTTTTTCACATCCATCTTGTAACTCAGTTTTATACAAACACAAATTGAATTAATATTCGAATTATATATGGTTAGAAAGATCTATTTGATTGGAACAAGATAAAATCCCGAAACATTCAATTCGTACAACAGAAACACAAGTTACATCAATCCGAAAATCAGTCGACATATTTATCGGTATAGACATATTTTGGACAACTTCTTAAAAATCAGATTTAGAACACCTCAGGTTGAATCAAAACACAACTCTTATATCGTTGGAAAGCTTGTTTCGAAAAGAATAATACATAACCATCAAAAACTTATCTTCACCAAAAAGTCAGAAAGAAAACAAATTAAAATATTTGGAAACATACCTACTGTTTAAAGCTTTCCCCAAACTCCATAGATATTGCCACAACATACATATATACAAAAATCTGATTTTCTTTCTTTCTGGTGTGAGTTATGGCTGGAAAAATAGGTTCAGACGAGTGGGAAAAGATCACGTAGGAAGTGTGTGTTTTGGTAAGAAATAGGAATTTAAATTGGCCATTAGATTATTAATCTAATGACGGTTAATCAACGCCAATTTATTCACAAAATCAAGTTTTAATTACGATTAAAGGGTAAATTAGTAATATATTTAAACTTAATATTATACAACAGCCGGCGTTCGCCCTCAAACGCCGAGTCACCGACGACGAAGTGATGGCCATCGTCGACGTTCAGATGCGTAGCAAATCATCGCCGGTCTTCTCCTTCCCAGTTGACGTTTACGAAGTGATGGACATCGTCGTCGTTCAGTTGTGTTTTGGGAAAGATGAACAGTAAATGAACCTGTCGCGCGCCCAACCTTCACATTAACGCCGCGCCCATCGTTTACATTAACTTGTTAATATCTTCTTTGGACGCGGCTCACTTAATGTGAGCGTGGAGCGCGCGGATCACTATGTAAATGCTACGAATTATCCTTTGAAAAACTACGAATTATATTTTGAAAAGCTATGAATTATGTATATAATTACTATGCATTTTAATATCTTTTACTACAAATAGTATACTACGAATTTTGTATATAATTACTATGAATTAAAATGCGTAGCAATCATGTTTTGGTGCCTTTGCGACTAAAATGCGTAGCTTTTATTATTCGTAGCAATTACATACAATATGCGTAACAATTACATACAATATTCGTAGTATATTATTCGTAACACATTATTTGTAGCTTTTTAAAGGATAATTTGTAGCACCTCAAATGAGCTGCGTCCAAACATGTTTTGGTGCAATATTCGTAGTATATTATTCGTAACAATATTCGTAACAATTACATACAATATTCGTAACACATTATTTGTAACTTTTGAAAGGATAATTCGTAGCATCTCAAATGAGCCGCGTCCAAACATGTTTAGGTGCAATATTCGTAGTATATTATTCGTAACACATTATTTGAGTTTTTCAAAGGATAATTTGTAGCATCTCAAATGAGCCGCGTCCAAACAAGACATTAACGCCGCGCTCAAAGAAGACCTTAACAAGTTAATGTCTTTTTTGGGCGCGGATCAATTAATGTGAGCGTGGGGCGTGCGACACCTTCATCCTCCCTATGGAAATCGGATTAGACTGGTTCAGACGGCAGGGGCAACCTCGGACAGGGTTGGTTGATCGATCGAGAGTGCCGGAGGTTGACGACATCGACATCCATTGGCATCGCAACATCGGACAAGGTTGCCGGAGGTCGACGGATCGGAGAAATCAAATCAACATTTTTGGACTAAACTACCCCTAATTCGTATATTAATCCACTAATTAATCGTGATTTGATTTGATTTAGATTTAATGACCATTAATTAAATGAAATGAATGGATGAGATTAATTCTTATTTTCTACCATAACATCACTTCTCACCGGATCTTAACCCTCGGACGAGTTGTATTTTATATGGAAAGAGACAACCAAGCAAGAAATCCACTACAAATTTTTGCAAAACTGTACGACAGTAAAAATTCGACGTAAAGCAGTTGAAAATGTGTCGTAATGCGTCAGGTATGCGATGCGTTTTTGATTTGTCGTACAAATCGCCGTTGCAAGAATTGTGCGACGGTTTTGCGGTACATATCTACGACAGCTATACGACGGTTTTGCGTCAAAAAAATTAGGACGTCGCACAAACGTCTCCTCTCCGTCGTACATTCTGTACGACAGCTATACGACGGTTTTGCGTCACACATACCAGTGCAAGTGTGCGACAACAGTGAGACACACATGCGTCGGAAATTAAAATTAAAATTATTCATTAATTACATTTACATTTATTCATTAATTAATATAATATATAAATGAATGAATAAATTCAGGAAATAATATTAATTTAAAATAAAACCACAGAATAAAAAAAAATTACACACCAAATTAGATACTATTGATTAGAAAATGTTTACAACATGTTCTTGATATAATTTACACGAACTGAACATCATAGGAAATCTAATCAGAATCTTCATCCGAGCTCACCTCGTCATCATCAAGTGATTGAGCTGGAGCTGCTGCGCTTGAGCCCCCTGCATGCCCATCTACACCAATCTCTGAAAGGTGCGTCGGCGCTGAGTCAACAGCTGTAGCATCTGATGCGCCTGTTGTGGGTTCTGTCTCGTGATCACCTCCGCCTAGTCCTTGTACAGATCTAAATCATCGAGATACAAAAAAAGTATGTTCATTCCCAAACATCACAATATTATAAATTTGGATCAACACAATCCCAAATAAAAAAGAAAACAAAATACACAAATCAAATTGATCTAACAACAAATGTGTTAATTCACACTAAAACTGAAACTAACATAAAAAAACCAATTTGAAATCAAACATACTCCTTGAAACCAAATGTCCAATGGAAGTGGATTCTAAAAGAAAATCATGAAGTCTATGCCATTTCCAATTATGATAGCATACAATAGCATATAGTCATCAACTTGAATAAATACCAAGAGACCAGCACTAACATTCCAGAATAAACCTAAAAACATAAGTCATACAACTACAAGTTAACAACTCAAAACATGCTCACATAGTGACGGAGCCCACCACACTGTCGTTAAGGTGTGGTGTTCTCTGTGCAAAAGCTAATTTATATTCCGCTACTCTTGACCTTACTACTGGGTAGCAAGTGGTAAGTATGGGTCGAACCCAAGGGAATTAGGGGATAAGTTGTTCTTTGAGGGATTTGTACAGGATGGGAGCGTCTTTTAGGTTGATTGAGTTTTAGTGCGGAAAAGTAAGTGCTGTTTTTGGTTTTTAGTGCGGAAAAGTAAATGACAGAAAAGTAAATACTGAAAATAAAAGAGAAGACTTACAGCGGGTGATGCGTGATTGGCAAGTCCTCCGGAAGGTGAGCGCAGTTGATATAGCAGTTTATACTAAGAAAGTAAAATGCAAGGGGGTTTGAATCTCAGGAAAGCATTCGGTTTCGGGGCCTTGTATCATATCCTGTTTATCATTGGCTCTTAGTGATCCTTCTAAGTATTCAAACGTGCATCAAGGCCATTCCAAGTACTCGATTTGCCACACTGTCTAGTCTTTTGCAAAAGTGTTCGATAGTGAATCGAGGCCATTCCAAGCACTCAACTTGCGACACCGTCTACTCTTTTGCAAAAGTCGTAGAGCACTTGTTCTACTTAGACTAATACCCCATTCCAAGGTATATTAGCCTGTGTGCGTCCATTTGGGCAGTCATTCCCGAGCAATCAAATGGTGTTTTAGAAAGGTCAAACTCCTCAGATAAGCTTTGCCATTCCAAGCATCCACCTATCCGAGTATGTTTACGAACCCCACGGAAGAGCTTTGCCATTCCAAGCATCCACTCAACCTTGGAAGTTCTAACCTAATATATGGCACATAGAACAAGTTTTGAATACAGAGAAGAGGCTCTAAGAATTGTGATGGACCATAATTATACGAATCAAAAACACAGTAAAACCCACCAAATTAGACTGTTGGTCTATTTAACTTCTACTTGTTAGTCCCGATTTATTTCTACAGGGTATTTTGGACTCTAGAGAGAAAATACGCTAAGGAGAGGATTTTACGCCGAAAAGATGTTACGAGTCATTCCAAGGTCACGACCATGCTACACTCAAAATCAGCCTTAATATCCTTCATGGAACCGACTTGGAATCACTCAAATATGCTAGAACAGTTGGCAAATGGACAAGAAAGCAAGGAAAAAGCAGCGAGCTCGGTAAAGGCCAAACAAGGTCAATTTCATCCGATTTGGCATTTCGACCATGTTCGGGGCAGAATTTGGCTTAGGTTCCTTCTTGAGATCATCTTAGAATGACATTTTCATTCAAAATACACTCTCCAAAATCCAAGAAGCTCCGGCCAAAGCTCCGATCAGATCCGGTCAAACCGATGGCTTTTGTGAAAGGTCACACAAGCTTCTAGAAGGATGCTCCTCCTCCATGAGTGGCTAAGCTCTCCTCCACTCTCCTCCCTCCACTTGGAAGCTCCTCCTCCATCCTCCCAAAGCCGCCGGCTGCTATTGAGCCACCATGGAGAAGATGACAAGTGGAGGCTTCTCCTCCACTCCTCCTCCCAAGCTTGCCTTGCACTCTTCCTCCTCCACCTTTGGATGCAACACCACATGGAGCCATCTCCACCCTCCATCTCCTCCTCCTTGGCCTATAAATATGGAGCTCCTCCTCCTCATTTGTATCATCGCACAATCCACAATTCCACCATGTTTTAGAGAGATAGAGGGCTTAACCCTCTTCTCTTCACTTTCAATAAATATTTTGTTCTTCATTGTGGAGCTACTTCTCTTGTGTGGATCTTGCTTAGGAGCTCCTCTCCTCGACTTATTGTAAGGTATAAAATTACTTTCAGTATTATTTGTTTTTACTGTAAAGTTATTTTATTATTCGGTACCCTTGTTCAAGACAATAGTTGCTTGTATTCCTTGACATGCATATAAGTAGCTAAAAGCTTGCACTCGGTCGCAGGGGTGTACTTGTATTATAAATGTTTTAGATCTTACTCTTAGTATACCTTTGTATTCAAAACTTGTTCTATGTGCCATTTATAGTCAGAGTTTCCAAGGTTGAGTGGAAGCTGTCACAAGCAAAGCTCTTCCGTGGGAATTCGTGATCATACTCGGTAAGTGGAAGCTGTCACAAGCAAAACTTATCGAGGAGGTCGACTTATCTAAAACACCACTTGATCGCAACGTCACTGGGAGATCAGGTGGATGCACATAGACTAGCATACCTTGAAAGGGGTGTTTTAAATGATGTTGCAAATCTTGCGTTAGAAATAACCTAGATTCATCTTTGAATACTTAGCGCGGTCAATGATAAACAATTATAATACAAGGCCCCTAAAACTGAATCCTTTCCTTACAATCTGCTAGCAATTGTTGTAATTTACTTTCAGTTCTCAAAACACACTCAAACCCAACCCCAATCGTAATTAATTTCTGCATAAGCTTCATTAAAGAACAACTAATCCACACTGACTCTCTTGGGTTCGACCCCTACTTACCACTTGCTACCCAGTAGTTAAGTCGCGAGTAGTGGACTTATAAATTTATTTGTACATTTGCTCTGACGACAAGTATCTGTCCAATTGGCGCCGTTGCCGGGGAACTAGTCATCGGATAACTGTTCTTCCCTCCCCTTTTTCTTTTCTGTTCATCTCTCTATGACACTACCCGTTACGCATGCATGGACAACGCGATTTCTGCCCCTGTTCGGAGGAACGGAGGGAGAAGACCCTGTACAGCACTGTCGAAACTTCCACCAAGTCTGCCACAACATCAAACCTGAAAACGAAGTGTTAGAAGAGTTTAAGCTGAAATGCTTCAAATTCTCTCTAACCGACTTCGCCACAATCTGGTACCACACATCCACCGCTAGCAGTGCAGAACGTTACGTAGATCTCTGCGTTCAGTTCCTGAAGGAATTCTCCACTCCTTCCTTACGCCAAGAAACCCGCGAGAAGATCCTGAACCTTCAACAATCCCGGGATGAGACTTTGGACGAATACTACATAAAATTCGATGCCATCGTCTCAAGCTGCCCGCACCATGGATTTACGAAGAAAATTCTTCTCCAAAAATTTCTTCGTGGGATGAGGTCCGAAGAGCTGGGAAGAGTCAACGAAGCTATGAGAAGGTCTGCCGCAAACCTCACCATTGCAGACATGTGGTACCTTATAATCGGCCTAGCCGCTACCACAAGACGAGTACCCCAAACTGATGAGGAAATGCAGATAGAAGAAGCTGATCCTGAGGCTGATGAAGAAGAAACCACCGAACCGTCGGAAGAGACTCCTGAACCATCTGAAGAATCAGACATGGAAAGCACCGGAAGCAACGAAGTAGGAGTCCAGAACACCACTGACGAACTTCCCAAGCCATACCCGACTATCATTACCCAGACAGCTGAAACTATCTACTATCAGTTCTTCACGAACGAACATAACGAGGCAGAACCAAGCCTCATGAGGCCTTCCCGACTTTTCCCCTTAATTAATGAGCAAGTCGCCGCGAACTATGCGATCCAAGAAGAAGCTCAAAGGAGAATGGGAAAAGCACCTCTGCAGAATGACCCCTCGATGGAGCAGTGCTATGCCGCAACCGGACTAGTCAGTCCCAAATACAAAAACTTCGAAAGGCTGGTAGTGAAAGGTCCATCACCCCCTCCGGGGTATTGGAAAGAAAAGATCCCGAAACCAAGGAGTCCTAACCAGAACACAACATCCAGCAAGAAGTCAGGAAGAAGCAACACTGGAACGGTGGCAAAGTTTGACCTCAGCCACCCATGGGACCCAAACCAGTAATCCACAACGAGGTACTGTCGAGCCAACGACGTTAAACAAGTGCACTGGTCGGGAGGTAACCCGACACTATCTTACTTTTCCGCACTTTAATTTCTGTCTTTTAAATTCAGTATTTAGTTTTAAGCTTGCATGACTTTTGAACTAAGGCACGCCTTCGATCAAAAGTGTGGGGTGAGATCCACCTCTGTACATAAATAACATGCGGCTATTTTTCTTTTTTAATAAGTACCTTTTTGAAAATATGAACTTAAGAATGTGAAAAAGATAAATCATAATTCATGCATTAACCTTGTGAAAATTCAAACTGTTTAAAAACTTAGAATATAACTTTCCATTTGTCCTTTGTGCTGAGATAACTAGGGATGTGGAGTTGACATAAACTGACCTAGAGAGGCTTGGCATGCAATCAAAGGATCAGATCAAACTATATGGTTTTCGAAGTCAGTGGAGGCTGCACTTCGGGTTTCAGTGAAGATTGAAGTCATCTCCGCCATGCAATGCAAAAGGCGAGGACGGGAATCAGACCGTCCTATCTCCGGTCAAAGTAGCCGAGAAAATAGATGAGCGACCCTCATCTTGACCCGCGCGAAACGACAGTCAAAGTAGCCGAGAAAGTAGATGAGCGACCCTCACCTTGACCCGCGTGAAAATGGCAAAAACGAGAAGAGCGGGGAGGTATTTCCATAGGCTTGCGGGCGATGATTGGACCTCCCAAAAAAGGCTCGAGAAAATGGACTTGCAAAACCACAAAAAGGCGAAAAGCTCGAAGAAGCAAATCAAGAGGCCTAAGGCCCAAAAATGTGAAGGTTTTAACCGAACAAAAGTGAAGTACTCAAAGCGTCAAATCAAAGGCCAAATGCCGACTCACTACAAAAGCAGTCCCTCGCCAAAAGAAAATCAAAGTACTCAAACCACTGAAACCTGAACCAAATCACGTGCTAGAGAAAGCTACCAGAAAACCATATAGTGCGAGACGATCCTAAGATTGTAGTCCAGGAGCCTAAAAAGGGCTATCTCCCGAAACATCCAATATAATTTGCATCTCGGCACGAAGGTACACGTATCGAGTTACTTCTATTTATTTACGCAGTTCAATTTGGTAATAAGTAAGCAATGCATGAATTAGGATAAATCGAGTCCCACAGTCTAATTTTCATATCTTAAAACCAAACTTAGAGTGCCGCCCTTTAATAGCATTGTTCGGGACGAACAACTAAAAGTGTGGGGTGATCTGATGGACCATAATTATACGAATAAAAAACACAGTAAAACCCACCAAATTAGACTGTTGGTCTATTTAACTTCTACTTGTTAGTCCCGATTTATTTCTACAGGGTATTTTGGACTCTAGAGAGAAAACACGCTAAGGAGAGGATTTTACGCCGAAAAGATGTTACGAGTCATTCCAAGGTCACGACCATGCTACACTCAAAATCAGCCTTAACATCCTTCATGGAACCGACTTGGAATCACTCAAATATGCTAGAACAGTTGGCAAATGGACAAGAAAGCAAGGAAAAAGCACCGAGCTCGGTAAAGGCCAAACAAGGGCAATTTCATCCGATTTGGCATTTCGACCATGTTCGGGGCAGAATTTGGCTTAGGTTCCTTCTTGAGATCATCTTAGAATGACATTTTCATTCAAAATACACTCTCCAAAATCCAAGAAGCTCCGGCCAAAGCTCCGATCAGATCCGGTCAAACCGATGGCTTTTGTGAAAGGTCACACAAGCTTCTAGAAGGATGCTCCTCCTCCATGAGTGGCTAAGCTCTCCTCCACTCTCCTCCCTCCACTTGGAAGCTCCTCCTCCATCCTCCCAAAGCCGCCGGCTGCTATTGAGCCACCATGGAGAAGATGACAAGTGGAGGCTTCTCCTCCACTCCTCCTCCCAAGCTTGCCTTGCACTCTTCCTCCTCCACCTTTGGATGCAACACCACATGGAGCTATCTCCACCCTCCATCTCCTCCTCCTTGGCCTATAAATATGGAGCTCCTCCTCCTCATTTGTATCATCGCACAATCCACAATTACACCATGTTTTAGAGAGATAGAGGGCTTAACCCTCTTCTCTTCACTTTCAATAAATATTTTGTTCTTCATTGTGGAGCTACTTCTCTTGTGTGGATCTTGCTTAGGAGCTCCTCTCCTCGACTTATTGTAAGGTATAAAATTACTTTCAGTATTATTTGTTTTTACTGTAAAGTTATTTTATTATTCGGTACCCTTGTTCAAGACAATAGTTGCTTGTATTCCTTGACATGCATATAAGTAGCTAAAAGCTTGCACTCGGTCGCAGGGGTGTACTTGTATTATAAATGTTTTAGATCTTACTCTTAGTATACCTTTGTATTCAAAACTTGTTCTATGTGCCATTTATAGTCAGAGTTTCCAAGGTTGAGTGGAAGCTGTCACAAGCAAAGCTCTTCCGTGGGAATTCGTGATCATACTCGGTAAGTGGAAGCTGTCACAAGCAAAACTTATCGAGGAGGTCGACTTATCTAAAACACCACTTGATCGCAACGTCACTGGGAGATCAGGTGGATGCACATAGACTAGCATACCTTGAAAGGGGTGTTTTAAATGATGTTGCAAATCTTGCGTTAGAAATAACCTAGATTCATCTTTGAATACTTAGCGCGGTCAATGATAAACAATTATAATACAAGGCCCCTAAAACTGAATCCTTTCCTTACAATCTGCTAGCAATTGTTGTAATTTACTTTCAGTTCTCAAAACACACTCAAACCCAACCCCAATCGTAATTAATTTCTGCATAAGCTTCATTAAAGAACAACTAATCCACACTGACTCTCTTGGGTTCGACCCATACTTACCACTTGCTACCCAGTAGTTAAGTCGCGAGTAGCGGACTTATAAATTTATTTGTACATTTGCTCTGACGACAAGTATCTGTCAAATTGCCTAAAACATTTTATGATACATGTACACCCCTTCAACCGAATGAAGAGTTTAGCTACGAATATCCATGGATGAGGATATCATAGCTAAATACTCGGGGGCTTTTGAAAGACAGTAAGAAGAGAGGGGGTGAAATACTCAAGAACCAACATGAGTATTCCCAAATCCTACTGAATACTCAAGAACCAACAGGAGTATTCTCTAAAACTGTTATAATACTCAAGAACCAACAGGAGTATTATTTCAAACCGTTATAATACTCAAGAACCAACAGGAGTATTATTTCAAACCAAAGCTTACAAATGCCAAACTTTCTAGAGAGAGAAGTGAATTGTGGATTTTGGGATGTTTACAAATGAGAGGGGAGGCATGTATTTATAGCCATGGAGGAGCCATGAGGAGCCAACACTTGGCAAGATGGGAGAGGAGGAGATGGATGTGGAGGAGAAGCCAACACATGGCAAGCTTCCATGGAGCTCCTTTAGCCGCCGGCGGCTTTGAGAGGGAGGAGGAAGAGCCGCCCCCCTAGGTGGCACAAGGGGAGTGGTTTGTGGCTTTTGTGATCTCATTCCAAAAAGCCATCGGTCCATTTCAGCTCCGGACTGACTTTGGTTGCTCCTCGGTTGGATTTGTTTTGAGTAATTCAATGTCAGGATCTTGAGATTTCTGCATTCAGCGTCTGATCGTGACCTTGGACTGACTCGTAATATCTTTTCAGCGTAAAATCCTCTCCTTAGCGTGTATTCTCTCTAGAGTCCAAAATACCCTGTAGAAATATATCGGAACTAACAAGCAAAAGTTAAATAGACAAAAGGTCTAATTTAGTGGGTTTAACTGTGTTTATGATTCGTATAATTATGGTCCATCACATAGCAATTCAATAATAAAAAAATTGTTTAATACCCAATTTCTGGAAAACTTGGTGAATGAACAAAATCAATAATAATTTTGGAGACTTCACCTATCAAGTTTAAAACTTGGAATAAAAAGTGAGCGTGAAATACCAAAAGATTTGAGAAGACAGCATAGATCTTCATCTTCATGACTCGAAATTCAGTGCTGCAATCCTGACAAATTACCACGCAAAGCATTAGCATAGAGATAAAACCCCATATACAAATACAATATAGAATATAGTATATACCAAGTCCTAATACAAAAACAAGCAGATTAAGCAATACCAAACTTGCATTCAAAAAGCCCAATAACATACAAATACAAATACTTTTAAAATAGACTTAAAATGCAAAAACAAGACAACATTTACAAGTAATAGACAGTAAAATCATAAACCTCAGAATAACTACAAATAAAATCTTCCAAAAGAAACATGAAAGAACAAATAAATGTTTAGAAAACCAACACATTAAAACATACGGACATGTTAAACAATCACAAATT
The DNA here is from genome assembly GCA_033675215.1 of Rhodiola kirilowii. Classification (NCBI taxonomy): domain Eukaryota; kingdom Viridiplantae; phylum Streptophyta; class Magnoliopsida; order Saxifragales; family Crassulaceae; genus Rhodiola; species Rhodiola kirilowii. The sequence continues at coordinate 14,422,101 of CM066193.1, read as the reverse complement.
TGAAGAAGTGTTAAGAAATCAAACTGAATCTTGAAACTACAAATCTAAGAACATAGAAACACCTTTCTACAGAAATAACAATATACATCAAACAAAATTTTGAGGTTCAAATTGCATCAGACACATGATGAGAAGCAACCAGTTCAAGTAAAAACAAACAACCTACAACCTAGCATCATCCCTTCTCTTGCTCCAGCTAGACAAGTTTCTCCCCTGCAGAAACAGAAACCCATTTAGGCATAACAGCCTCGAATTTCATGAAATCAGACACACCTAAACTAGATAAAACTGCCTCAGAAATCACGCAATTCAGTTCAGAAGCATAGATTCAGTTCACGCAATTCGGATCATGCATCCAACATTCAAAATTTAATTCAAAAAAAAACCTATGCCAATCAATTTCCATTCACAGAAGAAAAAAAACCTGCGGCAAATCTTCTAAGTTCAACTTCAAAATCAAAATTTCAAACCTATGCCAATCGATCACGCCACGCCAATCGATCTGTAGTTGCTGCTCGATCACGCCACGCCAATCGATCTGTCGTTCCATTCGATGTTCGATCTGTCGTTGCGGCGGAGGGGATCGTCGACTCGTCGTTGCGGGCTTGCGGTTGTCGTTGCTATTTTTTTTGGATCTGGACTGGAAGCGAAGAAGAATGACGCCGCCTCTTCTAATTCGGAACGAAGCTGCGGGCTGTGAAGGAAGAGAAGAGTTGGAACGAAGAAGGAAGGATTGATGGCGTTTAATCGAAAAAAAAATTTAATCTCATTTCAATCAAAACGCATCTCCACTTTCTATCAAAAAAACACATCACTTTAGTCAAAACGATGTGTTTTGACCAATCCAAATAAATATCGGAGGAGTGTCGGCAGTAGTTAATTAATTATTGGTGGGGTGCGACGTAAATGTATCGTACATGCGTCGTAACCTATTTAATGGCATACGACGGCTATAAGACACAATATATAGTGCAACGTAATTATGTCGTACATGCATCGTACGCGTGAATACAAAAATTAAATATCGTCGTAAGATCGTCTGCAATGCGTCGCACATGTCTTGCGACAGTTTCTGACATCGTACAAAATGCATCGTACAGTTGTGCAAAAATTTGTAGTGATCGTTTCACTCCTCCAATCCATTTATTTTCAAAATTATTATTATTTATTACTTGTTTTTAAATTATTTTACCCTTAATCTAGTCAACTTATTTTATTCCATCATAACTTTATCATTTATTTTCTTTTCTAAATTTAATTCTACCAAACTTCTTAATATTTGGGTCGTTACATTTCCCCATTAAATTTGAGTTTAGTCCTCTAAACCGACAAACACCTTTATCATTTTTTATCTAGTCTCCAGAACTCCTAAACCATCACAAAACAGTTTTATTTTCAGAACATGAGTTTACAAAAAACGTGTTGAGCTTCAATGAGGATGTAAAAGTTGATCTGAATTTACTTTGACTGGTTTTCTTTTGTTAAGCCAATGCTGGGTTATGTATGTTTGGAGTTTCAGTATGAAAGGGTTGGTTTTGCTGGGTTTGTTTGCAGGGTATGGAGGCTGAGTCTTTACAGAGAAAAACAGGTTAGTTTGGTTTTCAGGCTATGACGTCATTTTGGACAAAAGGCAAATGCTGGGCTTCGCGAGTAAGGAAAACGCTGACGTTTGGTTTCGAGCGCAAAACGGAGCGTAAGGAAAATGCTGTCGTCTTGAAGCGTTTGGAGGCCTGTATAAAACGTGGTCGTTGCGTCCGTCTTCTTCAATCCGTTTTCTAGTAATTTTGAATCTAGGGTTCTTGAGCTCTGCCATTTGGGATTCTTCGTTTGGCAGAGTCCTCAGACTGATGAAGAAAAGAGACAGATGGAAGATGTTCTTTATTCTAGTGTTGTTGGGTCACTCATGTATGCCATGGTCTGCACCAGGCCTGACTTGGCTCATGCTGTCAGTCTGGTAAGTAGGTTCATGGCTTCTCCAGGCAAAGAACATTGGCAGGCAGTCAAGTGGATCTTCAAATACTTAAGAGGTAGTTCTGGGAAGGGTCTTCTCTATGGTGGAGCAAAGGATGGATCAAAAATGATTACTGGTTATTGTGATTCAGATTATGCTGCCAGCATTGGCACAAGAAAGTACCAGTCTGGTATTATCTTTACAGTTTTTGGTACTGCAATTAGCTGGAAGGCAACTCTTCAATCTGTGGTTGCCTTGTCTACAACATAGGTAGAATATATAGCCATAACTAAGGCTGTCAAAGAAGCCTTGTGGCTGAGAGGGTTGCTAAGTGAGCTTGGGTTGGTCCAAAATACAGTCCAGGTCTTCTGTGACAACCAAGGTGCCATCCACTTGTCTAAACACCAGGTGTTTCATGAGAGATCAAAACATATCGATATCCGGATGCATTTTGTGAGGAGCATTGTTGAATCAGGAGAGGTAAGGATTGAGAAGATCTCCACAGATGACAATCCTGCGGATATACTGACCAAGCCAGTGAATTGGGAAAAATTTAGGCTATGCCTGAGCCTAATTCATATGGCGAATTGTTAAGCTCAGGGAGCCAATATGAGAGGGTAATGGATAAGTCAAGGTAAATATAAGATCAAGGTGGAGATTGTAAAAGTTGATTTGAATTTATTTAGACTGGTTTTCTTTTGTTAAGCCAATGCTGGGTTATGTATGTTTGGAGTTTCAGTATGAAAGGGTTGGTTTTGCAGGGTTTGTTTGCAGGGTATGGAGGCTGAGTCTTTACAGAGAAAAATAGGTTAGTTTGGTTTTCAGGCTACGACGTCGTTTTGGACAAAAGGCAAATGCTGGGCTTCGCGCGTAAGGAAAACACTAGCGTTTGGTTTTGGGCATGAAACGGAGCGTATGGAAAATGCTGTCGTCTTGAAGCATTTGGAGGCCTGTATAAAACGTGGTTGTTGCGCCCGTCTTTTTCGTCCATTTTCTGGTAATTTCGAATCTAGGGTTCTTGAGCTCGGCCATTTGGGATTCTTCGTTTCATGCAAAATCGGTTCTCTCTTTCCATTGTAATTCATTCGTGAGGTTGTTGCAAACATCTCTGTACGTTCAATTGCCCAGTTGGCTTAATAAACTCTCATATTGGTGCCGGAGTAGGGACACTAGGTCCTGAACGAGGGTAAATTCATTGTGTCATTTTCTTTTTCAATTTCTTCAATCCATTGTTGTTTCGACTACTTCCGCTAACATCTCTACAATTGGTATCTAGAGCTTGGGGTGCATTCATGGGTCCGATGAAGATCGAGATTGATAGGTTCGACGGGAAAGGAGACTTTAGTCTGTGGCGCTAGTGCATGCGAACGATTCTCATTCAAATGAAAGTGGTGAAGGCGCTGGAAGGCGCGAAGGATTTCCCGGCTACAATGACGCAAGATGAAATCGATGAAGCCAAGGAGTTGGCTTATACCTCTATAATTCTTCACTTGGGTGACAAAGTCCTTCGAGAGGTGGCCAAGGAGAAGACAGCTGCAAAAGTATGGCTCAAATTGGAGTCTCTGTATATGACCAAGACGCTGACCAACAAAGTCTACCTCAATGGTAAACTCTTTGGTTTCAAGATTAGCGAAGATACGGAGCTTGATGAAAGTTTAGAAAAGTTTTCAAAGATTATACTTGACTTAGAGAATATTGAAGTCAAGATTGATGATGAAGATCATGCCATTATGATCCTTAATGCCCTGCCCCATCATATCACTCTTTTGTGGAAACCACGAAATATGGTAGAGAATCTGATGTTCCCTTGAGTGGCATGTATTTGGCAAAACATAGTTAGACAGTTCGAGCAGGAGTTCAGGGGGAGTTCGAACACATTCTGGGACTATAGTACAGCGGGGAGCAGACGCCAAGATGTTTTCCGGAAGTTTCGAAAGATCGAATGTCGTTTCGATCTGAAGTCGGCCAGCGAAGAATTCGAACATCAGATATTCGAATGAATATCTACATGTCAAGATCTGATGGCGGCGTGGCTGACTTGGGAAAGAAGTCTTCGTATATTCTTCCCACCGATTTAAGAAAGATATACATCGAATATTTAGGAATATTTCCTAAATATTTGATGGGATTATCTGGAGCAGATTTGGAGATCGTCCTGGCATATAAATACAATGCTAGGGCATCCATAATATCCATCGCTTTCAATATCAAATACACACGAGTATACCCTACCGATTGGAGAAGAAGAAAGCGACGACCGGTTGTTTTTCCTCACTGGAAATTCATCGGTGCAAGAGCAGTCTTATCATCGTGCTACTCAGACTGCCTGGAAGCGATCCAACTGCTGCACACAACAAAGGCGAACACGTTTTTGAGAGAAAGCTACCGAGCTTCAAGAGAATGTCGAGCACGGTCGAACTGAAGGTTAGGACGAAGGGGATCGAGGTGAACTGCTGTGAACCTCGGTTGCAAATCTGAGAGACAGAGTGTTAGAGGCTAGGCAATTACAAGGTGTAAGCGTAAGTCCACGTGTAAGCTCTAAACTCATAATAAAGATTTGTGTCTCTTCTAGGGTGTGGGAAACCCCCCAGAGTAGGCGAGGTTGAACTGGGTTATCACTCTGTGTGTGCTCCTGTTATTTGTTCTATCTGCTGAACTGTTGTGAAAGGAGTTCAAGGTCTGTCTCAACTGTACCTTGAACACAAGCTTGAACAGGGTGTAGAATTTCAATTGGTATCAGAGCCGGCACTCGACACACTAAGTGGGATCCTGAACTGTTCAAGATGACTTTGAAGGATGGACAAAGCATCACCAGACCTCCGTTGCTTGAAGGATCAAACTATGCCACCTCGAAACCCATGATGAAATCCTTTCTCAAATCCCTAGACGAAAAAGCTTGGAAGTCAGTCCTAAAAGGTTGGACTGAACCTATGATGAACAATCTCACTAGAGAACCTGTTCCGAAACCAGAAGCCTTGTGGACTGAAGAGGATGACAAAGCATCCATGGGAAACTCAAAAGCGATGAATGCAATCTTTTCTGGAGTAGATGAAAACGTTATGAAGCTAATCATCAACTGTGAAGTGGCGAAGGAGGCTTGGGATATCCTCCAAACGGCATATGAAGGCACGGACAAAGTTCGCAACTCCCGAATGCAGATTGTCACAACCAAGTTTGAAGAGATGAAGATGAAAGAAAGTGAAACTATCTCTGAATATAACACTAGAGTTCTGGAACTGTCCAACGAGGCTGCTGCACTAGGGAAACCTATTGAGGAAGAAAGGATGGCCAGTAAAGTCATAAGGTCACTCCCTTCGATATTTGCCATGAAAGTCACTACCATTGAGGAAATTCTCCACATCTCCAAACTGAAACTGGACGAGCTGATGGGTTCTCTCAGAACTTACAAGATTAATCATAATTTCCAACCCGGAGATGTGAAGGGAATCGTCCTAAAAGCAGACATGTCAGAAGACAAACTGGAAGCTGGCTGCACCACTGAGCAACTGGCTATGATGGCTCAGAACTTTGGCAGAATGGTGCGGAAAATCAACAGACGTGGTCCAGAACAAGGTCAGCCTTCATCAACTAGTTCCCGAAACTGGAGAACCGGCAAGTCAAGGTCCAGTGAGATGAGGCAAGACTCCTCTGACAAAGGAAAGGAAGAGGTTCAGTGCTATGAATTCAAGGGTTTCGGTCACATCCAATCACAATGTGAAAATACTCTCATGAAGAAGAAGGCAATGGTCACTAGCTTCAGCGATAGTGAGTCAGACGAAGAAAAAGGAGGAGGTGAAACCACCAACTTTGTGGCGTTTGTCACAACTCTAGGAGAATGCAACAATACCAGTGAAGGAGTACCATCTCAGTTGGAACTCCCGACCGAAGACCTCTAAGACAGTGACAATGAAGAACTCACGCAGGAGTTTCTGGCTCAGACATATAAAGATTGGTATGAGAAGTGGTTGCTACTGATCAAGGTCAACAAAAAGCTGAATGACACAGTTGCAAGCATCACTATAGAAAAAGACAAGGTCTGGCAGGAGGTCGAGATACTGCTTACTCATAAGGTAGAGCTCGAAAGCACGGTAGACTCACTAAATACCCAACTGGCTGAGATGAAACAGAAAAGATTGTGTTTGCTTGCTCAGAAAATAGAGCTCCTGAGTACTGTCTCTTCGCTGAAAATTGACATGGAGAAGGACCGTGAAACTCATCCTATAGGCATGGCGGGTCTAAGGAAAATTATCACAGATCTGAAGCGCAAGGAGGTGTTCCAACTAAGGAGGGTAGAACAGCTGGAACTTCATCTAGAATCTGAAAGAATGGATCATTCAACCACCAAGAAGGAACTCAACCACCTCAAACAATCGGTAAGGATGCTAAACTCTGGCACTAAAGACTTAAATGATATTCTCAGGTCTCAAAGGATGGAGTCTGGACATCGAGGCTTGGGGTTTAAGGAAGAAGGCACCTCAAAAGGCACTACCTCTGTTAAAGCGAAACAAGTGATGGATCAGCTGCCTGAACAGAAAGTGAAACAGTCCAAAGGAAAGAACCTAGCTGATCACAAAAAGACCCGTGGAACACCCGTCCAAAGTCATGATCACACTCCCGTAATGCAAAGAATGGATTTACGCACTTGCTGGTACTGCCACCAGATGGGACACATCAAACTGAAGTGTCGCCTGTTTCTTGCTGAACGTCGGGCATACTAACAACAGAACAAACCTCGACAGAAACAGGTCTGGGTACCAAAGGAAAACCAGACGGTATGCATGGTGGCCTGTTGCTCCTCAAGTTACACAGTTCAAGATGGTTGGTACTTCGACAGCGGATGCTCCGCCCACATGATAGGTAACTCCAAATACCTTACTCATATTAGACCTGTTGAGAAGATGTGGTTTGTCACCTTCGGGGATGGTCGAAAGGGTCAGGTGATCGGCTGTGGGACATTAAAGGTTCCGGATCTCCCTGCACTCAAGGACACCCTCCTTGTTGAAGGTCTGACAATGAATCTTATTAGCTTCAGTCAATTGTGTAACTATGGACAATAGGTGTCATTCTCTCGCGACTCATGCCTCGTCTTAGACAAGAATGGTGGTATTGTGATGAAAGGAAGAAGGGGTGCAAATAACTGCTATACCATAGGGATGAGTCTGATGCGTCCGATGGGAGCCAAGGACTATGGCAAACAACGGTTTAAACTAGATTATATACACGCTAGACATCGATTTATGCGAGGGGGAGTGGACAAGACCCTGCACACAAGGTCTGATTGGAGTAACGCACAAATCTATGCTGACAAGTGTACTAGGAAACTGATGGACCAGAAGGTGTCACAGTTACATAAGGAGTTCGTACTATACCCACAGAAATATGCCAGGAATCAGATAAGAAAACGTGAATACATAGGGCAACAGAGGGCGATAACTCCGAAGCATATGACAATGGACGTACAGTTGACCAAGCCCTTCATCAATTCACACGACATTTCACAGTTTGGAACACCCAGATCCTCCTCGGGTCTATGGGTTGTCAAACACTAACTGTGCCCAACGGTGGTCAGTCAGAATCGATACCCCAGCTAAAACAGTTGGACTGACCACCTAAGAAAGAGAGCTGGAACAGAAGGCACACTACTTGAAGACAAACATTTTTTGAATATTCTCACAGATTTTTCATGCCGTTATTCGAATCGGGAGTTGACTGATTTGGGAAGTTGAAAAGGTCGAAGTATTTTTTGAAACACAAAATCAGTTTAGTTGTCTTCTCCCTCTCGTCCAAACCCTAGAACAGTAGCCTGAAAAATCTCTCAACCGCTCATCCACTCAACGACGATGGTGAACACCAGAAAATCATCAAAATCCGGTGTCAAATCCGCTGAGAAGAAGAAAGAGAGCATGCAGTCTTCAAAGACACTGGTGGCGAAACCCCGTATTCCGAAATCAAAAGTGCCGAAGGTGAAAAAGGTGTCGCCTTTACACTCCGATAACGAACCATTGGCCGAAGCAAAGAAGACTAGCGGAGGATCAACCGTATATATCCCTCAGTCGGACGCGGTGGATAAGTCTAAATCAATCGATGCTGGTTCAACACAAGTTCTTCCCCAATCTGAGGTATACCCTAAATCTCAGACTGTCCCTTCCGTTTCTGCAAATATTTCTGCTGTTGAAAATATTGTGGTGGAAGAAGTTGTGAATGTGGGGTCTGAGAAGGGTGGTGAAGCCAGTAGGGCTGCTGTTTGTGAAGATGGTGCTGGTTCCATGAAAGAAGGAGAGCCCAGCATCTCTGTGTCTAAAGGTGCTGGCGGATCAGGAGTATGGAGGGAGAAAATTCATGCTTCTGGGTATGTTCGTCAGGGAGGTTTTCGGAGAAAGAAGGGGACTCGCCGAGTTGTTTCTCCAAGACAGTGTCTGGCCAAGATCAGTTCAATCAGAGGGAGGCTCATAGAAATGTCTGATGAGGAGACAGAGAAGTTTCTTGAGACCTCGGGGAAGAGGAATTTGGTAATTAATGAAGCCTTTGATAATGAGTCTATTGAAAATCTTGGAGGAATCGTTGATGAACATCACGGTGAGCAAGTTGAGACTGTGACCGAGGAGGTTAATCCATCAGAAAAGGTTGATGGGTTGAATGATGCAACTACGGAAGGATCTGATCATGCTAAAGAAGATAAAGATCTGGAAAGTGTGCTCAAGGATATTGATGATTTTGTTGAAAATCTGCAAAAGGAGGTTTCTGTACCTGTAGTGCCAAGATCAGATCAGCCTTCAGAAGTCCAGGCTGTTGGAGTTGAAGAGTTTGCACCTGCCCTCATGTCTGATGTCGTGAAAGAGGCAAGTGTGCCTTCAGAGGAACCAGGTGTTCAGACAGAAGCTGGGTCAGGTGGAGTTCCAGTGGCAGTTGCTGTTGAGGAGACAGTGGTCGACCCAGTTGTTGTTCAAGATGGTCTTCGTAGTGATCATATGCAGGAAGATGGTTCATCCATTCGTGAGGATGCTACTAAGCCAGATTCAAAGGAGGGTACTCTTTCGGATGATGACCAAGACCTTGTTCCTCTTGTCAATCTCAAAAAGGCAAAGAAGGACAAGGAAAAGAAGAAGAAGGTGGCTTTTGAAAGATCTGCTAAGGGGTCAGCCCAAGATGATGCAAAGGTGGACAACATGGCAGGGGGAGCTTATTCATCTAAGAAAAGAAAACGTGAAGCTCCGTTCCCTGTTTCAGAAGATGTTGGGAGATGCGAAGTCCCATCTCCTGATTCTGATACTGCTCCAGTTGGCTTGGTTAAGAAAGGAATTTGGTTTGCTAGTCGAGATGCGGCGAGAAAGTGGTCATGCGTACAGAAAAGAAACATCATACCAGAAAGAATCCTAGAGGAGCCCCACTACAAAGGGAAGGAAGTCATTGATGTGCTGAAGGAAACGGACCTGTTCTGGACCCTAAACAGAAGCAAACCCTTCAATGAACAACTGGTTCGTGAGGCCCTGGCAAACCTTCCCCCTCGATTTGGAGTTATCGGAGAAGCAGAATGTGGGGTCTTCCTCGTTAGAGGAAGGAAGATCAAGATTGATCCTGAGCTTATAAATGTTTATTTCTCCATGGATGACCCGATTGTTGATGAAGAGGAGTCAAATTTTGAGAAGATTGTGAGCACCATCACTGCGGGCTCGGTCTGGTGGCGGCCTGATTCTGTAGTGCATACAGCTGAGCTCTCAACGTTCTATTTAATGCTATTCTTCATTGCGGTGTTCAACTGGAGACCCTCAACTCACCGTTCAACGGTCAACTGGGACATGGCCCAACTGATTTATCAGATCGGGAACAAGCTGAAGTTTAACCTGGATAGAGTTATGTTTAAACAGATCGCTGACCATGCTACTTCAAAGTGAACTCTTCACCAAATAGGCTTCCCTTCCCTGATCTATGAGTTGATCATCCATCAAGCTCCAAATTTGACGTCCTCGACTGACCATCTCTCCAAGGCACCCAGTAAGTTCATTGTTGATCACAAGCTGTATAAAGGCCGTCACGTGAACGATCTGAAGAGGCCAAATCAGAAAGGAAAAGATGTCCCAGAGTCATCGTGTCGAGGGGGAGCTAGGATGAGCCGTGACGAGAAGAGTAAGCTGCTCAAGGACCTGAATGTCATCATTGCAGCGGACAAGGAACAACGCAGGCGCATCAACAAGCTTGCTCGTGCCCTCAGCTACCCAAGTGAAGATGAATCTGATGATGCAGATACTGAGGATGACACTGATGATGAGTCGTCAGCATGAAGGTCCTTCATTCCAAACTCTCTGAACTCTGTTTCGTTTGAACCTTTCATATTCTATGTGCTTGTTCTGGCACTGTTTTGATTGGCTGTTCGAAGTTAGATTGGACCCCTTACCAGTTTATGGCAAAAAGGGGGAGTATTTTGAGAGGAGACAGTTTTCTCTCTCAAGGTTGTCTAATGTCTAGATAGTTAGATAGATCTCGTTATCTAGTAGATTTGGTTTTGCCAATATGCCAAGGGGGAGATTGATGTTCCCTTGAGTGGCATGTATTTGGCAAAACATAGTTAGACAGTTCGAGCAGGAGTTTAGGGGGAGTTCGAACACATTCTGGGACTACAGTACAGCGTGGAGCAGACGCCAAGATGTTTTTCGATAGGTTCGAAAGATCGAATGTCGTTTCGATCTGAAGTCGGCCAGTGAAGAATTCAAACATCAGATATTCGAATGAATATCAACATGTCAAGATCTGATGGCGGCGTGGCTGACTTGGGAAAGAAGTCTTCGTATATTCTTCCCACCGATTTGAGAAAGATATACATCAAATATTTAGGAATATTTCCTAAATATTTGATGGGATTATCTGGAGCAGATTTGGAGATCGTCCTAGCATATAAATACAATGCTAGGGCATCCATAATATCCATCGCTTTCAATATCAAATATACACGAGTATACCCTACCGATTGGAGAAGAAGAAAGCGACGGCCGGTTGTTTTTCCTCACTAGAAATTCATCGATGCAAGAGCAGTCTTATCATCGTGCTACTCAGACTGCCTGGAAGCGATCTAATTGCTGCACACAACAAAGGCGAACACGCTTTCAAGAGAAAGCTACCGAGCTTCAAGAGAAGGTCGAGCACGGTCAAACTGAAGGTTCGGACGAAGGGGATCGAGGTGAACTGCTGTGAACCTTGGTTGCAAATCTGAGAGACGGAGTGTTAGAGGCTAGGCAATTACAAGGTGTAAGCGTAAGTCCACGTGTAAGCTCTAAACTCGTAGTAAAGATTTGTGTCCCTTCTAGGGTGTGGGAAACCCCCCAGAGTAGGCGAGGCCGAACTGGGTTATCATTCTGTATGTGCTCCTGTTATTTGTTCTGTCTGCTTAACTGTTATGAAAGGAGTTCAAGGTCTGTCTCAACTGTACCTTGAACACAAGCTTGAACAAGGTGTAGAATTTCAGAATCACTATCCTTAGAAGAGGTCATATCAGCCTTGAAGTCTAAGTAGAAGGAAGGAAATTCATCCAATGCAGCTGCTGAAGGTTTAAGTGTACAAAGGAAGTTTGAAAAGAAGAATTTCCAGAAAAAGGGAAAAGGTGGATTCAAGCCAAAACAACAACCAGGTTTTCAACAGCAATCTGGGGCTAAGAAGCTAAAGTGTTTCCTGTGTCATAAAGAGGGACACTTTAGGAGAGATTGCCTTGAGAAAAAGAAATAAGGTTTTCAGAAAAATAATGAAAAGGCTGAGGCTGCAGTTGTGGAGGAAGAGGGCTACGAGAGCGGAGATGTCCTGGTTGCAACAGATGATGCTGGAGTAAAAGGGTGGATTCTGGATAGTGGCTGCTCTTACCATATGACTCCCAACAAGGCCTGGATCCAAGAATTCAAGGAGAAGGATTGAGGAGTGGTATTGCTGGGGAACAACAAAGCTTGCAGAATGCAAGGAGTTGGTTCAGTAATGATCAAGACTGCTGATGGGCAGGAGACTGTCCTCTAGAGTGTCAAGTATGTCCCTGATCTCAAAAGAAACTTAATTTTTTTAGGTACTTTAGATAAATCAGGATATGTGTTTAAAGCAGAAAAAGGCATAATGAAAATATCCATGGGATCCTTACTTGTAATGAAAGGTAAGAGATCAAATGGTGTTTATGTTTTACTGGGTAGCACGGTTACTGGATCAGTTAATAATGTAGCTGATGAATCTGATGATAAAGTAAACCTATGGCATTTGAGATTGGGACATGTTAGTGAACTTTGGCTTAAGAAACTGCATGAAAATGGTTATTTGGGCGATGAATGTCTGGGTAAGCTAAAGTTTTGTGAAAATTACATTCTTGGTAAGTCTAACAAGGTTAGCTTTAGTAAAGGCATACATAGAACAAATGATAAACTTGAATACATTCACTCAGACCTATGGGGTCCTAGAGTTCATTCACATGGTGGTAGGAGATACTTTGTGACTTTTATTGATGATTATGCTAGAGGGTGTGGGTATATGTTTTAAAGTTGAAAAGTGATGTGCTAACTGTGTTTAAAGAATGGAAAGCTTTAGTTGAAAATCAGACAGGTAAGAAGATCAAAAGGATGAGAACAGATAATGGGCTAGAGTGTTTATCAATTGAGTTCTTGAATCTTCTCAAAGAATCTGGGATTTCCAAGCACTACACTATAGCAGGTACCCCTCAGCAAAATGGACTTGCTGAGAGGTACAATAGGACTATATTGGAGAGGGTGAGGTGTATGCTGATACAAGCTAGATTACCTAAAGTATTCTGGGCAAAGGCAGTGTCTACAGCTTGCTAACTAATAAATACATGCCCCTCCTCAGCAACCAGCTTCAAGACTCCAATGCAGATGTGGAGTGATCATGTTGAAGACTATGGAAAGCTCAGAGTTTTTGGATGCAGTGCATATGCTCACATAAGGCAGGACAAGTTGGAACTAAGGGCCCTTAAGTGTATGTTTTTGGGGTACCCAGATGGGGTCAACGGTTACAAGCTATGGTGCCTGGAAAACATTGGAAAAAGGTCAATTATCAGCAGAGATGTAGTCTTCAATGAGTCAGTTTTACGTTACAAAGATTCAGTTAAAAATGGTAAGGATATGGAGCAGGATAAGCCAGTTGGAAATCAGAAGTTGGAAATTGAGGTAGAGCCTCAAGGAAAGGCTGCTGCTAATGTTCCTGACCAAGTACCTGAAGAGACCAGAATGAGTTATAGTAGTGATGAGTCACAGGATGATCAGGTTGGCCAACAAGAAGATCTGACAAGTTATATGTTAACAAGGGATAGAGCTAAAAGGACTATAAAGCCAAATGTCAAAATTGGAATGAACAACATGGTGGCATTTGCCTTTAATGTTGCTGCAGAAATATCAGAAGAGGAGCCTACCTCATAACATGAAATGATGAAATCATCTGATAAAGCTCAGTGGATTCAGGCAATGAAGGAAGAAATTGACTCTCTTATGAAGAATGAGACATGGGAATTGGTTGATAGACCTAAGGGACAGAAACTGGTAGGTTGTAAATGGATTTAAAAGAAGAAGGAGGGTATACACAGTGTGGAAAAGCCTAGACTGAAAGCAAGACTTGTGGCAAAAGGATTCACTCAACGAGAAGGTATAGTTTTTACTGAAATCTTCAGTCCAGTTGTGAAACATAGGTCTATCAGAGTTGTTTTGTCCATGGTAGCTGAGTTTGATCTTGAGTTGGAACAGTTGGATGTAAAGACTGCATTCTTACATGGGAAATTGGATGAGGAAATTTATATGAGGCAGCCTAATGGTTTTACAGTTGGGAATAAGAAAGAAAAGGTCTGTTTGCTCAAGAAGTCTTTATATGGTCTTAAACAGTCTCTAAGATTGTGGTATAGAAGGTTTGATGAATTTATGATCAGTTAGGGATATCTGAGGCCTGCTTATGATTGTTGCATTTATGTGAACAAAGCAGAAAAGGCAAAAGATAGAGTATATCTACTCTTATATGTAGATGACATGCTGATAGCCAGTAAAAATAAGGGGAAGATTATGCAGTTGAAAAACCAACTTAATTCATCCTTTGAAATGAAAGATTTGGGAGCTCTCAGAAGATTCTTGGTATGCAGATAATTAGAGACAGGGCCAATAAGACTATCTAGAGAAAATGCTAACCAAGTTTGAGATGAGCAATGCAAAATCTGTATTAACACCAATGGCTCAACATTTCAAATTGCATAGACAGCAGAGTCCTTAGACTGATGAAGAAAAGAGACAGATGGAAGATGTTCCTTATTCTAGTGGTGTTGGTTCACTCTTGTATGCCATGGTCTGCACCAGGTCTGACTTGGCTCATGCTGTTAGTCTGGTAAGTAGGTTCATGGCTTCTCCAGGCAAAGAACACTGGCAGGCAGTCAAGTGGATCTTTAGATACTTAAGAGGTAGTTCTGGGAAGGGTATTGTCTATGGTGGAGCAAAGGATGGATCAGAAATGATTACTGGTTATTGTGATTCAGATTATGCTGCCAGCATTGACACAAGAAAGTCCCAGTCTGGTATGTCTTTATAGTTTTTGGTACTGCAATAAGCTGGAAGGCAACTCTTCAATCAGTGGTTGCCTTGTCTACAACAGAGGCAGAATATATAGCCATAACTAAGGGTGTCAAAGAAGCCTTGTGGCTGAGAGGGTTGCTGAGAGGGTTGCTAAGTGAGCTTGGGTTGGTCCAAAATACAGTCCAGGTCTTCTATGACAACCAAGGTGCCATCCACTTGTCTAAACACCAAGTGTTTCACGAGAGATCAAAACATATCGATATCCGGATGCATTTTGTGAGGAGCATTGTTGAATCAGGAGATGTAAGGATTGAGAAGATCTCCACAGATGACAATCCAGCGGATATGCCTGAGCTTAGTTCATATGGCTGATGGTTAAGCTGCAGGAAGCCAATATGAGAGGGTAATGGATAAGTTAAGGTAAATATAAGATCAAGGTGGAGATTGTAAAAGTTGATTTGAATTTACTTTGACAAGTTTTCTTTTGTTAAGCCAATGCTGGGTTATGTATTTTTGGAGTTTCAGTATGAAAGGGTTGGTTTTACTGGGTTTGTTTGCAGGGTATGGAGGCTGAGTCTTTACAGAGAAAAATAGGTTAGCTTGGTTTTCCAGCTACGACGTCATTTTGGACAAAAGGCAAATGTTAGGCTTCGCGTGAAGGAAAACACTGGCGTTTGGTTTGGGGCGTGAAACGGAGCGTAAGGAAAACGCTGTCGTCTTGAAGCGTTTGGAGGCCTGTATATAACGTGGTCGTTGTGTCCGTCTTCTTGAGTCCGTTTTCTGGTAATTTTGAATCTAGGGTTCTTGAGCTCTGCCATTTGGGATTCTTCGTTTCACGCAAAATCGGTTTTCTCTTTCTGTTGTAATTCATTCGTGAGGTTGTTGCAAACATCTTTGTACGTTCAATTGCCTAGTTGGCTTAATAAACTCTCATATTGGTGATGGAGTAGGGACACCAGGTCCTGAACAAGGGTAAATTCATTGTGTCATTTTCTTTTTTGGTTTCTTCGATCCATTGTTGTTTCGATTACTTCCGCTAGCATCTCTACAGAGGACTAGTCAAAATCGTCAAGAAGTTAATGAATCAGATGAACTAAAACCTTTAACAAATTCAAACTCATGAAGTTTCTTTCAAAGCATTGTTCAAATTTATTATTAGGTTAACTCTGAAATTGTTCTTTACATGTATTTAAATGAGTTTCTTAATACGAGCTCTATTTAGAAGAGAGGAGAAAAAAAAAATGTTATCTATCAATCAAACGTTTCCACACGACCAATTTGATCATGTATCAGTTACTCAAATGGATAAAGTTGCTTTGAATAGGGGTTGTCGTCGGGAAGGAAACAAGTGCTGGTGAATTTTTGGGGCTAGAGATGTTATGGAAGCTGACTTACCACCTCAGATGGATCTGCCTAATAAATTAACAGAGTCTGTTTTGATGCTCCTATGAACGGCATGGTTTTGGCAAAACGCGTTTAGAGAGTTCAAGCAGGAGTTTAAGAGGAGTTCAACCAAATCTTGGAACAGAAGTACAGCGTGAAACAGACGCAAGGATGTTTCCTAAACCGGAAGTTTCTAAAGATCAAAGATCTGTTCGGTTGAAGTCGGCCAGTGAAGAAAAAGAGGATCAGATATTTGATTTAATATGTTCACATCCGTTAGAAGGCGGTTTAGAAGTTTCGGCTGACTTGGGAAGGAAGATATCATTGAAGATTGGAGGAAATATATCTAGCAAATATTTAGGAATATCTCCTAAATATTTGACAGATTTCCTAGGGCTGATTCGGATCCGCCAATGCATATAAATAGAAGGCTAGGGCGTCAACATCAGGATCGCTTTCTGAGAGAATAACACACGAGAGCATTCGTGAGATTGGAGAAGAAGAGCGACGACCGGCTGAGCTTTTCCCCACTGGAAAATCACCGGTGCTAAAACAGTCTGTTCAGTGTGTTGATCAGACTGTTCGTGTTGAACTAACCGCTGCACACACAGAATACCATTGCTGGCTTTCAGGAGAAAGCAACCGAGCTTCGGGAGAAGATCGAGTACGTTCGGAAGGGAGTTTCGGACGAAGGGGATCGAGGGGGAGCCGAGATCACAAATCTGAGTACAGTAGTGATAGAGGCTAGGCGTTTACATCTGGGAGATTGTAAGAGTAAGTCCACGTATAGCTCTATACTATTCAATAAAGATTTGCATCCCTTTAGGCGTGGGAAGCCCCCCCAGAGTAGGCTGTTGCCGAACTGGGAATTACATTGTGTCTCGTCTAATCATACTGTCTTAGTTCTATCCCAGTTGTGTTCTAAGTTCCGTTCGAACACTACCTCGAAGAGTTGCTTGAACAGATGACAGTATTTCAATTAGTATCAGAGCAGACACTCGACATACTGAGTGTGATCCTAGATCTGTTCAAGATGAGTATGAAGGAAGGACAAAGCACAACCCGACCCTCGTTACTTGAGGGACCAAAATATGGGTGCTGGAAGTCCAAGATGAAAGCTTTCTTGAAATCTCCCGATGAAAAGGCTTGGAAGGCTATATTCGTTGGATGGACACGACCCATGATGGACAATCTTTTAGGCGAAGCCGTTCCAAAACCAGAAACTCTGTGGACTGATGCAGATGAAAAGGCGGCTGTTGGAAATTCAAAGGCAATGAATGCAATCTTCTTTGGAGTGGATGAGAACGTGTTCAAACTGATTGCTAATTGTGAAGTCGCTAAGGAAGCATGGGATATCCTCAAAATATCTTATGAAGGTACAGACAAGGTTCGGAACTCTCGAATGCAGATAGTAACAACAAAGTTCGAGGATATGAAGATGAAGGACAATGAAACCATTCCTGAATTCAATGCAAGAGTTCTAGACCTGTCCAACAAGGCCGCAGCACTGGGAAAACCGATTGATGGAGAAAGAATGGCTAGTAAAGTTTTGAGATCTCTCCCTGACGGATGCACAGTCGTCGTGTGCAAAAGTCAAGAATAAATTTATAAGTTCGCTACTCGCGACTTCACTACTAGGTAGCAAGTGGTAAGTAGGGGTCGAACCCAAGGGAATTAGAGGGATAGTTGTTCTTTGTACAGAAAGGGAGCGTGATTTTAGGTTGATTGAGGTTTTAGTGATGAAAAGTAAGTGTCTTTTTGGTTGGTTTTGGTTTTGTAGTGCAGAAAGGTAAATGATAGAAAAGTAAAATACTGAAAGTAATTAATTAAAGGAGAAGACTTACAGAGAGTGGTTGCGTGAAGGACAAGTTTTGCAGAGAGTAAGCGGTTGATATTGCAGTTGATATTGAGACTGAAAAGTAAAATGCAGGTGATGTTTTAATTTAAGGAAAGATTCGGTTTCAGGGGCCTTGTATCATAATCCGTTTATCATTGACCGCCAATGACCATACTAAGTGTTCAAAAGTGTATCAAGGCTATTCCTAGCACAAGACTTGCCACACCGTCTAGTCTTTTGCAAGACGTAGTACTCTTGTTCTAATATGTGCATCCATTTGACCATCATTCCTGATAAATCAAATGGTTTTTGGAAGAGGTTGAACTCCACAGATAAGCTGTGCTCTTCCGAGCCTCCACTTATCCACGGAGGTCACGAATTCATGGTAGAGCTTTGCTCTTCCGAGCATCCACTCTACCAATGAAGTTCTGACCTAATATATGGCACTTAGAACAAGTTGAACACAAAGAGGCATTAAGAAAAGGGTCTAAAACATTTTATGATACAAGTACACCCCTTCAACCGAATGAAGGGTTTAGCTACAAATATCCATAGAGGTGGATACCATAGCTAAGTACTCGAGGGTTTTCGAAAGACAGTAAGTAAAGGAGAATACTCAAGAACCAACAGGAGTAAACTCAAGAACTACTAGAATACTCAAGAACCAACAGGAGTATTATAGATTTAAAACAAGTGTTTACAAGAGTAGTGCCCAAAATCTAGAGAGAAGCTAGAGCTTTGTGATGGATGATGTTTTGAAATGAGGATGATATTACAAAGGGAAGGAGATGTCTTATTTATAGGCTAAGGGAGAAGAGGAGATCACAACACTTGGCACACGATGGGAGGAAGAGCTCAAAAGCCATCGGGTGATGTCATCATCTCATCTAGCCGCCTCCCATGTGGCATGCAAGGAGAGGAGGAGAGGAGGATGGGAGGAGGAAGCCGCCGGCTAGGTGGCATGAGGGGAGAGGATGTGAGTTTTGTGATCTCATTCCAAAAAGCCATCGGTCCTTTCAGCTCCAGACTGACTCTGGTTGCCCTTCGGTTGGACTTGTTTTGAGTGATTCCACGTCAGGTTCTTGAAAGTCGGAATTTGGTCGTGACCTGGAATGACTCGTAATTCATATTCAGCTTTAAAACTCTTCCTTAGCCTGTATTCTCTCTAGACTCCAAAATACCCTGTAGATAAATATCGGAACTAACAAGCCAAGTTAAATAGACAAATAGTCTAATTTGGTGGGTTTAACTGTGTTTATGATTCATACAATTATGGTCCATCAGATCACCCCACACTTTTAGTTGTTCGTCCCGAACAATGCTTTTTAAAGGGCGGCACACACAATCCAAGTAAACTCTTAAAATATGAAAGTGAGACTGTGGGACTAGATTTATCCTAATTCATGCTTAACTTACTTATAACCAAACTAAACCGTGTAAATACTTAGAAGAAACTTGATACTTGTACCTTCGTGCCGAGATGCAAATTAATTCGGATGTTTCGGGAGATAGCCCTTTTCAGGCTCCTGGACTGCATTCTCGGGATCGACTCACACTATATGGTTTCCTTGTAGCTTTTTCTAGCACGTGATTCGGTTCGGGTTTCACTGAGTTGAGCACTTTGATTTCTTTTTGGCGAGGGACAGTTTTTGTAGTGAATCGGCCTTTGGCCTTTGATGTTGAATTGGAGTTTCTTCACTTTTGTTCGGTTAAAACCTTCACAATTTTGGCCTTTAGCCTTTGATTAGCTTCTTTGAGCTTTTGCTTCTTTGTGAGTTGCTAGTCCATTTTCTCAGCCTTTTTGGGAGGTCCAATCGTCGCCCGCAAGCATATGGAAATACCTCCCCGCTCTTTCTCATCCTCGCTGTTTCGCGCGGGTCAAAATGAGGGTCGCTCATTTGTTTTCCCGGCTACTAGGACTAGAGATAGGACGGTTTGATTCCCGTCCCGCCTCTTGCATAAACGCTGCACGGCGGAGATGACTTCAATCTTTACTGAAACCCGAAGTGTAGCCTCCACTGACTTTGAAAACCATATAGTTAGATTCGATCCCTCGATTGCTTGCCAAGCCTCTCTAGAGCAGTTTATATCAACTCCACATCCCCTGTTTATCTCAGCACAAAGGGACAAATGAGAAGTTACATTCTAAGTTTTTAAACAGTTGAATTTTCACAAGGTAAATGCATGAATTTAGATCTATCTTTTTCACATTCTCAAGTTCATATTTTCAAAAAGATAATATTAAGGGAAAAGGAAAAAGAAAAACATGTTATGTACACAGGCGGTTCTCACCCCACACTTTTGAACGAAGGCGTGCCTTTCAGCACGACGTAGTTCAAAAGTCATGCAAATATATACAAGAGAAGGAAATGACATTAAAGAAAAGAGAAGAACTGAACTCCCTTTTACTGTGTCGTGTCGTGGAACGACATGCCTCGGAGCTGAATAATCGAGGGAGTTCGGCTGGGGGCTTAAACTCTCAACGCAGGCCCGGTAATTTCTCAGAAGCTGCCTGGCTGATCTGATCTTGCTCCAAAAACCGATTCCTACATGTTAGACATTCCTTCTATACAAAAAGTGGGTGAGAGCGACTTACGGAAAAAACTAAATGACAGAAAAGAAAAGTACTAAAAGTAAGATAGGTGTCGGGTTACCTCCCGACCAGTGCCTTTGTTTAACGTCGTTAGCTCGATGATATCTCACTCCTGGATCATAAGTAGGGATCCCATGGGTGCTTGAGGTCGAACTTCTTCTCGGTAGCTCTTTTGATTTGCCCAAAGAACACATATGGCAGCGGGCTCAGTTCTGCTCTCCCTTGATCCGGAGGCTTCTTTTTCACATATCCCCGAGAAGGCGAGGACTCCTTGACCATAGCTGCTGGTTGACGGGAGCGTCGGTTGCACTGTCGTTAGGGTGCAATGCGTCTCGTACAAATAAATTTATAATGTCCACTACTCGCGACTTAACTACTGGGTAGTAAGGGTAAGTAGGGGTCGAACCCAAGGGAATTAGGGGGATAGATTGTTCGTTACGGCTTACACGGTGCGTGATTTTAGGTCGAGTGTGGACTTACTGCTAATTACTAAACTACTGTTTTTGGGTTTTTTGGGTTTTTTGTGCGGAAAGTAAATACAAAAAATAAATACTGAAATTAAATACAGAAAATAAAGGAGTTGAGGGTTAGAAGACTTACAGTGGGTGATGCGTGATTGTTGATTCCTCCGGTATGTGAGTGGTTGGTGGTTGTGTTTGATTGAGCAGTTATACTAGGAAATTAAATACAGGGGGTGTTTGCAATTGAAAGAGCGTATTCGGTTTCAGGTATTCTTGTATTATCACATGTTTATTAGTTTAGTAAATCTTCTAAGTATTCAAACGATGAATCGAGGCTAGCGATAGCTCAAGACTTGCAACATCGGCTAAATCACACTTGTTCTATTTAGACTAGCGCCAGTACCAGTTAGGTACGCTAGTCTATGTGCATCCACCTGCTCTCCTGTTACGGTTTCCCATAATGGTTTTTTAAATATAGTCGACCTCTTTCAGATAGCTTTGTCTGTTACGACCTCCCCTATCCGGGTGTGATCACGAATATCTTAAGGAAGAGCTTACGAAGTTGGACCCCTAATGGTCACATTCCCAAAATCGTTCACTCTACCTTAGAGACATTCTGACTTTTATATGGCACATAGAACAAGTATTGAATACTAAGAAAATAAACTAAGCTAATTAAACATTAAATAATACAAGATTATACCTTCCGCCGAATGAGGAGTTTAGCCTCGCCTGTCCATGGAGGAGGGCGCCTAGCCAAATATCGTAACTTTATTGATCCAAACCAACTTACAAAATATTACAAAATGTAGAGAGATAAGTGATTGTGTATGGAATGGTTTTTGGATGATAAAATGAGGAGGGGTGAGCCTCCTTTTATAGGAGAAATGGGAGGAAATGGAGGGCTAGGATTCATTTGATCCAAGGGTGGAGAATGAGGCATGGATGAGCCAAGGAGGCGCCGCCACTTGGCGGCGGAGGAGTGGTGGAGGAGCAGCCGCCGGTGGGTGGTTGTGGTGGAGGAGCAAATGGTGGTGGAAGCCACCTCCCAAGCAAGTCATCAAGTCATCCAAGGAGGAGAGAGGAGGAACATGTGGTGGAGGAGCCACCACATGGCGGCGGCTCATTGGGCGGAGGAGAGCCGGTCATCCATGGAGGAGGAGGGAGGAGCCGCCGGTGGTGGGTGGTGGTTTTGGGGTGGTTTTCCTCTTTGGCCACCTCTTCTCCAAGTCACAAGTCATCTTGCCCATATGTGAGTTTTGTACAGTTTTGCACTGTCTTTTCACAAAACTGTCAGTGTAATTTGGCACTGGGTTGACTTGATTCCATCTCTGCACAATTTGTGAAGAGTGATTCATCGTCAGGATCCTTGATATTTCTTCAGTCGGCATATGATCTTGACCTTGAATCGACTCCTTATATCTTTTCTGTGCTAAAAGCCTCTCCTTAACGTGTTTTCACTTTAATCTCTAAAATGCCCTGTGGAAATATATCGGGACTAACAAGTGGATGTTAGACAGACAAACAGTCTAACTTGGGGGGTTTATCTGTGTTTTTGATTCGTATAATTGTGGTCCATCAAATCACCCCCCACTTTTAGTTGTTCGTCCCGAACAATGCTTTATATGGGCGTCACTATGTAAGTTGGTTTGAAGTATGAAATTAAGTTTGCGGTACTCGATTTCTCCTAATTCATGCATTACTACTTATAGCCAATTTAAACTGTAAAAATAATTAGAAGTAACTTGATACGTGTACCTTCGTGCCGAGATGCGAATTATTCCGGATGTTTCGGGAGATAGCCCTTTTTAGGCTCTTGGACTACACCCTCGGGACCGTCTCGCACTATATGGTTTTCTTGTAGCTTTCTCTAGCACGTGATTCGATTCGGGTTTCAGTGAGTTGAGCCTTTTTGATTTTCTTTTTTCTACTTTGGCGAGGGACTAGCTTTTTTTGTAGTGATTCTGCCTCTGTCTTTTTGAGTGCTTCACTTTTGCTCGGTTAAAACCTACACAATTTTTTGGGCCTTAGGCCTCTTTTGATTTTCTTCTTTGAGTTTTTTGCTCCTTTGTGACTTGCTAGTCCATTTTGTCAGCCTTCTTGGGAGGTCTAATCATCGCCCGCAAGCCTATGGAAATACCTCCCCTCTCCTCTCGTCTTCGTCGTTTCGCGCGGGTCAAGATGAGGGTCGCTCATTTATTTTCTCGGCTATTTTGACTAGAGAGAGGACGGTCTGATTCCCGTCCTCGCCTTTGCATAGATGCTTCCTGGCGGAGTTTGACTCAATTGTTCACTGAAAATCCGAAGTGCAGCCTCCACTAACTTCGAAAACCATATAGTTTGATTTGATCCTTTAAGTGCTTGCCAAGCCTCTCTAGGGCAATTTCTATCAACTCCACATCCCTAGGTTATCTCAACACAAAGGGACAAATGAAAAGTTACATTCTAAGTTTTTAAACAGTTTGCCTTTTCATAAGGTTGATGCATGAATCATGATCTATCTTTTTCACATTCTTAAGTTCATACTTTCAAAAAGATACTTTTTAAAAAAAAAAAAGAAAAAACATGCATTGGTTCTCACCCCCCACTTTTGAACGAAGGCAAGCCTTAGTTCAAAAGTCATGCAAATATATATAGGAGAAGGAAATGAATTTAGGAAAAAAGAAGAGCAGAACTCCCTTTAAGGTGTCGAGTGAACGACATGGCATGAGGCTGGATAATCGAGGGAGTTCGGCTGGGGCCTTAAACTCTCAGCGCAGGCCCGATAAATTCACGGAAGCTGCCTGGCTGATCTGATCCTTGCTCCGAAACTTAATTCCTACATGTAAGACATTTCTTCTGGACAAAAAGATGGGTGAGAGCGCTTATTGAAAATTAAAATGACAGAAAGTAAGATAGTGTCGGGTTACCTCCCGACTAGTGCACTTGTTTAACGTCGTTGGCTCGACAGTACCTTGTTCTGGATCATTGGTTGGGATCCCATGGGTGGCTTAGGTCGAATTTCTTGATTCCACCGACCTTGATTCTTGCGGTGAGTCTTCCTGATTTTTGAGCAGATGACTGGTTGGGGTTCCGTTCCCCTTGTACTGGTGGTGCCTCCTTCCAACGTCTCAGGGAAGGTGAGGGACCTTTTACTACTAACTTCTTGAACCGGGTTTTCTGGTGTTCAGGGCTGGCTTGTCCGGTTATGGCGTAACAATGCTCTATTGGAGAATTATTCTGCATAGGCCCTTTTCCCATCCTCTTTTCAGCCTCTTCTTTGATCACATGGTTTTCAGCGATTTGCCTATTGATCGAGGGGAAAAGTCGGGAAGCTTGCATCTTAAGGCTCGATTCTGCCTCGTCGTGTTTGTTTGTGATGCTAGCTGGGTATGGTTCTGGCAGCATGTTAGCGGTATTCCGGACTTTTTCTATTGCTGACACCTCATTGTTACTCCCGATACTTTCTATGTCTGACTCTTCAGATGGTTCAGGAGTTACTTCTGACGGCTCGGTAGTTTCTTCGTGATCAGCCTCAGGGTCAGCTTCTTCTGTTTGCATTTCTTTGTCAGTTTGGGATGTTCGTTCTGTGACTGCAGCCAGGCCAATTATAAGGTTCCACATGCTCGCAATGGTGAAGTTCTCGGCTGATCTTCTCATTGCTTCGTTTACTCTTCCCAGCTCTTCGGATCTCATCCCACGAAGTAATTTTTGGAGAAGAACTTTCTTTGAGAATCCATGGTGCGGGCAGCTTGAGACGATGGCATCGTAGTTCATGTAGTATTCGTCCAAGGTCTCATCCCGGGATTGTTGAAGGTTCAGGATTTTCTCGCGGGTTTCTTGGCGTAAGGATGATGGGGAGAATTCTCTTAGGAATGGTGCGCAGATGTCCACGAAACGTGCTGCACTACTAGCGGGTGATGTGTAGTACCAAATTGTTGCGAAATCCGTTAGAGAGAATTTAAAGCATTTAAGCTTAAATTCCTCTAACGTTTCATTCTCAGGTTTTATGTGGCAGCAAACGTAGTGAAAGCTTCGACAGTGTAGTACTGGATCTTCTGCATCCGTTCCTTTGAACAGTGGAAGGTGCCGTGTTGTCCATGCATACGAGGGTGGTTGAGTCATGAGGTCATGTGAGGTGAAGAACAACTATCCGATGGCTAATTCCCCGGCAACGGCGCCAATTTGACGGGAGCGTCGGTTGCACTGTCGTTAGGGTGCAATGCGTCTCGTACAAATAAATTTATAATGTCCACTACTCGCGACTTAACTACTGGGTAGTAAGGGTAAGTAGGGGTCGAACCCAAGGGAATTAGGGGGATAGATTGTTCGTTACGGCTTACACGGTGCGTGGATTTTAGGTCGAGTGTGGACTTACTGCTAATTACTAAACTACTGTTTTTGGGTTTTTTGGGTTTTTTGTGCGGAAAGTAAATACAGAAAATAAATACTGAAATTAAATACAGAAAATAAAGGAGTTGAGGGTTAGAAGACTTACAGTGGGTGATGCGTGATTGTTGATTCCTCCGGTATGTGAGTGGTTGGTGGTTGTGTTTGATTGAGCAGTTATACTAGGAAATTAAATACAGGGGGTGTTTGCAATTGAAAGAGCATATTCGGTTTCAGGTATTCTTGTATTATCACATGTTTATTAGTTTAGTAAATCTTCTAAGTATTCAAACGATGAATCGAGGCTAGCGATAGCTCAAGACTTGCAACATCGGCTAAATCACACTTGTTCTATTTAGACTAGCGCCAGTACCAGTTAGGTACGCTAGTCTATGTGCATCCACCTGCTCTCCTGTTACGGTTTCCCATAATGGTTTTTTAAATATAGTCGACCTCTTTCAGATAGCTTTGTCTGTTACGACCTCCCCTATCCGGGTGTGATCACGAATATCTTAAGGAAGAGCTTACGAAGTTGGACCCCTAATGGTCACATTCCCAAAATCGTTCACTCTACCTTAGAGACATTCTGACTTTTATATGGCACATAGAACAAGTATTGAATACTAAGAAAATAAACTAAGCTAATTAAACATTAAATAATACAAGATTATACCTTCCGCCGAATGAGGAGTTTAGCCTCGCCTGTCCATGGAGGAGGGCGCCTAGCCAAATATCGTAACTTTATTGATCCAAACCAACTTACAAAATATTACAAAATGTAGAGAGATAAGTGATTGTGTATGGAATGGTTTTTGGATGATAAAATGAGGAGGGGTGAGCCTCCTTTTATAGGAGAAATGGGAGGAAATGGAGGGCTAGGATTCATTTGATCCAAGGGTGGAGAATGAGGCATGGATGAGCCAAGGAGGCGCCGCCACTTGGCGGCGGAGGAGTGGTGGAGGAGCAGCCGCCGGTGGGTGGTTGTGGTGGAGGAGCAAATGGTGGTGGAAGCCACCTCCCAAGCAAGTCATCAAGTCATCCAAGGAGGAGAGAGGAGGAACATGTGGTGGAGGAGCCACCACATGGCGGCGGCTCATTGGGCGGAGGAGAGCCGGTCATCCATGGAGGAGGAGGGAGGAGCCGCCGGTGGTGGGTGGTGGTTTTGGGGTGGTTTTCCTCTTTGGCCACCTCTTCTCCAAGTCACAAGTCATCTTGCCCATATGTGAGTTTTGTACAGTTTTGCACTGTCTTTTCACAAAATTGTCAGTGTAATTTGGCACTGGGTTGACTTGATTCCATCTCTGCACAATTTGTGATGAGTGATTCATCGTCAGGATCCTTGATATTTCTTCAGTCGGCATATGATCTTGACCTTGAATCGACTCCTTATATCTTTTCTGTGCTAAAAGCCTCTCCTTAACGTGTTTTCACTTTAATCTCTAAAATGCCCTGTGGAAATATATCGGGACTAACAAGTGGATGTTAGACAGACAAACAGTCTAACTTGGGGGGTTTATCTGTGTTTTTGATTCGTATAATTGTGGTCCATCACTGGTCCATCAAGTCGAGCTCTCTTGCTTCTCCTTCCGGGTTTCCATTCCTTTGGCCCATGTCTTGGCCGTTTCTTCATGTTAGAATGGGTGGCTGATGGACCATAATTATACGAATCATAAACACAGTTAAACCCACCAAATTAGACTATTTGTCTATTTAACTTTTGTTTGTTAGTTCCGATATTTATCTACAGGGTATTTTGGAGTCTAGAGAGAATACACGCTAAGGAGAGGATCTTACGCTGAAAATATATTACGAGTCATTCCAAGGTCACGATCAGATGCTGACTGAAGAAATCTCAAGATCCTGACATTGAATCACTCAAAACAAATCCAACCGAGGAGCAACCAAAGTCAGTCCGGAGCAGAAATACACTGATAGTTTTGTGAAAACTTCACAAAACTCAGAAAAACCTCCACCTTTGCCCTTATGACCGACGGCTTCTTGTGAATAGGATGAGTCATGGGTGGCAAAATCCACCTTGCTTCCTCCATGAATGACCTCCAACCGGCGGCTTTTGCAAGCCATGGATGGCTTGCCATGTGGTGGCTCCTCCTCCACACATCTCCTCCTCCCATGTCTATAAATAGAGCCCTCCCCTCTCATTTGTAAACATCCACAATCCCATTCACAAAACAGTTATCTCTCTACATTTTGGTACTTTTGTAAGCTTTGGTTTTAAATCTATAATACTCTTGTTGGTTCTTGAGTATTGTAGTTAGTTCTTGAGTACTCTTGTCGGTTCTTGTAGTACTCAAGCTTTACTTTTCTCTATTCTTGAGTACTCTTGTCGGTTCTTGAAGTACTCACCCCTTTCCCTTACTTAGTGTCTTTCAAAAACTGTAAGTACTTAGCTATGGTATCCACCTCTATGGATATTCGTAGCTAAACTCTTCATTCGGTTGAAGGGGTGTACTTGTATCATAAAATGTTTTAGGCCATACTTTTAGTGCCTCTTCTTTGTATTCAAAACTTGTTCTATGTGCCATATATTAGGTTAGAACTTCCAAGGTTGAGTGGATGCTTGGAATGGCAAAGCTCTTCCGTGGGGTTCGTAAACATACTCGGATAAGTGGATGCTTGGAATGGCAAAGCTTATCTGAGGAGTTTGACCTCTCTAAAACACCATTTGGTTGGTCGGGAATGACTGGTCAAATGGATGCAAACAGGCTAATATACCTTGGAATGGGGTATTAGTCTAAGTAGAACAAGTGCTCTACGACCTTGGAATGGGCTAGACAGTGTGTGCAAATCGAGTGCTTGGAATGGCCTTGATACACGTTTGAATACTTAGAAGGATCACTAAAGGTCAATGATAAACAAACTGTGATACAAGGCCCCCGAAACCGAATGCTTTCCTTAAATTTAAACACCACCTGCATTTACTTTCTTAGTATAAACTGCTCTATCAACTGCTGACGTTCCGGAAGGCTTGCCAATCACGCATCACCCACTGTAAGTCTTCTACTTTTATTTTCAGTACTTTACTTTTCTGTCATTTACATTTCTGCACTAAAAACCAAAACCAACCAACCAATCACTTACTTTTCCGCACTAAAACCTCAATCAACCTAAAACACGCTCCCTCGCTGTACAATTCCCTCAAAGAATAGCTTATCCCCCTAATTCCCTTGGGTTCGACCCCTACTTACCACTTGCTACCCAGTAGTAAGGTCATGAGTAGCGGAATATAAATTTGCTTTTGCACAGAGAACACCGCACCTTAACGACAGTGCGGTGGGCTCCGTCAAAACTGGCGTCGTTGCCGGGGAATTAGCCGTCGGATAAGTTGTTCTTTCCCTCCCCTTCTCATGACGCTACCCACTACATATGCATGGACAACAAGACATCTTCCTCTGTTCGGAGGTACGGATGGAGAAGACCCAGTACAACACTGCCGAAACTTGAACCACGTTTGGCAACACATAAAACCTGAAAATGAAATGTTAGAGGAATTTAAGCTTAAATGCTTCAAATTTTCTTTAACTGATTTTGCAACGATCTGGTATTACACATCAACCGCTAGTAGTGCAGTACATTTTGTGGACCTTTGCGTTCCATTTCTGAGGGAATTCCCCCCATCCTTACGACAACAAACCCGTGAGAAGATCATGTGCCTTCAACAATCCCGTGATGAGACTTTGTACGAATACTACACGAACTATGACACCATCGTCTCAAGCTGCCCGCACCATGGATTCACGAAGAAAGTTCTTCTTCAAAAATTTCTTCGTGGGATGAGGGCCGATGAGCTGACAAGGATTAACGAAGCAATGAGAAGATCAGCCAGGAACTTATCCATGGCAGACATGTGGAACCTCATAAATGACCTGGCCGCAGCCACAAAACGAATACCTCAAGCTGACAGAGGAATGCAGATAGAAGAGGCTAGTCCAGAGACAGATGAAGAAGATACTCCCGAGCCATCTGAAGAATCAGACATGGAAAGCATCGGGCGCAACGAGGAAAAACCTTCATGGAAACTGAATGCCGTGTCAGCAATGGAAGAAGTCCAGAATACCACCAGCATGCTGCCCGAGTCATACCCAACTATCATTACCAGAGCAGCGGAGACCATCTACAACCAAATCCTCACAGATGGACGTGACGAGGCAGAACCAAGCCTTAAGATGCAAGCTTCCCAACTTTTCCCCTTGATCAATAGGCAAATCACAGAAAACTATGTGATCAATGAAGAGTCTAGAAGGAGGATGGGAAAAGGGCCTGAGCAGAACGACTCCTCGATGGAGCATGTTTTTGCCATAACTGGACAAGGCAGCCCTAAACACCAGATAACCCAGTTCAAGAGACTAGTTGTGAAGGGTCCCTCGCCTTCTCAAAGACGTTGGAAGGAGAAACCACCGGAACCATGGGAACTGGACCCAAGCAC
This sequence comes from Rhodiola kirilowii, assembly GCA_033675215.1. Taxonomy (NCBI): domain Eukaryota; kingdom Viridiplantae; phylum Streptophyta; class Magnoliopsida; order Saxifragales; family Crassulaceae; genus Rhodiola; species Rhodiola kirilowii. The sequence goes on along the minus strand of CM066193.1, from coordinate 14,392,540 downwards.
ATCATCTCCCAAGAAATCAGGGAAAGGCAAGGCAAAAATCAACACAGGAACGGTGGCGAAATACGACCTAAGCCACCCATGGGATCCAAACCAGTAATCCAGGAATGAGGTACTGTCGAGCCAACGACGTTAAACAAAGGCACTGGTCGGGAGGTAACCTGACAGATTGCTTGTCGTCAGAGCAAAATGTGCAAATAAATTTATATTCCGCTACTTGTGACCTTACTACTGGGTAGCAAGTGGTAAGTAGGGGTCGAACCCAAGGGAATTAGGGGGATAAGCTATTCTTTGAGGGGATTGTACAGCGAAGGAGCGTGTTTTTAGGTTGATTGAGGTTTTAATGCTAACAACTAAGTGATTGGTTGGTTGGTTTTGGTTTTTGGTGTGGAAAAGTAAATGACATAAAAGTAAATACTGAAATAAACAGGAAGACTTACATCGGTTGTTGCGTGATCGGCAAGTCTTGCGGAACGTCAGCAGTTGATAGTGCAGTTTATACTAAGAAAGTAAAGTGCAGGTGGTGTTTTAAGTCAAGAAAAGATTCGGTTTCAGGGGCCTTGTATCATAGTTGTTTATCATTGACCGCTAATGATTATACTACGTGTTCAAAGATGAATCGAGGCTATTTCTAGCACAAGACTTGCAACATCGTTTAAAACACTTGTTCTATTTTAGACTAATTCCTCCTTTCGAAGTATCTTAGCCTTATGTGCATCCATTTGATCTTCACTTACGATCAACCAAATGGTTTTTGAAATAGGTCGAACTCCTCAGATAAGCTTTGCCCGTTAAAGCATCCACTTACCCGAGTATGTTCACGAACCCCACGGAAGAGCTTTGCCCGTTAAAGCTTCCACTCAACCTTGGAAGCTCTAACCTGTTATATGGCACATAGAATAAGTTTTGAACACATAGAGGCACTAAGTGCAGGGTCTAAAACATTTTATGACACAAGTACACTCCTTTAACCGAATAAAGAGTTTAGCTACGAATATCCATGGAAGAGGACATCATAACTAAGTACTTGAAAAGGTTTTTGAAAGACAGTAAAGTAAAGTTTTCAAAAGTAAAGACAGTAAGGGAAAGGGGTGAGTACTTCAAGAACCGACAAGAGTACTCAAGAATAATAAAGTAAAGCTTGAGTACTCAATAACCGACAAGAGTACTCAAGAATGATACAATATTCAAGAACCAACAAGAATATTATAGATTTCAAACCAAGCTTACAAAGTACCAAAACCTTTAGAGAGATAAGTGTTTGTGAATGTGGATGATACAAATGAGAGGAGAATGGCTTGTATTTATAGCCAAAAGGGGAGGAGATGGGTGGTGAGGATGAAACCACATGGTTTTATCCAAGGGTGAGTTCCATGGAGGTAGAAGCCACCGGTTGGAGGTCATGGGAGGAGGGGAGCTTCCTCCTTTGGTCACCTCCTCCAAAAGCCACCGGTCACATGGGGTAAAAGGATGAGTTTTGTGAGGTTTTGTGACGTTTTCACAAAACTATCGGTATATTTCAGCTCCGGACCGACTTCGGATGCTCTTCGGTTTGATTTGTTTTGAGTGATTGATGGACCATAATTATACGAATCAAAAACACAGTAAAACCCACCAAATTAGACTGTTTGTCTATCTAACTTCTACTTGTTAGTCTCGATATATTTCTACAGGGTATTTTGGCGCTTAGAGAGAAAACACGCTAAGGAGAGGATTTTAAGCTGAAAAGATATTACGAGTCATTCCAAGGTCAAGATCAGACGCTGAACGAAGAAATCTCAAGATCCTGACATTGAATTACTCAAATTCAAATTCAACCGTGGAACAATCAAAGTCAGACCGGAGCAAAATTTGATTGATAGTTTTGTGAAAAGACTGCACAAAACTATCAAAACTCATCCATGAACCAAGTGACCGGCGGCTTTGGTGAAGAAGATGACTCATGGGTGGCCAAAACCACCCCTTCCTCCTCCATGACCGGCGGCCCAAGGCAAAGGGTGGCAAAGCCACCAAAAGTCCCCTCCATTTGGACTTGAAACCGGCGGCTTTTGAGCCACCACAAGGTGGTGCCATGTGGAGTTCTCCTCCACCACATCTTCATCTCCTCCTCCTCCACCCTTGGATGCAACACCACATGCCACCATCTCCACCCTCCATTCTCCTCCCCTTAGCCTATAAAAAGAGAGCTCCTCCTCCTCATTTGTAACATCCCAAAAAATCATATTTCACTTCTCTCTCTAAGTTTGTTACTTTGTAAGTTTGGTTTATGAAATAATATTCTTGTTGGTTCTTGAGTATTATAACGGTTTGAAATTTTAATACTCCTGTCGGTTCTTGAGTATTATAATACTGTAGAGAATACTCCTGTTGGTTCTTGAGTATTCAGTAGGAATTAGGAATACTCCTGTTGGTTCTTGAGTATTCCACCCCTTCTCCTCTTACTGTTTTCAAAAAACCCCCGAGTATTTAGCTATGGTATCCACCTCTATGGATATTCGTAGCTAAACTCTTTATTCGGTTTAAGGGGCGTACTTGTATTATAAAATGTTTTAATTCTTTTAGTTTCTTTTCTCTGTATTCTAAACTTGTTCTATGTGCCATATATTAGGTTAGAACTTCCAAGGTTGAGTGGATGCTTGGAATGGCAAAGCTCTTCCGTGGGGTTCGTAAACATACTCGGATAAGTGGATGCTTGGAATGGCAAAGCTTATCTGAGGAGTTTGACCTTTCTAAAACACCATTTGGTTGCTCGGGAATGAAAGACCAAATGGATGCACACAGGCTAATATACCTTGGAATGGGGTATTAGTCTAAGTAGAACAAGTGCTCTACGACTTTTGCAAAAGACTAGACGGTGTTGCAAGTTGAGTGCTTGGAATGGCCTCGATTCACTTTCGAACACTTTTGCAAAAGGCTAGACAGTGTTGCAAGTCGAGTGCTTGGAATGGCCCTGATTCACGTTTGAAAACTTAGAAGGGTTACTAAAATAATAAACAGGCTATGATACAAGGCCCCTGAAACCGAATGTTTTCCTTGAATTACAAAACCCCCTTGTATTTACTTTTACGAATTGCTCGATCATCTGCAATCACCAACCGCTCATCTACCGGAGGATTCGCAAATCACGCATCACCCACTGTAAGTCTTTTTTTTACTTTTCAGTATTTATTTTTTGTAATTTACTTTTCCGCACTCAAAACAAAAAAAACAACCAAAAAAAGTCACTTAGTCATAACTGCTAAAATCTCAATCAAACCTAAAAAACGCTCCCATCCTGTGCAAATCCCTTAAAGAACAACGTATCCCCCTAATTCCCTTGGGTTCGACCCCTACTTACCACTTACTACCCAGTAGTGTAGTTGCGAGTAGCGGAAATTATAAATTTATTTGCACAGAGAACATTGCACCTTAACGACAGTGCAGTGGGCTCAGTCAAAATTGGCGCCGTTGCCGGGGAATTAGCCGTTGGATTAGTTGTTTTCTTTCCCTCTCTCTTAAATTCTCAAACGCGCTCGAAACTACCATGTCTCGCGAAGGAAGCCACCATGATTATCAGGATGATGACGAGATAAACCTGTACGAGCGAAATGATGAGGTGCCACTTCCATTTGTGGATGATCCAGAACAACTCATCAGAAACAGAAGAGCTCGTGATAGGGAGGCAATCAGAAGAAATCAAGAACCACCCGAGGACCGAAATGCAGCTATGGTCAAAGGTCCCTCGCCTTCTCAGAGACGTTGGAAGGAGAAATCATCAGAACAACGGGAACTGGACCCAAGCACATCTGCTCACAAGAAATCAGGTAAAGGCAAGGCAAAAACCAACACAAGAACAGTGGCAAAATTCGACCTAAGCCACCCATGGGACCCCAACCAGTGATCCAGGAATAAGGTATTGTCGAGCCAACGACGTTAAACAAGTGCACTGGTCGGGAGGTAACCCGACACTATCTTACTTTCCGCACTTTAATTTTCTGTCTTTTATTTTCTGTATTTTACTTTTTCAATAAGTCGCTCTCACCCACTTGGTGCATAGAAGATTTGACTATTCAGGAATCGGACTTGGGTGCAACATTAAGCCAGTCAGGGCTACGCTAAGAGTTCAAGGCCCCAGCCGAACTCCCTCGATTATCCATCCTTGAGCCATGTCGTTCACTCGACACCTTAAAGGGAGTTTTGTTCTTCCCTTTTCCTTAATGTCATCTTCTTCTCATAATTGTCTGCTTGCATGGCTTTTGAACTAAGTCTTGCTGAAAGGCATGCCTTCGTTCAAAAGTGTGGGGTGAGAACCACCTGTGTACATAATATGTTTTTCTTTTTCTTTTTTAATACTATCTTTTTGAAAATATGAACTTAAGAATGTGAAAAAGATAGACCGAAATTCATGCATATATCTTGTGAAAATTCAACTGTCTAAAAACTTAGAACGTAACTTCTCATTTGTCCCTTTGTGCTGAGATAAACTAGGAATGTGGAGTTGATAGAAATGCCCTAGAGAGGCTTGGCAAGCAATCGAAGGATCGAATCAAACTATATGGTTTTCGAAGTCAGTGGAGGCTGCACTTCGGGTTTCAGTGAAGATTGAAGTCATCTCCGCCATGCAGTGTTTATGCAAAAAGAAAAAAGGCGAGGACGGGAATCAGACCGTCCTCCCTCTAGTCAAAGTAGCTGAGAAAATAGATGAGCGACCCTCATCTTGACCCGCGCGAAACGACAAGTATTAGAGGAGCGGGGAGGTATTTCCATAGGCTTGCGGGCGATGATTGGACCTCCCAAAAAGGCTTGAGAAAATGGACTAGCAAGTCACAAAGACGCAAAAAGCTCAAAGAAGCAAATCAAGAGGCCAAAGGCCCAAAATTGTGAAGGTTTTAACCGAACAAAAAAAGTGAAGTACTCAAAGAGTCAAATCAAAGGCCAAAGGCCGATTCACTACAAAATCAGTCCCTCGCCAAAAGAAAATCAAAGTACTCAAACCATTGAAACCCGAACCAAATCACGTGCTAGAGAAAGCTACAAGGAAACCATATAGTGCGAGATGGTCCCGAGGTTGCAGTACAGGAGCCTAAAAAGGGCTATCTCCCAAAACATCCAGAATAATTTGCATCTCAGCACGGAGGTACAAGTATCAAGTTTCTTCTATTTATTTACACAGTTCAATTTGGTAATAAGTAAGCAATGCATGAATTAGGATAAATCGAGTCCCACAGTCTAATTTTCATATTTCAACAAACTTACTTAGTGTGCCGCCCTTTAATAGCATTGTTCGGGACGAACAACTAAAAGTGTGGGGTGATCTGATGGACCATAATTATACGAATCAAAAACACAGTAAAACCCACCAAATTAGACTGTTTGTCTATCTAACTTCTACTTGTTAGTCCCGATATATTTCTACAGGGTATTTTGGCGCTTAGAGAGAAAACACGCTAAGGAGAGGATTTTACGCTGAAAAGATATTACGAGTCATTCCAAGGTCAAGATCAGACGCTGAACGAAGAAATCTAAAGATCCTGACATTGAATTACTCAAATTCAAATTCAACCGAGGAACAATCAAAGTCAGACCGGAGCAAAATTGGATTGATAGTTTTGTGAAAAGACTGCACAAAACTATCAAAACTCATCCATGAACCAAGTGACCGGCGGCTTTGGTGAAGAAGATGACTCATGGGTGGCCAAAACCACCCCTTCCTCCTCCATGACCGGTGGCCCAAGGCAAAGGGTGGCAAAGCCACCAAAAGTCCCCTCCATTTGGACTTGAAACCGGCGGCTTTTGAGCCACCACAAGGTGGTGCCATGTGGAGTTCTCCTCCACCACATCTTCATCTTCACCTCCTCCACCCTTGGATGCAACACCACATGCCACCATCTCCACCCTCCATTCTCCTCCCCTTAGCCTATAAAAGGAGAGCTCCTCCTCCTCATTTGTAACATCCCAAAAAATCATATTTCACTTCTCTCTCTAAGTTTGTTACTTTGTAAGTTTGGTTTATGAAATAATATTCTTGTTGGTTCTTGAGTATTATAACGGTTTGAAATTATAATACTCCTGTCGGTTCTTGAGTATTATAATACTGTAGAGAATACTCCTGTTGGTTCTTGAGTATTCAGTAGGAATTAGGAATACTCCTGTTGGTTCTTGAGTATTCCACCCCTTCTCCTCTTACTATTTTCAAAAACCTCCGGTATTTAGCTATGGTATCCACCTCTATGGATATTCGTAGCTAAACTCTTTATTCGGTTAAAGGGGCGTACTTGTATTATAAAATGTTTTAATTCTTTTAGTTTCTTTTCTCTGTATTCAAAACTTGTTCTATGTGCCATATATTAGGTTAGAACTTCCAAGGTTGAGTGGATGCTTGGAATGGCAAAGCTCTTCCGTGGGGTTTGTAAACATACTCGGATAAGTGGATGCTTGGAATGACAAAGCTTATCTGAGGAGTTTGACCTTTCTAAAACACCATTTGGTTGCTCGGGAATGAAAGACCAAATGGATGCACACAGGCTAATATACCTTGGAATGGGGTATTAGTCTAAGTAGAACAAGTGCTCTACGACTTTTGCAAAAGACTAGACGGTTTTGCAAGTTGAGTGCTTGGAATGGCCTCGATTCACTTTCGAACTTTTGCAAAAGGCTAGACAGTGTTGCAAGTCGAGTGCTTGGAATGGCCTTGATTCACGTTTGAAAACTTAGAAGGGTTACTAAAATAATAAACAGGCTATGATACAAGGCCCCTGAAACCGAATGTTTTCCTTGAATTACAAAACCCCCCTGTATTTACTTTTACGAATTGCTCGATCATCTGCAATCACCAACCGCTCATCTACCGGAGGATTCGCAAATCACGCATCACCCACTGTAAGTCTTTCTTTTTACTTTTAAGTATTTATTTTCTGTAATTTACTTTTCCGCACTCAAAACCAAAAAAACAATCAAAAAAAGTCACTTAGTCATAACCGCTAAAATCTCAATCAAACCTAAAAAACGCTCCCATCCTGTACAAATCCCTTAAAGAACAACGTATCCCCCTAATTCCCTTGGGTTCGACCCCTACTTACCACTTACTACCCAGTAGTGTAGTTGCGAGTAGCGGAAATTATAAATTTATTTGCACAGAGAACATGGCACCTTAACGACAGTGCAGTGGGCTCCGTCAGTGATTCCATGTCAAGATCTTGTGATTTCTTCAGTCGGCGTCTGATCTTGACCTCGGAATGACTCGTAACATCTTTTCTGCGTAAGAACTCCTCCTTAACGTGTATTCTCTCTAGTCTCTAAAATGCCCCGTAGATAAATATCGGAACTAAAAAGCAAAAGTTAAATAGACAAACAGTCTAATTTAGTGGGTTTAACTGTGTTTTTGATTCGTATAATTATGGTCCATCATAACCCGACACCTATCTTACTTTCAGTACTTTTATTTTCTGTCATTTAGTTTTTTCCAATAAGTCGCTCTCACCCACTTGGTGCATAGAATGAAATGACTATTCAGGAATCGGACTTGGGTGCAACATTAAGCCAGCCAGGCCTATGCCAAGAGTTCAAGGCCCCAGCCAAACTCCCTCGATTATCCATCCTCATGCCATGTCGTTCGCTCGACACTTTAAATGGAGTTCTGTTCTTCCCTTTTCCTTAATGTCATTTCCTTCTCATATAATATCTGCTTGCATGGCTTTTGAACTAAGTTGTGCTGAAAGGCACGCCTTCGTTCAAAAGTGTGGGGTGAGATCCACCTTTGTAAATAAATAACATGTTTTTCCTTTTCCTTTAATATTATCTTTTTGAAAATATGAACTTAAGAATGTGAAAAAGATAGATGATAATTCATGCATTAACCTTGTGAAAATTCAACTGTTTAAAAACTTAGAATGTAACTTCTCATTTGTCCCTTTGTACTGAGATAAACTAGGGATGTGGAGTTGACATAAACTGCCCTAGAGAGGCTTGGCAAGCACTCGAAGCATCGAATCTAACTATATGGTTTTCGAAGTCAGTGGAGGCTGCACTTCGGGTTTCAGTGAAGATTTAAGTCATCTCCGACATGCAGTGTTTATGCAAAAAGAAAAAAAGGCGAGGACGGGTATCAGACCGTCCTATCTCTAGTCAAAGTAGCCGAGAAAATAGATGAGCGACCCTCATCTTGACCCGCGCGAAACGGCAAGGATGAGAGGAGCGGGGAGGTATTTCCATATGCTCGCGGGCGATGATTGGACCTCCCAAAAAGGCTTGAGAAAATGGACTAGCAAGCCACAAAAAGGCAAAAGCTCGAAGAAGCAAATCAAGAGGCCAAAGGCCCGAAATTGTGAAGGTTTTAACCGAACAAAAAGTTAAGTACTCAAAAAGTCAAATCAAAGGCCAAAGGCCGATTCACTACAAAAGCGGTCCCTCGCCAAAAGAAAATCAAAGACCAAACCATTGAAACCCGAACCGAATCACGTGCTAGAGAAAGCTACAAGGAAACCATATAGTGCGAGACGGTCCCGAGGATGCAGTCCAGGAGCCTGAAAAGGGATATCTTCCGAAACATCCAAAATAATTTGCATCTCAGCACGAAGGTACAAGTATCAAGTTTCTTCTATTTATTTACACGGTTTAATTTGGTAATAAGTAGTAATGCATGAATTAGGATAAATCGAGTCCCACAGTCTAACTTTCATATTTTAAAAGCTTACTTAGTGTGCCGCCCTTTAATAGCATTGTTCGGGACGAACAACTAAAAGTGTGGGGGTGATCTGATGGACCATAATTATACGAATCATAAACACAGTTAAACCCACCAAATTAGACTGTTTGTCTATTTAACTTTTGCTTGTTAGTTCTGATATTTATCTACAGGGTATTTTGGAGTCTAGAGAGAATACACGCTAAGGAGAGGATCTTACGCTGAAAATATATTACGAGTCATTCCAAGGTCACGATCAGATGCTGACTGAAGAAATCTCAAGATCCTGACATTGAATCACTCAAAACAAATCCAACCGAGGAGCAACCAAAGTCAGTCCGGAGAAGAAATACACCGATAGTTTTGTGAAAACTTCACAAAACTCACAAAAACCTCCACCTTTGCCCTTATGACCGGCGGCTTCTTGTGAAGAGGATGAGTCATGGGTGGCAAAAGCCACCTTGCTTCCTCCATGGATGACTTCCAACCGGCGGCTTTTGCAAGCCATGGATGGCTTGCCATGTGGTGGCTCCTCCTCCACACATCTCCTCCTCCCATGGCTATAAATAGAGCCCTCCCGTCTCATTTGTAAACATCCACAATCCCATTCACAAAACACTTATGTCTCTACATTTTGGTACTTTTGTAAGCATTGGTTTTAAATCTATAATACTCTTGTTGGTTCTTGAGTATTGTAGTTAGTTCTTGAGTACTCTTGTCGGTTCTTGTAGTACTCAAGCTTTACTTTTCTCTATTCTTGAGTACTCTTGTCGGTTCTTGAAGTACTCACCCCTTTCCCTTACTTATTGTCTTTCAAAAACTGTAAGTACTTAGCTATGGTATCCACCTCTATGGACATTTGTATCTAAACTCTTCATTCGGTTGAAGGGGTGTACTTGTATCATAAAATGTTTTAGGCCATACATTTAGTGCCTCTTCTTTGTATTCAAAACTTGTTCTATGTGCCATATATTAGGTTAGAACTTCCAAGGTTGAGTGGATGCTTGGAATGGCAAAGCTCTTCCGCGGGGTTCGTAAACGTACTCGGATAAGTGGATGCTTGGAATGGCAAAGCTTATCTGAGGAGTTTGACCTCTCTAAAACACCATTTGGTTGGTCGGGAATGACTGGTCAAATGGATGCACACAGGCTAATATACCTTGGAATGGGGTATTAGTCTAAGTAGAACAAGTGCTCTACGACCTTGGAATAAGCTAGACAGTGTGTGCAAATCGAGTGCTTGGAATGGCCTTGATACACGTTTGAATACTTAGAAGGATCACTAAAGGTCAATGGCTAATATACCTTGGAATGGGGTATTAGTCTAACACGTTTGAATACCGAATGCTTTCCTTAAATTTAAACACCACCTGCATTTACTTTCTTAGTATAAACTGCTCTATCAATTGCTGACGTTCCGGAAGGCTTGCCAATCACGCATCACCCGCTGTAAGTCTTTTACTTTTATTTTCAGTACTTTACTTTTCTGTCATTTACTTTTCCGCACTAAAAACCAAAACCAACCAACCAATCACTTACTTTTCCGCACTAAAATCTCAATCAACCTAAAACACGCTCCCTCGCTGTACAATTCCCTCAAAGAATAGCTTATCCCCCTAATTCCCTTGGGTTCGACCCCTACTTACCACTTGCTACCCAGTAGTAAGGTCACGAGTAGCAGAATATAAATTTGCTTTTGCACAGAGAACACCGCACCTTAACAACAGTGCGGTGGGCTCCGTCAGTGGCACCTTTACAATTCTGGAAGTTTAGTATTGTGCTATTGAACACGAGCGACCTTGAGCTTGTTCCCATGCCAAGCCTTTTCTTTGTAGCAGAGATGATTGGCCATCCTAGAACGAGTGAGTTTTCAGCCGGCTTTTCTAGGCTCATGACGAGTGAGTGCTCCATCTTTGGCTCTTCTGGCTCATGTTTTGCCTCCAACTTGTCTAGCACCGCATCATTGACCACATCATCATCGGGCGCTGTGATTTGCATAGAAACCGAGGGGACAAGTTGGGGCATCTCGACCACAAGGTTCGGGCCTTCTTCGGTCAGCTCGGGCGCATCCTGGTCTGTCTCGGCCAGCCCAACACTGAGGTCTGGGACTTCCTCGGGTGCTCCGAGTGCAAGGATCGGGCCTGGCTTGATTTCTTCGGCCGCTTTGGCAGTGAGGTTTGGGACTTCTGTTGGCTCGGCAGTTAGGACCAAAATTGATTTGGGCAGTTTGGCAATGCGGTCCCAGATCAGTTGTGTAGCCGCCCAGAATTCCTCATTTTCAACCTCGTCTTGGTGTATCGGGGCACTCATTTACTGGATGCTAGCTGCCAATTCTTCCTCCTTGTTCTGGAGTGGCTCGGGAGTGAGATCCCACGTAGGCTCCTCTAGTGCCGCCTCCACGTCCATTACTGCCCTTGTACTGATGTCTCTTTCTGGGTTTGCTGCGGGAAGGCTTGCAATGGGCGTGATGCCGGGCTCGTTCTGCACTGAGTCCACTTCCATCGTTGGTGCTTCATCATCAGTTTGGTACATCGGCCCTTGTTTTGTGCTTTCTGCCAAATCGTCTATGAGGCGCCTGGTTTGAGAAATGGTTAACTTCATGATTGAGCCTCCCGCTGCATTGTTAAGTCTTTTCCACTCAAGGGGCATCATTCCCACAAGAAAACTTTGAATAAGATTGTAGGGTGTGAATCCATGGTGCGGGCAGCGCGTCACAATGGAGTCAAAGTACGCCAAGTACTCGTCCAAAGTTTCATCCCGGGATTGCTCAAGGTTGAGAATCTTCTCGCGGGTTTCAGGTCGGAGAGATGGCGGGCAAAACTCCTCTAGGAATTTGGTTTGTAGATCCCCATATTCGCCTTCATAAGTTGCACATGAGTAATACCAAGCTATTGCGGAGTTAGTTAAGGAAAATTTAAAGCATTTCAGTTTGAACTCCTCTAGCGTTTCATCTTTAGGCTTCATGTGGCTGCATATGGAGTGGAACGTTTGTGTATGCCTCACGGGATCTTCTCCAATGTTACTTCCAAATTTGGGGAGACGGCTAAGCATTTCGAACATAAGGTTGCTGCCTCCATCATTCCAAGGTTCTCTGCCGTGGTACGAGGACATGGCGAATTATGTACAACAGAAAAAAAAACAACTATCCATTTGCTAACTCCCCGGCAACGGCGCCAATTTTGACGGATGCACAGTCGTCGTGTGCAAAAGTCAAGAATAAATTTATAAGTCTGCTACTCGCGACTTCACTACTGGGTAGCAAGTGGTAAGTAGGGGTCGAACCCAAGGGAAATAGGGGGATAGTTGTTCTTTGTACAGAAAGGGAGCGTGATTTTAGGTTGATTGAGGTTTTAGTGCTGAAAAGTAAGTGTCTTTTTGGTTGGTTTTGGTTTTTTAGTGCAGAAAGGTAAATGACAGAAAAGTAAAATACTGAAAGTAATTAATTAAAGGAGAAGACTTACAGAGAGTGGTTGCGTGAAGGACAAGTTTTGCGGAGAGTAAGCGGTTGATATTGCAGTTGATATTGAGACTGAAAAGTAAAATGCAGGTGATGTTTTAATTTAAGGAAAGATTCGGTTTCAGGGGTCTTGTATCATAATCCGTTTATCATTGACCGCCAATGACCATACTAAGTGTTCAAAAGTGTATCAAGGCTATTCCTAGAACAAGACTTGCCACACCGTCAAGTCTTTTGCAAGATGTAGTACTCTTGTTCTAATATGTGCATCCATTTGGCCATCATTCCTGATAAATCAAATGGTTTTTGGAAGAGGTTGAACTCCACAGATAAGCTGTGCTCTTCCGAGCCTCCACTTATCCACGGAGGTCACGAATTCATGGTAGAGCTTTGCTCTTCCGAGCATCCACTCTACCAATGAAGTTCTGACCTAATATATGGCACTTAGAACAAGTTGAACACAAAGAGGCATTAAGAAAAAGGTCTAAAACATTTTATGATACAAGTACACCCCTTCAACCGAATGAAGGGTTTAGCTACAAATATCCATAGAGGTGGATACCATAGCTAAGTACTCGAGGGTTTTTGAAAGACAGTAAGTAAAGGATAATACTCAAGAACCAACAGGAGTAAACTCAAGAACTACTAGAATACTCAAGAACCAACAGGAGTATTATAGATTTAAAACAAGTGTTTACAAGAGTAGTGCCCAAAATCTAGAGAGAAGCTAGAGCTTTGTGATGGATGATGTTTTGAAATGAGGATGATATTACAAAGGAAAGGAGATGTCTTATTTATAGGCTAAGGGAGAAGAGGAGATCACAACACTTGGCACAAGATAGGAGGAAGAGCTCAAAAGCCATCGGGTGATGTCATCATCTCATCTAGCCGCCCCCATGTGGCATGCAAGGAGAGGAGGAGAGGAGGATGGGAGGAGGAAGCCGCCGGCTAGGTGGCATGAGGGGAGAGGATGTGAGTTTTGTGATCTCATTCCAAAAAGCCATCGGTCATTTTAGCTCCGGACTGACTCTGGTTGCCCTTCGGTTGGACTTGTTTTGAGTGATTCCACGTCATGTTCTTGAAAGTCGGAATTTGGTCGTGACCTGGAATGACTCGTAATTCATATTCAGCTTTAAAACTCTTCCTTAGCCTGTATTCTCTCTAGACTCCAAAATACCCTGTAGATAAATATCGAAACTAACAAGCCAAAGTTAAATAGACAAAGAGTCTAATTTGGTGGGTTTAACTGTGTTTATGATTCATACAATTATGGTCCATCACACCCTCCGAGGTTGCCATGAAAGTTACTGCTATTGAAGAGATGCATGATATCTCTAAACTGAAGCTGGACGATCTCATGGGTTCACTCACAACTTACGAGATGAATCAACAGCAAGATGTCCACCCCAGAGATGGGAAAGGAATTGCACTAAAAGCAGAAGTGTCTGAAGACATGTTTGAGTCCGGAGCTCCACTGAACAACTGGCTATGATGGCGCAGAACTTTGGCAGAATGGCATGAAAGATCAATAGACGTGGTCCTGAGCAAGGTCAGTCATCCTCCAGCAACTTTCCTAACTGGAAAAAGGGGAAGACCAAGATAAGTGAAAATAGGTAGGAGCTCTCTATTGAAAAAGGGAAAGACATACAGTGTCGAGAATGTAGAGGCTTCAGCCACATTCAAGCAGAGTGCGCCAACACCCTCAAGAAGAAAAAGGTGATGGTTGCTAATCTGAGCGACATCGAGTCTGACGATGACGAGGACTATGATGAAACTAATAACTTCGTTGCATTTGTTGCCACCATAAAAGATTGCGGTGAGACAAGCGGAAGTGGCAGCAAGTACTCCAGCACTATGTCTGAACAGCCAGCTGACGACCTGTCAGACAGTGATGATGAAGAGTGATGTACCATATTTATATGATTCGTTAAGATAGTTAAACCCACCAAGTTGGATGCTTTATCTGTACAACTTTTACTTGTTAGTTTCACTTTTGTTCTACAGGCTATTTCAAGGAGTAATGACGAAACGAGCTAAAATGGAGTTCTTAACACTGAAAGTGGATTACGAGTCAGAACTGGCCATACTCCGACAATACTCCGATCAAGCCACAACTAAGTCCCAATGACTTATTCCAACAAAGATCAAGAACACAAGTGAAATGCCAAGTCTAAATTCCTCATCTTTTGATGTCAACTAAGAAGCCACCAAAGAGGCAACCAAAGGGCAACCGAAGACCAACCGGAGTCACATGACAACCGATGGCTTTTTGGAGAAAGATCTCATTCCACTCACTTCTCCTCCCCTCCACCTAGCCGGCAGCTTTCCATGTGGAGAAGCCACATGGCCGGCGGCTTCTTGGCCATGCCACCTTGCCCGGCGGCTAATTGCTCATCCTCTCCCCTTGTGACATGTGTTGAGCTCTCATCCCTTCCCCATGCCTATAAATAGAGACCTTCACCTCCTTGTATCATCATCCTCATTCCATCCCAACATCCCATAGTTCTTGGTTAGTGAGAGAAGCTCTCTAGATTCTACAACACAATCCATGTAAACACACCACTTTGATATTAAAGCTCCAAGTTTGTTCTTGAGTACTCTTGTCGGTTCTTGAAGTACTCAAGCATTTCCTTTACTTTTCGTTGTTCTTGAGTTTACTCCTGTTGGTTCTTGAGTACTCAAGTTTTCTCTTGTACTTGTTTTCAAAAACCTTTACTTTTCCTATCTTTCAAAACCTTTACTTTATTCAGCACTTAGCTATGATATCCACCTCTATGGATATTCGTAGCTAAACCCTTCATTCGGTTGAAGGGGTGTGCTTGTATCATACAATGTTTTAGACCCTTCTCTTAAGTGCCTCTTTGTGTTCAAAACTTGTTCTATGTGCCATTTATTAGGTCAAAACACTATTGGTTGAGTGAATGCTCGAAAGAGCAAAGCTCTTCCATGGGTTCGTGAACCTTCGTAGTTAAGTGGAGGCTCGAAAGGGCAGAGCTTAACTGTGGACTTCAACCTCTTTAAAACACCATTTGGTTGATCGGAAATGATTGATCAAATGGATGCACATAAGCTAAGATACTTCGAAAGGAGGAATTAGCCCAAATAGAACAAGTGTTCTAAACGGTGTGGCAAGTCATGTGCTAGAAATAGCCTTGATACATCTTTGAACACTTAGTATGATCATTAGAGGTCGATGATAAACAGACTATGATACAAGGCCCCTAAAACGGAATCTTTCCTTTAATCAAAACACCACCTTGCAATTTACTTTCAGTACCTATATCAACTGCTTACTTTCTGTCTTATATCAACTGATTACTTTCCGCAAGTCTTGTCCTTCAAGCAATTACTTTCCGCAAGTCTTGTCCTTCAAGCAATTACTTTCCGCAAGTCTTGTCCTTCAAGCACTTACTTTCAGCAAGTCTTGTCCTTCAAGCACTTTACTTTTCAGTATTTACTTTGTCCAGTATTTACTTTCTTTACTTTCAGTCATTTACTTTTCAGTACTAAAATAACAACCAACCCACTTACTTTTCAGTACTAAAATCACAACCAACCCCCAACTGTCTTACTTTCCATTTTCGAAAGAACAACTATCCACTAATTTCGTTGGGTTCGACCCCTACTTACCGCTTTACTACCCAATAGTAGAGTACGAGTAGCGGACTTATAAATTTATTTTTGCACAGAGCCATCGCACATTAACGAAGGTGTGGTGCGCTCCGTCAAAGAGCTCACCTAGAAAGCTTTGGCCAAGACGTACACAGAGTTATATGAAAAATGGATGATGGTGATTGATCTGAACAGGAAGCTCACTGAAATGGTGTCCACTTTGACTGAAGAAAAGGACAAAATGTGACAGGAAGTCAAGATTCGGGTGACTCAGAAGGTAGAGCTCCAAGGTAAGGTCACATCTCTACAAACTCAACTGATTGAGATGAAATAAGAAAGGTCGTCGCTACTGGCACCGAAAACTGAACTTTTGGGCACCGTATCTTCACTAAAAGTTGAGATGGAGAAAAATCGAGACATGCACCCTACTGGCATGGTGGATCTGAGGAAAATAATAGTGGATCTAAAACACAAAGAAGTCTTCCTCTTGAACAACATTGAGTCTCTAGAACTCCCGATGGATTCAGAAAGACTGGAACACGCAACCACCATGAAGGAACTCAACCAGGTCAAGAGGTCCGTAAAAATGTTGAACTCTGGGTCGAAAAACCTCAACGACATACTCAAGTCCCAACGAATGGAGTCTGGACACCGAGGTCTTGGGTTCACGGAAGAAAGCAGCTCGAAAGGAACAACATTTGTTGAGGCCAAACCAGTGGTGGTACAGAAGTCTAAACAGAAGATGGCATTGAACCATGAGAGGACTCTCGGTAAATCCCGAAGAAGGATCCTAAATTCTCAAGTCAGACCTAAGCTAAAAGGGAGGAGAGACAGCCGTTCTTGTTGGTACTGCTATCAGGTGGGACACATCAAACCGAAGTGCCGACTAATTATCGCTGAGCGACAAGCTATTGGATCAGGAGCCAACCCTCGGATTCGTCAAGTATGGAGACCTAAAGTCAAAGAGGAAGTGTGCATTGTAGCTTTCAGCTCATCCAGTCTGATGTTCCCATGAATGGCATGCTGTTGGCAAAACGGCTTTAGACAGTTCAAGCAGGTGTTCAAGAAGAGTTCAATCGATGTCTTGAACTGCAGTACAGCGTACAGCAGACGCAGGAAGATTTCCGTATCCAGAAGATCGACGAGATTATTTGATTAGGATAAATTAACGAGTCATCATTAAAGATCAGATATTCAAATGAATATCTTCAGCTTGGATTCGAGAATATTGGATGGCTTGGCACGGAAGTAATCTCCAAAGATTGGATATGGAAAAGATTGAATATCTATCTAATATTTAGGAGTATCTCCGAAATATTTGACAAGAATATTTCGATCTGATTGGAGTCGGCCAGCGAGGAATTCAAAGATTCAGATATTCAAATGAATATCTACACATCAGATTAAAGGCGACGTGGCTGACTTGGGAAGGAAGTTTTCGAAGATACTTCCTAAAGATTGGATAAAGATACACATCAAATATTTAGGAATATTTCCTAGAATATTTGATGATGTGATCTACAACAGATTTGGACATTCTCCTTTACATATAAATACATGGCTAGGGCAACCAGATTTGTGTCGCTTCCTGAGAGAAAAGAAACAAACACGAGAGTTTGTGAGATTGGAGGAGGAGCGACCGCCGGTTGATTATTCCACACCGAATTATCAACGGGGAAGTAACAGTCTGTTTAGTGTGCTGTTCAGACTGTTTTGGAAGGACAACAAGCGCACACACACACGGTGATCAAGATACGTCTTTTAGAGAAGGCGACTGGACTTCCGAGAAGTCCAAGACTAGGCCGAGAGGGAAGTCTCGTCCTACCCATAGTGGATCGAGGGGAGTTGCGATGAACCGAGATTGCAAATCCGAGAGACGGAGTGTTAGAGGATAGGCTATTACAAACAAGGCGTTGTGTAAGTGTAAGTCCACGAATAGCTCTAAACTCGTAATAAGATTTGTGTCCCTTTTTCGGGTGTGGGAAACCCCCCAGAGTAGGCGAGGCTGAACTGGGTTATCATATCGTGTGTGCTCCTATTTTGTGCTGTTTACGTTCTGTCTGCTAAGGTGTTCCAGTCTCTGTTTGAACATAACTTGAAACTGTCCAACAAGTGTTCGAGACGCAGTTCGAACACCATCTGGAACTCGTCTTGACTAAGTCAAGTAGATTTCAATTGGTATCAAAGCAGACACTCGACATACAGAGTGTGATCCAGCGACTGTTCAAGATGAGTTTGAAGGAAGGACAGAGCACTAACCGACCACCGTTGCTTGAAGGGCCGAATTATGCCTATTAGAAATCCAAGATGAAAGCCTTTTTGAAATCCCTCGATGAAAGGGCTTGGAGAGCTGTAATGATAGGATGGACAGTACCCGTGATGGCAAACCCTGAAGGAGTTGTTATGCCAAAACCCGAAGCCCTGTGGTCTGAAGCAGATGATGTAGCGGCTGTTGGGAATTCAAAGGCCCTGAATGCAATATTCTATGGAGTGGACGAGGATGTGTTCAAACTGATTGTTGAATGTGAGGAGGCTAAGGAAGCATGGGATATTCTCAGATTAGCCTATGAGGGTCCAGACAGTGTATCTACCGATGAAGAAGGAGATCATGAGAATGTCAATCTCGTCGAACTTGTAGTCACTATTGAAGACTGCAGTGAGTCAAGTGAAAATCCATACTCTAGTGCACTGTCTGAACAGCCTGTTGACGACACATCAAGCAGTGATGTTGAAGAACTTACACAGGAGACTCTGGCTGAAACCTACAAAGACCTATATGAGAAATGGATGCTGGTGATCAACCTCAATAAGAAGCTTACCGATTCTGTAGCCAGTATGACTGCTGAAAAAGACAAGATGTGGCAGGGGGCTGAGATACTGGTTACACAGAAGGTGGAACTCCAAGGTAAGGTTGATTGGCTGAACACTCAACTGACTGAAATGAAACAGGAAAGATCATGCCTGCTTGCACAGAAAACGGAACTCCTGGGTACTATTTCTTCTCTGAAAGTTGATATGGAGAAAGACCATGACACTCATCCAGTATGCATGGCAGGACTAAGGAAAACGATTATAGATCTGAATCGCAAGGAGGTGTACCTCTTGAGGCAAGTAGAGTCGATGGAACTCCAAGTTGAATATGAAAGAATGGATCATTCAGCAACCATAAAGGAGCTCAACCAGCTCAAACAGTCGGTGAAGATGTTGAATTCTGGGTCTAAGAATTTAAACGAGATTCTCAGGTCTCAAAGGATGGAGTCCGGACATCGAGGACTGGGTTTCACAGAAGAAGGAAGCTCAAAAGGTACAACGTTTGTTAAAACAAAACCAGTGGTTGAACAGAACCCAGGACAGAAAGTGAATCATTTGCAAGGAAAAACCCCCGCTGGCCAAAGAAGGACTCGCAATGATCACATCAGCCCCTACTCGACACAAAAGAAAGATTCTCGCACATGCTGGTACTGCTACCAGATTGGACACATCAGACCTAGATGTCGCCTGTTTCTTGCTGAACGAAGAGCCATGGGACATAAGAAGAAACCCAGAATGCGACAGGTCAGGGTACCAAAGACAAGCAAGACCATGTGTATGGTTGCTTTTAGCCCATCCAGTCACATGAAGAAAGATCGTTAGTACTTCGACAGTGGATGCTCTGCCCATATGATAGGTAACTCTAAGTTTCTTACACATATTCAACCTGTTATGAAGAATCAGTTTGCCACTTTCGGAGATGGAGGAAAGGGCCAGGTGATCGGCTGTGGAACATTGAAGGTTCCGGATCTCCCTGTACTCAAGGACATTCTCTTAGTTGAAGGATTGAAGGTGAATCTTATCAGCATTAGTCAACTATGTGATGATGGACTTCATGTCAGCTTCACTCACGACTCCTGTCACCTGTGGGATAAGGAAGGAGACACACTGATGAGAGGCAGCAGGGCAGCCAACAATTGTTACCTCATAGGTTCTGCTGGAACAGTTGCTGCATCGGGCTGTTTATCAAGACAAGGGAATAAGATGGCACTGTCTGACAGACGCGTGGGTCATCTAACTCTCAAGACCTCAAAGAAGCTCTCCTCAACTGGACTCATCCGAGGAATAACCAATGTGACAGGTGATACATCGGTTCTATGTGGAGAATGCCAAATCATGGAAACTGTTGAAGATCCATCTGAAGTAATGAAGAGTCGAGCAAATGAGATCAAGTATCGAGAACTGATTGCATGTTCATCCAGTCCGAAGAATGTCAACAAAGCATTTATTGATGAGATTTGGGCGGTGGCCATTCACGTGGAACTGGGAGAGTTCACCAGATCTGAAGTATGGAAGTCATATCATCTTGTGCATAGTCACGAACTGAAGGAAACTATGTACGGACTCACACAAGCGCCCAGAGCATGGTGCGAGACGTTCCTCATCGACCATGGCTATGAGCGAGGGGGAGAAGAGAAGCATATGTTCTTCACGAGTACGCAGAAGCTGGTTGGCCAGTTCGTGAGACAGATGCAAAAGGAGCTCCAGCTGACCATGGTGGGAGAGATGAAACACCTTCCTGGAACACATGGTGACAAGGTGCTGGGAGAGCGGGAGAGCATCGCTGCAGGGAGCTGCTGCACTCAGTTCCTATGTATGAAGCAGAATCTGTCTGAACACGGAGTGGAATGGGTGAAGAAGTTTCTACCCAATAACCCAGTACAACACTCCATGAGCAGATATCACTTCATCAGAGAGCTAGTGGAGAAGAAGGTCATCACATCGAAACACATGACCACTGTTACTGCCGTACTCACCATGCCACTAGACGCCGCTCAGTTCGAAACACTTAGATCCTCTCTGGGTCTGCGTGCTATCGCCAACTAAGTGTTCCAGACGGAGGTTAGCCAAGAGCAGAGCCCCAGCAAATCGGATGGGCTGGCCTACCAAAGAAGAGGGCTGGAACAGATGGTACGTGGTTGGAACTGATTACTAAGTTCAAGTTATTTGCAGCTTTATGAGGCGTTGGAGCATTTCAAGGAGGAGAGAGGTGATTGGACAAATATCTCAAGAGATATACACCTAACCGTTTTTGGCAAGTGGAGGAGTCCAACTATTTGAGAAATCAAAAAGGCAGTTGAATCGAAGTCGGATGAGGATACAATATCAGCAAACCCTAAGATTGGAGAAGGGAAAAGAAGGGAGAAGAGGCGGCTTTGACAGAACTTAAAAAAGCTACTTCAAAGGCGTCAAAGGCTGATCCTAATCCAACTAAAGGGAGTGTGCAGACTGCGAAGGAAAATCAGGCGATGGCTGAACCACCCCTTAATGAGGTAATCCCTTGTTCTCACTCCTAAGGTACTGCACTCAATTCTGTTGATGAGGAAGTATGAGCGATTGGTAAAGATTCAGTGAGTTATAAGGGTGACAAAGTGGTTAATGAGAAGCCGAAGGGATTGAAACCTGCTGTAGATTCTGTGACAGATGCTGCACAAGAAGGTGAAGCCAGTAGGGCTAACATTGTGGTTTTGATAAGAAGAAGCTGTTGAATGCAAAGGTAGATGCCACTGGCTTCGTGCTGAAGAAGACAGAAATCCGCATAAAAGTCGTGCCTAGCAGGGATGGAACTCCCAGGAAATATGCTGCACGAATTAGTGTTGTGAGGGGGAGAAAAATTGCTATGTCAGACTCTGAGACTGAGCAAGTTGTTGTTGATCCTGTCATCTAGAAGAAGGTAAAGCTGTCAGATGTCCAAGAAGGAATCATAACTGAAGCAGAACATGGTGCTGAAAATCACACACAGAGAGCTGATCAGAATCCTGGATCATTAGCTGAAGACAGGAAAGTAGAAGGAAGGGATTGTTAGTCAAAAAGGAGTTGTGACTGATATGCCAAGGAACCTGAAACAGACAGTCGATCAAGTTGTGGAGTTGCTGAAGACTGTTCCAGAAGAGCTTGAGGATGAATGATGAGGACTCAGTTTCATTGGCTGATCTCAAGAAGTCTGAAAAGAAGAAACCGACGAAGAAAGTGATCATCCAAGCATGCTCGACTGAAGTAACTACCAAGAGGGATGATAAGCGAACAGATGCAGGGGGAGCAAGTGCATCCAAGAAAAGGAAGAGGAGTGCTCCAGGATCTGTTCCGCCTAGTGCACCAACTGGAGTGTCTAAGCATGGAATGTGGTTTGTCAATACAGACGTAGTAGCTAAGTGGAAGGGAGTGCAGAAAAGAAAGATCATCCCTGAAAGGCTGCTTAATGAGAAGACAGTTCCATCCCGGTAGCAGATCTGACAATATTCTACTCGATGTTGTTCTTCATCACCATAGTCGACTGGAAGCCTACATCTCATAGAACCACGGTCAGCAAGGAGATGTGACAGCTACTCTACCAGATTGGAAACAGGATGCGCACTGACATGGGAAGAATTTGACCAGATTGCAGAACACGCCATATCTACAAAGTCACTGCACCAGATAATCTTCCCATCGCATATCTATAAGCTGATCATCAACCAGCATCCAGATTTGAAGACTGACCAGGATAGACTATCAAGTGCTCCGTTGAAGTTGGTAGTTGATCACAAGCTGTTCAAGGGTCGACATAAGAATGATCTGAAGGACCCCGAGCTGAAGAGGAAGGATGCACCCGAGTCTTCCATAAGGAGAGCTGCTGGTCAGAAGTTATCCCGAGCTGAATGTGGACAGCTACTGAAGGAGGTAGAGATCATACTGGAGGTCGAACAGAAGCAAAGGAAAAGACTCAATCAATTGGTGCGCGCTCTCAAGTATCCAAATTATGATGAAGAAGACGGAGAGAGTTGATGTCCTGATTGAAGAAAAGGTAGAACTCCTTGATGTTATCTCGTCGTTAAAGATGCAGATGGAGAAGGACTACCATGCAGCAGTACTGGACGAGCTGAATCAGTTCAAGAAATCAGTGAAGATGATAATCTCTGTATCAAAAGACCTAGATACAATTTTGAAGTCCCAGAGAATGATTGGAGGATGTAGAGGCATTGGCTATACTGATTGGAGCAGTTCAGGAACCTATCAGTTACTGACCCATGGTCGAACAGCTGCTGAGACACCATGGTTTGACAGACTCACAGCATGTGTCACTGTCCCAGGCTATGTTTGAGGGGGAGTTGATAAGATTCTAGTTGCCGGAGAGACCAGGTTGCTCGATTGGACCCCTTGCCAGTTTGTGGCAAAAAGGGGGAGTCGTTTGAGGTAACTGTTCTGGTTCCTCAAGTTGTGTCTAAAGCCTATATTGGGTTTTGCCAAAAATGCCAAGGGGGAGATTGATGTTCCCATGAATGGCATGCTGTTGGCAAAACGGCTTTAGACAGTTCAAGCAGGTGTTCAAGAAGAGTTCAATCGCTGTCTTGAACTGCAGTACAGCGTACAGCAGACGCGGGAAGATTTCCGTATCCAGAAGATCGACGAGATTATTTGATTAGGATCAATTAACAAGTCATCATTAAAGATCAGATATTCAAATGAATATCTTTAGCTTGGATTCGAGAATATTGGATGGCTTGGCACGGAAGTAATCTCCAAAGATTGGATATGGAAAAGATTGAATATCTATCAAATATTTAGGAGTATCTCCGAAATATTTGACAAGAATATTTCGATCTGATTGGAGTCGGCCAGCGAGGAATTCGAAGATTCAGATATTCAAACGAATATCTACACATCAGATTAAAGGCGACGTGGCTGACTTGGGAAGGAAGTTTTCGAAGATACTTCCTAAAGATTGGATAAAGATACACATCAAATATTTAGGAATATTTCCTAGAATATTTGATGATGTGATCTACAACAGATTTGGACATTCTCCTTTACATATAAATACATGGCTAGGGCAACCAGATTTGTGTCGCTTCCTGAGAGAAAAGAAACAAACACGAGAGTTTGTGAGATTGGAGGAGGAGCGACCGCCGGTTAATTATTCCACACCGAATTATCAACGGGGAAGTAACAGTCTGTTTAGTGTGCTGTTCAGACTGTTTTGGAAGGACAACAAGCGCACACACACACGGTGATCAAGATACGTCTTTGAGAGAAGGCGACTGGACTTCCGAGAAGTCCAAGACTAGGCCGAGAGGGAAGTCTCGTCCTACCCATAGGGGATCGAGGGGAGCTGTGGTGAACCGAGATTGCAAATCCGAGAGACGGAGTGTTAGAGGATAGGCTATTACAAACAAGGCATTGTGTAAGTGTAAGTCCACGAATAGCTCTAAACTCGTAATAAGATTTGTGTCCCTTTTTTGGGTGTGGGAAACCCCCCAGAGTAGGCGAGGCCGAACTGGGTTATCATATCGTGTGTGCTCCTATTTTGTGCTGTTTACGTTCTGTCTGCTAAGGTGTTCCAGTCTCTGTTTGAACATAACTTGAAACTGTCCAACAAGTGTTCGAGACGCAGCTCGAACACCATCTGGAACTCGTCTTGACTAAGTCAAGTAGATTTCACTGTCACATGAAGAAAGACAAATGGTATTTTGACAGTGGTTGCTCAGCCCACATAACAGGTAACCCTAAGTATTTTACACATGTTAGACATGTTAAGAAACGTCAGTTTGTCACATTTGGTGATGGGGAAAGGGCCAGGTGATCGGCTGTGAGACATTAGAAGTTCCGGATCCACCTACGCTCGAGGATACCCTCTTGGTTAAAGGATTGAAGGTGAACCTGATTAGTATTAGTCAATTGTGTGATAGCGGATCCCATGTCCGATTTACTAATAATGCATGTCAAGTGTTGGATAAGGAAGGTGGTACCCTGATGGAAGGACGGAGGTCAGCTAACAACTGCTACCTCATAGGATCTGCTGGAACAGTAGCTGCATCAGCCTGCTTGACGAGTCAAGCCGATGAGATGGCATTGTGGCATAGGCGAGTAGGTCATCTGAATCTCAAGACCCTAAAGAAAATCTCTACAGCTGGTCTCATCCGAGGAATGCCCACTTTGAAAGGTGATTTAGATGTAATCTGTGGGGAGTTCCAGATAGGCAAACAGACGAAGGCTTCGCATCCCAACACCTCACAGATCAGCACTAGCAGACCTCTGGAACTGGTACATATGGATCTGATGGGTCCAATGCAAGTTGAGAGCTACGGTAGCAAGAAGTATGTCCTAGTGTGTGTGGATGACTTTACCAGATTTACCTGGACTAGATTTCTTCGAGACAAGACTGAAGCTGCCCAACAGTTCATTCAACTCGCTACCTTACTTCAGAGAGAGAGGGAGGACAAAGGAGAAAACATAGTGGCAATTAGGAGTGATCGCGACACAGAATTTAAGAACAACACTATGAGTACATACTATGCAGAACATGGCATAGCACACCAGTTTGCGTCCGCCATCACCCCCCAACAGAATGGTGTCGTGGAACGCAAGAATCGCACAATTCAGGAGATGGCCTGTGTGATGCTACACACAAAGAAGATACCTCTTAAATTCTGGTCAGAAGCTATGAATACGGCATGTCACATCATCAACCGTGTTACAGTCCGCACTGGAACAGAGACGACCTGTTATGAACTTTGGAAGGGGAAGCAGCCAACGGTGAATTACTTCAACATCTTTGGGAGCGTGTCTACATCCTGAATGATAGAGAGTACAGACAGAAGCTATACTCGAAGAGTGATGAGGGCTTCTTTCTAGGATACTCCACGAACAGTCGAGCATACCGGGTGTTTAACAAGCATATAGGCTCTGTCATGGAATCATTCAATGTCAAGGTGAAGGATAAAGTGTTTGAGAAATCTATCTCAGACGATGCTAACTATGAAGTTGGAACAGGAACAGAGACACCCTCTTTGTCTCAGTCGGCTAGAAATCATAGGGCAGGAGGAGTGGCAGTGGAGGATAATCACACCTTGGACTCCTTATCTGACGATGTTGAAGACACCAATACCCTAGAGGATATTGTTGATTTACAGCCATCCCGACGTGTTGCCAAGAACCATCTGATTTCTGAGGTTATAGGTGAACCAAGTGAAGGGATAAAGACTAGGGGCAAGGAGATTAACTACCGAGAACTGGCGGCTTGCTCATGTTTTCTGTCAATGATAGAGCCAAAGAATGTCAAAGAAGCGCTACTTGATGAGTACTAGGTCCTAGTGATGCAGGAAGAACTGGAAGAATTCACCAGAAATGATGTGTGGGACTTAGTTCCACGACCTGCCGAGGTTAATGTCATTGGAACAAAATGGATCTTCAAAAACAAATCCGATGCAACGGGCAACATCACCAGGAACAAAGCCAGTTTGGTAGCACAAGGCTACACTAAAATTGAGGGCATCGACTTCGATGAAACATTTACCCCTGTTGCTCATCTCGATGCCATTCGCTTGCTTCTGACCTTGGCCTGTCATCTGAAGTTTTGTCTGTTCCAGATGGATGTCAAGAGTGCTTTCTTGAACGGCCTTCTGCACGAGGAGGTATTTGTTGCTCAACCCAAGGGATTTGAGGATCCACATCACTCTACTCATGTGTACCGACTGAAGAAGGCCCTGTATGGCCTCAAAGAGGCGCCTAGAGCATGGCATGAGCGTCTCACGGTGTTCTTCATCGGCCATGGCTATGTGCGAGGGGGGGTAGATAAGACCCTGTTTGTCAAACGCACAAGGTCAAACTTCATCATCGCACAAATATATGTTGATGATATAGTGTTTGGATCCAGCACCCAGACGCTGGTGGTCTAGTTTGTGGAACAGATGTAGAGAGAGTTCAAGATGAGCATGGTAGGGGAGATGAACTACTTTCTTGGACTCCAGGTGACACAGAAGGAGCATGGTATATTCATTTCTCAAAGTAAGTATGCCAAAAATCTAATCAAGAAATATGATCTCGAAAAGGCACGTCACAAGAAGACACCAGCTGCTACTCACTTGAAGATCACCAAAAACGATGTTGGAACAAAGGTGGACCAGACACTATACAGAAGTATGATTGGAAGTCTTCTATACCTAACAGCCAGCATGCCGGATATTGTGTATGCAGTAGGAGTTTGTGCAAGATACGAGGCAAATCCGAAAGAAAGCCATCTACTGCAGGTAAAAAGGGTCATCAAATACATCTGTGGAACTGCTAATTTTGGAATCTGGTACACCAAGGACACAAATCTGTTCTTGGTCGGCTATTGTGATGCAAACTGGGCAGGAAACGCTAAAGATCAAAAAAGCACGTCCGTAGGTTGTTTCTTTTTGGGCAATAACTTGGTTTCCTGGTTCAGTAAAAAGCAAAATAGCATTTCTCTATCTACTACCGAAGCAGAGTATATTGCTGCAGGAAGTTGCTACACTAAGCTACTATGGATGAAGCAGATGTTGTCTGAATACAGAGTGGAATAGGAAGAGATGACCTTGTACTGTGACAACATGAGTTCCATCGGCATATCCAAAAACCTTGTATAGCACTCCAGGACGAAGCACATTAACATCAGACATCACTTCATCAGAGAGCTGGTAGAACAGAAGGTTGTTACACTAAAGCATGTGACAACAGATAAGCAACCTGCGGACATCTTCACCAAGCCATTGGATGCTACTCAAATTGAGACACTCAGATCCTCCTTGGGTCTGTGTGTTGTCAACAACTAATTGTTCCAGGTGTGGTCAGTCAAGGGCAGAACACCAGCAAAACAGTTGGACTGACCTTGTAAAGAAAGGAGCTGGAACAGAGGAGAATATTTTATTCAAAATATCTCGGAGATTTTATCGAGCTGTTAAAGAGGAGAGAGATGATTGGAAAAATATCTCACGTAGATATACTCAAGTCAGTTTCGGGAAGGTTAGAAGTCTGCTATTTTGAAAATCAATTTTCTCATCTTTTGTCGTTCCCTCTCAACCGTTCGGAAACCCCAGCGCACTGAACCCCTCTAACCTCAGCAAATCGGCAACAATAGTGAACACCAGAAAACCACCAAGAAAACTGTCAAGACTTCTCCTGAACCAAAGAAGACCATAGAAAAGAAAACCTCCTCCGCGGCAGTGTCTTTGGATGCTCCTGTGGCAAATCCAACAACGGCAAAGATTGCAAAGTCGAGAATCATGAAGGAGAAGAGATTGAAATCAACAGAAAGTCTCTCATCGAAGGAAACCTTGGAGTCAGAAGCGGGAGAATTCTTTGTCCCTTTTAACCCTAAAATCAGAGAGAAGCAAAAGAAAGGACAAGAACCTGCTGCAAAGCAAAAGGTTGTGCCCTCCCAGACAACGGAAGGGACTCCTAAACCAAACGATGCTAGCTCGCCATCAATGAGACAAGATCTACCAATGACTGAGCCACAAACTAAGGTAATTCCTGGTCCTAAAACTCAGTTTTTTGTTCCCTTACCCTTGTAAGTAGTGAATGTGAAAAATAAGAAGAACGCTAAGGGAGAAACAGTTATGGATGATACGGTTGTGGAGATTGTGAAAGAAAGGGAAACCAGAAGGGCTGAGGCAGTCAAGAACAGTCCTGGTGTTTTGAAAGAAGTTGGACCTAGCAAAACTAAGTCGAAGGCGACCTCTAGACCTAAGGTGTTGAAAGTAAAGCTGCATGCAATAGGATTTGTTATGCCACTGAGAGGGCTCCGCATGAAAGTTGTTATTCAAAGGAACGATTCTCCAAGGAAGTATCTAGCCAGGATCTTTACTGAGAGAGGACGCATGATTTCTATGTCAGACTCAGAGACAGAGCAACTTATTGAGTCATCAAGCAAGAGAAAGTTAGTTCTTGATGAAGAGACTGACGATGCAGAAGTAGAAAAGGCTGAGGAAATTGTTGATGAGCAGCAAACAAAACAAGACGATGTTGAGCTTGCAGAGTTAGATCCGTCTGCAAAGGACGACGAGCTCGATGACATATACAAGGAGATTGATGAAGTGGTCAATGAGCTGCGGAAGGAAGGGTCATTTGATAAGGAAGGCATTGAGTTTGGAAAAGGTGTTGACTCTAGGGGAGCTGCTGTTGAAGAAATCTTTATTCCAGAGCAAGCGTCAGTCGGAGAGCCAGCTGGTGTGCAAGCTCAAGTTAAACCAGCGTTCCAACAGGGAGATGAGCAGATCAATGTAGAAATGGCGGAGACTGTTCGAACTCAAGCTATCCCAGATGTTGTACTAGCTGATGTACAGGATGACGAACAAGACTCCATTCCTTTGGCAGAACTCAAAAAGACTGAGAAGAAAAAGGGAAAGAAGAAAGTTCTCTTTCAGGAACCAGGGGATAAGGAGGCCACCAGGGAAGGTGAAGGAAGTCAAGATACAGGGGGAGTCTATGGTACCAAGAAAAGGAAACGTGATGCTCAATCTTCTGTATCAGTAGATGTTCCACCTGGATTCACAAAAGGTGGGGTGTGGTTCATAAATAAGGATGTTGCAGCTAAGTGGAAGATGGTGCAGAGGAGAAAGATAATTCCAGAAAGACTTCTTGATGAGAATCGCTACAAGGGTAAGAAAGTTGTGCATGTTATAAAACAAACGTGCCTGATTTGGCCATTAACAAGGAGCAAACCATTCAACGAACAGCTGGTTCGAGAGGCTATAGCTAACTTACCAAAACAGTTTGGAGTTGTCGGGGACAAAGATTATGGAGTGATCTATGTCCGAGGAAAAAGAGTCGAAACTGATCCTGAGCTCATCAACATCTATTATGCTATGGATGATCCAGCAGTGGATGAGGAAGAGACTGACTACAACAAGATTGCCGACAGCATTACTGCGGGTTCATATCCATTCTGGGGAGACATGGCCATTCCTGTCACATATTTGACAACCTTCTACTCAATGGTCTTCTTTATTGCCATTGTCAACTAGAAACCGACGTCACACCGTTCTTTAGTCATCAAGGAGATGGGACAGCTGATTTATCAAATTGGGAACATACTGCACTTTAATTTGGGCAGTATCATATTCGCACAGATCGCTGACCATGCCACCTCCACCCAGACCCTGCATCAGATTGGGTTTCCTTCCCTCATCTATGAGCTGATTATTCACAAAAATCCAGATTTGAAGACACTGTAGGAAAGTCTCTCCAAAGCCCCGCAAAAGTTTACTGTGGATCATAAGTTTGAAAAAGGACGTCATAAGAATCATCTCCAAGATTTGGGACAGAGAAGGAAGGACATCCCAGAGTCATCAATGAGAGGGGCTGATGTTGGTCTGAAGATGGCTCATGCTGAGAGGGCGAAGCTACTAAAGGAGCTGGAGATCATCCTCACGGTGGACAAGGAGCAAAGGAAACACATCAACAACTTGGTTCGTGCGCTACGCTATCCTAGCGATGATGAGAATGAAGCCTCTGGGAGAAGCTGGTGACTCCGAGGATATCTCGTCTACATGAAGGTCGTTGCTCTGAAAAACTCTGAACTCTGACACATTTTGTTTCTGTTCTAGTACTTGTTCCGGTACATTTTCATTCTGTCTGAACTATGATTAGACCCCTTGCCAATTTGTGGCAAAAAAGGGGAGTAATTTGAGGTGACTATTTTGACCCCTGAAGTATCTCTAGTCCAGATAGTTACTTCTAGAAGATTTGGTTTTGCCAAAAAAATGCCAAGGGGGAGATTGATGTTCCTATGAATGGCATGGTTTTCGCAAAACGCGTTTAGAGAGTTCAAGCAAGAATTCTAGAGGAGTTCAACCAAATCTTGGAACAGAAGTACAGCGTGGAACAGACGCAAGGATGTTTGATAAACCGAAAGTTTCTAAAGATCAAAGATCTATTCGGTTGAAGTCGGCCAGCGAAGAAAAAGAAGATCAGATATTCGATTCAATATCTTCACATCCATTAGAAGGCGGTTTAGAAGTTTGGCTGACTTGGGAAGGAAGATATCATTGAAGATTGGAGGAAATATATCTAGCAAATATTTAGGAATATCTCCTAAATATTTGACAAATTTCCTAGGGCTGTTTCGGATCCGCTAATGCATATAAATAGAAGGCTAGGGCGTCGACATCAGGATCGCTTTCTGAGAGAATAACACACGAGAGCATTTGTGAGATTGGAGAAGAAGAGCGACGGTCCGCTGAGCTTTTCCCCACTGGAAAATCATCGGTGCTGAAATAGTCTGTTCAGTTTGCTGATCAGACTGCTCGTGTTTAACTGACCGCTGCACACACAGAAGACCATTGCTGGCTTTCGGGAGAAAGCAACCGAGCTTCGAGAGAAGATCGAGTATGTTCGGAAGGGAGTTTCGGACGAAGGGGATCGAGGGGGAGCCGAGATGACAAATCTGAGTCCAGAAGTGATAGAGGCTAGGAGTTTACATCTAGGAGATTGTAAGAGTAAGTCCACGTGTAGATCTATACTATACAATAAAGATTTGCATCCATTTAGGGCGTGGGAAGCCCCCCAGAGTAGGCTGTTGCCGAACTGAGAATTACATTGTGTCTCTGAAATTATGTCCCCTGTTCAAGCTTGTGTCCAAGGTAGTGTTGCGACAGACCTGGGACTCTTTGCACAACAGTTCAACACACAGAGGTTGAACTCTTATCACAACAGTTCAGCAAACAGATAAAGGCAGTAGAGACACACAGACTGATAACCTAGTTCGGCTCCGCCTACTCTGGGGGGTTTCCCACACCCAAAAAAGGGACAGCAAATCTTTATTACGAGTATAGGGTTTCCACAGGGACTTACACTTACACCTTGTAATTGCCTAACCTCAATACTCCGTCTCTCAGATTTGCAACCGAGGTTCACCGCAATTTCCCTCGATCCCCTTCGTTCAGAACCTGCAGTCTGAACGTTCTCGACATTCTCCAGAAGCTCGGATGCTTTCTCTCGAAAGCTTGTTCACCTTTGTTGTGTGCGGCAGTTGATACGCTTCAGACAGTCTGTGTTGCACTTGAACAGACTGCACTTGCATCGGTGTATTCTCAATGAGAAAACACAACCGGCCGTCGCTTTCCTCTACTCCAATCAGCAGGATATGCTCGTGTATATTTTGATCTTTGAAAGCGATGGGAATTAGGGTTGCCCTTGCATTGTATTTATATGCTCGAGCGAAACCCTAATTCGCACTAGATAATCCCATCAAATATTTCGGAATTGATTCCAAAATATTTGATGTATATCTTTCATAAATCGATCTCCAGAATATACGAAGTCTTCTTTCCAAGTAAGTCGCGCCATCTTCAATGTAGATATTCATTCGAATATCTAATGCTCGAATAAGTCACAGGCCGACTTCCACTTGTCGAAATCTTCGTTGCCAATATCTTCCGGAAAATATCTTCGCGTCTTGATCACGCTATACAGGAGTACCAGGATATTGTTCAAACTCCCCCTGAACACTTGCTCGAACTGTCTAAGCTACGTTTTGCCAAATACATGCCACTTAAGGGAACATCAATCTCCCCCTTGGCATTTTGGCAAAACCTGATCTTCTAGATAACTAAGTCTATCTCACTATCTAGACAGTAGACAACTTTGAGGGAAACAAGAATTGTCTCCTCCAAAATACTCCCCCTTTTTGCCACAAACTGGCAAGGGGTGCGATCCGAGTTCGAACAGACAATCAAAATGTGCCAGAACAAGCACTAAGAATGATAGTTTTAAACAAATAGTTCAGGGAGAAGGTTTGAAGAGGACCTTCAATCAGAAGCTTCTTCAATGGAATCATCTTCAGAGGCAGTAGCTACTGATTCATCATCACTGGGGTAGCTGAGAGCTTGAGCAAGCCTGTTGATTCGGTGGCGCTGTTCCTTGTCCGCAGCAATGATAACATGGAGGTCCTTCAGTAGTTTGCTCCTCTCATCCACGGCCATTCTGGCTCCCCCTCGACTGGATTCCCCAATTTCTTTACCTGGCTTGCTCCCCCCTTTCAGATCATTCACATGCCGCCCTTTGTATAACTTGTGGTCCACTGTGAATTTGCTGGGAGCTTTAGTAAGAAAATCAGACGAGGTTGTCAAATCAGGGGCTTGATGAATAATCAGCTCATAGATCAGAGATGGAAAACAGATCTGGTGCAGGGTTCTCATCGATGTAGCATGGTCAGCAATCTGTTTGAACATTATTCTGCCCAGGTTAAACTTCAGCTTGTTCCCTATCTGATAAATCAGTTGGGCCTTGTCCTTGTTGACAGTAGAGCGATGAGTAGATGGCCTCCAGTTAAACACTGCTATGAAGAACAGCATTGAATAGAACGTGGACAGATCCGCCGTATGAACAACTGACTCAGGCCTCCCTTGAACAGAGCCTGCAGTGATGGTGCTTACTATCTTCTCGAGGCTGGATTCTTCTTCATCAACAGCTGGGTCGTCCATGGAGAAGTATACATTGATCAGTTTTGGATCAATCTTGATCCTTCTTCCTCTTACATAGAAGACCCCATACTCAGCCTCTCCAATGACCCCAAACTTTGGAGGCAAGTTTGCCATGGCCTCACGCACCAGCTGTTCGTTGAATGGCTTGCATCTGTCTAACGTTCAGAATAGATCCGACTCTTTGAGCACCTCAATCACTTCTTTCCCTTTGTAACTCGATGCATCCAGTAGTCTCTCCGGTATGATTTTCCTCTTCTGCACACATCCCCATTTCAGCGCAGCTTCTTTGTTCACGAACCACACACCTTTCTTAGCCTTACCAACTGGGACAGCCTCAGATTCAGGGGCTGGGACTTCACATCTCCCAGCATCTTCAGAGATGGGAGCTACAGCAACGCGCTTTCTTTTCTTTGAAGAGCCAGCTCCCCCTGCACCACTGCTGACCTCAGCAACCTTCTGAGCTGGTTCCTTTGTAGACGTAGCAAAGGCAACCTTTTTCTTTTCCTTCCCCTTCGTTGTCCTCTTGAGGTTGACAAGGGGAACACTATCTTGGTCATCTTCTGAAAGGGTAACACCTTCTGCTGCTGATGTAGGGGCATCCTTACAAATGGATGGTTCATCCTCCTTCAAGTAATCCCGACGACGATCATCTTGAACTGTCATTGTTTCTTCACTCACCGCTTTCTCTGGTACTACTCCAGTCTTATCTTCAGTTTGAACACTCTGTTCCACTGTTGGAGCACTTGAGACCTTTCCAGTACCACTCTTCTACTTCAACACCCAGGTTACGCAGACCCTCCTCTGGAACTGGTGCTGTTTGAGCTTCAGTCTGAATAGAGGGTTCTACTGTGGAACCGCTTGCAGCATTCTCTGTAGCTCTTCCAGTCTCAACACCAGACTGAACACTTGGTTCCATAGGTGGATCACTTGTAGCTATTTCTACATCAACCTCTTTTGCCCTAACAGCCTGAGCTTCTTCCAGACTTGCCACTCCCTGATCCTTCTCCTTTTCCAGGTCTTCCATGACATCATCAATGTCTCTGTATAACTTCTCCAATTCATCATCCTTTTCTGCTGGGCTAATCTCCTCTGCCACAGCCTCATCATGCAAACCGGAACCTTCTTCAGTGATTCCTCCTTGATTTTCAGACGGATCAGCATCACTCATCACCACATTCCTCTTCCCCGAGGACTCGATGAACTTCTCTGTTTCTTCATCGGACATTGCAATCTTCCTTCCTCGAGCTGCATAGATCTGGGCGAGATATTTTCTGGGAGAGTCACTGGCCCGCTTCACCTTCTTCCTGCGACTAGCCTTCGGAGGAATGTATCCTGTGGCGAAAATCTTTTCTCTCCACGTTCCTGAGCCTCCAGCCCCCTTGCTGGGTTCCTCTTCTTCCCCACTCTTGACAGACTTCTTCTTAGAAATCCCACTACCGGCTTTGTCAACCGTCACAGCCCTACAACTCTCATTATTTCCACCAAGAATCTCCCTACTGGTTTCAACACCATCGGCTTTAACACCACTAACAGCCTTACCACCATTATCTCCAATTACAGCCCTTCTGGCTTCAACACCATCAATCGACTCAACAACCTTCTCACCCTCCATACTTGTTTCTTCATTCAGCACAGATTTTTCAACAACGGGGATATTTGCAGAGACAGAAGGAATATTGGGATTTACCTGAATCTGTGGAGTTGAGTCCACTGTGCCCGACTGAGGGATTCCAGCAGTAACTCATTCAACAGACTTCTCTTTGGCCAAAGATTTGGTGACTGAGTGTAAAGGCGACGCCTTTTTCATCTTCGCGGCTTTTGATTTCGGAATCTTTGATTTCGCCGCCAACGCCTTTGAGGTCAGCATGCTTTCTTTGATTTTCTCCGCAGATTTGGCACTGGATTTTGCTGACTTCCTGGTGTTCACCATGGTCGGTTGAGGAAAGAGCAGTTGAGAGGGAAGTTCCGTTCTAGGGTTTTCGAGAGAGAGAAGACGATGCTTAGGGAAGGATTTTGATTTTTTTCAAAAATCAAATATGTCTATATGACTCTTCAGCTTTCCAAAACCGTCAATCGAAAAAATCTTCAAGGATATTTCAAAAAAATTTTATTGAGACTTCTGTTCCAGCTCTCTTTATTAGATGGTCAGTCCAACTGTTTTAGCTGGAGATTCGACTATGACTGACCACTGTCGGATGCTCTCAGTGGTTGACACCACATAGATCCCCTGGGGATCTGGGTGTTCCATTCCGTGACCTGCCATATGGTTTGACACAAGTTTGGCTCCTCAGAGTTACCATCTTTCGTGAGCGTTCATATTTTCTTGTACGGCTCCAGGCACATTTCTCTAGGCAGTGTACGAACTCCAGCTGCAACTGTACCACCGTCTGATTCGACAGCTTCCTGGGACACCCGGCAAACTTGATTTGTGCGCATCGACAATCAGATCTTGTGTGCAAGGTCTTATCCACTCCCCCTCGCAGAAAACTAGGTTGTGCGTTTGCACATGGGAGCTGGCCATGATTCTCATTGTTCATTGACTCCGTCAGACCCATCCTAATAGTATAGCAGTTGTTGGCATCCCTTTTTCCTTTCACCAGTGATCGCCATTCTGGTCTAGTACAAGACATGAGTAGCTGGAGAATGACACATAATGTCCATCGTCACATAGTTGACTGATGCTGATAAGATTCCTGGTCAGTCCCTTAACAAGGAGGGTGTTCTTGAGTGCAGGGAGATCCGGAACCAACAATGTCCCACAGCCGATCACCTGACCCTTTTCACCATCCCCGAAGGTGACAAACCACATATGCTCAACAGGTCTGTTGGAGCATAAAGTGCCATATAGGCAAAACACAAATCTGTACAAGAAGTACTCGAATTGGTCTGTGCTAGCATCTGTGCAAGGTGTATCTTTCAGTTCCGAAAAATCAGGACAGTTGCTGAGTTTTAGGAAAGAAAGATATCATCTGGATATTCTCGTCCGCCACATCACCAAACCGACTCAGATGAGATAATCATATGCAGATTTCAACGGAATTATTTCCTATCTTATCTAGGGTTTAAAAAATTAGATCTAGGGTTTTCTTATCACCTTGATCTCCACGGCCAACTA
The DNA here is from genome assembly GCA_033675215.1 of Rhodiola kirilowii. Lineage (NCBI taxonomy): Eukaryota > Viridiplantae > Streptophyta > Magnoliopsida > Saxifragales > Crassulaceae > Rhodiola > Rhodiola kirilowii. Next base: position 14,356,463 of record CM066193.1, on the reverse strand, counting down.
TAAATAGAAGAGCAGAAATTAGTTTCTTCTTAAAGCAACACTTGAGAGAGACGCCGTGTGGAGAGCATTCAATCCGTACGCTGAAATCATAAACCTTGGAGCTTCTGGTCGTCAAGCTCTCACTGAAGGATTGAAGCTGCAAGTCGGTAAACACTTGCTCTGTTTGTTTCTTGAACTCATATATTTGTTGCTGCGCATTATCACGCCCAGAGTTCAAGAAGGTGTTGTCGCTGCTTAGTACCACACTGGTCTAGCAGATTGACTGTCACAGACGACGACCAACCACAATCTGAATCTACGAGTTGGATTCAACTACATCAGTCTCGGGAGGAGGTCTGATCGTACAGACGGGAGTCTCTGGATCTAAGGGAAGCTTAGATCACGCAATTTACTTGTAAGGTAGTATAGGGGATCAGTAGTTTGGAAGGCTGTTCAAACGTCAATCTGTACTGTACACCGTGATAGTGAATTGTTCCTTGGACTTGGGAGAAGTCCCCCAGACGTAGGCTACATTGAGCCGAACTGGGTCACCAAGTGTTCTGTGTCCTTTACTGCTTTGCACTTTACTTTCATTACTTTAGTCTGTGCAACCAACTGTACCACAGTGTGTCCAACATCGTGCTGGTACAGTTGAGCTCATCTCACGCGTAGCAATTTCAATTGGTATCAGAGCAGGTTCTCAACATACGGAGTTGGATCTTGGGAAGCTAGCTACTGTTTTTAGATGAGCATCAAGGAAGGACAAAGCACTACTCGCCCGGTGCTGTTAGAAGGACCTAATTATGGCTACTGGAAAGCCAGGATGAAGGCGTTCATAAAAAATGTGGATGAAAAAGCATGGAGATCTGTGCTAACTGGATGGACCCCTCCCTTGCTGGCGACTGATGATGGTAAGGTTGTTCCCAAACCAGAAATAGAATGGTCTGAACTGGAAGAGCGTCTCGCTATGGGGAATGCCAAAGCTCTAAATGCCATCTTCTCAGCTGTTGACGAGTCAATTTTCAAACTCATCCTGAACTGTGAAAGCGCTAAGGAGGCATGGGATACCTTGTCCACTCACTTTGAAGGAACTGACAAGGTGAAACAGTCCAGAATTCAGATGTTGACATCCAGATTTGAGGAGCTAAAGATGCATGAGGATGAATCCATCAAGGACATTAACGCCAGAGTCTGTGATATTGTGAATGAGGCATCTACCCTTGGTGAAGCTCTACCCGAAGAGAAGGTTGTGCAAAAGATTCTGAGGTCTTTGCCTAAACGATTTGCCATGAAGGTGACTGCTATAGAAGAGGCAAACAATACAAAGACCATGAGCTGGAAAGAGTTGATTGGCAACCTATGCACTTATGAACTGCAACATCTGACTGTACCAGAACCCAAGGTTAAATCTGTAGGTTTCAAGGCTGAGACTGTGGTAGACGATGAATCCACTGATGGAGTGAGTGAGGAACTAGCGTTACTCACGAAGAACTTCAATAAACTGTTGAAGAAGATGAACCGTAGAGGTGCTAGCCAGAACAGCCTGAATCAGTCTAAAAATTTAGATGCCAGGAGAGTGGATTTCCAGCCGCGGGAGAGACAGTCTGACCAAAAGGAGAATGGGAATAGTGGACGGACCAAAGGAATAAAGTGCAGGGAATGGGGAGGTTACGGCCACATACAAGCAGAGTGTGCTAACACCCTGAAGAAGAAGAATGGCAAGTCCCTGAATATCAGCTGGAGTGATGACGAGACCGAAGAGAGCACAGAGGAGGAAGAGACAAGCAACTTTGTTGCACTGACAAGCATGATAGACTGTGTCACGGACTGTGCCCGCACTGATCACAAAGATGGTTCCAATATTGAAGAGAGCGAAGCCGAAGAAAGTGATGGAGAAGAAATCACTGATGAGTGCATCGCTGAGAAATATGCACTATTGTTCTCAAAGTGGACTGAGCTGGTAGACATTAACAGGAGACTAAATGCAGGTGTTATCTCTTTGAAGCTGGAAAAGCAGGAACTGAAATCCAAAGCCGACACCCTTGCACAGGAGAAAGAAAATCTGGAGAAAGAAGTAGAAAATCTGAAACAAAAGGCTGAAGGAGACAAACAAGAATCGAAGAAGCTCTTGAAGGAGATGGATTCAATCAAGAAGGTCCTGAACAGCCTGAACACAGGGTCCAGAAATCTGAACCAGATCTTGTCTATGCAGAAGAGAATGAAAGATACTACAGGGCTTGGATTCACTGGGAAGAAGAAAAGTGGTGATACGAAGTTTGTGAAGGCCAGTGGCACAGTTCCTAAAGATAACAAGCACAAGACAACTGATGAGTCTGTCTGTGCCAGAGAAGGTGGCAGTTGGTATCGTGTCCCAAGAGCTGAAGAATGGCAACGTGCTAGGGTGTGTTACTACTGCAACATACCTGGACACATCAAACGTCATTGTTATCGTTATAGACGTGACAGCCAGTATGAAGAACCAACAAGGAGACGAGGCAGAATGGTGTGGAGACCAAGGAATGATCAATGCTGCTATGTCTCGTACAGTTCAACTGACAAGGAAGATGAAGAGAGCTGGTTCTTTGACAGCGGCTGCTCAAGACACATGACTGGAGTTCGAGAATACCTAACCAATCTGAGACAGATCAACGGCCACCATGTGACATTTGGTGACGGAAAAAGAGCAAGAGTTCTAGCCAAGGGAACACTGAATGTGCCAGGCATGCCACGCCTTGATGATGTTTACTGGGTTGACGGGTTAAAAGCCAACCTGATTAGTATCAGTCAACTGTGCGATAACAGTAATCAGGTACAGTTCTCAAGAAACTCTTGCCATGTTTACAACAAACACGGAGTTTGCGTAATGGAAGGAGACCGTGCAAGCAATAACTGCTACTTACTAAGCCGTGCTGCAACTCCAGGAGTAGTTACTTGTATGCTGAGTAGGTGCGATGAAATACATCTTTGGCATCAACGCCTGGGACACATCAACTTCAGATCTCTGAAATTTCTCTCCAATGAGAAGTTGATTGAAGGTATTCCTGTTATCAGAGGTGATATGCAAATTATTTGTGGTGATTGTCAAGCAGGAAAGCAGACTCGAGCAGTACACAAAAAGGTGGATAAAGTTTACACAAAGCGTGCGCTGGAGCTACTACATATGGACCTGATGGGACCTATGCAGGTGGAGAGTCTCGATCGAAAGAGGTACGCATTCGTATGTATAGATGACTATACCAGATACTCTTGGATCATGTTCCTGCGTGAGAAATCTGAGACTGTGCAAGCTTTTATACAACTTGCTACACTACTGATCAATGAGAGGAGAGATCGTGGAGAAAATCTTTTGTCCATTCGAAGTGATCATGGGAGGGAATTTGAGAATGAGAAGTTTGCACGGTTCTGTGATGAGCAAGGTATTGTACATCAATTCTCATCTCCCATCACACCACAACAAAATGGAGTAGTTGAGCGGAGAAATCGAACTGTGCAAGAAATGGCAAGAGTCATGCTACATGCAAAGAACGTCCCTCTGCACTTATGGGCCGAAGCTATGTCAACCGCTACCTACGTCATGAACAGAGTTCTGATTAGACCAGGGATGGACAAAACCAGCTCTGAGCTCTGGAAAGGAAGAAAGCCCACAGTCAAGCACTTCCACGTGTTTGGTAGCACTTGTTATGTGCTGACGGATAGGGAGCAAAGGCAGAAGCTGGACAGGAGGTGTGATGAAGGACTGTTCCTGGGTTATTCTCCAAACAGCAGAGCCTATCGTGTCTACAATAAGAGAACCAGAATAGTGACCGAGTCAATCAATGTTGTAATCGATGATGCCAAGGACTCACACCTAAGGCAAGAATCAGATGATGATATGGAGACTCAGTATACTCGTCCTAAGCCTATACAAGGGTCTGTACCAGATGCAAATTCCGAAATTGTGCCTGAAACGGTGCCAGATTCAGCCGAGAAACATGATGATACAAATGTGCAAGATTCTGAAGATACACTCCATCAGCCTGTACAAGAGTATATACCAGATGCGAATTTTGAAGTTGTGCCTGAGACTGTGTTAGACTCGGCTCGGGAGAATAATGACGTACACATGCAAGATGCTGATGAAAGTGAGGTGAATCAAACTCAATCAAGAAGTGGTGACTCAAGCATACAACCATCAAGCAGAATCCAAAAGAATCATCCTCTCACGAGTATCATTGGGAACCTTCAAGACAAGATCAAGACTAGAGGTAAATCTCATGTTAATTACAGAGAGATGATTAATCATAGCTGCTATTTGTCGAAGGTGGAACCAAAGAATGTAAAGGAGGCCTTGAAAGATGATCATTGGATCACTGCCATGCAAGAAGAGTTGGGAGGATTCACCCGCAACGATGTATGGGATCTAGTTCCCCGCCCAATTGGAGTAAATATCATTGGCACAAAGTGGATATTTAAGAACAAAACAGATGAAAGTGGCAACATTACGAGAAACAAAGCCAGGCTGGTTGCTCAAGGATACACTCAGATAGAGGGTATTGATTTTGACGAGACCTTCGCCCCCGTTGCACGCCTGGAAGCTATTCGACTTCTCCTCGCAGTCGCTTGTTACTTGAAGTTCAAACTATTCCAGATGGATGTAAAGAGTGCCTTATTGAACGGTCTACTATTTGAAGAAGTGTACGTGGCTCAGCCTAAAGGTTTTGAAGACCCACACTGCCCGGATCATGTCTACAAACTAAAGAAGGCCTTATATGGACTCAAGCAGGCCCCTAGAGCTTGGTATGAAAGATTAACGCGGTACCTCATGAGCATGGGATACACTCGAGGAGGAACAGACAAGACGATGTTCGTGAAAAAGGATAATCAACACTTTATCATCGCTCAAATCTACGTCGATGACATCGTGGTTGGTTCTAATTCTCAGAAGATGGTGGATGAGTTCGTGGCTCAGATGCAAAGCGAGTTTCAAATGAGCATGGTGGGTGAATTGAATTACTTCTTGGGGCTGCAGGTTGTACAGTCGAAGGAATGGATTTTCTTGACTCAGGCCAAGTATGCGAGAAATCTAGTGAAGAAGTTTGGACTGGACAAAGCTACCCACAAGAGAACTCCAGCTGCTACACATGTGAAGATCACCAAGGATGATGCAGGAGCTTCAGTGGACCAGACCTTGTACAGAAGCATGATCGGGAGTCTGCTATACCTGACTGCTTCCAGACCAGATATTTGTCAAGCAGTGGGAGTCTGTGCCAGGTATCAGGCAGATCCGAAGGAAAGTCACTTGTTGCAGGTGAAGAGGATCATCAAATATGTAAGTGGTACTGCTGATTATGGTCTGTGGTACACTAGAGATACAAGTGGTTGTATTGTTGGATACTCTGATGCAGACTGGGCTGGTAACATCGAGGACAGAAAGAGTACTTCTGGTGGATGCTTCTTCGTGGGCAATAACCTTGTATCCTGGTTTAGCAAGAAGTAGAACAGTATTTCATTATCGTCTACTGAAGCGGAGTATATGGCTGCGGGGAGCTGTTGTGCTCAAATGCTTTGGATGAAGCAGATGCTCAAGGAAGTGGGACTGGAGCAGAATACCATGACGTTATACTGTGACAACATGAGTACAATCAGCATCTCTAAGGATCCAGTACAGCATTCGCGGACAAAGCACATTGACATCAGACATCACTTCATTAGAGAGCTAGTTGAAGATAAACTCATCAGTCTGTTCCACATGCCAACAGAGAAACAACTAGCGGATATTCTGACAAAGCCGTTGAACGTTGAGAGGTTTGAGACACTAAGGTCTGCACTTGGCCTTTGTGTTATGAAGAACTAGAAGGCCTTGACATCAGGGGCAGTCAGCTGAGCAGAACTATTATAAGTGTTGCTGACGTGCCATGTAGTAAGGGGGAGCTGTTTTTCAATCAAACTGTGCAAGCTCCTGGATCAGTTAGCCGGAGCAGTATTCTTTATCTTCAGTGCTGATGTAGAAAGGCTTGAAGAGGGTATTGTCGTAGAGATGAACATGAAGAGGAGTAGTCCCTTGCCACTGTTGAGTCAAAAAGGGGGAGAACTCTGCAATGTGGTGATTTTATTGTGTGGCGTTCTTGTTGATGGTGTTTTCTGCTGCGAACGATGCTAAGACTAGAATGAATCAGGTCATGCAGAAGAAGTGTTTTGCCTCACATGTCAAGGGGGAGATTGTTGGAGCATAAAGTGCCATATAGGCAAAACACAAATCTGTACAAGAAGTACTCGAATTGGTCTGTGCTAGCATCTGTGCAAGGTGTATCTTTCAGTTCCGAAAAATCAGGACAGTTGCTGAGTTTTAGGAAAGAAAGATATCATCTGGATATTCTCGTCCGCCACATCACCAAACCGACTCAGATGAGATAATCATATGCAGATTTCAACGGAATTATTTCCTATCTTATCTAGGGTTTAAAAAATTAGATCTAGGGTTTTCTTATCACCTTGATCTCCACGGCCAACTATAAATAGAAGAGCAGAAATTAGTTTCTTCTTAAAGCAACACTTGAGAGAGACGCCGTGTGGAGAGCATTCAATCCGTACGCTGAAATCATAAACCTTGGAGCTTCTGGTCGTCAAGCTCTCACTGAAGGATTGAAGCTGCAAGTCGGTAAACACTTGCTCTGTTTGTTTCTTGAACTCATATATTTGTTGCTGCGCATTATCACGCCCAGAGTTCAAGAAGGTGTTGTCGCTGCTTAGTACCACACTGGTCTAGCAGATTGACTGTCACAGACGACGACCAACCACAATCTGAATCTACGAGTTGGATTCAACTACATCAGTCTCGGGAGGAGGTCTGATCGTACAGACGGGAGTCTCTGGATCTAAGGGAAGCTTAGATCACGCAATTTACTTGTAAGGTAGTATAGGGGATCAGTAGTTTGGAAGGCTGTTCAAACGTCAATCTGTACTGTACACCGTGATAGTGAATTGTTCCTTGGACTTGGGAGAAGTCCCCCAGACGTAGGCTACATTGAGCCGAACTGGGTCACCAAGTGTTCTGTGTCCTTTACTGCTTTGCACTTTACTTTCATTACTTTAGTCTGTGCAACCAACTGTACCACAGTGTGTCCAACATCGTGCTGGTACAGTTGAGCTCATCTCACGCGTAGCAATTTCAAGGTCTAATATGGGTAAGATATTGAGAGTTACCTGTCATGTGTGCGGAGCATCCGCTGTCGAAGAGCCAACTGTCATGCGATGAGTAGTTTAAGGTGTAACAGGCTACCATGCAAATGGTTTAGTCTGCCTTTTGAACCCAGACCTATTTCTGTTGCGATGTGGTTCGTTGCTGGAAAGCACGTCGTTCAGCTAAAAATAGGCGACACTTTAGTTTAATGTGTCCCATCTGATTGCAATACCAGCAAGTTCGCCATTCTTTCTTTTGCGCTGAATGAGAGCCGAAGTGCATCGTACCATCCCTTCTTTGACCACTGTTGGGTTGTTCTTGTTGCAGATCTATTTTCCATCTGGGATGCTGTCTTACCTTCTGTTCTGTCTTCTGTTCCGACACCGGTCTAGTTTTAACATGCGTCGTACCTTTTGAGCTGCCTTCTCCTGTGAACCCCAATCCACTGTGTCCGGACTCCATTCTCTGGGATCTAAGAATATCATTTAAGTTTTTAGTGCCAGAGTTAAGCATTCTTACCGACTGTTTGAGGTGATTGAGTTCCTCTCTAGTGTCAGAGTGTTCCATCTTCTCGAATTCTAGCTGAAGTTCCAGCTTTTCCTGTTTTACCTCAGCTAGTTGAGAAGTCAGTGAGTTAATTGTACCTTCCAGTTCTGCCTTCAGTGTCAGTAGTATCTCAACCTCCTGCCATACCTTGTCCTTTTCAATAGTGACGCTTGCCACTGTGTCATTTAGCTTTTTGTTCATCTTGATCAGAAGCAGCCACTTCTCATATAGATCTTTATAAGTCTGAGCCAGAGAATCCTGTGTGAGTTCTTCATTGTCACTGTCCGAGGGGTCTTCTCCTGGGAGTTCCAACTGAGGTGGAACAGTTTCACTTGTGCTGCTGCATTCATCCAGAGTTGTGATGAAGGCCACAAAGTTTGTGGTTTCACCTTTTTTTTCGTCTAATTCACTGTCGCTGAAGCTCGCCACCATCGCCTTTTTCTTCATGAGAGTGTTTGCACACTGTGACGCAATGTGACCGAAACCCTTGCATTCATGACACTGAATCTCTTCTTTTCCTTTGTCAGACAAGTCTTGCCTCGAATTAGTAGACCTTGGCCTACTGGATTTCCAGTTTCGGTAACCAGTTGATGAAGACTGACCTTGTTCTGGACCATGTCTGTTGATTTTCCGCACCATTCTTCCAAAGTTTTTTGCCATCATGGCTAGTTGCTCAGTGGTGCACCCAGAATCCAGTTTGTCTTCCGTTATATCTGCTTTAAGAGCGATTCCCTTCTCTTCTCCGGTTTGGAAGTCATGATTGATCTCGTAAGTTCTGAGAGAACCCATTAGCTCGTATAGCTTCAGTGTGGTGATATCATGCATTTCCTCAATGGCCGTGACTTTCATGGCAAATCGCGGAGGAAGAGACCTTAGGACCTTGCTGGCCAATCTTTCTTCATCAATGGGTTTCCCCAGTGCAGATGCCTCATTGGACAGTTCCAGGACTCTGGTGTTGTACTCGATGATGGTTTCACTCTCCTTCATCTTCATCTCTTCAAACCTGGTTGTGACAGCTTGCATGCGGGAGTTACGAACTTTGTCTGTTCCTTCAAACGCTGTTTGGAGGATATCCCATGCTTCCTTGGCTACTTCACAGTTGATGATTAGCTTCATAACGTTTTCATCTACTGCCGAGAAAATTGTGTTCATTGCCTTTGAGATGCCCATGGAAGCTTTATCCTCCTCTTCTGTCCACAGAGCTTCTGGTTTGGCGATCGGTTCTCCAGTGAGATTGTTCATTATGGGTTTCGTCCACCCTTTCAGAACAGCCTTCCATGCCTTTTCGTCTAGTGATTTCAGAAAAGATCTCATCACAGGCTTCCATGTGGCATAGTTCGATCCTTCGAGTAGCGGGGGTCTGGTTATGCTTTGTCCTTCCTTCAAAGTCATCTTGAACAGTTCAGGATCCCACTCAGTGTGTCGAGTGATCTGCTTTGATACCAATTGAAATTATGTCTCCTGTTCAAGCTTGTGTCCAAGGTAGTGTTACGACAGACCTGGGACTCTTTGCAAAACAGTTCAACACACAGAGGTTGAACTCTTATCACAACAGTTCAGCAAACAGATAAAGGCAGTAGAGACACACAGACTGATAACCCAGTTCGGCTCCGCCTACTCTGGGGGGTTTCCCACACCCAAAAAAGGGACATCAAATCTTTATTACGAGTATAGGGTTTCCACAGGGACTTACACTTACACCTTGTAATTGCCTAACCTCAATACTCCGTCTCTCAGATTTGCAACCGAGGTTCACCGCGATTCCCCTCGATCCCCTTCGTTCAGAACCTGCAGTCTGAACGTTCTCGACCTTCTCCAGAAGCTCGAATGCTTGTTCACCTTTGTTGTGTGCGGCAGTTGATACGCTTCAGACAGTCTGTGTTGCACTTGAACAGACTGCACTTGCACCGGTGTATTCTCAATGAGAAAACACAACCGGCCGTCGCTTTCCTCTACTCCAATCAGCAGGATATGCTCGTGTATATTTTGATCTTTGAAAGCGATGGGAATTAGGGTTGCCCTTGCATTATATTTATATGCTCGAGCGAAACCCTAATTCGCACAAGATAATCCCATCAAATATTTCGGAATTGATTCCTAAATATTTGATGTATATCTTTCATAAATCGATCTCCAGAATATATGAAGTCTTCTTTCCAAGTAAGTCGCGCCATCTTCAATGTAGATATTCATTCGAATATCTAATGCTCGAATAAGTCGCAGGCCGACTTCCACTTGTCGAAATCTTCGTTGCCATTATCTTCCGGAAAATATCCTCGCGTCTTGATCACGCTGTACAGGAGTACCAAGATATTGTTCGAACTCCCCCTGAACACCTGCTCGAACTGTCTAAGCTACGTTTTGCCAAATACATGCCACTTAAGGGAACATCAGTCTCATCTACGCATACTGTCTTAGTTCTGTTCCAGCTGTGTTTTAAGTTCTGTTTGAATACTACGACGAAGAGTTGCTTGAACAGATAACCGTATTTCACGTTTGTTCCTTAATATATATTATTCCTTCTTCTCATATGAGTTGTTTCCTTCTGTTCATTCCTTTCGGAGTTGCATGATCATTTTATGTGATCTACTTCCGTAGTAAAAGCAGCCCACTACAGGGTTTATCTGCACATATAAATCTTATTAAAACGAGTTACTACATAATCTTAATTAGCTACATTATTTTTTTGAGGATTCTTATAACTTGATTAATATCAGTTAAATTTGATGATTAGGGTTAACCTCCAATAGAAAATAATATGCTTGGCTTTGTGTCATATTTTTCATTACATTGTCCGTATGTAACTTGGTTATGTGACTGTGGCTGTGCAGACTGTAAATCCAAAGGATCAGTCTAGACTGTCTGAGCCTATCAAAGAGTTGGATATAATTATTGACCGAGGTTCGTTGAGTAATTAAAAATTAAAATTTGATTTGCTTTAATGTTATATTGTTTTTTCTTAAATTTTTCCAATTGAGTATGAAATTTTGCTGCATGCCAGATTGCTGCCAGTGTCCCTGTGGATATCATGCCAGGACATGATGATCCAGCAAGCTTCTCCTTACCACAGCAGGTTTGTTAATATCTGCTTTATAAATTGAAATCTTCCCGTAGTAGTTGAAATGTTGTTCTGGTCGAGTGCAGAACAAGTACTAGAACAACTTATACTAAAATAAATGCAGTGCGAAAAAGTAAATGACATGCAATGTTGTTATCCAGTTCGGCATTAACGAGCCTACGTCTGAGGGGCAGTCTCCTTACCCCGGTGGATAGCAATTCACTAATAATGAGTATTGCGAGTACATGATCTTAAGTTTACAGAATCCCTCTTAAACAACCTGAGCCTCGGACACTCTAGCAATCGCCAACTAGGTCTCCCCCTAGATCTGAGCCTCTCCTCCGATTCCACCAATATGATCATCCGAGAGAATTAGCGCCTTCTTCCGAATGCGCAAAAGAACACCAGTGCGTAGCGTCAATGTTGTTATACGATCAGTCTGCCGAGCACTAGAATAGACTGAATCCGAGCGCCGTGAGTAATCAGTGACGATTAGTTCACCGGCCGTTTGCCTCCTCTTCCCTTCAGTGAGTATGAGCGTGTAAATTTTTTTCGTAAGTGCTGACTAATACCGAAGCATTAGCCTTACTTATATAGTGCGGTAAAAACCCTAAACGAATAGGATTCCTAATCTTAACTGCCTATATCTTTAGGAAACCTTTCCTAATCTTTTAGGAAATCTTTCCTAAATCCTTGTGCATATCTTCTTGTAGATAATCCTCCAAATATCTTCAACTCCGTTTAAGAAACCTTCTATTATCTTCTTTGCTAAGTTATCTTCAAGCGCAAGTAATCTCACAATCGACTCTTTAGATATCTTCGATAATCATCAAGCATTGACTTGCCAAATCCACTCTAGGATAAATCTGTTGCGTCTAAGTTGTGCTACGTCGGCTGAAACAAGTTTCCTAATCTGAAATAGGAAACTTCTAACTTCTGTCCTTCCATATGCAACCGCCTTGATCTCCAACGGTCGACTGTGGTTCCTAATCTGAATTAGGAAACATTCCATCTGCTTCAACTTGTTCTAGGATAGTTGTCTCTTCCAATCTTGAAGAACAGCTTGAACAACTACACTAAGTTTTGCCAAACTACATGCCATAAATCTAACAATCTCCCCATTGGCATTTTTGGCAAAACTACTACCTGTAATCTACCTTCTACCTGTAATTGTCAGCAATTTCTTCTTCAGTGATTTCTTCATCATCACTGTAGCTGGAGTTCGGTGCTTGATCCTCAGAAGAAGATTTTAATTCAACTCCTTTACTTTGTTCTTCTTCCTAGTTGACACAGCTAGCAAGGGCCACAAAGTTATTGGACTCACCTTCTTGATCAGATTCACTGTCACTCCAGTTGATAGCATAGGCATTCGTCTTCTTCTGTGTGTTGATACATTCTGCATGAATATGTCCGTATCCTTCACATTCTCTACAGTGGATCCCTTTACCTTTGTTGTTATGATTGAAGTCTCCAGATTTGTTTCTCTTGTAAAATTTGCCCTCTTTCTGGAATTTTGAGGTCGGTGACTGACCTGGATCAGCCCCTTTATTGTACTGCCTCCTCATAAACTTCCCAAAGTTTTTAGCAAACATGGCATACTGTTGTTCTGACATCTCCCATGCCTTGTCTTGAACAACAGAGACTTCAGCTTTCAGACCGACGCTTTTAACCTTCATGAGGTGTTCTTCTTCATTCATATCCATCTCATGGGTCTGAAGAGATCCCATCAGTTCATCCAACCTCATGGTCTTCACATCATGTGCTTCCTTGATAGCGAGTGCCTTCATTGCGTACCGCTTTGTTAGAGACCTCAGCACCTTTCTTACCAACGTCTCTTCGGTCATTGATTCTCCAAGTGCAAACGATTCATTAGAGATATCACGAACCCTTGTGTTGAAATCAGCTATGGTCTTATCCTCCTGCATTCTTAAATTTTCAAATTTTGACGTGACCATCTCCATTCTAGATATTTTGACCTTGGTCGTACCTTCATGGGCGGTCTGCAGTATGTCCCATGCCTTTTTTGCAATCTCACAGGTTGAAATCATCTTAAAATTCTTTCCATCAACTCCTGAGAATATGGCATTCATTGCTTTGGAGTTTGCGGCTTCAGCATTCTTATGTATCTCTGTCCACTTGTCTTTAGCAAGAAGGCTAACTTTGCCAGCTTCGGTAGTCACTGGATGTGTCCACCCATTTTCAACAGCTTCCCAAACTGATTCATCCTGTGACTTTAGGAAAGCCTTCATTCGCACTCTCCAATATCCATACTTGTTACATTCCATCAGCGGTGGTCGCGTGATGTTCTGCCCTTCTCTCAAATCCATCTCAAACAACTTCTGGATCTCACTCTGTGTGTTTAGTGTTTGCTCTGATACCAATTGAAATGTTCCCGTAGTAGTTGAGATGTTGTTTTGGTCGAGTGCAGAACAAATACTAGAACAACTTATGCAAAAATAAATGCAGTGCGGAAAGTAAACGACATGCAACGTTGTTACCCTGTTCGGCGTTAACGAGCCTACGTCTGGGGGTAGTCTCCTTACCCCTGGCGACGGTGTTTGGATTTTGCAGTTGTTCCATTTTCGAATCGTGTTTAGATCTTCTAAATGGCTTCATCTGCTCTGTGTGTGAATTAAAGAGTTGTAGAACCTACGCAACGACGTATAGCTCACCTTCATTGGACTTTTCATCGGTTCCAACACTCAATCAAAAGCATGCTGTGACAGCTTTTAAAGAGACTTATAGTTGAGCATAAATAAAGTCGGTTTTCACCCAACCACACTCTCTTGCAAATAATATACTGATCGTTGATGGTCATAATAAGATTGGGTCAAACCCGCCTGTTATCCGACCTAATCAAACCCTTAGGCCTTAACATCGTTAAATATTTAGAAGTCTGACACTACTTTGCCAGGATACTAAACACTCAGACACACAATATCTATATAAATCATGCCAGATGCTCCTTGCCTTGCGATTGCACATCAATGGCACTCGCAATCGATTGTGCAGCCAACATCAATTGCACTCGCAATCGATTGTGCCGCGGACACCCATAATCTACAACTCTTCTCAAGTGGCGCTTCCTCCAACATCACATACATTACTTCCTCAATATCCACTCTTCACAACCTTCCTTGATGACCATCCTAGCGTTCCGTCAAGGGTCAACAATCACAAGTCGTAAGGTATCCGGATTGATAGAGACAACTAACAACTTAATTCTTTTTTCTCCTGAACATGCCTCACTGGAATAAATCTTCAACCTAGATACAATCATGTCTCAAACATCCCCACATCCTTAACCTTACAAGGCGCATTAAGAATAGAAACATAGTTACTGAAACTAAGTTGTACCTTCCTCCCAAACATTTTTTCAAACACTTCAACTTGCAACTAGAGCTCTCAACTCCTTTGTTAGCCAAAGTATCGCAGCAACTCTCCACGCTCTTATCTAAAATCAGAAAACCTTTTTTTTTGAATCAAAGGGTCTAGACTTGAAGCAGGTCCTGCCTCCCCTTTCTCTAACTTTAAATCCGGCTCAAATCCTATCTAATGGCTTCAACATTGAGCGGCTCAACGTTGATTTCGGCACCAACCCATCCAACTTAAGCCATGGACTCTAGCAACATATCTCAAGCAACAGATTTCCCAAATCCGCATTCGATTCACTGTGAACGTGATAGAAATCAAGAGTTGGAGACAGACACATTTCAAAATCAAATTCAAAGAGACGCACCTGCTCAGGATAATTCAAGGAACTTACCTTTTCAAGTCTACAGTCGCAGAACCAAGGGACAGGTGGCTTCAAGAAAAGATGCACCTGTTGAAGGGAAAACAATATAAATGGGTGGTTGGATTGAATTGAAAGGATTGGAAAAAATTATCAAAAAGCTACTGTATTATTTGTATATTGTACATCAACATTAATAAAAGACAAGTCCTATCAACTTGGTATCAGCAGCATTCGATCCTAGGCCATGGCACCCACCAAATATGATGCGATAGAGGAAAAACTGGATACGGAAGTTAACGAAATCTATGAGACTATGAATTCTCGGTTCTCGGCTGTGGAAGAAATGCTAGAAAAACTGCAGGAGAAGTTGGAACATATGTCTGCTTGGTCACCCCCAAAGGTAGCAACAACGGTGGAGAATGAAATACCGGGAGGTGATGTACGAGTTACGGAAGCCTTAAATGGAAAAGGAGTTCAAAAAGAGCCTTCATGGTATGACAGTCAACACCCTCAGGGGCAGCAACCCTGGTCACATGGAGGACGGGGAGTGGACAACCGCGTGCGCAAATTGGATATGCCAATATTTGAGGGGAATAACGCACAAGATTGGATTTACAAAATTGAGCGTTACTTTCATATCAACAATATGTCAGAAAGAGAAAGACTGTGGGCAGCGGGCTTATGTATGGAAGGGAAAGCGCTTGCTTGGTTTCAATGGAGGGAGACAGGTACCCACTGAAATCTTGGATTGAGTTTCGCGAATCCGTACTGGAGAGATTCCCTATGCGAAAAGGCACACTCCATGAACAGTTCTTTGCCGTAACAAAGCATGGGTCGGTACAAGACTATCTTGGACAATTTAAAGCACTCGCAGGACGCATAAAAAACATGTCTGATGAAGCACTCGAGGGAAATTTTATGCGAGGTCTAAAACCTTCAATCCGGCATGCTCTTCGCATCTTGGAACCCCAGGGTCTAAATAACGTGATGAAGGTGGCACTAATGGTTGAAGAAAAAGAACAAGCAGACCGAGTTACAAAAGGCTACACAAATTCATTCCCTGAAAGCGGAACAAGCCGAGACACCGCAAAAGAAGTTGAAAAAGAAGCAGCAAAAGGGATTGTAACCATTGGAACAAAAGGAGTAGGATCAATTAAACGTTTGACAGACGCAGAACTACAAGTTAAGAGAGCTCGAGGATTGTGTTATAGATGTGACGAAAGGTACGAGCCCGGACATCGCTGTAAGGATCGTTCCCTGCAAGTACTAGTCATTTGCGAAGAAGATGAGAAAGTTTCTGAGGATGAGGAGACAAGGGCTGTTAGAGAAGAGGTAGGTCATATCCATTTGGATGCAATGGAGGTATCGTTACATGCAGTGGCTGGTCTCACACCAAGCCATGCCATGAAGATGAAAGGTGAAATTGGTTGGTGTGAAGTCTTGGTGTTAATAGACAGTGACGCAACTCATAGTTTTATCTCACCAAGATTAGTACAAGAAGAGGGATTGGAAATAGATGTCACAGACAAATACCAAGTAATTTTGGGAACCGGCATGAGGGCACAGAGTATGGGATTGTGCAAGGAAGTTACAGTGGAGGTACAAGGAGTGCGTATTAAATCCAATTTCTTTGCGTTACCGCTGGGCGGAACCGATGTTATCTTGGGGATGAATTGGTTGCAAACCTTGGGTGAGATGAAAGTAAATTGGAAACTGCTTAAGATGGAATTTACACATTATGGGAAGAAGGTTCAGTTACAGGGTGAAGCCATCAACACGCCTCCTTGAAAGCCATTATAAAGGGATTTAATAAGGCCGACGCTGGTTTTTTAGTGGATATGAGATCTATTAAGGTTACCAAACCTAAGAAAAAGGGTAGTACACATCAAGTTCCATCATTAATTCAGAATGTATTAAATCAATTTCATGCAGTGTTCCGAGAACCCGAAGGACTTCCACCAAAACGAGGACATGAACATGCTATAACTCTGAAGGATGGCTCGCAGCCCATAAGTGTTCGTCCATATAGATATCCGCAAGCTCAAAAAGACGAGATTGAAAAGTTAGTAAAAGAGATGATGGATGCAGGAGTTATACAACCTAGTGTAAGTCCTTACTCTAGTCTATCTTATTGGTTAAGAAGAAAGATGGAAGTTGGCGTTTTTGTGTGGATTACAGGGCCCTGAATAAGCAAACGGTGGCCGATAAATTTCCCATTCCAGTCATTGATGAATTGTTGGATGAGCTACATGGGGCTACTATATTTTCAAAGATTGATTTACGCTCCGGGTATCATCAAATTAGAATGGTCGAACGTGACATTCCAAAGACTGCTTTCCGAACGCACGAGGGACACTACGAATTTCTCGTCATGCCATTTGGTCTCACAAACGCCCCAGCAACTTTCCAATCTCTCATGAATCAAGTATTTAAGCCGTGGCTCAGGAAGTTTGTCCTTGTATTTTTTGATGACATATTGATTTACAGCAAGAGTGCTGAAGATCATTTGGAGCATTTACAAATCGTCTTGGAGGAACTGCAGCGACAAGAGCTGTTTGCTAATTATAAGAAGTGTTCATTTGGACAGACCACTGTGGAATATTTGGGTCATGTTGTTTCACAGGAAGGAGTAGAGGCAGACCCAACAAAAATAGAGGTAATGAAGTCCTGGCCAATTCCGAGAACATTGCGTGAACTCAGAGGCTTCTTAGGTCTCACTGGTTACTATAGAAAATTTGTACGGGGTTATGGAGAGATTGCACAGCCTCTGACAAATCTACTCAAAAAAGATGGTTTCAAGTGGAATGAAGAGGCTGAAGAAGCATTCACACGCCTTAAGGAAGCTATGAGCTCAACTCAGGTTCTTGCCTTACCCAATTTTAAACAAACTTTTATAGTAGAAACTGATGCTTCGGGTTTTGGAGTTGGGGCTGTACTATCACAAAACAAAAGGCCAATTGCGTTCTTTAGTCAAGCTTTGGGAAAAAGAGCGCGAATGAAGTCGGTGTATGAAAGAGAACTTATGGCAATTGTCTTCGCCGTAAATAAATGGAGGCCGTACCTTATAGGAAGACATTTTATAGTTCGTACATATCAACGGAGTCTTAAATATTTATTGGAGCAACGCCTAGTCGCTGAGGAGCATCAAAAGTGGTTAACCAAATTGTTAGGATATGATTTTGAGATTGAATATAAAGCTGGCAGTGAGAACAAGGTTGCGGATGCTCTATCACGACGTGGAGAATCAACCATTTTAGCCGCATTATCTGTGCCGCAAATTACAAGATGGGAAGAACTCATTGAGGATAATAAAAAACGACCATTGGCAGAGATACGAAAGGCAGTAACTCGAGGCGAAACAACACCAGAAGGTTATACATTAGTGGGAGAACAACTATTATATAAAGGAAGACTAGCTCTACCTCGGACGTCAATTCACATCCCTGAATTACTTCAAGAGTTTCACGCAACACCTCCAGGAGGCCATGGTGGCATTCTGAAGACTTATAAAAGAATAGCAGAGGAGTTTTATTGGCCAGGTATGAAAGGTGATGTTGCCACATTTGTTGCTAAATGTGATATATGTCAAAGGAATAAATATCAAGCTCTAGCTCCAGGAGGACTTCTGCAGCCGTTAGAATTACCAAATCAAGTATGGTCTGGAGTATCGATGGACTTTATTGATGGTCTCCCTCGTTCTAAAGGATTTACAGTAATACTAGTTGTTGTGGACAGATTGAGTAAATATGCTCATTTTATTCCGCTGAAACATCCGTACACTGCAACAACAGTGGCTGAAGCATTTATGAAGGAAGTGGTAAGGTTACATGGAATTCCTGACTCGATTGTATCAGATAGGGACCGTGTGTTTCTTAGCCATTTTTTTGGAAAGAGTTATTCAAATTACAGGGTACAAAACTACACCGGAGCACAGCATATCATCCTCAATCAGATGGACAAACAGAGGTGGTGAATCGAACACTTGAGACGTATCTGCGATGCTTCGCTGGCGAAAAGCCTAAGGAGTGGGTGCAGTGGCTTCCATGGGCTGAATTCTGGTTTAATACCTCATTTCATTCAGCAACACAAACTACTCCATTTCTAGTCTTATACAGAAGGGAGCCTCCTCGCTTGATACCATATGAGCCACATTCGTCCTCTGTACAGGAAGTGGATCAACTCTTGATTGACAGAGACCAAATATTGAAAGATCTCAAGGAGCATCTCAGTCGCGCACAACAAGTCATGAAGACTCGGACTGACAATCATCGAAGGGATATCCAATTCAAAATCGGAGATGATGTTCCCATGAATGGCATGCTATTGGCAAAACGGCTTTAGACAGTTCAAGCAGGTGTTCAAGAAGAGTTCAATCGCTGTCTTGAACTGCAGCACAGCGTACAACAGACGTAGGAAGATTTCCGTATCCAGAAGATCGACGAGATTATCTGATTGGGATCAATTGACGAGTCATCATTAAACATCAGATATTCAAATGAATATCTTCAGCTTGGATTCAAGAATATTGGATGGCTTGGCACGGAAGTAATCTCCAAAGATTGGATATGGAAGAGATTGAATATCGATCAAATATTTAGGAGTATCTCTGAAATATTTGACAAGGATATTCTGATTGGAGTCGGCCAGCAAGGAATTCGAAGATTCAGATATTCAAACGAATATCTACACATCAGATTAAAGGCGACGTGGCTGACTTGGGAAGGAAGTTTTCGAAGATACTTCCTAAAGATTGGATAAAGATACACATCAAATATTTAGGAATATTTCCTAAAATATTTGATGATGTGATCTGCAACAGATTTGGACCTTCGCCTTTACATATAAATACATGGCTAGGGCAACCAGATCTGTGTCGCTTCCTGAGAGAAAAGAAAAACACGAGAGTTCGTGAGATTGGAGGAGAAGCGGCCGCCGGTTGACTATTCCACACCTGAATATCAACGGGGAAGCAACAGTCTGTTCAGTGTGCTGTTCAGACTGTTCTAGAAGGACAACAAAGCGCACACACACACGGTGATCAAGCTACGTCTTTGAGAGAAGACGACTGGACTTCCGAGAAGTCCAAGACTAGGCCGAGAGGGAAGTCTCGTCCTACCCATAGGGGATCGAGGGGAGCTGCGGTGAACCAAGATTGCAAATCCGAGAGACGGAGTGTTAGAGGCTAGGCTATTACAAACAAGGCGTTGTGTAAGTGTAAGTCCACAAATAGCTCTAAACTTGTAATAAGATTTGGGTCCCTTTTCGAGTGTGGGAAATCCCCCAGAGTAGGCGAGGCCGAACTGGGTTATCATATCGTGTGTGCTCCTATTTGTTCTATTTTCGGTACTGTCTGCTAAGGTGTTCTAGTCTCTGTTTAAACACAACCTGAAACTGTCCAACAAGTGTTCGAGACGCAGTTCGAACACCATCTAGAACTCGTCTTGACTAAGACAAGTAGATTTCATTTGATATCAGAGCAGGCACTCGACATACAGAGTGTGATCCGGCGACTGTTCAAGATGAGTTTGAAGGAAGGACAGAGCACTAATCGACCACCGTTGCTTGAAGGGCCGAATTATGCCTATTGGAAATCCAAGATGAAAGCCTTTCTGAAATCCCTCGATGAACGGGCTTGGAGAGCTGTATGATAGGATGGACAGAACCCATGATGGCCAACCCTGAAGGAGCTGTTATGCCAAAACCCGAAGCCATGTGGTCTGAAGCAGATGATGTAGCAGCTGCTGGGAATTTACAGGCCCTGAATGCAATATTCTATGGAGTGGACGAGAACGTGTTCAAACTGATTGCTGAATGTGAGGTGGCCAAAGAAGCATGGGATATTCTCGGAATGGCCTATGAGGATCCAGATAGTGAATCTACCGATGAAGAAGAAGAACATGAGAATGTCAATCTCGTCGGACTTGTAGTCACTATTGAAGACTGCAGTGAGACAAGTGAGAATCCTTACTCTAGTGCACTGTCTGAACATCCTGTTGACGACGCATCAAGCAGTGATGATGAAGAACTTACACAGGAGACTCTGGCTGAAACCTACAAAGACCTATATGAGAAATGGCTGCTTGTGATCAACCTCAATAAGAAGCTTACCGATTCTGTAGCCAATGTGACTGCTGAAAAAGACAAGATGTGGCAGGAGGTTGAGATATTGGTTACACAGAAGGTGGAACTCCAAGGTAAGGTTGATTTGCTGAACACTCAATTGACTGAAATAAAATAGGAAAGGTCATGTCTGCTTGCCCAGAAAACGGAACTCCTGGGTACTATTTCTTCTCTGAAAGTTGATATGGAGAAAGATCGTGACACTCATCCAGTAGGCATGGCAGGTCTAAGGAAAACGATTACAGATCTGAATCGCAAGGAGGTGTACCTCTTGAGGCAAGTAGAGTCGCTGGAACTCCAAGTTGAATCTGAAAGAATGGATCATTCAGCCACCATAAAGGAGCTCAACCAGCTCAAACAGTCAGTGAAGATGTTGAATTCTGGGTCTAAGAATTTAAACAAGATTCTCAGGTCTCAAAGGATGGAGTCCGGACATCGAGGACTGGGTTTCACAGAAGAAGGAAGCTCAAAAGGTACAAGGTCTGTTAAACCAGTAACTGAACAGAAACCGGGACAGAAGGTGACTCAGCACCCGAGACAGAAAGTGAATCAGTTCCAAGGAAAAAACCCCGCTGGCCAAAGAAGGACTCGCAATGATCACATCAGCCCCTACTCGACACAAAAGAGAGATTCTCGCACATGCTGGTACTGCTACCAGATTGGACACATCAGACCTAGGTGTCGCCTGTTTCTTACTGAACGAAGAGCCATGGGACACAAGAAGAAACCTAGAATGCGACAGGTCTGGGTACCAAAGACAAGCAAAACCATGTGCATGGTTGCTTTTAGCCCATCCAGTCAAATGGAGAAAGATCATTGGTACTTCGACAGTGGATGCTCCGCCCATATGACAGGTAACTCTAAGTTTCTTACACATATTCGACCTGTTATGAAGAAGCAGGTTGCCACTTTCGGAGATGGAGGAAAGAGTCAGGTGATCGGCTGTGGGACATTGAAGGTTCCGGATCTCCCTGTACTCGAAGACATTCTTCTAGTTGAAGAATTGAAGGCGAATCTTATCAGCATTAGTCAACTATGTGATGATGGACTTCATGTCAGCTTCACTCACGACTCATGTCACGTGTGGGATAAGGAAGGAGACACACTGATGCAAGGCAGCAGGGTAGCCAACAATTGTTACCTCATAGGTCCTGCTGGAACAGTTGCTGCATCAGGCAGTTTATCAAGACATGGGAATAAGATGGAATTGTCTCACATACGCGCGGGTCATCTAACTCTCAAGACCTCAAAGAAGCTCTCCTCAACTGGACTCATCCGAGGAATGACCAATGTGACAGGAGATATAGCGGTTCCATGTGGAGAATACCAAATCATGGAAACTTTTGAAGATCCATCTGAAGTAATGAAGAGTCGAGCGAATGAGATCAAGTATCGAGAACTGACTGCTTGTTCATCCAGTCCGAAGAATGTCAACAAAGCATTTATTGATGAGATTCAGGTGGTGGCCATTCACATGGAACTGGGAGAGTTCACCAGATATGAAGCGTGCAAGTTATATCATCTTGCGCATAGTCACGAACTGAAGAAGACTATGTACGGAGTCACACAAGCGCCCAGAGCATGGTACGAGACGTTCCTCATTGACCATGGATATGAGCGAGGGGGAGTAGAGCATATGTTCGTCACGAGTACACAGAAGCTGGTTGGCCAGTTCGTGAGATAGATGCAAAACGAGCTCCAGGTGACCATGGAGGGAGAGATGAAACACCTTCCTGGAACATATGTTGACCAGATGCTGGGAGAGCAGGAGACCATCGCTGCAGGAAGATGCTACACTCAGTTGTTATGGATGAAGCAGAAGTTGTCTGAATACGGAGTTAAACATGAGGAGATGACGCCTGACTGTGACAAAATGAGTACCAGTAGCAATTCCAAAAATTCGGTACAACAGTACAAGACAAAGCAGAGTGAGCCGATAGAGAAGAAGGCAATCACAGCGAACCATGTGACAACCAACAAGCTGCTAACTGACATACTCACCACTCACCTAAACGCTGCTCAGTTCGAAACACTTAGATCCTCTCTGGGTCTGCGTGTCGTCACCAACTAAGTGTTCTAGAAGGAGGTCAGCCAAGAGCAGAACCCCAGCAAATCAGTTGGGCTGACCTACTGAAGAAGAGGGCTGGAACAAATGGTACGTGGCTGGAACAGATTATTAAATTCAACTTATCTACAGTATTATGAGCCGTTGGAGCATATCAAGGAGGAGATTGGACAGATACCTCAAGAGATATACACATGACAGTTTTTGGGAAGTTGAGGAGTCCAAATATTTGAAAATCAAAGAAAGCAGTTCAATCGAAGTTGGATAAGGATACAATATCAGCAAACCCCAAGATCAGAGAAGGGAAAAAGAAGGGAGAAGAGGCGGCTGTGACAGAACATAAAGAAGCTACCTCAAAGGCTGATCCTAATCCAATCGAAGAAAGTGTGCAGGCTGCGAAGGAAAATCAGGCAATGGCTGAACCACCCCTCAATGAGGTAATCCCTTGTTCTCACTCCCAAGCTACTGCACTCAATTCTGTTGATAAGGAAGTATGGGCGATTGGTAAAGAGTCAGTGAGTTATAAGGGTGACAAAGTGGTTAATGAGAAGCCGAAGGGATTGAAACCTGCTGTAGATTTTGTGGCCGATGCTGTAGAAGAAGGTAATGCTAGTAGGGATAAGATTGTGGTTCTGATAAGCAGAAGCTGTTGAATGCAAAGGTAGATGATACTGGTTTTGTGCTGAAGAAGACATGATTCGCGTGAAGGTCGTGCCTCGAAGAAGCAGAACTCTCAGTAAATATGATGCGAGTATTGGTACTGTAAGGGGGAGGAAAATTGCTATGTCAGACTCGGATACTGAGCACTTCATTGAATCTTCCAGTAAGAGAAGTCTGGTACAGAATGAAGAGTCTGATGAAGGCACTGCAGAAAAGACAGCTGAGGCATTAGAAAAAGAGAAGGTGAAGCAATAAAATCCTAAAGATGTTGTCGCTAATGTATTGGATCCTTCTTAAGAGGACAGCGAGCTTGAAGAGGTGATGCAGTCAACTGTCCAAGAAGAAGAGATGACTGAAGCTGAACAAGGCACTAGTCGTAAAGCACATAAAGGTGTTCAGACTCCTGTCTCCTTAGTAGAAGTGAAGAATAAGCAGAAGGAAGGGACTATCACTCAAGACAGAGATGAGCCTGTTAAGTCTGTAGAGAATTTAGAGACCGACAAGGCTGCTGAGAAAGTGTCTGTTGAAGCAGATGTTCCCAGCTAACCCAGATGTGAAGGTGCAAGAAGCTGATCTGGAGACATCAGATAATGGAGATTGTGAGGTCAATCAGGACTCACTTTCATTGGCTGAGCGCAAGAAGTCTGAAAAGACGAAAGTGACCATCCAAGCACGCTCGACTGAAGTAGCTACCAAGAAGGATGGTAAGAGAACAGATGCAGGGGGAGCAAGTGCATCCAAGAAAAAGAAGAGGAGTGTTCCAGGTTCTGTTCCACCTAGTGTACCAACTGGAGTGACTAAGCATATAGTGTGGTTTGCCAGTACAGTCGCAGCAGCCAAGTGGAAAGCAGTGCAGAAAAGAAAGATCTTCCTTGAGAGGATGCTTGATGAGAAGAAGTACAAAGGAGAGTAGATTATTCAGCTCTTGAAGGAGACTGATTTGATTTTGGACCGTCCAAAGATGCAAACCGTTTAATGAACAGTTGGTGAGAGAAGCTATTACTGATGATAAAGACTACGGCATAGTCTTTGTCAGAGGAAAGAAGGTCAAGATTGATCCTGAGATCATCAATGTGTACTTCGCAATGGATGATTCTTACGAGGTGGTGGAAGAGGAGAGCTATGACAAGATTCCAAGCTGTTTAACGGCTGGAGCATACCCTCGGTGGGAAGACACCTCCATCCCAGTTGCAGATTTGACCACATTCTACTCGATGTTGTTCTTCATCACCATAGTCAACTAGAAGCATACATCTCATAGAACCATGGACATCAAGGAGATGTGACAGCTGCTCTACCAGATTGGAAACAGGATGCGCATTGACATGGGAAGAATTCGACCAGATTGCAGAACACGCCATATCTACAAAGTCACTGCACCAGATAATCTTCCCATCGCATATCTATAAGCTGATCATCCACCAGCATCCAGATTTGAAGACTGACCAGGATAGACTATCAAGTGCTCCGTTGAAGTTGGTAGTTGATCACAAGCTGTTCAAGGGTCGACATAAGAATGATCTGAAGGACCCCGAGCTGAAGAGGAAGGATGCACCCGAGTCTTCCATAAGGAGAGCTGCTGGTCAGAAGTTATCCCGGGCTGAATGTGGACAGCTACTGAAGGAGGTAGAGATCATACTGGAGGTCGAACAGAAGCAAAGGAAAAGAATGTTCAATTGGTGCGCGCTCTCAAGTATCCCAATTATGATGAAGAAGATGGAGAGAGTTGATGTCCTGATTGAAGAAAAAGGTAGAACTCCTTGATGTTATCTCGTCGTTAAAGATGCAGATGGAGAAGGACTACCATGCAGCAGTACTGGACGAGCTGAATCAGTTCAAGAAATCAGTGAAGATGATAATCTCTGGATCAAAAGACCTAGATACAATTTTGAAGTCCCATAGAATGATTGGAGGATATAGAGGCATTGGCTATACTGATTGGAGCAGTTCAGGAACATATCAGTTACTGACCCGTGGTCGAACAGCTGCTGAGACACCATGGTTTGATAGACTCACAGCATGTGTCACTGTCCCAGGCTATGTTTGAGGGGGAGTTGACAAGATTCTAGTTGCCGAAGAGACCAGGTTGCTCGATTGGACCCCTTGCCAGTTTGTGGCAAAAAGGGGGAGTGGTTTGGTAACTGTTCTGGTTCCTCAAGTTGTGTCTAAAGCCTAGATTGAGTTTTGCCAAAAATGACAAGGGGGAGATTGATGTTCCCATAAATGGCATGCTGTTGGCAAAACGGCTTTAGACAGTTCAAGCAGGTGTTCAAGAAGAGTTCAATCGCTGTCTTGAACTGCAGCACAGCGTACAGCAGACGCAGGAATATTTCCGTATCCAAAAGATCGACGAGATTATCTGATTGGGATCAATTGATGAGTCATCATTAAAGATCAGATATTCAAATGAATATCTTCAGCTTGGATTCGAGAATATTGGATGGCTTGGCACGGAAGTAATCTCCAAAGATTGGATATGGAAGAGATTGAATATCGATCAAATATTTAGGAGTATCTCTGAAATATTTGACAAGGATATTCTGATTGGAGTCGGCCAGCGAGGAATTCGAAGATTCAGATATTCAAACGAATATCTACACATCAGATTAAAGGCGACGTGGCTGACTTGGGAAGGAAGTTTTCGAAGATACTTCCTAAAGATTGGATAAAGATACACATCAAATATTTAGGAATATTTCCTAAAATATTTGATGATGTGATCTACAACAGATTTGGACCTTCGCCTTTACATATAAATACATGGCTAGGGCAACCAGATCTGTGTCGCTTCCTGAGAGAAAAGAAAAACACGAGAGTTCGTGAGATTGGAGGAGAAGCAGCCGCCGGTTGATTATTCCACACCTGAATATCAACGGGGAAGTAACAGTCTGTTCAGTGTGCTGTTCAGACTATTCTTGAAGGATAACAAAGCGCACACACACACACGGTGATCAAGCTACGTCTTTGAGAGAAGGTGACTGGACTTTCGAGAAGTCAAGACTAGGCCGAGAGGGAAGTCTCGTCCTACCCATAGGGGATCGAGGGGAGCTGCGGTGAACCGAGATTGCAAATCCGAGAGACGGAGTGTTAGAGGCTAGGCTATTACAAACAAGGCGTTGTGTATGTCCACGAATAGCTCTAAACTCGTTATAAGATTTGTGTCCCTTTTTTGGGTGTGGGAAACCCCCCAGAGTAGGCGAGTCCGAACTGGGTTATCATATCGTGTGTGCTCCTATTTGTTCTGTTTTCGGTACTGTCTGCTAAGGTGTTCTAGTCTTTGTTTAAACACAACTTGAAACTATCCAACAAGTGTTCGAGACGCAGTTCGAACACCATCTAGAACTCGTCTTGACTAAGACAAGTAGATTTCAGGAGACTATGTTTACGTCAAATTGAGACCTTATCGACAAGTCTCTCTTGCTGGCCGCCGAAATGAAAAACTATCTGCCAAATACTTTGGACCATATCAGGTGCTCGAAAGGATTGGACCAGTGGCATATCGTATTAATCTTCCTGAGAACACTTCTATACACCCGGTGTTTCATGTTTCACAACTACGTGAGGCACGAGGAATGCCACCATCTTCATCCACTCAACTGCCTGACGGTATAAGTCGTAACCAATACATCCTGGAGCCTGAGAGTATGGTTAAACTTCGCAGCGGCATAGGAGGAGCAATGGAAGGACTGATCGTCTGGAAAGGACGTCCAGCATATGACGCGACCTGGGAGCCATTACAAATGATATCGCAACAGTTTCCAGAATTTCACCTTGAGGACAAGGTGACTGTCCTGGTGGAGAGTAATGATAGAAATCAAGAGTTGGAGACAGACACATTTCAAAATCAAATTCAAAGAGACGCACCTGCTCAGGATAATTCAAGGAACTTACCTTTTCAAGTCTACAGTCGCAGAACCAAGGGACAGGTGGCTTCAGGAAAAGATGCACCTGTTGAAGGGAAAACAATATAAATGGGCGGTTGGATTGAATTGAAAGGATTGGGAAAAATTATCAAAAAGCTACTGTATTATTTGTATATTGTACATCAACATTAATAAAAGACAAGTCCTATCAGAACGACTGGACTTGCTGCTGCTTCATGCTTAACTTCATCAAATGTCGACGCAATTGGATCTTCTCTTCCACTGTTACAAACTTTGGTCGGCATCAACATTGTCTCCACTCTCCACCAATAACTGGACTTAGCCTTCTCAATCAGATCATACTTCTTCCACATACGCATCTTCTTTGAGTTTGCTCGCTTGACTGCTGTCTTGATGGAAAGGCGTCCTCAAAGGGGATTGTCAAGTGGCGTGGGGGGGGCATTCGACTGGGCAAGATCCCGAGTTCGATTCCCTCTAACCACGTTAGAGGTGAAATTCCTTACACTCGGTGGAGCCTATTGGTCTGTGATGGGCCGGTCTCACCGGTTGGGCCTGTTTGCAGGCTATGGGCTATACCATCAAGGTTACCTTTGGTAAACTTTAAAAAAAAGGCACGACATCAACCATCGATGATGAAATCGGTAGCGGCACGGCATCTGCGATCAACCTGAGCATACTTTGAAAAAGAGATTTACCAAAAGACTTATTGGCAGCGGCAGCGGCACGGTATCCTGACGGTTAGTAAGTTTACTTCTCGTTGAAACAGAGATTTATGGCTGGGAATGAAAGTTTTGGTGAAGGGTCAGCTTCTAGTTCTTTCAGACTTATGTCAGTTAATGTTTTAGTGCTCAACTGTTATCGCATTGGTTTTCAGGTAAATATATACAGTTTCTTACTTGATTCTAAAGTTATAAATTTAATTTAATGAGATTTGGAGGTTGACTGAAACCTTTTGTGACTGGATTTTGAAGTCTGAACTTGAAAACCTGAGCTTTGCAACCACTGTCAGTGTAGGGAACTCTTGATTTGGATTGAAAGCCTGATAGTTCAGGGCACCAATGTGTACTTTTCCCTAAATTTTATGATAGAAGGATATGAGTTTCAACTTTCAGTTGTAATGTCCCTATCCAGGAACATAGCAGCTGTCATATAATATTTTTTGGTGGTATTACCCCTCGTGTGAAAAAATAGACTAACAGAAGAACACATAGCATTTCAGAAAACGGAGTTGTTTTAAGGAATTAATTGAGGAAATTCCTCTGTTGTACATAGAATTAGTTTAAAGGCCTGATGAATTTGTGAGGCAAGTAATATCCTGTTTGAACCGCTTACATTTGCATTTTGTAAAGTTATTTTTCTATATTATTTTCCTATCTGGTTTCTTTAAATATACTACTTTTGTCCCACTCATATACCAATTTTCCTTGTACTTACTAGTGTTTACAATATTCAAAAGCAGGTACTTTACATGTTGGGAAGTTAGTGTTTCTTAGAGAAACATTGTTTCATATGTTTACATGACTTTACAATTAAAAATACATATATAATATATAATATTATTTTAATAAAAGATAAATTCGGCAATTTTACGAGTCGAGTTTATGTTTTGATTCCACCTAGGCAAAACGAATCAAGGTAAAAACTCGATTCTGACAACCTTGATTGGATATCTCCTCTGTACAATGAAAGTTTAATAAGTAAACTTGCTGACTACCTTTTCTTTTAAAGTTGGTCATACTAGAGTTATGATAACTCGGATGGATTTTCGATTCGTACTTTTACTCTCTAAACATACACACTTATGTTGTCTTTGAATAATATGATCGGAGATGTTTTAATATTTTAGTCTCACTAATTCCCTCAAGCTGGGGTTATCGAGCAATGTGAGTCTCAAAACCGGGTAAAAGAAAGAATTAAAATTTTGGGTTAGTTGAGAGGATTCGTATCCGGTGCATTACGGCAAAATGGTGCAAATGTGAAAACGATTTCATTTTGCAAATATTTCAAAAATATATTTAGAATTGACGTCATTTTAACACTAGTAGTATTTGGCTGCACCCCATAATGGAGCTGATTTTTTTTAATGACGAAATGGAGCTGATTTTAATTTGGTTTGTTTTTATTATTGAGAAAAAAAGTGCAATCGAGTGTCATCGTCTTTGAATTTGAAGTGGCCGTCGCTGTTGATTCAAGCTATGCAGATATTGATCTCCTCCTCCGAATTCCTCGCCTCCCATCCACGTCTTCGCCGGATCCTCCTCCCTTTCCCTTCTCGCACACACCTCCTCTTCATCCCTAAACCCTAACTTCATCGCCACTCGTGGTCCCTGTTTTGCAGAACAAATCACCTCCCACCTCGTTTGATTTTCCCGCCATGGAAGCAACGGGTGCCGTCGACGCCGCGGCCTTAGAGTCAATTGGAAACCTCACATCTCATGAGGACTATCATTTACTCCCTCATCCCCTAGGTTGCACGGATACGGACACGGGATACGGATACGGATACGGATACGATACGATACGATACGGGGATACGATTTTTTAGAAAAAGCAGGATACGATACGTTTCGGATACGTTTGTTACTTTATATAAAAATATATATATTTATAAAGTTATACCATTTTTGTAAATTATATAAAAAATTATGCACAAACAAATAATTTAGTTTATAAAACTCCCTAGTTTAACTAGTTAAACAAAAACTTCAAGCATATAAATTAAATAAACATGTTTAAAAAAATAAGTCAGTAGTAAAAGTTTCAAACTTCATCAGAATTAACAAAATGTATTCTTCAAACATGGGCCTATTGAATATTTTGGGCTGATTTAGTTAAAATTATGGGTTTATTTGAATTTTTTGGGCTACATTTTTGGATACGGTAAATACATGTATCCAAAAATTGAGATACGTTTTTTTTTTGAACGGATACGAAGAATCCGTGTATCCCAAACGTGTATACGGATACGATACGGGTACGTGACTATTTTGGAGTCATCCCCAATTGGAAACCTCACATCCCTGGTATTACAAGCGTTCTCCTTAAATACTTATTCTTTTTTTTTTTGAAAAAATTTGTATTGGTATATCATTTGTGCTTTCCAAATGCGAATTTAGTTTTTTCACAACACCCATTGCATTTGTAGCTTGTTGGCCGATATTTGAAGTATATCATAGTTGTTGTAGTTTGTGCTTATCAAACACGGTCTTCACTCTTAATAGATCTGAAATATTACTATTAACACCCGTATTGGGGAAGGTGGGGTCTTGTTTGTCTTATTCAGTTTTTATGTGGTCAAAACATTGTTGGGGAATATCAGGGTCTAGCCTTTCTTGTAGAGTTCTTATGTTGTTACCAATGCATTGTGGAGGGCAACATTAGGATACTAGTAAGCCCAAAGGGCACATTTGGCGTTTCTTTGCAGATTAAATGTGACTTCTTATAGTAATCAGTTCAACTCTCTATACTATTGTAGTAGGCATTGTTTTCTATTCAACTAGCTTAGTAAATTTGTAATTTCTTTGTGCGAAATTGATTGTTTTGAATGTGTCACAGTTCACTGATTTTGTTATACTGTTGCAGTCTGCACTGTTCTTGAACTTGAAAAGGATAAGGAGTGTATAATTGTTGGAACAGTGTACAAGCATATGAAACTGAAGCCCTGCATCCTTGACGTGTACTTGAAGGATGTAATATTTTTCACTACTGACAAAATCTATATTTTGTTTACTCTTGATTCTTCTGATCTTCTATTTTGCATAACATGATTCTCACAAATTACAGAGATCAACTGCACCTCTTGCCAAACCCCAAAATTTTATGCATCCGGATGATTACTTAGTTTTGGAAGACGAAAGTGGTCCCGTTAAGCTTGGTGGAACCATCATGTTACCATCTGTTTATGTTACAGGTCCTCGCACCGAGAGATACATGTGCTTGACATTTTATGTAGAAAAATAGTCATAATTGAACAAGTACGCTTTTGCATTTGAAAGGGGTTGTCGTCGCCCTGCATGGGAAGGAAACAAGTGCTGGTGAATTTTTGGTGCTAGATGTTATGGAAGCTGGCTTACCACCTCAGATGGATCTGCCTAATAAATTAACAGAGTCCGCAAGTAACTCTTTGCCTATTACCTACACATCTTTCCTTTTTTTCATTTAACCTTCTCGCTTAAGAATGCATCCTTTACCCCTGACTTATAAAATCTGCTCTAAACATGAGGAATTTGCTGAATTTATTACTTTTGCTATAATTGCCAATATTTTGATATCCAGAACCCGGTGATCAAGCAGTTTGATACATGCATGCTATTTATATTATAGCATGGCAATTTTGCAATTCCGCGCATTGTAACTGAAATTCAAGGGCACTACAAACCTGGATTCTTAAGGCGCATTAGATGAAGACTAGTTAAATAGCTTAACTATTGTTCACCATCCTAGGGTTAGTATTCAGCTAAGTGACTTCTCACATCACAAATCATATTTGATGTTTACCTAATGTATTGAATAACTGTGTTGAAGGCTGAAGCTTAGTTTTGCTTAGCTTGTTTAATCCTGTTTTCTTAGACATCAGAAAAACACTCATCGGCTGTGTTTCTGACACCAATTTTTCCTTGTTATCGCTCTTTCCTACCTATTCAATTTTTATCTAGTGTCTTGAATAATTGTGATGAAGCATAGTTTTGCCGTGATTAGTCTTATTTTCTTATAACTGAAGAGAAAAATACTCGTCGTCTGTTTGTTTCTGTCACTGATTTTTTTTTCTTAACTTTGTTATAAATATTTCTTACCAATTTGATCATGTATCAGTTACTCAAATGGATTTAGTTGCTTTGCATTGTTCCCTAGTTTCTTTACTTTAGCTGTTTTATTGTACATGGTGTCTTGCATTCACCTTTCCCCCCTGCTATGCCCATACACAGGAGAAGATAAATATGTTGTTTTTGTATCGGGCTTGAGCATTGGGAGTAGTAAATCTAATCCTCTCCAATTTCAGCTTCTAGTTGACCATATAACAGGGTGTCTAGGGGATGAGCAGGTATGTAAGCCAATCGTCTTTCTTTAAGCTGCAGAGTAATCTTGCAATTATGTTATCGTGCTTACTTTTGCTCATAAATGATAAACAGGAACAAGGTGTTGCAGCTGACATTGTTCATGTAGTTATTGCTGGGAATTCTGTTGAAATTTCTCAAGATCTTTTTAATGGACAGGTACCATGTCAGAGTCCGTTTGTTCCTTAATATATATTATTCCTTCTTCTCATATCCTTCTTTTCATTCCTTTCGGAGTTGCATGATCATTTTATGTGATCTACTTCCGTAGTAAAAGCAGCCCACAACAGGGCTTATCTGCACATATAAATCTTATTAAAACGAGTTACTACATAATCTTAATTAGCTACATTATTTTTTAAGGATTCTTATAACTTGATTAATATCAGTTAAATTTGATGATTAGGGTCAACCTCCAATAGAAAATAATATGCTTGGCTTTGTGTCATATTTTTCATTACACTGCCCGTATGTAACTTGTTTATGTGACTGTGGCTGTGCAGACTGTAAATCCAAAGGATCAGTCTAGACTGTCTGAGCCTATCAAAGAGTTGGATATATTATTGACCGAGGTTCGTTGAGTGATTAAAAATTAATATTTGATTTGCTTTAATGTTATATTTTTTTTCTTAAATTTTTCCAACTGAGTATGAAATTTTGCTGCATGCCAGATTGCTGCCAGTGTCCCTGTGGATATCATGCCAGGACCTGATGACCCAGCAAACTTCTCCTTACCACAGCAGGTTTGTTAATGTCTACTTTATAAATAGCATTGATCTTGTTTTAAAATTGACACTCTTTTCTGTCAGCCTCTCCACAGGTGTCTATTTCCCAGTTCATCATCATACAACACATTTAGGTCCTGCAGTAACCCTCATTCCTTTGAAATTGACACTATTAGGTAATGTGATTGATGTCTATCTAATTCTTGACCTTTTATGAATAACCTTAAATCTTACGCAATTTTTCATTGACAGGTTTATTGGAACTTCTGGTCAGAACATAGAAGATCTTGAAAACTACTCAGATGCAAATGACAGGCTTGAATTCATGGAAAGAACATTAAGATTGAGGCATGTAGCTCCCACAACACCTAATACTCTGGGTAAGGTTCATTTATGTTACTCCAGTATTCATAATCCTGAGGTGATGAACTGAAATTCCTTTGGTTGGTTTCAAGTCGCATAATGTCAGGCCAGCGCTGAATTTATAAATTATTGACTGCTGAATTTAAGAATTGATGAGACTGTGTGAAGTGTATCAATGTGTTAGTTTTATGGCATGTGTTTGGCAAAACTTAGTATATTTGTTCAAGCTGTTGTTCAAGGCTAGAAGAGACAACTGTCCTGGAACAAGTCGAAGCAGATGAAATGTTTCCTAATTCAGATTAGGAAACACAGTTGACCGTTTGAGATCAAGGCGGTCACACATGGAAGGACAGAAGTTGGAAATTTCCTAATTCAGATTAGGCAACTTGTTTCAACCGACGTGGAACAACTCAGACGCAGCAGAGATTTCCTAAGGCAGTTTAGGAAAGTCGGTGTTGTGGCATATTAAAGATATGATGCAGATCTTGGAGTCGGTGGACGTAAATATGTTCATGCATATCAAGAAGTCGGTTGAGAAGAATTAGGGATGACTTGCGCTTGAAGTTATCTTGCCGAAGAAGATAACTTAACAAAGAAGATAATCGAATGTTTCCTAAACGGAGTTGAAGATATTTGGAGGCTTATCTACAAGAAGATATGCGCAAGGATTTAGGAAAGATTTCCTAAAAGATTAGGAAACGTTTCCTAATGATATAGGCGGTTAAGATTAGGAATCCTATTTGATTTAGGGTTTCTACCGTCCTATATAAGCAGTGATAGGCTTGTCAATTCTGCATCGATCATTAAGCTAAACGCAGATACACACTCAGAGAGGAGAGAGATCGATCGGCCTTGAGTTCATTATTCCGGTGAACTCACGGCGGTGCTGTCCAGTTGTTCCAGGTTGCTGTAACAGACTGACAGTTGAACAAGTTGCAGAATTCAGCACTTACGGAGAAACTAATCACGCTCATACTCACTGAAGGGAGGAGGAGGCTAACGGCGGTGAACTAATTATAACTGGTTATTCACGACGCTCGTAATCGGCCGGAGTGTTAATCGTCACTGGTTACTCAAAGGCGCTCGGACTCAATCTGTGCTGGTGCTCAGCAAATTGATCGAAGAACAAAACTGAAGGTTCACGCACTGAAGTTCTGATCTGCGCAATCGGGAGAAGGCACTGATTCTCCCGGAGAATCATAGTGGTGGATACGGAGCGGGAGCAAAGATCTAGGGGGAGACCTAGATTGCAATTGCTAGAGTGTTCGAGGCTCAGGTAGTTTAAGAGGGATTCTGTAAACGGTAATTCCTGTACTCGCAATACTCAATATTAGTGAATTGCTATCCACCGGTCTAAGAGACAACCCCCCAGACGTAGGCTCGTTAACGCCAAACTGGGTAACAACTTTGCGTGTCGTTTATTTTCTGCACTGCATTATATTTTGCATAAGTTGTTCTAGACATTGTTCTAGATATTGTTCTGCACCCGACCAGAACAACATCTCATCTACCAGGGGAAGATTTCAATTGGTATCAGAGCAAATACTCAACATACAGAGTAAGATCCGAAGGTTGTTGAGATGGATTTGAGAGAAGGGCAGAATATCACGCGACCTCCACTACTTGAAGGAAACAAATATGGATATTGGAGAGTGCGAATGAAGGCTTTCCTAAAATCACAAGATGAATCAGTTTGGGAAGCTGTTGAACACGGGTGGACACATCTAATGACTACCGATGTTAGCAAAGGCAATCTCCTTGCTAAAGACAAGTGGACCGAAATACAGAAGAGTGCAGAGGCCGCAAACTCCAAAGCAATGAATGTCATATTCTCAGGAGTTGATGGGAAGAATTTCAAGATGATATCAACCTGTGAGATTGCGAAGAAGGCTTGGGACGTATTGCAAACGGCTCACGAAGGTACAACAAAGGTCAAAATATCCAGAATGGAGATGGTCACGTCAAAGTTTGAAAATCTAAGAATGCAGGAGGACGAGACTATAGCTGACTTCAACACAAGGGTACTTGACATCTCTAATGAATCGTTTGCACTTCGAAAGCCCATTAGCGAAGAGACGCTAGTAAGAAAGGTGCTGAGGTCTCTACCAAAGAGGTATGCAATGAAGGCACTCGCATTCAAGGAAGCACACGATGTGAGGACTATGAGGCTGGATGAACTGATGGGATCCTTACAGGCTCATGAGATGGAGATGGAGATGGAGATGGATGAAGAGGAACAACACAAGAAAGTTAAGTGTGTTGGTCTGAAATCTGAAGTTACTGATGCTCCAGACAAAGAAGGGGAGATGTCTGAACAACAGTATGTTATGCTGGCAAGGAACTTCATGAGAAGACTGAACAATGAAGGTTCAGATCCAGGAGAATCATCCAACTCAAGAATCTCGAAGGAAGGGAAGTTTCAAAGAAAGTACAAATATGGAGATTATGGCCAGGACAACAAAGGCAAAAGGATCCAATGCAAAGAATGTGAAGGCTATAGACACATTCAGGCAGAGTGTGTTAACACACACAAAATGAAGAATGCATATGCTAGTGATGGACCATAATTGTATGAATCATAAACACAGTTAAACCCACCAAATTAGACTCTTTGTCTATTTAACTTTTGCTTGTTAGTTCTGATATTTATCTACAGGGTATTTTGAAGTTCAGAGAGAATACAGGCTAAGGAGGAGTTTTAAAGCTGAAATTAAATTACGATTCATTCCAGGTCACGACCAAATTCTGACTTTCAAGAACCTGACGTGGAATCACTCAAAACAAGTCCAACCGAAGGGCAACCAGAGTCAGACCAGAGCTGAAAGGACCGATGGCTTTTTGGGATGAGCTCACAAAACTCACAAACTCTCTCCCCTTCCTCCATGTGGCCGGCGGCTTTTGGCCATGGTGACTCACCCCGATGGCTTTTGAGACCTCCTCCCATCTTGTGACATGTGGTGGCTTCTCCTCCACATCCATTGCCTCCCTTAGCCTATAAATAAGAACACCCCCTTCCCTTTGTAAATCATCCCACAATCACATTCCAAAATCACAAACACAATTCACTTATCTCTCTAGCTTTTGTGGGCACAATCATGTAATCACTTTACTTTGGAATCAAAGCTTGATCTTTAGCACTCTCAACGGTTTTTGTAAGTACTCTCTTCTTCACTTTACTGTCTTTTCAATTCAACAACTTTACTTTCCTGTCCTTACTTTCGAAAACTTTATTTTCTGTCTTTCAAAACCTTTACTTTTCAAGCACTTAGCTATGATGTCCTGTTCCATGGATATTCGTACCTAAACCCTTCATTCGGTTGAAGGGGTGTGCTTGTATCATACAATGTTTTAGGCCCTACTCTTAGTGCCTCTATGTGTTCAAAACTTGTTCTATGTGCCACATATTAGGTTAGAACTTCCAAGGTTGAGTGGATGCTTTAACGGGCAAAGCTCTTCCGTGGGGTTCGTGAACATACTCGGGTAAGTGGATGCTTTAACGGGCAAAGCTTATCTGAGGAGTTCGACCTCTTTTAAAAACCATTTGATTGCTCGTAATTGAAGATCAAATGGATGCACATAAGGCTAAGATACTTCGAAAGGAGGAATTAGTCTAAATAGAACAAGTGTTCTAAATGATGTGGCAAGTCATGTGCTAGAAATAGCCTTGATTCATCTTTGAACACATAGTATGATCATTAGAGGTCAATGATAAACGAAAATATGATACAAGGCCCCTAAAACCGAATCTTTCCTTTAATTGTAATATCAACTGTTACTTTACCTTTCAGTACTAAAAACCAAAAACAACCCCCCAACTGCTTTATTTAATCCCTCCTTTTCGAGAGAACAACTATTCACCTGACTCCCTTGGGTTCGACCCGTACTTACCACTGACTACCAAAAATAGTTAAGTCGCGAGTATCGGAGATATAAATTTATTTTTGCACATAGAACATCGCACCTTAACGACAGTGCGGTGGGCTCCGTCAAAATTGGCGCCGTTGCCGGGGAGTTAGAATCAATTGTTCTTTCTTTTTCTTTCGAACTTGCTTCTGTACAACCATGTCTCGCGAAGGAAGCATCCATGACTATCAGGATGACGACGAGATCAATCTGTTCGATCAAAATAATGAGGCACCGCCTTAATTTCCAATTCTCGACGATCCAGAGCAACTCTTCCGAAACCAAAGAGCTCGTGATAGGAATGCCATCCTAAGAAACCAAGGACAACCCGAAGGCCGAAATGAAGCTGGCCCAGCGCAACAACCCCCTAGACATCCACCACCCCCGCAATATCGACGAGAGCCAAGACGCGAACCCGTCTTTGATGACTACTACGGGGATAACAACAACTTCCGCGAACCTACTATAGGAGAACTGTCGGCACCAGATTTCAGAAATCAGCCGTGGTGCATTTACGAAGGCCATGAGCTAGAAAACATCGCCATCAACACTTTAGTGGCCCACAACTTGCCAAAGTTCTTAGGAACTCGTGGAGAATCAGCAACGACTCATCTCCAACGCTTACATGGCACTTGCCAAAACCTAAAACCAAATGGCGTGAACGTAGACGACTTCAAGTTGAAAGCGTTCTACTTTTCTCTCACAGACTCACCGAACGACTGGTTCCTTTCATTGCCTTCCGGTAGCATCAGAACATGGGCTCAGATGCAAAAGAAATTCTTAGACAAATACTACCCAGCAGAAAGAGCAATGCTAGTAAGGAGGCAACTGCAGGACATCAAGCAAGGGCCCAATGAAACCATGTACGATTACCTGGAAAAGTTCAATCGCCTGGAGAGAAGCTGCTGTACCCTTGGACAGCCCGAAAAACTCATAATCGAGTACCTCATTGATGGATTAAGGCCCTTAGACAAAATGCTTCTGGATGCCTCAGCTGGAGGATCCATGATGAATCTATCACTGAGTGGCATAAGGAATCTCATCACCGACGTTGCTGAAAATGCCCGATTCAGAGAAGAGACAACTCGACAGGAAGAATGTTCCCGAACGAAGAATGTGGCAAAGGCTGAAACACCGATGAACTCTATGCCAGAGGAGATGAAACAAATAAAGGAAATGATGATTCAAATCCTACGAAGGCAGCCAGTTCAGATAAAGCCTTGCGAGTTTTGTAGTTCTACGGACCACAAGACTGACGCATGCCCGACACTGATAGTAGAGTAACCAGAAGAAGTGAATGCAGTGGTAGGATACCAAGGATACAACAACCACAACAGCAACGATAGAGCAGGACCAATCCGGCAGTATAATCAAGCGACCAATCCAAGCTGGCGGAACGACAACCATCCTCCGAAGGAGACACAACAAACCGCACCACAATTAGCTCAGTCATTCTACCAACCACCCCACCGGCAGTACAACCAGAACGCTCCATCAGCAGGCCAATATCAGTAGAGAGGATCAAATCAATACCCGACGAGCCAATATCAGCAGAAGGGAACGAATCAATACCAATCCAACTCAAATAATCAGCAAGGACCAAGCAAGTCGCTTGAAGACACAATGAAGGAGCTCGCAGGAAGCGTAAATCAATTGGGGACTTCGCTACACCAATATCAGGTGAAAACTGACAGGGCAATTTCAGAATTGACCAAACAAATGTCCCAGCTCACCACCGCAATGTCCGTGCTTACTAATGAACCAGGCAAACTACCTTCACAAACCGTCCAAAACCCGAAGGGAAATGTTAATGCTGTGGCCCTTAGGAGTGGGAAAAAACTTGTCATCAAACCTATAGAGCAAGATGAGGACAAAAGTCCGAGGTTGCCCGGAGAAGAACAAGTGAGGCCCGAGGCTCTCAAAACTCTTGAGCAAGACAAAGAGGAGGACGTGACCGAAGAAGAAGGGAACACATCCAAGGATCACAGGCCGGGCCCAGTACCAGCGGCCAGCCCGGTTCCAGTGTCCGAAGAGCACAATGAGCGCCCGGTGCCCAGAACCGAGACCCCCAAAATCAGCGCCGCACTTCCATTTTCAGTGCCAGCCCGTGTACCAAAACAACATGTCATGGATGAGGACGTGTTTGAATTGTTCAGCAAAGTCGAAATAAACATCCCCCTCTTGGAAGCCATCAAGCAAATCCCTCGATATGCTAAGTTTTTAAAAGAACTTTGCACCAACCGGAGGAGGAGTACTAGATATGATCAAGAGCTAATGAGTAGGAATGTATCAGCCGTCATACAACGAAAAGTGCCCCCAAAATGTGGTGATCCGGGAACTTACACCATTCCATGCACAATTGGCAACATCCGGATCGAGAACTGCATGCTAGACCTTGGAGCATCAGTCAACGTTCTTCCCTTCTCTATCTACTCATGCCTCAGAATTGGACCGCTCGAACCCATCGGTCTCATTATTCAACTGGCAGATCGGTCGTGCAAACAGCTCGAGGGGAAAATCAAAGACGTCCTGGTTCAAGTAGGCGAATTGGTGTTTCCAGCAGACTTCTACGTTTTAAAGATGGAGAATGGCGGGCATACAGATCATGCACCCATCCTTCTCGGCCGTCCATTTCTCAAAACATAAAAAATGAAGATAGACTGTGGAAGTGAATGCTCTCAATGGAAGTAGAAGGAGAGGTCTTCAGCTTTGACATATTCCGAGCAATGAAGCACCCTATGGAATTCGAGGAAGTACACGCTCTCGATGCTTTGGACGACCTGGTCCAAGAAGTTCAACCAGAACCAAGAGCGGACCCCTTAGAAGCCATACTCAATGGAGCTGAAGGCTCATACGAATTGACCGAAGACTTGCATGAAACGGTGGCCCACTTAACAATCTCGGAGCCTCTCACACCAGAATATGAAGTCAACGAGGTAAAATTATTCAAATCAAATACTTTTCTGCCCTCGGTGATGCAAGCTCCCAAAATAGAATTGAAGCCCCTGCCCGGACATCTGAAGTACGCTTTCCTAGGGGATGATAACACACTTCCAGTGATCATCAAGAGTGGCTTGAAAGCAGGTCAGGAACGAAGTTTGATAAAAGTGCTGAAACAACACAAGTTGGCTATTGGATGGACTCTAGCCGACTTAAGAGGAGTCAGCCCGGCTGTATGCATGCACCGTATTCTACTTGAAGATGGAGCAAAGCCATCAAGAGAGCCTCAACGATGACTCAACCCTATCATGATGGAAATCGTCCAAAAGGAAATACAGAAGCTACTAGATGCGGACGTTATCTATCCCATATCAGATAGCCAATGTGTAAGTCCTGTCCACGTGGTCCTGAAGAAAAGTGGGATCACGGTCGAGGAAGATGCCGAAGGAAAAATAGTAACAACAAGAGTCAAGAACGGCTGGAGAATGTGCATCGACTATAGAAAGTTGAACGCCGTCACAAGAAAAGACCATTTCCCTCTACCATTCATCGATCAAATGCTAGACCGACTGGCAGGCAAACCATATTTTTGCTTCCTGGACGGGTTCTCAGGCTACCACCAGATCCCCATAGCACCTGAGGACCAAGAGAAGACTACATTCACCTGCCCATTCGGCACATTCGCCTTCAGAAAGATGTCGTTCGGCCTATGCAACGCCCCGGGAACTTTTCAAAGGGTAGTGACTAGCATCTTTTCAGACATGATCGGGGAATTCATTGAAGTCTTCATGGACGACTTCACCATCTATGGAGACACATTCGACGCTTGCTTAAGAAATTTGAGCATGGTTTTGGCACGATGTGTGTCCATGAACTTAGTACTCAATTATGAGAAGTGCCACTTCATGGTAACACACGGAATAGTTTTGGGACATATCGTCTCACAAGAAGGCATGGAAGTGGACAAAGCAAAAATCGACCTGATCATGACGCTACCATACCCATCCACGGTCCAAGACATCCAATCATTCCTTGGCCATGCAGGATTCTATCGACGATTCATCAAGGACTTCTCCAAAACGGCGTTGCCTCTAACCACTCTGCTCCAGAAAGAAGTCCCTTTTAAATTCACTAATACATGCAAGGAGGCCTTTGATAAACTGAAGAAAGCCTTCACCAGCACACCTATCATCCAAACGCCAAATTGGGAACTACCATTCGAAATCATGTGCGATGCGAGCGATTATGCTGTGGGGGCAGTCCTCGGTCAAAAAGTTGATAAGAAGGCGGTTGTGATCTACTACGCCTCAAGAACCCTAGATTCTACCCAACAAAACTACTCCACCACCGAGAAGGAACTCCTGGCAGTGGTTTTTGCTCTGGAAAAATTCAGATCCTATTTGCTTGGAGCAAAAGTAATAGTTTATTCTGACCACGCGGCCATCTGCTACCTAATGATGAAGAAGGAGGCCAAGCCAAGGCTCATTTGGTGGATATTACTACTGCAAGAATTCGATGTGGAAATAAGGGACAAAAAGGGGATTGAGAATACTGTGGCCGACCACCTAAGCAGGATTGTCCGAAAGGAAGAAGAGGGGCACATAACCGAGTCATTTCCAGACGAGCACCTGTATGCAGTCTCAACCAAGGTGCCGTGGTATGCCTCAATCGTCAACTACCTTATAGGAGGTAAATTTCCCCCTTCTTTTACTAAAGCACAATGCATGAAACTTAGGCATGATGCTAGGCATTACTTGTGGGATGATCCTTATTTGTGGAAAATAGGAGCAGATCAAATACTTAGGAGATGCATCCCAGATAATGAAATAGCTTCTATTATTAGCTTCTGCCATGAGTTTGCATGTGGAGGACACTTCGGGCCTAGGAGAACTGCTAGAAAAATCCTAGATAGCGGCTTCTTTTGGCCAAGTATGTTTAGGGATGCCTATGAGAAGTGTAAAAAATGCGATAAGTGCCAAAGAGTAAGAAATGTGTATGCTAAAAATGAGATGCCTCAAGTACCCATATTAGTCAACGATGTTTTCGACATTTGGGGTCTTGATTTTATGGGACCATTCCCAGTATCATGCGGTTATACTTATATTCTAGTCGCTGTAGATTATGTGTCAAAATGGGTAGAGGCTAAGGCCACAAGGTGCGATGATGCAAAGACTGTCATAGATTTTTTGCGCACTAACCTGTTTTGTAGATACGGGGTACCCAAGGCCATAATAAGCGACCAAGGAATTCATTTCTACAACCGCATGATGGCTGCCACCTTAAAACGCTACCATGTCCACCACCGAACGTCCACGGCATACCATCCCCAGACCAATGGTCAAGCGGAGATCTCCAACCGCGAAATCAAGGGAATTTTAGAAAAAATGGTGAAGCCAGGTAGGAAAGATTGGAGTCCGAGGCTAGATGAAGCTCTTTGGGCTTATCGGACAGCATACAAGACACCAATTGGAACCTCCCCCTTTCGACTTGTTTATGGAAAGGCATGCCACCTTCCGGTGGAATTAGAACATAAAGCCTATTGGGCGCTCAAGCATTGCAATCCGGATTTGAAGGCTGCTGGACTAGATAGGAAGCTTAATCTATGTGAGCTTGAAGAATTGCGGCTTGAGGCCTATGAAGGGCAAACAGACTACAAAGCGCGGACCAAATTATATCATGACAAATTCATCCTCCGACGCTCATTTGAGGAGGGACAACAAGTTCTACTCTTCTCCTCACGGTTGAAGTTGATGCCCGGCAAACTAAAATCAAGATGGACCGGCCCTTATACCGTGACTAAGGTATTCAACCATGGAATGCTTGAGTTGGAAAGCATGGAGAATGGGAGCCGATTCAATGTGAATGGACAGCGAGTCAAACACTACCATGGCGAGGTCAACTTGACAACACAAAAATACAACCTGAGCTGCCCATGGGATCCAAACCTGTGATCCCCATGCGTCGAGCCAACGACGTT
The DNA here is from genome assembly GCA_033675215.1 of Rhodiola kirilowii. Classification (NCBI taxonomy): domain Eukaryota; kingdom Viridiplantae; phylum Streptophyta; class Magnoliopsida; order Saxifragales; family Crassulaceae; genus Rhodiola; species Rhodiola kirilowii. The sequence continues at coordinate 14,313,294 of CM066193.1, read as the reverse complement.
AAACAAAGGCACTGGTCGGGAGGTAACTCGACACCTATCTTACTTTCAGTAATTTTATTTTCTGTCATTTAGTTTTTACCGTAAGTCGCTCTCACCCATTTTTTGTTTAGAAGAAATGACTCCTTGTAGGAATTGGTTTTTGGAATTGCCTATACGCCCCTAATATATACATATTCTAAAATCTTTTATGTGACGCATAAATGTTTAATACGACGTGTGTCCCATTAAATATAAGCGACAAACAATTATAATGTCGCTTAAGTGCTGAACTTTAACGCGACATACGAACAAATGACGTCGCTTAAACCCTCATGTCACAAGGATTACGCGACGTTACTAAAGCGACATAATGTTTGTCACATTAGTCTTAAGCGACAAAATTTTACATTAAGCGACGATTTTTTTGTTGTCGCTTAATTGACAGAATGGCGTAGTGTATACGTCATCCTCTAATTCTCCATGAAGAAACGCCGATTTCACATCCAATTGAAAAATGCACCAGCTTCGTTGAGCAGCTAAAGCAATGACAGTTCTCACTGTTTCTATCCGTGCTACAGGTGCATATACCTCTAAATAATCAACTCCATGCCTTTGAGAATAGTTGAAATTGCTACGCGTTAGATGAGCTCAACTGTACCAGCAATATGTAGAACACACTGTGGTACAGTTGTTTGCACAGACTAAGATAATCAAAATGAAATGCAGAACAGTAAAAGACACAAAGCACTTGGTGACCCAGTTCGGCTTAATGTAGCCTACGTCTGCGGGACTTCTCCCAAGTCCAAAGAACAATCCACTATCACGGTATATAGTACAGATTGACGCTTGAACAGCCTTCCAAACTACTGATACACCTATACTACTCTCCAAGTGAATTGGGTGATCTAACCTTCCCTTAGATCCGAAGACTCTCGTCTTCCACGTCCAGACCTCCTCCCCAGGCTGATACAGTCAAACCTACCACAGCAGATTCTCCTGGTAGTGTTTGTCGTCTCTTGTGTGAGTCGAACAGCGAGCACAGACTTGTACAACGCAGCGACGACACCTCTTAAACTCTGAAATAATTTGGGCGCAGCAGCAATGTATGAGTTCAAGAAAGTAAAGCAAGTTTCTTACCAACTTGCGACCTCAATCCTTCTACGACAACACGAAGACTCGTAGATTAGAATGATAAATTCCGCTCTCTGATTGACGGCTCCTCCACACGGTGTTTCTCAGGTTTTCTGCGCACCAGAATAATGAACCCTGGCCTCCTTTATATAGACCCGTGTGAATCTAGGGAAAAGAAAACCCTAGATTTGATTTCCTAAAAACCCTAGATAAGATAGGGATTAAATCCGTTGAGATATAATCTTGATTTGCGTATCTTTATCTTTTAAGAATCGGTTTTGATGATGTGGCAGTCGGATAGATTTGATTGAGATCCATCTGTCTGAAAAACTAGGAGCTGTGCTGATTTTTTGGAACTGAATGATAGATCTTGCACAAATGCTAGCACAGATCACTTTGAAATCTTCTTGCACAGATTTTTGTTTTGCCTAGATGGCACTTTATACTCCAACAATCTCCCCCTTGACATTTGAGGCAAAACACTTCTTCTGCATGACCTCTTTTCAACCAGTAGTTGAATCTTGCACAGATTGTCTAGTCAGGGTTAGTTCCAAGCTAGCACAGATAGAAGATAGTAGCTAGCATAGTCTCGCCCGAATACTTCTCAACACAAATCATTTGCAGCACACATCATCACAGCCCAGCGTCCCATCCACAGCCACACATCTCTACTCATGCAGATTCTCCCCCTTTTGGTCGCAAGTGGCAAGGGACCGTTGCACAGACTACTCCTCTTCATATTCAGTATCCTGGAGCACGCTGAATTTTTCATTCGTTTGATCTCGCGTTCGAGGAAGGAAGGAAATTTGGCGTACCGATTTTTCCACTGCTTTATCAGACTCTTCTACAGACGACACATCCTCAGCCACGTACTCTGCATCTGCATCTTTGCTTGCCTTTTGAGACTCCACAGAACTTGTTGTCAGCTCTGACTCAGTCTCCTCAACTAAATCACTTTCTACTTGCTCGTCTTCCTCGAATCGTCCACAGAATCCTCAGCCTTATCCTTACTCTTAAAAACATCACATGCAGTCTCACCAACTGTCTGATCTTTAGCAGGTGCTGGCACAGATGCCTCCACAATAGGCACATAGTGCTCCTTGGTCTTCTCAACATCCTACTCAGTCTGTCTAGCCATTCCTTCTTTCTCTTTTTCAGTAGACTTATCCTCTCTCACTTGCTTCTCTTTCGCCAAGTTAGCCATCAATTCTACTTGAATTTGCGTCACCAAATCTGCAATAGAAATCGAGCCACCTCCGACCACTACTTGGTCCCCAACAATACTGTCTGCCACTCTCTTCTTCACCAATTCTTTCATTAAACTTTCTCCACCGAGTGGCATCCCAACAGGAACATCATCAACATTAGATTGTTCAGCAACAGACTCAGAAGACGTGCCTTTAGGTGTGACTGAAGAAACCCCCTGGATTAGAGTCTTGGCTTGTTCAGACTTCTTCTCCGACGATGTGCCAATCTACGCAGTCTCCCCCTCAATGGTAGACTCCTTCTCCAACAAGACTGGATCTTGATCAGTCGCCGGTAGCATCTTGGTGGAATCGATGACCTTGTCAATAGCCTCCTTTTGAAACTCCGTCGGAATAACTTTTCAAAGAGCTTGCACAGTTTGATTTAAACACATAGCTCCCCCTTACTACCTGGCACATCAACACATAAAAGAGTTTTGCTCAACTGACTGCCCCTGGCGTCAAAGTCTTCTAGTTTTTCATGACACAAAGGCCAAGTGCGGACCTTAGTGTCTCAAATCTCTCAGCGTCCAATGGCTTTGTCAGAATATCCACTAGTTGTTTCTCTGTTGGCATGTGGAACAGACCGATGATTTTATCTTCAACTAGTTCTCTAATGAAGTGGTGTCTGATGTCAATGTGCTTTGTCCGTGAATGCTGTACTGGATCCTTAGAAATGCTGATTGCACTCATGTTGTCACTGTATCATGTCATGGTGTCCTGATCCAGTCCCACTTCATTGAGCATCTGCTTCATCCACAACATTTGAGCACAACAACTCCCTGCAACCATATACTCCGCTTCAGTAGATGACAGTGAAATACTGTTCTGCTTCTTACTAAACCAGATACTAGGTTATTGCCCAAGAAGAAGCATCCACCTGAAGTACTCTTTCTGTCCTCAACATTGCCAGCCCAGTCTGCATCGGAGTATCCAACAATACAACCACTTGTATCTCTAGTGTACCACAATCCATAATCAGCAGTACCACTTACATATTTGATGATCCTCTTTACCTGCAACAAGTGACTTTCCTTCGGATCAGCCTGATACCTAGCACAGACTCCCACTTCTTGACAAATATCTGGCCTGCTTGCAGTCAGGTATAACAAGCTCCCAATCATGCTTCTGTACAAGGTCTGGTCCACTGAAGCTCCTGCATCATCCTTAGTGATCTTCACATGTGTAGCAGCTGGAGTTCGCTTGTGGGCAGCCTTGTCCAGTCCAAATTTCTTCACTAGATTTCTAGCATACTTGGCCTGAGTCAAGAAAATCCCTTCCTTCGACTGTACAACCTGTAGCCCCAACAAGTAGTTCATTTCACCCACCATGCTCATTTTAAACTCGCTTTGCATCTGGGCCATGAACTCATCCACCTTCTTCTGAGAGTTTGAACCAAACACAATGTCATCGACGTAGATCTGTGCAATGATAAAGTGTTTGTTATCCTTTTTCACAAACATAGTATTATCTATTCCTCCTCGAGTGTATCTGATGGACCTTATTTATATGATTCATTAAGACAGCTAAACCCACCAAATTAAATGCTTTATCTTGACAACTTTTACTTGTTAGTTTCACTTTTGTTCTACAGGCTATTTCAAGGAGTAATGACGAAACGAGCTAAAATGGAGTTCTTAACGCTGAAAGTGGATTACGAGTCAGAACTGGCCATACTCCGACAATACTCCGATCAAGCCACAACTAAGTCCCAATGACTTATTCCAACAAAGATCAAGAACACAAGTGAAATGCCAAGTCTAAGTTCCTCACCTTTTGATGTCAACTAAGAAGCAACCAAAGAGGCAACCAAAGGGCAACCGAAGACCAACCGGAGTCACATGCCAACCGATGGCTTTTTGGAGAAAGATCTCATTCCACTCACTTCTCCTCCCCTCCACCTAGCCGGCGGCTGGCGGCTTCTTGGCCATGCCACCTTGCCCGGTGGCTTTCCTCTCCCCCTCTCCCCTCTTGCCATGTGTTGAGCTCTCATTCCTCCCCCATGCCTATAAATAGAGACCTTCACCTCCTTGTATCATCATCCTCATTCTATCCCAACATCCCATAGTTCTTGGTTAGTGAGAGCAGCTCTCTAGATTCTACAACACAATCCATGTAAACACACCACTTTGATATTAAAGCTCCAAGTTTGTTCTTGAGTACTCTTGTCGGTTCTTGAAGTACTCAAGCATTTCCTTTACTTTTCGTTGTTCTTGAGTTTACTCCTGTTGGTTCTTGAGTACTCAAGTTTTCTCTTGTACTTGTTTTCAAAAACCTTTACTTTTCCTGTCTTTCAAAACCTTTACTTTATTCAGCACTTAGCTATGATATCCACCTCTATGGATATTCGTAGCTAAAACCTTCATTCGGTTGAAGGGGTGTGCTTGTATCATACAATGTTTTAGACCCTTCTCTTAAGTGCCTCTTTGTGTTCAAAACTTGTTCTATGTGCCATTTATTAGGTCAGAACACTATTGGTTGAGTGGATGCTCGAAAGAGCAAAGCTCTTCCATGGGTTCGTGAACCTTCGTAGTTAAGTGGAGGCTCGAAAGGGCACAGCTTAACTGTGGAGTTCAACCTCTTTAAAACACCATTTGGTTGATCGGAAATGATTGATCAAATGGATGCACATAAGCTAAGATACTTCGAAAGGAGGAATTAGCCCAAATAGAACAAGTGTTCTAAACGGTGTGGCAAGTCATGTGCTAGAAATAGCCTTGATACATCTTTGAACACTTAGTATGATCATTAGAGGTCGATGATAAACAGACTATGATACAAGGCCCCTAAAACCGAATCTTTCCTTTAATCAAAACACCACCTTGCAATTTACTTTCAGTACCTATATCAACTGCTTACTTTCAGTCCCATATCAACTGCTTACTTTCCGCAAGTCTTGTCCTTCAAGCAATTACTTTCCGCAAGTCTTGTCCTTCAAGCAATTACTTTCCGCAAGTCTTGTCCTTCAAGCACTTACTTTCAGCAAGTCTTGTCCTTCAAGCACTTTACTTTTCAGTATTTACTTTCAGTCCCGTATTTACTTTCTTTACTTTCAGTCATTTACTTTTCAGTACTAAAATCACAACCAACCCACTTACTTTTCAGTACTAAAATCACAACCAACCCCCAACTGTCTTACTTTCCATTTTCGAAAGAACAACTATCCACTAATTCCCTTGGGTTCGACCCCTACTTACCGCTTTACTACCCAATAGTAGAGTACGAGTAGCGGACTTATAAATTTATTTTTACACAGAGCCATCGCACATTAACGACGGTGTGGTGCGCTCTGTCAAAATTGGCGCCGTTGCCGGGGAATTAGAGTTAACAATAGGATAATTGTTCTTTCTTTTTCTTCTTCTCTTAAATTTCACACTCGCTTAACCATGTCTCGCGAAGGAAGCCACCATGACTATTAGGATGATGATGAGATGAACTTGTACGATCGAAACAATGAGGCGCCGCCTCCATTTATTGACGATCCGGAACAACTCATCAGTAACAAAAGAGCTCATAATAGGGAGGCCGTTCGAAGAAACCAAGGACCACCCGAGGACCGAAATGAAGCTGGTCCAGTGCAACCCTCTAGACATCCCCCACCTCGACAAGTACCAAGGCGAGAACCCATCTTTGATGACTACTATGGGGATAACAACTTCCACGAACCTACTATGGGAGAATAGTCGGCACCGGATTTCAGAAATCAGCCGTGGTGCATCTACGAGGGCCCTGAACTGGAAAACATTGCCATCAACACATCAGTGGTCCACAACTTGCCCAAGTTCTCAGGAACTCGTGGAGAATCAGCAACGACTCATCTCTAACGCTTACACGGCATTTGCCAAAATCTAAAACCCAATGGCGTGAACGTAGATGACTTCAAGTTAAAGGCGTTCTACTTTTCCCTCGTTGACTCGGCGAACGACTGGTTCCTTTCATTGCCTTCCGGTAGCATCAGAACATGGGCTCAGATGCAAAAGAAATTCCTGGACAAATACTACCCAGCGGGAAGAGCAATGCAAGTAAGGAGGCAACTGCAGGACATCAAGCAAGGGCCCAATGAAACCATGTACGATTACCTGGAGAAATTCAATCGCCTGGAGAGAAGCTGCTGCACCCTTGGACTGCCTGAGAAACTCATCATCGAGTACCTCATTGATGGATTGAGACCTTTAGACAAAATGCTCCTGGATGCCTCAGCTGGAGGATCCATGATGAATCTATCACTGAGTGGCATTAGGAATCTCATCACCGACGTTGCTGAAAATACCCGATTCAGAGAAGAGACAAGTCGGCAGGAAGAATTTTCCCGAACAAAGAATGTGGCAAAGGCTGAAGAAACACCGATGAACTCTATGCCAGAGGAGATGAAACAAATGAAGGAGATGATGGTTCAGATCCTACGAAGGCAGCCAGTTCCAGTAAAGCCTTGCGAATTCTGTAGTTCTACGGACCATAAAACTGACGCATGCCGAACATTAATAGTAGAGGAACCAGAAGAAGTGAATGCAGTGGTAGGATACCAAGGATACAACAACAACAACAACATCAACGACAGAGCCGGACCAAACTGGCAGTATAATTAAATGACCAATCCAAGCTGGCGGAACGACAACCATCTTCCGAGGGAGACACAACAAGCCGCACCGCAGTTAGCTCAGTCATTCTACCAACCTCCCCACCGGCAGTACAACTAGAATGCTCCATCAGCAGGCCAATATCAGCAAAGAGGACCAAACCAGTACCCGACGGGACAATATCAACAGAAGGGACAAAATCAGTAACAAGCCAACTCGAGCAATCAGCAAGGACCAAACAAGTCGCTTGAAGACACAATGAAGGAACTCGCAGGAAGCGTAAATCAATTGGGTACTTCGCTACACCAATTCCAGGCGAAAACTGACGGGGCAATTTCAGATTTGACCAAATAAATGTCCCAGCTCGCCACCGCAATGTCCGCGCTCACTAATGAACCTGGCAGACTTCCTTCACAAACAATCCAAAACCCAAAGGCAAATGTTAGCATGATAAGAAAGTCAAACATGAAGGTAGCACTGGAAGAAGCAGCACGATCCACAACTTACAAACTTACGAACAAACACTTCACCCGTAGGCACCGTCCTGATTGGAATCAAGAAGAAGACCGACCCAATGATGGCAGAACATGGGTCACGCATGCTGACAATGGACGCTATGCATTCACGGTTAGCATGACACCTCCACCGATTACACACTTTGACATACCGGCATCTGGATGGGATGACAATGACTCTGATGGGATTCCCCAACAAACATCTATGCATCAGAGCAAAACATTTACCTAGAAGATCAGGAGTCACAACCGGAAAGGGATAAGGACCCAGGGGCCTTCACAGTCACCTGTGGAATTGGTGAAGCCCAGATTCACAAGTGCTTAATCGATCTTGGGGCTGCTGTCAATGCCATGCCTTACTCCTTATATTACTTATTAGGGCTTGGCCCATTGAAACCACCAAGGTCAAATATCGAGTTGGGAGATAAATCATGTATCCAACCGGTTGGAGTGCTTGAAGATCTAATACTCCATGTGGGAGAGCTCGTAGTTGCTGCGGACTTTTATGTAATACAAACGGGAGAGACCAGCGAGGACGACCCTCCAACACTTATATTGGGACGGCCTTTTCTCTTCGCCACCAAGGCATGGATCGACATGGGCAAGGGCTTGTTATCACTTGCATTTGGCGGCAAAATTTCAGATTTCTACATCGATGATTATGATGGCCGCCCAAGGACAAGGAAACCGCCAGACATTGTGCCTATCTCGGATTTCAGTACACAGATTTCTGATCTGCCAAGAGAGACCGTAAGAGCAGCAAGACCAGCAGCTATGGTCAAAGGTCCCTTGCCTTCTCAGAGACAATGGAAATAAAAACCACCAAAACAAAGGAGTCCTGACCCGAGCACATCATCTCACAAGAAATCGGGGAAAGTCAAGGCAAGAATGAAAGTAGGCGCTCCACAACACTACGACCTGAGCCACCCATGGGACCCAACCTTATGATCCAGGAATGAGGTACTGTCGAGCTAACGACGTTAAACAAATGCACTGGTCGGGAGGTAACCCGACACCTATCTTACTTTCAGTCATTTAATTTCAGTCATTTAGTTTTTTACCTTAAGTCATTCTCACCTTTCCTGTATATATTTGCTTGCATGACTTTTGAACTAAGTCGTGCTGTGAGGCACGCCTTCGTTCAAAAGTGTGGGGTGAGAACCGCCTTTGTATATAGTTAATTAACATGCTTTCTTTTTTCCTTTTCCCTTAATATTATCTTTTTGAAAATATGAACTTGAGAATGTGAAAAAGATAGATCTAAATTCATGCATTTACCTTGTGAAATCTCAACTGTATAAAAACTTAGGATGTAACTTCTCATTTGTCCCTTTGTGCTGAGATATACAAGGGATGTGGAGTTGACATAAAATGCCCTAGAGAGGCTTGGCAAGCAATCAAGGACTGAATTTCACTATATGGTTTACGAAGTCTGTGGAGGCTGCACTTCGGGTTTCAAAGAAGATCAAAGTCATCTCCGCCGTGCAGCGTTTATGCAAAAAAGGCGGGACGGGAATCAAACCGTCCTATCTCTAGTCGTAGTAGCCGGGAAACTAGATGACCGACCCTCATCTTGACCCGCGCGAAACGGCAAGGATGAGAAAGAGAGGGGAGGTATTTCCATATGCTCTCGGGCGATGATTGGACCTCCCAAGAAGGTTGAGAAAATGGACTAGCAAGTCACAAAGAAGCAAAAGCTCGAAGAAGCTAATCAAAGGCCAAAAGCCAAAAGATGTGAAGGTTTTAACCGAAACAAAAGTGAAGAAGCTCCAATTCAAAATCAAAGGCCAAAGGCCAATTCACTTCAAAAGCTGTCCCTCACCACAAGGAAATCAAAATGCTCAACTCAGTGAAACCCGAACTGAATCATGTGCTAGAGAAAGCGACAAGTTAACCATATAGTGTGAGTCGGTCCAGAGAATGCAGTCCAGGAGCCTGAAAAGGGCTATCTCCCGAAACATTCAAATTAATTTACATCTCAGCTCGAAGGTGCAAGTATCAAGTTTCTTCTAAGTATTTACACGGTTTAGTTTGGTAATAAGTAAGTAATGCATGAATAGGATAAATCTAGTTCCATATTCTCACTTTCCTATTTGAAGTTTTTACTTGGATTGTGTGCATCTCTTAAATGGCATTGTTCGGGACGAATAACTAAAAGTGTGGGGTGATCTGATGGACCATATTTATATGATTCATTAAGACAGCTAAACCCACCAAATTGAATGCTTTATCTTGACAACTTTTACTTGTTAGTTTCACTTTTGTTCTACATGCTATTTCAAGGAGTAATGATGAAACGAGCTAAAATGGAGTTCTTAACACTGAAAGTGGATTACGAGTCAGAACTGGCCATACTTCGACAATACTCCGATCAAGCCACAACTAAGTCCCAATGACTTATTCCAACAAAGATCAAGAACACAAGTGAAATGCCAAGTCTAAGTTCCTCACCTTTTGATGTCAACTAAGAAGCAACCAAAGAGGCAACCGAAGACCAACCGGAGTCACATGCCAACCGATGGCTTTTTGGAGAAAGATCTCATTCCACTCACTTCTCCTCCCCTCCACCTAGCCGGCGGCTGGCGGCTTCTTGGCCATGCCACCTTGCCCGGTGGCTTTCCTCTCCCCCTCTCCCCTCTTGCCATGTGTTGAGCTCTCATTCCTCCCCCATGCCTATAAATAGAGACCTTCACCTCCTTGTATCATCATCCTCATTCCATCCCAACATCCCATAGTTCTTGGTTAGTGAGAGAAGCTCTCTAGATTCTACAACACAATCCATGTAAACACACCACTTTGATATTAAAGCTCCAAGTTTGTTCTTGAGTACTCTTGTCGGTTCTTGAAGTACTCAAGCATTTCCTTTACTTTTCGTTGTTCTTGAGTTTACTCCTGTTGGTTCTTGAGTACTCAAGTTTTCTCTTGTACTTGTTTTCAAAAACCTTTACTTTTCATGTCTTTCAAAACCTTTACTTTATTCAGCACTTAGCTATGATATCCACCTCTATGGATATTCGTAACTAAACCCTTCATTCGGTTGAAGGGGTGTGCTTGTATCATACAATGTTTTAGACCCTTCTCTTAAGTGCCTCTTTGTGTTCAAAACTTGTTCTATGTGCCATTTATTAGGTCAGAACACTATTGGTTGAGTGGATGCTCGAAAGAGCAAAGCTCTTCCATGGGTTCATGAACCTTCGTAGTTAAGTGGAGGCTCGAAAGGGCACAGCTTAACTGTGGAGTTCAACCTCTTTAAAACACCATTTAGTTGATCAGAAATGATTGATCAAATGGATGCACATAAGCTAAGATACTTCAAAAGGAGGAATTAGCCCAAATAGAACAAGTGTTCTAAACGGTGTGGCAAGTCATGTGCTACAAATAGCCTTGATACATCTTTGAACACTTAGTATGATCATTAGAGGTCGATGATAAACAGACTATGATACAAGGCCCCTAAATCTGAATCTTTCCTTTAATCAAAACACCACCTTGCAATTTACTTTCAGTACCTATATCAACTGCTTACTTTCAATCCCATATCAACTGCTTACTTTCCGCAAGTCTTGTCCTTCAAGCAATTACTTTCCGCAAGTCTTGTCCTTCAAGCAATTACTTTCCGCAAGTCTTGTTCTTCAAGCAATTACTTTCCGCAAGTCTTGTCCTTCAAGCACTTACTTTCAGCAAGTCTTGTCCTTCAAGCACTTTACTTTTCAGTATTTACTTTCAGTCCCGTATTTACTTTCTTTACTTTCAGTCATTTACTTTTCAGTACTAAAATCACAACCAACCCACTTACTTTTCAGTACTAAAATCACAACCAACCCACTTGCTTTTCAGTACTAAAATCACAACCAACCCCAACTGTCTTACTTTCCATTTTTGAAAGAACAACTATCCACTAATTCCCTTGGGTTCGACCCATACTTACCGCTTTACTACCCAATAGTAGAGTACGAGTAGCGGACTTATAAATTTATTTTTGCACAGAGCCATCGCACATTAACGATGGTGTGGTGCGCTCCGTCAGTATCCCATGCTCATAAAGAATTGTGTCAACTTTTCATACCAAGCTCTAGGGGCTTGCTTTAGTCCGTACAAAGCATTCTTCAGCTTATAGACATGATCTGGATAATGAGGGTCCTCAAATCCGTTAGGCTGTGTGATGAGCCGTATTTATACGATTCATCGAGTCATTAATTCCCACCAATTCCTGCACTTTATTATGCGAACAGTTACTTTTTAGTGTTGTTTCGTGTTTCAGGTGATTTGGAAGCTCTAGGAGGAATCGCGCTTAAAAGATGGCATTTTCATGCCAGAAACATTGCAATTGAAGAACAGAGCCAAAGGAGGGCGTGAACAGTGTTTTTCGGCTCGTGAACAGTGTTTCTCGGCTCGTGAACAGTAATTCCGGCATGAATAGTACTTCGGCGTGAATAGTAGTTCCGGCGTGAACAGTACTTCGGGCCGTGAACAGTAACTTCGGGGAAAAAGTCCAATTCGTCCAGCCCAAGTCTACAATGTCATATTAGGGCTAAAATCACAAGCTAGGGTTTGGAATCATCTAGAAGATCAAAGGTGGCTTTATCATCAAGCAAAGATTATTATGGAAATATTTCCATGATTATCTTTGGGGCTTATTTTGGAAATTTTAGGGTTTCTCAAAACCCTATATAAGGAGGTCCATACTACACCAAATAATCATCCCAAAAAACCTCTCACTCATTCATCACACAACAACACAGCCGTGTGCCCTAATCATCTCCTCTCCTCCGCCGGTTCTCCACCATACACGGCCGAAGCTCCTCCTTGCTCAGCCGCGACTCGGTCCGACTCACCCCTATTCCAGCCGTGACTCAGTGCACCCACTCGGTTATTTAGTGAAGTTTTTGTACTCTTAATTTTCTGCATTATTTACTTATGACGATGTGCAACTAAAACCCTTATTCGGGTTAGGGTTAAATAATTGTGACTTATGTTTTTGAGATTTGAATCTTAATGCTTGTTTCGTTATTCGATTAAACTTTCTGTGCTCATTATTGGATTGAATCGTGAAGTTAAGTGGAGGCTTGGAATGGCAAGGCTTAAACTGATCAATTCAACGCCCCTATTTACTATTTGTTGATACTAGAGAGCTATTAACAAGTAGTGCACTAATTCGATATATCTTGGAATGGAATATTGAATTATTAGGTTTAAAAGAATTAGAAACATGATATTTAGAAATCAATGATAAAACCAAGTCACAATTGAATAAAACCCTAACCTGAATATTTTCCTCTGATATTTACAACCTCAGTTATTTTCGCATTCTACTCTTGGTTTACTAACCGATACTCTCATTCTAGTTTCTTGTTTTTTTTCTCTTTACAGAACAAAGTAGTAGCTATCTAGCTCCCTTGGGTTCGACCCTTGCTTACCATTGTGCTAACCCACAGTTCATTGCAAGGAAATATAAATTGTTTTTGCACAGGTACGACGACAGCCTGTTCAAAATGGCGCCGTTGCCGGGGAGCTAAGCACGGTGAAATTTGTTCTTCTTTACTTTTCGTTTATTTTTCTCTTTGCATTATTTCAAAATTTGCTTATCTCGGTGATATTTCAATTTCAACTGTTTAATTTTCGATTTTCATTCTTTTCGATTTCCAATTTCTAGCTCTCAGAGGGTTCTGTCACCAAGACTTACGAGTCTAAGGATTTTGGGTTTTAAGTGGGACCGCTGTGACCCCTCCAATCTCCTGGGAACCCTTTGTTGCTAGTCTGTCTTTGCTATTACGGTGTTTGCTAGACCGGTGCTTGCTATTTCTTGTAACATGTCTCATGCAGGAAGTAGCGTTGGTGGCAACAGTCACAACAGTCACATTAACGAAGAAGTCAACCAGAATGTACAAGGAGTACAGAATGGCGAAATCAGGGGGGCTATCCCTGAACAGTTCCAACAACAACAACCTCAGAACCAACAACAGAACCAACCCCAACCACAGTACCCACAGTACCCTCAGTATCCACCATATCAGCAATATCCACCACCATCATATCCACAGTACCCACAACCGCCATACCCTCAATATCCACAACCATATCCGCGACTACAATATCTTCCACAACCACCATTACAACATCCACCACCACCACAAGCCCCACGCCAGCCAGTAGTCAGAGACGATGAGGAGGACGAAGATGAAGGACCCACCATGGGTGAGCTCTCGGTTCCCAATTTCAGAGACCAGACATGGCCTATCTATGAAGGACCAGACCTCGCCGCCATAACAGTCAGCACCTCAGTCGTCCATCATCTGCCCAAGTTCTCTGGAACCAAGGGAGAATCGGCTACATCTCACCTGCCACGCTATCACGGGTTATGCTTAAACCTGAAACCACACGGAGCCGACGTCGAACTTTTCAAGCTGAAGGCGTTCTACTTCTCACTCACAGACACTGCCGCAGATTGGTTTCTATCCTTGCCCCCCGATAGTATCTACACATGGGACCAGATGCAAAAGCAATTCGTCGGCAAATATTATCCAGCTGAGCGCGCAGCGCAAGTCCGGAAGCAGTAGCAAGAGCTCAAGCAAGGCCCAAATGAGACTATGTACGAGTATGTGGAGAAGTTCCTAGCCTTGGAAAAGAGTTGCTGCAACCTCGAGCTCCCAGAGAAAGTCATCGTCGAGTATATGCTAGATGGACTACGCAGGCTAGAAAGGAAGCTATTGGAAGCCTCAGCTGGAGGTAATCTCATGAACCTGACGCCAGCCAGAGTAAAGCAGAAAATCATATCAGTGGCAGAAAGTGAGCGGTTCCAGGATGAGTCAACAAAAGAAGACGAGTATACCCGAACAAAGAACGTGTCAACAGTTGAGCCCTCAATCAGTGCTATGGCCGCAGAAATGAAGGAAATGAGGGAACTGATGAAGCATGTAGTCCGAAGGCAGCCAGTCCAGGTCAACCCATGTGAGTTCTGTACGTCTACAGATCACAAGACAGACGAGTGCCCTACCTTACAGACAGACATCCAGGGCGATGTGAATGCAGTGGGCAATTATCAGAATTATGGCAACCAGGCAGGCCCAGTCAAGCAGTATGGCGCAGCAGCACCAAATCAAGGAACCTGGAAGAACAACTATCAGCAGAACCAGACTCAGCCAGCACGTCCGAATGTGCCTCAGCAGAATTATCAGACTCAGCAGCCCTACAGACATCCTAACAGTCAATATCAGCAGAATGCACCAGGACAATATCAGCAGAAGGGGCCGAACAATAATCAGGCTGGTCCAAGCAATCACGGTTCCAACAAGTCCATAGAAGAAATGATGAAGGAGATGGTGGCTACCACCCATCAGATCAATACAACCTTGAACCAGTACATGGCCAAGACCGACGGGGCAATAACCGACCTTCAGAAGCAGATGTCCCACGTGACCGCAGCAATCTCCAGGCTCGATAACAACGCTGGACGACTCCCCTCACAGACAGTTCAAAATCCAAAGGGGAACGTCAATGCGGTGACATTGAGGAGTGGAAGAGCAACAGGGCCAGCGGAGACCGAGGATGAGACAACCGAACCTAGTGCCCCCATCCAGGACGAGCCCAGACCCGACCTAGTCCCATCAGTTGAGGTCTCACGGCCAGATCAGGTTCCCTTACCTTTTCCTGTGCAGGTTCGAGCTCCGAAGAAATATGTGATGGACAAGGAAGTGTGGGAATTATTCAGCAAGGTGGAAATCAACATCCCACTCCTTGAGGCCATCAAGCAGATCCCGAGGTACTCCAAGTTTCTGAAGGAGTTGTGCACAAACAGACGAAAGGGAACCCAGCCAGACGAGGAGCTTATGAGCAGGAATGTTTCAGCGGTAATTCAGCGCAAGGTGCCACCAAAATGCGGTGATCCAGGCACATATACCATTCCCTGCATGATCGGTAACATTAGGCTAGAGAATTGCATGCTTGATCTTGGAGCCTCTATTAATGTTTTACCGTACTCTATATACTCCTCTTTGCGCATCGGTCCTTTAGAACCTGCAGGTCTTACCATACAGCTAGTAGATAGGTCATGCAAGCAGCCCGAGGGCAAGATTGAGGATGTGCTCGTACAGGTCGGCGAGTTGGTATTCCCAGCAGACTTCTATGTCCTCAAGATGGAGAGCAGTAGCCCTACAGACCATGCACCGATCCTACTCGGCCGGCCATTCCTCAAAACGTCGAAGATGAAGATAGACTGTGACACTGGGACGTTGACCATGGAGGTTGAGGATGAGATGATTAGCTTTGATATCTTCGGGGCCATGAAGCATCCTACAGAGTACGAAGCAGTCCATGCCTTAGACACCTTGGACGACCTTGTCCAGGAGGTACATCCAGAGAGACGGACCGACCCGCTAGAGGAAGTCATTGAGGAGGCAGTATACTCACCTGAGGATTCTTATGAGTATACAGAGGCGATCATGGATGCCCTAGATCAGCTAGAGATCGCCCCACCACTTACACCGAGGTATGAGGTTAATGCAATTCGGTTATTCAAATCACAAGTGTGGTTGCCTTCTGTTGTGCAGGCACCTACAGTAGAATTGAAGCCTCTACCTGGTCACTTGAAGTATGCATTCTTAGGGGAGAACAGCACGCTGCCAGTCATCATCAAAAGCAGCCTAAGGGCAGATCAGGAGCGTAGGTTGATTGGAGTACTGACCGAGCACAGACAGGCCATTGGATGGACACTAGCCAACATCAAGGGAATCAGCCCTACTGTCTGTATGCATCAGATTTTGCTGGATGATGGAGCTAAGCCTTCGAGGGAACCTTAGCGCAGATTGAATCCTATCATGATGGAGGTGGTCCAGAAGGAGATTCAGAAGCTTCTGGATGCTGATGTGATTTACCCGATCTCAGACAGTCAGTGGGTAAGTCCGGTACATGTGGTACCGAAGAAGACAGGAACCCTGGCCTCCTTTATATAGACCCGTGTGAATCTAGGGATAAGAAAACCCTAGATTTGATTTCCTAAAAACACTAGATAAGATAGGGATTAAATCCGTTGAGATATAATCTTGATTTGCGTATCTTTATCTCTTAAGAATCGGTTTGATGATGTGGCAGTCGGATAGATTTGATTGAGATCCATCTGTCCAAAAAACTAGGAGCTGTGCTGATTTTTCGGAACTAAATGATAGATCTTGCACAGATGCTAGCACAGATCACTTTGAAATCTTCTTGCACAAATTTTTGTTTTGCCTAGATGGCACTTTATACTCCAACAATATTTTTTCGCCACTAGCCTAGCTTTGTACTTCTCCAGCCTTCCATTTGCATCAAGGTTTGTTTTATAAATCCATTTTACCCCAACTATCTTTGCTCCTGCAGGTCGTTTGACAAGACTCCCATGTATTATTTTTCTCTATAGCAGCAATTTTAGCCTTCATAGCTTTCAACCAGTGTTCCTTTTTAATAGCATCTTCAAAATGCACATGATCATCTATGGCTAACATCACCATATTGTAAGCCGATGCTTCAACTTCTTCATCAACATCTTCAGTAACAAAATCTTCCAGATACCTTGGAGCTCTGACATTTCTTTTGGGCCTCCCATGCTCTAAACTTTGTCCTACATCATTGTTACCGACTGCAACATTAGTATCATATAGATCATCAACCTCCTCTTGCACTGCTTGATCAATGACATTGGCGGGCTCCTCTTGCACTTCGGGGTGTCAAAACGGGCGGACGGGTATCGGGTAGTTTGTAAACGGTTAGCGAGATAAGCGGGTCAAACCTGTTAAAACCCGTTTAACGTTAGCGGGTTTAGCCCGTTTAACCCGTTTAGCCCGTTTAACCTCTTTAGTCTAAAAACGATTATACTTGTTTCATTGTCAAATAATAAAATTATAATGTGAGAGATTCCACAATGTATGACGACATCATTGTTGAACCAAGTCATTGTTGAATGATGCAAGCGAAGAAACATGTCAACTTGCTCAGAGTTTGAATGAAAACCGTCAACAAGCAAATGAGAGGATATTATTCCGTTTAGGGGATTAAGAGCGTTAGGCCGTTTAACCCACTTACCCTGTTTAACCCTGTTAGTTTTATGGCATGTAGTTTGGCAAAACTTAGTGTAGTTGTTCAAGCTGTTGTTCAAGACTGGAAGAGACAACTGTCCTGGAACAAGTTGAAGCAGATGGAAGGTTTCCAAATTCAGATTTGGAAACACAGTCGACCGTTGGAGATCAAGGCGGTTGCACATCAGTGGACAGAAGTTGGAAGTTTCCAAATTCAGATTTGGAAACTTGTCTCAGCCGACCTAGCACAACTCTGACACAACAGTGAATATCCGGGAACGGATTTGGCAAGTCGGTGCTAAGCTTGATATCGAAGTTATCAACAAGTCGGTTGAGAGATTGATGAAGTTTCCTATTTCAGATTAGGAAACTTGTTCCAGCCGACGTGGCACAAGTTAGACACATCAGCAATTTCCTAAAACAGATTAGGACGTTGAAGATATGTTGCAAGTCGGTTGAGAGATTGCTTGCGCTTGAAGTTAACTTAGCAAAGAAAATAATCAAAGGTTTCTTAAACAGAGTTGAAGATATTTGAAGGATTATCTACAAGAAGATATGCGCAAGAATTTAGGAAAGATTTCCTAAAAGATTAGGAAAGGTTTCCTAAAGATATAGGCGGTTCAGATTACGAATCCTATTCGATTTAGGGTTTCTACCGCCCTATATAAACAGAGCTGAGGTTCACAATTCTGCATCGATCATTAAGCTAAACGCAGATACACACTCAGAGAGGAGAGAGATCGATCGGCCTTGAGTTCATCATTTCGGTGAACCCACGGCGGTGCTGTCCAGTTGTTCCAGGTTGCTGTTTCAGACTGGCGGTTGAACGAATTGCAGAATTCAGCACTGTTGGAGAAAGTATTCACGCTGATATTCATAGAAGGGTTGGAGGAGGTCATCGGTGTTAAGTTCATTATTCTGGTGAACTGTAACACGCACGGATTCAGTCTGTTCTGGTGCTCGGCAGACTGGTCGTAGAACAACTTGACGATACACGCACTGTTGCTGTTACTGCGCATTCGGGAGAAGGCGCTGGTTCTCACGGAGAATCATATTGGTGGATACGGACCGGGAGCAAAGATCTAGGGGGAGACCTAGAGTGCAATTGCTAGAGTGTCCGAGGCTCAGGTAGTTTAAGAGGGATTCTGTAAACGGTAATTCCTGTACTCGCAATACTCAACATTAGTGAATTGCTATCCACCGGGCTGAGTCAGCCCCCCAGACGTAGGCTCGTTAATGCCGAACTGGGTAACAACTTTGTGTGTCGTTTATTTTCTGCACTGCATTTATTATTTGCATAAGTTATTCTAGATATTGTTCTGCACCCGACCAGAACAACATCTCATCTACCACGGGAAGATTTCAAACCCGTTAACTTCGTCAAGCCTTTACTCTTTTCTTTAATTTTTTTTTACCAATAAATTTTTTTTAATTAATTCAAATAATCAAAATCAAACAAAGAAGCTTGTTTGCTCGATCAAAACCAAAAAAAATTGTTAATTGTTAAGTTAAGCGGGTTTTATAAAAGGGTTGTTAACGGATACGGGGTTACTAAACCCATTTACTAATAGGGCGGTTAACGGGCTCATTTTAGCGGTCGGTTAATGGGCGGGTTGACAGGTTTAGGATAAATTTGCCACCTCTACTTGCACTGCTTGGTCTTTTCCTCCATTCTCATCTTCATCATTCTATTCCAGATTCACTACCATCTCTTTGGTGTGAGTCTGACTCCAATCATAATATTTATTCTCATAAAACATAATATCTCTGCTCACCAAAATCTTCTTTGCTTGAGGATCATATAATCTGTAGCCTTTTGATTCTTCACTGAACCCCAAACAAACACACTCAATACTTCTATCATCAAGTTTTATTTTTTTCTCTTTAGGAACATGAGCATATGCTATGCATCCAAATACACGAAGATGAGCCACATATGGTTTAACTCCTGTCCATGCCTCTGGGGTTACATCTTTGAGTGCAGTGGTTGGACACCTATTTAATAAAAAATTGCTCCATCTCACAGCTTCAGCCCAGTAAGTTTTTGGCATTCTTTTTTCTGATAGCATAGCACGAACCATGTTAAGAATTGATCTATTCTTGCGTTCGGCTACTCCATTTTGTTGAGGAGTGTACGCATTTGTCAACTGTCTTTTTATGCCATTCTCATCACATAGTTGCTTGAATTCACCTCCACGATCGCTACGTAGGCACTTTAATGAACAATCAACTTCTCTTTCCGCAGACCGTATAAAGCATTTGAAGTAGTACAGTGCTTCTGATTTCTAGATAATAAATCCAAGATCTTCTACTATAATCATCAATGAAACAAAGAATGTACCTCATGTTGTTGCTTGAATGTGGATTAATAGGTCAGCAAATATCCGTATGCACTAGTTCCAACGGCTGACTTGCTCTCCATATACTTCTGTTTGGGAAGGGATCCCTGTGATGTTTTCAGATTATGCAGTCTCTACAAACAACTTCAGCAGCTCCTTTGAAAGCAGGCAGACCAAGAACAATATTTTTCTTTTGTAATGACTGCAATGCAAGATAATTTAGATGCCCATATCTTCTGTGCCATAATGTGATGTCATTCTCCTCTTTTGCAAATAAACATGGATCATTCGCATCGTCATTGACTACTTTCTTTTCAGCAAAGATGATAAACATACGGTTTGCAGCCATTGTCGTTTTAATTATCAGCCCCTTCTCCGGATGATAAATTTTGCATATATTTTTTTGTAACAAAATAGCAAGCCCTCGTTTTTGAAGTTGTCCAATGCTGATTAAATTGTTTCTGAGCTCCGGAATGTAATACACATCAATAACGGTGTGACTGATTCCGTTGAGTATAAGTTGTACGTTTCCTTTACCTGCCACTTTCATCCGAGTATCATTCCCTAGTTTCACTGTAGTAGAAAATTCCTCATCTAGATGTATGAACCACGATTTATCTCCGCACATGTGATTTGAGCAACCTGAATCAAGATACCAAGCATCTTTTCTTTTACTACCTTCAATATCAGTATACCCCATAAGCAACATTTCTTCATCTTTCTCTGTGTAGTTTGCTTCTCTTGTCAAATCTGAACATTCGGACACAAAATGTCCAAGTTTTTTTTTGATAAATTAAATTGACCTTAACAGGTCAAATAGGCATCTAGCCTATATTACAAAACACTCTAAGCCTGCAGCCCACTTACCGCTCTAAAACAAACACTAACCTGACTAATACAACCGATCCATTCTCTCAATACTCTAAAAAACCTCTTGCTCGCAGGAACACTCACCAAACTGCTCTCTCACTGCAAGCCAACCTTCAATTCCCGCTATGAAGTCTCCTACTTCAACTAAGAGTACCACTACCTCCATCTGCTCTCCTACCCACTGGCACCTCCAAAACACAACTCCAATCGGGATTCTCCACTCCCAAGCTCATCTTTAATTAGGGTTTCTTACTCAAGTAAACCTCTCCTCCTCTTTTGATTAGACACCGCCTCTGTCTAAACTCCTCACTCTAAGGACTCCTTTGAACTGATCCCATCTTCACCAGCTAAAGGCAGCAGGTTCGTCCCCGCCTACTCCCACTCCCTTTGACTGCTGTTCAGTTCAGGTGAGAAGTGCCATGTTTGGTGAGAAATGAGAACTAATATTACCCATTCATCTTTGTAATCAATGGCTAGGATTAAATAGAATTAATTTACATTATTCGTAACTTTTCAAAGGATTATGCGTAACATTACATTATTCGTAGCTTTTCGAAGGATAATGCGTAGCATTTACACACATAATGCTACGCATAATCCTTTGAAAAGCTACGAATAATGTAATGCTACGCATAATCCTTCAAAAAGCTACGAATAATGTAAATTAATTCTATTTAATCCTAGCCATTGATTACAAAGATGAATGGATGAGATTAGTTCTCATTTCTCACCAAACATGTCACTTCTCATGTGATCTTTATTCACCCTAGATAAATCTTCGCTAACTTTTTATTTTTTCTTTTCATGAACCTCGTTGACCACACCGCTCACTCGAGACCGTTGAGAAAATGACACCTCATAATGAAGTCCTCCACCCCTGGCAGGTACTATACTTTCGAGAATCTTCTCACTAGAATTTTTCCCAGTAATTTGTCTGTTCCTTCTCCCTCTCCTCTTCCATTCGAATGAATTGTTGGATTATGTCTTCCTTGTTACTTGAGTAGCATAGTCCCATTCTTTCGGCAAAAGCATAGGTCTCCTCTGCTTCCTTTCTTCGTACTGCCTTCTTTCTGCCTTCTTCTCCTCCTCCCTCAGCTTCTAGGTTAAGATCATCTGATTTGTCTATTTGTTCTACAAATGATTTTTTCAGACGCAACATCTCTGCCCTTTTCTTTCTTCTTTGGTCTTTGATGACTCCTTTTTCCTTTGATTCCTTCCTTTTTACTACTTTAAATGACTTTTGGGATTTTTCACTGATGACCATAGCAACAGCAGTCGACTTTTGCCTGCCCACGACCCTTTTTTAACTTCTCATATCGTCCAATAAAGTCGTCTTCCTGGGAGACGTTATCTTCCTCGATGTCCTTTGTTGCCTTTTTTCTTCTGGCCTTTTGGGCTTTTCCAAAATGGCCCATTCCAGTGTCCTCAATAGCTTGTGTGATTCTATCCGACACATAATCATCCTCGTGCACCCTGCTCCAGTTCTCTTCCAAAGGTAAAAGCTGGCTCAAATCTGCCCCCTGCTGAATTTTGGACGCTTTTGTCTCCTTCCTCGCCCTCCCTTTTCCTTTTTGCAATAAAAAAGCATTCAGAGTAGACCCCCATCTGCACTCTGATACTTCGAGGTATGAACTTCTTTTGCTTTTTTCCTTTTCTCCTCCTTCTAACCTAACTTGACACGGCAAACTAGCTCCCTCCTTTTCTATATCAGTTTCTGAGACTTTTTGAATTGATCCCTCAATATTCCGTACAGAAGTGTCAGAATTGCCTTCTTTTTGTGTGCTTTTTGTACGGCTCTTTTCCCCATCAACTTCCCCTCCTTGTCCTCCGCCTTGCTCCACTAAGTGCGATTGACGGATACGGCCTTCCTGCCCGCTGTTATTTGAGCATCTTAAGATATCTTCCTCCCCTTCGTACGAGATCTCTCCCACCTTCAATTCTGTTTCTCTTCTGTTAAAGAAGCATTCTTTGCTAATCGTAACTTTTACAACCTTTTCTCCTACCGCTGTGTCTATGATCTCTAGAATCCTTTCCATCCTATTTGTTTCCATCAGCGCCCTCGCCCTCTCAAGATCAGTCTCTTGCAAATCCTTATTTTCCATCTTGAAGTAGTGACCGATAGGCTCTACAATCTGTTGGAAGTTTGCCTCACTCCATGCTTTAAAAAGGAGCCTGACGATACTCAACCACACTGACCTTAGCTTTGAAGGCTCCTCTTTACTCCATTTTTGAACATTTGCAAATCTCTTCTTGATCGAGGTGTGATTCTGTGATAAACACAACATCAAATCTTCCATTGAAGAAAAGTGGATTAGCATTTGTTCCCCCTAAGCGGAAAAATCTTATGAAATTTTACTCCATTGCTCCTCAATTCTTCTTCAAGCTGGCTTGTCGGTGTATAATCCTTCAATTCTGCAACAGCACTTCTTTGGAGCCACTCCTCATTCTCAGGGATTACTTCCAATGTAATCGTTTTTCTTTTAACCGTGCTTTGGGTGTTGTCGGCTCCGAGATGGCCTTGCCTTGACTTGATCGTACCTTCTTCCTCAGCATACTTTGGCCTCCAGTCAACTTCCGGTGCTCTCCTTTGCTGACTTATCCATTTTCTAGGTTTTCCTCCATCATCGGCAAGCTTGACTTGTAACTTGCATCTTCCGAACATGGTTCCATTCCATCTGCTGATAGCCGCCTTGGCCTCCTCCATTTCTTTGTACCTTACAAATCCAAATCTAGACCTTGTTTCTCTTCTCTCCTTGGAAGGGATAAACACATCCATTGTTTTTCCCACGGAGTCAAACAGCTTCCGGAGCCAGCTTACATTCTTATCCCCAGGAATGTTGTCAATGAAGACACTAAACAGTCACAGTGTCTCCCTAAGAAATTGAAAATGTCTATTCCTTTCTCCTCTCTCCTCCCTCCCTTAGGGGTTTTTTTCTCTCTCCTAATGGTGTCATCTCTTTACAGACCGCAAAATGTCCAAGCTTGTGACAATTATAGCACTCCACGGTTGCTCTAGAAAATTTAGTTCTACCTCGGCCCCTTCCTCTACTTCTTGCTGAAAAACGACCTCTTCCTCGTGCTCCCTGCCTCTCTTCATGGACTACTTTTAATGCATGTTCTTCATCTCCATCTTTCTCTCTTCTGTTCATGGACCAAAATAGAACTTTGCAATGCATCTATGGAAAGAGTTGCAGTATTCTTCAACTCCTCATTGGAACACACGACAAAATTCCAATTCTCAGTGAGAGAACGTAACACTTTCTACACAATGTTTGCATCTGGCATGTCTTCTCCAACATTTCTCATATCATTTGCAATAGACATAACTCTGCCAAGGTGGTCGTTAACAAGTTCACCATTTTTCATTTTCAGTGCCTCAAAGGAACCTCTGAGTTGGTTTAGTTGAGCCCTTTGTACACGTTCATTGCCTTGATACTTCAATTTCATTGAGTCCCAAATATGCTTGGGCTTGGCAGTACTCTTGTTGGTTATAGTCTTCAAAATAGATTTATCGATAGAAGCAAATAGATAATTCTTGGCCTTTAAATCTTTGAGCCTCAAATCCTCTACAACTTTCTTCTGTGCTGCAATCAATGTTTCAGAACCTTCAGGTATCTCGACCTCCAAACTTTTCTTCTTTGCTTCTGGCAATGTTTCAGATGCTTGAGAAAAACTGCTCGCACCTTCGGAATTCATTTCTTCCGCTACACCAATCTTGTTGTTGCAACCTTTCATCGAATTTACTCCTCGATATTCTCTAGTGTTTCACTCACACTTTTTCTCGAATAGAAGACGAATCGATTCAAACCTGGCTCATGATACCATTTGTCAAGAATGAATTAGCAAACGACTTGTTCCATTGATTCTAAAATGCAGACATTAAAATGTTTACAAGAAAGTGAAACAGAAAAGCGTAAATTAAGGGAAAACTGATTCCACTACTTTTTGAATTCAAAACATCTTAACTGCCTTATCCTAACACACTCAACTCCTCATCTCGATCGTAAACGCTCCCATTGCAACTCCGTAAGCTGTTTCTTCCAATTTCAAAACCTACGTGTCTCTGGAATGCTGTTTTCTTTCATTCATTTGGTATCGAGATGACCCAATTTCTTCAATTCAATTCTGTTCACTTTTCGAAGCTGTGGAATTAGATTGCTAGTGAATTTTAAACATTTTTTATCATGATTTTTCTAGCTGGAAATTACCCAAAATTGGATCTTTATATTGGTCGATTAAGTTTATATGTTTTATTTGATATTAAATATTCTAGAGGGATCTATTAAACAACACGAGTGTTGGGAACTCTATTATTTTTGTGGCTGAGTGTTGTAAAACTGAGCGAGTAAAAACTGGCGAGGATTGTTAAGTGTTGTAAAATTAGAGGACAGTTGCTGTAATTTGTTTACACTATTTGCTTTCGGTGATAAAGATAAATTTTCAGTGACCTGGAGACGGTACTTTGGATATTTGCAGTTGTTCCGACTTCGATTCGTGTTTAGATCTTCTAAACGGCTTCGTCTGCTCTTGGTGTGAATTAAAGAGTTGTAGAGCCTACGCAACGATGTATAGCTCACCTTCGTTGGACTTTTCGTCGGTTCCATCACTCATTCGAAGCATGCTGTGACAGCTTTTAAAGAGACTTATAGTTGAGCATAAATAAAGTCGATTTTCACCCAACCGCACTCTCTTGCATATAATGTAATGATCGCTGATGGTCATAATAAGATTGGGTCAGACCCGCCTGTTATCCGACCCAATCTAACATCATTAAATATTTAGAAGTCTGACACTAACTTTGCCATGATACTAAACACTCAGACACACAATAACTATGTAAATCATGCCAGATGCTCCTTGCCTTGCGATTGCACGTAATGAGATGGATTTGGGAAATTTTAGACACAGGTCCGAGTATGTCTGGGTATGGATTTGGGCCGGCGCCCCATCAGGATTCATGAGGTAAATAAAACTGTAATTGAAATCGTTCCACTTCGGTTGCCAGTCCAGTTTATGGTGTCTGATTGTAGTCGTCTGTCGAACTTAGTGACATACTAGACTGCAGAGGATATATATTTACATAGGGGGGGGGGACTCTTTGTTGTATCATGGAATCTTTGCAGTATAGATTATTTATTTTTGTATGAATGTACCGTTTTCTTATATCAGGTGGCTTCCTTTTGTTCCGACCAATCATTTGAATATGATACATTTTTATGCTTACATATATCTAATATAGAGCCATCCCATTTCCATGCTGCTCTTTTCTGATGTCTTGAAAGATCTGAAATGTCAGCTATGCTCATGCATCTCAAATGTGTTAATCTTAATCTATAATGCTTGAACTAGTTTTTGTATACTGTGACATATCCATGCACTGAACTAATATAATCACATATTTCAGAGATTCAGCAGTAGCTATTACCCCAAAAGGAAAAGAAAGCTGCAACTAAAACAATCAATACTGTGTAATGTCAGCGCTTATGCAGAACATATGTTTCAGGTTTTGTATTGTATTTATATTGATATTGATATTGATATTGGTAGTTGTGGGATGTATTTTATTCAAAATAGGAAGAGAAATACCTCCACCACTTGATAACAGGTTCCCTATTAATATATCATATCACTTAATACTCCTGTGAACATTATTTCAGTTCCATTTCATTTCCAAGATACAAACAGCGACTACGCTTAGTTTAGTTTTTTTTACATGAACTATATTATATTTGTTATTTGCGGAATTAGGTTAATTATTAATTTTATTGATTGAGTAAAAATATACAAGAGAGTTTAAGATGAGACTCATAGAACCCTAGGTTCACACCCAATCCGATTTACACAAATTAACCGATAGAAATCAAATTAATCAAAACTAGAACTTCCCTATGATGCGATGATCAAAAGCCCTCAATCGAATCACTGCAATCGGTACCGGAATCCCTCCGACGGCCTTCCCCTGTAGCAGCTCTCCGGCTAATCAACTTGGACTCGATCTCGCACACGACGCTTCAATCGGCTTTACTCAACGTTGAATCACTCTCAGTCGATCACCAGCACACGCTCGAAGCTATCTCTCACAAAGAATTGCTCTCATATTCAGAAGCTTCAAAATTGAATTCGTTAACCCTAGCTGGAATTGCAGAGCGCCTTTTAAACGAAGCACAGTTTGAATCCAAAACGCAGTCGTCCAGGAGTAACTATAATAACGGTCATTGGCGCATCAGCCTTTTAATGGAACGACGTCGTCAAGCCAAGGCGCAAACTTCACCTTTAGTTCAACGTCGTCGTTTTCTTGAAACTCAAACTCCCGCCTTCCTCTATGCGACGTCGTTTGGTCCTCAGCTGAATTTGCCTTTAAACTTGTTTTCAGACTTCGCAAAAAACCGGCATATAAACACCAAGGCACCAAACCAATACCAAAACACAACCAGCTTCCAACTACAAGTCCCATCCATTTAAACTCAAACTTAAACATACTCAATCAACATGCTTAGGATTATAAACTCAACAAATTCCCTCCTAATCCTAACATGTTCTCATAAAGCTAATACAACCTATAGGGCTTTTAAACACAAAACTGAGAAAACTGGACTGATGAACTGAACTAAGGGCAGGACATACATGACCTTACCATATGCTGGAAGAAAACTGCTTCAAGTCACAGCTCCTATAAAAAAAAGCATCTCTACAAAACTGAAACTTGTTAGTAGTCACAATTTTAGTCCCAAAATCTGATGGATTCGTATCCCCTAGGATTTTTCTTATCTCAAACTCCTTTGATTCAATCATATCCCTAATAAATGGTACCTAACATCAATATGTTTGGACCTTTCATGATAGACAGGATCTTTACATAAATATAAGGCACTATGGGAATCCATGAATATAATAGGCACATAAGTATTTTTTTTATCAATTTGTTGCAAAATACCCTTTAACCATATTGCTTCCTTGGATGCTTCAGTTGCTGCTATGTACTCAGCCTCAGTAGAAGACAGAGCAACAATAGGTTGTAACTGAGATTTCCAAGTAATACAATTCCCAGCCCATGTAAAGAAAAAACTAGATGTGGATTTTTGGTTATCCTTATTACTAGCATAGTCACTTTCTACATAACCATATAACTCAGTCTTAGGGGCATGTGAACCATAAATCAATCGTAGTTTCCTAGTCCCTGAAATGTACTTAAGCAAGTACTTCATAGCAATCCAATGTTTATCTACTGGGTTAGACATAAACCTACTAAGAACACTCACACCAAAAGCCAAATCAGGTCTAGTACAAAGCATGGCATACATAACTGAACCCACAGCAACATCATATGGAACTTTACTCATTTTCAGTTTATCTTCATCAGTCATAGGACAATCATGCTTGGTTAATTCAAGATGCCCTCCTAAGGGCACTAGAGATGGTTTAGCATTTTTCAGTTGGAACTTGTCTAACACCATATCAAGATAATCAGTTTGAGACAGGTACATGATCTTTTACCCTAGTTATCCTAACACCCAAAATCCTTTGGGCTTCACCCATGTCCTTCATATCAAAGTGTTTCTTCAACTCAGACTTAATGCTATTAACAATAGGTCTAGATTCACTTATGATAAGCATGTCATCAACATATAACAAGATAAAGGCAGGATATTTAGCATTCATATTCTTCAAGTAGAGACAAGAATCATATTTGCTTTTAGAGAAACCAAGATCAGTCATGCAAGCATCAAATTTTCTATTCCATTGTCTTGGAAATTGCTTAAGGCCATATATAGACTTATTTAGATAGCACACATGCTCAGGAGATTTCCTATCAACAAAACCTTTTGGTTGTTTCATATAGATAGTTTCCTCTAGGTCTCCATTCAAAAAGGCAGTTTTAACATCTATTTGATTAATTCCCAGTTAAAAATAGTGGACATAGCTAACAAAAGTCTTAATGTCTTATACTTAACAACTAGTGCAAAGATCTCATTATAGTCAATACCTTCTTTTTGTGAAAACCCTTTTGCAACAAGCCATGCTTTAAACCTTAGAGGTTCAGCAGGGCTGTTGCCATCTTTTAATCTGCAAATTCATTTACAATCAATGACTCTAGCATTCTTAGGCAATGACATAAGTTTCCAAGTATTATTTTCATACATGGGCTGGATTTCATTATGCATAGCATTAATCCATTCAGTTGCATGCTTATAATTTACTGCTTCTTCAAAAGTTTCAGAAACAGATATATCATTTTTGATCATTTCAGAAACTAACAATGCATACTCAAGCACATTTGGCACACATTTGACTTTGATCTTCTGTGTTGTCATTCTGCAACACTCCTTGATCAAATTCACATTGATTATTGACAAGCGTATTTTTAACCCAATATAGTCGTCAAATTATTAGTTTTAGGGGTTCAATTGCAGTTAAACAAAATTTATAAACCTTGGTAAGCCAAGGGTCGATCCTAGGAGCAGTGCGTGTGAATACTAGCAAACGGTGTGACCTATTTAGCTATTCCGAATTAACAAGTGTAAAACAGTTTTGCTGTCACGAAAATTGCAAAAATTAAATGTGCAGAAAATAAAGGTTGTGTTTTTATCTGAGGAAGAATTCCAGAATTCGTACTTCACCCGTGCTAACCCCACTAATCATGCAATCATTCTACGTTAATTATTCATGCTATCGAATATGGAATATAACCGAAATAACACTAGACAAGCCGCCCATCCACGGATCATTGTCTAGATTAATCTCAATCGTTGAACGCCGCCCATCCACGGATTATCAACGATTTCGATTTATTAAATTAAAGGTTTTCCTATTAAATCATGTAAACATGACCTAACATCAATTTCATGCGATCCGGTTAATCCCTAGGGCCCATCCATCTTTCGGCATATAACCTAAATACGTTCTACCAATGCAAACATACCCTTTGATGTAAATACATGCATAGAACGATAATATTAAGCACGCAATGAAATTGAATAATCGAATCACATAAATAATAAACTTCAATTGATCACATGAGAGTTAGGGTTACATAGCACGGGGTCCGTAGGATCCCGGAATTAAGAAGACTACTCACTATTCATGGTAGTTAACCAAAAACAGTGTATATTGAAAGGAAGAAACGAGTAAACCGTAAAGACGCGGTGTAGTTCGATGATTGATGGACCAAAGTTATACGAGTCAGAAACACAGTAAAACCCCCCAAATTAGACTGTTTGTCTATCTAACTTCTACGTGTTAGTCCCGATATATTTCGACAGGGCATTTTAGAGACTGAAGTGAAAACACGCTAAGGAGAGGATTTTATGCTGAAAAGATAACAAGAGTCAATCCAAGGTCAAGATCATATGCCGACTGAAGAAATATCAAGGATCCTGACGTTGAATTGAACAGAACAAATTAATCAGAAGAATCAGGAGCGGAGTCAAGACAGCCCGGGGAAGAAACACATTGACAGTTTTGTGAAAAGACTGCACAAAACTGTACAAAACTCACATATGGGCAAGGATGACCGGCCACTTGATGAAGTGGTGGCCAAGGGAGGAGCTCCTCCCCCTTGGGCCACCGGCAACCGGCGGCTATGGGAGGAGGGACCGGCGGCTTCACTATTCCTCCACATGTCACCTCCTCCTCCTCCTCCCTTCTCCTCCCTTGGATCAAATGCACATGTCCACCATCTCCACCACCCATCTCCTCCCCTTTGGGCTATAAAAGGAGGAGCTCCTCCTCCTCATTTCACACACCAAAATCCAATTTCACTTCTCTCTCTAGAAGTTGTAATATTTGTAACGTTGTAATTTTGCTTTGGAAATAAAGGATAGCTCCCTTGGCGCTTCAACGGTTGTAAGTAATTCTTAGTATTTATTCAACTGTTTTATTTCCTTAGTTATAATGTTTAGCGCGATAAATAGTAGCTAAACTTGTAGTTCGGTCTAAGGGGCGCACTTGTATTATAAAATGTTTTAAGACTATTAACTTAGTGTCTAGTCTAAGTATTCAAAACTTATTCTATGTGCCATATATTAAGTCAGAACGTCCAAGGTAGAGTGGATGCTTGGAATGGCAAAACTCTACAGCGGGGTTCGTAAACTTGTACGGATAAGTGGATGCTTGGAATGGCAAAGCTTATCCGAGAAGTTTGACTCATCTTAAACACCATTTGGTTGATCGGGAAAGATTGATCAAATGGATGCACATAGGCTAATAAAACCGGGAATGGAGTATTAGTCTAAATAGAATAAGTGTTCTACGTCCTTGGAATAGGCTAGACAGTGTACGCAAATCGAGTGCTTGGAATGGCCTTGATACACCGTTTGAATACTTAGGAGAGTCACTAAAGGTCAATGATAAATAGGATATAATACAAGTCCCCTGAAACCGAACATTTCTCTTTAATTATAAACTGTAATTTACTTTCCAGTATTAAAACCAACCAACCAACCAATCAATCAAAATAGCTGGTAGCTTTAAAACCAACCAACCGACCTTAAACACGCTCCCACGCTGCGTAATTCCCCCCGAAGAACAATTATTCCCCTAGTTCCCTTGGGTTCGACCCCTACTTACCAAGTACTACCCAGTAGTATAGTTGCGAGTAGCGGACTATTATAAATTTATTTGCACAATTGCTTTGACGACGAGCGGTTCTGTCAAATTGGCGCCGTTGCCGGGGAACTAGTCATCGGATAACTATTCTTCCCTCCCCTTTCTTTCTCTTTCTTTTTCCTATGTCATTACCCGTTACTCATGCATGGACAACGCGATTTCTGCCCCTGTTCGGAGGAACGGAGGGAGAAGACCCTGTACAGCACTGCCGAAACTTCCACCAAGTCTGTCACAACATCAAACCTGAAAACGAAGTGTTAGAAGAATTGAAGCTGAAATGCTTTAAATTCTCTCTAACCGACTTCGCCACGATATGGTACTACACATCCACCGCTTGCAGTGCAGAACGTTTCGTAGACCTCTGCGTTCCGTTCCTGAAAGAATTCTCCCCACCATCTTTACGCCAAGAAACCCGCGAGAAGATCCTGAACCTTCAACAATCCCGGGATGAGAC
The DNA here is from genome assembly GCA_033675215.1 of Rhodiola kirilowii. Taxonomy (NCBI): domain Eukaryota; kingdom Viridiplantae; phylum Streptophyta; class Magnoliopsida; order Saxifragales; family Crassulaceae; genus Rhodiola; species Rhodiola kirilowii. The sequence continues at coordinate 14,281,534 of CM066193.1, read as the reverse complement.
TTTGGACGAATACTACATGAACTACGATGCCATCGTCTCAAGCTGCCCGCACCATGGATTTACGAAGAAAATTCTTCTCCAAAAATTTCTTCGTGGGATGAGGTCCGAAGAGCTGGGAAGAGTCAACGAAGCTATGAGAAGGTCTGCCGCAAACCTCACCATTGCAGACATGTGGTACCTGATAACTGGCCTAGCCGCTGCCACAAGACGAGTTCCCCACACTGACGAGGAAATGCAGACAGATGAAGCTGACCCTGAGGCTGACAAAGAAGAAACCACCGAGCCGTCAGAAGAGACTCCCGAACCATCCGAGGAATCAGACATGGAAAGCACCGGAAGCAACGAAGTAGAAGTCCAGAATACCACCGACGAACTGCCTATTCCATACCCGACTATCATTACCCAGGCAGCTGAGACTATCTACGATCAGTTCTTCACGAACCAACATTACGAGGAAGAACCAAGCCTCATGAGGCCTTCCCGACTTTTCCCTTTAATTAATGAGCAAGTCGCCGCGAACTATGCGATCCAAGAAGAAGCTCAAAGGAGAATGGGAAAAGGGCCTGAGCAGAATGACTCCTACATGGAGCACGCTTTCGCCATGACTGGACAAGGCAGCCCTAAACAGGAGAACACCCAGTTCAAAAAGCTGATAGTGAAAGGTCCCTCGCCTTCTCAGAGACGTTGGAAGGAGATACCATCAGAACTGGACCCAAACCCGTCATCTGCTAAAAAATTAGGAAGACTCACCACCGCAAGAATCAAAGTCGGTGGAATCAAGAAGTTTGACCTCAGCCACCCATGGGACCCAAACCAATGAACCACAAACGAGGTATCATCGAGCCAACGACGTTAAACAAGTGCACTGGTCGGGAGGTAACCCGACACTATTTTACTTTTCCGCACTTTAATTTCTGTCATTTAAATTCAGTATTTAGTTTTAAGCTTGCATGACTTTTGAACTAAGGCACGCCTTCGTTCAAAAGTGGGGGGTGAGAACCACCTATGTACATAAATAACATGCAGCTGTTTTTTCTTTTTTAATAAGTACCTTTTTGAAAATATGAACTTAAGAATGTGAAAAAGATAAATCATAATTCATGCATTAACCTTGTGAAAATTCAAACTGTTTAAAAACTTAGAATGTAACTTTCCATTTGTCCTTTATGCTAAGATAACTAGGGATGTGGAGTTGATATAAACTGCCCTAGAGAGGCTTGGCAAGCAATCAAAGGATCAGATCAAATTATATGGTTTTCGAAGTCAGTGGAGGCTGCACTTCGGGTTTTCAGTGAATAATTGAAGTCAACTCCGCCAAGAAGCATCTATGCAAAGGCGAGGACGGGAATCAGACCGTCCTCTCTCTAGTCAAAATAGCCGAGAAAATAGATGAGCGACCCTCATCTTGACCCGCGCAAAACGACAAAGACAAGAGGAGCGGGGAGGTATTTCCATAGGCTTGCGGGCGATGATTGGACCTCCCAAAAAGGCTTGAGAAAATGGACTAGCAGTCACAAAAAGGTGAAAAGCTCAATGAAGCAAATCAAGAGGCCAAAGGCCTAAAATTGTGAAGGTTTTAACCGAGCAAAAGTGAAGCACTCAAAAAGTCAAATCAAAGGCCAAAGGCCGATTCACTACAACAAAAAAGTAGTCCCTCGCCAAAAAAGAAAATCAAAAAGGCTCAACTCACTGAAACCCGAACCGAATCACGTGCTAGAGAAAGCTACCAGAAAACCATATAGTAAGAGACGATCCCAAGATTGCAGTCCAGGAGCCTAAAAAGGGCTATCTCCCGAGACATCCAATATAATTTGCATCTCAGCACGGAGGTACAAGTATTAAGTTTCTTCTATTTATTTACGCAGTTTAATTTGGTAATAAGTAAGCAATGCATGAATTAGGATAGATCGAGTACCACAGTCTAATTTTCATATTCCAAAGCCAAACTTAGAACTTACGCCCTTTAATAGCATTGTTTGGGACGAACAACTAAAAGTGGGGGGTAATCTGATGGACCAAAGTTATACGAGTCAGAAACACAGTAAAACCCCCCAAATTAGACTGTTTGTCTATCTAACTTCTACGTGTTAGTCCCGATATATTTCCACAGGGCATTTTAGAGACTGAAGTGAAAACACGCTAAGGAGAGGATTTTATGCTGAAAAGATAACAAGAGTCAATCCAAGGTCAAGATCATATGCCGACTGAAGAAATATCAAGGATCCTGACGTTGAATTGACCAGAACAAATTAATCAGAAGAATCAGGAGTGGAGTCAAGACAGCCCGGGGAAGAAACACATTGACAGTTTTGTGAAAAGACTGCACAAAACTGTACAAAACTCACATATGGGCAAGGATGACTGGCCACTTGATGAAGTGGTGGCCAAGGGAGGAGCTCCTCCCCCTTGGGCCACCGGCAACCGGCGGCTATGGGAGGAGGGACCGGCGGCTTCACTATTCCTCCACATGTCACCTCCTCCTCCTCCCTTCTCCTCCCTTGGATCAAATGCACATGTCCACCATCTCCACCACCCATCTCCTCCCCTTTGGGCTATAAAAGGAGGAGCTCCTCCTCCTCATTTCACACACCAAAATCCAATTTCACTTCTCTCTCTAGAAGTTGTAATATTTGTAACGTTGTAATTTTGCTTTGGAAATAAAGGATAGCTCCCTTGGCGCTTCAACGGTTGTAAGTAATTCTTAGTATTTATTCAACTGTTTTATTTCCTTAGTTATAATGTTTAGCGCGATAAATAGTAGCTAAACTTGTAGTTCGGTCTAAGGGGCGCACTTGTATTATAAAATGTTTTAAGACTATTAACTTAGTGTCTAGTCTAAGTATTCAAAACTTATTCTATGTGCCATATATTAAGTCAGAACGTCCAAGGTAGAGTGGATGCTTGGAATGGCAAAACTCTACAGCGGGGTTCGTAAACTTGTACGGATAAGTGGATGCTTGGAATGGCAAAGCTTATCCGAGAAGTTTGACTCATCTTAAACACCATTTGGTTGATCGGGAATGATTGATCAAATGGATGCACATAGGCTAATATAACCGGGAATGGAGTATTAGTCTAAATAGAATAAGTGTTCTACGTCCTTGGAATAGGCTAGACAGTGTACGCAAATCGAGTGCTTGGAATGGCCTTGATACACCGTTTGAATACTTAGGAGAGTCACTAAAGGTCAATGATAAACATGATATAATACAAGTCCCCTGAAACCGAACATTTCTCTTTAATTATAAACTGTAATTTACTTTCCGGTATTAAAACCAACCAACCAACCAATAATTCAATCAAAATAGCTGGTAGCTTTAAAACCAACCAACCAACCTTAAACACGCTCCCACGCTGCGTAATTCCCCCCGAAGAACAATTATTCCCCTAGTTCCCTTGGGTTCGACCCCTACTTACCAAGTACTACCCAGTAGTATAGTTGCGAGTAGCGGACTATTATAAATTTATTTGCACAATCGCTTTGACGACGAGCGGTTCTGTCAATGACCCTCACGCTGAAAGGTCTGTCTTATTTCCCAAGTTAGGGGTTTTCTCCAAAATAACAGCACACTCTTGATTCTGGTCGAGTCCTCCCTTTTATAGCTTTCCCAAAAAAGGGCCAAAAGCCCAAAAACTGCTCTATTTCCAAAAAGAATCAGAACTTGCCAGAAACGGATTTGTAAAAAAAGCAGCAACTTCGGGTGGATTTATCATGGTCTTAACGTCCGAATTGGATCTTGGCGTAAATTGCAAAGTTGTAGCCCTTTGAATTAGTTTTCCAACAAGCGTTGAATCAACCAATTTGGACACCGTTTGAGATCTCTGCGTGCAAAATACTTTGACGGGGCCGTTACACCCGTTACAGCTGGGTGTAACGGTTATAACGGCCTGAGCCTAAATCTCTGTCAAAATTCATGCCCGTTACAGCCGTTACAGTCCAGTGTGTAACGGGTGCTGAACTTGTAACGGACTGACTTCTTTTGCCTTTTTGGAGGTCTAAACCTTCGAATCTGCTCTTTGTGACAATTACATAGTTGTAGGGAATTGAATTAGCTTTCCAACAAGCTAAATTTCGACTCATTTGGACACTGAATGAGCCCTGGGCATGCAAAATACGTTGCAAAGGTCTGTCTGCCCTGTTTTGTCCTGTTTTTGCTCAAATCTGCACCGATTACTTTGCTTTACTTCGGGTCAATCCAAAAGTATTAGATATATAGTATATGACCTGAAACACTAGAAAAGAGATCAAATGACAATAAAATGTCGGGAAAACAAACATAATCGATCATCGAATGAAGTGAATAATAGGTCAAGAATTCGACTGATCAAAACACTCCACACTTAGGATTTGTTCGTCTCGAACAAACATTAAGCACAAGTCAATAAATCTGCAGAATAGTTACCCACTCAGGTGTCATGTGATCGATTCTAACTAAAACAAAAAATAAAAAGATAACTCACTGTCGTAGAGGACACGAATGCATTTAGCATATGCATCAAGCCTTTAAACCCCTAGGCTGCCCTAGTAGGATGAGTATAGTCTCGTGAAGGTTTTCAAGAATGGGACTACCTACAAATCCCCTATACAACTAACTGACGTGTATGCATGAATGATGCTCAACGAGTCACAGTAAAGTGATGTCATACATCGGATTCATCGTGTTACCTCAACTTCAAGTCAAACGTCTTCATCAAAGTTTTCAGACCATTGTAGATTAAACGAGTTATGCATTCAAACGGTCAATACACACGGCTAGAAATCGACTAATCACATGTTCTAAATAGTTCTATAGCAACGTATAAAGAACATGAATAGTTGCACAAAACATGCTCGTTATTCACCTATGCTATCTAGGGATAGTCCACGGGTTCCTGGCGCAAAGCTCATTCTCAAGTGTCAAGGATTAGACAATGACCCGTAAGAGAAGAGGAGCCTGGCTTAAGGATTTTCTGAAAAATAGTACGAAAATTTGCATAAAAAATTTAGTGCAAGTACGAGGATTGTCCCTTAGTTTCTAGTACAAGAATTCTCAAGACAAGTTATGATTTGCACGCAATTAGAAGATGGAATTACACTATATCAAGCAGAAGGGGCCAGAGATTGTTTCAAGAGTGTTTTCCATATACCAGGGGTGACTTTTCTCACCAGGTCCTTGGTATTTTTCTGCTTTCGCAGAATCAACAAAAGCATTTTTTTAACTGGTTTTCTTTCAAAAACAACTATGCTTGGGGCCAATGTTTCACCCACTTTCCAAAATTAAGAACTTTGTTTTTTAGGGGAAAACTTGAAGGCCAATTTTCTAACTCCACACTTAAAGCTTGACATAGTGTATGAATAAAGGCGGGTGCATGCAAATCACGACGAATGTAGAGAAAAACATACTAGTACTAAGGTCACCTAGAAAAAGAGATGCAATTTAAGTTTTTAGACGTTTTGAACAGGTGCCTACTAATTTCAAGTCTCAAACATGCTTCAAGAAATACGTAGAACATATGATAGTCAAAGGCTAGCAATGGTGCTGACTCAAGAGAATACACACACGATTAAAGATATTTCAAGTCCTAGACTTCAAATCCAAACTAGTGTCAATCAGTCAAGGAGTATCGTAGAAAACAAGGATTTCAATCGCAATACATAGACAGTTGAGCATATGCAGGAATGAATGTGATATGCAATGTGTGTGACTATCACTACCCACTCCACACTTAAAAATGAGCTTAGTCCCTAAGAGAAGAAATAAAAGATAAGATAAAGTGTATAGGAACTTCACTCGTGTGTGATGGTGTGATATCCAAGGAGATTAATCGATGTCTGGTGAGTGAAACACGACTCGCGAGCTGATAGGTAGATAAGGGAACACACAGAGCGTCACAAGGGCTAGGTTAGCATCGATAATAACTTGGATAGGGGTGCCAAACAAATGGAATGATAAACGATGTGAGCAAAAATTGAACAGCATAGGCAAAATATCTCAATCTGTATTCAAGCAGGTCCCGTGACACCGACTTCGTCACGGGCCGTCACGGGATGTCACAGGGCGGATCAAAAGAGTTTTTTGCTAAGCTTGGTCCCGTGACACCCGCTCCAGCATGGGTTGTCACGGGATGTCACGGGGCTGAATTTTGACATCGCTCCGGCTGAGTCCCGTGACAACTTCATTGTCCCGTGACGGTCCTATTGTCGCGGGGTGTCACGGGACTGAAATTCTGCTTTTCTTGTGCTGACACTCCACACTTAAAACCGCTGCACACACATGAAATCACACAATGCAAATGCAGATGAAAACTAGCTAAATACTTACAGTGCGGGTTACTCCCTGAAGAGACATAGTTTAACGTCTTGGCGAGACTCATCAAGGGAGATAATGTCAATCCACCTTCAAATCCCATTTGAATTTACGTCCATCAGAAATGACACGCACGTCGAGTGGAGCATGGAATCCCTTCAAAAATTTGATACCCTTAAGAATCAAGGGACTGTAAAAGCTCCCTAATAACAGTTTCAAGACGTAAGACATGAACTGTCGAAACTTGTCTGGAGGCGGTGCATCGAGATATACATCTTCAAATCTAGTTCCAGCAGGAACAGTTCCCTTGTACTCTTTAGCTAGGAACTCACGTTCCCATACTTTAAAATTTTCCTTCAATATCACATTCATATGTATGCGAGGATCCTCTGTAATCGAGCTGAGGTACACATCAACAAAGTCTTCATACATATAATCATTTGATACCTCATCAGCGCCAAGAGAAACTGGTGGAACGATGTTCTCCTCTGTCTGCTCATCTAAATGACCTGTAGCAGCGCTCGTAGTGGAGGGAGATGCATCTTCATCATCTGAGACGTCATCAGTACAAGACTCATCATCCTCCAACTCAGTGCAAGCCTTGGCAACCATTCTAAACGCCTCAAAACCATCCTCACAAACAGGTTGTTCTGGTGTAGAGAGCATTCTCGTATCCTGATCATCTTCCACGTGGATTCGAAATAAAGCTGAAGATGAATATGCTTCATAGATTTGAACTTCTTGATGATTTGCCATTGTCATCTCGATTTCCTCGTCTTCGCATGCATTGGTGGCTGCAATGGCTTGTTGCTCTGGGTGATCTTTCAGTATCTTATTCTGAATGGCTAGTTGCTTGATCTGGATGCTGATCTGCTCAATTTTCTGCTCGAGTGCTGTCAGTTGCCTATCCTGCTCTTGAGCGCGCCTGTCTTGCTCTTGAGCTCGCCTGTCTTGCTCCGCCAAGAAACTAGCCATCATGGACTCTATACGTGAGTATTCTCCAGTGTCCTGAGGTTGTTGCTGCTGCGAGTGATTCTGGAAGCTCTCATAATACGGATCATCTTGATAATAATGTTGATCATGGAGCTGATATTGTTGCTGCGAGTGATTCTGTAACTCTCATAATAGTGGTCATCTTGATAGCATGGTCGATCGTAGAACTGATTTTGATTTCCTCCCCAATTTGTATCATATGAATATGTCTGACAATAAGACTCTTCCTTTGGGAAGGCGTCTTGATGACCAAAAGAGAACATTCTCGCAACATTCAAAATAAAAGTGATTAGTGAAGGTCAGAAGTATATAGAGTATGTACAATGAAGTATATAAAAAATGGAATAGTCTAAACTACACAAGTTAAATCTAATATCACACTAAACGCTGCTCCCCGGTAACGGCGCCATTTTGACAAGCGTATTTTTAACCCTATATAGTCGTCAAATTATTAGTTTTAGGGGTTCAATTGCAGTCAAACAAAATTTATAAACCTTGGTAAGCCAAAGGTCGATCCTAGGAGTAGTGCGTGTGAATACTAGCAAACTGTGTGACCTATTTAGCTATTCTGAATTAACAAGTGTAAAACAGTTTTGCTGTCACGAAAATTGCAGAAATTAAATGTGCAGAAAATAAAGGTTGTGTTTTTATCAGAGGAAGAATTCCAGAATCTGTACTTCACCCGTGCTAACCCCACTAATCATGCAATCATTCTACGTTAATTATTCATGCTATCGAATATGGAATATAACCGAAATAACACTAGACAAGCCGCCCATCCACGGATCATTGTCTAGATTAATCTCAATCGTTGAACGCCGCCCATCCACGGATTATCAACGATTTCGATTTATTAAATTAAAGGTTTTCCTATTAAATCATGTAAACATGACCTAACATCAATTTCATGCAATCCGGTTAATCCCTAGGGCCCATCCACCTTTCGGCATATAACCTAAATATGTTCTACCAATGTAAACATACCCTTTGATGTAAATACATGCATAGAACGATAATATTAAGCACGCAATGAAATTGAATAATCGAATCGCATAAATAATAAACTTCAATTGATCACAAGAGAGTTAAGGTTACATAGCACGGGATCCGTAGGATCCCGAAATTAAGAAGACTACTCACTATTCATGATAGTTAACCAAAAACAGTGTATATTGAAAGGAAGAAACGAGTAAACCGTAAAGACACTGTGTAGTTCGATGATCCTCACGCTGAAAGCTCTGTCTTATTTCCCAAGTTAGGGTTTTTCTCCAAAATAACAGCACACTCTTGATTCTGGTCAAGTCCTCCCTTTTATAGCTTTCCACAAAAAAGGGCCAAAAGCCCAAAAACTGCTCTATTGCCAAAAAGAATCAGAACTTGCCAGAAATGGATTTGGAAGAAAAGCAGCAACTTCGGGTGGATTTATCATGGTCTTAACGTTCGAATTGGATTTTCGCGTAAACTGTAAAGTTGTAGCCCTTTGAATTATCTTTACAACAAGCTTTGAATCAACCAATTTAGACACCGTATGAGATCTCTGCGTGCAAAATACTTTGACGGGGTTGTTACACCCGTTACAGCTGGGTGTAACGGCTATAACGGCCTGAGCCCAAATCTCTGTCAAAATTCATGCCCGTTACAGCCGTTACAGTCCAGTGTGTAACGGCTGCTGAACTTGTAATGGGCTCACTTCTTTTGCCTTTCTGGAGGTCTAAACCTTCGAATCTGCTCTTTGTGTCAACTGCAAAGTTGTAGGGAATTGAATTAGCTTTCCAACAAGCTAAATTTTGACTCATTTGGACACCGAATGAGCCATGGGCATGCAAAATACGTTGCAAAGGTCTATCTGCCCTGTTTTGTCCTGTTTTTGCCCAAATCTGCACCGATTGCTTTGCTTTACTTCGGGTCAATCCAAAAGTATTAGATATATGGTATATGACCTGAAACACTAGAAAAGAGATCAAATGACAATAAAATGTCGGGAAAACAACCATAATCCATCATCGAATGAAGTGAATAATAGGTCAAGAATTCGACCGATCAATTATCAGCTCCATCAGTTGGATCTGCTAGGTAAGTTCTGGGCACAAAGTCCTCACTAGAGTCACTGTGAGAACCTGAAACTTGCTCACTTTGAGATGTTAGTCTTGACTTAAAATGAAAATCACTCTCATTAAAAGTCACAGACCTAGACACTATCACTTTATAGCCACCAGACAGAATAAGGAACAATTTATAACCCTTTGTTCCTTCAGGATACCCTATCATCACACACTTAAGAGCCCTTGGTTGTAGCTTACCCTGTGAAGTATGGGCATAGGCTGTACAACCAAAAGGTCTTAAGTGAGTTAGACTAGATTTCTTGCCAAACCACATGTCAAAAGGATTTTTAAAATCTATGGCAGATGAGGGACTCCTATTGATCAAATAGCATGCAGTTATGACAGCTTCACCCCACATTGAATGTTTCATACCAGAACTAAGTAATAAGCATCTAACCTTTTCTAACAAAGTCCTATTCATTCTTTCAGCTGTGCCATTTTGTTGTGGGGTACCAGGAACAGTTAAGAGCCTTTTAACACCATGTTCTTTACAAAAGAGATTATATTCATTGTTGCAAAATTCTAAGCCATTATCTATTTTTAGTGCAATCAGTTTCAAACCAGTTTGGTTTTCTACCATGGCTTTCCAGTGTTTAAAGTGATCAAAAGCTTCATTCTTATGCTTTAACAAAAAACCCCAGACTCTCCTAGAAAACTGATCAATTAAGGATAGAGAATAATACCTTCCTCCAATGGTTGGGACCTGAGATGGCCCCCATAAATCTGCATGAACACACTTAAGAGGCTTGACAGCCTTGTAATATGATTTGGGAAAAGAATGAGCAGTTTTCTTGCTCAAAACACAGGTTTCACAAAAAGTCAACTCAGGAAATAGTCAATATTCCAGATTTTGCCAAGCTATATAATCCCGTATTCCCTATATGTCCAAGCCTAGCATGCCATTGTTTGATTTCATTTTGATTCTGATCAGCATGGTGATTAACAGCATTCAATTCATGTGAGGTTTCCACAAAATATAGTCCTCCCTTTTTAATGGCCCTAATGACAGTTTTGTCATTTTTGATTACTTCTTTAATGCCATTACTAGTGTTGATTTTCAGGTGTTGACCATCAAATACAAATTCAGATAAGAGGATTCTCTTAAGGTGGGGAACCCAACTAACATTTTGGATGATCCTAGTCACACCATCAAACATTACAAGAGGAACTGAACCTATGCCTTTAATTTTCGGAGTAGTGTGATCACCCAAAATTACTTCATCACCAGCAATCAATTTCAAAGAATCAAACATAGATTTAGAAGGAGTAGCATGCATTGTACAACCAGAGTCTATGATCCAAGAATCAGCATCATTAGTAGAAGAAACAACAAGTAATTCATTTCTGTAGAGATTCCCATGTTCACAAACATTTGTAAATCCATTCTGTTTAGCAGTTTGATCTTTATTACTACCATTTTATCTATCAGTTTGTTTCTTAGTACAAGTAGTAGCATAAGGACCATTTTTACCACAATAATAGCATTTCACAGTTGCTAAAGACCTATTGGGCTGCTCAGAATTAGAATTGGATTTCACAGTGGATTTCTGCTTATGTTTATGCTTCTTCTTGCCTTTAAACATCATTACTTCATTCTTATAGTCAGATTTCGTTTCAAGTCTAGTTGAGCCCTTAGACTTAAACACCTTAGGTGTATCATTTTTCTGCACAATAGTTTCAGTAATTTTTATAAGAGAAATCTCATCCCTACAATATTGAATCACATCTTTAACAATGTCAAACTGAGGAGGCATAACATTCAGCAAAACAAAAGCTAGGTGGGTTTCCTCTATCTTATCCTTACATCTAGCCAAGTCTTGAGTCATTCTTAGAAAGATATCAAGATTTTCTTGAATGGACAAAGATGTATCCATTCTGAAATTAAATAGTTTGCATAGCAAAGCAATTCTACTAGGCAATGACTTAGCAAGGTAGATAGTTTCTAAAGTATCCCAAAGCTCTTTAGCATCAAAAATACTTACCACTTGTCTCAAGACATCATCTGAGAGTCTTACCATTATCTCTTAGTGTGCCAAAATTCCTCAGCTCTTGTTTCCTCTCCTCAAATGTTGGATCCAGCCACTCACCGGTCACAGCTATATATCACTTTTCTCTTATGAGAATGGCCTTCATCTTCACTCTCCACATGGAGAAATCGATTGTTCCATCATAAGGCTTCAGTCTCACACTGTCAGCCATCAGAGAATGCACACAATTAGTTCGTAATCAGAAGAATAAGAATAGACACTGAAATAGGAAATCACAATAGAGTTGAACTTTCTAATGAAACACACTATCCCCAAGGATCTTTTCTAATCAAGATTGATTAAAAAACCAGTCAAGATTAACAAGCTCTAATACCATTTGTTATTTGCGGAATTATGTTAATTATTAGCTTTATTGATTGAGTAAAAATATACAAGAGAGTTTAAGATGAGACTCATAGAACCCTAGGTTCTCACCCAATCTGATTTACACAAATTAACCAATAGAAATCAAATTAATCAAAACTGGAACTTCCCTATGATGCGACGATCAAAAGCCCTCAATCGAATCACTACAATCGGTCTCGGAATCACTTCGACGACCTTCCCCTGCAGCAGCCCTCCCGCTAATCAACTTGGACTCGATCTCGCACACGACGCTTCAAGTGGCTTTACTCAACGTTGAATCACTCGCAATCGATCACCAGCACACGCTCGAAGCTATCTCTCACAAAGAATTGCTCTCGTATTCAGAAGCCCCAAAATTGAAATCGTTAACCCTAGCTGGAATTACAGAGCGCCTTTTAAACGAAGCACGGTTTGAATCCAAAACGCAGGCGTCCAGGAGTAACTGTAATAACAGTCATTGGCGCGTCAACCTTTTAATGGAACGGCGTCGTCAAGCCAAGGCGCAAACTTCTCCTTTAGTTCAACGTCGTCGTTTGCTTGAAACTCAAACTCCCGCCTTGCTCTATGCGACGCCGTTTGGTCCTCAACTGAATTTGCCTTTAAGCTTGTTTTCAGACTTAGCCAAAAACCTGCATATAAACACCAAGGCACCAAACCAATACCAAAACACTACCAGCTTCCAACTACAAGTCTCATCCATTTAAACTCCAACTTAAACATACTCAATCAACATGCTTAGGATTATAAACTCAACAATATTGAACAAAACTCTAAAGGATTTTAGGTACGAAATTTTGTATATTCAACCTTGATGTTTTGCAATCTGACTTTGTTCAACTTTCATGTGTCACGCGCATCAAATTGTATCCCTACAGTTGCTAGAAATCAAATTGCATTGCCCTCACAATGTCATTTGTGTTTTGACGTGTCCTCAAAATTCCTTTTATTTTACATTCAGGAATATTTAACTCCAAACGTAAAAGTAAGAAATGAAAAATATAAGCACTTGTCCCTCTATGCGCAAAAATATGATTTACCTCAAAAAATTATATAAAAAATAAATCAAATGGGTTTTCCAAGTGTTACGAAAGTTTTTTTTAATCACAAAGATGAGTCTCGTGTTTCTATCAAACTTTAAAATAAGAATTTGGCAAATCTTACTATAGTCATGTGATGTATCAACTAATAGTTACTCACTCCCATAAAAATTTGATTATTAAGAACTCGCAAATGATGTTCTAACTATAAAGATCCATACATTTATACATCAATAGTCCGTTGTCCCTGTTATGAATATGAATTGTGTATTGATATGTGACGAATACGTCAATATATACAGTACATGATAGATATGTATGGTAAGCACAGTAATGAGAAAATATAAATGATATATGCTATGAATATCTGATGAGAATAATATATTTTCTAACACCCCCCTCAAACTCATGGTAGATCACTTTGGAGAGATATGTACCGTACATGATAGATATGTATGGTAAGCACAAGACTGAGTTTGGAGAGAAAGAAGCTGTGTTGTGCTCTAGTCTGTGCCTTCGTGAAGAAATCTGCAAGCTGGATCTCTGAAGGAACATACTGAAGAGCAATAACCTGATCCTGTACCTGTGACCTCATGTACGAAGCATCGACACCAATATGCTTAGTGAGCTCATGCTTAACTGGATCGCGAGCAATACTAATAGCACCTGTACTGTCAGAGAAGAGAGGAGTTGGTCCAGAAGCAATAACCCCCAAATCCTCAAGCAACCACCGAAGCCAAGTAACCTATGTCGTCAATAATGTCATCGCTCGTAACTCCGCCTCAGCACTCAAACGGGAATCTACTGTCTGCTTCTTATTGGTGACGAATTATAAAATGAAACTAACGAATTATGTCTTCTTTTAATTTTTCGGCGTCTTTTTCATTTTTTGGCTTGAAAAGTGACGAACTTAAAAATAAACTGATGAATTATAAAATGATTTTGACAAATTTTGTATTTTGTACCAAAATTTAACTTTGTACCTGATCTTAACTCATATGTGCATAACATATTCTACAGTAATAATGTATCATTTTTTGTTATATGTGATAAAGAAGAATTCACCATTTTATTTATTTATTTTTCAATGAGTATAGCTGTAGGTCTCTCGATTAAGGCGAAAGATGATGGTGAATCATTATATTTGGCGGATAGTGCAATAACACATCCTATTTCGAGAGAGAAATTATATTTTTTGCATCTAAATTAGCTGAAGCTACTATTAGTACAATATCTGGTGCATCAAAATCTTATTGAAGGCTATAGAAGAGCCCAAATAGTCTTACCTAATGGTACATAATTCATCATAGAAGATGCAATATTCTCAGACAAATAAAAAAGAAATCTTTTGAGTTTCAAATATATACGCGAAAATGGTTATCACGTTGAAACAACAGAAAAACTTTCATCATACAATTTTGGATTATATTATACTTTCCTAAATCCAGTGATAACATATATAGTGATAAACCAAAATTCAATAGACCCAAGAACTTTTCTTATATGACTTGGTCGTTTAAGCCATTCGGGTTCAATAATGATGCGAGGAATCGTTGAAAATCTACATGGACATTCTTTAAAGAGTAAATAATTTCTTTGTCCAAAGATCTCTCGTATATTGCTCGTTTTCAAGGAAAATTGATCACAAAACCATCTCCGGGGAGATTTGTGACTGAATGTCCACCATTTTTAAAACGGACTTAAGGAGATATATGTGGACCTATTTCCCCATCAAGTGGACCATTTCAATACTTTATGGTACATATATATCGACGCATCGACACATTGGTCACATGTTTGTATATTGTCCACTTGTAATATGACATTTGCAAGACTACTTGCTCAATCTATTCGATTACGAGCATTATTTATGGATCATAATTTAAGAAAATCCGTATGGGGGAGAATGTACATCTCAATCTTTTGATAACTCTTGTATCTCAACAGAAATTATAATTGAACAACTGGTTGCTTATGTTTATACTCCGAATGGTCTAGCTGAATCTTTTATTAAGAGGTTAAAACTGATAGCTAGACCCTTAAATTTTTGTGGGGCATGCAATACTGCATGTTGCATTACGAATTCATACAAGGCCAACTACAATCACTGATATTCTCCTTTGCAACTTAAAGTGGCCGCGAACCAAATATCTCTCGTTTAAGAGTTTTTGGGTATGCAGTTTATGTTTATATCTCTGCCCAACATACTAAAATGGGACCCCCAAAGATTGAGGATTTACATGGGATTGGAATCTCCATCGTTTTTAAATTTTTTAGAAACCTATGACATGTGACATATTTAAAGCACGGTTTATTGACTGCCAGTTTGATAAGACAATATCACTGTATCGTGGGAAGATAAAATAAAGCCTGGAAAAGAACAAGAGACATCTTGGAATGCAGAGTCGTTGTCTCTTCTTGATCCTCGTATAAATTAATGTGAACTAGAAGTTCAAAAAACTATCCACTTGCAAAAGTTCACAAATATATTTTCAGATGCATTTACGAATGTTAAGATCATGATAAAGTCAGATATACTAGCTATCAATGCTTCTTGCAAAATAAATCTTTCTGATAAAGACATTGGAGTATACTAGCTAGCTATCAATGTTTCTTGCAAAATAAGTCTTTCTGATAAAGAGACATTGGAGTAAATTAGCTAGTGTGTCTGAAAGAAGACACAAGCGTGGAAGATCAAGTGGGTCCAAGGATAAAAATTCAATAAAAGTAAATTTCCAGATAACCAAATTAATGCATCAATCCATATAGCAAAAGAACTAGATGTGATACATGAAGACACATCTTCAAAAAATAATGAAATACTTGAAAATGATGATAATGAAGAGATCTCGATCAATTATGTTCATTTCAGGAAAGAAACAGATTAGAAAATAAATTATGTGGATAACATATTTGCATGCCATTGCTTTAGATATTACAAAGGAAAATGAGGAGCATGAGCCAAAATGAATGTCGATGAAGAAATGATTGGTCAAAATGGAAAAGTTCAATCCGGACATAATTAAATTCACTTGAAAAATGCTAAATATTTGAAAGAATTACCTTAACAACCGAGAGTGTCAAACTACTCGATAGAAATGGGTATTTGTGCACGAACAAAATGAGAAAAAATGAAGTCGTAAGATACAAAGCACTACTAGGAACCCAAGGCTTCTCGCAAAGACACACCATTGATTTTGATAAGACATATTCATCGGTCTTGGATGCAGTAACATTCAGATATTTACTGAGTTTGTCAGTTTTAGAAGAACTCCAAATGTTTTCCAAAAAAGGACTCTAAATGAATTTAATGTATGTTATGACAATCTATTTATATAGGTCACTCGATAATGACATTTACATTAAAGATCCCAAGGATTAAACTAACCTGAAGCATGTACCTCAAAACCGCGGGAAATTTACTCAATAATGTTAAAAAGAGCTTTATATGAGTTGAAACAATCCGGTCGAACATGATACAATTGTTTAAGTGAATATCTTTTCATAAAAAATGATGCAATTTCTCCATGTGTTGGACAAATATAGATTTTCTACTATCGTGGTTTATGTTGATGATTTAAATATCACTGGAACCCCTGATGAAGACGACTGCATATTTGAAAAGTAAATTTAAAATGAAAGACTTGGGAAGAACAAAATTCTATCTGGGCCTAACAAGTTGAGCTATTATCAAAGGACATATTTGTTGATCAGTCCTTATATACTTGAAGGATCCGCAAGCGGTTTAACATGGATAAATCAAATCCCCTGAGTCTGACTATGGTTGTTTGATCACTAATGTGACAAAAGATCCATTCGTCCTTGACAAAATGATAAAAAACTACTTGGTCCCCAAATGCCATATCTTAGTGCTATTGGAGCGATAATTTATCTTGTTAATGATACACGACCTAATATTGCATTTCCGATCTTTTGACTAGCAAGATACTATTGTCCTCCAATTTGAATACATTGGACTGGCTTTAAGCAGACTTAAAGATATCTTTGATGAACAACTGCTATGGGCTCATTTTATTCGAATGACTAATAATCACAATTAATTTGATATGCTAATGTATGGTACTTATCTGACCCTTATAAAGCGCGATCATAAACGGGTTATGTGCTTACATAGGGTGATCCCGCTATATCTTGACGCTCTACCAAACATACCTTTACAATCACTTCTTCAAATCATGCTAAGCACTTCATGAAGCAAGTCGTGGATGTCTGTGGCTGAGGTATTTAATCCATCATGTTAGAGGATCAAGTGACATTTCAGTTGATAAAGAAAGCCCTACTGTCTTATTTGAGGATAATGCTACTTGTGTAACTAAAATTAAAAATAGCTACATAAAAGGAGGCAAAATGAAGCACATCTCACAAAATTATTCTTTAAACATGAACTTCATAAGAGATGAGAGATTGATATTTGTCAGATTCGTTATTGTGACAACCTAACATGTTTATTTACAAAGGCAGCTCCTGACCCCCTTTGAGAAATTGGTTCATAAAATCGGCATGGGAAAGCTTAGAGATTTACGCTAAAGGCTACGCTGTGTGAGATAATACGCGATACACTATTTTCTTTATTTTAAGTTTTATCCCGATGAGTTTTCCTAAATAAAGTTTGTATTGAGGTAACATATGCGTATTATACAAATTATGTATTCTTTTTTCTTCACTAAATTTTTTCCATATGATTTTCCTATTAAAGTTAAAATTAGGCATAGTATTTGTAGAGTCATACAAAGGGGGAGTGTTATAAATATTACAATTACTGGATAACTCTTAGCATTCTCATGTGTCGAATGGTGTGTCCCAAGTGTCGTGTGCCCCAAGTATCCAATGATGTGCTCAATGTTTTGTTATTTATGTTTCCGTATTTATTACTTATCTCAATGTGAGAGAGTCCAATTCCCGTGAGAAGCCCAGTTCCCATGAGAAATGAGAACTAATCCTGACCATATAATTAGTGTAATCTGTGGCTAAGATTAGCCCTATTATTCGTCCAAAAATAGAATTAAAAGGACTAATTATGGATTTGAAGGGTAAAATCGGAATCTAATCGATTCAAGAAATCAAAATCCCGTTGATTTCGTCTAACCTAATCCGTCTTTCTCAACTACGAATTCGGAATCGTATCTCACTTCATTCGGTGACAGACGGACGACGACTACTACGGGCGGACGACGGACGACTACGGATAGGCGACGGCGATGGATGACGGACGACGACTACAGACGACAACGAGGACAGACGACGACAGGACGCGACTTCTACGACACAAGGACGACGAGTGACAGCGCCATGGCTGACGAAACGAAGAATAAGAATACAAGGGCGACCACATCGACGGTAAGCGGTTACATAAGTCAATCGTATCTGGGTTTACGATTCAGAATCGACTTAACATGGCTTATGTGATTTAATTACTTTTGATTATTGTTCGTAGTGAACACAGGTCATTCGTACTGTTGTTCAAATGAGTTCCTTCTTTGTTCGTAGTGTAGCACACATTATTCGTAGTAGGATGCCTTATTTATTTGTAGTTTAGCACACTTATTTCGTAGGCTGTTGCCTCGGGGCTGCTTGCCGTTACAGGTGGAGTTGCTGCGAGTGCTCTTAATGATCTAGTTATCTTTTATAGATGTAGCAGGTAATAATGTCTCGCTTTCATTATGAATGTTTGGTTGAGTTTTTTTCTCTGAACCTATCTAAAATGAAGATCGAATCTATTGAGAGTAAAGGCTAAATGAGTGATTTATCGCATGGCATATTATTTATTTATTTTCCAGTTTTGTGCTCTTCGTTATATTCATGAACAGTTGTAAATCACATAGTAGGCTTTAGATAAAACTGGTAATTGTAGAACATCTTCTTTTTACTCAAACATATTCGAAGTCATTTCAAAATAACGTTGATTTAAGCCAAATTAGGAGAGGTGACGGTACAATTCTTTTTGTGAGTGATTATGTTGTCCATTTCAATTAATAGGGTACTGTTGTGATCTTTATTATTGTGCTTGAAACACTTCAGTAAAGCTATTGAGAAAGCTAGCAAGGACCAACGACAATTAACACCTCAAAACGATGTCTTGCTTCAGATTCCTTTTTTGTCGACTCTCAACCATTATTCGTAGTAGGATGCCTTATTTATTTGTAGTTGAGCACACTTATTTCGTAGTCTGAGTTTCTGATACGAATTTTCATACATAACTTCAACAGAACGCAAAAGAGGAAGGATCATATCAGCGAAAACGCCAAACGAAGACACAGCAGAGGAACCACACTCTGCTAAAGGTTAAAAAGTGTTTCATACCACACAAGCCCGCAAACACTGAAAGGTATTAATATTTGTTCTCCTTTAATGTATTTTGTCAATATAATGAGAGAAATTGTAAAATATTGTGGGTAATTTTGTCTTTCGTAGTAACAGTTTTATCTTTCGTAGTATCAGTTTTATCTTTTGTAGTAACAGTTTTATCTTTCGTAGTATCAATTTTATCTTTTGTAGTATAGGTTTTATCTTTTGTAGTAACAGTTTTATCTTTCGTAGTATTAGTTTTATCTTTTGTAGTAACAGTTTTATCTTTCGTAGTATCAGTTTTATCTTTCGTATTGAATTGCAGCTTACATATAGTGCATATTGTTTCATCTTGCTATAACAGTTTATTCTTATATCTCAGAAATTGGTGGAAGCCCAAGAAAAGGCCAAGAAATTGCTGTTTGAAGCAATTAAAAATTATGACAATGCTTACAAAGCTGCATTGAAGTCCCCAAAGTCCCCCCCAAGAATGTTTTGAGTAGAATCTCATCATGGACTTACCAATGTTGATCAGTATTTTGTATAACAAATTTAGACTCAGGACAGATCATACTGTTTTGAAAATTGACAGCCATTTGCCGTTGTAAGCTACGGAGTATATCGGTGATAATCTGATTATTAGTTAAATGTTCCGTGTATACGAATTTTAACTGATATTGTACGAATTATAAAAGAAGCATGCTCTACAATTATCTGTTGAGATACGAAGTATAAATAACTTTCTACGAATTATAACTATGGTATGTAATGACAAGGTATTCGTACATCATTCTCAAATGGTAGCTACGAATTATATAAATTTTATACAAATATTATTACTTGGTCCAAACGAAATACAAACGAATTAATGAACAACTGTATACGTTCTTGTCTACGATTATAACAGTAATACGAATTATCAGGAAAAAAACTCTAAGTTTGTTCGTGTACAACATCATAAAAAATGGCAACATCTTCTGAAGGGGCGACACGAAATTCCAACATCATAAAACAGTAATACAAAATTCCATCTTGTTTTCTGTGAGAGTACCAGTTTTGTCCGAGAATACGTATTTTATTTGTCCCAAGTCTTCATTTATGTTTAATGCCCTGCACTGGAATCTTGAACCAGAAGCTTCATCGTAAAGCTGGTTATCTCGAATCATGAACTAAGCTTGACCAACTCTTACAAGCTCCATAGAAATGTACAATGAAATCGGTATCATGATCTGGAACACAATGACCGACTTCAGAAATGTGAAGACTATTTCCAAGCCCCAGCCATAATACTCAAAATTTTCTACTTTATGCTTTGAGAAGTCCTTTCTCCTGTAAAATGGCAAGAGATCCAACTCATCCCTTCGCTGTCTCAACCAGATACCGGCACCAATAGAGACAATTGTACATAACAAATTAAGAAACAGTGAAAGATAAATAATTTCCCTATTCATACGAACTTCTATCCGGCTCCTCTTAGACGGGGCTTGTTATCTATTGTAATCATCCTAGCTCCAAACTCAACACCAATCGTCAAATCATGTACAGGCTGAATTCGCTTGTCAGTGAACTGAAGAAGAAAGCACGACAACCCACTCCTGCACACCAAAAATAGATTAAACAACACCAAACTTGGTCCAAATTACACCATGCATATCAATCAATACTCAACTCAACCAAACCAGTTCACATATATCTCCAAAAATTTGATTCTCAACTATAATCCTCCATATCAATCAATACTCAACTCAACCAAACCAGTGTAAAAATGATTCCTAAATGATCATTGAAAATCAAAACACATTGAAAATTCACATCTTATGAATTTTCCAACCCATTCAATCCAATTGAATTTCGGCAGTCGTCGAATTAAGTTCCCAACATATCAAAAATTTCACACAATCTGAGACCCAACACATCCGCAAACCAAACCCGATCGCAACACACAAAATCGAAACACCGAACTGAAGAAATTTCTCAAGCAATCGATTACCAGTATCGCCGATGATTATATACTTGAAAAGGTAGGCGTACGACATCTTCGATCTGGAAGCGCAGCAAATCTGGAAGCGCATCAATAATATCGAACACCGTGAGACGTGTAAAATCGAAAACTAAAATTGAGATCGAGTACGAGGGATTGTGAGATTAAATTCGGATCTGAGTACGAGATTAATCCCCACAACGCAAAGCCGAGATTTCTGCGCAAGAGAGCCGATCAAGTACGAGAAAAATTCGGTCAATAACTGCAAATTGATACTTAGACTAATTTACCCTTTAATCATTAATAAATCGGGATTCTGAGATTAAATTAGTGTGATTTAACGACCATTAGATTGATAATCTAACGGTTAATATTTGTAATCATTTCTCATGGTAACTGTGTCTCATGTTTTTGATCTTTTCATGTGATCTTTTCTCCAATGTGAGATTATAACTAGATAACATTTGTAGAAGAATATGATCAATGAGAATACAAGTAATACAAACCCTCTCTACATTTTTTTGATAATACATTTAGCTTCATGTTTTTCTCCATTTAAGTTTCTCTTCCATACATATTTTCACAACACACTCTATAGACAAAACCGCTAAAATAGAAATTCCCTCCAATTATGAAGACACAGCAAACTAAAAACAAAACCCTGGTAAAACCCAAAGTTAATCATCTAATACTCCCCTTTAAACTGTAGAGGGGAGAAAGTTTGATATTCCCAGTTTGGAGCAGAGATATTGAAGTTGATCATTTTGTAGAGATTTGGTGAAAATATCCGCTGGTTGCTCGGTGGTGACAACATGAACATGGGCCACGAACTTTCTCCTCATATGACATCGCACTAGTAGACAATTAAGTTACACATGCTTCTTGCGCTCATGGAAAATTAGATTGTGGGCAATGTGAAGAGCAGCTTTATTGTCATAATGAAGAGGAATAGGTTCAGTAACACAGACGCCCATAACACCTATGAGCAAACCAACCAACCAAGTTTGCAATCATTGTGAATTTACCTTTCGGTGGTTTGTACCTCAATCATTGTGAAGTTGGGAAGTTTCTCTTGTACTCGTTATTATTATTAATATTTTGATTGTCGATTCATATTGAACATACCAAGGAATACATCACATACATAGCATGTCTCGGGTACATAATTATTTCTAGACGGTTTGAAGCACAAGCCACACAAATGACACCTCCTCGAATTTGAACTTCAATCATTCGCTGAAATCCAAGCGGCACCTCCTCAGATTTGAACTTGAATCATTCGTTGAAGCACGAGGCATCTGTCACCTCTAACTTTGAAAACCCACGAAAGCATAACACCTGCAAACATCTATAGAGGACGGGGAAGAGGAAGAAGAAGTGAAAGAGGTAAAACATCCGCGAAGGATAAAGGAAGAGGTCCACATCATATGTGGAACTAGATAAATCCATACAAATTATGGGAGAAAAGTGTCATGGGTGGGGCTTCAACCCTCCACCTTGTGAACGCAACATAAGGATTATACAACTAGGCCACACTCTTGTTGATTGGAACTCATTATTATTGTAGTGAAGTTTGGTGGCTTCCAATCTCCCGAAATTCTTCCCTATTGAGTTTTTCACGTAAAACTTGGTGTCCTCTTATCGTATTTCTTTACTTGCGAATTATTCTATTTCGTTTCTTTCTCCTAGTTTCACGCAACCAAAAAATATTCCACAATTTCCTATCATTTCCTTCTAAATTTCTATGCCAAAATTAACTATATCATCTAGTTCTTGTTATGATCGTACAAGTAGCGATGCTGAGAGAAAAAAAGAACGATGCGAGGACACCAAGATTTGATACCCAGTTCGTCACTATATCATGACTACGTTTGTGGGCACTATTAAGCCAGGATTTTCACTATGAGACGTTGGATACAATTATAATAATCAACGTGGGTATAAATAGGGTAACATCCAAACCCTAATTATCTAATAAGAAAAATAAAACCCTAAGCCAGACTTTCAAAATTTCGGACTTCCTAAACTGGACTAGTTCAATAATCTAATCAGGCTCCACAATTCAACAAACTCCCACCTGCAGTCTAGTTCCAATCGTAATTATCTTCGTCCTGAACAACCCATGCAGGCGGTAGTGCCAAGCTTTCAACTTACGTGTTGACCCCAGTAGAAATAATGCACTGCTACAACTTCTTCTTAAAAGTTCTGCTACCCTGCAAAACTTTCTACCTCATGTAACAACAATCACTGTGCCTTAAATCTGCATCACCACTCCCACCTGAACCAGCGATGCCTTTCCAAACGTTCTTCATCTTGAACAACGTTCATTCCTTCTTTCCTTGAGCTATCACACTAGCTCCCTTTGCTATCTTCAAGTTCTTGCATCTAAGGGTTACATCAGACACGTCTTCATCCTGTTTCCCAACTGATAGCAAATTCTTATTTCTTTGAGCCTTGACTCACTTTGCTATCTTCCAATTTCTGCAGCTGAAGGTTCCACCATAACAATCTTCGTCAGACTGCCAAACTGATGCCATATTCTTCTTTAGAGCAAACAACGAATCCAACATTGATATTTTGCCTGGACCGTTTGGTATGCCACATCTATGGACAGCGATAAACGAATTGCTCTCATTGCCAACAGCTTCCACTCGCCGTCCTTCATATCCTCTGGTTTCTTGTCGTCTACAGGTAGGTACAACTCACTAACATACATGTAATCCTCAATCTGCATCTTTCAGAACCTGAAATCCGACCCATTGAATTTCTCCACCGGATGTTTTCCTCTACCAACATGACTGCTAGAACCTCAACTCTTGATACCAGTTGTTAGGATTGCGCAAGCAGCGATGCTGAGAGAAAAACAAATGAACGATGCAAGGACAGAAAGATTCGATACCCAATTTGTCACCACACGTGACTACGTCTGGAGGCACTACCGAGGCTGGTTTTCGCTATGAGATGTTTGATACAATTACAATAATCAACATGGGTATAAATAAGGTAACATCTAAAAGCTAATTATCTAATTAGGAAATAAAAACACGAAGCCTGACTGCCAAAATTATGAATTTCATAAATTGAACTAGTCCAATAATCTAATGAGGCTTCACAAACTAACAGTTCTCGTTTCATTTTCATATTTGAAAAAAGTGAGGAGAAAATTTAAAGTATGGTTTGCAATTTTAAACCAGGCGATACTATAATCTTCTGTAGCAAAGTAGAATACATATTGTCTCTCTCAAATGGCTTAAAGGAATAAAAATATCTAGCAAGCAAAAGTAGAGTGGGCGCCGGGCGCGAGTTGGGGATTTTTTTGGTAAAAATCTCTCTCCTTCCCTAGAACTCTCCCGAAGCTCCGAAACTCAATTTCCCTTCCTCTTGGCCCTAATTCAAACCCTAGCCCTTCCATTCATTGTTTCTTCCCCTTCCGGCCGCTCCTGGCCTTTCCGCCCCCCTTATCCGTCCCTTTTTCAACTCCGTTTTGTGGCAGCGTTGCAAGCCGAGATCTGAGGAGAGGATGGATCTTGTGGTGGTTCTTGAGGTTTCAGGTTGGTTCCGGGGTGGCGTGGGACGGTGAAGTTGGGTGGGCGCTGGGCGCGAGTTGGGGAATTTTCGATTGTTCGGCTGTTTATATGTGTACATATGGGTGGTTGTTCAGCCTTGCTCTGACGGGGTCTCTTCCATTCGGTGGGCTTCAGCGGCGGTGGCTGGAACGGTGGAGGATTTTGGTGTTCAATGGTGTCGTCGATGGCTTTGGCTCGTCCTGGAAGCTCCCTGCATCGCGTCAGTGCTTATTTTGCAGTTAGTTGTGTATAGAGTTGTTGTAGTTTGGTCGGGTCAATCCTGATTGCTACATGTTTAGGCTTAAGTTGTGGCTGTCTCGGCTGTTGTTCTTGTGTCAGTCTATGGCTGACCTTATTGTCAGTTGTAAAGGATTGTCTTCTGTTGTCAGCCTTTGGCTAACCTTGTTGTCGATCGCATTGGACTGTTGGCATGTGGGCGTCAATCTATTGTTCAGTGTCGACTTTCTTAGCTGTCCAGTTTTATGTTGTGCCCTCTCATTTTAACGAGCAGTTGTTGTGTAACCTTTATGGCGTGTAATCAAGAAAAAATATATTCACATCCATCTCATGACCTTTTGTCTTTATTCTGGACACATATACTCCAACAAGCACCCCACTATGCTTAACATGAATTATATATTCCATAAAAGAAGTCACCAAGATCCAACCACACAGCACAACAAATCAGATCATGATGGATGCATTCAAGAAGCCAAGGCGGAAGAAAGATATGGCTACTGGTGGATAAGAATCAACCAAGCTTACCTAAAGCTTCAATCATCATCCAACCCTACAACATATTTCATAAACATTCTTGTGTTTTTGGGTTGTGGCCACATGTTCTCGTCAGACAATTATGTACCCCACCCACTCCTCTTGCCACTTATTGCCTTCTCTATTCTATATTTTTTTTTGATAAGCTGACTGAAACAGTGACAAAGGGACTTAAAGCTAGAGAAATTCTAGCTAGGAACAGATCCAACAAATATAAATTTATAGTTGATGGATCTTCTTGTGTCTTCAATTCTCAGCAACAAGGTTGTACAAGGTCTTCAATGGCAGCTTTAAAAACTTCGGAATGTGTCTTACTTTACTTGTAATTAAATGGTCCCTTGGATATCAGATTGGATCGCGTAATTTCGCTGTCCAAAATCAATATTTCCACCCTAACACTTATGCCTTGGGTTACAGGAAACTTGAAGTGAGATAATCCAAAATGAAAACACTATATTTTTCTGGCAGGAAAAATACAGCAGACTTACAGTTTGAAGTAATTTGGAAATCAAATATGGGATTGATGTATTTGGGAATTTGAAATCTACTTGTCTTAGTCAAGACGAGTTCCAGATGGTGTTCGAACTTCGTCTCGAACACTTGTTGGACACTTCCAGGTTGTGTTCAACCAAAGACTGGAACACCTTAGCAGACAGTACCGTAAACAGAACAAAATAGAGGCACACACAGATTGATAACCCAGTTCGGCTTCACCTACTCTGGGGGGTTTCCCACACCCGAAAAGGGACACAAATCTTATTACGAGTTTAGAGCTATTCGTGGACTTACACTTACACAACGCCTTGTTTGTAATAGCCTAGCCTTTAACACTCCGTCTCTCGGATTTGCAATCTCGATTCACCGCAGCTCCCCTCGATCCTCTATGGGTAGGACGAGACTTCCCTCTCGGCCTTGTCTTTGACCTCCCAGAAGCCCATTCACCTTCTCTCGAAGACGTGTCTTGATCACCGTGTGTGTGTGCGCTTTGTTGTCCTTCAAGAACAGTCTGAACAGCACACTGAACAGACTGCTTCTTCACCGTTGATATTCCGGTGTGGAATAATCAGCCGGCCGTCACTCCTCCTCCTATCTCACGAATGCTCTCGTGTTTTCTTTTCTCTCAGGAAGTGATGCCGATGTCGACGCCTTAGCCTTCTATTTATATGCATTGGCGGATCCGAATCAGCCCTAGGAAATCTGTCAAATATTTAGGAAATATTCCTAAATATTTGCTAGATATATTTCCTCCAATCTTCATGAATATCTCGATCTTTCTTTCTCGCCAAGTCATTCCGAATCTAGTTCTAACTGATGTGAGAATATTTATCTGAATATTTGTTCTCTCACGATGACTTGTCGATTGATCCCAATCAGATGATCTCGTCGATATCTCTGGATATTCAGATCTTCATTCCAATCTTCAAGAAGATCTCGATCTTTCTTTATCACCAAGTAATTCTGAATCTTCTTAATCGACTCCTTATAGATGAGAGAATATTCATTTGAATATCTGATCCTCTAATTTATTGCTGAGCCGACTCCAATAAGATCAGATCTTCGATCGTCCAGATTAGGAAACGTCTTATCTTCAGATCTGTTGTATGTGAGTTCCAGTAGTCGGTTGAACACTCCTTGAACTCCTGCTTGAAGTGTCTAAAGCCGTTTTGCCAAAGACATGCCATTCATGGGAACATCAATCTCCCCCTTGGCATTTTGGCAAAACCAAATCTACGCTTTAGACACAACTTGAGGAACCAGAACAGTTACCTCAAAATACTCCCCCTTTTTCCCACAAACTGGGAAGGGGTCCAATCGAGCAACCTGGTCTTTTTGGCATCTGGAATCTTGTGAACTCCCCCTCGAACATAGCCTGGGACAGTGACACATACTGTGAGTCTGTTTGTCCTTGGTGTCTCAGCAGCTGTTCGACCACGGGTCAGCAACTGACAGGTTTTTGATGATCTGGTTTCCTCTATCAAAGACTCTCGGCCCACGTTCTCGCTCTCCATTCTCGTGTCATCCTTAGAGTATTTTTCTGCTGCAACTTTCTGCGCATAGCCATGAACTCGTGACACCTTGGCTTGATGTGCCCCTTCTTGTGACAATAGCAACAGGTTCTTGAGTCTCGTCTCCATTCTCCGTTAGAACACATCATGTTGGCCAGAGGGTACCTGTTCATCTCTCCGTTCACCGTCTGTTCAGCTTTGACGAACTTAGTCTTTCCTTAACTGCTCCCATCAGTGTATCCAATGCCTCTATGTCCTCCACTCATCCTCCGGGACTTCAGAATCGTATCTAGGTATTTTGATCCAGAGTTTAACATTTTCACTGATGTCTTGAACTGATTCAGACTCGTCCTTGACGTTATTCCACTCTTCAGATACATCAATCTTCAGAGCAACACATTTTTCTATCCTTCTTCAAAAATCATCAGCAAACTTCATCTCAAATGTCCTTAGTGACCCCATGAGCTCGGCAAGCTTCATCTACTTCATCATCATTGGGATATCGCAGAGCCTGCACCAATTGATTGATTCTTGACCTCTGCTCCTGTTCGACCTCCAATATGATCTCCACCTCCTTCAGTAGCCATCCGCGTTCAGCTCGAGACAACTTCTCACCAGCAGCTCTCCTTATGGACGACTCATGTGCATCCTTCCTCTTTAACCCGGGGTCCTTCAGATCATTCTTATGTCGACCCTTAAACAGCTATGATCAACTACCAACTTCAACGGAGCACTTGATAGTCCGACTTAGTCAGTCTTCAAATCTGGATGCTGGTTGACAGGTCGTCGTCGGTACCTGCAAATCTAAATTTATAATTCCTTACTCTAAACTGTGGGTTAGTACAGTGGCAAGCAAGGGTCAAACCCAAGGGAGCTAGATGGTTACTATTTGTTCTGTAAAAAAGGAAAGAAAAGACAATTGGGTTTGTGAGCAATTAAGAAACATTGCAAAAATAAGAAATAAGGCAAGTGTGTATCAATGAGAGAGAATATTCAGACTAGGGTTTTCGATTGTGACTTGTTTTATCCTTGACTTCTAATAATCTAATTCATAGTTTCTAAGTGTAGTTGTCCCGACAAAGGTGACTTCCCAAGTAACCCGACAAAGGTGGTACGCCACAACTTAACCCGACAAAGGTGTTAAGCTTCTAATTCCCCTAAGTCAAACAACCCGACAAATGTGCTATTTAACCTAGATGTGCTATCTACCCAAACGACAAAGTAATAGGCAGATAATAATGATAGAAATATTGATTAACTAAGCTTTGGGATTGTTGAGAGCTGATGGGATGCTTTGAAAGGCTGAGGAGAGCTCCTATTTATAGTCTAAATATGGGCCAGGCCTGATCTCGTTTGTTTCCAAATCCGGTTTGCTTGATATGTAAGCTAACTTGGGGAGCAAGTTAACTTAGATTGTAAGCTAACTTGGCCAACAAGTCTTCCAGATTCTTCCAGGAGGTTCCAGACGCTTCCAGGACATTCCACAGCCTTCTAAACCGCCAAGGACGAAATTGGGAAATTTCCTGAAAATCACTGTTCACGACCCGAATACTGTTCATCCCAGACACTGTTCATCGGACACTGTTCACACCGGAATTACTGTTCGCACCGGAATTACTGTTCACGAGCCGAAATTGTGGATTCGGACCCGGCTTGGGCGGTCTTGAATCGGTTGTGAATCGGGCTGACTCGGCCTTGGACTCGGCGTGCACCTAAAAGTGTAAAGTGCATGTGGAACTCTCGCCCAGATTGTCTGTCTTCACTTCAACTCTCGTTTCGACCATCCAAACGATCTCGGCTGCTCTCGGTGTGAGCTAGAGAGTTGTAGGGAATTGAGTCACCTTTGCAATGGCATGTGGCTCGTATTTTTCTGATCAGCGATCCATTCCCAGCACTCTGTCGACTGTCCAAAGGTCTAATCTGAAACTGTGATGTTTTTGGCCTAAAATGTTAGTCTTTAAGCGTGTTTCCTCCTAGAGCTTCCAAATCACCTGAAATGCAAAACAACACTAAGAAGTAACTGTTTGCATAATAAAGTGTCGGAATTGGTGGGATTTGTTGACTCGATGAGTCGTATAAATATGGCTCATTACTGGTTGATGATCAACTCATAGATAAGTGATGGGAAGATTATCTAGTGCAGAGACTTTGTTGAATGGCGTGTTCTGCAATCTGGTCAAACATAATTCTTCCCACGTCAATGAGCATCCTGTTTCCAATCTGGTAGAGCAGTTGTCCCATCTCCTTGTTGATCGTGGTTCTATGAGATGTAGGCTTCCAGTTGACTATGGTAATGAAGAACAATATCGAGTAGAATAGAGTCAGATCTGCAACTGGGATGGAACTGTCTTCTCATTAAGCAGCCTTTCAGGGATGATCTTTCTTTTCTGCACTTCCTTCCAATTGGCTGATGCTTCTGTACTGGCACACCATACTCCATTTTTCATACTTCCAATTGGAACATGGGCAGGAACAGGATCTGGACTATACCTTTTCCTTTTCTTAGACGCACTTGCTCCCCCTGCGTCTGTGTTCCCATTCATCTTGATAGTTGCCTTAGATGAGCATGCTTGGAAGGTCACTTTCTTCTTGTGTTTCTTCTTTTCAGCTTTATTGAGCTCTGCCAGTAAAACGGTGTCCTAATTCTCCTTCTGAGTGTTCTCGTTCTTAGCCTCTTCAAGATCAGAAAGAGGGACGAAGTCCTGAGCATCCTTCATCTCAAAATCAGGAATAGCTGGGGGATCCACCACCACATGTGCATCCTCCACAAAATCATCATGTACCCCTCCTTGCACAACGTTCGGTGCTTTAATTGACTCACCCTCTGGGACTGCATCAGAACTAGAGGACTCTTGGGGTAAAACTGTCTCACCACCTTGCTGCATATCTGAGACAACATCATCTGGCACACTTGCCTCCTTCTCAACCCCTACGATATGGGCTCCTGAGGACTGATCAACTCTTGTCTCAACAGGTATTGTAACCTTCTCTTTTTGCAATTCATCAACAACATCATCAATGTCCTTGAGCAACACATCCAGTTCTTCATCATTGCCGGATGCATGAGACTCTTCCATCACATTGCCAGATTGCTTAGCTTGCTGTTCGCCACTTGCATCCTCATTCTTCTGCTTATCAGAACCACAATCTTAGCCCTATTGGCTTCACCTTCTTCTGCAGGATCGGCCACAGAATCTACAGCTGGTTTCAATCCCTTCGGCTTCTTATTAACCACTTTGTCACCCTTATAACTCACCGAATCTTTACCAATCGTGTGTACTTCCTCATTAACAGAATTGAGTGCAGTAGCTTAGGAGTGAGAACAAGATATTACCTCATTGAGGGGTTGTTCAGCTAGCGTCTGATTTTCCGTCGCAGTCTGCACAATCCCTTTAGTTGGATTAGGATCAACCTTTGATGCCTTTGAAGTAGCTTCTTTAAGTTCTATGACAGCCGCCTCTTCTCCCTTCTTTTTCCCCTCTCTAATTTTAGGGTTTGCTGATAATGTATCCTCATCCGACTTCGATTCAACTGCCTTTTAGATTGTTAAATATTTGGACTCCTCAACTTGCCAAAAACTGTCATGTGTATATCTCTTGAGATATTTGTCCAATCACCTCTCTCCTCCTTGATATGCTCCAATGCCTCATGAAGCTGCAAATATGTTGAACTTAGTAATCAGTTCCAACCACGTACCATCTGTTCCAGCCCTCTTCTTTGGTAGGTCAGCCCATCTGATTTGCTGGGGCTCTGCTCTTGGCTGACCTCCGTCTGGAACACTTAGTTAGCGATAACACGCAGGCCCAGAGAGGATCTAAGTGTTTCGAACTGAGCGGAGTCTAGTGGCATGGTGAGTATGACAGTTACGGTTGTCATGAGTTTCGATGTGATGACGTTCTTCTCCACTAGCTCTCTGATGAAGTGATATCTGCTCATGGAGTGTTGTACTGGGTTCTTGGGCAGAACCTTCTTCACCTGTTCCACTCTGTGTTCAGACAGATTTTTCTTCATCCATAGGAACTGAGTGTAGCACCTCCCTGCAGTGATGCTCTCTTGCTCTCCTGCAGCGATGCTCTCCTGCTCTCCCAGCATCTGGGCAACGTGTGTTCCAGGAAGGTGTTTCATCTCCCCCACCATGATCAACTGGAGCTCCTTTTGCATCCGTCTCACGAACTGTCCAAACAGCTTCTGTGTACTCGTGACGAACATATGCTTCACTACTCCCCCTCGCTCATAGCCATGGTCGATGAGGAACGTCTCGTACCATGCTCTGGGCGATTGTGTGAGTTCGTACATAGTCTTCTTTAGTTCGTGACTATGTGCAAGATGATATGACTTCCATGCTTCAGATCCGGTGAACTCTCCCAGTTCCACGTGAATGGCCACCACCCAAATCTCATCAATAAATGCTTTGTTGACATTCTTCAGACTGGATGAGCATGCAGTCAGTTCTCGATACTTGATCTCATTCGCTCGACTCTTCATTACTTCAGATGGATCTTCAACAGTTCCCGTGATCGGATAATGCTTGATAGGTCTCCATGAGGGTTGCAGCACAGGTGCATTGTCAAGTATCCCAGCTGGAGTAGATGTGGCTTCATCAGCTGGACCTCCCTCTGGAACTTTATCTTCTGTAGACTTGGTCTGAAAGGGTGTTTCAGACGATGTCCCACCTCTAACTTTATCATCTTCTGGAACTGAGTTTAGGGCAACTTTGTATTTCACCTTTCCAGAAGAGGACACCATACCTGTCCGTTGCAATTCCATCTCATTTATCGTATTTGTCGGACAGACAGTGGCAGCTCCTGTTCCAACTGTGCCTAGAAAGTAGCTTTTGTTGGATGACCTACTTCCTTCCATCAGCGTGTCTCCATTCCTATCCAGTACTTGACAGGAATCACGAGTGAATGTAACAGACTGTCTTTCACCACATAATCTACTGA
This sequence comes from Rhodiola kirilowii, assembly GCA_033675215.1. Classification (NCBI taxonomy): domain Eukaryota; kingdom Viridiplantae; phylum Streptophyta; class Magnoliopsida; order Saxifragales; family Crassulaceae; genus Rhodiola; species Rhodiola kirilowii. Next base: position 14,249,146 of record CM066193.1, on the reverse strand, counting down.
TACTGATCAGGTTCACCTTTAACCCATCCACTAGGAGGATATCCTCGAGCTCAGGTAGATCCGGAACCTTCAATGTTCCACAGCCGATCACCTGGCCCTTCCCTCCATCTCCAAAAGTGACAAACTGACGCTTGCGAATAGGTTTAACATTGATGAGATATTGAGGATTACCTGTCATATTGAGACGAACTTCTTTGCGGCTCAACTCAGCATTCTTTCTCCTTAGCCCCACCAAGCCTGCAGGATGTGTTTCTCTATTTTTCTCCATCTCAGCTTTCAAAACCGATACGGTGTCTAGCAGTTTCACCTTCTGTGCAAGAAGTGACGAGTGTTCTTGATTCATTCTAATCATCTCGTGCTTCAAAGCAGATATTTCTTCCTGGTGTTCCACCTTCTGGGCAACGAGAAGTTCCACCTCTTGCCATTTTTTATCTTTTTCTTCTGTCAGGCTTGCCACTGTTTCTGTGAGCTTCTTGTTCAAGTCAATCACCAATAGCCACTTCTCATAGAGTTCCTTGTACGTCTCGGCCGAGGTCTCATGAGCAAGACCTTCGTCATCACTGCTTGATGCGTCGTCAACAGGCTGTTCAGATAGTGCACTAAAGTATGAATTTTCACTTGTCTCACTGCAGTCTTCAATAGTGACAACAAGTCTGACGAGATTGACATTCTCATGCTCTTCTTTCTCATCGTTAGATTTACTGTCTGGACCCTCATAGGCTATTCTGAGAATATCCCATGCTTCCTTGGCCACCTCACATTCTGCAATCAATTTGAACACATTCTCGTCCACTCCATAGAATATTGCATTCAGGGCCTTTGAATTCCCAACAGCCGCTACATCATCTGCTTCAGACCACATAGCTTCTGGTTTTGGCATAACAACACCTTCGGGGTTGGCCATCATGGGTTCTGTCCATCCTATCATTACAGCTCTCCAAGCCTTTTCATCCAGGGATTTCAGAAAGGCTTTCATCTTGGATTTCCAATAGGCATAATTTGGCCCTTCAAGCAACAGTGGTCGGTTAGTGCTCTGTCCTTTCTTCAAACTCATCTTGAACAGTCGTCGGATCACACTCTGTATGTCGAGTGTCTGCTCTGATACCAATTGAAATCTACTTGTCTTTGTCAAGACGAGTTCCAGATGGTGTTCGAACTTCGTCTCGAACACTTGTTGGACAGTTCCAGGTTGTGTTCAACCAAAGACTGGAACACCTTAGCAGACAGTACCGTAAACAGAACAAAATAGAGGCACACACAGATTGATAACCCAGTTTGGCTTCGCCTACTCTGGGGGGTTTCTCACACCCGAAAAGGGACACAAATCTTATTACGAGTTTAGAGCTATTCGTGGACTTACACTTACACAACGCCTTGTTTGCAATAGCCTAGTCTCTAACACTCCGTCTCTCGGATTTACAATATTGGTTCACCGCAGCTCCCCTCAATCCCCTATGGGTAGGACGAGACTTCCCTCTCGGCCTAGTCTTGGACCTCCCAGAAGCCCAATCGCCTTCTCTCGAAGACGTGTCTTGATCACCGTGTGTGTGTGCGCTTTGTTGTCCTTCAAGAACAGTCTGAACAGCACACTAAACAGACTGCTTCTTCGCCGTTGATATTCCGGTGAGGAATAATTAGCCCGCCGTCACTCCTCCTCCAATCTCACGAATGCTCTCATGTTTTCTTTTCTCTCAGGAAGTGATGCTGATGTCGACGCCTTAGCCTTCTATTTATATGCATTGGCGGATCCGAATCAGCCCTAGGAAATCTGTCAAATATTTAGGAAATATTCCTAAATATTTGCTAGATATATTTCTTCCAATCTTCATGAATATCTCGATCTTTCTTTCTCGCCAAGCCATTCCGAATCTGGTTCTAACTGATGTGAGAATATTTATCTGAATATTTGTTCTCTCACGATGACTTGTCGATTGATTCCAATCAAATGATCTCGTCGATATCTCTGGATATTCAGATCTTCATTCCAATCTTCAAGAAGATCTCGATCTTTCTTTATCACCAAGTAATGCCGAATCTTTTTAATCGACTCCTAATAGATGAGAGGATATTCATTTGAATATGTGATCCTCTAATTTATTGCTGAGCCGACTCCAATCAGATCAGATCTTCGATCGTCCACATTAGGAAACGTCTTATCTTCAGATCTACTGTATGCGAGTTCCAGTAGTCGGTTGAACACTCCTTGAACTCCTGCTTGAGCTGTCTAAAGCCGTTTTGCCAAAGACATGCCATTCATGGGAACATCAGAATTGCTCTGCAATTTTGGTTTCCCATATATCAAATATCATCTGGTATATATAGAGAGTCAAGAGAGACGAAGAAAAGATGTCTCCGGAGCTATAAGAGGCGAATGTGTCCGTCCGTCGTGCGCATGGTGTAGACATTAGCTCGTCGCGTTTTGTGTTGACATTACGTTAACGTCTGAAGCAAACGCGGCACGACATAATGTCAAGGCCAGGCGCGGTTAGCACTGAGTGCCAACTTACTCGATTTCATCCTGTTTAGCTTGATTCATTTAGAACTTCATGTTCCAATGGTTTAGAGCGTGTTTCTATGCTAAAAACCCCTAAAATCACCAACAATCCTCCCCCATTTTTGGGGTTTTCCTTTGATTCACAAACAACCTTTGTTTTTAAGCAAAACAAGCAGAAACGGAAATGTCGTAAATGATTGAATTTCCGTGTAGTGTAGTCACGCATACATTATACACGAAAATCATGGTGCTCGTAAACATTTGAACCAGTCAATCCATTTGGGTACTTGACGGTGACACACGCATGTGTTACTTCACAACCTGTAAAGCAAACTTGACTCTTAATGACCCTTGAGTCCCTATCCATTCATAAATGCATTGAGATTAAACGCGATATCTCATGAAGCGACCAGAAACTTCACGTTTATATAAGTAGATTCTCTAGTGGGTCACACCGCCCGATTGTGCTCCTACAATTAGCACTTTTTCAAAGAATCTATTAAGAAGAATCCATCTTCAACCTCGCACTTGTAGGTGCTGAACACATACTTGGGGATGCATATTTGTGTTCATCAATCTTCTAGGAATGGGATTTCACATTGAATTCAGCCCCAACGCTAACTGGATGTGAATTGGGTGTCCCACGACTAGAAGATATTTATATGGATTTTAGTCTCATCCCCTTCACCGACTTAAATATCAAATCTCTAGCTAATTGACAGGCATCGTTTGACCTGCAAATTTAAATTTAAATTTTCCTTGCGAGAAATTGGTGTAGTAGCAAGCAAGGGTCGAACATAAGGGAGCTGGTGAGGTTACTTGTTGTTATGTGGCTAAAAAGAAAGACAATTGGGGGTGAGCACATTGTTAAAGGTGCGAGTAAATTAAAAGGTTGTGATTCAATATGAGAAAACGTTCGGTCTAGGGCTTTTCTACTGTGACTTCGTTTATCATTGACTTCTAATGATCTGATCTTATGTTCTTAAGTGTGGTTACTCCGTTTCAGGTTATAACCTAAAGTAAGGCCGTTTCAAGCACTTACACCACAATCTACTCCGTTTCAGGTTATAGACTTCTAGTTCTAGTAAACCTAACACTCCGTTTCAGGTTATGCTAGATTAAGTGCAACTACTTGTCCTAACGTTTCAGTATCAAACAAGCAGCAAAATAAGGGGCTGAATTGCTCGGCTAAGCTTTACCATTGCAAGTCTCCACTTAGCTTCACAATTCAGTCCGGGATAAATATGCACAAGAACTAGTAGAACATAAAATAGCATTACAAACCAAGTCTCAAAACATTTGTCACAATATATTTGCCCTAGCCCGAACAAGAGATTTAGCTACTCATGTCCATGGGAATACAAGACAATAATGAAAGAAAGGAAATTCTTCTCTATCGCCGAAGGAAGGAACTCGTCTCGCCCAAGGATGATGGATCTCCGAATTGATGGGATGATTTTATGATCTTCTCTTGATGATGAGATGGTCGCTGCTCTGATGGATGCTTGAAACCCTTGATATGAGGTTGTATTTATAGAGAATACTAGGGCTTCGAAGTTTCCAAGTTGAAGTCGGCCCATAAACGGTTTTTGGAAACATGTCCTAAAACCGACTTTGCTTGTTTTGCAAGCAAACTTAGCTAGTAAGTTTACTTGCCCAACAAGTCTTCTAGAACCTTCACGCCTTGATGGAATTATGAAATTTCCTGAAAACACTGTTCATGACCCAAAGTTACTGTTCACGGCCCGAAAAAATACTGTTCATGGTGAGCCGGCCGGTTCAGATGGTCTGACGCACCTCTGGCTTTGATCTTCAACTGCGATGTTTTTGTCACGAAATGCCATCTTTTAAGCGCGTTTCCTCCTAGAGCTTCCAAAACACCTGAAAATGCAAAACCATACTAAAAAGTAATTGTTCGCATATAAAAGTGTCAAAATTGGTGGGATTTGCTGACTCGGTGAGTCGTATAAATACGGCTCATCACTAATCCCTTCGTCAAGTGATTGGCTAAATTTTGCTGTGACTTAACGAAATCCACTGATATCACCCCATGCGTAATGAGCTCTCTTACCGCACTATGTCTAACACCCAAGTGTCTAGACTTCCCATTGTATACATGGCTATATACTATAGCCAATGTTGCAGCACTATCACAATGAATCGATATGGGTGATATCGGTCTCTCCCACAATGGAATTTCATGTATCATGTTCTTTAATTATTCCGCTTCATTCAAAGCTGCGACTAGAGCAACAAATTCAGATTCCATTATTGAACTACCGATGCAAGTTTGTTTCTTAGAAGCCCATGAGATGGCACCTCCCCCAAGTAGAAACACCCATCCACTTGTAGAAGAATGAACCTCTTCGTTCAAGATCCAACTTGCATCCGAATATCCTTCAATGACCGAAGGGAATTCTGAATACACAAGACCTAGGTTCATCGTTCCCTTAAGATACCGAAGTACCCTATGAACCGCTTGCTAGTGATCCACACTAGGATTACTTGTATATCGACTTAGCTTGCCCACCGCAAAAGCTATGTCTGGTCTTCTACTTGTCATCGCATACATGAAACTTCCAATGACCCTTGAATATTCAAGTTGTGACACGGGGTCTCTCTTATTAGGAAGAAGGTGTTTGGAGGATTCAAAAGGAGTATTCACCGGATGACAGTTCAAATACTTGTACTTCTTTAACACTTTCTCAATATAATGAGATTGCGTCAAAGCTGTATGACAGAGCCGTCATTGAGGCACTGCAAAATTTACATTTATAGTTCCACTACTCGTGACTCACTATTGGATTAGCAAGCGATAAGTAGGGGTCGAACCCAAGAGAGTCAGTGTGGAATAGTTGTTCTTGAAAAGAGAAAAGAAAGTAAATATAATTGGGTTTTTTGGGTTGTTTTTAGACAGAAAGTAAATGACAAAAAAGTAAAGTGCTGAAAGTAAGTGCAAGAAAGGAAGGTGCGAAAAGTAAAGTGCTGAAATTTAAATGATAGAAAAGTAAAGACTGAAATGTAAGGTGCTGAAAAGTAAAGTGCAGAAAGTAAATGACAGATAAGTAAGGACGAAAGATATTCAATCTAGGGTCTCTACTTGTGAGATAACCATCATAGACGTCAAATGATCTTACTTTGTGTTCATAAGTGTGGGTTTATTCCTTTTCAAGACTTAAACCCTAAAGTAAGGCCATTTCTAGCACTTACACCACAATCTACTCCAAAATCAAGACATAGACTTCTAGTTCTAAGTGCAACCACTTGATCTCTCATTTCTGATCAACCAAGCGACTTAAGGAAGATCAAACTACTCGGCTAAGTTTTGCCCTTTCGATGCATCCACTTAGCCTTGTTGTCTAATCAAGATTGAACCACTCAGCTAAGCTTTGCCCTTTCGATGCATCCACTTAGCCTTGCACATGCTTGAGCCAACCGACTTGAGCTTGGCTTCATCCAAAGGGCAACTAATCTTGGACTAGATGAGGCCAACCGGACTTGAATAGAAGAGGCCAACCGAAATAGTTTGAGAATTTGGTTCTTGGTTGGTTTCTTGGCCGGAACTTGGTTGGTTCATGGTTGGGCCTGGCCGGAGCTTGATCAAAGCTTGGCCGGAATTTGGCCGGAATTTTGGTCGGAGGCCTTTGGTTCTTGGACTGCGGATTTGGAATGGGCAAGTGATTTTAAGACTAATGGCCGAAGTCGTTTTGTCAGAATCTAGCCGAGACATGGTCGTGGCCTACATTCTCTCTGTCGGGCATGGGCTCCTCAGGCAATGCTCGGGCATCGGCTGGTTCCACTCGGGCGTTTTGTCTGGGAAGTGATATTGTCCGAGTTATTTGGCATTTAAAACACTTCGGCCGAGCCAGAATTGCCAGATTCCATGGTTTGCCCGGGCAACTTGAATTCAGAGCTAGACGGCCTAGGCGCGGCCTGGGACTCTCTCAGGCGGGGACCTGGGCGATGCCTGGGCGCGGCCTGGGCGATGCTCGGGCGGGGATCGATGTTTCTCGGTACTCGTTCTCAGGCCAGGGACCGGACATTTACTGTTCCTCTCGGGACATCTTCTCGGACGGGGTCCGACATTTCTCGGACGTGGCCCGCCGGCTGGTTTTCTCGATCCCCGACTGGCTTTTCTCAGTCCTAGGTTGAGACTTCTTGGGCCTGGCTGAATTTTCCTCGGGCCATGTGATGGACCATAATTGTATGAATCATAAACACAGTTGAACCCACCAAATTAGACTCTTTGTCTATTTAACTTTTGCTTGTTAGTTCCGATATTTATCTACAGGGTATTTTGAAGTCTAGAGAGAATACAGGCTAAGAAGGAGTTTTAAAGCTGAAAATGAATTACGAGTCATTCCAGGTCACGACCAAATTCTGACTTTCAAGAACTGGACGTGGAATCACTCAAAACAAGTCCAACCGGAGGGTAACCAGAATCAGTCCGGAGCTAAAAAGGAGCCGATGGCTTTTGGAAAAGATCACAAAACACACTCCACCACTCACCCTCCTCCACATGGCTGGCGGCTAAGAGAGCTTCCCCTCCCCTCATGACATGTGGCCGGCGGCTTTTGGAGGGGTGAGTCACCTCTGATGGCTTTCTCCTCCTCCATGGATTCCATGCCAAGTGTCCTCATCCTCCTCCACAAACCACACCTCCCTTAGCCTATAAATACCATGCCTTCTCCTTTGTAAAATTCATTCCAAAAATGACAAATCACTTATCTCTCTAGATTGAGAGCACAATCATGTAATCACTTTACTTTGGAATCGAAGTTTTAGCACTTTCAACGGTTTTTGTAAGTACTCTCTTCTTTACTTTACTGTCTTTCAAAAACCTTTACTTTTCAACGCACTTAGCTATGATGTCCTGTTCCATGAATATTCGTAGCTAAACTCTTCATTCGGTTGAAGGGGTGTACTTGTATCATACAATGTTTTAGACCCTTCTCTTAGTGCCTCTTAGTGTTCAACTTGTTCTAGGTGCCTTATATTAGGTTAGAATTCCATTGGTTGAGTGGATGCTCGGAAGAGCAAAGCTCTGCCATGGGTTCGTGATCTTCCGTGGATAAGTGGAGGCTCGGAAGAGCACAGCTTATCTGTGGAAGTCAACCACTTTAAAACACCATTTGGTTTATCAGGAATGATGATCAAATGGATGCACATACTAGAACAAGAGTTCTTTGTCTTGCAAAAGACTAGACGGTGTGGCAAGTCATGTGCTAGGAATAGCCTTGATTCACTTTTGAACACTTAGTATGATCATTAGAGGTCAATGATGAACGATGATATGATATGAAACCCCTAAACCGAATCCTTTCCTTACAGTCTATTATCAACTGTTGTAATTTACTTTCAGTTCTCAACGCACACTCAAACCCAACCCCAATCGCATTTAATTTATGCATGAGCTTCATTAAAGAACAACTAATCCACCAATTCCCTTGGGTTCGACCCGTACTTACCACTTACTACCAAAAATAGTTAAGTCGCGAGTATCGGAGATATAAATTTATTTTTGCACAGAGAACATCGCACCTTAACAACAGTGCGGTGGGCTCCGTCACCATGGTCGAATTTCCTCGGCCAGAATTGACTAGTGATACTTTTTGGCACAAATCTCCCTTTTTAAGCTTGCTTCTTCTTAAGACCTCCAAAATGCCTGAAATGCAAAATGGAACTAACAAGTAAAAGTTATTAAGACAAAGTGTCTAATTTGGTGGGTTTAACTGATATAATGAGTCGTATAAATACGTCCCATCACTGTACCTCCTTCTACTCTTTCTATTCTTATACCAAGAATGACTTCCGCCTCCCCCATGTCATTCATGGAAAATTTAGATGATAAGAAATCCTTTGTCTGATTTATGCACTCTAGGTTAGTGCCGAAAATCAACATATCATCTCCATATAGACAAATGATAACTTCATTTCCAGAGTTGTCAAATTTGCTATATACACATTTATCCGATTGATTTAAGACAAATCCATCGGAAGCACCACCTCATCAAACTTTTGATGCCATTGCATAGGTGTCTGTTTAAGTCCATATAGTGACTTAACAAGCTTGCATACCTTGTGCTCTTGTCCCGTTACAACGAAACCTTCCGGTTGCTTCATGTATATTTCTTCCTCTAAATCACCGTTTAGGAAAGTAGTTTTTACATCCATTTGATGTACTAGCAACTTATGTATAGATGCTAAAGCAATCAACAATCTGATTGTTGAAATTCTTGCAACCGGTGCATAGGTATCAAAGTAGTCCATACCATAGTTTTGTCTAAAGCCTTGAATTACCAATCTTTCTTTAAATTTATCAATGGTACCATCCACTTTCATCTTCTTTCTGAAGATCCATTTATTTCCCAATGCTTTATGTCCTGGTGGTAAATCTACCAAAATCCAAGTATTATTACCCACTATAGAGTCCATTACATCATTAATGGCCTCTTTCCAAAATGAAACATCTTGGGATTTCATGGCTTAATCAAATGTCTTAGGATCATTTTCAATGATATGGCAATATAAATATTGCAAGCCAATGTCTTCCCGAATTTCTTCCAGTAGGTACATTTGAAAATCATTACCAAATGATTTTTCTTTCCTAGCCCTTTTACTCCTATTTTCTGAAATTTGGGGGTCCCTTGATTCTCGAACTGTACTAGGCGCAAGAATCAAATCTTTAGGCATGCTAATTGATGAAAATCTCTTTTCATCAAATATGGCATCTCTCGATTCAATGATAGTATGAATCGATACATGCTTATTAGGTTCTATAACATAGAATCTATAAGCCAAGGAGTGTTGGGCATATCCTATGAATATGCATTCAACTCCCTTTTCTCCTACAGTTTTAAGTTTAGGTAGAGGTAGTCTCACTACTGCTCTACAACCCCAAACTCTAACATGTGCCAAATTTGGCTTCTTATTATGCTAAAGTTCATAAGGAGTAAGGTTGCTTATACTATTAGGAACCCTATTCAGTAAGTAGCAAGCCGTTAACATGGCTTCTCCCCAAAATCCGTCATTTAGACCCGAGTAAGAAAGCATAGCATTCACCATTATCTCTTTCAAAACTCTATTTTTCCTCTCCGATACACCATTTTGTTGTGGTGTGTAGGGAGATGTGGTTTCATGAATGATACCAACACTTTGGAAATAACTTGGATTAAAGTATTCCCCACCTCTATCGGTGCGCAACTTCTTACTAGAAGTTCCCTTTTGAAGTTCAACTTCACTCTTATAAATCTTTAATTTATCAAGAGCTTCATCTTTGGAATGCAACAAATAAACATAACAAAATCTAGAACAATCATCTATGTATGTAACTACATATTTCTTGTTTCCTATAGATGGTGATGCATGAAAGTCACATAAATCGCTATGTATCAAATCAAGTATATTGCTTTCTCTAGTAGCCTTATAAAATGGTTGCCTAGTAATTTTAGTAAGCATACAAGTTCTACATTTATCAATATTCATGTTGAATGAAGGAATTAAATCATGCTTTGACATATTATGCAATCTTTTGTAATGAACATGTCCTAAACGTGGATTCCATAGTGTAGATATATCAACATGTGAATTCATAGATTTAGTAGAAATTTCATGCTCACAATTCATGTAAAGAGAATAAACAATTTTATTAATACTTAACTTGAACATTCCATTACACAAGTATCACTTTCCAACAAATATACCACCTTTTGATAATACATAGTTATCGGCTTCATACACTTGCCGATAACCTTGTTTATTCAAAATAGTACCCGACACAATATTTTTTCTAATATTTGGTACAAACAGAACATTACTGACAAGCGTATTTTTAACCCTTTATAGTTGTTAAAGTGTGAGTTTTAGGGGTCAAATTGCAGTCAAACAATATTTATAAACCTTGGTAAGCCAAGGGTCGATCCTAGGAGCAGTGCGTGTGAATACTAGCAAACGGTGTGACCTATTTAGCTATTCCAAATTAACAAGTGTAAAACACGGTTTGTTGTCACGAAAATTGCAGAAAATAAATGATTGTGTTTAAATCAGAGGAAGAATCCCAGAATCCGTACTTCACCCGTGCTAACCCCACTAATCATGCAATCATTCTACGTTAATTATTCATGCTATCGAATATGGAATATTACCGAAATAACACTAGACAAGCCGCCCATCCACGGATCATTGTCTAGATTAACCTCAATCGTTGAACGCCGCCCATCCACGGATTATCAACGATTTCGATTTATTAAATTAAAGGTTTTCCTATTAAATCATGTAAACATGACCTAACATCAATTTCATGCAATCCGGTTAATCCCTAGGGCCCATCCACCTTTCGGCATGTAACCTAAATACGTTCTACCAATGCAAACATACCCTTTGATGTAAATACATGCATAGAACGATAATATTAAGCACGCAATGAAATTGAATAATCGAATCGCATAAATAATAAACTTCAATTGATCACATGAGAGTTAGGGTTACATAGCACGGGATCCGTAGGATCCCGGAATTAAGAAGACTACTCACTATTCATGGTAGTTAACCAAAAACAGTGTAAAGAAAGGAAGAAACTAGTAAACAGTAAAGACGCGGTGTAGCTCGATGATTCTCACGCTGAAAGCTCTGTCTTCTCTCCCAAGTTAGGGCTTTTCTCCAAAATAACAGCACTCTGTCTATTCTGGTCGTGTTTCCTTATATAGACCGTCTAAAAAGGCCAGAAAGCCCAAAATCGATTTTTGGAAATCAGTTGAAAAATTCTCCTAACGGTGCCCGTGACCCGACTTCGTCACGGTCCAGCACGGGCAGTCACCAATCTTCACATCTCCTGATCCATCCCGTGACGCCCGTGATCAAGAGGTGCGTCACGGGGTACTCGATTGCTTCATATCTTCGCTGCTCTGGACCGGTCTGTGACGCCCGTAACGCCCGTGACCAAGAGGTGTGTCACGGGGCTACGGCCCTTATGCTGGATTTTGACTGATTTTCCTCGATTCTTCATCATTTCGTCGTTTGTTGGCTCTTAATGAGGGAAATACCTGAAACACTAGAGAAAGACATCAAATAGAGACAATTTTCCTGGAGAACGAGCGTTATCCTTCATCGAATGTAGCGAATAATCAATCAAAATATTGACTGATCAATTACTAAGAACAACAGATTTTCCTGAAGAGAATTCTAACTCTACTCGGCCTAGTCCTAGGACTGGGGCAGTTGACTCATCTCCCATGTGAAGAACTCTTCCTTCACTTGTAGTGACAAATAATTTGAACAATCCCTTGTCTCTACAAACATGTGTCGTAGCACCGGAGTCAACCCACCACGAAGTCTCATCATCCTGCATAGCAAAGATTTCAGAAAAGTTAGAAACATAATCTATATTAGAGTATGTATCTATCTTAGTTTCCAAACTTAAAACTAACAATTTATGACCTTGAAATTTTTGCTCTTGGCCAAGGCAATGCTTTAGTACCTAAAGCATTGCCTTGAGCCTTCTTGCTCTTCCCCTTTCCTAAGCGGCAATCACGTTTGAAGTGTCCCTCTTTTCCACAAGTCGAACAAACATTTCCTTTCGAAGGATGCTTCTTGTTCGGACCTTTGCTAGCATAATCATTTGGCCTTTTCTTGCCCATGTTCTTGTTCATCTTTTGAGAACTAGCCTCCATCACATTCACTTTAGGTGAAGTTTCATCCACTTCCATCGTGTCCTTTTCCCGCACACGAAGTTCCTCTTCCATTCGCAATTCCTTTGCGAGTTCCACAAGAGACATCTCTTCCTTTTTGTGCTTCAAGGTACGTCGGAAGTCCTTCCATGTTGGTGGTAATTTGTCAATTACACTTGACACCGAGATGGCCTCATCCATCTTCAATTTTCGTTGAGCAAATTGCCCCAAGATACGTTGTATCTCATGGAACTGTTCCATCACCGGACGAGAATCCACCATCATATAGTTGTTGAAATTACTCACAAGAAACTTGACGCTCGAGGCGTCCTCAGCCATGTATTTGGATTCAAGTGTATCCCATAACTCTTTTGCAGACTCAACGTTTTGATACAAATCAAATAAAGGATCGGACATACCATTGAGGATATGTCCTCTAGCGATGTAGTCGTCGTTTTCCAACCTGCTTCTATTACGGAATGCAACCACCGGTGCGTCATCTCCAACTTCAGGGCATGGTGTAGACAGCACGTACACCACCTTCAAATTTGTTAGTAGAAAGTGCATCTTCCTCCTCCAACGCCAGAAATCAGTTCCTTCAAATTTGTTTAACTTCTGGAACTGATGCATCATATCTCTCACGCTCGCCATCGATTAGCAGGATATTAATTTTGTTTGTAGTTGCTGGGTCGTCTTGTATCTTCACTTCTCAGCAACAATGTTGTACAGGGTCTTCAATGGCAGCTTGAAAAACTTCGGAATGTGTCTTACTTTACTTGTAATGAAACGTTCCCATGGCAAGATGCTGCTCCTAGTCAGTCCATTCTGTCTCTGGTTTAGGCACAACTCTTCATTCATCTGTTGCCAACAAAGGAGGGTTCCAGCCTGTTAGCACAGACCTCCCAGCTTTCTCATCCACATTCTTGATAAATGCCTTCATCCTGGCCTTCCAGTAGCCATAATTATGCCCTTCTAACAGCACAGGGCGAGTAGTGCTTTGTCCTTCCTTGATGCTCATCTTAGAACAGTAGCTAGCTTCCCAAGATTCCACTCCGTATGTTGAGAACCTGCTCTGATACCAATTGAAATCGCTACGCGTGAGATGAACTCAACTGTACCAGCAAGATGTAGCACACATTGTGGTACAATTTCTTACACAGACTAAGATAATCGAAATGAAATGCAGAACAGTAAAAGACATAAAGCACTTGGTGACCTAGTTCAGCTCAATGTAGCCTACGTCTGGGGGACTTCTCCCAAGTTCAAGAAACAATCCACTATCACAATATATAGTACAGATTGACGTTTGAACAGCCTTCCAAACTACTGTTACAACTATACTACTCTCCAAGTGAATTGTGTGATCTAAGGTTCCCTTAGATCCAAAAGCTCCCGCCTTGCACGTCCAGACCTCCTCCCGAGGCTGATACAGTCGAACCTACCACAGTAGATTCTCCTGGCAGTGTTGGTCATCTTTTGTGTGAGTCGAACTACGAGCACAGACTTGTACAATGCAGCGACGACACCACTTGAACTTTGAAAGAATTTTTGCGCAGCAACAAAGTATGAGTTCAAGTAAGTAAAGCAAGTTGCTTACTAACTTGCGGCCTCAATCCTTCTACGACAGCACGCAGACTCATAGATTAGGTTGATGAATTCCGCTCTTAGATTAATGGCTCTTCCACACGGTGTTTCTCAGGTGTTGCTCACTTCGAATAATGAACCTTGGCCTCCTTTATATAGACCCGTATGTAGCTAGAAGATCAAAAACCCTAGATTGGATCTTCTAAAACCCTACATAAGATATGGATTAATTTAGTTGAGATTTAATCTTGATCTGCATATCTTTATCTCATAAGAACCGATTTTGATGATGTGGCAGTCGAATAGATTTGATTGAGATCCATCTGTTCGAAAAACTAGGAGCTGTGTTGATTTTTCGCAACTGAATGATTGATCTTGCACAGCTTCTAGCACAGATCATTTTGCGAGCTTCTTGAATAGATTTGTGGTTTGCCTAGATGGCACTTTTTACTCCAATAATCTCCCCCTTGACATTTGAGGCAAAACACTTCTTCTGCATGACCTCTTTTCAACCAGTAGTTCTCGCCCGAATACTTCTTATTCATTAATAGGGTCTCGCAGTAACGTACAGGGGCGGAACTTCAACACAAAACACAAATCTATTTGCAGCACACATCATCATAGCCCAGCGTCCCATCCACAGCCATGCATCTCTACTCATGCAGATACTCCCCCCTTTTGTCGCAAGTGGCAAGGGACTATTGCACAAACTACTCCTCTTCATACCAAACTGTGCAGGCAAGTTCACAATGACTTCCCGTACCAGCTTCTCAGAATATTGTCCAGCCTTTCGCAGCAAGCCAATCACCTTGCATTCACTTAGCAGATTAACCAGCATCCCTGGGTACTTCTTTACATTGAGTACTTTCTCAGCTACAATCGATCTGTGAAGGATAAGTTCCCACTTCTCAGCATGAGCCTTGGATGAAAATCAGACTCCCTTAATCAGACTTCCTTGCACAGTTGTCGGCTTCTCATAAACTTTGACCCTCTTCGAAGCCCTTGGTAACTGAGTACCAGTAGATCTCCTCTTTCCTCCTGACCCAATTTGTTTCACGCTCTTCTTCACCTTGGCAATAGGAGTGTGCTCGTCTGGATCATCACTTTTCTCAATTGACACAAATTTCTGATCAGTTGGCTTCTCCGAGATAGGTTCAGATACTGTCACAGATTTTTCCACTGCTTTATCAGACTCTTCTGCAGATGACACATCCTCAGCCACGTACTCTGCATTTGTATCTTTGCTTGCCTTTTGAGACTCCACAGGACCTTTTTTCTGCTCCGACTCAGTCTCCTCAACTGAATCACTTTCTACTTGCTCGTCTTCGGATCTAGTGACCTCATCACTCACGTTGTCTTTCTCACCAAACCAATCAGCCTTTCCCCCAGATGTTGTCTTCCTCAAATCGTCCACAGAATCCTCAGCCTTATCCTTACCCTTACAAACATCACATGCAGACTCACTAACTGTCTGATCTTTAGCAGGTGCTGGCACAGATGCCTCCACAATAGGCACAGAGTGCTCCTTGGTCTTCTCAACATCCTGCTCAGTCTGTCCAGCCACTCCTTTCTCTTTTTCAATAGGCTTAGCCTCTTTCACTTGCTTCTCTTTCGCCACGTTAGCCATCAATTCTGCTTGAATTTGCGTCACCAAATCTACAACAGAAATCGAGCCACCTCCGACCACTACTTGGTCCCCAACAATACTGTCCGCCACTCTCTTCTTCACCAATTCTTTCACCAAAATTTCTCCACTAATCGGCATCCCAACAGGAACATCATCAACACTAGATTGTTAAGCAACAGACTCAGAAGATGTACCTTTAGGTTTCACTAAAGAAATCCCTTTGACTGGAGTCTTGGCCTGTTCAAACTTCTTCTCCGGCGATGTGCTGATCTGTGAAGTCTCCCCCTTGATGGTAGACGCCTTCTCCAAAAGACTGGATCTTGAACAGTTGCCGACAACACCTTGGAGGAAACGCTGGCCTTGTCAACCGCCTCCTTTTGAATCTCCGTTGGAATGACAATCTCAGGTGGCGTCGGTATGACCTCCTGTTTCTTCAAGGACTCACCTTTCACCACAGAAGGATTGGTTAGTTTATTCAGACGAGAAGTAACCTTCTTGCTTCCTTCAACAGCGACAGAGGATTTGCTGGTCCTTGTGTTTACCATCTTCGATCGAGTTGAGAGAGTTTGAGAGAATGAAACTGCAGGAGGCAATTAGGGTTTTGTCTAGAAAGAGTGTGAATGCAGATGAACTCCAAAAATATGCCCCCTTCCTCTTATATAGGCCTGTAAATAACACACGTCAGCACTGAATATAAGGAATACTACTCTGGCTAACTATTCAAGGAGCTTGCACAGGTCGAGTTAAACACATAGCTCCCCCTTTCTACATGGCATGTCAGTAACATTTATTAGAGTTCTGCTCAGCTAACTGCCCCTGGCGTCAAAGCCTTTCAGTTTTTCATGACACAAAGGCCAAGTGTAGACCTTAGTGTCTCAAACCTCTCAGCATCCAAAGGCTTTGTCAACATATCCACTAGTTGTTTCTCTGTTGGCATGTGGCATAGACACATGATTTTATCTTCAACTAGCTCTCAAATGAAGTGGTGTCTGATATCAATTTACTTTGTCTGCGAATGTTGTACTAGATCCTTAGAAATGCTGATCACTCATGTTGTCACAGTATAATGTCATGGTGTTCTGATCCAGTCCCACTTCCTTGAGCATCTGCTTCATCAAAAGCATTTGAGCACAACAGCTCCCTGCAGCCATATACTCCTCTTCAGTAGATGATAGTGAAATACTGTTCTACTTCTTGCTGAACCAAGATACTAGGTTATTGCCCACGGAGAAGCATCCACCAGAAGTACTCTCTCTGTCCTCAACATTGCTAGCCCAGTCTGCATCAGAGTATCCAACAATAAAACCACTTGTATCTCTAGTGTACCACAATCCATAATCAGCACTACCACTTACATATTTGATGATCCTCTTTACCTGCAACAAGTGACTTTCCTTTGGATCAGCCTGATACCTAGCACAGACTCCCACTGCTTGACAAATATCTGGTCTGCTCGCAGTCAGGTATAACAAGCTCCCAATCATACTTCTGTACAAGGTCTGGTCCACTGAAGCTCATGCATCATCCTTTGTGATATTCACATGTGTAGCAGCTGGAGTTCTCTTGTGTGCAGCCTTGTCCATTCCAAATTTCTTCACAAGATTTCTAGCATACTTGGCCTGAGTCAAGAAAATCCCTTCCTTTGACTGTACAACATGTAACCCCAAGAAGTAGTTCATTTCACCCACCCTGCTCATTTTAAACTCGCTTTGCATCTGGGCCACGAACTCATCCACCATCTTCTGAGAGTTTAAACCAAACACAATGTCATCGACGTAAATCTGTGCAATGATAAAGTGTTTGTTATCCCTCTTCATGAACATAGTCTTATTTACTCCCCCTCGAGTGTATCCTATGATCATGAGGAATTGCGTCAACCTCTCATACCAAGCTCTAGGGGCTTGCTTTAGTCTGTACATGGCCTTCTTCAGCTTGTAAACATGATCTGGATAATGAGGGTCCTCAAATCCTTTGGGCTGTGCCACGTACACTTCCTCAAATAGCAGACTGTTCAAGAAGGCACTCTTCACGTCCATCTGGAACAGTTTGAACTTTAAGTAGCATGCCACTGCAAGAAGAAGTCGAATAGCTTCCAAGCATGTCTCATCAAAGTCGATCCCCTCTATATGAGAGTACACTTGAGCTACCAGCCTGGCCTTGTTTCTCGTAATGTTGCCACTTTCATCATTCTTGTTCTTGAATATCCACTTCGTTCCAATGACGTTGACTCCACTTGGACAAGGAACAAGATCCCATACATTGTTACGAGTGATTTCTCCCAACTCCTCTTGCATAGCCGTGATCCAATGGTCATCTTGCAAGGCCTCCTTCACATTCTTTGGTTCCACCTTTGATAAGTAGCAGCTATGGTTAATCATATCTCTATAATTAACATGAGTTTTACCTCTAGTTTTGATCTTGTCGTGAGGATCTCCAATGACACTAGACAGAGGATGATTCTTCTGGATTCTGCTAGAAGGTTGCATACTAGCCTCACTAACTCTAGAGTGAGTTTGATTTACCTCACTTCCTTCAGCATCTCGCATGTGTACGTCATTATCCTTCTCAGCCAAATCTAGCACAGTTTCAGGCACAATTTCAGAATTAGCATCTGGTACAGACCCATGTACAGACTTAGGACGAGTATCCTGAGTCTCCATATCATCATCTGGTTTCTTCCACAGAGGTGAATCCTTGGCATCGTCGATCACCACATTGATTGACTCAATCACTGCTCCAGTTCTCTTATTGTAGACACAATAGGCTCTATTATTTGGAGAATAACCCAGGAGCAGTCCTTTATCACACTTCATGTCCAGCTTCTACCTTTGCTCCCTATCGGTGAGAATATAATAGGTAGGGGTGGGCGTCCAGACCCGAAGACCGAAAAAAAAACCAAACCGAACCGAAAAAAGACCGAACGGGTCGGTTTTTATCGGACCGAAAAAAACCCGAACCGATACTCATTTTTCGGTTCGGTCTCGGTTTTGATTTTTCCTCGGACCGAAAGACCAAACCGAACCGAATATATGTTTTTCTGTCAATTTACAAAAAAAAGACCGAAAAAAGACCAAAAGACCGAAAAAAGATCGAAAAAAAGACCGAAAAAGACCGAAAAATCGTGAAAAGCCCGAAAAAAGACCGAAAGACCGAAAAAAGACCGAAAAAGGACCGAAAAAAGACCGAAAAATCGTGAAAAGCCCGAAAAAAGACCGAAAATGACCCCAAAAAAAAGACCGAAAAAAGACCGAAAAAGACCAAAAAAGACCGAACCGAACCGAAGACCGAAAATCGGGCTTTGCTCGGTTTTCAATTGCAAAAAGACCGAAACCGAACCGAACCGAATTTTCGGGTTTCGGTTCGGTTTTCATACATTTTGGGCCCGAACCGACCCGAGCCCACCCCTAATAATAGGTACTTCCAAAAACATGAAAGTGCTTAACAGTGGGCTTTCTTCCTTTCCAAAGCTCATAGCTAGTCTTGTCCATCCCTGGTCAAATCAGGACTCTGTTCAGGACGTAGGTAGCTGTTAACATAGCCTCAGCCCACAAATTCAAGGGGACGTTCTTCGCATGCAACATAACTCTCGTCATCTCTTGTACAGTTCGATTTCTCCGCTCTACTACTCCATTCTGTTGTGGTGTGATAGGAGATGAGAATTGATGTATAATGCCTTGCTAATCACAGAACTGTGCAAACTTCTCATTCTAAAACTCCCTCCCATGATCACTTCGAATGGACAAGATATTTTCTCCTCGATCTCTCCTTTCATTAATCAGGCAGGTAGCAAGTTGTACAAAGGCTTGCACAGTTTCGTACTTCTCGCGCAAGAACATGATCCAAGAGTATCTGGTGTACTCATTTATACATACAAAAGCATACCTCTTCCGCCCAATACTCTCCACCAGCATTGGTCCCATCAGGTCCATATGCAGTAGCTCAAGAGGACGCTTGGTGTAGACTCTATCCACTTTCTTGTGTACTGCTCGAGGCTTCTTTCCTACTTGACAATCACCACAAACAATTTGCATATCTCCTCTAGTATTAGGAATACTGATGGACCATAATTATACGAATCATAAACACAGTTAAACCCCCTAAATTAGACCTTTTGTCTATTTAACTTTTGCTTGTTAGTTCCGATATTTATCTACAGTATATTTTGGAGCCTAGAGAGAATACAGGCTAAGGAGGAGTTTTTAAGCTGAAAATATATTACGAGCCATTCCAAGGTCACGACCAGATGCCGACTGAAGAAATCTCAAGATCCTGACATGGAATCACTCAAAACAAATCCAACCGAAGGGCAACCAGAGTCAGACCGGAGCTGAAAGGACCCGATGGCTTTTTGGATAGCTTGGATGCATACACATCTCCTCCTTTTAAGCTCATCCAAGCCACACATGTGGCTCCTCCACACAAAGCCGTCGACGGCTATGGAGCTCCCCCCATGGGGCTTCATCTCCAAGCTCATCCTCTCCCATCTTGACAAGTGTTGCCATCTCCATGCTCCTCCAAGCCTATAAATACCATGCCTCTCCTTTG
Organism: Rhodiola kirilowii; assembly: GCA_033675215.1. Classification (NCBI taxonomy): domain Eukaryota; kingdom Viridiplantae; phylum Streptophyta; class Magnoliopsida; order Saxifragales; family Crassulaceae; genus Rhodiola; species Rhodiola kirilowii. Next base: position 14,229,231 of record CM066193.1, on the reverse strand, counting down.
TAAACATAATCCTCAAATCCATATTTCACTTCTCTCTCTAAGTTTGGTACTTTGTAAGTTTGGTTTTTAATATATAATACTCCTGTTGGTTCTTGAGTATTATAGTTCGGTCTTGAGTACTCCTGTCGGTTCTTGAGTACTCAAGCTTTTCTTTATTTTTGAGTACTCTTGTCGGTTCTTGAAGTACTCACCCCTTTCCCTTACTTACTGTCTTTCAAAAACTGTAAGTACTTAGCCATGGTATCCACCTCTATGGATATTCGTAGCTAAACTCTTCATTCGGTTGAAGGGGTGTACTTGTATTATAAAATGTTTTAGACTATTTTATTGTTTTTTCTCTGTATTCAAAACTTGTTCTATGTGCCATATATTAGGTCAGAACTTCCAAGGTTGAGTGGATGCTTGAAATGGCAAAGCTCTTCCGTGGAAGTTCGTGAACATACTTGGGTAAGTGGATGCTTGAAATGGCAAAGCTTATCTGAGGAGTTCGATCTCTCTTAAACACCATTTGGATAAATCGGAAAAGACAATCCAAATGGATGCACATAGGCTAGTATACCTTGAAATGGGGTGCTAGTCTAAGTAGAACAAGGGCTCTACGTTTTTTGCAAAAGATTAGACAGTGTTGCAAGTCGAGTGCTTGAAATGGCCTTGATTCACTTTCGAACACTTTTGCAAAAGACTAGCCAGTGTGGCAAATCGAGTGCTTGAAATGGCCTTGATGCACGTTTGAATACTTAGAAGGATTACTAAAATGATAAAACAGGCTATGATGCAAGGCCCCCGAAACCGAATGCTTTCCTTAAATTACAAAACCCCCCTGTATTTACTTTCCTAGTATAACTGCCTTAATCAACTGCACTCACCATCCGGAGGACTCGCAAATCACGCATCACCCACTGTAAGTCTTTCTTTTTATTTTTCAGTATTTATTTTTCAGTAATTTAATTTCCGCACTAAAAACCAAAACAACCAAAAAAAGGTCAGTTAGTTATAACCGCTAAAATCCCAATCAACCTTAAAACACGCTCCCTCGATGTACGATTCCCTCAAAGAATAACTTATCCCCCTAATTCCCTTGGATTCTACCCCTACTTACCACTTGCTACCCAGTAGTGAAGTCGCGAGTAGCGGATTTATAAATTTATTTGTACACATTGCCTCACGACAAGGCAGTGCTGTCAAATTGGCGCCGTTGCCGGGGAGTTAGCAAATGGATAGTTGTTCTTTTTGTTGTACATAATTCACCATGTCTTCATACTACGACATAGAACCTTGGGAAGTTGGGGGCAGCAACCTTATGTTTGAAATGTTTAGCTGTCTCCCCAACTTCGGAGGTACCATTAAAGAGGACCATGTGATACATTGCCAACTGTTTCAGCACATCTGCCGCCACATGAAACCTGAGAATGAGACGTTAGAGGAGTTTAAGCTGAAATGCTTCAAATTTTCTTTAACTGGCTCGGCAATAGAGTGGTATTACTCATGCGCAGAGTATGAAAGCTGTTATGAAAATCTTCGAGCCAAATTTCTAAAAGAGTTTCCCCTGTCAAATTATGGCACCGACCCTGTCAAAGAGCCCAGCCATCTTCCAAACTTGAAATTCGCGAGAAGATCAACAACCTAAAGCAATCCCGGGATGAAACTTTGGACGAGTACTTATGGTACTTTGATTCCCTTGTAACGATCTGCCCGGACCATGGATTCACGAACTTAGATCTTCTTCAAAGGTTTCTAGGTGGAATGATGCCACAAGAGTGGAATGGAATGATGCCACAAGAATGGAATAGACTTAATGATGCGGCGGGAGGTTCAGTGAATAACTTAGCCATAAATGATCTATGGAACCTAATAGACGATTTGGCCGTAAGGTCAAGACCAAGAGAAGATCAGGCTGAGCCACTCGAGGACGTTACAACAGAGCTGGCCTCTAGCAACCAGCCGCATGCCAACACGATAGACCAAAACCAGGCCGAAACCGAGAAAATCACGGCAAGCCCGGTCCTCACTGAAGAGCTGCTTGAGAAAGACCCAGCCCTTGTGGTGGAAGTCCCCCAACTTGTCCCCTCGGTTTGTATGCGGATCACAGCCCCTGAAGATGAAGTGATCAATGATGAGGTGCAAGGGGAGTTGGAGGCAAAACATGAGCCAGAAGAGCCGAAAATGGAGCACTCAGTCGTCATGAGCCAAGAAAAGCCGGCTGAAAACTCACTCATTCTAGGATGGCCAATCATTTCTGCCACAAAGAAGAGGCTTGGCATGGGAACAAGCTCAAGATCGCTCGTGTTCAATGGCACAATACTAAACTTCCAAAATTGCAAAGGTGCCACCCATTCAAACATGAAGAAACAGCCAAGACATGGGCCAAAGGAATGGAAACCCGAAAGGAGAAGCAAGAGAGCTCGACTTGATGGACCAGCAGCTATGGTCAAGGAGTCCTCGCCTTCTCGGGGATATGTGAAAAAGAAGCCTCCGGATCAAGGGAGAGCAGAACTGAGCCCGCTGACATATGTGTTCTTTGGGCAAATCAAAAGGGCAGCCGAGAAGAAGTTTGACCTCACACACCCATGGGATCCAAACCAGTGATCCAGGAATGAGGTACTGTCGAGCCAACGACGTTAAACAAAGGCACTGGTCGGGAGGTAACCCGACACCTATCTTACTTTCTGTCTTTTATGTTCTGTCATTTAGTTTTTTCCAATAAACCGCTCTCACCCACTTGGTGCATAGAAGAAATGACTATTCAGGAATCGGACTTGGGTGCAACATTAAGCCAGCCAAGCCTACGCCAAGAGTTCAATGCCCCAGCCGAACTCCCTCGATTATCCAGCCGCATGCCATGTCATTCGACACAATAAAGGGAGTTCTGTTCTTCCCTTTTCCTTAATGTCATTTCCTTCTCATAATTGTCTGCTTGCATGGCTTTTGAACTAAGTCTTGCTGAAAGGCACGCCTTCGTTCAAAAGTGTGGGGTGAGAACCACCTTTGTAAATAAATAACATGTTTTCTTTTTCCTTAGTATTATCTTTTTGAAAATATGAACTTAAGAATGTGAAAAAGATAGATCATAATTCATGCATTAACCTTGTGAAAATTCAACTGTTTAAAAACTTAGAATGTAACTTTTCATTTGTCCCTTTGTGTTGAGATAAACTAGAGATGTGGAGTTGACATAAACTGCCCTAGAGAGGCTTGGCAAGCACTCGAAGGATCGAATCAAACTATATGGTTTTCGAAGTCAGTGGAGGCTGCACTTCGGGTTTCAGTGAAGATTGAAGTCATCTCCGCCATGCAGTGTTTATGCAAAAAAAGAAAAAAAGGCGAGGACGGGAATCAGACCGTCCTATATCTAGTCAAAGTAGCCGAGAAAACAGATGAGCGACCCTCATCTTGACCTGCGCGAAACGGGAAGGATGAGAGGAGCGGGGAGGTATTTCCATATGCTCGCGGGCGACGATTGGACCTCCCAAAAAAGGCTTGAGAAAATGGACTAGCAAGCCACAAAAAGGCAAAAGCTCGAAGAAGCAAATCAAGAGGCCAAAGGCCCAAAATTGTGAAGGTTTTAACCGAACAAAAAGTGAAGTACTCAAAGAGTCAAATCAAAGGACAAAGGCCGATTCACTACAAAAAGGATGTCCCTCGCCAAAAGAGAAATCAAAAAGGCTCAAACCATTGAAACCCGAACCGAATCACGTGCTAGAGAAAGCTACAAGGAAACCATATAGTGCGAGACGGTCCCGAGGATGCAGTCCAGGAGCCTAAAAAGGGCTATCTCCCGAAACATCCAAAATAATTTGCATCTCAGCACGAAGGTACAAGTATCAAGTTTCTTCTAATTATTTACACAGTTCAATTTAGTAATAAGTAAGTAATGCATGAATTAGGATAAATCGAGTCCCACAGTCTAGCTTTCATATTTTAAAAGCTTACTTAGTGCCGCCCTTTAATAGCATTGTTCGGGACGAACAACTAAAAGTGTGGGGTGATCTGATGGACCATAATTATACGAATCATAAACACAGTTAAACCCACTAAATTAGACCTTTTGTCTATTTAACTTTTGCTTGTTAGTTCCGATATTTATCTACAGGGTATTTTAGAGCCTAGAGAGAATACAGGCTAAGGAGGAGTTTTTAAGCTGAAAATATATTACGAGCCATTCCAAGGTCACGCTCAGATGCCGACTGAAGAAATCTCAAGATCCTGACATGGAATCACTCAAAACAAATCCAACCGAAGGGCAACCAGAGTCAGACCGGAGCTGAAAGGACCCGATGGCTTTTTGGATAGCTTGGATGCATACACATCTCCTCCCTTTAAGCTCATCCAAGCCACACATGTGGCTCCTCCACACAAAGCCGTCGGCGGCTACGGAGCTCCCCCCATGTGGCTTCATCTCCAAGCTCAACCTCTCCCATCTTGACAAGTGTTGCCATCTCCATGCTCCTCCAAGCCTATAAATACCATGCCTCTCCTTTGTAAACATAATCCTCAAATCCATATTTCACTTCTCTCTCTAAGTTTGGTACTTTGTAAGTTTGGTTTTTAATATATAATACTCCTGTTGGTTCTTGAGTATTATAGTTCGGTCTTGAGTACTCCTGTCGGTTCTTGAGTACTCAAGCTTTTCTTTATTTTTGAGTACTCTTGTCGGTTCTTGAAGTACTCACCCCTTTCCCTTACTTACTGTCTTTCAAAAACTGTAAGTACTTAGCTATGGTATCCACCTCTATGGATATTCGTAGCTAAACTCTTCATTCGGTTGAAGGGGTGTACTTGTATTATAAAATGTTTTAGACTATTTTAGTGTTTCTTCTCTGTATTCAAAACTTGTTCTATGTGCCATATATTAGGTCAGAACTTCCAAGGTTGAGTGGATGCTTGAAATGGCAAAGCTCTTCCGTGGAAGTTCGTGAACATACTCGGGTAAGTGGATGCTTGAAATGGCAAAGCTTATCTGAGGAGTTCGATCTCTCTCAAACACCATTTGGATAAATCGGAAAAGACAATCCAAATGGATGCACATAGGCTAGTATACCTTGAAATGGGGTGCTAGTCTAAGTAGAATAAGGGCTCTACGTTTTTTGCAAAAGATTAGACAGTGTTGCAAGTCGAGTGCTTGAAATGGCCTTGATTCACTTTCGAACACTTTTGCAAAAGACTAGACAGTGTGGCAAATCGAGTGCTTGAAATGGCCTTGATGCACGTTTGAATACTTAGAAGGATTACTAAAATGATAAAACAGGCTATGATGCAAGGCCCCCGAAACCGAATGCTTTCCTTAAATTACAAAACCCCCCTGTATTTACTTTCCTAGTATAACTGCCTTAATCAACTGCACTCACCATCCGGAGGACTCGCAAATCACGCATCACCCACTGTAAGTCTTTCTTTTTATTTTTCAGTATTTATTTTTCTGTAATTTACTTTCCGCACTAAAAACCAAAACAACCAAAAAAGGTCACTTAGTTATAACCGCTAAAATCCCAATCAACCTTAAAACACGCTCCCTCGCTGTACGATTCCCTCAAAGAAATAACTTATCCCCCTAATTCCCTTGGGTTCGACCCCTACTTACCACTTGCTACCCAGTAGTGAAGTCGCGAGTAGCGGATTTATAAATTTATTTGTACACATTGCCTCGCGACAAGGCAGTGCTGTCAAATACTTTGATGGACCATAATTGTATGAATCATAAACACAATTAAACCCACCAAATTAGACTCTTTGTCTATTTAACTTTTGCTTGTTAGTTCCGATATTTATCTACAGGGTATTTTGAAGTCTAGAGAGAATACAGGCTAAGTAGGCGTTTTAAAGCTGAAAATGAATTACGAGTCAATCCAGGTCACGACCAAATTCCGACTGTACAACTTTCATGGAACCGACTTGGAATCACTCAAAAATGCTAGATCCATCGCCCAAAGGTCAAGAACGCAATGCAAAGGGCCCAAGCCCGGTAAAAGCCAAACAAGGGCAATATCGGCCGTTTTGGGATTTCGACCATGTTCCAAGCAGAATTTGGCTTAGGTTCCTTCTTGAGATTATCTTAGAATGACATTTTCATTCAGAATACACTCTCCAAAATCCAAGAAGCTCCGGTCAAATTCCGGTCAAACCGATGGCTTTTGAGAAACAAATATCTTCCGATGGCTTTTGGGAGGAGGCTCCTCCTCACATGGGCGGCTAAGGGAGGGGCTTGTGTGGAAGCTTGTGGTTGGATGGCTTTGAGATCTTTTCTCTCCAAAACTTAGTTCCCAAGTTTCCTCCAAGCCTATAAATACAACCTCCCCTCCTTTGTAATCTTCATCCCAAAATGTGGAGAGCTTCTCTCTCTACAAATTCCAAAATCACAAATCACTTATCTCTCTAGATTAAGAGCACAATCATGTAATCACTTTACTTTGGAATCGAAGCTTTAGCACTTTCAACGGTTTTTGTAAGTACTCTTGTCTTTACTTTACTGTCTTTTCAATTCAGCAACTTTATTTTCCTGTATTTACTTTCGAAAACTTCATTTTCTGTCTTTCAAAACCTTTACTTTTCAACGCACTTAGACATGATGTCCTGTTTCATGAATAGTAGTAGCTAAACCCTTCATTCGGTTGAAGGGGTGTACTTATATCATACAATGTTTTAGACCCTACACCTAGTGCCTCTCTGTGTTCAAAACTTGTTCTATGTGCCACATATTAGGTTAGAACTTCCAAGGTTGAGTGGATGCTTTAACGGGCAAAGCTCTTCGGTGGGGTTCATGAACATACTCGGGTAAGTGGATGCTTTAACGGGCAAAGCTTATCTGAGGAGTTCGACCTCCTTTAAAACACCATTTGGTTGATCGTAACTGAAGATCAAATGGATGCACATAAGGCTAAGATACTTCGAAAGGAGGAATTAGTCTAAATAGAACAAGTGTTCTAAACGATGTTGCAAGTCTTGTGCTAGAAATAGCCTCGATTCATCTTTGAACACATAGTATGATCATTAGAGGTCAATGATAAACAGAATATGATACAAGGCCCCTAAAACCAAATCTTTCCTGTAATTGTGATATCACCGTTCCTTTACTTTTAGTTCTCAAAGCACACTCAAACCCAACCCCAATCGCATTTTAATTTATGTGTAAGCTTCATTAAAGAACAACTAATCCACACTGACTCTCTTGGGTTCGACCCCTACTTACCACTTGCTACCCAGTAGTTAAGTCGCGAGTAGCGGACTTATAAATTTATTTGCACATTTTGCTCTGACGACAAGCAATCTGTCAACCTTCAATCAACCTCTCGTTGGACAAAAACTTCAAGGATCTGAAATTGATGTGTCCCAAGCGTTGATGACATAGATGCACTTCATCGGACCTACTCAACATGCAAGTAATTGCTGCTGGGGTTGTAGCACGGATTAGGAGATAACTGTTGTTGCTTGCACGATCTCCTTCCATCACACATACTCCATGTTTGTCATAAACTTGGCAGGATTTTCTTGTGAATTGTACCTGGTTACGACCATCGCATAACTAACTAATATTGATCAGATTAGCCCTTAACCCTTCAACCCAAAAGACATCATCTAGATGTGGCATGCCTGGCACATTCAATGTTCCCTTGCCAAGACCTTTTCCTCTTTTCCCATCACCAAATGTCACATAGTGGGCGTCGATGGGTCTCAGATTAGTCAGGTTCTCTCAAACTCCAGTCATGTGTCTTGAACAGCCACTGTCAAAGAACCAGCTCTCCTCATCCTCCTTGTCAGTTAAACTGTACGAGACACAGCAGTATAGATCATTCCTTGGTCTCCACACCATTCTGCCTCGTCTCCTTGTTGGTTCTTCGTACTGGCTATCACGTCTATAACGATAGCAATGACGTTTGATGTGCCCAGGTTTGTTGCAGTAGTAACACACCCTAGCATGTTGCCATCCTACAGTTCTTGGAACACGATACTGGTTGTCACTTTCTCTGGCACAGACAAACTCATCAGCTGTCTTGTGCTTGTTGTCTTTAGGAATTGTGCCACTAGCTTTCACAAACTTCGTATCACCATTTTTCTTCTCAGCAGTGAATCCAAGCCCTGTAGTATCTTTTATTTTCTTTTGCACAGACAGGATCTGGTTCAGATTCTTGGACCCTGTGTTCAGGCTGTTCAGGAGCTTCTTGATTGAACCCATCTCCTCCAAGAGCTTCTTCGATTCTTGTTTGTCTCCTTCAGCCTTTTGTTTCATCTCTTTTACTTCTTTCTCCAGATTTTCTTTCTCATGTGCAAGAATGCCGGCTTTGGATTCCAATTCCTGCTTTTCCAGTTTCAAAGAGATAACACTTGCATTTAGCCTCTTGTTAATGTCTACCAGCTCAGTCCACTTTGAGAACAATAGTGCATATTTCTTAGCAATGCACTCATCAGTGATTTCTTCTACATCACTTTCTTCAGCTTCGTTCTCTTCCACCTCGGCTTCTTTTTTCTTGGCACAATCTTTAGAACCAGTGCTGGCACAGTCTGTGGCACAGTCTATCATGCTTGACAGAGCAACAAAGTTGCTTGTCTCTTCCTCCTCTGTGCTCTCTTCAGTCTCTGCATCACTCTAGCTAACAGTCAGGGACTTGCTATTCTTCTTCTTCTTCAGGGTGTTAGCACACTCTGCTTGTATGTGGCCAAAACCTCCGCATTCCCTGCACTTTATTCCTTTGGTCCATCCGCTTTTGCCATTTTCCTTCTGGTCAGATTGTCTCTCCCGCGGCTGGAGATCACTCTCCTGGTGTCTTGATTTTTAGACTGATTCAGGCTGTTTTAGCCAACACCCTTACGGTTGACCCTCTTCAACAGTTTATTGAAGTTCTTTGTGAGTAACGCCAGTTGCTCACTCACTCCATCGGTGGATTCATCGTCTACCATGGTCTCAGCCTTTAAGCCTACAAATTTTACTTTGGGTTCTGGCACAGTCAGGTGTTGCAGTTCATAAGTGCATAGATTGCCAATCAATTCTTTCCAGCCCTTGGTCTTTACATTGTTTGCCTCTTCTATAGCAGTCACCTTCATGACAAATCGTTTAGGCAGAGACCTTAGAATCTTGCGCACAACCTTCTCTTCGGGTAGAGCTTCACCAAGAGTAGATGCCTCATTCACAATGTCACAAACTCTCACGTTAAAGTCTTTGATAGTCTCATCCTCGTGCATCTTTAACTCCTCAAATCTGGATGTCAACATCTGAATCCTAGACTATTTCACCTTGTCAGTTCCTTCAAAGTGAGTGGACAAGGTATCCCATGCCTCCTAAGCACTTTTATAGTTCAGGATGAGTTTGAAAATTGTCTCGTCTGCAGCTGAGAATATGGCCTTTAGAGCTTTAGCATTCCCCATGGCGAGACGCTCCTCCTAGTCAGTCCATTCTGTCTCTGGTTTAGGCACAACCCTTCCTTCATCAGTTGCCAACAGAGGAGGGTTCCAGCCAGTTAGCATAGACCTCCAAGCTTTCTCATCCACATTCTTGATAAATGCCTTCATCTTGGCCTTCCAATAGCCATAATTATGCTCTTCTAATAGCACAGGGCAAGTAGTGCTTTGTCCTTCCTTGATGCTCATCTTAGAACAGTAGCTAGCTTCCCAAGATTCCACTCCGTATATTGAGAACCTGCTCTGATACCAATTGAAATCGCTACGCGTGAGATGAGCTCAACTGTACCAGTAAGATATAGCACACACTGTAGTACAGTTGCTTGCACAGACTAAGATAATCGAAATGAAATGCAGAACAGTAAAAGACACAAAGCACTTGGTGACCCAGTTCAGCTAAATATAGCCTACGTCTGGGGGACTTCTCCCAAGTCCAAGGAACAATCCACTATCACAGTATATAGTACAGATTGACGTTTGAACAGCCTTCCAAACTACTGTTACAACTATACTACTCTTCAAGTGAATTATGTGATCTAAGGTTCCTTTAGATCCAAAAGCTCCCGCCTTGCACGTCCAGACCTCCTCCCGAGGCTGATACAGTCGAACCTACTATAGTAGATTCTCCTGGCACTGTTAGTCGTCTTTTGTGTGAGTCAAACTACGAGCACAGACTTGTACAATGCAGCGACGACACCACTTGAACTCTGAAAGAATTTTTATGCAGCAACAAAGTATGAGTTCAAGTAAGTAAAGCAAGTTGCTTACCAACTTGCGGTTTGAATCCTTCTACGACAGCACGAAGACTCATAGATTAGGTTGATGAATTCCGCTCTCAGATTGATGGCTCTTCCACACGGTGTTTCAGGTGTTGCTCACTTCGAATAATGAACCCTGGCCTCCTTTAGATAGACCCGTGTGAATCTAGAAGATCAAAAACCCTAGATTTGATCTTCTAAACCCCTAGATAAGATATGGATTAATTTAGTTGAGATTTAATCTTGATCTGCATATCTTTATCTCATAAGAACCGGTTTTGATGATGTGGCAGTCGAATAGATTTGATTGAGATCCATCTGTTCAAAAAACTAGGAGCTGTGCTAATTTTTCGCAACTGAATGATTGATCTTACACAGCTTCTAGCACAGATCATTTTGCGAGCTTCTTGCACAGATTTGTGTTTTGCCTAGATGGCACTTTTTACTCCAACACAATGGTTTAGAGCGTGTTTCTATGCTCAAAACCCCTAAAGTCACCAACAAAACCTACGTAATAAACAAGTGGACTACTGTCCCACTTCACCTCACCTCACGCCTTGATGGATCAACTACTTTCACATATAAACATAAAAAATATATGAAAAACAAACATGGCGACATGTAATCCACTTAGCCAAAAGACTGCCATCAAACCATTTAACAAACGGATGAAGCTTCCTCACACCATCTACAAACCCACGTGCATCGCATGCTATCAGCTCACAAACAAGCAGGAGCCAAAGAAGAAAAGTCAGTCTTATCCAGAAGAAACATGAACCGACCAAGTGATCCGGTGGAAGATCCGGCGTTGCACTGAATATCCAAGTTTCTGGCAGCATTGACCACTCCAAACAACCCAAAATGGATCCCCAAATACTCCCCCTCCTCAGAAGTAGGTTGAAGAGAATTACATGAGGCACACCCAATCCGAAAAATCGGCTGGGAAGAAACCCTCATAAGCGGAACCGCTTAGAGAGAAAACATAGCGGTCACCGTTCAAACCCTCGCCCTTGAAAAAAACATCCAAAACAAACATTGAAATTGTCTCACAAATCGTCCCTCCTATCGCAAAGTAACGGCGGTTGTGAAAGATATACCCACGCTACCGCTATACTATTTTATTTGTTCCTATCAAGTTTTAAAGTTTTTTTTTTCAAAATGACCTGTTTGAGTTTCAACATATTCAAAATAATCCAAGTGAGTTTGATATTTCATTTTTGACCTATTTTTAACAAAATCTGATTCTCAGGATCTGGTTTTGTGTGTTTTTAGTAAAACCAGACCCTGGGCAGTTTGATATTTCATTTTGACCTGTTTTTAACAAAACCGAATTCTCAGGATCTGGTTTTGTGCGTTTTAATAAAATCGGATCCTGGAGATCCGGTTTTATATGCAAACGATAATACGTGGAGTTTTCTCATTCGCACACCTCTCGTTTGCACATAAAACCGGATCCTCATGATCGATTTTATTAAAAATAGGTCAAAACTGAAATGCAAAATTTAATTGGGTCATTTTGAATATATTAAAACTCAAACATGTCATTTTGAAAAGAAAAAAACTCTCTACCCTATATTTTTTCATTTCTTAATCCGCATTACATTTGGGTTGAAAAGGACATATCATCCAATTTATATTTACTGAAATTGTGGAAAACCCATTTTTATGACATTTGAGCAATTTTTTATCATTCAAATTAGGGTGTAAAAATGGTCCGAAAGTCTTTAAGAGTCCGACGGAAAAGATCTTAAAGTTAATGGCAGCCTGAGGTTCGTAGGGTCGAGAGTCCAATCCGATCAATAAAATTCGAAGGAAGTCTGACCCTATAGTTCTAGAATCAGATTAAATTTTTGCATTTGAACCTGAATGCCAAATCTGGAAAAGGTCCTTTGAGTTGAGGTTGGCTCGTATTTGTCCGAATCCTGCTACATTCTACAATGCTAACAGTTGTGCTTTTATAAGAGACACTAATTGTAACATCCAAAATTATGTCCCACATCGCTTGGGAGTTCCGTGTGTGCAAGTATAATTAGCTAGCGTACTAATTTTTATGTCACCAATCTACTAGGGGCGGACCTATGTTTGGAGGAGTGGGGAAAACCGCCCCATCCAATGGTCAATCTAAACATATTTTATCAACAAGGTGGTGGTTGAGTTGGAAAAACACTTGCCCACAATTTTGCGGAGGTATTTTTCGTCTCGCCTACGCGTGGACGCGTTGTTCCTCTCTCGTGGAGGTGTTCTTCGTCCCACCTCGGTATGAACGCGTAGTTCCTTCCTCGTGGAGGTGTTGTCCGTCCCGTGTGGACGTGTTGTGTTCTGCAGGTGTTGCTTGCATGATGCGTGGAGGTGCGTATTTAATCGTGGGTTCTCAAGATAAAAAGGTGCATTATGGCTTGTGCTTCAATGTGTACGATTCAAGTATCAGGTCGGGTTGGTGCCTTACGTGGCTCGTGCTTCAAAGTCTAGTGATTGTATCCATTTAAAAGTACTTATATAATATATGCGAGATGTATTCGTTTAGTACTTGATTTGTATGAGGTATTGTAATCCACAATAAAAAAAATCTAAACATATTCTGATTTTATTTTAAATATGTGTGAAATGTGAACATTGAAGACATTGATATCAATGTAGAATTCATAAATATTTTAGTTAAATAGTTGAGTGCGGTTCAGGTACAAACCTGTTTATAAATAAAAACTACAAACCGTTTATTAAGCCGATATGTGTCCCATTTTAGTTAAATCCCGGAGAAAACACGGAGGGGTATAATAGTCATTTCACACGGATGGGTATAAAACCTAATAATGTTATTTTCAATTTAGTCCAAAAGTTGTTAATGATCAGACTTAAAAACTTAATGATCAGACTTAAAAATAGTCAATGATCAGACTAAAAATACTTAATGATCAGACTTAAAAATGGTAATGATCAGACTAAAAATACTTAATGACCAGACTTAAAATGGTAATGATCAGACTTAAAAATTTAATGATCAGACTTAAAAATAGGCAATGATCAGACTAAAAAACTTAATGATCAGACTTAAAATGGTAATGTTCAGACTTAAAAAGAAGCAATGATCAGACTTAAAAGACTTAATGATCAGACTTAAAAATAGCCAATGATCAGACTAAAAATACTTAATGACCAGACTTAAAATGGTAATGATCAGACTTAAAAAGAAGCAATGATCAGACTTAAAAACTTAATGATCAGACTTAAAAATAGGCAATGATCAGACTAAAAATACTTAATGATCAGACTTAAAATGGTAATGATCATACTTAAAAAGAAGCAATGATCAGACTTAAAAACATAATGATCAGACTTAAAAATAGCCAATGATCAGACTAAAAATACTTAATGATCAGACTTAAAAATAGTAATGTTCATACTTAAAAAAAAAAGCAATGATCAGACTTAAAAGACTTAATGACCAGACTTAAAAATAGCCAATGATCAGACTAAAAATACTTAATGATCAGACTTAAAAATGGTAATGTTCAGACTTAAAAAGAAGCAATGATCAGACTTAAAAGACTTAATGATCAGACTTAAAAATAGCCAATGATCAGACTAAAAATACTCAATGATCAGACTTAAAAATGGTACTGTTCAGACTTAAAAAGAAGTAATGGTCAGACTTAAAAGACTTAATGATCAGACTTAAAAATAGCCAATGATCAGACTAAAAATACTTAATGATCAGACTTAAAAAATGGTAATGATCAGACTTAAAAAGAAGCAATGATCAGACTTAAAAGACTTAATGATCAGACTTAAAAGACTTAATGATCAGACTTAAAAGACTTAATTATCAGCCTTAAAAAACTTAATGATCAGACTTAAAAAAGCAGCAATGATCATTGTTTTTTTAAGTCTGATCATTAATAGTTTAAGTCTGTTCATTATTATTTTTAGTGTGTTCATTGTTTTTTTAAGTTGATCATTGTTTTTTTAAGTCTGGTCATTAATGGTTTAAGTCTCATCATTATTTTTTTAAATCTGGTCATTGTTTTTTTTAAGTCTGATCATTGTTTTTTAAGTCTGGTCGTTAATGGTTTAACTTTTAAGTCTGATCATTATTTTTAAGTCTGATCATTACTGGTTTAAGTCTCATCATTATTATTTTTAAGTCTGATCATTATTTTTTTAAGTCTGATCATTGTTTTTTTAGTATGGTCATTACTGGTTTAAGTCTGATCATTGTTTTTTTAAGTCTGATCATTTACTATAGCAAAAGTCAAAATTTATTCTAAATGATCAGACTTAACCATGATGATCAGACTTAAAAATGTACTGTAGCGAAATTTGAACTTTACTGTAGCGAATTTTAGGACGATTATACTCCTCCTATCTTTTATATATTTATAAATAAGTCCACGTGTGTTTTTATTATTTACAAAAAGAACCCCGACGTGAAGAAAGTTCGGCTGAATTTTGATTGGTTCATTTTGACACGTGTCAAATTTTTTGTGAGTTTGTAGTTTTTATTTATAATTATGGTTTGTATTTGATCCAAAACTAAAATATTTTGAGTATATTTTCATTTAATTCCTGTGTTTATGTGATATTTGTATTGAACTCACTCTGCCTTCGTTTTATTTTAAGTTTAAGGTCTTGAAAAATGGGTTTGCAAGCTAGTAATCATCTCTTGATTATTTTTTTTGAACTTCATTCATATAATCCGTTATGAATTTCTACAAAACTCTACACGAGCATGTTCGACGAAATTTCGTCCTCTGTTTCGTTGAAGCATCCAAAAAATACCGACATCAGTAATAAAAAATTTTGAGCCCCCACTACAATCTATCATGATCTTTTTGTGATAGACTCTAAATTATAATGACCTAAGAGAGGATGGTGACATGAGACAACTAGAAAAAATAGGCTTATAAGCCTCTTTTACTCGTCCGGCGTGGATTTTGGATAATCGTATGATATAGAAAGGAAAAAAAACAAAAAAAAGGCTTATGGCAGGTACACGTGTGTAACAAGCTTGCTAGTCGGCATGTGCGGGTTCGGTTAGCTGACCCGAGCGCTGTTGCTCGTTGTGATATATGTGAAAATGCACCTGGTATATAGGACTTTTTATCAAAAACCTGATAAATGTAATTTCCTCAACATTTGCACCTCTGGTTGGTAACAAGCATCTAATCCTTTTCACATATACCAACAGCTTTCTTCTACTGCGAAGTGGACGGAAGTTCCCTTTGCTTGCAATGTGACATGATCGTACATGTCGGAGGTAAAAGGACCCATGGAAGGTACCTCATACTGAGGCAGAAAGTTGAGGTTCGTAATTATTCATCAGTAATCGTTTATTTGTTATGTTTATATTTACTTGATCTATCATTAGATTTAGTCAATTCTCGTATTTTAGTTTCCAAGTGACAAGCCTGGCCAACTTGAGGACCCAGCCTCCCGACCCTTGGACAATGGTGAAAACAACGAGGGTGCTACAAAATCAAAAAAATCATGGGTCATCGCCGATGCCAATTAGAGATTCTAACGGGGATAATAATGTGGAAAGGGATACAAAGATGATCGACCTAAATATGAAGCCTCAGCGTATACATGAACAGTCTTCCAATAATCAGGTTAGGATTTTCTCTTGGTTGGCCTTTGGTACTGGTTTATCTTTTAGTCACGTTCATATTTCTTATAAACAAAATGCAGCCTTCCCAAACAGTGGGCCTTGAACTTGGTAACAAATGTCATGGCGTTGCACGTGTACAACAACTGCATCAAAATGTCAAATTCAACTAGTAGTAGTACCTTCTTCATGCAAATACTGCGACAGTTTGTTAGTCTAGTCTCAAAAGTAATTAGATTCATTATTTGACAAAGCGCAGATAAAGATATTCTTGACCAAATATACTCGTTTATTTTTTTTTTGCAACAGTAATTTTGACTTCAGAAGTTCAGCAATTATAGGTATCTGACACCAGCAATTTATCTGTGCTAGTCTGTCCTTCTCTCCCACCGGAGTGGCATGAACTGTGGTTTTAGAACAGAAGAACCGGCCTATTTATGGGAGACCTCAAAGTCACTTTGCTGGACATGTCACCAAATCTATACAACTGACTGCTCATGTAATGAAAAAAAGTCTGAAATTTTGTGACCATGCAACAGGTTTCTCCATACATGATCCTGATTGCATAGTTTAATGTAGCTGGAAATTTGTATTTACATGTTAGCAAATGTCAATTTTACACAATAGCAACCAAACATAAACAATCAGAGACTTGTCAACGAAATAAATGCTTTACATAGTGAGTTTGCAGAATTTACAAGGTGATAATTACAATGTCAGTTTCCCATCTACGACCTTGATGAGACATGGGAGAGTGGTACTGTGCAATCGACCCCCAGGGGACCTCCAATTCTAAACCGGCATCTTCAGAAACAGCCAAGGACCACAGTCCATATTGAACTGGGAAACAGACCTGACCAAGATAAATGGCAAAAAAGATGGTCCAGAGATCGGTTACAAGCAGGTAACGGGTAAGACACTATCTTTGTGATTTTCAGAATTCAGCAACTATTCAGCAGAGCAGCTGTCGCTATGATATAAAAGTGAGCAGTACTACGACTGGAAGAGCGTGATGGTTGCAATGTAGTTGTTCTTCATAACCTGCCAAGATTAGCACACACCTGGAATATCAGCTACATTCAATTGTTTTATTATACTGTTAAAAGTAGTGTTCATGGGAGACATAAACAGACTGCTCCCTTAGCAACTTACTTCAAATGCAACATTCTGGTAGCCATATACAAAAGTCGATCCAAACGGGTTGTTTGTAGAGCCTTGTGTTTGGATTGCCGCTCTTCCACATTCCCCCAGAATCTCCTGCAGAATTTATGTTTCAACTGTTGTCACATAAACATGCATATTTCCATCGAGGGAATTGATAATTGAGGATGACAAAATAAAAGTATGCGTATCTTGTGTGTAGGTAGGAAATCAGTCCAGTACTGAGGACATTACAATGCTAGCATTAAAAAACATGACTTCAAACTAACCGACACCCAGCATAAAATTGAAAGAAAATTAACGCAGTTAACACCTTTACTTGCTCCCATTTTGTGCTGGCTGTGATACTCTGTTTAGTGGGATTTCCTTCATGAAAAGAATCGCCATCTGTAGCAATAAAACAATATTGACTTGTGCAATTATAGTTTAACCCAGGCCAACTCGAAATGCTATAAAGGGAGATGAACACTAACTGTCAGAACTGTAAATGACAAAATTGCATTTCATGTATGAGTTAAAATCTGCGTGCCCTGGGTAGTTTGTGTGCAGAACAAACTTTTTGATTTTGTGGGTCTGCGATGTTCAAAGCAAGGCCATTAACTTCAAAACAAGTAAAATAAAAAATAAACCAAGGTAGAACATCGGTAATGAGGACACAGAGATTGATACCTGCCCATCAAATAATATGTCCAAACCACGAGTAAAGTAGTTGTAGAAGTAATCGCCACAGACAGTCGTTCGTGGCCGGGGATCTGATGCAGAGTGTATCACCATTTGATCAACCTATACGACAAAAAGTGGCTATTACATCTTAAAAGTCCTGAAACTTATAATTAAAAATGAATTCAGTCTGAAGCATCAGATGACTAATTGTGTTTCCAAATGCACATGCCTGCTTTTGATGGATTCCACAAGGGCGCCCCAACTCAGTCCAGACATCCTGCAGGGACAGAACCATATTAGACTCCAGCTTGTTAAACAAACCAGTAACACCCTATCGATTGGAAAGATGACCAGATGTCTAAGGAAGATCAATCCATTTTAAGTATCAACGCCAATATTCACAGGATTGTCAAAAAAGCCTTTACCTGTGGAGAGGCACCGAAAGGAATATGTTGTCCACCAACAGTAAACCACAACTCGTCACCAAGCTGCTTGGCATGAAAATTAACTAATATAAGAATGAGATTACCGATATTATTTTTAATCTCTCAGACCCACGGCTTCTGACAGTACTATTGTCGGTCGCTTCATAATGACAACACAAAATATGAATTTGGAACTGAACCAACATACTGCAAGGGTCAACTGAAAAATAAGTTCAAACCCTGGTTCTTAACAGGTCCGAAAAGAACAACAAGGCTATTATGATGACAATTTGTGAGAAATGAAAAAAACAGATGTGACGCGCTGCAAATTCAAACCTTCACATGAACCTCTTCCATGTATAAGCTTCCAACGGGTAATGGTGGAGCAATAGCTTTACCCATTTTAGATCCGATGCCAACATTACTGTCTGTGGAACTATCATAAATCGATACACGGCATGTCACGGGAGTGGTGCCGTCAGGAAATTCCAGCGGAAGCTCCGCTGTTAAACGGATGAATGTTGCCCAAAAATTAATCACAGATTATTCTTAATGAGGACTCCAAAATATATATATATATATATATATATATAGATGGACGTTCAAATGTTATGTGCTTCTTATTGTGTTATGTGTTATGTCGATTCTGATTTGTTAATGAAAAACAAGGAACCAATCAGAAGCGAGGAACACCGTAACTACGGTGCACCCTCACCCACACAACCCCCCATGCTTTGGAGGTGCACCGTAAGCCCCGTGTTCCTCGCTTCTGATTGGTTCCTTCTTTTCATCAACCAATCAAAATCAATATAACACTTTAAAAACATAACACTCTAAGGACATATAACATTTGAACGCCCCCTATATATATATATAACTCATTAACATACCTTCTCCGTCATGGATACAATCTGAATACTGTGTGGGAATCGGAAAAGCAAAGGACAATCCCTGAAAGACAATTAATAGACCCCCCAATATATGAGCAATTCCTGTGACGAAGTGTCAGAATATATTGGCACACTCTTCTATCAACACGTACCGGATATATTAGGAAGTAAACACCTCTCTCTTTATCATATACGCCTGGAAAAGTTGGCCCGAAAAGCGCATAAACAGCGACAAAGGTTGCTAGCGTAGAGGGCCCTCTGAAATAAATCATTATATAAATAATAATATCACATTCTGGCAACTATAACATTGATGGATCACAAAGCTCACCCAATCAAAGACGTAGCGTATCTCATTTGAAGGCGCTTCACATCAAATATCTCGATAAGCCGCAGCCTCTGTGATAAATTCGAACAGATAAATAACTGAGCAGCGTATAATAAAACACAGATATTTACGCAAAAATTGCCACAAGATGTGAATGGTGGAGAAAAAGTTGTTACAAGATTGGGGTATATTTAAAAATCCTTAGTTGATCAGGAAGAGAGTGATCTGACGGACATGGACATAGTCATGCTTCCAAGTTGTTATTATTGAGTATGGCAAGTTGCAATGGAATTTATTTAAACGGATGCCACACACACACAGACGATAATTAAATGCTCATATAAAGACAAGTAACCTTCACCATATTACGTTAAAAAGGCGAATTTTGAACTCAACATAGAAAAGAAATCAACCCGTGTTATAAATAAACTATGTAACTTTTAATATTAATAAAATCATTAACTGCAGATTGTCCTCTGTTACCCTTACACACAACGAGATCAAAATTATCTCCATGCACTAAAGATGCAGCCACAAGACTTAAATATCCATGATCATAACATTGCCTTAGCCAAGCAAACAATATTTGCACAAACTTTAACAAAGAATTCATGTCAAATGATGATCAAAATATTCAATATTGATGGTTAACCTGTACTACCTATTCATGCAAAAATAAATACTAAAGATTGTGTGTATCACCTGTGAGTGGGGATCAAAGCGAAGATGAAATCCATGGTCCGGGAAGCTTATTACAATATCAAGTTTCAGAGGCTCCTGTAAATAGCAAAATAATCAGTTTACATTCGGAAAACGTGTGTCAGCATGAGGCTGAAATGACTTCTGAATTCCATTTCAAGAAAAAGAAGAAGAAGAGAATACTGAACATAACTATGTAAAACTAACAGGAAAGAAGGGAAATGAAAACCAAAAGGCAATATCCCGAGAAAGGTAAAAGCCCAAGTAATCGACACGAAAAGCAGCCTCCATAAATTGATTTTATCTAAATTAAATTACTAGCTCGTTCTTCTGTCTAACCTCATCAAGGTACTTGACATGGACAACGTCATATATGTTAGGCTGCTGTTCTATCTGAGCAAAAGCTTCACAAATAGGCATCCCTGCAACATTAGTCCAACAATAAGTTTATAAAAGACAAACATGAACTGAAGAAAGGCAAGCTGATAGAGCTAAGACTTGCAATAGTATCTTAATTTGTATCCCCAATAAATTTTCCACACCCTAATTATTCATCATCTTGATTCCAATGTGATCTATCAAAGCTAAGAACAAAAATCATACCAACAACAAAATATATTTATCTCTTTCAGCAATAAACAACATTTAAGACTGCATCTACTTTCCATCCTATGTTTATGATACTTCTACAACACACAATGATCATCGAAGTTGACTAGCCCCCAAAAATCTGAAACTCCGATCGCGAAAACAATCAATATCGGAATTTACTACTAATATATGAAAACCTGAAATCGACCTAAAGAAAATGGGCCGATTCCGTTTCCAGGGCGAAGATCGAGTACGATGGCGCCCATAGCAGTGCCCTCGCACCTCCGTCTAGGTCTCTGCATCATGATGATCGGATGGATGATCGAATCGATGGTATAGCAGGGAGCTGATTCGGAGAAATCTACGATGTTGTCGGAATTTTGAGATGATGATGACGAGGATGGTTAAGGGTTTTGTTTGAATTTTCCGAATTTCACGATGGAGTTTTTCGGAAGGAAAGATTACGTGATGAGTTGATTTTATTCGCTTTGCGTATCGTAGCTTAGCACGACGGATTTTGACGCTGCCGAACGATTTTGATATTAGAGGGTGCAGATTTTTACACGTGTCACATCCTGTACCGTTTATCTTCTCAGTGCATTGAGAAAATTGATTTAGGTGCTGTTCTTTTGAACTTAATTTCACTGGAATTTTATTGTACTAAACTTAATTAAACTGTACTGAACTTTATTGAACTGTATTGAACTTAATTTAACTGTACTGAACTTTATTGAACTGTATTGAACTTAATTTAAGTGTACTGAACTTTATTGAACTGTATTGAACTGTACTGAACTTAATTTAATTTAACTTAACTTTACTAAACTTAATTTGTTGAAATTGAAAAATTATATATATGTATAGTATAATTATATAATTCATTAATTAACTTGTTCAAAACAGTTTCATCATTTTTTCTGATAAATAAATATGTATTTTATTTTTCATTTTTTTAAAATTATACTTGCTAAAAAATTGCGTGAAGCCCTAAACGTTTCATTTTTTTTAAATAATACAACTAATTTTTTTCAAACTATATTTTTATGATTATATGTTACAAAGTACATATATGTCTAAACCATATTTTTAAAATAGTACAACTAATTTTTTATGATTATATGTTAAAAAGTACATATTTTTAAAATAGTACAACTAATTTTTTTCTAATTATATTTTTTCAAACCATTTTAAAACGGATGAAATAGTTTCCCAAGAGGGGTGGACACAAACTTGAAAAATCGTAGGATCATATATGTCTTATGCTTTTCTAAAAATTATTTAAAAAATTAAAAATAAATTAAAATTTTGAATAATAGGGTTGGAAACTATAAAAAAAATTGGATTGACTTGAAAAAATTTATATTACATTTTTAACTTAAATTAATTTAAGTATATTTAACTGTACTGAACTTTATTAAACTGTATTGAACTTAATTTAACTGTACTGAACTGTATTGAACTTAATTTAACTGTACTGAACTTTATTGAACTGCATTGAACTTAATTTAACTGTACTGAACTTTATTGAACTGTATTGAACTTAATTTAACTTTACTGAACTTAATAAAACTGTATTGAAGTGCAAAAGAACAGAGCCTTAAAAGCGGTTTAATGGTAAATCCGCAACCGCACTGCATAACAAACCGCACTACATAAGTATAAACCAAATATGCACCACACCACATTATGTGGTGCGGTGCGGTTTGGTTTAAAAACCGTATTACATATGATTGTGATTGTTAAACGTAATCTGGTTTGGAAATTATGATTTGTTTTTTCAAACGTAATAATTTTGATTATTATTGTGTCAAAAAAATAATTTTTATTATTTAATTATTAGATTAATTAATTATTTAATAATTCATTATATATGCAGTGTGGTGCGGTTTAAACCGGGTGGTTTGAGATAAAGAACCGCTTCCGCACCGTTTTATTTGGTTGCGGTGCAGTTTTTGACAAATCAATTTTTTCCCAAAAGGGGTACGGTTAACCGAACACGCTTTTGTGGTGCGGTGCGGGCAATTTTTACATTCGGACTGGTTTTTGCCCACCCCTAGCGTTAATATCAGATGTTATAAGCTATTTTTAGCGTTAGTTTAAATCTCTTGCGTATCATCGGATTTTGAAAACTCCATATTCTCTCTAAATCCAAGACAGTTTTTCGCAAGCTTTAAAGTTCTAAGCTTTTCTGTCGCTGTCGGCATCCTCCGCCTAGTCCCTACCTTCTCTGCCTCCGCGTCGCTCCCTGGCCCTTGTCCCGCCTCTGTCCGCTTGCCGTTTCCGTGGTCGTTCGACGGATGTGGGGTTTTCGTGGCAGGGGGCGGCGGGCGACGCTGATGGTGGTGCTTTGGGCGGCGGGGGGTGATGGCTTCTTTTTGACTAGCTTGGCTTGATGTACATATGGGTTGCGGTTTCGATGATATATTGTGGCACCGCTGGAGGTTGGTTCGGGAGATGGCGTTCTCTACGTACGGCTGGCTAGCGGTGGCTCGACTCTCGGTTGGGATGCTTGGCTTTGGAGGGGGCTGGGAGTTATTGGCTGGATAACGCCTCATGGCTGAGCTTTCGGTTGGCTGCTGCTCGACGGTGGTGTGCGGAGTCGGTTGGTGGTGGTGATCCTTGACGTGGTGGTGGCTGGCGGTTTTGCTGACGATAGCTGTTGTTGTTATTTTGTCATTTAGTTGTAGTTTAGCTTTAGTTTTAGGTTAGAGTAGTTTCAATAAGAGGTTATTCTCAGCCGGTTTACGGACTGAGTTGGTAGTTCTCAGCCGTTTGTGGACTGAGTTATAACCTAATTAGTTATCCTTTTCCCCGGTTATGGCCAGGGGATTTTAGTGCTTGCTGAAGGTTGCTAGTCCATGCTCTTGAGCATGGACTCGCAACCTTTGATAGTTGTTATGACGAGGATGGGTTGGCCGATGTAGGCCTGTGTTTCAATTTGAGTGTATGTACTGAATAGAGTCATTGCGTAGTCGATGTCCGACTTCTGTACAACTTTTATCCATAAAAAAAAGCTCTTGCGTATCCATCGAACCAAACACAACAATGTAGGAAAAATTCCTCAAATGCTCAAAATCCAAATTTACATTCCTTTTCTACTCAAACTTTAAATTTCATTCCCAATTTACCCACATTTTATAAGGTGCCGTTAGCCACGGCGACTTACGTTTAAGCCGCTCTTTCGGACATCGGTTTCTTCCTCGTGGCATATTTTAACCAAAATAAAACTATGATCGGAGAGAACTTATCAAGTAGACCAAAACCGCCGTTGACCGACAGCGGCTAAATGTAGTGTAACAACTCAGAGGCTTGACATGTTCACAAGGTTATGCCGATGTCTACAATGGCGTCTTATATTTTAGCCGCTGTTTGCCATGGCGGTTTACTATAAGTTTCCAATTCAGAGGCTTTGTATGTTGATAGGGGTAAGCCGCTGTCTTTAAAGGCGTCTTATACTTAAGCCGCTGTTGGACAGAGCAGTTTAATGTAATTTTACAAGTCAGAGGCATGGTATGTTGAAAGAGCTAAGCCGATGTACATAACGGCGGTTTATCTGGTTTTAGGTTAAGACGCTGTCCTGGACAGCGCCTTGACCTTAAATGATTGAACATTTAATTCATTTTCACACGAACCTCAGTAAACCTGCCGAAAAACACAAGTAAAATAATAACCCTGTACATGGACACAATACATACAATTTATCATCACAAAACATCAAACATAAACGATCACTTTAAAAAAGTTACATCATCATCGTTATATCTCAAAATACATGAAAGTCGAGATTTTATAAAGGAGTGTATTGCTGTGTTGTTCTTCTAACGCGTGTAGACCTCCGTATTGGACTTCTTTGTGAATCTTCTTGAGTCACTTGAGAAGGGCCAACTTCCTCCGTAGCTTGCGGAAGGTGAACTTCTTCATCCGAATCTACATTGACATAAAAAATGGCTAGTTAGACTTAAGAGGCGTACAAACAATGATTCTGGAAAAAAAAGTTACATACCATTGTCAATATGAATTGATGCGACATCAACATCCAAAGCACGACCCTCTCCAATTTTCAAAAGATCGGCGTGAGTAGCATGAAACATATCATGCAGCCCTCTCTTGGTATCCAAATCGATAGTCTTAAAGAACACACCAGAAATTGCCTTGCAATTGCGCACTAGTGACGTGACCTGTATAAATATTTAACTTGCAGTTAGAAGGTATATTATCTAAATTGAAGCAGTTACCCTATAATTAATATAAATACATACCATTACATAATGATTTGCTCCAGATGGCCGATACGGCTCCGGAGTATCCACCGATGGTTGAATGCGCTTACGAGTCACAAATAAATACCATGAGTATTATGCATCCAGATACGATACGTCTATGGCTGGATCACCGATGACAATCCTCTGAGCACGAACATTCCAAATGTCTATATAGCCTTGCATTTCCTCATCTACTAGCTGATTAGTTCTTCGGATGTGCATATGCATCTCTTTATGACTCTTGGCAAGCGTATTTTTAACCCTTTATAGTCGTCAAGTTATGAGTTTTAGGGGTCAAATTGCAGTCAAACAAAATTTATAACCTTGGTAAGCCAAGGGTCGATCCAAGGAACAACGTGTGTGAGTACTAGTTAATAGGTGGCATATTTAGCTATTCCAATTTACGAAAGGTTTTGTTGTGATGAAAATAGCAGAAAATAAATGCAGAAAATAAAATGGTTTGTCACTTTATCAGAGAAAGAATTCCAGGACCATACTTCACCCGTGCCAACTGCCAACCCTACTAATCATGCAATCATGTCACGTAAATTCATCATGCTATCGAATACGGAAATAAATCGAAATAACACTAGACAAGCTGCCCATCCACGGATCATTGTCTAGATTAATCTCAATCGTTGAACGTCGCCCATCCACGGATTATCAACGATCTCGATTATTAAACTTAGGGGTTTTCAGACAAAAATCAACTTTCCTATTAATTCATGTACTACCAATGTAGCTACCATGACCTAACATCAATTTCATGCAATCCGATTATTACCTAGGACCCGTCCATCTTTCGGTAATTAACCTAAATACGTTCTAGCATGCAAACATCCCATTTAATGTAAAACTTGCAAGAACGATAAAATTAAGCACGATGAAATTGAATATTCGAATAGCATTAATGAAAACGTTTAATTGATCACATGAAGAGTTGAGTACAAAGCACGGGATCCGTAGGATCCCAGAATAAGAAGACTACTCACTACTCATGCTAAATTAACCAAAAGTAGTGTTAATAAAAAGACTAAGGACGAGGAAACCGTAATGACGCGGGTGCTCGTTGAATCCTCGATCTCTCGTGATGAGCTTTGTCTTCTCTCCCAAGTTAGGGTTTTTCTTCTCCAAATAAGCACACTTCTTAATCTAGTCGAATGCCTCTTTTATAGTTTTCCCAAAAGGGCAAAAGCCCAAAAAACAAAATTAGGAAATAAGTCCAAAAATCTGTCCAAAACGTCCAAAAATCATTTTTAGAATCTGTCTTTGATGGGGCCGTGACACCCATGACATTCATGTGTGTCACGGCTGTCACGGAATAGGCAAAAGTGCACTGGGACATAAGGGGGCCGTAACACCCGTGACGTTGTGTTTTGTCACGGCAGTCACGGCAATGAAAAATGGCAGAGACTTTGGGTGGATTTTGCATGGTCTTAACCTCCGAATTTGATCTTGGCGTAAACTACAAGGTTTTAGCCTTTTGAATTGGTTTTCCAACGAGCTTTGAATCCATCAATTTGGACATCATATGCGATCTGTGCGTGCAAAATAAGTCGAAAAGGTCAATCTGCCCTGTTTTTACTGAAATCTCTACTAAATGCTTTGTTTTGCTTCAGATCAATCCAAACGTATTAGATATGTGATACATGACCTGAAACACTAGAAAAGAGGTTAAATAATAACAAAATGTTCGGAAAACAAACGTAATCCATCATCGAATGAAGTGAATAATAGGTCAAGAATTCGACCGATCAAAACACTCCACACTTAGGATTTGTTCATCCCGAACAAATATCAAACAGATGGCAGAATAAATACTCAAGTGAAATGCACTGCTCAACAACCATAAGTTTATAAGCTACCCACTCAAGTGTCATGTGATTAATTCTAACTAAAATGAAAACAAAAAGATAACTCACTGTCATAGAGGACACGAATGCATTTAGCGTATGCATCAAATCAAGCCTTTAAACCTCTAGGCTGCCCTAGTAGAACGAGTATAGTCTCGTGAAGGTTTTCAGGAGTGGGACTACCTACAAATTCCATGTACAACTAACTAACGTGTATGCATGAAATGATGCTCAACGAGTCACAGTAAAGTCATGTCATACCTCGGATTCATCGTGTTACCTCAACTTTAAGTCAAACATCTTCATCAAAGTTGTCAGACAATCATAGATTAAACGAGTTATGCATTCGAACGGTCAGCATACACGGCTAGCAAACGACTCATCACATGTTCTAAATAGTTCTATAACAATGCTATAAGAACATGAATAGTCACACAAAACATGCTTGCCATTCACCTATGCTATCTAGGGATAGTCCATGGGCTCTCGGCGCAAAGATCATTCTCAAGTGCCAAGGATTAGGTAATGATTCGTAAGAGAAGAGGAGTGACAGACCGCTCGTCGTCAAAGCGATTTGTGCAAATAAATTTATAATAGTCCGCTACTCGCAACTATACTACTGGGTAGTACTTGGTAAGTAGGGGTCGAACCCAAGGGAATCAGGGGAATAGATGTTCTTTGAGGGGGTTGTCCAGCGAGAGAGCGTGTTTTAGGTCGGTTGGTTGGTTTTAAAGCTACCAGCTAAGTGATTGATTGATTGATTGGTTGGTTGGTTTTAGTACTGGAAAGTAAATTGCAGTTTATAATTAAAG
The DNA here is from genome assembly GCA_033675215.1 of Rhodiola kirilowii. Lineage (NCBI taxonomy): Eukaryota > Viridiplantae > Streptophyta > Magnoliopsida > Saxifragales > Crassulaceae > Rhodiola > Rhodiola kirilowii. Next base: position 14,201,800 of record CM066193.1, on the reverse strand, counting down.
AGAAATGTTTGGTTTCAGGGGCCTTGTATTATATCCTGTTTATCATTGACCTTTAGTGAATCATCTAAGTATTCAAACATGAATCGAGGCTATTCCTAGCTCAAGACTTGCAACATTGCCTAGCATTTTTCAAGGTCGTAGAGCACTTATTCTACTTAAACTAGCACCAGTACCCATTTCAAGGTACGCTAGCCTGTGTGCATCCATCTGATCCCTTTGGCCCAGTTTTCAAATGCTTTTTAGGATAAGTCGACCTCCTCGGATAAGCTTGTCCATTTGGTCCCTTTGGCCCAGTTACAAATGGTCCACTTACCCGAGTATGATCACGAACCCCCAAGGACAAACTTACCCATTTGGTCCCTTTGGTCCAGTTACAAATGGTTCACTCACCCTTGGAAATTCTAACTTTATATATGGCACATAGAATAAGTTTTGAATACTAATACGAGACACTAAGTTAATAGTCTAAAACATTTTATAATACAAGTGCGCCCTTTCTATCGAACTACTAGTTTAGCTACTATTCATCGCGCTAAACATTATAACTAAGGAAATAAAAACAGTTGAATAAATACTAAGAATTACTTACAACCGTTGAAGCGCCAAGGGAGCTATCCTTTATTTCCAAAGCCAAACTTACAAATACATAAACTTAGAGAGAGAAGTGAATTATGGATGATTGAGGTGTGTTCAAATGAGGGGAGGAGCTCCTCCTTTTATAGCCATGGAGGGTGGAGATGGAGGGTGGAGATGGTTGCATGTGGAGGCCATCCATGGAGGAGGATAATGGAGGGTGGAGGAGCCACCACATGTCTTTTGATCCAAGGGAGGAGGAAGGAGGAGCAAGGAGGAGGAGACATGTGGAGGAGCAAAAAGCCGCCGGTCACCATGGGTGGAGGAGCCGCCGGTTGCCGGTGGTGGAGGGAGGAGGAGAGGTGGCTTTGGCCACCTCTTGCCCAAGTGGCCGGTCATCTTGCCCAAATGTGAATTTTGTACAGTTTTGTGCAGTCTTTTCACAAAAACTGTCAATATGTTTTGTCCCGGGCTGTCTTGATTCCTCTCCTGATTCTTCTGATTAATTTGTTATGAGTGATTCAACGTCAGGATCCTTGATATTTCTTCAGTCGGCATATGATCTTGACCTTGGATTGACTCGTAACATCTTTTCTGCTTTAAAAGCTCCTCTTTAGTGTGTATTCTCTCTAAGCTCTAAAATACCCTGTAGAAATATATCTGAACTAACAAGCAAAAGTTAAATAGACAAAATGTCTAATTAAGGGGGTTATACTGTGTTTATGATTCGTATAATTTTGGTCCATCAAGGAGCCTGGCTTAAGAATTTTCTAAAAAATAGTACGAAAATCGCATCAAAATTTCAATGCAAGCACGAGGATCGTCCCTTAGTTTCTAATACATGAATTCTCAAGACAAGTCATAATTGCACGCAATGAAAAGGTGGAAATACACCACATCAAGCAAAAGGGGGCAGAATTTTTTTTTCATACACTAGGAGTGACTTTTCTCACTTTGCCCTTGGTATTATTTGTTTTTTCTCTTTTTTTTCTGCAAAAATAACTATGCTTAGGGTCAATTTTTCACCCTCATTTGAAAATTCAGAACTTTGTTCTTGATTGGGGGCCTATTTTTCGCCCCTCTTTTGACTATTTTTTTCTTTTTCTAACTCCACACTTAAAACTTGACATTGTGCATAAGTAAAGGCGGGCGCATGCAAATCACAACAAGTATAGAGAAACACATACTAGTACTAAGGTCACCTAGAAAAAGAGATGCAATTTAAGTTTTTGACATTTTGTACCGGTGCCTACTAATATCAAGTCTCAAACATGCTTCAAGAAATACGTAAAACATGTGATAGGCAAAGGCTAGCAATGATACTGACTCAAGAGAATACACACGCGAATAAAACTATTTCAAGTCTTAGACTTTGAATCCCCAAAGAATGACAATCAGTCAAGGAGTATCGTAGAAAAACGAGAATTTCAATCGCAATACATAGATAGTTGAGCATATGCAAGAGTGAATGTGACATGCAATGTGTGTGACTATACACTACCCACTCCACACTTAAAAATTAGCTTAGTCCCTAAGCAAAGAAATAAAAGATAAGAAAAAGGTGCATAGGAACTTCACTCGTGTGTGATGGCGCGATATCTATGGAGATTAAGCGATGCCCGGGGAGTGAAGCACGACTTGAGAGCTGGTAGATATAAAGATAAAAACACAGAGCTTATCAAGTGATAGGTTAGCATCGCAAATCGAGAAGAAACAGGCAAGCGATAGGGTTCTGATTTGAATTTTTGGGGAAGAAGAGACTGATTTGGCTGTAACCACCGTGACATCCGAGAATGTTACGGGTATCACGGCACCCCCCAAAACAGACTGAGGAATAAGCCTACCGTGACAGCCGTGACATATTGATTGTGTCACGGGTGTCACGGCCCCTTCAAAAACTCACTGCCTTTTGTGCCTGCCGTGACACAATCAATATGTTACGGCTGTCACGACACCAATAAATCACAGTGGGTATATGTCGTTCCAGAACCCTTTTCGTTGGTCTGAGTGGGACACACTCCGCACTTAGATTCCTGCAACAAGCACACACACAAAGCACAAAATGCAAATGAAAAATGAAAGGAAATAATACTTACAACGCTGGTTACTCCCCGAAGAGGCCTAGTTTAACGTCTTGGCGATACATAGCTAGGGAGGTAGAACTAGAAGCATTCTCGCGAAGTCCCTTGCTGAGATCCCTTCCCAAGAAGTAGGTCATCATCAATGTCGTCAGGTGGTTCCCGGTGCTTCAGGACGTGGTAATGCTTAAGGCGCTGCCCGTCGACCACCATTGACTTTCCTCCCTCAATGTTAAACTCAACGTGACCATCTAAGTGTGCTTTCTCCACTGTGTAAGGACCACTCCATTTGGTGCGCAACCTCCCAGTAAATAATCTAAGGCGGGAGTTGTAGAGGAGAACTCGCTCGCCTTTATTGAATTTTTTGTGCGCTATTTGTTTGTAATCCCACTTCTTCGTCCTCTCCTTATAGATATCTCAGGGGTCAAGAAGCGGTTTCAGCTTTATGCTGCAAGGGTCCTTACCTCTGCTGGTGCTCTGTTCAGCTTTAGTTGCTTCCTCAGTGCTTGCTGCGCATATATTCATCGGTATTGAGCAGCGTGGTACAACTCTGTAAGGCTCAAAGAGGTCAGTGTAATAGGATCATCAACATCAGCAGAGTCCAGTATATCACAGTCAGCAAACAAACTAGGACTCTTAGACATGTCAGGCAAATTAAAAACAACTCTTTCATTGCCTACTCGCAAGGATAAGGAACCTCTATCCATGTCAATGACTGCCTTAGCCGTGTAAAGAAATGGCCTACCAAGAATGATTGGGATATCTATGTCCTCAGAGATGTCCAACACTATAAAATCAACTGGAAGGTAAATGTGCTTCACCTTGACGGGCACATCCTTTAGAACCCCTCTCGGGAGTCTACAAGAATGATCCGTAAGGTGAATAGTGACATTACTAGGACATAGATCACCCAAATTCAGTTTAGCATACAAAGAATATGGCATGATAGACACACTAGCACCAAGATCACATAAAGCACGACGAACAGTAATACCACCAATATCACAAGGGATAGAAAAACTCCCTGAGTCTTGAAGTTTGGGTGGCATGGGCTGGTGCATGGCTGCACTGCACTCCTCACTCAGGGCCACAGTCATGGTCCCGTCAATTTTTCTTTTCCCAGTCAGAATCTCCTTCATAAATTTGGCATAAGTAGGAATCTGAGTGATGGCTTCATTGAGTGGCAGCGTGATGTATAGAGTGCGAATCTTATCCACGAACTGCTTGAACTCTTTATCCTTCCTTATAGCTTTAAGCCATAGAGGGAATTAGACTAGAGGTCTATAAGGAGCTGGCTACACTGTCTGCGCAGAATTTTTAGCTCAGTTTTCAGCTTCCTTCGATGTCTCCTCTTCAGCAGGTGTAGAATCAGATGCTGATTTTGCAGCTGGAGACCAAGTGGCTTGAGCTGGAACCATTTCAATATGTTTTCCTCCTAGGAGTGTGATGGCATTCACTGAATCCCTAAGATTCGGATCTGGTTTCAATGGGAGTGTCCCATGCTCCCTACTTGCCGAGCTATCTGATTTTCCAACATTCTGCCATGAATAGCGAGCTGCTCTACACTCCTTTGCAGGTTTCTTACCTCAGCGGCTGTTTGCTCAGATGCCCTTCGCTGATCCTCAAACATTTTATGCTGATCATCAGACGTCTTTCACTGTTCAGCTATGAAGCTAGCTAGCATGACTTCTATGTTTGACGTCGACCCGAAGTTCTGAGATTGATGTGACTGAGTTGGATTGTTATAGCTCCCTGAATTCTGATTTTGTTGTTGTTGAGCTTGGTTATTGTACTGATTCCTCGGTTGGTAGGGAGCATTGTCCTACTGCTGTATGTAAGGGAAACTTGGTGCTACCTGATTCCGTGGCTTATAAGAGAGGTTGGGATTGTTCCTATTCAGATTATCCCACCTGTTCATGCCCGATCCTTTATTGTATTGCCCTACATAATTGGCATCCTCCTGGTTTCTGCCGTTATTATCTTGGCCCATCACCGGACAGCTATCTGCATAATGAGAAGGAGAGCCACATATCTGACAATAGACAGCCACATCAGCAACAACAGAGGATTTCATAGAGGAGTCTGTCTTCTGATTTTTTACTTCAGCTGCAATCATCTTCACCGTGTTGGTCAACTCAGCTATATCATTGGTGGTATCAGCGACGTAGAGATCATTCACACCCTTCTTGTCTTTAGGATTACCTCGATCACTTGTCCAGAGGTGATAGTCTTGAGCTGCTCTCTATAATATCATAGGTCTTCTCTAGCGGGACTCCATTCAGTCCTCCACCAGCTGCTTGATTTATCAAGGTGCGCATCCTCTGGTCAATTCCCTGATAGAAAGTGTTTATAATCTGCCATAGCTCTAGGTTGTGATGGGGCACAATCTCATCAGCTCTTTGTACCTTTCCCAAGCCTCGTAGAGAGTCTCACCATCCATAGATCGGAACGAGATGATGTTGTTCCTAAAATGTAATGTCTTTGATGGTGGGAAGTATTGCTGTAGAAAGGCTTCGGCCAGTTTGCCCCAAGTAGTGAAAGTGCCCTCTACATGACTGTCGAGCCACCTACTAGCCTTGTCAGATAGAGAGAATGGAAATAGCCTCAAGTAGTAGGATTCTGGAGGAACACCATTAGTCTCTACTGTGTTGCACATCTGGACAAACCGCTTAAGGTGCTGGTGAGGGTCTTCATTCATCCTCCCCAAAACTGGTTATTTTATACCATCTGAATGAGTCTGGTTTTGATCTCCTAGTTGTTGTTGTCTACACCAGGTGGTGCAATTGTAGACTGGAATACTGAGACATGTGGAGCAGTGTAGTCTCCGAGAGTCCTGCGAGCTGGTTGCTGTACGGGACGCTGCTGGTCATCCCCGACCAGTCCAAGTAATACTGAGCTCGTAATCTGGTCAAAGGGACGTCTTCTCTATCTACCCGAGGTGTCTGTTGATCCCCCGAGTTGCTTTGATCATTTGCCCGCGCCTTCTTCTTGCCCTTAGGTGTTTTCCTTGGCATGTACTAAGCGATACCTGCAAAAAGCCAAGGGAAGAGTGTATGTAGCAAGAAAAGTATTCAGAGATGAGCAACGAAAAGAAGAGGGAATAGTCTAAACTACACACGTTAAATCTAATATCACACTAAGCGCTGTTCCCCGACAACGGAACCATTTTGACAAGCGTATTTTTAACCCTTTATAGTCGTCAAGTTATGAGTTTTAGGGGTCGAGTTGCAGTCAAACAAAATTTATAACCTTGGTAAGCCAAGGGTCGATCCAAGGAACAACGTGTGTGAGTACTAGTTAACAGGTGACCTATTTAGCTATTCCAATTAACGAAAGGTTTTGTTGTGATGAAAATAGCAGAAAATAAAATGGTTTGTGACTTTATCAGAGAAAGAGTTCCACGACCATACTTCACCCGTGTCAACCCTACTAATCATGCAATCATGTCACGTAAATTCATCATGCTATCGAATACGGAAATAAATCGAAATAACACTAGACAAGCCGCCCATCCACGGATCATTGTCTAGATTAATCTCAATCGTTGAACGCCGCCCATCCATGGATTATCAACGATCTCGATTATTAAACTTAGGGTTTTTCAGACAAAAGTCAACTTTCCTATTAATTCATGTACTACCAATGTAGCTACCATGACCTAACATCAATTTCATGCAATCCGATTAATACCTAGGACCCATCCATCTTTCGGTAATTAACCTAAATACGTTCTAGCATGCAAACATCCCATTCAATGTAAAACTTGCAAGAATGATAAAATTAAGCACAATAAAATTGAATATTCGAATTGCATTAATGAAAAACGTTTAATTGTTCACATGAAGAGTTGGGTACATAGCACGGGATTCGTAGGATCCCAGAATAAGAAGACTACTCACTACTCATGGTAAATTAACCAAAAGTAATGTTAATAAAAAGACTAAGGACGAGGAAACCGTAATGACGCGGGTGCTCGTTGAATCCTTGATATCTCGTGATGAGCTTTGTCTTCTCTCCCAAGTTACGGTTTTTCTTCTCCAAATAAGCACACTTCTTAATCTGGTTGAATGCCTCTTTTATAGCTTTCCCAAAAAGGCCAAAAGCCCAAAAAACGAAATTAGGAAATAAGTCCAAAAATATGTCTAAAACATCCAAAAATCATTTTTAGAATCTGTCTTCGACGGGGCCATAACACCCATGACATTCATGTGTGTCACGGCTGTCACGGACTAGGCAAAAGTGCACTGGGACATAAGGGGGTTGTAACACCCGTGGCGTTGTGTTTTGTCACGGTAGTCACGGCCATGAAAATTTGGAGAGCCTTCGGGTGGACTTTTTATGGTCCTAACCTCCGCATTTGATCTTGGCGTAAACTACAAAGTTTTAGCCCTTTGAATTGGTTTTCCAACAAGCTTTGAATCAATCAATTTGGACCTCATATGCGATCTGTGCGTGCAAAATAAGTCGGAAAGGTCAATCTGCCCTGTTTTTTACCGAAATCTCTACTAAATGCTTTGTTTTGCTTTAGATCAATCCAAAAGTATTAGGAATCTGATATATGACTTGAAACACTAGAAAAGAGGTTAAATTATAACAAAATGTTCTGAAAACAAACCTAATCCATCATCGAATGAAGTGAATAATAGGTCAAGAATTCGACCGATCAACTCTCGGGCGGTGATGCTGGAAGCGGCTGTCTCCATCCAAATTGTACGGAGAACTCACAACGGATAATGCCACTCAGCTATGTGAAAACAAATGAGAGGAACTTCAGCCCTCCAAATATCCCTGCCAGCTACGCACAAAGGATTAAGTGTGCCAAGAATCTCGTCGTCGTATGGAGTCCATATGACATCGTTGGCTTCTTGTCGGTCCAACAAATCACGGAATAACATCAACACCTGATGAGATTTGTGAAGGTATGACTTGGGGACATTCCATCTGTAAAAATGCAAGTAATAATTAAAATATGCTGTAAATGTTTGATAGTAAAAAAACGAAACAAATATGAATTACTTACTTGTATCCTAAAGTTGGTCGCCGCATAGCATCAACATCTGCACCGGGAGGTAGAGCAGGAACAACAAGCTTCCTCGATCTACCTATAGTCAGATGTTCCCAAGCCCATAGATGGAGCAGAATGGCACACCCAGTGAGCTGCGTGCTTTTTGACTCACACGCATTACACAAGCTGTGATACAGGTACGCCAATACTGCAGCACCCCAACTGTAGGTCGATAGCTGGTCTAAGTCTGCCAATAGGGGTAGATAGTGGAGGGATATCTCACTGCCCAAAGAATCTGGCATAAGCGATGACCCCAACATAAGTAGAATGTATGCTCTCGCATATCTCTCTATATCTATCTCTGTAGCCTCTACTGGAAGGGTCTGCATATGGTCTCTGAACCAAGTACGTCAAACTGTTGTAGCTCTCTTCCCGTGCATTGGCACTACTCCCAATACCGGTTCACAAATAGGGTCATAATCTTCTACCTCCTGGTCTATAGTCATAGCTCTGCCCTCTATAGGTAGACCGGTCAACACTCCAACGTCCTGTAATGTGATAGTCATCTCGCCATTATGCAAGTGAAATGTATGCGTCTCCGAACGCCACCTCTCCACTAAAGCTATCATAAATGACCAATCAACCTCATAATTATGCATGTAGTACCAAGGACCAAACCCAGCCCTAATGATGTGAGATAGTATGTGCTCATCTACCTCCCAATTAACCCCTCGATGACGAACGGTCAACAAGTCTGTGTTCTGCACAATTGAAGTTGGCACAAAGTTAGTATAATTGTGTAAAATAATGAACACCATACGCAAATTGTTTATAACCAAAAAATATCCCTAACCGATGTTTCCCAAATGCGGTTTGATAGATGAGTGGCCTGCTTATAAAGCAATGTCGTGTCAATGGGACCCGGAGCAAGAATACGTGACACATCCGGTAATAATGTATCCTCTCCACCCAAGCTCGAAGATGGAGATGGCATATCATGCATCGACTCATCACGTCTGCGTCGTGGCATAACTGTAATATAAAATATCAATATGCATAAGCTAACAAAATATGAGTTCATCGATTCATAACTGTAACATGAACAACTTTTGTATATTGACAATAACTTACAAGGCTACAAATTGTTTTCATGAAATACGTTAAAATTTTACAAAATAATATACAAAAAGATGCACTCCTAATTCACTATAGGAACCGAAGTACACGAGTGCTTTATGTGCCCGGCAACACCACATATCGAACACTTGAATATTCTCTTCGGCTTTGTAGGGAGTTGCTCACTAGTACTTGCAACGTCCTCGGGTCTAGGGTCGCGCCTTTGATCCATTTTGTTGTGTCTTCGCTTTGTTGGATTTCTTCCTCTCTTTGTTCTTTTGAATTGCTTATTTGGAATATGCTTCGATCCAATATAAGCGTTCCAATGTGTCATATCAGGTTGTGGATGAAATGTTTGTGCCCAAGTGTCCACATACGCTTGCGTAGTAAACTCATATGCAACGCAATCACGAACGGATAACCCTTCTTGTGCACAAACCGCCAAGGCATGGACACACGGGTAATGAAACAATTGCCATTTTCCACAACCGCACGTCTTACCTTCCATACAAACATCATGGGCACGTGATTTCGATTTCGTAAGAACGGAAGCTATACCTTTACTCCGGTCATACATTTGTACCTCATTATGTGCGGCTTTCACTAGATTTGTATTGTTGAATGTCTCGATCATCGAAACAAAGTATTTGTTGTGACCCATCATTCGATCACGTCGCTCGATAAAATAAGAATTGGATTGTTTGAATGTGAAGTGGACAAGAGCGGTGATAGGCAAATCACGGCAAGGCATAAGCACATGGTTAAAAGATTCAGACTGGTTAGTTGTCATGGACCTCCATCTACAACCTCCAATATCATAAGCTAACGCCCGTTTTTCTGGATTAACTTTCTCCAACCACTTTACCGCATCCGGCTTGTCCTTCAACAACTCTTTGAAATCTTTAATACGATTACTGAACTTTATTTGTTGATTCTCCTTTGCAATGTCCTTCAACAAGTCTCTGTGGGCTATACACTTCACTTTTTGATTTAAATTGGATGCAAAATACCTTATGCAAATACGATGATAAGCCTTTGGTGGCTTCCAATCATCTTCTTTCATCACTCGAATTATTCCAATATGCCTATCGAAAATAATGCATAATCCTTGATGTTGTGTGACGTCATTTCGAATGCACGTCATGAACCACTTCCAACTCTCGACGTTTTCACTCTCTACTAATGCATAAGCAGGAGGAAGAATGCCATTTTCTGCGTCGAAAGTGACCGCTATCATTAATACCCCTTTCCACTTCCCGATCAAATGAGTAGCATCAATAGAAATGACAGGACGACAATGCATGAAGCCATTAATAGCCAGACAAAATGCCCAAAAAACCCTATTCATGCTTACATTGCCACTATCTAGCGTCGATTTGTCCCAGTAAACAATGCTACTAGGATTACTCTCTTGAAGCATCTCCATGTATGCCGGTAATTGTTCAAACGATCCTTCCTATTCTCCAAATAAATAGACAAAGGCCTTTTGGCGGGCTTTCCAAGTTTTGATGTAAGTTATCTTGTACACATACTTTGAAAGCATTAACTTCATCACTTGCTTAGGAGAAAATCTCAAATCCTCTTGGATTAAGTCTTTTATTTCTATTGCAATAAAATGTTTGTTGAAATGGACGTTGTCAATACGGACAATATCAACCTCGCACGTGTGTTTGTCATGTTCGTATTTGAGAATTCTCCACATATCCTCCTTTTTCTTCTTTGAAGCTCGTAGTTCCCATTCACATTTATCCTTACCCCCGCAACATTCGAGAATCATTCGTTTATTATCCAATTTTTTAGTGCGATACTCGCGACGGTGTTTGATATGATATTTCCGAAACGCATGTATAAGCAACTCCTTATTCATAAACATACCCCCTTTGCGAAGCTCTTTCGTGTTGAATTGGTTAGAATGAGACTCGTGGTCGTTAATAACCAGAAGGTTCATCAAAGGGGAGACGTCATTGAATGATGGGAAATTCCATAGAGAATTATCAACTCCTTCACCGGTGATGGGTACTTCAACGTACCCTTCCTCGCTATCATTAATCAAAATTTCCATATTTTCTCTATCGTACTCATCGTATGATGGAATTTCAAATCTTTCTATAGGTGAGGAAATCATTTGGTCGGTTTCATCATTATCCATTGCTAGAAGATTTGAAAAATAACAAATTTTGTATATTAGTACCAATGCTAATTTAAATGAAATTATATTGATTATTGGCACTAACACTACAACCAAATATTGTTCGCAAACCTATTTAAATCAACAAAATAAAAACTAGAACTAGGCAATGCGAATCACAACGATGAATGACCATATGCACATTCATATATTGCTTCCTCAAGACATACACCAACCAAATAAACACATGACCAACCACTGCTACGTCTAAAAATTCATATTCAGAGTGCTAAAAATCTACGGATTAGCCAAAATCTCACGAAGAACAGATTGAGCCTTAATACACCATGGTACATTAATAGAACACATGAACATATTGAGCCCTAAAACACATGAACATTTGTTTATATCTGATACAGTTGCGGACACACTATAGCTGATAGCCAAACTGGAATTTACATAATTCACCCACAAAAGCCCTAGACGAATGTCAACAGCAAAAACAGAGCACAACGCTTACTGGATTTTGGAACAGCCGCAAATCGTCGGTGAGAATGTCGAACGACGAGGATGAATACCGGCGAGCATGACGGCGACGATGAAGATGGACAGACTGATGTCGGAATTTTGAACGGAGAGAGCGACGGCTGATTTCGAACGAAGAGAGCGACGCTGAAAACGGGAAGAAAGAAACTATATTCGACCTAAGACGCTGTTATTGACAGCGTTCTAATTTAAAACCCACGTCAGCTCTGACTCAGTTTTATTTTGGTTAATATATGTCACTAGGACGAAACCGCTGTCCGTAACAGCGGCTTACACTTAAGACGCCGTTAGCAACGGCGCCTTATAAACGTGGGTAAATTGGGAATGAAATTTGAAGTTTGAGTAAAAAAAGAATGTAAATTTGGATTTTGAGCATTTGAGGAATTTGTCCACAATGTACCAGAGGGATGAAGGAAAATTTTCCAAATTGCTTACTTTGAGCTGTTTTCTATTATAGTCAGTCTCACAATTTGTTTCCCTTTTCTACTGATTTTTACTAAGAGCATTCATAACTGATTTTGATCTTCTCTAGAACTTATTTAATGAGCATTAAACATTAAGAATATATTTGTATATTGTGCAGCAATGACATCCTGCGAAACTAAAGTAGTTTGCCTCTTTAGTTTTTGGTTATCTTGCTAATTTAGTTAGGAATAACGATCGGAGAAAAGATATCAACCAGTGTGTCTTTAACCAAAGTAGACAATTGTTAGCTTCATTATCTTGCCTTTTTTAGCCAATTTAAGTACTCTAAAAAAACTTTTTTTTTGTCACGAATTTTCAATCATAGTAATATTAAAAGTTCTTATATTTTGTTTATTTTATAAACGACAACAGGAAATTAAACACAACAACATTATTGCATCATGTTCCATTCCCTGCATAAAACAGTAGATTATTTTATAATCCTTCGTTAATGGATAGTCTAAAAATGAGGGTGGAAACCGTGAACATTAGTCGATGATGCTTTAGCCCGTGTAGGAGGTGCTTCGCAATGCTGAAAACATTCTTTTACGCAATCCCAGTCAACGACCCGACCAACGGTGCACTTTCTAGCACATTCATCATAACAATTGCCTGCGGATACATCCATTAAGAGGACAAGCATCAGCACACCGATTGCAAGTTTAAAGAAATTAGAACTCTTGTTCACCATTAGCGTCGAACGATCTTGATGGTAGCTAACTTGGGTTTCACAAAATATGATTTTTTTTTAATGTTGGTTTGGTGTGGTCGAATGCAGAATGTAGGTAGCTCTTGGCTTGATTATATATAGTGATAGAGGCGACGTTTAAATTTAATGGATTTTAAACAAAATTAATGAATATATTAAATGACTTTTTTTATAACATATTATTAAATGACTTTTGATAAAAGAAAAAGGGTAAATTACAAAAATATTATCGCATCATTTCAAATTATGTACCGATTTTTATAATTTTCAATTTAGTGACTTTTGCATCAAATTTGCATACATTTTGTTTTCGAATTAGAGCTTTTGAGGAATTTTAAGGTTTTTTTCATCATGAAGAGGTACACCAATTCATAACATCACAATGCATATCGCAATAACCTTTATCAATCTAGTACATTTATATTGACCTTTGAAGCTTTATCAAAGCATTTCAACAGGATCCCAAAATCAAAATTATTGGTACATTCTTCGACATTTGAAGCGAGGAATAGGAAAAGGAAAGAAAATCTCACAAAATTGGTACCCTCAAGACTCGAACTCAGAGTATAAGAAATTATCTCTGACTCCTTAACCAACAAGCCGCCACCCTGTTGGCAAGGAATTTTAAGGTTGAAAACTTATGAATTTGGTATTATGTTTAATATAATTTGGTTGAATTTATTTTTATTGTTGTTGGTGATATGAATAATATGATGGAATATGGGCAAATTGATACAAAAATCACTAAATTGACAATTGAAAAAGTCTGATACTTAATTTGAAATGATGTGATAAACCAGATATTATTTTTATAATTTACTCAAAGAAATAATGAGGGCATACTATTAAAATTAGAAGGAGCATTGATCCAATAATTTTTTTTTGATTGAGGTTAGTTAGTTGTGTTAATGGGGTTAATAGGGTCTTCGAACCCGGACTTTCTTTGAACACCGGAGGAGTGCTCACCATTGAGCCATCTCCTCGCCCTGGAGCATTGATCCAATATAACTCATCGTAAATGTAGTAAACAAAAAAGCATTGGGGTACCCCCACTAGCAAACTACATGTGCTCCGGGTTAGTATTTACCACCATCTGTCCAAAATTTGTAATATTTTTCAGACAGAAAAAAAAGGTACAATTGAAAACAAAATATAAATATCTAATTAACAAGTGTGATAAGTTCCAACCAGATAAGACTCATTAAAGCTCTGTTATCTAAATTAGTAATTGCTTTTTGTTAATACGTGTCTATAAAAGGCCAACAGAATGGTGATCTATTGGTTAAAGAGTCACATACGATTTCTTACATTCGGGTTCAAGTCCTGCCTCGCGCGTGGATGCTTTCATCTTCACTAAATCTCCTGCAACTACTAACAAGCGGTAGGCACAGGGACGGACCCAGGAATCGAGACATGGGGTGACAATCAAGAAATTAAATAGTTGAAAAAAATTTCTATTATATTAAAATAAAAACATCTCGTTTTCATATCACAAATTTTTTGTTATTGAATTCGTGCTAAACATTTTCGCTATTTATTTTTCACCATTGACAACCAAACAATCTGATAAAAAATCATATTCCATCTTGTTAATTGCACTTTTTACTATATTCATTATAGAAAAAGAGCATTGAGCAATAGCAATATAAATTGGAAGAGTTAGAATAAGAGATACTACTTTTTACAGTAAATAAACCATACTTGATTTCTTTGTCATCGTCAACCCTTAACATAACAGTTCCGTGCTAATAGGAAAAGGATTTACAAATTTATGATTGCATAATATTAATTTGTAGGTGGCTAGGTGCGATGTCATGAAATGGAGCTTTGCTTGGATAATCTTTAGTTTTATTATATATAGTTTAACCTAATTTGATTATGTGTATTTTACATATATTTTATTATAAAAAATTTGGATATTGATGGGGGTGACAAGAGCCACCCTTGTCAATGGGTGGTTCCGTCCCTGGGTAAGCAGGGTCGAATCCAAGAGAGCTAGTTTTGAAAGTTGTATCTGTAGACAAATTAAGAAACATGGGGTTTTAGGCAGTTGGAGTGCAAAAGAGAAAAACACGAATAAAGATTCCAATCAGAGAAGATATTCAGCTTAGAGTTTATGTAGTGACGCGTTTATCATAGACAACTAATGATCAAATTCCAAGTTTTTAAGTGTGGTCGTTCGGACAAAGGTAACGAGCTTAAGTATCCCGACAAAGGTGATACACCACAATCTAACCCGATAAAGGTGTTAGACTTCTAGTTATTTCCTAAACACAACAATCCGACAAAGGTATTATTAAGTTTAGGTGTTACTATCTACCTTTACGATAAAGTATCCAGTAGATGTTAACGATAAGAATTATTTTCTCAATTAAGCTTTGCGACAAAGCTTCCACTTAATCTAACAAGTTAATTCATAGGATGATAAACAAGAGCTAGAAAAACATGAGATTGCATTAAGAAAGAGTCTCAAAACGTAGTCACAATAACCGAAACCCTAAACAGAAATAAGAAAATCAGCTACTCATAGCCATAACAAAAACACAAATATTCTTGAATTAAAATAGAAAATTCTCTTCTCTTGTCGAAAGCTTCGCGTTCTCCTCAAGAGCCGTCTTCAAAAGTAGGGTTTAATGTAGAATGATTATGTAGGGAGAGCTTCTTATATAGTGTCTAGGGTTTCCAAATCTTGATGGTTAGAATCTTGATAAAGATCTCTTGATTTCTTGCCCTCCAAGAATTTCCAAAATTAAAGATCTTTGATTCTCCTAATATCCCTTGCTTATTCAGCAAGGAAATAAGATATTTTCGCCTTTTTAGAAATCAAGATCGCAGCTGATGTCATCACGATGCGTTTTAGCGCGCATCTAAAGTGTAAGCTACAAGTGGGAATCTCGGCCAGATTATCAGCCTTCACTTCGACTCCTGTTTCGACCATTGAAACGACCTCGTCTGCTCTCGGTGTGAACTAGAGAGTTGTAAAGTTTCGAGTCAGCTTCGCAACAATACCTAGCATATATTTTTTGGATCTCTCGTTTGCTCCCTGCACTCCGTTGAAGCTCCAGAGGTCTAATTTGCCACTGTGGTGTTTTTGGCATGAAAAGCCGTCTTTTATGCGTGTTTGCTCCTAGAGTTTCCGAAACACCTGAAACCATACTAAAAAATAATTTTTCGCATATAAAAGTGTGAAAATAAATGGGATTAGTTAGTTTGACGAATCGTATAAATATGACTCATCAATGGTAAAGGTGCCAAACCCCGCCTGCGCTTCAGAAGTGGAGAAATATATCCTATGATTTCGGATCCGTTCAAGATGCCTTATTAGAGCTTCAGATATCAATATATATGTACGGTGATAAGGCGTCATATGTATTGTATTATTTCTAGTTGTTTAACTCCATTATCAACAAAAAAAAAATACGTGCCTATAAAAGAGATGCATAAAACTTAGTGAAGCAGCATAGTACGAGAAATGTCAAAATTGTGTAATTTATAATAGTAAAGGTGTATTAATACACAGGGAAGTTTTCACTTGCAACGATTTTAACTAGATGTTTTGAAAAAGTCATAAAATAAAAGCAGTCTTGAAAATAAAATCTCTTTGTTAAGATAGAGCAGCTTAACCTGTCCACTACAATAATACATCATATGGATTATGCTGACCCCATCGAGGTATGCTCTCACCCATATCCAAGTAAAAAAAATTTAGGGTACGGAGACAAAAATAAAGTGTATACTCGAAGAGAATACAGATGCACTGGTTAGGGTTGCAAGCGAGTCGATGTACTCGTGAACAACTCTCGGTCAAAACTCGGTCAAAGTTTGCCTCGATTATAAACGAGTCAAGTATGAGCACGATATTTAGGCTCGTTTATTAAATGAGTCAAGCTTGAACAAAGTGATGCTCGACTCGTTTAAGCTCGTGAACATCTCGTTTATAAACTCGATAATAACTCGATTGAAACTCGATTATAACTCGATTATATGCTTGATTGAAACTCATTTATAATTTATGTAACTTATTATCTAAAAGTCTTTACACAAAGACTTAAGTTAATTGATTATTATGACATGTTTTGGCCTATTTGCTAGTCCAAATCCAATAGATCAAGCACCAATCTGTAGTATTGGACAACAAACGAAGCGAATTGCAGCCCACGTATAAGACCATAAGAATTTGTATGACTCATGTCCTTATACGAGAGCACCACATTGTTCTTTGCGGTTACATAATTAGCAATGTTATGGTCGAGAACCAGACGTAGGAGCCTGTTTAGCGTTGTCAACTGATCTATCACAGAGCATATAAACAAATGAAGGCTATGTTGTATTTTCCTTTTGTCCTACATCGACCATTAGATTCGTACTGGTTGGTTTGGAGATACATTAAAAGAGGACAGAGGCAATGCTATCTACAAATAAAGATCCAACAAATCAAGATACAATGTCATTGGGCTTGTAATGCATTGGGCTTTTATCAAAATCAAATATACGCCTGTGCTGCCTGCTCGATTATTCGAGCTACTCGCGTAAAGCTTGATTGAGATATAATTTGTTTAGCTGACGAGTCGAGCTCGAGTTGAGTAAATAAATTTCGAGTCGAGTTCGAATTCAATTTTCTGAGGCTCGTCGAGTATCAAGTCGAGGTTGAGCTTGATAAATGTGTAATCGAGTCGAGTTCGAGCATGTTAATACTCGGCTCGACTCGACTCGTTTGCAGCCCTAGCAGTGGTATCCTTTAGAAAGATGGACAAAAGCAACCTGAGGAAAATGAAGTTTGTTAGTTTTATGGCATGTAGTTTGGCAAAACTTAGTGTAGTTGTTCAAGCTGTTGTTCAAGACTAGAAGAGACAATTGTCCTGGAACAAGTTAAAGCAGATGAAGTGTTTCCTAATTCAGATTAGGAAACTCAGTCGACCGTGGAAGAGAAAGTCGGTTGCTCATCAATGGACAGAAGTTGGAAGTTTTCAAATTCAGATTTGGAAACTTGTTACAACCGACGTAGCACAACTTCACCTGGAGATATCCTTGAAGTCGGTTGGTTGCGCTTGAAGCTATCTTAGTCGAGAAGATAATCGAAGATTGCCTAATCAAGATTGAAGATTCAAATGAAGAATTATCTTCAACAAATATGCGCAAGATATTAGGAAAGATTTTCTAATGCTTAGCTATTAGCCAGCACTTACGGAGAAATTACTCACGCACACATTCTAAGAAGGGAGGTGGAGGTAATCGGCCGGAGTTATAATCTCTCTGATTATACACGGTGCTCGGAGTCAGTCTGTTCTGGTGCTCAACAGACTGTTCGTAGAACAACGTTCAAAGATACACACACTGTGTTCTAAGCTGTGCATTCGGAAGAAGGCGCTGATCCTCACAGAGGATCATATTGGTGGATATGACGGAGGAGCTCAAATCTAGGGGGAGACCTAGATTACGTTGCTAGAGTGTCCGAGGCTCAGGTTGTTTAAGAGGTACTCTCTAAACATAAAATCTTGTACTCACAATACTCATTATTAGTGAATTGCTATCCACCGGGCTAAGTGACAGCCCCCCAGACGTAGGCTCGTTAACGCCGAACTGGGTAACAACTTTGCGTGTCGTTTATTTTTCGCTTTACGTTTATTAGCGCATAAATTGTTTTAGACATTGTTCTGAACTCGACCAGAACAACATCTCAACCACCACGGGAAAATTTCAAAGTTTATTCATGTCAACGAGGAAGGATGGCCTAGGTCCTCCGTGGTGGAAGTTCAGGAAGGCATCGATACAATGTATGTTGTTGTTCACTAGGAGGATGTACCTCGAAGTAGGGCAGAGCACTATTCGGTAAATTCCGATTTTTAGAATTAATTTATAGATCGATAAATCAGTAAATTTTTGTCGGTAATCAGAATAATTTTCTAATTTTGTAATTTACTGATTTACCGAATAAGAATTTTTTATTATTAAAAATAATAATATTTGGTAAAAAAAACTTTAAATGAATTATTTGTTTAAACTTTAAATTTTAACCAGCAATTTTTGAAAAATTTTGTGATTTAATTGTGTAGATCAAAATTTTGAATTATGTTTGCGTTTTTTTTGTTATTAAATGATTAATTATTATGTTTTAATAATTTGAAAATTAGTCAAAAAAATTTGGTAAATTCGGTTAATTTTGACAATTTACCGAATTTACGGTTTTACCGAAATGTCGGTAAAATGGTAAATTTGGTTCGGTAATCGGAATAAAAAATTAGGGTCGGTAAATTCGGTAAATTACAGAATGCACACCCCTACCTCGAAGGGTTGACAAGTTGGCTGATATTCAGAAGGAAATGCTTGAACTCATATATATGCTCCGGATGACCACTATGCCCTCAGTAACTAAGGGTATGTTACAGCGCCGGGAATCTGTTGCCTACAACATCGCTCCCAAGTCCCATACGTCTACTTCAAACGCACAGAGTAATGTTCCCGTGGTTAGCCCATTTTTGACTCCCTAGCTCATTAATTCCATTTTTTGAGATTTTTTTGGTGCTTTTTCATTTCTTATGATGTGTGTTCGTCTGTCATGCTTTTGATTTAGTGAATGCAGTGTTTTGTTTCGGTATGCTCTGATGGTTTAATGAATTTGCCAATTCACTGCTTTGCATACTTGTGTTTTACCTACCCTTGCTGAGTTTTTAATGATGTCACAAGGGGGAAGATAAGGGACGCATACACTGAGGGGGAACGATACTACAACCATGACCTTGCTTATCTAAGGGGGAACAGTAAGATGCTAAACGGATGGTTGGTGTGACGTGACATTGTTGTGCATAGGGTAAGATGCATGACGTGAGGGGGAATTTTTTTTAAACATGACAATGAGTGTGTGAAACAAGTATAGAGGTTGATAAATGGGTAGATTTCCATATTATTTTATCTCTTGTGATTAGGATGTTTGTCATCATCAAAAAGGGGGAAATTGTTGAAGTACGTATCCCATGGAGTAAGCATACTGTTGGAGTACGTATACTCTAATGTGTTTTGATGTGACAACCATCCTACTGATATGTTACTTGAGTGTGCATGTAGATGTACATGTACTCTGAAAGTAATGGTTACTTGAATGTGCAGATTAATGCACTGGTACTCTGGAGGTAACGATACATCAGCAAACTGCTTGATGATGAGTCAAATACTTGACTGATTTTCCTATACTTTTCTTAGTAGTTTTGATTCGTTTCCAAGTAATTTTAACGCCAATTCACACCCTTCTTGGTCTATTAGGTCCCAAAATGCATTTCGTCTCACTTGGAGCCTCAAAGATCAAATGGAGCAAAAGTTAGGTGAATTTGAGCCAAAAATGCAGTTTCGGGCAAAATAGGCAGAACAATCTTTGCGGCGTATTTTGCATGCCCAGATCGCATACAATGTCCGAATTGGTTGATTCAACGCTTGTTGGAAACTAACGCAAAGGGCTACAACTCTTTAGTTTAAGATAAGACCTAATTCGGACGTTAAGATCTCGCAAAAGCCTTAAGAAGTCAGACTTATTAGCAGAACTCTGGTACAAGCTCCCATTGCTCTCTGATGCTTTGAATCACCCGGTTCGCGTCCTTCACAAGATTGAACCGGCCGGTTGGGGACCTCAGAGTCTCTTAACATGTCCCAACCGGTCGGTTGAGTGTTGGCTTCATTTCCGAACCGCCTGATTGGACCCAAAACCTAGAAATTTCAGCTTTTGGAGCTCTAATAACCACATCAACCCAACCTTTCGCAATTAGAATAGACTTATCGGAACGACATCGAATAGTGCTCATAAGTTTAGACTTGCTCCTTGGACGACCCGGTACTTACCGGTCTTATAAATTATTTTTGATCAAATATCTTGCTTTCGAATCAAATAGATTTTAAGTGCAAATATTGCAACGTTCACTTGAGGGCGAGAATATTTGGAGAGATATTCTCGGAGGATCTTTGGCTCCAAGATCCGGGATCTATCTAGAATATATGATAGGTGTTTTCCCAAGATCAGATTAGATCAAATATTGCAATACAAGATTAAGAAGATAAGCAAAGATTTGGGAGATTGCACGAGATCTTTTAGGAAATTATATCGCAAGCGCATATCCAATTAGATCGGCATGGAACGATCTAATTAGAAGGCTGGTCAAGCTTTTATGGGAAGACTATATCAGCTTGGAGATCTTGCACCGACTTGGTGATCAAGATGAGAGATTTTTTTAGTAAGAAAATCTGGGGCTACACGATAAGGAGACCACTATATAAAGGATGCTACGACTGCCTTTCAAAGCATAGTTCTAGCTGGAAATCCTTGGCTGCGAGGAACACTCGGAGATCTTGAGTTCGAAGAAGCTTTGGATCTGCGCATTCAACAGCGTACTTCAGAGGGAGCTATACTGCGATCTGAGCCAGAAGGGAGGGGTTACTTGCAGGGCGATGACAAGCGAATTAGATCACCACTAAGATTTGTCTGGAAGTACGACGGTACACACTATGTGTGGTTGGGTGAGTGAGATAAATCGTTGTAACTGAGAACACTTTAATACAAGTAACCGTTCCAAAATCCTTCTAGGTCAACTAGAAGGTAGTGATTTTTCTTGAGTATTGTTACCAATATCTGAGTTTCCAATATATAATGCTGTGTCTTTCTTACTTTTCTAATTACTTGAATTTCGCTGCTCACATACCTAGCAATGAACGTTTAACCGCTAGGTATTGCTAACTAACGATCCTAACATGTAGGAATCATGCTAAGGTAGTCGTTGCGGTAGCCGTCGCCGTGCTTATGCTTGCAGATATAAATTTTGGTGTCAGCAATGTTGAGGATGAAGAGGGCTTGGCAGTCTGAAAGGCTTTCTATATACAGAAGATACGAGAAGTGGAATTCTATTATATATGAACTTAGTTCATTGATCGTAGACAGCAGGGGGGTTAGTGTGGGAACTTGCTGAATGATCGTAACTCATGGATCATCACATTTTACTGTAGGTTGGAAATGGTCCAACTTAGGCCCTGTCCTAGAATTGTAACGGAATATCTGACTGTTAACTCTTCTTGTTGTTTTGAGTTTTCAGCATTTGTGTCAAAATAAATCATTTAAATTTAAAAAATGAATAATTCATTCACATAATGGAAAAAATTTCTAATTTGCTCAAATTGATCAAATTAGGTAAGAATGTACTCAATTTAAGAAATTAATTTTTAATATACTCCACTTTTCAATGGCCTCGCTACTAGTGTCCTACAAGTACATATCAGAATCTAAAGTTGGTAGATTTGGCTAAGGGTCCGATTCGACTTTCTATAATTACGGCTCAAATAATTATGTTCGATATGGTGATAATTGCAACCACATCCAAACAAAAATTGACGCTTTAACGTTGATTTAGTATTATTAGTTACGAAAAAGTATGACACTCGCCTAGCGCGTTGTTCCTAAGACCATTCAACTTATAAGACGCTTTTAGTATTAGTAAAGTGACTATTTTCCCAAACCGAGAACACTAGATATCAAATGGCTCAATGAGCAATTATAAAATTTTTTTTTCAAAGTGATGATGGCAAAAGGGGGAAGGGTAGACGTATCAACTGAGGGGGAATACAATATCAAGTTCCTAAGTGAGGATTATTAATACCTTGTAGGGATTTGACTTAATAGGATGTTTATCAAGTTTCTGAGTGTGCAGGAACTTAGGCGGAATTTGTTCCCAAGGAGAATAGGTTCTCAATTGATGCTGTGTGCATGCCTAACATCTATTAAGTGCTGTTTTAGTATTTCTCCCTCAATGGTTTGTCATCATCAAAAAGGGGGAAATTGTTGAGGCATTGGCCTCACTCGTTTTTGATGTTGACAAACCGGTTTAATGGTTTGCTTGAGTTTCTGTTAGTCAGGAACTTACTGGAGCACTCAAGGACGTGATTCTGGACTCGAGTACCTGTGGAAGTCTCCGAGTAACCAAGAACCTGAGTATCGATCAAGTCAACGGAGCAGTTGAGGTCAAGTCAACGAAGCAGTTGAGGTCAAGTCAACAGAGCAGTTGACAACGGGAGTCAAAGACATCATGGAGTGATGGCACGTCCTCACAACACATCAAGGAGATCATGGGACGGCAGTTACAAGCCATGATCTATGGCAGTTACCTGACAGTTACCTCAAGAACCTATAAGAGGACAGCAGTTACCATTCAGGCGTGTGCGCTTCCATAATATCCGAGAGAGCTTTCCAAAGTGGGGTTTCCCAGAGAGAATATCGAGCGAGCTGTGCGAGGTGATATTCAAGTGATCGAGCTATTCTTGATCAGTGCCGGAAAGCTACGGAGGTGCCAAGACTACGGTGACGTCGGGGAGACAGTCAGGGAAGTAGTCAGGTTTTTGCTTGTATAAATCTAGGTTTGATTTATACTTAATAGGTAAGTTTTGTACCCACTGAGTGTACAGTTTAAATAGTAATAAAAACTATTTAAGTTTATTCCGCTGCGTACTCAGTTGAGTTGTTTATCTGCATACAAAGTTAGGTTCCTAACAGTTCCGACCTTTGTTGAGTCTTCGACTATTAATCAAAAGTCTTTGACTACTAACCACGATCCTATCACATTAGAAGGTCCTTTAAGTATTGTAACTTTTAAGAGCATCTTGAGGACTATTCATAGAAGGTTAACACATGCTGGAAAATGGTCTCAGATAGCTGCAGCTTATCCGTGTTCCAAGCTAAGATAAGAAATATGAAGACAACGATGAAGTGTGAATTTGTTAAGCACTCGATTGGTAAATATGGAGCGCAGAGTGAATGAGGTCAGAGATAGTCTTCTCCAAGCGCAGAGGGAGGTAGAGTTATATCCAAATGATTACGCAAAAATCACTCGGGAGACAAAGCTTGCTATGGATTTCAAGAAAATCAAAAGTTATCAATTAATATTCTACAGACAAGGGGCAACACTTAAAGGAGATGTTAATTCTAAATTCTTTCACAGCATTTTGAAGAATAGACGCGGTGGTAATTCTATCCGCATTGAGAAGGGTTCGGATGGTACCTATCATACTGAGCACAGCAGAATCAAAACTGAATTTGGAAATTATTTTAAGAGTTTTCTTGGACGGTCGAGTTCCAGTGAGAAGATTAATCAGAATGTGATGAAACATGGTAACCTAATCAGTGGAGAGCAATGCTGCACTCTGATATGAGAAGTTATCGACAAGGAGGTGTGGTGTGCCCTAGAGGTGGCAAATAGGGCGGGCAGACGGGTTAGTAGACGGGTTCTTAATGGACAAGGGTTAAAAGGTTTGAACCCTATAAAATCCTTTTAAGTTAAAGGGTTCAAAAGACGAATTCTTAATGGGTAGAGGGTTAAATGATCAAACCCTTCAACCCTTTAGGAGCCTTTTTAAATACTTTAGCCATTTTAAACACTTCTAACTTTAACCCTTTTAACTAATTTAAGCATTTTTAACCCTTTTAACTCATTAAATAGAAAAATAAATAAATTTTAGATCTGATATGTTCTATATCTTTTATTTGTTTGTACAAACTTTTATATACATATTTAAAAGTTAAAAGTTGAATTTAATTTACTTTTGTTCTATTTTATTCTCATCTTATATATGAATATGTACATAAAAGAACGTCAGGAAATTGGCATTTCTGGATAATAATGCAAACCGAGTATTCTCTATACATACTTTTTTTTGGGATAGAATTGACTATACATACTTGGCTAGCTGTTCATGCCAATGCAAACATTTTTATATAACCTTCTATGGCAAACTTGGCGACGAAAAATTAATCGGTCTCTAAACGTATTTATTTATCCAGGCACTTCAATTATTGAATATTTCTCAAAATGTTATATATTCTTATTCTATTGAATATAATGAGAATAATTCAAGTAATAATCTGTCAGTACATAAAGAAAATTACAACTTGTGTTTTATTCAAGTACATGATATAAAAATGCTCAAGTAGAATCGAACAAGTCGAAGGTTGAAGAGTCGAAGTCGAACGACATAGGAGAGACGGAGAAGAAGTTCGTGTTTTGTTTTTTATGTTTATTTTTAATATTAGTTAAAAGGGTTCTTAAAGGGTTGAAAGGTTATCCGGGTAAAAACCCTTAAACCTGTTTATAAAAGGGTCCTTAATAGACAGAGGTTTGTTCAACCCTTTTATTAAAAGGGTGGGCTAACGGGCGGGTTTTAAAGGGCAGGTAACGGACGGGTTGAAGGGTTTATGGTTTATTTGTCGGGTCTAGTGTGTCCTGGTTCTGATAAATCGTCGGGGCCGGATGGCTTCTCTGTTAGCTTTTATAAGAGGAATTGGAACTTATTGAGAAAAGAACTTTGTAACTCAGTAAGGCATTGTCTCCAATTCAACGCCATGCTTAGAGGGGCGAATGCAGCCTATTTGGCTTTGATCCCAAAGTCCAAGAATGCTGAGAGTCCAGGTGATTTCCGCCCTATATCCTGTTGTAATGTCTCATACAAAATCGTCGCCACAATTTTAGCTGAAAGGATGAAACCTTTGCTGCCTAATTTGATTGATGCTGCTCAAGGTGCCTTCATTCAAGGGCGATCCATAGTAGGGAATGTCTGTATTGCGCAACAGCTTTTATCAGGTTATGGAAGAAAGCGTATCAGTGAAAGAGTAGCGTGGAAAATTGATTTAAGGAAGGCATATGATATGATTAATTGGGATTTTCTCGAGGATATGCTAAAGGCATTACGCTTTCCAGACAAGTACATTTCCTGGATTTCTATGTGCATCAGATCTACTTGTTTCTCCGTCCAAAGCAACGGCAAACTTTCAGATTTTTTTGAAGGAAAGCGAGGTTTGAGGCAAGGAGACCCTCTATCCCCGCTGCTCTTCACGGTGGCTATGGAATATCTCTCGCGCCTCCTCAAAGACCTTTCAAAGAAAGATGGCTTCTTCCATCACCCCAAATGCCACTGAATTAACCTGAAGCACATGATGTTTGCGGATGATTTATTTATCTTTTGTAGTGGTCGTGGGACTGCTATCTCGGCCCTCAAAGTTACACTGGAAAAATTCTTTTTATGCTCTGGGCTTATTGTTAACACTAGCAAGAGTCAGGTGTTTATTGCTGGGATGTCTGAGGGATAAAGGCAATGGGTAGAAGACACACTTTCTACTAAAACTAGTCCCCTTCCAGTTACCTACCTTGGAATGGTTGCGCCGTTAAGAAGGGTGGTCATCTAATTAAATGACATGAGGTTTGTAGGGACAAAATTGAGGGTGGCCTAGGGATAAATTTTTTTACAGGTTCTTAATGATGCACTTGTGATTAATCAATTGTGAGATATGACAAAGGATAACAATCTCTTGTGGACTACTTGGGTCAAAGCCGAATGGACAAAAGGGCGACATTGGTGGGAGACAGAAGATACAACTAATAACTCCTAGATCTTGAGAAGACTTGCCTACTGCAAAGGGCTTAGCGAGAAATGTGTTACTGTCCAAAATGACCAACTCAAGTGGATTGGTAAAGGTACCGGCTTCACGGTTAAAGACACCTACAAGACATTAATGGAACACAAAGATGAGACAGAGTGGCATTATCTTGTTTGGAATGTTTTCAACTCTCCTAGACACTCCGTAAATGTGTGGTAGTAGTACAAGACAGATTGTTAACAAAGTATTGAATGAACAAAATGGGGATCCACACTGATGCAAGTTGTAAGCTGTGTGACAATGCTTTGGAATCCAGAGACCATCTCTTTAGTAGCTACCCTTATATGACTCAAGCGAGTGGACCAATTTTTAGATTTCTTTAAGTGGATTCGGTGCCATCACAATGGCACTTGTTGATCCCTTGGTTCAAGGCATTGAAACAAGGCAGCCTATAGACAAAGATAGTGGCCATCGCTCTGATAATCCTGTGGTATGAGGTTTGGAAAGCTAGAAACCATCAAATCTTTATACTGGAGCGAATTGAAGAGGACAAGGTGACCAAAGCTACAATGTGGTATTTGAGAATGAAAGTAGGGGCTATTGATAGTACAAAACTCACTTTACATGATGCCAACTGGTTAGAGACTTTAGATTTTAACTACAACACCTCTCTTTTGTAGCTAGCGAGAGGGTTTGTGCAGTTGGTTTTAGGTTATGAGTTTTTAGTGTGCTCAATTTTTTTGTAGGGTGAGCTTTGCTGGCCTGTTCCTATTGTGGGCTCTAAGCTGTTTTTGCTGCTTTGCTACTGTGTTAGTTAGGTTCAGCTTGTGCAGTTTTTTATCAATGAAACACAAAGCTTCTAACTCTGGACAAATTGAAATCAAGTAGCATTATTGATAGAAATTGTTGTTGGTGCAGCCTAGAACTGGAATCTAATGAGCATATTTTTTAGGTGTTCAAATATGCAGGTGCTAAAGTCTTTGATAGAGATTGCAGGACACAGGGAATCTAATGAGCATATCCCTATGTCATTGTTGTTTTGCAAAGGGTGTCTCTTGTGTTTTTGCGGTTGTTACAAGGTTGAGGTGTACATTGTACAAAACACAACTTTTATTATTGAGTGGGGAAACTATTACAAGATGGACTCACTTAACCTCACACTTCACTCACACTTAATAGATTTTTAACAATATTCAAACCTCACATCTCATCTGAATGAATATGATTACCATACCAATTAATCTATTTGTGTTCTCGTGCAATATCACATCACATATGAATAAGTAATTGGTTTGCAATGAAAAATAAAATCGTAATACTAAACTTTACATCATAAATCAGTAATTTAAGCTTATATTTTTAAAGTATTTATATCATCATAGATGATGTTGAATGTTTTATGCATTTTATAAATTTTAGTTTTAGGATCTTGTTTGGGTTCACATGTGTGCAGCAAGAGCTTTCGAAAGCAAATTTGAAAAAGGAAGATGTTATTGTGGCAAAGGAGACGTTGGAGGAGATTGAAGAGTTGGCGATGCTGAGGATTATGTCTGCTGATTCTAAGGAGGAAGGTGAAGAGGTTGACCGAAAAGGAGAAGGTTATTGTGGCAGATGAGGCGTTGGAGGAGATTGATGAGGTAGCGATGCTGAGAATTGTATCTGTGGATTTTGAGGAGGAAAGTGAGGAGGTTGAGAATGAAATTGGTAAGGTTATTAGCAGTACCGAGAATCTAATTTCTCCATAATCGGGACATCGTGATAAGCCTTATGCACTCGGTGTGGTGAGTAATCCTTCTTTTATTACAGCCCAATCAAAATTCATGGAGTTCACTTCAACAGAGTCAGCTTTATATGACAAACCCTTCCACCAAGTTACTAAATATGATTCAAAAAGTGATACACTTAAAGTTGGGAAATTGATTAGGAGTGTCTGCGGTGATAAGCCGAAGCAGTGGGACTTATCCTTGCATCGGGTCGAATTTGCATACAACAGCAAGGACCCTAAAATCAGTACAACCGCTGAGAAAATGGTTGGGGAGAGTATAGTTGTCAAGGAAGTTGTTAAGGCTAGATTGAAGGCTACGGGGAAGAAGAAGAAGGTTGATGCTGACAAGCGCGAGGGAGTAAAGGCTTTAAAGGAAGGTGATGATATGATACAGCCTTACAAGCATGGTTCATTCAAGGCAAATGAGGTCATACATTTAGAAGAGAACTCGGGGTCAAGTTCTTTGGAAGTGAAGGAAACTGATGTAGGAGTGTTTAGAGCTCCAAAATAGTAATTTAGCAGTTATTTCTTTCTTTTAGTTTTTAGCAGCTTATTTATTATTTTAGTTTTTATTTACATTTTATTTCCAAATTAGGGTTTTGTATTTTTCTATTTAAACCCTCTTTAGGGTTTCAGAAACACATCTTTGATTTGAATTAAAAACCATAGCTTTTGCTATTTCTTTCTGATGGATTCCAGAGTTTTTGTTCGATCACGCTTGTGAATTCGATCACCTGTCCTAGGTTTAGCGCTTGCTATTCTTTTCGAGATTCCGACTGCTTCAGTTAGGAACGAGCAAAACCCGTTCCACGCCCACCCCTACCGTTCTCCGTGAGCTTCTAGACTTCTTCATATTGTTCTTCATTCTTAGATTATTTTCTTTGGGCTTAATTTTTTTTATCCAAATTCTATATTTTAGGTTAATATTTAATTTTAAGTCTTAAGCTCAATTTAAGGATTGAATCTCAATAGTAGTCTTGTTTGTATATCACCTTCTTTTGTATCAAAGCAGTTTTCTTCAAAAACAAAATTTTATAATTTTTTTCTCACTTCATGGTCAAGCATTGTTATAGCGCCCACTCAGATCCGTCTAGAATCGATTTTTTCCAATTTACTCAATTTGAGCAAATGGTTCCTGTTATAATATAATAGGGAAAAAACAAGAGATGAGAGAAATGTATAAAGGGAATTGTATTCTTGTTATCTCATCATACTTTACAATGACATCTATTTATAGGTTACATGAATGCTAATGAAAGGACATGACCTTTAACACAAATAAAGTGAGGAGTAATGGAGTGATCTAAATGAGTCTAACCAAAGTTGAGTGTGCATTCATAATGCCATAATATCATAACACTCCCCTTGAATGTACACTCCTTATTCTGTGAATTGTCTCGTTAAAACCTTGACCTGAAAAAACTCAAAAAGGGATAAAAACCAAGTTAAGGAAAAAGAGTACAGTTATAAAATCCCCCTCAAATCGACAAGTCCTTCAGACTGCACATCCCAATGTCATTTACAAGTTTCTTAAAAACTCGTGTCGGTAATTGATGGACCATAATCATACGAATCATAAACACAGTTAAACCCACTAAATTAGACTGTTTGTCTATTTAACTTTTGCTTGTTAGTTCCGATTTATATCTACAGGGTATTTTGGACTTTAGAGAGAATACACGCTAAAGAGAGGATTTTATGCTGAAAAGATATTACGAGTCAATCCAAGGTCACGATCAGACGCTGAATGCAGAAATCTCAAGATACTGACATTGAATTACTCAGAACAAATCCAACCGAGGAGCAACCAAACTCAGTCCGGAGCTGAAATGGACCGATGGCTTTTTGGAATGAGATCACAAAGCCACAAACCACTCCCCTTGTGCCACCTAGGGGGGCGGCTCCTCCCCTCCACACCAAAAGCCGCCGGCGGCTATGGAGCTCACCATGGGAGCTTGCCACTTATCCCCTCCTCCTCCACATCCTTGCTCCTCCAATCATCTTGTGCCAAGTGTCATCTTCTCCTCCATCCTCCATGGCTATAAATACATGCCTCCCCTTCACTTGTAATCCATCCCAAAATCCACAATTTACTTCTCTCTCTAGAAAGTTTGGCATTTGTAAGCTTTGGTTTGAAATAATACTCCTGTTGGTTCTTGAGTATTATAACGGTTTGAAATAATACTCCTGTTGGTTCTTGAGTATTATAACAGTTTTAGAGAATACTCCTGTTGGTTCTTGAGTATTCAGTAGGATTTGGGAATACTCCTGTTGGTTCTTGAGTATTCCACCCCCTCTCTTCTTACTGTCTTTCAAAAACCCCCGAGTATTTAGCTATGATATCCTCCTCCATGGATATTCGTAGCTAAACTCTTCATTCAGTTGAAGGGGTGTACATGTATCATAAAATGTTTTAGGCAATTCTTAGAGCCTCTTCTCTGTATTCAAAACTTGTTCTATGTGCCATATATTAGGTTAGAACTTCCAAGGTTGAGTGGATGCTTGGAATGGCAAAGCTCTTCCGTGGGGTTCGTAAACATACTCGGATAAGTGGATGCTTGGAATGGCAAAGCTTATCTGAGGAGTTTGACCTTTCTAAAACACCATTTGGTTGCTCGGGAATGACTGACCAAATGGATGCACACAGGCTAATATACCTTGGAATGGGGTATTACTCTAAGTAGAACAAGTGCTCTACAACTTTTGCAAAAGACTAGACGGTGTCGCAAGTTGAGTGCTTGGAATGGCCTCGATTCACTATCGGACACTTTTGCAAAAGACTAGACAGTGTGGCAAATCGAGTGCTTGGAATGGCCTTGATGCACGTTTGAATACTTAGAAGGATCACTAAGAGCCAATGATAAACAGGATATGATACAAGGCCCCCGAAACCGAATGCTTTCCAAAGATTCAAACCCCCTTGCATTTTACTTTCTTAGTATAAACTACTATATCAACTGCGCTCACCTTCCGGAGGACTTGCCAATCACGCATCACCCGCTGTAAGTCTTCTCTTTTATTTTCAGTATTTACTTTTCTGTCATTTACTTTTCCGCACTAAAAATCAAAAACCAACCAAAAACAGCACTTACTTTTCCGCACTAAAACTCAATCAACCTAAAAGACGCTCCCATCCTGTACAAATCCCTCAAAGAACAACTTATCCCCCTAATTCCCTTGGGTTCGACCCATACTTACCACTTGCTACCCAGTAGTAAGGTCACGAGTAGCAGAATATAAATTAGCTTTTGCACAGAGAACACCACACCTTAACGACAGTGTGGTGGGCTCCATCAAAACTGGCGCCGTTGCCGGGGAATTAGCCTTCGGATAAGTTGTTCTTTCCCTCCCCTTCTCATGTCCTCATGACGCTACCCACTACGTATGCATGGACAACGAGACATCTTCCCCTGTTCGGAG
Source organism: Rhodiola kirilowii (assembly GCA_033675215.1). Classification (NCBI taxonomy): domain Eukaryota; kingdom Viridiplantae; phylum Streptophyta; class Magnoliopsida; order Saxifragales; family Crassulaceae; genus Rhodiola; species Rhodiola kirilowii. The sequence goes on along the minus strand of CM066193.1, from coordinate 14,170,602 downwards.
GTACGGATGGAGAAGACCCAGTACTACACTGCCAAAACTTTCACCACGTTTGCTGTCATATAAAACCTGAAAATGAAATGTTAGAGGAATTTAAACTTAAATGCTTCAAATTCTCTCTAACTGATTTTGCAACAATCTGGTATTACACATCAACCGCTAGTAGTGCAGTACATTTTGTGGACCTCTGCGTTCCATTCCTGAAAGAATTCTCCCCTCCATCCTTACGAAAACAAACCCGTGAGAAGATCATGTGCCTTCAATAATCCCGGGATGAGACTTTGGACGAATACTACACAAACTATGACACCATCGTCTCAAGCTGCCCGCACCATGGATTCACGAAGAAAGTTCTTCTTCAAAAATTTCTTCGTGGGATGAAGGCCGATGATCTGACAAGGATTAACGAAGCAATGAGAAGATTAGCTAGGAACTTGTCCATGGCAGAAATGTGGTACCTCATAAAAGACCTGGCCGCAGCCACAAAACGAATACCTCAAGCTGACAGAGGAATGCAGATAGAAGAAGCTGGTTCAGAGACAGACGAAGAAGAAACTCCTGAGCCATCAGAAGAGACTTCCGAGCCATCAGAAGATTGGGATATAGAAAGTATTGGGAGCAACGAGGAAAAACCCTCATGGGAACTGAATGCCGTGGAAGAAGTCCAGAATACCACCAGCATGCTGCCCGAGCCATACCCAGCTATCATCACCCAAGCATCCGAGACCATCTACGACCAGATCCTCACAGCCGGACGTAACGAGGCAGAACCGAGCCTTAAGATGCAAGCTTCTCAACTCTTCCCCTTGATCAATAGGCAAATCGCTGAAAACTATGTGATCAATGAAGAGGCTAGCAGTAGGATGGGAAAAGGGCCTGAGCAGAACGACTCCTCGATGGAGCATGTTTTCGCCATGACTGGACAAGGCAGCCCTAAACACCAAAAAACCCAGTTCAAGAAACTAATAGTGAAAGGTCCCTCGCCTTCTCAGAGACGTTGGAAGGAGAAACCATCAAAACCATGGGAACTGGACCCAAGCCCATCATTAGCCAAAAACTCAAGAAGAGTCACAGCCAGAATCAAGGTCGGCGCAATAAAGAAATATGACCTAAGCCACCCATGGGATCCAAACCAATGATCCAGGAATGAGGTACCGTCGAGCCAACGACGTTAAACAAAGTCACTGGTCGGGAGGTATCCCGACACTATCTTACTTTCTATCATTTATTTTCTGTCATTTTAGTTTTTTTCCAATAAGTCGCTCTCACCCACTTGGTGCATAGAAGAAATGATTATTCAGGAATCGGACTTGGGTGCAACATCAAGCCAGCCGGGCTTGCGCTGAGAGTTCAAGGCCCCAGCCGAACTCCCTCGATTATCCAGCCTCATGCCATGTCATTCGACACAATAAGGGAGTCTGTTCTTCCCTTTTCCTTAATGTCATTTCCTTCTCATATAATATCTGTTTGCATGGCTTTTGAACTAAGTCTTGCTAAAAGGCACGCCTTCGTTCAAAAGTGTGGGGTGAGAACCACCTGTGTACATAACATGTTTTTCTTTTCCTTTTTTAATATTATCTTTTTGAAAATATGAACTTTAGAATGTGAAAAAGATTGATCTAAAACTCATGCATTTACCTTGTGAAAATTCAACTGTCTAAAAACTTAGAACGTAACTTCTCATTTGTCCCTTTGTGCTGAGATAAACTAGGGATGTGGAGTTGACATAAACTGCCCTAGAGAGGCTTGGCAAGCAATCGAAGGATCGAATCTAACTATATGGTTTTCGAAGTCAGTGGAGGCTGCTGACGGAGGGCCACCGCACTGTCGTTAAGGTGCAGTGTCCTCTGTACAAATAAATTTATAATATCCGCTACTTGTGACTACACTACTGGGTAGTAAGTGGTAAGTAGGGGTCGAACCCAAGGGAATTAGGGGAATAGGCTATTCTTTTAGGGTGATTGAACTGGGGGGAGCGTGTTTTATGGTTGATTGAGATTTTAGCGCTCTAATTAACTACGTGATTTTTTGGGGGTTTTTGGTTTTGATTGCGGAAAAGTAAATACAGAAATTAAAATGCTGTAAATACAAAGAAGACTTACAGTGGGTGATGCGTGATTGTAATTCCTCCGGTAGATCAGCAGTTGGTGATTGCGGTTTAACAGTAAAGAAAAGCATTCGGTTTCAGGTACTCTTGTATTATAACATGTATATAATAAACTGTTAGTGACTTTTCTAAGTATTCAAAGATGAATCGAGGCCCTTTCGTAGCGCAAGACTTGCAACATCGTTTAAAGCAACCCTTGTTCTATTTCAGACTAATTCCTCCTTTCGAAGTATCTTAGCCTTTTGTGCATCCACTTGATCTCACAGTTACGATTGACCAAGTGGTGTTTTAGATGAGTCGAACTTCTCAGATAAGCTTTGCCCTTTCGTAGCATCCACTTACCCGAGTATGTTCACGAATCCCCACGGAAGAGTTTTGCCCTTTCGTAGCATCCACTCAACCTTGGAAATTCTGACTATAAATGGCATATAGAACAAGTTTTGAATACAAAGAAATGAAACTAAAAGATATTACAACATTATATAATACAAGAAAATACCTTCCACCGAATAAAGAGTTTAGCTACGAATATCCATAGAGATGGATACCATAGCTAAATACTCGGGGGTTTTTGAAAACAGTAAGAGGGAAAGGGGTGGAATACTCAAGAACCAACAGGAGTATTCCTAATTCCTACTGAATACTCAAGAACCAACAGGAGTATTCTCTACAGTATTATAATACTCGAGAACCGACAAGAGTATTATAATTTCCAGTATAATACTCAAGAACAAACAGGAGTATTATTTCAAAACCGAACCAAACTTACAAGTAACAAAATGTAGAGAGAGAAGTGATTACAATTTTTGGGATGATTTATGAGGAGGAGGAGCACCTCCTTTTATAGGAAAAATGGGTGGAGATGGGTGGTGGAGATTGGTTTGATCCAAGGGAGGAGGAGGAGGCAAGGAGGAGCCAAGGAGGAGACACCAAGTGGCGGAGGAGGAGTGGTGGAGCTCAGCCGCCGGTAGCCGGTTGTGGTGGAGGAGCAATGGGTTGTTTCCTCCACCTCCAAGGCAAGTAGCCGGTCACCAAGGAGGAGGAGGGGTGGCGCCGCCGGTAGTGGGTGGTGGAATGGGGAGGTTTTCCTCCTTTGGTCACCTCTTCATCAAGTCACCAAGTCATCTTGCCATATGTGAATTTTGTACAGTTTTGTGCAGTCTTTTCACAAAACTGTCAGTGTGTTCCTTCCCCGGACTGTCTTGACTTCACTCCTGATTCTTCTGATTAATTTATTCTGGTCAATTCAACGTCAGGATCCTTGATATTTCTTCAATCGGCATATGATCTTGACCTTGGATTGACTCTTGTTATCTTTTCAGCATAAAATCCTCTCCTTAGCGTGTTTTCACTTCAGTCTCTAAAATGCCCTGTGAAAATATATCGGGACTAACAGATGGATGTTAGATAGACAAACAGTCTAACTTGGGGGGTTTTACTGTGTTTTTGATTCGTATAATTGTGGTCCATCAGAATACTCCCCACTTTTAGTTGTTCGTCCCGAACAATGCTATTAAAGGGCGTAAGTTCTAGGTTCGGATTTGGCATATGAAAATTAGACTGTGGTACTCGATCGATCCTAATTCATGCATTGCTTACTTATTACCAAATTAAACTGCGTAAATAAATAGAAGAAACTTAATACTTGTACCTCCGTGCTGAGATGCAAATTATATTGGATGTTTCGGGAGATAGCCCTTTTCAGGTTCTTGGGTTGTAGCCTCGGGATCGTTTCGTACTATATGGTCTTCTGGTAGCTTTCTCATGCACGTGATTCGGTTCGGGTTTCAGTGAGTTGAACCTTCTTGATTTTTTTCTTTGGCGAGGGACTGCTTTTTTGTTGTAGTGAATCGGCCTTTGGCCTTTGATTTGACTTTGTCGAGTGCTTCACTTTTGCTCGGTTAAAACCTTCACAATTTTGGGCCTTTGGCCTCTTTTGATTTTCTTCTTTGAGTTTTTCGCTTCTTTGTGACTTGCTAGTCCATTTTGTCAGCCTTCTTGGGAGGTCCAATCATCGCCCGCAAGCCTATGGATATACCTCCCCTCTCCTCTCGTCTTCGTCGTTTTGCGCGGGTCAAGATGAGGGTCGCTTATCTATTTTCTCGGCTATTTTGACTAGAGAGAGGACGGTCTGATTCCCGTCCTCGCCTTTGCATAGATGCTTCTTGGCGGAGTTTGACTCAATTATTCACTGAAAACCCAAAGTGCAGCCTCCACTGACTTTGAAAACCATATAGTTTGATCTGATCCTTTGATTGCTTCCCAAGTCCTTCTAGGGCAGTTTATGTCAACTCCACATCCCTAGTTATCTCAGTACAAAGGACAAATGGAAAGTTACATTCTATGTTTTTAAACAGTTTGAATTTTCACAAGGTAAATGCATGAATTCTGATTTATCTTTTTCACATTCTTAAGTTCATATGTTCAAAAAGATACTATTACTAAAAAAAACAGCAAGCATGTTATTTATGTACACAGGCGGTTTTCACCCCCCACTTTTGAACGAAGGCGTGCCTTAGTTCAAAATTCATGCAAGCTTAAAATTAAGTACTGAAAGTAAGTGCGGAAAGTAAGATAGTGTCGGGTTACCTCCCGACCAGTGCACTTGTTTTACGTCGTTGGCTCGACGATACCTCGTTGTGGATTACTGGCTTGGGTCCCATGGGTGGCTGAGGTCAAACTTTTTGATTCCACCGACCTTGATTCTTGCGGTGAGTCTTCCTGATTTTTTAGCAGATGACGGGTTTGGGTCCAGTTCTGATGGTATCTCCTTCCAACGTCTCTGAGAAGGCGAGGGACCTTTCACTATCAGCTTTTTGAACTGGGTGTTCTCCTGTTTAGGGCTGCCTTGTCCAGTCATGGCGAAAGCGTGCTCCATGTAGGAGTCATTCTGCTCAGACCCTTTTCCCATCCTCTTTTCAGCCTCTTCTTTGATCACATGGTTTTCAGCGATTTGCCTATTGATCGAGGGGAAAAGTCGGGAAGGCCTGGGAAATTCGTCAGTGGTGTTCTGGACTCCTACTTCGTTGCTTCCGGTGCTTTCCATGTCTGATTCTTCAGATGGTTCAGGAGTCTCTTCTGACGGTTCGGTGGTTTCTCCTTCATCAGCCTCTGGGTCAGCTTCTTCTGTGTGCATTTCCTCGTCAATTTGGGGTGCTCGTCTTGTGGCAGCGGCCAAGCCGATTATAAGGTGCCACATGTCTGCAATGGTGAAGTTTATGGCAGACCTTCTCATAGCTTCGTTAACTCTTCCCAGATCTTCGGCCCTCATCCCACGAAGAAATTTTTGGAGAAGAATTTTCTTCGTAAACCCATGGTGCGGGCAGCTTGAGACGATGGCATCGTAGTTCATGTAGTATTCGTCCAAAGTCTCATCCTGGGATTGTTGAAGGTTCAGGATCTTCTCGCGGGTTTCTTGGCGTAAAGATGGTGGGGAGAATTCTTTCAGGAATGGTGCACAGAGGTCCACGAAACGTACCGCACTACTAGCGGGTGATGTGTAATACCAGATTGTCGCGAAATCCGTTAGAGAGAATTTAAAGCATTTAAGCTTAAATTCTTCTAACGTTTCAGTCTCAGGTTTAATGTGGCAGCAAACGTAGTGAAAGCTCTGACAGTGTAGTACTGGATCTTCTGCATCCGTTCCCCCGAACAGTGGAAGGTGCCGTGTTGTCCATGCATATGAAGGTGGTTGCGTCATGAGGTCATGGGAAGGAACGAAAGAATAGCTTATTCGATGGCTAATTCCCCGGCAACGGCGCCAATTTGACGGAGGGCCACCGCACTGTCGTTAAGGTGCAGTGTCCTCTGTACAAATAAATTTATAATATCCGCTACTTGTGACTACACTACTGGGTAGTAAGTGGTAAGTAGGGGTCGAACCCTAGGGAATTAGGGGAATAGGCTATTCTTTTAGGGTGATTGAACTGGGGGGAGCGTGTTTTATGGTTGATTGAGATTTTAGCGCTCTAATTAACTACGTGATTTTTTGGGGGTTTTTGGTTTTGATTGCGGAAAAGTAAATACAGAAATTAAAATGCTGTAAATACAAAGAAGACTTACAGTGGGTGATGCGTGATTGTAATTCCTCCGGTAGATCAGCAGTTGGTGATTGCGGTTTAACAGTAAAGAAAAGCATTCGGTTTCAGGTACTCTTGTATTATAACATGTATATAATAAACTGTTAGTGACTTTTCTAAGTATTCAAAGATGAATCGAGGCCCTTTCGTAGCGCAAGACTTGCAACATCGTTTAAAGCAACCCTTGTTCTATTTCAGACTAATTCCTCCTTTCGAAGTATCTTAGCCTTTTGTGCATCCACTTGATCTCACAGTTACGATTGACCAAGTGGTGTTTTAGATGAGTCGAACTTCTCAGATAAGCTTTGCCCTTTCGTAGCATCCACTTACCCGAGTATGTTCACGAATCCCCACGGAAGAGTTTTGCCCTTTCGTAGCATCCACTCAACCTTGGAAATTCTGACTATAAATGGCACATAGAACAAGTTTTGAATACAAAGAAATGAAACTAAAAGATATTACAACATTATATAATACAAGAAAATACCTTCCACCGAATAAAGAGTTTAGCTACGAATATCCATAGAGATGGATACCATAGCTAAATACTCGGGGGTTTTTGAAAACAGTAAGAGGGAAAGGGGTGGAATACTCAAGAACCAACAGGAGTATTCCTAATTCCTACTGAATACTCAAGAACCAACAGGAGTATTCTCTACAGTATTATAATACTCGAGAACCGACAAGAGTATTATAATTTCCAGTATAATACTCAAGAACAAACAGGAGTATTATTTCAAAACCGAACCAAACTTACAAGTAACAAAATGTAGAGAGAGAAGTGATTACAATTTTTGGGATGATTTATGAGGAGGAGGAGCACCTCCTTTTATAGGAAAAATGGGTGGAGATGGGTGGTGGAGATTGGTTTGATCCAAGGGAGGAGGAGGAGGCAAGGAGGAGCCAAGGAGGAGCCACCAAGTGGCGGAGGAGGAGTGGTGGAGCTCAGCCGCCGGTAGCCGGTTGTGGTGGAGGAGCAATGGGTTGTTTCCTCCACCTCCAAGGCAAGTAGCCGGTCACCAAGGAGGAGGAGGGGTGGCGCCGCCGGTAGTGGGTGGTGGAATGGGGAGGTTTTCCTCCTTTGGTCACCTCTTCATCAAGTCACAAGTCATCTTGCCATATGTGAATTTTGAACAGTTTTGTGCAGTCTTTTCACAAAACTGTCAGTGTGTTCCTTCCCCGGACTGTCTTGACTTCACTCCTGATTCTTCTGATTAATTTATTCTGGTCAATTCAACGTCAGGATCCTTGATATTTCTTCAGTCGGCATATGATCTTGACCTTGGATTGACTCTTGTTATCTTTTCAGCATAAAATCCTCTCCTTAGCGTGTTTTCACTTCAGTCTCTAAAATGCCCTGTGGAAATATATCGGGACTAACAGATGGATGTTAGATAGACAAACAGTCTAACTTGGGGGGTTTTACTATGTTTTTGATTCGTATAATTGTGGTCCATCAGCTGCACTTCGGGTTTAAGTGAAGATTGAAGTCATCTCCGCCATGCAGTGTTTATGCAAAAAGAAAAAAAGGCGAGGACGGGAATCAGACCGTCCTATCTCTAGTCAAAGTAGCCGAGAAAATAGATGAGCGACCCTCATTTTGACCCGCGCGAAACGGCAAGGATGAGAGGAGCGGGGAGGTATTTCCATAGGCTTGCGGGCGATGATTGGACCTCCCAAAAAGGCTTGAGAAAATGGACTAGCAAGCCACCAAAGGCAAAAAGCTCGAAGAAGCAAATCAAGAGGCCAAAGGCCCAAAATTGTGAAGGTTTTAACCAAACAAAAAGTGAAGTACTCAAAGAGTCAAATCAAAGGCCAAAGGCCGATTCACTACAAAAGCTGTCCCTCGACAAAAGAAAATCAAAGTACTCAAACCATTGAAACCCGAACCGAATCACGTGCTAGAGAAAGCTACAAGAAAACCATATAGTGAGAGACGATTCCAAGATTGCAGTCCAGGAGCCTAAAAAGGGCAATCTCCCGAAACATCCAGAATAATTTGCATCTCAGCACGAAGGTACACGTATCAAGTTTCTTCAATTTATTTACACAGTTCAATTTGGTAATAAGTAAGTAATGCATGAATTAGGATAAATCGAGTCCCACAGTCTAATTTTCATATTTTAAAACCAAACTTAATGTGCCGCCCTTTAATAGCATTGTTCGGGACGAACAACTAAAAGTGTGGGGTGATCTGATGGACCATAATCATACGAATCATAAACACATTTAAACCCACTAAATTAGACTGTTTGTCTATTTAACTTTTGCTTGTTAGTTCCGATTTATATCTACAGGGTATTTTGGACTTTAGAGAGAATACACGCTAAGGAGAGGATTTTACGCTGAAAAGATATTACGAGTCAATCCAAGGTCACGATCAGACGCTGAATGCAGAAATCTCAAGATCCTGACATTGAATTACTCAAAAAAATCCAACCGAGGAGCAACCAAAGTCAGTCCAGAGCTGAAATGGACCAATGGCTTTTTGGAATGAGATCACAAAGCCACACACCACTCCCCTTGTGCCACCTAGGGGGCGGCTCCTCCCCTCCACACTAAAAGCCGCCGGCGGCTATGGAGCTCACCATGGGAGCTTGCCACTTGTCCCCTCCTCCTCCACATCCTTGCTCCTCCAATCATCTTGTGCCAAGTGTCATCTTCTTCTCCATCCTCCATGGCTATAAATACATGCCTCCCCTTCACTTGTAATCCATCCCAAAATCCACAATTTACTTCTCTCTCTAGAAAATTTGGTATTTGTAAGCTTTGGTTTGAAATAATACTCCTGTTGGTTCTTGAGTATTATAACGGTTTGAAATAATACTCCTGTTGGTTCTTGAGTATTATAACAGTTTTAGAGAATACTCCTGTTGGTTCTTGCGTATTCAGTAGGATTTGGGAATACTCCTGTTGGTTCTTGAGTATTCCACCCCCTCTCTTCTTACTGTCTTTCAAAAACCCCCGAGTATTTAGCTATGATATCCTCCTCCATGGATATTCGTAGCTAAACTCTTCATTCGGTTGAAGGGGTGTACATGTATCATAAAATGTTTTAGGCAAGTCTTAAAGCCTCTTCTCTGTATTCAAAACTTGTTCTATGTGCCATATATTAGGTTAGAACTTCCAAGGTTGAGTGGATGCTTGGAATGGTAAAGCTCTTCCGTGGGGTTCGTAAACATACTCGGATAAGTGGATGCTTGAAATGGCAAGCTTATCTGAGGAGTTTGACCTTTCTAAAACACCATTTGGTTGCTCGGGAATGACTGACCAAATGGATGCACACACGCTAATATACCTTGCAATGGGGTATTAGTCTAAGTAGAACAAGTGCTCTACGACTTTTGCAAAAGACTAGACGGTGTCGCAAGTTGAGTGCTTGGAATGGCCTCGATTCACTATCGAACACTTTTGCAAAAGACTAGACAGTGTGGCAAATCGAGTGCTTGGAATGGCCTTGATGCACGTTTGAATACTTAGAAGGATCACTAAGAGCCAATGATAAACAGGATATGATACAAGGCCTCCGAAACCGAATGCTTTCCTGAGATTCAAACCCCCTTGCATTTTACTTTCTTAGTATAAACTGCTATATCAACTGCGCTCACCTTCCGGAGGACTTGCCAATCACGCATCACCCGCTGTAAGTCTTCTCTTTTATTTTCAGTATTTACTTTTCCGCACTAAAAACCAAAAACCAACCAAAAACAGCACTTACTTTTCCGCACTAAAACTCAATCAACCTAAAAGACGCTCCCATCCTGTACAAATCCCTCAAAGAACAACTTATCCCCCTAATTCCCTTGGGTTTGACCCCTACTTACCACTTGCTACCCAGTAGTAAGGTCACGAGTAGCGGAATATAAATTAGCTTTAGCACAGAGAACACCACACCTTAACGACAGTGTGGTGGGCTCCGTCAGTAATGACTTAGTGAACAAATCTGCCAAATTTTTACTGGATTGTATTTGGCTAACGTTGATCTTCCCTTCCACTTGAACCTTGTGAGTGGAGAAGAATTTAGGAGATATGTGTTTTGTTCTATCACCTTTAATATATCCCTCTTTGATTTGGGCGATGCAAGCAGTATTATCCTCATATATTACTATCGGGCTTTGTTTGCCTGACACTAATCCACAAAAGGTCTTGACATGGTTGATAAACGATCTAAGCCAAACACATTCTCGTACAGCTTTGTATAATGCAATTAGTTCTGCATGGTTCGATGATGTGGCTACCAATGTCTGTTTTGTCAAACGCCATGAAATGGCAGTTCCTCCATACATGAATAAGTACCCCGTTTATGAGATAGCTTTGTGTGGGTCAGACAAATAACCCGCATCAGCATAACCAACCAATTCACCATTTTGTACTCCATTTGTTCCTTTGAAAAATAAACCCATACCACTTGTTCCACGTAAATAACGTAGGATGTGCTTAACACTGCTCCAATGTCTTTTAGTAGGCGATGAACTATATCTTGCAAGTAAATTAACTGCAAAGGATATGTCTGGTCGGGTATTATTGGCAAGGTACATTAAAGCCCCAATTGCACTAAGATAAGGTAATTCTGGACCAAAAATCTCTTCATCGTTTGGCCGGGGACGAAAAGGGTCCTTTTCGATGTTGAGTGATGTTACTACCATCAGTGTACTTAATGGATGTGCTTTATCCATATTAAACCGCTTTAGAACCTTCTCGGTGTAATTTGATTGATGGATAAAGATTCCATTAGTTGTATGCTCGAATTGCAGGCCGAGACAAAACTTAGTAGTTCCTAGATCTTTCATCTCAAATTCCCTTTTCAAATAGTTTGCTGCCAATTGGATCTCTTTCTGGAGTTCCAATTATATTTAAATCATCGACGTACACAGCTATGATTACACACCCCGATTATGTGCGTTTTATTAAAACACATGGACATATTTGGTTATTAATAAATCCTTGCGCTATTAAATATTCGCTGAGGCGATTATACCACATTCGACCAGAATGTTTCAGCCCATACAATGATCTTTTCAATTTGATGGAGTACATATGACGAGGCTTTGCTTGTAATGCTTCAGGCAGTTTTAATCCTTCTGGGATTTTCATGTATATATCTTTGTCTAACGACCCATAAAGGTATGCAGTTACCACATCCATGAGTTGCATTTTAAGTCGTTTGACAATGGCCAAAGCAACTAGAAACCTAAGAGTCGTTGCATCCACGACAGGTGAATACGTTCTATATAGTCTACTCCAGGTTTCTGTGTAAAACCTTGTGCAACCAGTCTAGCTTTGTATCTTGCAACTTCATTACATTCATTATGTTTTCGTACAAACACCCACTTATAGCACTGGTTTCACACCATCGGGTGTTGGAGCTACAGGTCCAAAAACACCACGTTTATTCAAAGAGTTCAACTCTGCTTGGATTGCTTCTTTCCAGCTCTCCCAGTCGTCTCGATGTCGACATTCATCTATTGTTTTGGGATCATTGTCATCTTCTCCAATGACTTGTAATGCAACTGAATAAGCAAAGATATCGTTGAGATCTACATCATCTCAAAACCAACCTACACCAGTAATGGCATAGTTAATTGACATTTCAACATTTTCATCAATATCTTTGTCTTTATTCTCAAATTCCTTATATATCGGCTCTTCAAGAGTCTTTACTTCATTAATGTTCGTATTTGACATATCGACATCTGTTTTACATCTTGCGTGTTCTTTCCTCTTCCGGGGAACTGTATCCTTAGACCCTAATGGTCTCCCACCCTTCCGATGTCTTTGAGAATCACTTGCAATATTTTTGTTTGGAGTTACTACAGGAATCTCTAGACGAGCTAGTGCATTTTCAGCAGGTATATGTGACTTCGTCACTTTCTTGACATCAGTAAACGCATATGGTAGCCTATTTGCTACATTTTGCAAGTGTAAAATTCATTGAACTTCAAGTTCACTTTCATTTGTTCTTTGATCTAAGAACGACAAAGAAGGTGTAGTCCACACAACCTCCTTATTAATCTCCTTTTCTTCTCCCCCTAAAGTTGGGAATTTCGATTCATCAAAATGAAAATCAGAATATCGAGCTCGAAATACATCACCAGTTAATGGCTCTAGATATTTGATAATTGATGGGGACTCAAACCCTACATATATTCCCAACCTCCTTTGTGGCCCCATTTTGGTTCGTTGTGGAGGAGAAATAGGGACATACACCGGACAACCAAAAAAATTCAAATATGAGATATCAGGCTCTCTTCCAGAGATAAGTTGCAGTGGAGAATACTTATTATAAGCAGTCGGTCGAAGTCTTATCAAAGCCTCTGCATGCAAAATTGCATGTCCCCAAGCAGAGGCGGGTAATTTTGACTTCATTAGCAATGGTCTTGCTATTAATTACAGCCGTTTTATTCAACAAATCTGCTAGGCCATTTTGTGTATGAACATGAGCTACTGGATGTTCAACCACTATGCCAATTGATGTACAATAGTCATTGAAAGACTTTGATGCAAATTCTCCTACATTATCTAGCCTTATTCTTTTGATCGGTTGATCAGGATAATGAACCCTTAACTTGATTATTTTGGCTAAAAGCCTTGCAAAAGCAACATTTCGCGTTGAGAGTAGGCTTACATGTGACCTTCGTGTTGAAGCATCTATCAACACCATAAAATATCTAAATGGTCCACGCGGTAGTGCTATTGATCCATGACGAGTGTCGTCGGTCAAGTCAAATTTGAATTTATAATTTTCCACTACTCTTGGCTAGTAAGGCGGCAAGTAGGGGTCGAACCCTAGAGAGCTGGTGAGGTTACTTGTTGTTCTGTAAATAAGACAATTGCGTTTGTGAGTGATTTGGAAATAAGTGCAGAAAATAAAATGAAGGTATTCAATCAGAGAGGATATTCGGTCTAGGGTTTCTTATTTTGACTTGTTATCATCGACTACTAACAATCTAATTCAATGTTTCTAAGTGTGTTTGTCCCGACAAAGGTGACTCCCCAAATATCCCGACAAAGGTGATATGCCAAAACCTAGCTCGACAAAGGTGCTAGACTTCTAATTCTCTCCTAAATCAAACAACCCGACAAAGGTGTTATTTAACCTAGATGTGCTATCCACCCAAACGATAAAGTATTAGGCAAATAATAATGATAAGAATAGACTGTTCAATTAAGCTTTGTGACAAAACATCCAATTAATCTAACAAGTCAATTCATAATATAGGCACGAGAACTAGTAAACCATGAATAGCATTAAGAACGAAGTCTCAAACAATAGTCACAATGTATAAAACCCTAGCCCGAATAAAGGGCTTAGCTACTGATGGACCAAAATTATACGAATCAAAAACACAGTGAAACCCACCAAATTAGACTGTTGGTCTATTTAACTTCTGCTTGTTAGTCCTGATTTATTTCTACAGGGTATTTTGGCACTTAGAGAGAAAACACGCTAAGGAGAGGATTTTACGCTGAAAAGATGATAAGAGTCAATCCAAGGTCAAGATCAGACGCTGAACGAAGAAATATCAAGATCCTGACGTAGGAATTACTCAAATTAAATTTAACCGAGGAACAACCAAAGTCAGACCGGAGAAAAATTGGATTGATAGTTTTGTGAAAAGACTGCACAAAACTGTCAAAACTCATCCATGGACCAAGTGACCGGTGGCTTAGGTGAAGAAGATGACTCATGGGTGGCCAAGCTCCCCTCTTCCCCCCTCCACAACCGGCGGCTTCCTCCCCTCCAACCGGCAACCGGTGGCTCATCTCCTCCCCCCCATGTGTCTTCTCCTCCTTGCTCCTCCTCTCCCCATGTGACAAGTGTATGGCTCTCATTCTCCTCCCATGGCTATAAATACAAGCCAAATCCTTTGTAAAAAATCAATTCCAAAATCAATAAACACTTATCTCTCTACATTTTGTTACTTTGCATGTTTGGTTTGAAATTATAATACTCCTGTCGGTTCTTGAGTATTATAATACTGTAGAGAATACTCATGTTGGTTCTTGAGCATTCAGTAGGAAATTGGGAATACTCCTGTTGGTTCTTGAGTATTCCACCCCTTTCCCTCTTACTGTTTTCAAAAACCCCTGAGTATTTAATTATGATGTCCTTTTCCATGGACAGTCGTAGCTAAACTTCTCATTCGGTCAAAGGTACTTTCTTGTATTATATAATGTTTTAATTTCTTTTAGTTTCATTTCTCTGTATTCAAAACTTGTTCTATGTGCCATTTATAGTCAGAGTTTCCAAGGTTGAGTGAACCATTTGTAACTGGACCAAAGGGACCAAATGGGCAAGCTCTTCCATGGGAATTCGTGATCATACTCGGTAAGTGGAAGCTGTAACAAGCAAAACTTATCGAGGAGTTCGACTTATCTTAAAAAACCATTTGGAAACTGGACCAAAGAACTCAAATGGATGCACAAAAGGCTAAGATACTTCGAAAGAAGGAATTAGTCTGAAGTAGAACAAGTGTTGCTTTAAACGATGTTGCAAGTCTTGCGCTACAAAAGGGCCTCGATTCATCTTTGAATACTTAGAAATGTTACTAGCGGTTATTAATAAACATGTTATAATACAAGGTACCTGAAACCGAATACTTTCCCTTGAATTACAAAAACCCCCCTGTACTTACTTTTATAAACTGCTCGATCAACTACAACCATCAACCACTCATCTACCGGAGGAATCGTAATCACGCATCACCCACTGTAAGTCTTCTTCCCTTAACTCCTTTATTTTCAGTATTTATTTTCTGTAATTTACTTTTCCGCACTCAAAACCAAAAAAACCAAAAACAGTAGCTTAGTTAATCGCGCTAAAATCCCAATCAACCTAAAACACGCTCCCTCGCTGTACAAATCCCCTGAAGAACAATTGTCCCTCTAATTCCCTTGGGATCGACCCTACTTATCACTTACTACCCAGTAGTGTAGTCACGAGTAGCGGAAAATATAAATTTATTTGTACAGAGAACATTGCACCTTAACGACAGTGTAGTGGGCTCCGTCAGCTACTCATATCCATGGGAATACAAACAGAAATAATAAAGGAAATAATGTTCTTCTCTATTGCCGAGAGGAGGAGGAAACCGGGCCGAAATGGTGAGAACGCCGAGGAGGACTTCGGACCGAGAGGAGAGGAGAGCTCGGATTCTGTGTTTGGGATACTTGAAACCCTTGATATGAGGTTGTATTTATAGAGTAGACAAGGGCCTCAAAATTTCCAAGTTGAAGTCGGTCCATAAACGGTTTTAGGAAACATGTCCTAAAACCGACTTTGCTTGGCTTGTAAGCAAACTTAGCTAGTAAGTTTACTTGGCCGGCAAGTCTTCTAGAAGCTTCCAGAACCACCACGCCCGGAGGAGAAGACGAGCCGAGATTTGTGTCTTCGAACTCGGCTTGGGCCGGCCTTGACTCGGCTATGACTCAGGCATGGGCTGGTTCCACTCGGGCATTTTGTCTGGGAAGTGAGATCGTCCGAGTTATTGGGTATTTCGAACAACTTGGTCGAGCTGGATTTGCCAGATTCGTCCGTCTGGTCGAGCGACTTGGTTTCGGTGCCTATCAGCGCGCGCGGGCCTTTGGAATTGGGCCAACTGCCAATCTGCTCAGGCGTTCTCCTTGGTTGAGTGACATCGTCCGACTTATCTGCTATTTTGATCAACTTTCTCGAGTTGGAATTTTTAGATTAGCTCGTTTGCCCGAGCGACTTGATTTTGGTGCTAGGCTGCTTGGCTGGGGCCTGTGGTTTCTCGGGCGCGGCATGGTCCTGCTCGGGCCAGAGTGGCCAAAACTCCCTTGCGATGTTTTTCTGCACAAAATGCCATCTTTAATGCGCTTTTCCTCCTAGAGCTTCCAAAACACCTGAAATACAAAACAACACTAAGAAGTAACTGTTTGTATGATAAAGTGTCAGAATTGGTGGGATTAGTTGGCTCGATGAGTCATATAAATACGGCTCATCAAACCACCCCACACTTAAACTTGTTCGTCGCGAACAAGGACTAGGTCATGAGAAGAAAATAAATTGAAACATCACAATTACTTCGACATCCTAGATATTGCTACATGAATATGACTCGCTAATCTAGACTTCACTTTGCCATGCATATCTCGTTACTAAAAGTCTTGTGCTCAAACATGGAAGTAATTGATACGTGTTACCTTTGGGCTGAGATGCGAATCAATTCGGATGTCTGGGAGATAGTCCTTTTTAGACCCATGAACTGCCCTCTCGGTCCCGAACTCTTGCTATATGGTTATACTTTATTGCTTTTTCTTGCACGTGATTGATTCGAGCTTCAAGGTGCTTGAGTTCTTTTGGGACAGCTTTTGTAGTGACTTGGCTTTTGATGTAACAGTGGTGTACTTTCACTTTTGTTGCATGTAAAACTTCATAATTGACTGATTTTTCTCTTTTTGCTACTGATTGTGAACTGCTCGTCCGTGATTCCTCTTCTTTGACGAAGGTCCAATCATCGCCCGCAAGCATATGGAAATACCTTCCTGCTCTTACTCATCTTCGTCCTTTCAACGCGAGTCAAGCCAAGGGTCGCTCGTCTGTTTTCCTGGCTACTTGGACTAGAGATTGGACGGTGTGTTGTTTTCCCGTCCCACCTGACCGCATAAGCACTGCAGTGGCGGAGCAGACTCTTAACCATGTCATCTCGAAGTGCTAGCCTCCACGAAATCCATATAACCATATAACTCGAAATCCGGTCCTTTGAATGTTCTGTCAAGTCTCTCTAGGATGTTTCTATCAACTCCACATCCCTGTTTATCTTAACTTACAAAGGCACGTAATGGGTTAAGTTCACATGTCATTGCACAATTCAATTTTTCACAAGAGACATGCATGTAATCGACTCTATCTATTTCACATAATCAAGATTCAATACCGCAAGTCTAGGAAAATAGAGAGAAATATGTAAAAAAAATTTAAATTTTCAGGGAAACGTGCTGACTCTATGTAAGGTGCAAGAAAGTAAACGTGCTGACACAACGACTGACTCTCCCACCCCACACTTTTGAATAAGTCGTGTCCTCACGGCACGACTTAGACTTTAGACACAGAATGCATGCAAATAGTATGGAAAAGTAGAGAAAAGAGTTGGAACAATACTCCCCTCGATGGTCGTGGCCTAGATATGGCAATGTCCTGGCCCGGGCTGGTCTGTCGCTACCGAGGCCCGGTATGGTCTGGCCAAGGCCCGGTTTGGTGCACTGGGACCTGGCCGAATGATGCTGGCCAAGGTCATGCGCTCGCATGGTTCAAAACACGCGCTCGCATGCATGTTCTTCGTTGCCTTGCTAGCCCTCGCAGCCTTGTGCGTTCGCACAGTTCACCTCATGCATTCATACAACCCAGACCCGACGCATGAAAATCTCATGCGTTCACACGCATGGCTCTGCGCGCTCGCACTCGATTAAATTTCAGCCTGCAGGAGACCATGCGAACGCATGAGGCGCATCTGTTCCCTGCATGAAAATCACTCCCTTTCCCAAGTACAATGTGACGACTATGACTCAAGACTCGAGTAAAACATAAAAATAAAATAGAAAAGATGAAAAGTAATTGTCGAGCTGCCTCCCTGCGAGCGCCTTTGTTTTACGTTGTTGGCTCGACGTTACCTCATTAGGGATCACAAGTTAGGATCCCATGGGCGTGTGATGTCAAACTTCTCTTCAGCTACTCCTTCAATTTGCCCAAAATTGCCGTGTAATGATGTGCTCGGATCTTCTCTCCATCGATCAGGCGGGTTCACCTTCACATACTCCCGAGTTGGTGAGGACACCTTGCTCATAGCTACTGGTCAGTTCGTATGCACGGTCTCTTCTGGTAGGTCTGGAACTAGGGCACCAAGATCAGATGTGTGCACTATGTCCGGCGATTTCCTTGCGCATGGACGGTCATCATCCCCATGGATGTAGAAATCTGATATTTTGCCACCGAATGCTAGTGACAGCAAGCCCGTGCTATGTGAATCTTGGTCTTGGTGGTGAAGAGGAATGGCCGTCCCAAGATAAGTACTGGCGGTTCATCGTCTCTAGCATCGCCCATCTGCAAGACATAGAAATCTACAGGAACAACAAGGTCTCCTACTCGGAGTGTTAGGTCCTCAAGTGAATCAACTGGACGAATACATGATTTGTCCCCTAGTTCTATCAACAGTTTAGGAGGCTTCAATGGTCCCAAATTCAAAGAGCAATATAATGAGTAAGGCATAGCATTAATGGCAGCACTTAAGTCGATTAAACAGTGATGTATTTGGGTCTCACCGATACCACAGGTGACTGTAAAGGCACCTGGGTCCTTACTCTTCCCTGGCGGTGTCTCATGGCTCGTAGCGAGTGGACGCCTCATCATCGGGTTGTTCTGCGTAGGCCTTGCCACCAATCTCCCTTCTGGCTCATCCTTATTAATCACATGGCCTCTGGACGCGATTACTTGTAAGCACACGAAGGAACAGTAGTTTTAGAATTTTTGGCCGTGAGGACCGGGCCTGGCCCGGGTGTTATGAGCGCGCCTGGCCTGAGCGGTCCGAGTGGTTCCGGGTTGGTGGACTCAATCGCCGGCTCTTCCTTGCTGCTTTTCGCCTCCGTGTCAACTGGTTCGAGCATCTTGTTTTCCCAATATGCAGACTCTTTAAGTGCTGCGTCTACGTCCACTACTTCCATCATGCTGACATTCCCTCTTGGATTGGGCACTGTTTGGGACGGCAACCTCCCCGGATCTCTTTTCAGCTCGGACACGTCCTGAGCCAAGTTAGACATCTGCTTGGATAGGTCGGCAATGGCTCCATCGGTCTTGTCCAGGAATTGATGCACTGAGGTGGCCAGGTCCTTCACTATGTCCTCCAAGGATTTGCTCGATCCTTGCTGGTTCGGGTCGGCCTGGTTGCGGTCCTGTCTCTGCTGGTACTACCTAGCCCGTTATGTCCTCCTTGCTGTTGTCGGTATGGCGGCCGATAGTACTGATGGGCGTGCTGAGGTGTGGCCGATTGTGCTGGCTCCCTCTGGGCGTGGGTGTGTTGATTGTCGTTTCTCTAGTTCTGCCCATTAGCCCCTTGCCCGTTCGCGGCTGATCCATACTGTCGGACTGGCCCGGCTCGGGTGCCATAGCTCTGGTAATCACCCACTGCATTGGCTTTGCCCTAGTCGTCCTCTACTACAGTCGGGCACTCGTCTGTTTTGTGGTTTGTAGCACCATAGAACTCGCATGGCTTTGCTTGGACCGGTTGCCTCCTGATGACCTGTTGCATCATCTCTTTTAGCTGTTTGAGCTCTTAGGCCATTGAACTAGATGGGGGCTCGACCTTTGAGACGTTCCTGGTCTGGCTGAATTCTTCCTCTTTGTTGGACTCGTCCTGGAACCTTGCGTTCTCGGCCACTTCCATAATCTTTCTTCGCACACCGGCTGGGGATAATCTCATGAGAGTTCCCCCAGCCGAGGCATCTAGCAACTTCCTGTCCAGCCTCCTCAGTCCCTCGAGCATGTACTCTACGATCAGCTTCTTGGAGAGTCCGAAGTTGCAGCAGCTCTAATCTAAGGCCTGGAACTTCTCCACATACTCGTACATCGTCTCGTTCGGTCCTTGCCTGAGATCTTGCAACTGCCTGCGGACCTGCATGGCTCTGCCCACCGGGTAGTACTTGTTGAGGAACCTCTTCTGCATCTGGTCCCATATTTGAATGCTACCTGAGGGTAAAGACAAGAACCAATCGTTAGCCGCATCTATGAGTGAAAAGTAAAAGGCTTTTAGTTTGAAGTCCTCGACTTCAACTCCGTATGGCCTGAGGTTCGGGTATATGCCATGATAGCGCTGCAGATGAGTAGTGGCCGATTCCCCCTGGCGTCCTGAGAACTTGGGCAGGTGGTGGACGACCGCCGAGTTGATGACTATGCCCTCAAGCTCCGGGCCTTCGTAGATGCACCATGGTTGATTCCTAAAATTTCGCGCGGATAGCTCTCTCATAGTGGTCTCGTGGTCATCGTACTCGTCGTCATAGTCATATCCTCGATGAGTGACTGTGGCGGTGGTCATTGATGGACCATAATTGTATGCAACATAAATACAGTTAAACCCACCAAATTAGACTGTTTGTCTATCTAACTTCGACGTGTTAGTCCCGATATATTTCCACAGGGCATTTTAGAGACTAAAGTGAAAACACGCTAAGGAGAGGATTTTATGCTGAAAAGATATCAAGAGTCAATCCATGGTCAAGATCAAATGCTGAACGAAGAAATCTCAAGATCCTGACGATGAATTACTCAAATTAAATCCAACTGAGGAATTATCAAAGACAGCCCGGAGTGAAATTAGACTGATAGTTTTGTAAAGACTGTACAAAACTGTCAAAACTCATCCATGTGCATTGAATGACCGGCTACTTGGTGAAGAGGATGAGTCATTGGGTGGCAACACCTTCCTCCTCCTTGGGTGACCGGCGGCTCCTCCCTCACATGGTGGCTCCTCCACTCTCCTTGCTCCACTTGTCACCACCTCACTCCTCCCCTCCCAAAGCCGCCGGCGGCTAAATGAGCCACCATGAGAATGTGACATGTGGAGGCTCCTCCTCCACATGCTCCTCCCCTTCTCCTCCACCCTTGGATGCTCCTCCACATGCCACCATCTCCACCCTTGCTCCTCCTCCTCCATGGCTATAAATATGGAGCTCCTCCTCCTCATTTGAATCATCCCATACTTGTACACACTTTAGAGAGAGAGGGCTTAACCCTCCTCTCTTCATTTTCAATAAAATTGTTCTTCGCTTTGGAAATAAAGGATAGCTCCCTTGGCGCTTCAACGGTTGTAAGTATTATTTTTAGTATTTATTCAACTGTTTTATTTCCTTAGTTATAATGTTTAGCGCGATGAATAGTAGCAAAACTAGTAGTTCGGTAGAAGGGGCGCACTTGTATTATAAAATGTTTTAGACTATTAACTTAGCGTTTTGCCTTAGTATTCAAAACTTGTTCTATGTGCCATATATCAAGTCAGAGTTTCCAAGGTTGAGTGGAAGCTGTCACAAGCAAAGCTCTTCCGTGGGAATTCGTGATCATACTCGGTAAGTGGAAGCTGTCACAAGCAAAGCTTATCGAGGAGTTCGACTTATCCAAAACACCACTTGGTCAATAACGTAACTGGGAGATCAAGTGGATGCACATAAGGCTAAGATACTTCGAAAGGAGGAATTAGTCTTAAGTAGAACAAGTGTTGCTTTAAACGATGTTGCAAGTCTTGCGCTACGAAAGGGCCTCGATTCATCTTTGAATACTTAGATGATTCACTAAGAGTCAATGATAAACAGGATATAATACAAGGCCCCTGAAATCGAATATTTCTCTTTAATTATAAACTGCAATTTACTTTCCAGTATTAAAACCAACCAACCAATCAATCAATCACTTAGCTGGTAGCTTTAAAACCAACCAACCGACCTAAAACACGTTCTCTCGCTGGACAACCCCCTTAAAGAACAACTAATCAACACTGACTCCCTTGGGTTCGACCCCTACTTACCACTTGCTACCCAGTAGTTAAGTCGCAAGTAGCGGACTATTATAAATTTTTTTGCACAAATCGCTTTAACGACGAGTGGTCTGTCAAATTGGCACCGTTGCCGGGGAATCAGTCGTCGAATAGTTGTTCTTTCCCTCCCCTTTCTTTTTTTTTCTTTCTTTTCCCTATGTCACTACCCATTACGCATGCATGGACAACGCGATTTCTGCCCCTGTTCGGAGGAACGGAGGGAGAAGACCCAGTACAGCACTGCCGAAAATTCCACCACGTCTGCCACCACATCAAACCTGAGAACGAAGTATTAGAGGAATTTAAGCTGAAATGCTTCAAATTCTCTCTAACCGACTTCGCCACGATATGGTATTACACATCCACCGCTAGCAGTGCAGAACGTTACGTAGACCTCTGCGTTCCGTTCCTGAAAGAATTCTCCCCACCATCTTTACGCCAAGAACCCCGTGAGAAGATCATGTGCCTTCATCAATCCCGGGATGAGACTTTGGACGAATACTACATGAACTACGATGCCATCGTCTCAAGCTGCCCGAACCCATGGATTTACGAAGAAAGTTCTTCTCTAAAAATTTCTTCGTGGGATGAGGTCCGAAGAGCTGGGAAGAGTTAACGAAGCTATGAGAAGGTCTGCCACAAACTTCACCATTGCAGACATGTGGTACCTTATAATCAGCCTGGCCACTACCACAAGACGAGTACCCCAAACTGACGAGGAAATGCAGACAGAAGAAGCTGACCCTGAGGCAGACAAAGAAGAAACCACCGAGCCGTCAGAAGAGACTCCTGAACCGTCTGAAGAATCAGACATGGAAAGCACCGGAAGCAACGAAGTAGGAGTCCAGAACACCACTGACGAACTGCCCAATTCATACCCGACTATCATTACCCAGGCAGCTGAGACTATCTACGATCAGTTCCTCACGAACCAACATAACGAGGCAGAACCAAGCCTCATGAGGCCTTCCCGACTTTCCCCCTTAATCAATGAGCAAGTCGCAGCAAACTATGCGATCAATGAAGAAGCTCAAAGGAGGATGGGAAAAGGACCTCTGCAGAATGACCCCTCGATAGAGCATTGCTATGCCGCAACTGGACTAGGCAGTCCCAAATACAAAAACTTCAAAAGGCTAGTAGTGAAAGGTCCATCACCCCCTCCGGGGTATTGGAAGGAAAAGATCCCGAAACAAAGGAGTCCTGACCCAAACACAACATCCGGCAAGAAGTCAGCAAGAAACAACACAGGAACGGTGGCGAAGTTCGACTTGAGCCACCCATGGGACCCAAACCAGTGATCTACAACGAGGTATCGTCGAGCCAACGACGTAAAACAAGTGCACTGGTCGGGAGGTAACCCGACACTATCTTACTTTTCTGCACTTTAAATTCTGTCATTTAAATTCAGTATTTAGTTTTAAGCTTGCATGATTTTTGAACTAAGGCACGCCTTCGTTCAAAAGTGGGGGGTGAGAACCACCTGTGTACAAAAATAACATGCTTGCTATTTTTTTTCTTTTTTTAGTAATAGTATCTTTTTGAAAATATGAACTTAAGAATGTGAAAAAGATAAATCATAATTCATGCATTAACCTTGTGAAAATTCAACTATTTAAAAACTTAGAATGTAACTTTCCATTTGTCCTTTGTGCTGAGATAACTAGGGATGTGGAGTTGATATAAACTGCCCTAGAGAGGCTTGGCAAGCAATTAAAGGATCAGATCAAACTATATGGTTTTCGAAGTCAGTGGAGGCTGCACTTCGGGTTTTCAATGAAGATTGAAGTCATCTCCGCCATGCAGTGTTTATGCAAAAGGCGAGGACGAGAATCAGACCGTCCTATCTCCGGTCAAAGTAGCCGAGAAAATAGATGAGCGACCCTCATCTTGACCCGCGCGAAACGACAGTCAAAGTAGCCGAGAAAATAGATGAGCGACCCTCACCTTGACCCGCGCGAAACGGCAAAAACGAGAGGAGCGGGGAGGTATTTCCATAGGCTTGCGGACGATGATTGGACCTCCGAAAAAGGCTTGAGAAAATGGACTAGCAAGTCACAAAGACGCAAAAAGCTCAAAGAAGCAAATCAAGAGGCCAAAGGCCCAAAATTGTGAAGGTTTTAACCGAACAAAAAAGTGAAGTACTCAAAGAGTCAAATCAAAGGCCAAAGGCCGATTCACTACAAAAAGCTGTCCCTCGCCAAAAAAGAAAATCAAAAAGACCAAACCATTGAAGCCCGAACCGAATCACGTGCTAGAGAAAGCTACCAGAAAACCATATAGTACGAGACGATCCCGAGGTTGCAGTCCAGGAGCCTAAAAAGGGCTATCTCCCGAAACATCCAATATAATTTGCATCTCAACACGGAGGTACAAGTATTAAGTTTCTTCTATTTATTTACGCAGTTTAATTTAGTAATAAGTAGTAATGCATGAACTAGGATAAATCTAGTCCCACAGTCTCACTTTCATATTTTACTTAGATTGTGTGTACGCCCTTTAATAGCATTGTTCGGGACGAACAACTAAAAGTGTGGGGTGATCTGATGGACCATAATTATATGCAACATAAATACAGTTAAACCCACCAAATTAGACTGTTTGTCTATCTAACTTCGACGTGTTAGTCCCGATATATTTCCACAGGGCATTTTAGAGACTAAAGTGAAAACACGCTAAGGAGAGGATCTTATGCTGAAAAGATATTAAGAGTCAATCCATGGTCAAGATCAAATGCTGAACGAAGAAATCTCAAGATCCTGACGATGAATTACTCAAATTAAATCCAACTGAGGAATTATCAAAGACAGCCCGGAGTGAAATTAGACTGATAGTTTTGTAAAGACTGTACAAAACTGTCAAAACTCATCCATGTGCATTGAATGACCGGCTACTTGGTGAAGAGGATGAGTCATTGGGTGGCAACACCTTCCTCCTCCTTGGGTGACCGGCGGCTCCTCCCTCACATGGTGGCTCCTCCACTCTCCTTGCTCCACTTGTCACCACCTCACTCCTCCCCTCCCAAAGCCGCCGGCGGCTAAATGAGCCACCATGAGAATGTGACATGTGGAGGCTCCTCCTCCACATGCTCCTCCCCTTCTCCTCCACCCTTGGATGCTCCTCCACATGCCACCATCTCCACCCTTGCTCCTCCTCCTCCGTGGCTATAAATATGGAGCTCCTCCTCCTCATTTGAATCATCCCATACTTGTACACACTTTAGAGAGAGAGAGGGCTTAACCCTCCTCTCTTCATTTTCAATAAAATTGTTCTTCGCTTTGGAAATAAAGGATAGCTCCCTTGGCGCTTCAACGGTTGTAAGTATTATTTTTAGTATTTATTCAACTGTTTTATTTCCTTAGTTATAATGTTTAGCGCGATGAATAGTAGCAAAACTAGTAGTTCGGTAGAAGGGGCGCACTTGTATTATAAAATGTTTTAGACTATTAACTTAGCGTCTTGCCTTAGTATTCAAAACTTGTTCTATGTGCCATATATCAAGTCAGAGTTTCCAAGGTTGAGTGGAAGCTGTCACAAGCAAAGCTCTTCCGTGGGAATTAGTGATCATACTCGGTAAGTGGAAGCTGTCACAAGCAAAGCTTATCGAGGAGTTCGACTTATCCAAAATACCACTTGGTCAATAACGTAACTGGGAGATCAAGTGGATGCACATAAGGCTAAGATACTTCGAAAGGAGGAATTAGTCTTAAGTAGAACAAGTGTTGCTTTAGACGATGTTGCAAGTCTTGCGCTACGAAAGGGCCTCGATTCATCTTTGAATACTTAGATGATTCACTAAGAGTCAATGATAAACAGGATATAATACAAGGCCCCTGAAACCGAACATTTCTCTTTAATTATAAACTGCAATTTACTTTCCAGTATTAAAACCAACCAACCAATCAATCAATCACTTAGCTGGTAGCTTTAAAACCAACCAACCGACCTAAAACACGTTCTCTCGCTGGACAACCCCCTTAAAGAACAACTAATCCACACTGACTCCCTTGGGTTCGACCCCTACTTACCACTTGCTACCCAGTAGTTAAGTCGCAAGTAGCGGACTATTATAAATTTATTTGCGCAAATCGCTTTAACGACGAGCGGTCTGTCAAATTGGCGCCGTTGCCGGGGAATCAGTCGTCGAATATTTGTTCTTTCCCTCCCCTTTCTTTTTTTTCTTTCTTTTCCCTATGTCACTACCCATTACGCATGCATGGACAACGCGATTTCTGTACCTGTTTGGAGGAACGGAGGGAGAAGACCCAGTACAGCACTGCCGAAACTTCCACCACGTCTGCCACCACATCAAACCTGAGAACGAAGTATTAGAGGAATTTAAGCTGAAATGCTTCAAATTCTCTCTAACCGACTTCGCCACGATATGGTATTACACATCCACCGCTAGCAGTGTAGAACGTTACGTAGACCTCTGCGTTCCGTTCCTGAAAGAATTCTCCCCACCATCTTTACGCCAAGAACCCCGTGAGAAGATCATGTGCCTTCATCAATCCCGGGATGAGACTTTGGACGAATACTACATGAACTACGATGCCATCGTCTCAAGCTGCTCGCACCATGGATTTACGAAGAAAGTTCTTCTCCAAAAATTTCTTCGTGGGATGAGGTCCGAAGAGCTGGGAAGAGTTAACGAAGCTATGAGAAGGTCTGCCACAAACTTCACCATTGCAGACATGTGGTACCTTATAATCGGCTTGGCCACTACCACAAGACGAGTACCCCAAACTGACGAGGAAATGCAGACAGAAGAAGCTGACCCTGAGGCAGACAAAGAAGAAACCACCGAGCCGTCAGAAGAGACTCCTGAACCGTCTGAAGAATCAGACATGGAAAGCACCGGAAGCAACGAAGTAGGAGTCCAGAACACCACTGACGAACTGCCCAATTCATACCCGACTATCATTACCCAGGCAGCTGAGACTATCTACGATCAGTTCCTCACGAACCAACATAACGAGGCAGAACCAAGCCTCATGAGGCCTTCCCGACTTTTCCCCTTAATCAATGAGCAAGTCGAAGTAAACTATGCGATCAATGAAGAAGCTCAAAGGAGGATGGGAAAAGGACCTCTGCAGAATGACCCCTCGATAGAGCATTGCTATGCCGCAACTAGACTAGGCAGTCCCAAATACAAAAACTTCAAAAGGCTAGTAGTGAAAGGTCCATCACCCCCTCCGGGGTATTGGAAGGAAAAGATCCCGAAACAAAGGAGTCCTGACCCAAACACAACATCCGGCAAGAAGTCAGCAAGAAAATACAGGAACGGTGGCGAAATTCGACTTGAGCCACCCATGGGACCCAAACCAGTGATCTAAAACGAGGTATCGTCGAGCCAACGACGTAAAACAAGTGCACTGGTCGGGAGGTAACCCGACACTATCTTACTTTTCCGCACTTTAAATTCTGTCATTTAAATTCAGTATTTAGTTTTAAGCTTGCATGACTTTTGAACTAAGGCACGCCTTCGTTCAAAAGTGGGGGGTGAGAACCACCTGTGTACATAAATAACATGCTTGCTGTTTTTTTTCTTTTTTTAGTAATAGTATCTTTTTGAAAATATGAACTTAAGAATGTGAAAAAGATAAATCATAATTCATGCATTAACCTTGTGAAAATTCAACTGTTTAAAAACTTAGAATATAACTTTCCATTTGTCTTTTGTGCTGAGATAACTAGGGATGTGGAGTTGATATAAACTGCCCTAGAGAGGCTTGGCAAGCAATTAAAGGATCAGATCAAACTATATGGTTTTCGAAGTCAGTGGAGGCTGCACTTCAGGTTTTCAATGAAGATTGAAGTCATCTCCGCCATGCAGTGTTTATGCAAAAGGCGAGGACGGGAATCAGACCGTCCTATCTCCGGTCAAAGTAGCCGAGAAAATAGATGAGCGACCCTCATCTTGACCCACGCGAAACGACAGTCAAAGTAGCCGAGAAAATAGATGAGCGACCCTCACCTTGACCCGCGCGAAACGGCAAAAACGAGAGGAGCGGGGAGGTATTTCCATAGGCTTGCGAACGATGATTGGACCTCCCAAAAAGGCTTGAGAAAATGGACTAGCAAGTCACAAAGACGCAAAAAGCTCAAAGAAGCAAATCAAGAGGCCAAAGGCCCAAAATTGTGAAGGTTTTAACCGAACAAAAAAGTGAAGTACTCAAAGAGTCAAATCAAAGGCCAAAGGCCGATTCACTACAAAAAGCTGTCCCTCGCCAAAAAAGAAAATCAAAAAGACCAAATCATTGAAGCCCGAACCGAATCACGTGCTAGAGAAAGCTACCAGAAAACCATATAGTACGAGACGATCCCGAGGTTGCAGTCCAGAAGCCTAAAAAAGGCTATCTCCCGAAACATCCAATATAATTTGCATCTCAACACGGAGGTACAAGTATTAAGTTTCTTCTATTTATTTACGCAGTTTAATTTAGTAATAAGTAGTAATGCATGAACTAGGATAAATCTAGTCCCACAGTCTCACTTTCATATTTTACTTAGATTGTGTGTACGCCCTTTAATAGCATTGTTCGGGACGAACAACTAAAAGTGTGGGGTGATCTGATGGACCATAGTTGTATGCAACATAAATACAGTTAAACCCACCAAATTAGACTGTTTGTCTATCTAACTTCGACGTGTTAGTCCCGATATATTTCCACAGGGCATTTTAGAGACTAAAGTGAAAACACGCTAAGGAGAGGATTTTATGCTGAAAAGATATCAAGAGTCAATCCATGGTCAAGATCAAATGCTGAACGAAGAAATCTCAAGATCCTGACGATGAATTACTCAAATTAAATCCAACTGAGGAATTATCAAAGACAGCCCGGAGTGAAATTAGACTGATAGTTTTGTAAAGACTGTACAAAACTGTCAAAACTCATCCATGTGCATTGAATGACCGGCTACTTGGTGAAGAGGATGAGTCATTGGGTGGCAACACCTTCCTCCTCCTTGGGTGACCGGCGGCTCCTCCCTCACATGGTGGCTCCTCCACTCTCCTTGCTCCACTTGTCACCACCTCACTCCTCCCCTCCCAAAGCCGCCGGCGGCTAAATGAGCCACCATGAGAATGTGACATGTGGAGGCTCCTCCTCCACATGCTCCTCCCCTTCTCCTCCACCCTTGGATGCTTCTCCACATGCCACCATCTCCACCCTTGCTCCTCCTCCTCCATGGCTATAAATATGGAGCTCCTCCTCCTCATTTGAATCATCCCATACTTGTACACAATTTAGAGAGAGAGGGCTTAACCCTCCTCTCTTCATTTTCAATAAAATTGTTCTTCACTTTGGAAATAAAGGATAGCTCCCTTGGCGCTTCAACGGTTGTAAGTATTATTTTTAGTATTTATTCAACTGTTTTATTTCCTTAGTTATAATGTTTAGCGCGATGAATAGTAGCTAAACTAGTAGTTCGGTAGAAGGGGCGCACTTGTATTATAAAATGTTTTAGACTATTAACTTAGCATCTTGCCTTAGTATTCAAAACTTGTTCTATGTGCCATATATCAAGTCAGAGTTTCCAAGGTTGAGTGGAAGCTGTCACAAGCAAAGCTGTTCCGTGGGAATTCGTGATCATACTCGGTAAGTGGAAGCTGTCACAAGCAAAGCTTATCGAGGAGTTCGACTTATCCAAAACACCACTTGGTCAATAACGTAACTGGGAGATCAAGTGGATGCACATAAGGCTAAGATACTTCGAAAGGAGGAATTAGTCTTAAGTAGAACAAGTGTTGCTTTAGATGATGTTGCAAGTCTTGCGCTACGAAAGGGCCTCGATTCATCTTTGAATACTTAGATGATTCACTAAGAGTCAATGATAAATAGGATATAATACAAGGCCCCTGAAACTGAACATTTCTCTTTAATTATAAACTGCAATTTACTTTCCAGTATTAAAACCAACCAACCAACCAATCAATCAATCATTCAATCACTTAGCTGGTAGCTTTAAAACCAACCAACCGACCTAAAAAACGCTCTCTCGCTGGACAACCCCCTTAAAGAACAACTAATCTACACTGACTCCCTTGGGTTCGACCCCTACTTACCACTTGCTACCCAGTAGTTAAGTCGCAAGTAGCGGACTATTATAAATTTATGTGAACAAATCGCTTTAACGACGAGCGGTCTGTCAGTCATCTCTGAGGCGGTGGTCGTCTCGGATGTGGAGGTGGCACTTGCTGTTGTTGGATCGGCTGTTGCAGGACCGGTTGTCTCGGGCCTACTCCGTTCTGTGCCCCGGGTGCTCCTTGGTTCTGTCGGGTGGCCTCCCTGTTGGCTCGGTTCCGAGCCCGGACTAGCTACTCCGGGTCATCGTAGACTTGAGGTGGTGCCCCGTTGTGTTGACCGAATGGGTTCTCTTCATCGTGGACTTCATTAACGTCAAACTGGTTACCTACGTGAGCCATGGCAATAGAAAGCAAAGGAGAAACCCTAATTTGAAAATTTCTAAAAACGGAAAATTTCTAAAAGCACTAAAAATTCAAAACAAAATAGTAAACGATCTTGGATGGCCAAAAAACACCCTATATCACGGCATAGCAGTAATTTCTGACCGCCTCGTCGTTCCGCTCAAAACAAGGTATTATGGGCTGAAATCAGTCACCTGGAACTCGAATCCTGCTATTTCGCTGCAAAAACAAAGAATAGCTAAACAAAAGCAAAATTATAAAATAGAAAGAACAACTTCACCGTATTGCAGCTCCTCGGCAACGGCGCCAAAATTTGACAGGCGTCGTTGTGCAAGTCAAATTTGAATTTATAATTTTCCACTACTCTTAGCTAGTAAGGCGGCAAGTAGGGGTCGAACCCTAGAGAGCTGGTGAGGTTACTTGTTGTTCTGTAAATAAGACAATTGGGTTTGTGAGTGATTTGGAAATAAGTGCAGAAAATAAAACGAAGGTATTCAATCAGAGAGGATAATCGGTCTAGGGTTTCTTATTGTGACTTGTTATCATCGACTACTAACAATCTAATTCAATGTTTCTAAGTGTGGTCGTCCCGACAAAGGTGACTCCCCAAATATCCCGACAAAGGTGATATGCCACAACCTAGCCCGACAAAGGTGCTAGACTTCTAATTCTTTCCTAAATCAAACAACCCGACAAAGGTGTTATTCAACCTAGATGTGCTATCCACCCAAACGACAAAGTATTTGTGACAAAACATCCACTTAATCTAACAAGTCAATTCATAATATAGGCACGAGAACTAGTAAAACATGAATAGCATTAAGAACGAAGTCTCAAACAATAGTCACAATGTATAAAACCCTAGCCCGAATAAAGGGCTTAGCTACTCATATCCATGGGAATACAAACAGAAATAATAAAGGAAATAATGTTCTTCTCTATTGCCGAGAGGAGGAGGAAACCGGGCCGGAATGGTGAGAACGCCGAGGAGGACTTCGGACCGAGAGGAGAGGAGAGCTCGGATCTGTGTGTTTGGGATACTTGAAACCCTTGATATGAGGTTGTATTTATAGAGTAGACAAGGGCCTCAAAATTTCCAAGTTGAAGTCGGTCCATAAACGGTTTTAGGAAACATGTCCTAAAACCGACTTTGCTTGGCTTGTAAGCAAACTTAGCTAGTAAGTTTACTTGGCCGGCAAGTATTCTAGAAGCTTCCAGAACCGCCACGCCTGGAGGAGAAGACGAGCTGATATTTGTGTCTTCGAACTCGGCTTGGGCCGACCTTGACTCGGATGTGACTCGGGCATGGGCTGGTTCCACTCGGGCATTTTGTCTGGGAAGTGAGATCGTTTGAGTTACTGGGTATTTCAAACAACTTGGTCGAGCCAGATTTACCAGATTCGTCCGTCTGGTCGAGCGACTTGGTTTCGGTGCCTATCAGCGCGCGCGGACCTTTGGAGTTGGGCCAACTGCCAATCTGCTCGGGCGTACTCCTTGGTTTAGTGACATCGTCTGACTTATCTGCTATTTTGATCAACTTTCTAGAGTCGGAATTGTCAGATCTGCTCGTTTGCCTGAGTGACTTGATTTTGGTGCTAGACTGCTCGGTTGGGGCCTGTGGTTTCTCAGGCGCGGCCTGGTCCTGCTCGGGCCAGAGTGGCCAAAACTGCCTTGCGATGTTTTTCTGCACAAAATGCCATCTTTAATGCGCTTTTCCTCCTAGAGCTTCCAAAACACCTAAAATACAAAACAACACTAAGAAGTAACTGTTTGTATGATAAAGTGTCGGAATTGGTGGGATTAGTTGACTCGATGAGTCGTATAAATACGGCTCATCAGTCCACATATGTCACCTTGAATTCTTTCAAGAAACATAGGTGATTTTGCGTTTACTTTTGTTACAGACGGCCTTGTTATAAGTTTGCCAAGTGAACAAGCCGTGCATGTCAGGTCACTGCTTGGAAGGATCTTAAGATCCTTAAGTGGGTGTCCATGTGAACTCTCAATGATTCTCCGGATCATTGATTCACCGGGATGACCGAGTCTATCATGCCATAAAGAAAATAATTCTTTATCAACAAATTTCAGGTTAATGACTTCATACACTTCAATGGGGTAGATTTTTGTGCCATATAAACCAGATGCACATGCTCTCATTTTCTCTAAGACTTGCTTCCGGCCAGTCTTATAAGATATAAGTAGGTATTCAATACCATCTTCACACATGGTTTCTACATGAAAATCATTTATTCGAATGTCTTTGAAACTGAGTAAGTTTCTTTGTGATTCACTGGAATACAATGCATCTTTAATGTTTATTCTCGTTCCTTCGGGTAACAATATAAAAGCTTCTTCTGGAGTCTTCTATAATACTAATTATTCCAGAGATACTATTTAAACTTCGGGGTTTTCAATATAGTATAAGTAGCGGCACTACCAACGAGACATAGCTCCCCACCATTGATATTTCCGTTGGAAAAACAACATGCACTACTGATGGACCATAATTATACGAATCAAAAACACAGTAAAACCCCCTTAATTAGACATTTTGTCTATTTAACTTTTGCTCGTTAGTTCAGATATATTTTTACAGGGTATTGTAGAGCTTAGAGAGAATACATGCTAAAAAAGCAGAAAAGATGTTACGAGTCAATCCAAGGTCAAGATCATATGCCGACTGAAGAAATATCAAGGATCCTGACGTTGAATCACTCATAACAAATTAATCAGAAGAATCAGGAGAGGAATCAAGACAGCCCGGGACAAAACACACTGACAGTTTTGTGAAAAGACTGCACAAAACTGTACAAAACTCACACATGAGGCAAGGTGACCGGCCACTTGAAGAAGTGGTGGCCAAGGGAAGAGCTCCTCCCCTTCCACCACCGGCAACCGGCGGCTCCTCCTCCCTTGACCGGCGGCTTTTTGCTCCTCCACATGTCTCCTCCTCCTTGCTCCTCCTTCCTCTTCCCTTGGATCAAAAGACATGTGGTGGCTCCTCCACCCTCCATTCTCCTCCTCCATGAATGGCCTCCACATGCAACCATCTCCACCCTCTATGGCTATAAAAGGAGGAGCTCCTCCCCTCATTTGAACACACCTCAATCATCCATAATTCACTTCTCTCTCTAAGTTTATGTATTTGTAAGTTTGGCTTTGGAAATAAAGGATAGCTCCCTTGGCGCTTCAACGGTTGTAAGTAATTCTTAGTATTTATTCAACTGTTTTTTATTTCCTTAGTTATAATGTTTAGCGCGATGAATAGTAGCTAAACTAGTAGTTCGGTAGAAAGGGCGCACTTGTATTATAAAATGTTTTAGACTATTAACTTAGTATCTCGTATTAGTATTCAAAACTTATTTTATGTGCCATATATAAAGTTAGAATTTCCAAGGGTGAGTGAACCATTTGTAACTGGACCAAAGGGACCAAATGGGTAAGCTTGTCCTTGGGGGTTCGTGATCATACTCGGGTAAGTGGACCATTTGTAACTGAGCCAAAGGGACCAAATGGACAAGCTTATCTGAGGAGGTCGACTTATCCTAAAAACCATTTGAAAACTGGGCCAAAGGGATCAGATGGATGCACACAGGCTAGTGTACCTTGAAATGGGTACTGGTGCTAGTTTAAGTAGAATAAGTGCTCTACGACCTTGAAAAAGGCTAGGCAATGTTGCAAGTCTTGAGCTAGGAATAGCCTCGATTCATGTTTGAATACTTAGATGATTCACTAAAGGTCAATGATAAACAGGATATAATACAAGGCCCCTGAAACCGAACATTTCTCTTTAATTATAAACTGCAATTTACTTTCCAGTACTAAAACCAACCAACCAACCAACCAATCAATCAATCAATCACTTAGCTGGTAGCTTTAAAACCAACCAACCGACCTAAAACACGCTCTCTCGCTGGACAACCCCCTCAAAGAACATCTATTGCCCTGATTCCCTTGGGTTCGACCCCTACTTACCAAGTACTACCCAGTAGTATAGTTGTGAGTAGCGGACTATTATAAATTTATTTGCACAAATCGCTTTGACGACGAGCGATCTGTCAAATTGGCGCCGTTGCCGGGGAATCAGCCATCGGATAAAGTTCTTTGAATCGTTACGCGCTTCAAAACAACCATGTCTCGCGAAGAAAGTCACCATGACTACCAGGATGACGAAGAAATAAACCTGTACGATCAAAATGATGAGGTACCGTTTCCATTCGTCGACGATCCGGAACAACTCATCAAAAACAGAAGAGCTTGTGATAGGGAAGCAGTCAAAAGAAACCAAGAACTACCCGAGGACCGAAATGCAGCTGGTCCAGTACAACCTCCTATTCATCCCCCACGACCACAACCTCAACCTCGATACATGCCAGGAAGAGAACCCGCTTTCGACGACTACTACGGGGATAACTACTACCGTGAACCAACTATGGGCGAGTGAAATGCCCCTAATTTCGAGACACAGCCGTGGTGCATCTATGAGAGCCCTGAATTAGAGAACGTAACCATCAACGCATCAGTAGCGCACAGCTTGCCCAAATTCTCAGGAGCTCTTGGAGAATCTACGACCACTCACCTCCAACGCCTACATGGCATTTGCCAGAATCTAAAGCCCAATCGAGTGAATATGGACGACTTCAAGTTAAAGGCGTTCTATTTTTCCCTCATAGACTCGGCAAGTGACTGGTTCCTTTCATTGCCTTCCGGAAGCATCAGAACATGGGCTCAGATGCAGAAGAAATTCTTAGACAAATACTATCCGGCTGGAAGAGCAATGCAAGTAAGGAAGCAACTACAGGAAATCAAACAAGGTCCCAATGAAACCATGTACGATTACCTGGAAAAATTCAATCACCTAGAAAGGAGCTGCTGTACCCTTGGACTGCCCGAGAAACTCGTCATCGAGTACCTCATTGATGGATTAAGACCCTTAGACAAAATGCTCTTGGATGCCTCAGCGAGAGGATCCATGATGAATTTATCATTGAGTGGCATAAGGAATCTCATCGCCAACGTTGCTGAAAATGCCCAATTTAGAGAAGAGACTACTCGTCAAAATGAATTCTCTCGATCAAAAAAGGTAGCACAAGCCGAGACATCAGTAAACTCCATGACTGAAGAGATGAAACAGTTAAAGGAGATGATGATCGAGATCATACGTAGACAGCCAGTTCCGGTAAAACCTTGCGAGTTCTGTGGTTCTACAAACCACAAAACTGACGCATGCCCTACATTGATAGAAGAAGAACCGGCGGAAGTAAATATAGTAGGAGGATATCAAGGATACAATGACAGAGCTGGACAAAACAGACAGTACGGTCAAACATCCAACCCGGGCTGGCGTAACAACAACAGCTATCCTCAGATGGAGACACAACCAGCTGTCCCTCAACTAGCGCAGTCATTCTACCAACCCCCCCCCCACCGACAATATAACCAGAACGCTCCATCGGCAGGACAATACCAGCAAAAAGGGCCAAATTAGTACCAAGCCAGCCTGAGCAATCAGCAGGAACCAAGCAAGTCGCTCAATGACACGATGAAGGAGCTCGCGGGAAACGTTAATCAGTTGGGTACTTCTCTACACCAGTAACAGGCAAAAACTGACGGGGCAATTTCAGAATTGACCAAACAAATGTCCCAGCTTGCCACCGCAATGTCAACACTCACTACTGAACCTGGCAGACTTCCTTCACAGACCGTCCAAAATCCAAAGGCGAACATAAGCATGATAAGGAGGTCAAACATGAAGGCTACACTAGGAGAAGTAGCACGGTCCCCAACCTACAGACTTACGAACAATCACTTCAACCATAGGCATCGACCTGATTGGAATCAAGAAGAAGACCGACCCAATGATGGCAAAACATGGGTTACACATGCTGACAATGGACGGTACGCGTTCACTGTTTGCATAACACCGCCGCCGATCACACACTTTGACATACCAGCATCTAGTTGGGACTCCCTAACTCATACTTATGCTTCGAAGCAAAATGTTAAAGGGTCCGAGTATGCAAATCCTAAACCAGGGAATGGGCAGAATAGCCCGACAATAGAAAGAGCCCTCATTTCAAATCATGAGTCACAACCGGAAAGAGATAAAGACCCTGGGGCCTTTACAATCACCTGCGGTATTAGTGAAACCCAGATCCATAAATGCTTAGTCAATCTTGGGGCTGCTGTCAACGCCATGCCTTCCTCCTTGTATTACCTATTAGGACTTGGTCCGTTGAAACCACCTCGATCAAATATCGAGCTAGGAAATAAATCATGCATCCGCCCGGTTGGAGAACTGGAAGATGTAATACTCCATGTGGGAGAACTCGTCGTTACTGCAGACTTCTATGTAATACCAACAGAAGAGACCTGCGAAGACGACCCACCAACAATAATATTGGGACGACCATTCCTCTACGCCACTAAAGCAAGAATCGATGTGGGCAAGGGATCATTATCGCTTAAGTTCGGCGGCAAAATTGCACACTTCTACATTAATAAGAGCCGCCCGGACACAAAGAAACCGCCAGACATAACACCTATCTCAGATCACGGTGCATAGCTTTCTGACCAGTCAATGGAGACCGAAAAAGCAACAAGACCAGCAGCTATGGTCAAAGGTCCCTCACCCCCTCCGGGGTATTGGAAGGAAAAAATCCCAAAACAAAGGAGTCCTGACACGAATACAACATCCGGCAAGAAGTCAGGACGAGTCAAAGCAAGAAACGACACAGGAACGGTGGCGAAGTTCTACTTGAGCCACCCATGGGACCCAAACCAGTAATCCACAATGAGGTACTGTCGAGCCAACGACGTTAAACAAGTGCACTGGTCGGGAGGTAACCCGACACTATCTTACTTTCCGCACTTTTAATTTCTGTCATTTAAATTCAATATTTAGTTTTAAGCTTCCATGACTTTTGAACTAAGGCACGCCTTCGTTCAAAAGTGGGGGGTGAGAACCACTTGTGTACATAAATAACATGCTTGCTATTTTCTTTTTCTTTTTTAGTAGTAGTATCTTTTTGAAAATATGAACTTAAGAATGTGAAAAAGATAGATCATAGTTCATGCATTAACCTTGTGAAAATTCAAACTGTTTAAAAACTTAGAATGTAACTTTTCATTTGTCCTTTGTGCTGAGATAGCTAGGGATGTGGAGTTGACATAAACTGCCCTAGAGAGGCTTGGCAAGCAATCAAAGGAGCAGATCAAACTATCTGTTTTTCGAAGTCAGTGGAGGCTGCACTTCGGGTTTCAGTGAAGAATTAAAGTCATCTCCGCCATGCAGTGTTTATTCAAAAAGAAAAGAAAAGGCGAGGACGGGAATCAGACCGTCCTCTCTCTAGTCTAAGTAGCCGAGAAAATAGATGAGCGACCCTCATCTTGACCCGCGCGAAACGACAAAGATGAGAGGAGCGGGGAGGTATTTCCATAGGCTTGCGGGCGATGATTGGACCTCCCAAAAAGGCTTGAGAAAATGAACTTGCAAAGCCACAAAAAGGCGAAAAGCTCGAAGAAGCAAATCAAGAGGCCAAAGGCCCAAAATTGTGAAGGTTTTAACCAAACAAAAAGTGAAGTACTCAAAGAGTCAAATCAAAGGCCAAAGGCCAATTCACTACAAAAGCAGTCCCTCGCCAAAAAAGAAAGAAATCAAAAAGGCTCAACTCAGTGAAACCCGAACCGAATCACGTGCTAGAGAAAGCTACCAGAAAACCATATAGTGCGAGACTATCCCAAGACTGCAGTCCAGGAGCCTAAAAAGGGCTATCTCCCGAGACATCCAATATAATTTGCATCTCAGCAAGGAGGTACAAGTATTAAGTTTCTTCTATTTATTTACACAGTTTAATTTAGTAATAAGTAGTAATGCATGAATTAGGATAGATCAAGTACCACAGTCTAATTTTCATATTTCAAAGCCAACTTAGAGTACAGCCCTTGAATAGTATTGTTCGGGACGAACAACTAAAAGTGTGGGGTGATCTGATGGACCATAATTATACGAATCAAAAACACAGTAAAACCCCCTTAATTAGACATTTTGTCTATTTAACTTTTGCTTGTTAGTTCAGATATATTTCTACAGGGTATTTCAGAGCTTAGAGAGAATACATGCTAAAGAGGAGCTTTTAAAGCAGAAAAGATGTTACGAGTCAATCCAAGGTCAAGATCATATGCCGACTGAAGAAATATCAAGGATCCTGACGTTGAATCACTCATAACAAATTAATCAGAAGAATCAGGAGTGGAATCAAGACAGCCCGGGACAAAACACACTGACAGTTTTGTGAAAAGACTGCACAAAACTGTACAAAACTCACACATGAGGCAAGGTGACCGGCCACTTGAAGAAGTGGTGGCCAAGGGAAGAGCTCCTCCCCTTCCACCACCGGCAACCGGTGGCTCCTCCTCCCTTGACCGGCGGCTTTTTGCTCCTCCACATGTCTCCTCCTCCTTGCTCCTCCTTCCTCTTCCCTTGGATCAAAAGACATGTGGTGGCTCCTCCACCCTCCATTCTCCTCCTCCATGAATGGCCTCCACATGCAACCATCTCCACCCTCCATGGCTATAAAAGGAGGAGCTCCTCCCCTCATTTGAACACACCTCAATCATCCATAATTCACTTCTCTCTCTAAGTTTATGTATTTGTAAGTTTGGCTTTGGAAATAAAGGATAGCTCCCTTGGCGCTTCAACGGTTGTAAGTAATTCTTAGTATTTATTCAACTGTTTTTTATTTCCTTAGTTATAATGTTTAGCGCGATGAATAGTAGCTAAACTAGTAGTTCGGTAGAAAGGGCGCACTTGTATTATAAAATGTTTTAGACTATTAACTTAGTATCTCGTATTAGTATTCAAAACTTATTCTATGTGCCATATATAAAGTTAGAATTTCCAAGGGTGAGTGAACCATTTGTAACTGGACCAAAGGGACCAAATGGGTAAGCTTGTCCTTGGGGGTTCGTGATCATACTCGGGTAAGTGGACCATTTGTAACTGGGCCAAAGGGACCAAATGGACAAGCTTATCCGAGGAGGTCGACTTATCCTAAAAACCATTTGAAAATGGGTCAAAGGGATCAGATGGATGCACACAGGCTAGTGTACCTTGAAATGGTTACTGGTGCTAGTTTAAGTAGAATAAGTGCTCTACGACCTTGAAAATGGCTAGGCAATGTTGCAAGTCTTGAGCTAGGAATAGCCTCGATTCATGTTTGAATACTTAGATGATTCACTAAAGGTCAATGATAAACAGGATATAATACAAGGCCCCTGAAACCGAATATTTCTCTTTAATTATAAACTGCAATTTACTTTCCAGTACTAAAACCAACCAACCAACCAATCAATCAATCAATCACTTAGCTGGTAGCTTTAAAACCAACCAACCGACCTAAAACACGCTCTCTCGCTGGACAACCCCCTCAAAGAACATCTATTCCCCTGATTCCCTTGGGTTCGACCCCTACTTACCAAGTACTACCCAGTAGTATAGTTGCGAGTAGCGGACTATTATAAATTTATTTGCACAAATCGCTTTGACGACGAGCGGTCTGTCAACTACTACTGGAGTACAAGATTGATTCATTCTATAAAGAAATATAAACAATATGTATGACTAGTTGAAAAAGAATTTAACTCTTTGACAAATTCATAATAAATAAAATAACTTCAGTTCCGGAAATTAAATCTGTGTCATTAAAACCGAATTTAAAAAGTAACTACAAACAGGAAAAATAATCATGTTCCATGTACTACTGCTGGAGTACAAGGTTGATAACATGAGAGACGGATAATCTTTTCTCTAATTTATCTTCGTCTTCATTAGTCTCTTCACATAGTCTCAAGATTGAAACAATACAATATAGTTCAAAATTATAATCCGAGACCTAATTAAAATCTCATATCCTCAAGTGCATCCATATGCATTCATATATTGCACGAGGTACAATGACCGTCCTCTAATGATTGAAATAATCATTTAAGCTCTTCCAGCGTATGAGGGGTCGATGACTATTAAGTTTTGAGCTTCAGGCTCTCGTGAAGATGATGACGAAGTAAGCACAATCCTTCTGGGATGCGCTGGAGTTTTCTTTTACAGAATCTCTCAAGTTGTTATATGCTAAAAGAAGTTCAACATCAGTTTACCCATGTAAAACAGTTTCTTCCGGAAACATTAGAGCAGTAAACTAAATTCTTGCGAGACGTAGACATGTATATAATAGTTACAACATGAAAGTAAAACAATTAAATCACTAAGTATTGATCATACACATCCAACATATTTGATGAGAAATTTCATGGATCTATCACTTACAACAGGAAGTGATCTTATAATCATCTACTTCGGGAGAGATATGATCTAAATAAAAACAATTTCTTGGACCATTATTTTTCTTTCACTTAGATCAAAAGAAAATTGTACATTACTCTCTTCTAGGAGTAAAATATATTTTACACATATTCATTCTCTTCGGGGGATGATTTTAATTAACTCATTAGGATAAATATATATATATATATATGATTGTGTTTATCCTCTTCAGGGGATTAAGTGTGTATGATGTCTATGAATTTACTCCAGGGAATCAAATATACGAAATATGAATAAATACATACCATTATAAAAGTAAATAAAAGGATGAATTTAAAAATGTGCATAAATAACAATAATAACAAATAAATAAAATAGAACTTTATCACTTACAACAAGAAGTGATTTTATCAAGATTATAATCATCTACTTCAGGAGATGATATAATCACACAACAAAACATATGCTTGATGTTTTATCACTTACAACAAGAAGTGAATATTACTCTCTTCAAGGAGTGAAATGAAACATCCTCTTTGGGGGATGAAGCTAAAGCAGCGGCGTATCTTCCTTTGAGCTTGACCAGCTATAGCCCGATAAAAATTGAAAGTCCACATTGAGAAAAAGAAAATAGCCCGATTAAAATTTAGAATATTATTTGATACAAAACTTTGAAATTGAAGGCACTCGCCCTCCTCCGCAACCTGTTAATCCAACTTCGAGATATCGACCCAAGGCAGAGAGGTATCTCACATATTTAGGTCGCCAGACAAGCGCCCGCCTAGAGAGTTATCTCTCATCTTCTTGGGTCTTACCTTCCTGCCTCTTTTGGTCCTCTTGATTGGGGTCAGCATTCGTCATAGACTCATAGTTTACTATCAACCTTGATTTTTGATAGTGTTTGTTTTTTCCTGAGAAGCACATCATGTGAAAATTATTCTAATTTCTTCTATTTTGACGCAGCTACTGCGCCTTGGAGTGAATCTCAAAAACTTCCCAAATCCCAACATCAGACAAGTTGAAGGCTGCCTAGACAAACAAAGAGCGCACGTCTCAAGAGGTTTATCAGGAGTTTTTTTATTAGAATATTATTTGGTAGTTTGTAATTGTTTGTGCAAGTCTATGAGATAATTAATAATTTGTGTTTGTTGGTTTATTATTTGAATATAGGATGTCTGATCATCATTCCAAAAAGCGTATGAAGACATTTCGAGTCTATTGGAGATCGTAGAGCGCAATTCAGATAGAGCATCATATACTTGTAATGTATGAATTCTTGATGAATACTATGTAAGAACTGTGTTTTGACTTATCAAGAAATTTACCTATTATTAATGATTTTTTTTCCGCGCACCTAGCTTTTAACCCCTAGATCCGCCACTGAGCTAAAGAAGAATAATAATATTCACGTATCCAATTCGGGTGATATATGTATATGACTCCACTTCGAGGGAATCGAAAACATTTACTATGCATGTATTCACTTCATGTGATACATGTATATGATTCTACTTCATAAAAGAAAACAAAGCATATATTATACATGTATCCACTTCAAGTAATAAATGTATGATTCCACTTCGGGGGAATAAAATAAAACATAAACTATACATGTATCCATTTCAAGTGATACATGTATATGATTCCACTTTGGGGGAATAAAATAAAACATAAACTACACATGTATCCACTTCAAGTGATACATGTATATGATTCCACTTCGGGTGAATCAAAATCATATACTACACATTCATACATTATGTGAATATAGAACCAATTACATGTATAAGAATTATTAGGTTTTCGAATGCTATGCTATTTTGAGATTCTCTACAAAGATGACTCAAGGTTGCCATCATTTCATTGTGAACAAGAATGGAAGAGAGGATTAGGGAGGGATGATCACTACCTTTGAGCAACTCGTGATGAACGTGTTGTAATATAATAGGAAAAAAACAAGAGATGAGAGAAATGTGTAAAGAGAATTGTATTCTTGTTATCTCATCATACTTTACAATGACATCTATTTATAGGTTACATGAATGCTAATGAAAGGACATGACCTTTAACACAAATAAAGTGAGGAATAATGGAGTGATCTAAATGAGTCTAACCAAAGGTTGAGTATGCATTCATAATGCCATAATATCATAACAATTCCAATATATTTAGTTTTTTTATTAACAATATATTTAGTTTGAAAATTGACTTTAATAATGATCACTTTCTCAAAAATGTTCTTCTGAACATCGCTTCAAATGTAAGACGCTGTTCTCATATTTTTTAGACCTAATAATCAAGCTTCCGCTCAAATCAAATCATGTTTCGCTCAAATTTTACATCAAATATCTGGAGCTTGTAAGTAGGGGCGGCAAAATAGGCGGGCGGGCGGGCGGGTTGTAAACGATTAGCGGGTTAAGCGGGTCAACCCGTTAAAACCCGCTTAAGTTAGCGGGTTTTTAATGGGCGGGTTTTTAACGGATAGCGGGTTTACCCGGTTAAGCCGTTTAACCCGGTTAATCTGTTTAACATTGTTAGTCTAAAAAAGATTATACTTGTTTCATTATCAAATAATAAAATTATAATGTGAGAGATTCCACAATGTATGACAATGATACATGCATCCTCATTGAACCAAGTCAATGTTGAATGATGCAAGCGAAGAAACATGTCAACTTGCTCAGAGTTTGAATAGAAACCGTCAACAAACAAATGAGAGGATATTATCCCGTTTAACGGGTTAAGAGCGTTGGCCCGTTTAACCCACCTAACCCGGTTAACCCGCCTCCGCTTATCCTAGTTAGTATAAAATATGACTAAATATGTTTCAAATGAAATTTTGAATTCAGATTAGAGCTTAACTCTCGTTTAATTTAATACATGATTATATATGCTGCTGACTCTCTCCTTTCCGTAGTATCATATCCTCATTTTTTGTAAAAGTATATATGTTATTTTTTTTAATCAAATAAACTTTATTAGCACAGAACAGGCAGCGAAGCTGCTACAAAAGAGAGATAGAGAGAGCAAGACGCCTCGGCAAAACAACGCAAAGGCTAAGAGACTACTACATCAGGGGACTTTGCAAGAAGAGCAAGATGAGCACGGGGCTGGGAGCCCAAGGCGATCGGCCCGAATGGCGAGACGCACTTCCTTTGGAAGGCTATGGCGAGAATCATGGCAACTAACCGATTTAGCAATCTCAGTAGCAACCGAATTGGCTGCTGCGCAAATGCGGCTTAGAGATGCACCTTGCAGCGAGGAGAGGATACGAAGAGCAACTAGCGACCTGTTACGGCCAGATTTCAGCTCAGATATGACCGGATGGCAGGACTGAATAGCTTCTGGCTGAAGATGCGCGGACTTGAGCGACACAGCTGCATTGAGGAGGCTTTGAAGGGGATCAGATGTGTTCACCGCACGGTACCACTGAACACTCCCCATGCAGGTACGAAGAACATACCCAGCCCAGACACCGGAGACGTGCGGAACCCAAGCAAAGTTGAGGGTGAGACCATGCGGATGTGGGCACCACAATTTCCATTTTAAACGAGTGTAAGGCTGAGGAAGACCAAGCACCTTGAGAGAAAGATTGTTAAGCAGATTGTGATTGTATGGAAGCTCAATGAGGGGGGAGAGAGCAAGCACCCAACGCTGAGCCTGGGCAAGGATGTAGTACCTCCCATTATTGTATATGTTGTGGTTGCGAAGCTTCCAGAGTTCCCAAAGCCCACAACAAATCCAAGCGAGTTTTAGACCATCGGAGAATTCCAGCAGCTTTATATTTTGGAACCACACTAACCAAGCTTGGCGAAGGGAATGCGGACGCTCGATACCTAACGCCTTGTGACCGAAGCTCCAGAGCGACACTGCAGCTTCACCAGATAGGAAAAGATGCTCGAGCGATTCCACACTGGGATTGGTGCAACATCTACACTTAGACACAAGAGGAATGCCACACCATTGAACTCTATCATCCGTTGCGAGTGCCTTGTTATTTACTGGCTTAGAATAAAATAAAATAAGTAAGGGAAAATGACATTTATCGTTTATGCTGCTGTCAGAAATGAAAATAAATACTACTAAACCAATGCGTAAATAATAACAAAGAATTCACTTTATTTTTTTTCTGACAACTATGGCGTAGT
This sequence comes from Rhodiola kirilowii, assembly GCA_033675215.1. NCBI lineage: Eukaryota > Viridiplantae > Streptophyta > Magnoliopsida > Saxifragales > Crassulaceae > Rhodiola > Rhodiola kirilowii. Next base: position 14,125,986 of record CM066193.1, on the reverse strand, counting down.
ATTCAATTCCTCCAGGATTTCTCAAAAAAAATTCGGATATACCTAAAAATAGAGTAAAGATCACATGAGAAGTGTATGTTACGGTGAGAAATGAGAACTAATCTCATCCATTCATATTTTGTAATCAATGACTAGGATTAAATAGAATTAAATATATTATTCGTATCTTTTTAAAAGATTATGCATTAAATACATTATTCGTAGTAAATGAAAAGCTACGAATAATGTATTTAATTCTTATTAATCGTAGTCATTGATTACAAATATGAATGGATGAGATTAGTTCTCATTTCTCACCGTAACATACACTTCTCACCGGAACCGAACTCTACCTAAATATTATCTAAATATTTATTTAAAATATATTACTCCCACTAACTTAAAATAATACAATATATTTGATAATTTATATATTTATTATATAATTATTTAAATAAAATATATAATAAGGTAAACGGGTTTCGGGTTTATTCAACCCGTTAAGTAAACGGGCGGTTAACGGACAGATTTTTCAAGGTCAGTTAACGAACGGATAGCGGGTAACGGATTAGATTGACACCTCTACTTGTAAGTTTGTTTTACGTGGTTTTATTGATTTGGAGGCGTCGATGACGAAGTACATAACTGAGCAGTATGTTCAGGAGACGTGGGAGGGGAGACGATGCTGAAATCTATTACACAGCTTGTGTTCGGTGGAGAAGGTGAGGATGGCAGTATCAAAGTTTTCAGCCGTGATTGGTGAAGAAATAATGCTAATATTAAAAGGGTTCCAAAGATTACGTTCAATTAGGCATTGTTTATAATAATAGCACCATAAGATTATTTGTCACTTCAATGGTGACTCGTCATTAACTTAAGGTGTTGCTGCGCGTTCTAAGACACATTTACACATCGCCAAGTGTATAGACTATAGAGTAAAGATCAGGTATAATTCATATTTTTGGTGCAAATTGTTAAATTCGTCAAAAGTGAGTTATAATTTCGTTAGTGAATAATTAAAAGTACGAGTCAAAAATAATTTATAATTTATCGTCCAAAATCATTCATACGACGGGATCTTTTTTCTAAGTAGATTATGGGAAATCAAGTTTTTCAAATTGCCTAAAATGAAACACTTGCCCAATTTAAATAAATTGGAAAATTTTCTTTTTCTCCCAAATCTTGCAAGACAAAATCTAGATTTAAATATTTTTGTCTTTCTAAATTGCTACGCTACGTTCCCATAAAAAAAAAAAAAAAAACTGCTACGCTACGTTTTACCATTTAAGAGAAAATCTGTGTCATCGCAGATAGGAACAACGACGATGAACGCCAGCTGTGTCTCCCTCCAGCGATCAGCGATTACGATTTTTGCTCTGGCGGTGATACGGATCGTAACCTCGCCGAATGCAGTTTTAGCATCTACACCTTCTGCTTTCGTCCAGAACGCTATTTACTCTAACAAGATCACCATTTTCTCCAAATCTTATTGTCCGTGAGGGGTTTATCATCGCTATCTAACTCTGCGGTTACTCCAATTGAACTTAATTTTGGTCGCTTTAGTGTTTTTTTGATGAAGCTGCTCGACAGCTCGATTAAGGTGTTGTTGAAATTTCACAGGAAGGGGGTTTAGGGTAGTTGGTTCAGTTCCATTTCTTGTCATATTTAGGATTCTTTTTTTGGTATAATATTTTGAATGTGATGCAGTGCTGCTCTCCACATACTGACTGAACTGTCATAATTGTTTAATTATTAGCTTATGAAGAAATTTAATTGCAAAGTTGCACTTGGATGCTAGATATTGTGCAAGAGCGAAAAGAATATTTAGTGAACTTCATGAGCAGCCATATGTGGTCGAACTTGATCTAAGAGGTAGCTTTGACCTGCAAAATGCTATAATCGGGGTATGCTTTCAATTGAGTTTTGAATGAAGAACGATTTTTTTAGTAAAAAAATCATGTTGTGTCAGATGATGGGGGACGGATTCAGGAAGTTCTTCTAGAATTAGTGGGTCGCCGAACCGTCCCACAAATATTTGTCTATGGCAAACATATCGGAGGTTCTGATGGTTAGTCATCTATTTATTGCTAATTAGTGGTACATGGTTATTTTATCTGACATTATGTTGTGGTATTTGACATTTTTTATACTCGGATGATTCAGATCTTAGAGCAGCAGTCCAGAGTGGCAAGATTCAGAGCCTACTAAGCAGCAGTTGATTGAATATTGAATGATAAAAGAGCTGATATTAATTACTGAACGCGCATATGGCTTGTTCAAGAGTGTTCCATTCGAGACCTTCGTGAACTAGCAGAGTGTGATATTTTAGTCGCATAGGTCCTTACGTTTTGGTACGTTTTCATGAATATTGTATCTACTAACAGTGGTTTACTGTAAGACAGTTATTCGCAATGGAACTTCTGTTGGAGGGACACTTGCAATACTACAGTTACATAAAAAGTTTCTCCTTGTGCACCTTTCGTCAATTAAGTGTATGCTGAATTTCTGACACCTGTATTTGTTTCATATAAATGTGGCTTTATCTTCAACTATTACTTTTGAACAGTTTTCCCTAGATCTCCTTAAAGGAATGACCAAAAGAGCAGAGACAGGCTGCTTTCCAGAGTAATGCATAGTATGTCTCTCAGTCTCCCTTTTAGACTAGTGACCAAGTTTGTTAAGCTTTTCGCTTTGTGTACTGATAGATTATCCTGAGTATTTTGGAACACCAATTCTAGAAAATCAACAATAAAATATTCCCTGGCCTTCACATAGATTATGTAAAAGGAAAATTGCAGGCTGCTGTTGCTCTATATGTTTCTATTCCCCATTCCTTTTACTTGCAGTGGAAAGGTTGTGCCTAACTTCAGCTTTTGTTTTGATCATTCTTACATGATAATATAATCTCTACTGAGCCAGCTGCTGCTACTTGCAGAGCTCATGATAGAAAACTTGAGTGAGGCTGACACCTTTTCCCGTTGTTTGCAATTAGGAAGATGCCGCTGCTACTGCATCCAATTCTGGTCGCCACATGGATTTCTGAGCACTAAGTATCCCTTCCTGATCTTTGGAAAAGGTTAAGTGAACCTCCCAATGCAGGGACTTCAGTAAGTTTTCAACCTCCCCTACAGTCGCTGAATCATCTCTAACAATAAGGCTACCTCCCGGCCGAACAATTCTGTCTATCTCTGTCATTAATGGAACTATTTTGCACCTTCAAGGTTAAAAACATAATGCTTAAGTCAACATAGTTGGACAACATAGGAAGGTTTATAGGCGAAAAAGCATCATAAGTAATTATGTTTTCCATTCCATCACCTACCTTTTCTTGACTCTTGAGAATAGATGATCTGCATGCAATAGATCATATGTCCTAGGATAAGTGCTGAAAGATTCACACCAGTCATGATATATCCCGAACAAACCTCTTTCAAAAATCACTGGTAGCGTGTCTGGAGAGTCGATGTTCACTATATTTACAACCCACAACTTCATGTCCTTAAGTGCAGCGGCAAGCCTGTTGAAACAATTCCTCATAATTAGATGCTTATGTATTACGTATCAAGTTGAATGATCAGTCATATATCATTATGAAGACTGTATCATTTACCCGCCATATACTGCTCTCATGTCCATCATGTTTCTTACTTTCGACCAATTGATGCCTAATCCATTGAGATACAGTTTGTTGACAACTCTTTTCCAGTGTTCATAATCTGAAGTAAAGTCATCTGGAGCTGGCCTTCCATAGATCCCCATCTGTGATGTGTTTAGCCAATATGGAGGTGTTTGTAGTCTCCTAGGCCACTCCTCAGGCCAATGAGCTCCCCTCTCATTATCATCTACAGGGACCTTGTGCATGCACGACTGCAAAGGTACATACCTGCAAAGAAATTTTATTTGAAAAAACATATTTCCAATTGCAATTTGCAACCATCTATTTAGTCAGGGGACTGATTATATATGTCTGATTGATAGGGACCTACCAGGCAGCATTTGGATCATCATCATCATCTTTACACATTGGTGGCTGGTTGTGCTTTCGTTTTTGATAGCAGTCGTTTGTAGTAGACTTTTGGTAAATGGCAGCGCCCACGGAATTTAACTTGTCCTTCTGGATCGTGACCAGCTTCCAACACATTGCCTGTGTAAGTGCTGACATTTCTGCCAATTGACACAGTAATGTATCAGTGAGTTCTTTGTCATTTTGATGTTAATGTTCATTAAGTTATGGCGTAGAAAATTTACTTACACTGTAATTCATAGTCTGAATATACAAGATAAATGAATACGTTATTTGGTAAGCTACTAGTTCTACCAATTGGTAAATATAAAATCAGGTTTCGAGGACCTACCCTTCCAAATTTCCACATCTTCTTTGAGCTTTTGGTATACAGGAGTAGCTGACCAGACAAAGTAACCTCCTGGCCTCAGTACACGGTTTAATTCCAGAAGGAGACGACCACCTGTGCATTCCAAGATTTATAATGACACTGTTAGCAAATACAAACTAGCAAGGCAATGTTAATGGATTATTTATGAGCCCATTCTTACAGAAAGTTAATTATTTTATATACCTTCTGCATGCCAGGGAACTCTGCAGCGTGCACAATGAACTAGATCAAATACCCTGCTAGGAAAAGGGAGGCGTTTGGAACCCATGACAGCAGAGATCGCAGGTATCCCTCTTTCAAGTGCAAATTGAACTTGTGCCTCATGTTCATCTTTTGGCGCAAATGACATTGCTAGAACATCTCTTTCAAATAGATACCCTCCAAAACTGGCTACTCCGCACCCAACATCTAATATCACCCTGGTTTGATGGCCCCATGCTATCCTAGGTTCTGACTGCATTCATTATAGAAAGTGCAGTGAATATTTAGTCAAGTTAGTTCTGCGTATTCATTTAGGGTTAATGTGAAGTATAGAGGAACATTTACATAAACTTTATGTCAGCATAGATAAAAATAAGGCTTCTACCTGCTGAAGGAAATCAATGTAGTGTAGAGCTCCATGTATGAATTGAGTGCCACCTCCTGGAAAAGTTAGGAACTCCCCAGTTACCTTCACCCAGTTTTGGTGCCCCTTTACTTCCGCTAGCTTCGTGTGGGGTACATTATGATACCATATCTGCAAAATTGAAGTGACAAACAGTTAACAAGATTGAGTTGTTAAAGGCTTCATTTTCTCCTACTAATTTCATTTTGACTATACCTTGTCTCTACTTTTAGGCCATTCAACTGGTGGTTTGTACCCTTGCGGGAGAGGGACCAAGCAAGTCGGTGGCTCCTCCGGGCAATGCCTCTCCCTGTGCTCAAAATGTGCTCTGCTATGTAGCTGTTTTATTGCCTTCTCATTGTCCAAGCAAGGTATGTAGTCAGGACCCGCTGTCACTTTGCAGAGCTCCCAAGTATACCCATATAAGCTAGCGTCTTTTTCGCTTGACCCGCCTCCCCCTTCTTCCCTCCTCCTCTCCTTCTGGTTCTCTGACTGGTCTGCCTGAGTTGACCATGTCTTTTTAGATTCCCTCGACTCCTTTGGGATCCCAGTATAGGATTCTGTTTGTGTGTTACCTTCGCTTGGTTTATTATCTTCTTGGTTTTCCTGTTGGTTTTCTGTTTCGCCAGTTGATGCTGCGTCATCTGTTGTTTGCTGGGTGTCCTGATTTTCTGACTGGCTGTCCATAGTTTCCTCTGTGGATTTTTTAGTGTCTTGGTTTTCGGTTTGTTTATTTCCTTCCTCTGTTGTTTGTTCCGAGTCTTGGCTTTGTGTCTGAGAGTTAGTTTCCTCAGAAGTCTTTTCCGTCTCATTACCGGCTGATTCGATGTTTGCATTGTTTTCAGAGTCTTGATTCTCAGACTGGTTACTGGTCTTTTCTGTATTCTCTTCAGATTCTCGATTTGTCTTGCTTACTTCCTCTGAACTCTGTTCAGTTTCCTGATTCCCAGTCTGAGAGGTGGTACCTTTTTCATCTGGATTAGTTTCAGATTCTTGGTTCTCAGGCTGATTCTCCGGCTGGACTGTGCTTCCATCTTCCTTAGTCTGCTCAGTTTCTTGGTTTTCAGTCTGTTGTATGGTAACTGTCTCCTCCATAGCCTGTTCAGATTCCTGCTTCTCTGTTGAAGTCTCAGATTGGGCTGAGCTTGCATCGGTGGCTGCTGCACTTTCTTCATTCTCGCTTGTTTGTTGAGAATCCTGATCCTGAGTAGGCGTCTCATCGGTGGGTAAAGTCTCACTAACCGTCTGCTCATCATGCTCGTCTTGCATAGCAGACGTAGCATGAGATGATGATTGATGATCACCACTATTGTCTTCCAAAACCTGAGTTGCCTTTCCTTGATTGGTCCCCTCTGTTTCGTCCCCCAACTCCTGCGTCTCTGACAATGTACCTTTCTCATCGCTAGGCGGTGGATCACTCTCGGAATCTACCCTGGCCTTGGAAGTGGAAGCAGTCTTATGCGATGACGCTGGAGATGAGTTGCTAGAAGTTAACATCCATATGCCGACGATACATATTGTGACGAATACGAGTGTAGTGACAGTGGATGAGTAGGATGAAGAAGCGGCGCGCTTGCTGCTGCGGCCTTTGCTGATGGCCATTTTGTGAAAGGAAATTGTGACAGAGCGTGAGGGGAATGGAGAAGATGATGTGGGTTTGGAAAGACATTGGAAGAAGGAGATGTTTTAGCTTTGTTTGTGGTGAGTTTGAATATGTCTCTCTTGAAGATCCTAATGTGTAGGAGGATAGAGAGGGTCAAATGTTGAACATATATTACTTTTAGTTGGCCAACTCCAGCTGTGAACAAGTTCAATCAAATACGGGCACTCTTAGTTTATGTTGTAGGACAGTCCCAAAGGTTCTGGGGGATGATGGTCTGTGAAAATACAGGGTTACAAAAGCATGTCATTTTGAGGGGGGGGGGGGGGGGGGGGGGGATGTCAGTCACAAAGACATAAGCAAAAGAATTAGGCCAACTGAGTAAAGTTCTAAATGATAAGTTCACTTTCAAACTTTAGAAAGGGTTTGGGATAAAATAAAAATTACATTTAAATATAAATTTTTTTATCAAATAAGTCTGAATATTTATATTTGTTAAGTCTGAACATGACCAAATAAGTCTGAAATTTTATATTATGTTAAGTCTGAACATTACCAAATAAATTTAAACATTATCAACTAAGTCTAAACATTATCAAAATAAGTCTGAACATTATGTTAAGTGTGAACTTTTACAATTTGATAAGTCTAAATATTATCAAATAAGTCTGAACATTATGAATAGTCTGAATTTTTACTTGATTTATAGATTTTATAAATAAATATAGTTTTTACTTGATCTCTATTCTATTCAAAAAATGAATTGAATTACATTTTCACCTTCATTTAGTGTATCAAATATCAATAAATATGTTCAAATATATATCAGGATGAACAAGGCTAACAGACGAGTGTGTCCATAAGAAATTACTGTGAATAAAAAAAAATAAAAAAAATAAAACCGGGCCTGGTGATTGAGTGTTACCAGTCTTCTAAATGCACAAACAGAAGAAAAGATGAATAAAATGATGAGTGCAAGTTTAAGTGTTCGTACAGAAACATACACGCGGGTTGTTGTTGGGGGATTTGATAGTCGATTAATCAGATTGGATCTGCAGCTCGTCGTTTGGTTGGGCGATTTAAAAATACGACGAAGAAGAAGAAAAAAAACTAATTCTAATTTTGGTGGTATAAAATAAAAATATACCAAAATTAAAAATACTTGGGGGATGGGCCCAATGAACATATTTTTATCCTTTTATCACGAAATAAATAAAATGCTGTCTTTCGAGAATCCTGTGGAAATGCTAGCATATGCCGACTTACACCCTCATTCAATTCAAAAGCCTTGGCTTGTGAGTTGTGGTGGTGTAACCCAATATATGGTAGTCATTCTTCTTTGAAACGGGCGATGTGGGATAACTTGTCAAGTGCTTATAACTACGCATAAGCTCGTGTGGCGGGTGTGCAACTTGCAACTCCCCTTGACCAACATGGCTGACAAACGGGCGTCTCGTCATGCACTTGGCGCACATAGGCGCATCCCTCGCGTCACATACAAGGCCTAGGTCGTGTGCCTTCAGCTCTGATACCATGTGGAAATGCTAGCATATGCCGACTTACACCCTCATTCAACTCAAAAGCCTTGGCTTGTGAGTTGTGGTGGTGTAACCCAATATATGGTAGTCATTCTTCTTTGAAACGGGCGATGTGGGATAACTTGTCAAGTGCTTATACTTAACAAATCCAATCCACCCGGATATCGGAGCACTACTCTTCCTGCCGCAGTAAGTGAGATTATTATTGACTGACTGATTACGTCGTCTTGGCTTCCGATGACGACGATAAAGCGAAAAGATATGGTGACATCACGACTGGTTGAATTCTCCTTCAGAGACGCCATAAATCCTGCTTACAACCCTAATGTCGATTCCTGCTTTCCTCAGCCCCTTCCTCCCTCTGTGAGTTCTTTTTCTGTACAGATATTCACTAAGATTAATACGTACCGACAGTAGCCGTCTTGTGAAAATTTAATTGAAAATGAACCGTTCAATTGGGGCAAAAACATTTTCTTGTATCCTTTTGTTGATTGGCTTCTGCTCTGAGATTTTTTAAATCTCGATTTACCAGTGCTTTGTGTGCAAAATTATTAAAATGTTATGCTTACATTGCCTGCAATTAATGCGAAATGAGATGGCTTTCCTGGTGCCTTTTATTCACGAATATATAAGAAAAAGCCATGGTCCATATCTGTTGAAGCTCACACGCGTATCTATTAGCATGACATGCAGCAATAAATAACATGGTGTCTTTGTCTATTGAGTCCTGCTACAATTGGCATCATTAGGAAGCCTATGCATGTGATTCTGTAGTCAATAGTTGGTTAGAGTATATAAAAATACATATGCCTTTTGCCATTGTGAGACTCGACCAATACTCTTAAGTAGCTGTTGTAAAGTGATGTTTTTTCCAAACCTCTTTGTGTATGTTGTTAACAATACTCATGTCCTTTTCACTTGTTCTCATGAGGGATTAGTTTTGCTCCCATAACTAGGGCAAATGACTCTTTGTATTTGGATAACTCAGGTGGTCGTATCATATTGTAGTGTGAATTTGGTCGGATAAAGTTTCATTTAGTTCCCTATCCATCGTTATGGATTCATTTATCCAAAAATAATAATCTTATGTTTGATTGTTAGTTCATTCTCATTGCTGCTCAGTAATATTTTCCAATGTGCCTTGAGAACACTTAAGATTTGCTACGTGTCTTAGACCTTAGCATGTCTCTTGTGTGCAAAGCACAACATTTGGTGCATTGTTTTCCACGCATCATCTTTTCCCTTTTTAAGTGAAATGAAAAAATTAGATTTTTTTGGTCCCCGAGTTCCTTATTATTACTTTTTATTCGAAATTAAAAATTGGGGCTGCAGGTAACATCTTCTGTCGAGACATCATTGGCTCTTGAGGGGTCCAATATTAATGCTACAAATCCGTCGCATAAGGATGTGCTTCTGGAAAAGAAAAGTGCTGAGGCTCTGCGATGTGACATTTGTAGCATCATTTGTAACAGCAAAGAGATGCTTGATAATCATTTGTCGGGGAAAAAGCACAGAAAGAAAACAAAAGCACAAAGTCCCGATACTTCATTGTTGGATCAAGTAAAAACTGAACACATTGAAGGTGCAGAAACAAAGAGTGTTAAGAATTTGGATAATGGTGCATTGCCTGGATTAAAAGAAACCCAAGCATTGTTTCATAGACATGTATCCCTGAAGAAACATGCTTTAGTGGTTGACGGTGAAGGTCCTGACACCATGATGCTAGAACCTTCAACCATTTGTGCTCCCGAGGTCTCAAAGATGCACAAACCAAAACACCAGAAATGTAGTGAATCAGTTGCACACAACACATGCAATCGTACAGATGTTCATGATGAAATCATGACCGATAAAGGGCTACAACCTCAGTCGAAAGCAGACTATTCTGCGGAGCCAATGTTGCATGCCTCAAATGGTTATCTGGCTGCGGGTATACTGAACCTCGTAGAAGTTTGTGCATCAAGAGCATCGGTGCAGGTTTGCACTGTATGCAACATTTTCAATTATAGTGAGGAATCATTGCAAAAACACTTGGCAGGAAAGATACATGCACGAAATGTAAAAAAATTTAGCACTGTGACATCTTCTCCGGTCAGTGTCCACCCAATTGAGATTCTTGGGTTAAATAATTTAAAACCTGCAAGAGAACCCTGCAGTCCAGCTGATCCTTCAAGTGTTGTTCCAGTTGGGAGTATGGAAATCGAAGAACCCATTTCATCAGAAGGTGGCACTGCAATGCTGTCACCAAATGTTTGCACAATGTGCAACATTAAATGCAACAGCCAGGAGCTCTTCACACGCCATTTAGCTGGGAAAAAACATGCTTCCAAGGTAAAACATTATTTGATTCTTGTACTAGTCTGACAATATATGTCTTCAGTATCTTTATGCTTTCATTAAGAATTCACCTCGACTTTCAACTGTATACTACTTAATGTGCATTCACACAAAAAAGAAAGAATAGATAAGTGTTGTTTGCTTACTGGCAATGGATTGCACACTTATTATTTACACGCTTTGCATGGCAACATTTATTTTTTCTAATATGAAATGGTCCTTTTATAGGTTCGCAAGTTAGGTTCAGATACTCATACTCCAGATCTTCATATGAAGGGTGATGGTGCATCCAGAAATTTTCCATTAGTTCAGTTTCATGGTCATGATCCTACAGTTACATCCCATGATGTTGAAAAGTTCAATGATGCTTCCAGTATCAATCTGATGGTTCCTCGAGATAATAATCCTTCAGAAAAATCAGCTGATTGTATGATTTCAGATGCTGCTCTCAGTACCATACCGGTGACTCGACCTAAAGATGATAATTCTTGTAATGGAACTGATGGGGCTACCCTACAAGACTATGAAAGTGAAGCAAACCAGAGAGCTTCAAAAAGAGGTAAGGTTGTTCAATTTGCTTATTGTGATGTTTGCGAAGTATATTGCAATAGCTGTGAGATTCTCAAGACACACAAAATGGGGAAAATGCATTTGAAACAATTGGAGAAGCTAGGGAAGTCAGAGAAAGGCATTATAACCCCTGAGGAAGTCGTGATTTCTCCAAGAATACTTGCCTCAATGGATTACCAATATGGCAACAAAAGTAGTGTTTCCGACCTGAGTATGATAGTTCACGAGCAAGTTGAGGCTTCAAAAGGTATCATTAACTCTCAAAAGCAGAACAGTATGCAAGAAGCATCAGAAGATGCATATAGTAGTGTTCCCAAAGCGAGTATGAACGTTCACAACCAAGTTGAGGCACCAAAAGACATCATTAACTCAGAGAACCAGAACAATATACAAGAAGCATCACAAGATGCAAATGTCGGTTGTACTCTGTGCAAAGTTGTGTGCAATAGCCAAATGACGCTTTCCACTCATCTTGCTGGAAGGAAGCATGCTGCTATGTTACGTAAAACAGTTCAAAGTGAAACAGGGTCTGGCTTCTGAAACCAAAACTGGAGGAAGACTTGATTCTGGCTGTTGCTGATTTGCTTTTTTGGTAGTGATGCCTTTATGTTGTTAGTCAGTAAGGGTGTAAAAGAGTCTGACTTTTGAAATCAAAACTCATATCGACTGGGAAGTCCGACATTGTATATCTATGGACACTTTTTTTTTCTTTCATTTTGATACAATTGCTAACAAAGGAACAAACCAGGAGGAACAAAACATTCTAAGTTTCACATGGAATTAAAATAATTTTGATATTATTTTATCAAGATTACGTCGTTTAATGGCTGGCTTTGGCGTACGAAGTTAATTTCACTTGCTGGGCTGACGCGAGCTGTTCTTTTTGGAGAACTGGGCCGAGAACTCCAAAAGCTCATTGGCCCAAGAGAAGATGCTTGGCTTGATCATAGAGGAGTTTTACTTTACTTGCCTTCCAAACTACTGTTCTAGTCCCTCCCAATGACAAACCCAAGAGTTCATGCATAGATGGCTTTCAGATACTGACTTGAACATTTTGTGATAAAAAAAATTACTGCTTGTTTCCATTATAAAAGTTTTGATTGATGCTACAATCTGCATTAATCCGGCCTGAAGGATATGGAGAGCATCATCAAGCAAAAGAGGTACAAATTCGCCTCATCGCCCTTTCGCTTACTTGGCTAGCTTCCTCTATCGACACGTTCTATGCATTTTTTTTTCCAGTCCTAGGGTGAGTTTCTCGGATACTGGAAGAGACGGTCGGTCTCAAAAATCAGCTTCCTTCGAGGAAGGTAAACTAATTCTGTTACAAAAGTAGTCATGATGGACAATTTCGATATAATTCAGGCTGGGCTAATTATAGTATCGTAATGCTTGCAGAAGATTATAGCTCAGTGCAAAACTGGCTCAAGAGGCAGATTGAAGGACAGACTATCGGTCATGAGTATGATTCGGGTGATGAACAATTTGCAACTTCAGTTGCAGCAGCTGCATATGCTGTTCATTAGCTGGATGTCGCAAATTCCAGTTTCCAAAATGGAAAAATATTAACCAAGGCAAAAAGCCGAAAAGGTGATCATCTAGATAAAATACCCAAAACTAGGACCACAGAAATTGTACCAGCAAATACAAGTAAGGGTAACATATAAAACTCCGCTAGGTGTTGTCAGATTGTTTTTTCTCTATTCATTTATTTTCCGACAAGTCAAAATTTATTCGAGACGCAAGAAAGTGCCTTTAGTAAAGGTTTGTGTCTAAGTTATTCTCATTGAATTATAAGAGGACAAGAGTCGACAAAGAGTCCCTCATTCGGAACAAAACCAACAATAGATGGTCCCCTAACCCGCAAGCCAAGCAAGATATCTTCAGCTTCTTTAAGGTCCACATTCTATAAGAACGATACAGATGCCAAAATTGACGCTTGGGAGAGGGCTGAGATCGACAAGATTAAGAAAAGGTCCGCAATTACTAGTATAAGTTAGTTCCAACATAAATGCCAGTGAACGATAAACTAGTTTGATCCGACGAAAACACAGGCACAGCAAAATAAAATCAACAATAAAATCTTGGGAGGATGACAAGAAAACAAGAGCCAAAATCAAACTCCAAAAGAAAAAGGTTGTGCGCCGTTACAAATATCGATCTCTGATATTAAGTTCTTTAACACTACTTACAAAGCATAAATAATTACGTTTATGCAGATTGAGCTGGAATGCAAAAAGGAAAGGAACCAGCGTCATTATGAGCTCAAAATCGCACAAATAGATGTGATTGGAAGAGGTGCTAAAAGTAACACGGAAGAGAAGATGAGAAGTGACGAAACTAAGGTTAAAGAGAGAGCAAAGAAAATGAGATCAAATCGCAGAGCTGCCTATTTTCTGTGCTTCTAAAATTTACCAACTGTTGAAATAGAGGCCAATGCTTATATATGTGCTGCAGAATGTCTCAATTTGTACGAGGAAAAAAAAATACAATGATGTTTATATCGTCGATGACCCAAAACTACATTCGTTCACGTTCTAAATCCACACAAAAATTAAAATTTGACAAATCCATCCAACAGCACCCAAATTGAAACATGTGTGAGGGGAGTTATTCACCAATCTAACCAAATCCAAACTCAAATAACCCAATTGCACCAGTTGAAACTCAAATAACCAGATTACTCCATTTTTAATAATCCGATTCCTTAGAAATCGGTACTCTTCATTTTTTTATAATTTCGGTAGGAGATACACCGGTACCATTATTTCCGGTTTCTCTCCTACCGGGAATGTACAAAAATGAAGATGTGGCTCGATTTTGGGCCTACATGGACCAAAACGAGATGAAGTGGCATACACGTCATTCCCGGTTTTCTAGGAACCGGTATCATAATGATCCCTAAAATCTTCCCGTAGTAGTTGAGATGTTGTTCTGGTCGAGTGCAGAACAATTTCTAGAACAACTTATGCAAAAATAAAGGCAGTTCGGAAAATAAACGACACGCAAAGTTGTTATCCAGTTCGGCGTTAACGAGCCTACGTCTGGGGGGCTGTCTCCTTAGCTTGATGGATATCAATTCACTAATAATGAGTATTGTGAGTGGAGGATTTTATGTTTACAGAATCCCTCTTAAATTAACTGAGCCTCAGACACTCTAGCAATCGCTAACTAGGTCTCCCCCGAGCCTCTCCTCCGATTCCACCATAATGATCCTCCATAAGAATCAGCGCCTTCTCCCGAATGCGCAGAAGAACACCAGTGCATGTAGCGTCAAGGTTGTTCTACGATTAATCTGCCGAGCACTACAACAGACTGAATCCAAACGCCGTCAATAATCAGAATGATTAGTTTGCCGGCCGTTTGCCTCCACCTCCCTTCAGTGAGTATGAGCGTGAATAATTTCTCCGTGAGTGCTAAGTAGAACGAGTCCATCAGCCCTCATTATATAGTGCGGTAGAAACCCCAAACCGAATAGGATTTCTAATCTCATTCGCCTATCTCATTAGGAAACCTTTCCTAAATCTTTTAGGAAATCTTCCTAATATCTTGCGCAAATCTCTTGTAGATAATCCTTCAAAATATCTTCAACTCTGTTTAAGAAACCTTGATTATCTTCTTTGCTAAGTTATCTTCAAGCGCAAGTCTTCTCTAATATTGCTGAACAGACTTCTTGATATGCATCCTAGTACCGACTTGCCAAATCTGTTTTAGGACATCTGCTGTGTCTAACTTGTGCTACGTCGGTTGAACAAGTTTCCAAATCTGATTTTAGGAAACCTTCCAACTGTCCTTCCATCTGCAACTGTATTGATTTGCTGCGGTTGACTATGTTTCCTAATCTGAAATAGGAAACCTTCCATCTGCTTCAACTTGTTCTAGGACAGTTGTCTCTGCTTGTCTTGAACTCTTCCTTGAACAACAACTTGAACAACTACAGAGAGTTTTAAGGAGCTTTCAAACTCCAAACTACTCCCCCCTTTTTGCCACAAATTGACAAGGGAGTACAAAAACATGAGCAATAGTTCGACAATAAAACTAGAGTTTCAACAAAAAGATAAAAATTGTTTGTAACAGAGGGCAGAGAATTCATCACCAGGAGCTAGTAGTCGGACTCCTCATCACTAGCTTCATCACCAGCCAAGTCAACTTCATCTTCTTCCTCGGGATAGCGTAGTCCCACCAAAAGCTTTGTAATCTTTTTCTTTCTAACCATGAGCAGCACAATCCTCTCGTTTGCATCTGCTAGTTCCTCTTCCAGATGGGTGATAATTTTTCTTTGAGTTACAGAAGGAACATGAGCATTGAGTTCATCCAGAGTTTGCTCAGACAACTTCTTCTTTGCCTTTACCGGTGCATCTACGTCCAGATCCAATATATGTTTTCCAGAAAAGTGCTTGTGATCTGCAAGAAACACCTTTGGAGTGCTAGTTAACTTGTCCTGACTTGTTAATATGTCTGGATGTTGTGCTACCACAAGTTGATGAATCAGCAAAGGAAATTCAATGGGATGATTGACTTTGACAGAAGTTGCGTGGCCAGCAATCTGGTCGAATATGAGACGCCCAAGATCAATCTTTTTTCTGACTCCTAAGGTCTTCAGAATGGCTCCCATCATTCGGCCAAGTGTTGTGTGATGATTATTCGGTAGCCAGTTATGAACTGCAATGCTGTGGAGCAAAGAGTGATTTGAAGACAAATCCTTGACTTGGAAGGTCATCTTGTACCACCTCGAACGAACTCCACCCGTAAGTGCCTCAGTAATTTTGTGCCAATTGGGGTTCTCTCCGATACTCAACGCTCCTCCTTCTATACCATAGTAGTCATTTATGCTATCTGGAGTGATGACGACCTCCTTTCCTCTCACACTTGCCATTCCGTAAGCTGCACTCTCAATTTTAGCAAAACCTTCAGGTAAATTCACGATTACTTATCTCACAAGGTTTGCAGCAAATGGTTTAGCCATTGTCACAGATGGCCACAAATCTAGCTCTTTGATCAGGTTCACAATCTCCTTGGCTGCCTATTTGTCAGCCTCTAGCACCCTTTCGGCCACAATCTTCCTATTCTGAACGAATTCCCACTTCTTAGCATGTTTGTCTGAGACAAACCAAACTCCTGCAACAACAACTCCAGACTCAAACTGAACTTTCTTCCCCTTTTCTTTAGCCTTGCCAGTAACAGTACTTGTTTTGGCTTTCTTTGATGCATGTGTAGCAACTTTCTTTTGACAAGAAGCTTCAATCTCAACTGTATTTTCTACTGGGGTAGAAGCAGAAGCTTTCTTCTTCTTTGACACATTCTGTTCAGCAACTGTGGGACCTTCCTCATTAGCAACTAGATTAGGTACTGCTTTCTTTAACCTAACATGAGATTTTGACTTATTTTCATGTCTCTTACCAACTGGAACATTCTTCTGAATCTCTTTGACCAAATCTAACAGCTTGATTGAATCATCTTTGATCCTTCACTCAGTTCCTCCAACTCTACATCAATATTAGCTTGGTCAAGTTGATCAATCTCTCTCTTTAGCAGCTACTTCAGTAGTCCTCTCTTCTTACACATATTGTTCAATAGCATCAATAAGTTCTTGTAGAGATTCATCAAACTTGCTTGAGTCAATAGGCGACTGCTCTTCTTCCTCATTGTTGGGCAACTTTACTTCTTTCTCAGTTTTCTTGTTTTCTCAGTAACACTTTCAGCAGAAGCCTCACTAACTTCCTCCTCTTCTTCAGGATCAACTTCTGACTCATCTTTTGAATCCGCTACTTCTTCACTTGGTTCAGAATCTGATTCTTCAATAACATCAGTGTTCTCCTGAACTTCTTCTATCTTTTTTGAACCTTTTTCTTTAGAAACTGTACCCTCCTCCTTTTGTTCAGCTTTGCTGGACAATCCAACATGCTGTTCTACAGCAACCTTCTGAGCAACATCAACATCATCATCTTTTTCATCAGACCCTTCCTCATCTGATTCAGACACTACAACTCTTCGCTTGACAATTCTAAACTTCTCTTTTTCTGGAGTTTTCTTTGTAGCAACAACCTTTCTCCTAGTTCCCTTCTTCTAAGGACTAATCCCCCCTGCACTGTGGCCACACCCTTTGGTTTTTCTACAACCACTTTTGAACCTTCCATAGACACGCCAGGCACACTAGGACAAATCGCATTAACAGATTTGGAAATTTTAGCGATTACCTCCTGTGTTGTTTTCTTTGTTGGTTCTTTGACCGAAGTAGGTTTCGAAACAATCTACTTCTTAGGGTTAAAGCACTGAAACAGATTTGGGGATCTACTTCTCTTTTGTTAGGGCGTCTGTTTCCGTCTCCTTCTCCGGTTGGTTAGACACAATCTTTTCAGGAATGGACACTGACAGATGCCTTGTCGCGAGGCAAAAGCAAAAGAAAAATTTATAAGTCCGCTACTCGTGACTTCACTATTGGGTAGTAAAGCGGTAAGTAGGGGTCTAACCCAAGGGAATTAGTGGATAGTTGTTCTTTGAGGAAATTTGTACAGAAATTTAAGTGCAATTGGGGTTGGTTGTGATTTTAGTACTGAAAAGTAAATTGTTGGAAAGTAAATGACTGAAAGTAAAGTGCTGAAAGTAAATTGCTGGAAAGTAAATACTGAAAGTAAAGTGCTGAAAGTAAATTGCTGGAACAGTCGAGTTCAATATCAACCAAACAACATACTTTTGGTTTGTCGCACGCTATATTTCAAGCGCAATACGTGCCAAAGTTATGTTGGATTGATGTTGAAAACGTCTGTAGTAAGCGTACGGAAATGTAAAGATTGAAAAGTAAGTGCGGAAAGTAAAGTACTGAAAAGTAAAGTGCGTAAAGTAAAGGCGTAAAAGTAAAGTGCTGAAAGTAAGTGCGTAAAGTAAAGTACTGAATGTAAAGTTAGTTGCAGAATGTAAAAGTTAGTTGCGGAATGTAAAAGTTAATTGCAGAATGTAAAGTACTGAAAGTAAATGGTACTAAAAGTAAACAGTTGATATTGAGACTGAAAGTAAAATGACAATTGATGTTTTGATTGAGAGAAGAATTCGGTTTTAGGGGCCTTGTATCATAGTCCGTTCATCATTGACCTCTAATGATCGTTCTAAGTGTTCAAAGATGTATCAAGGCCATTTCTAGCACTCGACTTGCCACACCACCAAGTCCTTTTCAAGACATAGAGCACTTGTTCTAGATAGGCTAATTCCTCCTTTCGAAGTATCTTAGCCTATGTGCATCCACTTGATCAATCATTTCCCATCAACCAAGTGGTGTTTAAAAGAGGTTGAACTCCATGGAAAAGCTTTGCTCTTTCGAGCCTCCACTCAACCATGTATGTTCACGAACCCCATGGAAGAGCTTTGCTCCTTCGAGCCTCCACTCAACCATGTATGTTCTAACCTAATATATGGCACATAGAACAAGTTTGAACATAATAGAAGCACTAAGAAAAGGGTCTAAAACGTTTGCATGATACAAGCACACCCCTTCAACCGAATGAAGGGTTTAGCTACGAATATCCATATAAGTGGATACCATAGCTAGTGCTAGAAAAGTAAATGGTTTTGAAAGCAAAGACAAGAAAAGTAAAGGTTTTGGAAAGTAAAATTTGAGAACAACAAGAATACTCAAGAACAAACAAGAGTAAACTCAAGAACACTCAAGAATACACAAGAACCAACAAGAGTATTCATGATCAAGAGAGAAGGTAGAGCTTTTGATATTGAAAATGCAAGTGTTTTACAAGGATTTGTGAGTGAAGGATTTTAGAGAGCTTCTCTATCTAAGTAACAAAGGATGACATGAGGTTTTGTTTTCAAGGGCCAAGCCCTTCTATTTATAGGCCAAAGAGGCGGTGGAGGAGAGGATATTTGTCCTCCCAACCGCCTCTAGTCCTCCCACAACTCCGGTTGGCCTTGGTTGCTCTTCGGTTGGAGTTTGGATGAGCCAAAGGGTGGCACATGGAGTTCGCATGGGCGGCTGAGCTTGAGATGTGCCAAAGGGCAACTACATGAGCTTGGTTGAGCTTTGGGCAAGTCTCTTGAACTTGGTTGAGGTTTGGTTTCAAACCAAAAGATCAACCGATGTGAATAGTATGCCCTAACCGGGAAATAAGTAGTTTGGTTGGACTTCGCCGGATTTTGACCGGAGTTGGGCTAGAATGACCGGAGCATGGTTGTGGTTGGATTGAGCTTGATCGGAGCATCGCCGGAGGTTCGCCGGAATATGGCCGGAGCTTTGGTCGGAGCTTCTTGGATTTTGGAGAGTGTATTCTGAACGAAAAAGTCATTCTAAGATGATCTCAAGAAAGATTCTAAGCCAAATTCTGCTCAGAAAATGGTCGAAATCCCAAATTGGTCGAAATTTCCCTTGTTTGGCCTTGAACGGGCTTGAGTCCTTGGCAATGCGTTCTCAGCTTTTGGGCGATGGTTCTAGCATTAGAAAGCCATTTGAAGGTGAATGCTCGAGCTAGTTTTGCTGGAACGTAGCCGGAAAGTGGTCGTGGCCAGATTTGAAGTTTTGCTCGGGCGCAGGCCTCGGCAGGGACCTGGTTTTCTCGGACGCAGGCCTCGGCGCTGGTCTCGGATGGCCCGGTAATGGTTCTTGGCGCTCTCAGCACGGTCCCTCGGCACATCTTCTTGGACGGGGTATGACATTTCTCGGACGCGTCCTGACTGGATTCTTCGGTCCCCAGTGAGCTTTTCTCGGTCCCTGGTTTGGATCCTCAGACCTTGGGTTGCTTTTTGGCACAACTCTCTCTTTTTAAGCGTGTTTCCTCTTTAGACCCCAAAATAGCCTATATACACAAAATGGTATTAACAAGCACTTGTTCGTATCATCAAATGTCTAATTTGGTGGGTTTAACTAATTCGATGAATCGTATAAATACGCGCCATCAAATACCCCCACACTTAATCTTGTTTGTTCTGAACAAGTGTAGTCAATAAGAGGAACAAAAACACCCCAAGTCCTAGATGTGAATGTGAGATGCAAAACTAGACTTCACCTTAGCATGCATAGCTTACTTGCTTCCAAACGAAATCATGCTCACATATGAAATTAACTAGATACTTGTTACCTTTGAGCCGAGATGCAAATCAATTTGTATGATTGGGAGATAGCCACTTTTTAGGCCCTTGAACTGCACTCTCGGATCCGATCTTACTAAATGGTTATGTTACTTGCTTCTTCTAGCACGTGAATGATTCGGGCAACTTGGGTTGAGCTCTTTTTCTTTGTTTGTGTGGTTGGACAGCTTTTGTAGTGAGGTTTGGCCTTCGGCCTTTGATATGACTCTTTGAGTACTTCACTTTTGCTTCGGTTTGATTTCACCATATTGGCTGATTTCTTTCTTTTCTTCTTTGAGCTTTGCTCCTTTGATGATTGCTCGTCCATTTCTTTACTTTTGGGAGGTCCAATCATCGCCCGAGAGCATATGGAAATGCCTCCCCGCTCTTTATCATCGTAGTCGTTTCGGCGCGGGTCAAGTTGAAGGTCGCTCACCTCTTTTCCTGGCTACTCGGACTAGAGATAGGACGGTTTGATTCCCGTCCCCCTCTTGCATAGACGCTGCATGGAGGAGTCCACTCTTCACCAAGAAGCCCGAAGTGCAGCCTCCACAATTTTCACATAACCGTATAGTAAGGATCCGGTCCCTTGAGTGCTTGTCAAGCCTCTCTAGGGCATTTCTTTCAACTCCACATCCTACGTTATCTCAGCACACAAGGACAAGTAGAAAGTTAAGTTCGCATGTTTTTACACAATTAAGTTTTCACAAGGAAATGCATGAATCGGGTCTATCTATTTTCACATCATGGAAGTGTATATTTTCAAAAAGTGTTTATCTACTATGTACAACTATTACTTCAATACCCTCACACTTTTGAACGAAGCCGTTCCTCACGGAACGACTTAGTTCAAAACACAAAAAGCTAGTTAACTAAGAAAAGGAAATGACATAAGAGAATAAAAACTGAAAAAAAAACTAGATATGCCGGGTTACCTCCTGGCAAGTGCCTTTGTTTAACGTCGTTGGCTCGACGGTACCTCACTCATGGATCATAAGTAGGGATCCCATGGGTGCTTGAGGTCGAACTTCTTCTCGGCATCTCTTTTGATTTGCCCAAAGAACACATATGGCAGCGGGCTCAATTCTGCTCTCCCTTGATCCGGAGGCTTCTTTTTCACATATCCCCGACAAGGCGAGGATTCCTTGACCATAGCTGCTGGTCCATGGAGCCGTGCTCTCTTGCTTCTCCTTACGGGTTTCCATTCCTTTGGCCCATGTCTTGGCCATTTCTTCATGTTTGAATGGGTGGCACCTTTGCAATTCTGGAAGTTTAGTATTGTGCCAATGAACACGAGCGACCTTGAGCTTGTTCCCATGCCAAGCCTCTTCTTTGTGGCAGAGATGATTGGCCATCCTAGAACGAGTGGGTTTTCAGCCGACTTTTCTTGGCTCATGACGAGTGAGTGCTCCATCGGCTCTTCTGGCCCTTGATTTGCCTCCAACTCCCCTTGCACCTCATCATCATTGGTCACATGATCTTCGGTGGATGTGATCTGCATTAAACATGAAGGGTTAGGTAGGGGCTTCTCGGTCGGTTTGGAAGTGAAGTCCGGGACTTTTGTTGGCTCAGTAGTGAGGACTGTGTTAGACTCGGCTGGTTCGGCAATGAGGTCCGGGACCGGTGTGATTTCCTCGCGTAGATTGGTAATGTGGACCGGGCCTGAATTGGGCAGTTTTTCTTCTAACTCCCAGGGGTAATCTGAGTGGAGCTCTTCTTCAGGCAACCATGGGTCCTCATCCTCGTCATTTATATGGTCTCCGGGGGCAATCACACTGAGGTTCGGGTCTGATTTGGGTAGCTCATCAATTAGGACCAGGACTTCCTCTGGTGCTCCGAGCGCAAGGACCGGGCCTTGCTTGATTTCTTCGGCATTGAGGACCGGGTATGACTCGGCTGGTTTGGCAGTGAAGTCCGGGACTTCTGTTGTCTCGTCAAGTTGAGCCGGGACTTCCTTGGGTAGATTGTTAATGAGAACCGGGCCTGATTTGGGCAGTTCTTCTTTGGCCATCCGAGAGTCCTCATCCTTGGCTGGCTCGGTGCATGCGGCTCCTCGTTTTGAGCTCTCAGCCAAATCATCAATGTGGTCCCAGATTTGAGTCATGGTTAGCTTCATTACCGAACCTCCCGCCGCAATACTAAGCCTGTTCCATTCAAGTGGCATCATCCCACCAATAAACCTTTGCAGAAGAAACAAGTCCGTGAGTCCATGGTGCGGGCAGTTCGAAACAACGGTATCGAAGTACGTATAATACTCGTCCAAGGTCTCGTCCCGGGATTGCTCAAGGTTGATGATCTTCTCGCAGACTTCAAGTTGGAAGGATGGCGGTGAAAATTCCTCTAGGAAACGGGCTCGCAGCACAAGATAATCATTTTCATAATCTGCACAAGACGAGTCATACCAATATAGTGCAAAGTCTGTAAGGGAAAACTTAAAACACTTCAGTTTAAATTCCTCTAATGACTCGTCTCTAGGCTTCACGCGGCCACAGATGGAGTGAAATTTTTGGCAATGTTTCACAGGGTCCTCTCCGATGGTACCTCCAAATTGGGGGAGACAGCTAAGCATTTCAAACATAAGGTTGCTGCCCCCAACTTTCCAAGGTTCTATGTCGTAGTATGAAGACATGGCGAACTGTAAAATAAAACAAAAATAAAGAAAAATTAGAACAACTATTCTGATTGCACGACTCCCCGGCAACGGTGCCAATTTGACAGAGCCTTGTCGTGAGGCAATGTGCAAAATTAATTTATAAGTCCATTACTTGTGACTTCACTATTGGGTAGTAAAGCGGTAAGTAGGGGTCGAACCCAAGGGACTCAGTGTGGAATGGTTGTTCTTTGAAAAGAAAGAAAATGTACAGAAATGTAAGTGCGATTGGGGTTGGTTGTGGTTTTAGTACTGAAAGTAATACTGAAAAGTAAAGAAAGTAAATACAGGACAGAAAGTAAATACTGAAAAGTAAATTGCTGGAACAGTCGAGTTCAATATCAACCAAACAACATACTTTTGGTTTGTCGCACGCTATATTTCAAGCGCAATACGTGCCAAAGTTATGTTGGATTGATGTTGAAAACGTCTGTAGTAAGCGAAAAGTAAATAATTGAAAGTAAAGTGCGGAAATGTAAAGACTGAAAGTAAGTGCGGAAAGTAAAGTACTGAAAAGTAAAGTGCGTAAAGTAATGAAAAGTAAAGTGCGTAAAGTAAAGTGCGTAAAAGTAAAGTGCGTAAAAGTAAAGTGCGTAAAAGTAAAGTACTGAAAGTAAAGGGTACTGAAAGTAAACAGTTGATATTGAGACTGAAAGTAAAATGACAATTGATGTTTTGATTGAGAGAAGAATTCGGTTTTAGGGGCCTTGTATCATAGTCCGTTCATCATTGACCTCTAATGATCGTTCTAAGTGTTCAAAGATGTATCAAGGCCATTTCTAGCACTCGACTTGCCACACCGCCTAGTCCTTTTCAAGACATAGAGCACTTGTTCTAAATAGGTAATTCCTCCTTTCGAAGTATCTTAGCCTATGTGCATCCACTTGATCAATCATTTCCGATCAACCAAGTGGTGTTTAAAAGAGGTTGAACTCCATGGAAAAGCTTTGCTCTTTCAAGCCTCAACTCAACCATGTATGTTCACGAACCCCATGGAAGAGCTTTGCTCTTTCGAGCCTCAACTCAACCATGTATGTTCTAACCTAATATATGGCACATAGAACAAGTTTGAACATAATAGAAGCACTAAGAAAAGGGTCTAAAACGTTTGCATGATACAAGCACACCCCTTCAACCGAATGAAGGGTTTAGCTACGAATATCCATAGAAGTGGATACCATAGCTAGTGCTAGAAAAGTAAATGGTTTTGAAAGCAAAGACAAGAAAAGTAAAGGTTTTGGAAAGTAAAATTCAAGAACAACAAGAATACTCAAGAACAAATAAGAGTAAACTCAAGAACACTCAAGAATACACAAGAACCAACAAGATTATTCATGATCAAGAGAGAAGGTAGAGCTTTTGATATTGAAAATGCAAGTGTTTTACAAGGATTTGTGAGTGAAGGATTTTAGAGAGCTTCTCTATCTAAGTAACAAAGGATGACATGAGGTTTTGTTTTCAAGGGCCAAGCCCTTCTATTTATAGGCCAAAGAGGCGGTGGAGGAGAGGATATTTGTCCTTACAACCGCCTCTAGTCCTCCCACAACTCCGGTTGGCCTTGGTTGCTCCTTTGTTGCTCTTCGGTTGGAGTTTGGATGAGCCAAAGGGTGGCACATAGAGTGCACATGGGCGGCTGAGCTTGAGATGTGCCAAAGGGCAACTACATGAGCTTGGTTGAGCTTTGGGCAAGTCTCTTGAACTTGGTTGAGGTTTGGTTTCAAACCAAAAGATCAATCGATGTGAATAGTATGCCCTAACCGGGAAATAAGTAGTTTGGTTGGACTTCGCCGGATTTTGACCGGAGTTGGGCTAGAATGACCGGAGAATGGTGGTGGTTGGATTTGGCTTGATCAGAGCATCGCCGGAGGTCGATTGGACCATGGTTGGAGCTTGGCCGGAATATGGCAGGAGCTACCAAAATTTTGGTCGGAGGTGATTGGGTGTTGGACCATGGATTTGGAATGTTGAGACGATTCTAAGACTGATCCATGAAGGATGTTTGGCCAAATTCTGCCCGGAGCATGGCCATGGCCCGGGGTTGAAGTTTTCCTCAGGCCCTTGGTCGACCGGGCCCGAGCGCTGCTTTCGGCGCGGTCTTGGTTTTCTCAGACTCGGCTCTCGGTGCTCTCGGATGTGGGTCTCGGCACGGGCGCTCGGCTCTCTTGGCACGGGTGCTCGGCTCTCTCGGCACGGGTGCTGGGCGGGGACCTGGTCTTCTCGGCACTAGGCACTCGGCACTCAGCACTCGGGACTCGGGACTCGGGACTTGGTTCCCGTCACTCGGGACTCGGGACTTGGTTCCCGGCACTCCCGACACTTGGGCCCGACACCTCTCGGCAGGGATCTGAGGTTCTCGGTACTGGGTCTGGGTACACGGCTGAGCTTCCTCGGTCCTCGACTGGGGTCCTTGGTCCCTGGTTGATTTTTCTCGGTCACCGACTGGCTCGACTTGACTTGTAATCCATTTTTGGTTTAAGAACCCCCTTTTTAGAAAATGGAACTAACAAGTAAACGTGTTTAAGACAAAGTGTCTAATTTGGTGGGTTTAACTATCTTAATGAATCATATAAATATGGTCCATCAGATCACCCCACACTTATACTTGTTTGTCCCGAACAATGCTATTCGAGAGAGAAACACAAAATCCAAGTAATAAGCTCTAAATAGGAAAGTGAGAATGTGGAACTAGATTTATCCTATCCATGCAATACTTACTTGTTACCAAACTAAACCGTGTAAATACTTAGAAGAAACTTGATACTTGTACCTTCGAGCCGAGATGCAAATTAATTCGGATGATTCGGGAGATAGCCCTTTTCAGGCTCCTGGACTGCATTCTCGGGACCGACTCGCACTATATGGTTAACTTGTAGCTTTCTCTAGCACATGACTTGGTTCGAGTTTCAATGAGTTGAGCACTTTGACTTTCCTTTGATGAGGGATAGCTTTTGAAGTGATTTGGTCTTTGGCCTTCGATTTTGAATTTGAGTTCCTTCACTTTTGTTTCGGTTAAAACCTTCACAGAATTTGGCCTTTGGCTTTTGATTTGCTTCTTTGAGCTTTGCTTCTTTGTGATTTGCTTGTCCATTTTCTCAACCTTTTGGGAGGTCCAATCATCGCCCGAGAGCATATGGAAATACCTCCCCGCTCTTTCTCATCCTCGTCATTTCACGCGGGTCAAGATGAGGGTCGCTCATCTATTTTCTCGGCTACTTGGACTAGAGTTAGGACGGATTTATTCCCGTCCCGCCTCTTGCATAAACACTGCACGGCAGAGATGACTCTAATTTCCAATGAAACCCGAAGTGCAGCCTCCACTGACTTCGTAAACCATATAGTGAAATTCGATCCTTTGAGTGCTTGCCAAGCCTCTCTAGGGCATTTTATATCAACTCCACATCCCCTGTATATGTTAGCACAAAGGGACAATTAAGAAGTTACATCCTCAAGTTTTTATACAGTTGAGATTTCACAAGGTAAATGCTTAAATTTAGATCTATCTTTTTCACATTCTCAAGTTCATATTTTCAAAAAGATAATATTAAGGGAAAAGGAAAAGGAAAGCATGTTAAACTAATTATGTGCAAAGGCAGTTCTCACCCCACACTTTTGAACGAAGGCGTGACTCTCGGCATGACTTAGTTCAAAAGCCGATTGCAAGCAAATATTTACAAGAAAGGAAATGGTTGAGTACGACTTAAGGCAAAAACTAAATGACATAAAATAAAATGACTGAAAAATTAAAAGATGCATGAAAATAAAAGTTTGCCGGGTTACCTCCCGACCAGTGCCTTTGTTTAACGTCGTTGGCTCGACAGTACCTCACTCAGGAGGGATCTGGGTCTCATGGGCAGCTTAGGTCAAATTTTGCCGTGGCTCCTGCGTTGATTCTTGCCTTGACCCTCCCTGAGTTCTTGTGGGATGATGAGATCGGGTCAGGACTCCATTGTTCCGGTGGTTTTTCCTTCATATCCTCCCAAGTTGGTGAAGATCTTTTGACCATAGCTGCTGGCCTAGCTATTCTTACGGTCTCTCTTGGTAGGTCAGAAACCAGAGTTTTGAGATTCGAGGTATGCACAATGTCTGGCGGTTTCCTTGTACCTGGACGGCCATCATTATCATCGATGTAGAAATCTGAAATTCTGCCACCAAATGCGAGTGATAACAAGCCCTTGCCCATGTCGATCCTTGCCTTGGTAGCGTAGAGGAATGGTCGTCCCAATATAAGTGTTGGAGGGTCGTCTTTTCTGGTATCTCTCGTTTGTATTACATAAAAGTCTGCAGCAACGATGAGCTCTCCCACACGGAGTATTAGATCTTCAAACACTCCAACCGGCTTGACACACGACTTGTCCCCTAACTCGAGGGATATCCTTGGTGGCTTCAATTGACCAAGCCCTAATGAGCAATATAGAGGATAAGGCAGGACATTGACGGCGGTCCCAAGATCGATTAAGCACTGATGAATTTGGGCTTCACCAATACCACAGGTGACCGTGAAGGCCCCCGGGTCCTTATTCTTTTCCGGTTGTGACTCATGATTCGTAGTGAGGGATCTTTCCATTATCGGGTCATTCTGCCCATTCTTTGGCTCTGATTTTGTTTTTTCCTTGTTCTTTTGGGTCGCATGGCCCTTGGAGGCGACCATCTGTATGGAGTATAAAAAATCTTCGGGGTATGCCTGCTCATTGCTGCCTTCGTAATCAGTTGATTCGGCATCTTCCTGTGATTCAAGATTTGCAGGATCGGGTCCATTTAGCTCCTGATTTTCTAAGTAAATGCTTTGCTCTGACGCATAGATGTTAGTTGGGGAATTGATGGACCATAATTATACGAGTCAGAAACACAGTAAAACCCACCAAATTAGACTGTTTGTCTATCTAACTTCTATGTGTTAGTCCCGATATATTTCCACAGGGCATTTTAGAGACTGAAGTGAAAACACGCTAAGGAGAGGATTTTATGCTGAAAAGATAACAAGAGTCAATCCAAAGTCAAGATCATATGCCGACTGAAGAAATATCAAGGATCTTGACGTTGAATTGACCATAACAAATTAATCAGAAGAATCAGGAGAGGAATCAAGACAGCCCGGGGAAGAAACACATTGACAGTTTTGTGAAAAGACTGCACAAAACTGTACAAATCTCACACATAGGGCACGGTGACCGGCCACCATTCAAGGAGGTGGGCAAGGGAGGAGCTCCTCCCCTTTGGGTGACCGGTAACCGGCGGCGCCACCTCCTCCTCCCAAAGCCGCCGGCTGCTCCTCCTCCTCCATGGAGAAGATGACAAGTGGAGGCTTCTCCTCCACTCCTCCTCCCAAGCTTGCCTTGCACTCTTCCTCCTCCACCCTTGGATGAAAACCATCTCCACCACCCATCTCCTCCCATTTTGGCTATAAATACAAGCCTCCTCCTCCTCATTTCAACACACCTCAATCTCAATTCCACTTCTCTCTCTAGAAGTTGTAATATTTGTAACGTTGTAATCTTGGCTTTGGAAATAAAGGATAGCTCCCTTGGCGCTTCAACGGTTGTAAGTAATTCTTAGTATTTATTCAACTGTTTTATTTCCTTAGTTATAATGTTTAGCGCGATAAATAGTAGCTAAACTTGTAGTTCGGTCTAAGGGGCGCGCTTGTATTATAAAATGTTTTAAGACTATTAACTTAGTGTCTAGTCTTAGTATTCAAAACTTGTTCTATGTGCCATATATAGTCAGAGTTTCCAAGGTTGAGTGGATGCTGTAACAAGCAAAGCTCTTCTGTGGGAATTCGTGATCATACTCAGGTAGTGGAAGCTGTAACAAGCAAAGCTATCTGAGGAGTTCGACTCATCCTAAACCCCATCTGGTCGAGCGTAACTGTGAGATCAGGTGGATGCACACAGGCTAGCATACCTTTAGGTATTGGCGCTAGACTGAAATAGAACAGGTGTTGTTTTAAACCGGTGTTGCAAGTCTTGAGCTGTAACTAGCCTCGATTCATCGTTTGAATACTTAGGAGAGTCACTAAAGGTCAATGATAAACAGGATATAATACAAGTCCCCTGAAACCGAACATTTCTCTTTAATTATAATCTGTAATTTACTTTCTAGTATTAAAATCAACCAACCAACCAATCAATCAATCAAAATAGCTGGTAGCTTTAAAACCAACCAACCGACCTTAAACACGCTCCCACGCTGCGTAATCCCCCCGAAGAACAATTATTCCCCTAATTCCCTTGGGTTCGACCCCTACTTACCAAGTACTACCCAGTAGTATAGTTGCGAGTAGCGGACTATTATAAATTTATTTGCAAATCGCTTTGACGACGAGCGGTTCTGTCAAATTGGCGCCGTTGCCGGGGAATTAGCAAATGGATAGTTGTTCTTTTTTCTATTATACATAATTCGCCATGTCTTCATACTACGACATAGAACCTTGAAAAAATGGGGGTAGCAACCTTATGTTTGAAATGATTAGACGTCTCCCCCAATTCGGAGGTGCTCTTGGAGAAGATCCCGTAAGGCATACACAAACGTTCCACTCCATATGCAACCACATGAGGCCTAACAATGAATCGCTAGAGGAATTTAAACTCACATGTTTTAAATTTTCTTTAACTGACTCGGCATTAAAATGGTATTACTCATGTGCTGAGTATGAAAGTGATTATGGGGGTCTACAAACCAAATTCCTTGAGAAGTTTTGCCCTCCATCTCTCCGACTTGAAACCCGCGAGAAGATTCTCAATCTTGAGCAATTCCGGGACGAAACATTGGACGAGTACTTGGCGTACTTTGACTCCATTGTGGCAAGCTGCCCGCACCATGGATTCTCCAGAATCAATCTTATCCAAAGGTTTCTCGGTGGAATGATGCCACTTGAGCGGAAAAGACTTAACGATGCAGCAGGAGGCTCGATCATGAAGTTAACCATGTCTCAAACCTGGCGACTCATAGACAATTTGGCAGAGAACACAAAACAAGGGCCAATACACCAAACTGAAGATAAGGTACCGACGATGGAAGTGGACTCAGTGCAAAACGAGCCCGACACCACACCCATTACGAGCTTGCCCGCAACAAAGCCGAGAGAAGACATCAGTACAAGGGCAGTAATGGACGTGGAGGCGGCTCTAAAGGAGCCAATATTGGAGCCCACAGAACCAACTGAGGATGAGGACTCGCAAATAACCGAAGAGGAACCAGCCAAATCAGACCCAGTCCTCATTACCAAACTAGCCAAACTACTTGAACCGGTCCTTATCACCAATCCATCCGAGGAAAGCACGGCAGGCCCGATCCTGGCGCTCGAAGCACTCGAAACATGCCCAATCCTCACTATCGAAGCACCTAAGGCAGGCTTGGTCCTCATTATCAAACTATCCAAGAAAGACCTGGCCCTTATGGTGGAAGTTCCCCAACTTTTCCCTTCGGGTTGTATGCGGATCACAGCCCCTGAAAATGAAGTAATTAACGCTGAGGTGCAAGGCGAGTTGGAGGCAAATCAAGGGCAAGACACGCCATCATCGGAGCTCTCACTCACCACAACTCAACAAAGCAGCCTTGAAAACTCGCTCGTTCTAGGACGACCATTCGTCGCTGCCACAAAGAAGAGGCTTAACATGGGGACATGCGTGTGGTCGCCAATGTTTGATGGCACAATGCTGAACTTCCAAACTTGCAAAGATGCCAACCGGCCATACATGAAGAAGTGGCAAAGACATGGGCCAAGAGAATGGAAACCCGGAAGGAAAAGCAAGAGAGCACGGCTCGACGGACCAGCAGCTATGGTCAAGGGAACCTCACCTTCTCGGAATTATGAAAAGAAGAACCTACCGAAACCATGGAGTTCTAACCAAAGCAAGAAATCAGGAAAAGTCAAAACAGGAATCAACACTGGAACGGTGGCAAAGTTTGACCTCAGCCACCCATGGGACCCAAACCAGTAATCCACAACGAGGTACTGTCGAGCCAACGACGTTAAACAAGTGCACTGGTCGGGAGGTAACCCGACATTATCTTACTTTCTGCACTTTATTTTCTGTGTTTTAGTTTTTATCAATAAGTCGCTCTCACCCACTTGGTGCATAGAAGAAATGACTATTCAGGAATCGGACTTGGGTGCAACATTAAGCCAGTCAGGGCTACGCTAAGAGTTCAAGGCCCCAGCCGAACTCCCTCGATTATCCAGCCTCGTGCCATGTCGTTCACTCGACACCTTAAAGGGAGTTCTGTCTTTCCTTTTCCTTAATAACATTTCCTTCTCGTATAACATCTGCTTGCATGGCTTTTGAACTCAGTCTTGCTGAAAGGCACGACTTCGTTCAGAAGTGTGGGGTGAGAACCACCTGTATATATTAGTTAATAAATAATATCTTTTTGAAAATATGAACTTAAGAATGTGAAAAAGATAAGTCATAATTCATGCATTAACCTTGTGAAAATTCAAACTGTTTAAAAACTTAGAATGTAACTTTTCAATTGTCCTTTGTGCTGAGATAACTAGGGATGTGGAGTTGACATAAACTGCCCTAGAGAGGCTTGGCAAGCAATCAAAGGATCAGATCAAACTATATGGTTTCCGAAGTCAGTGGAGGCTGCACTTCGGGTTTCAGTGAAGATTGAAGTCATCTCCGCCATGCAATGCAAAAGGCGAGGACGGGAATCAGACCGTCATATCTCCAGTCAAAGTAGCCGAGAAAATAGATGAGCGACCCTCATCTTGACCCGCGCGAAAACGACAGTGAAAGTAGCCGAGAAAATAGATGAGCGACCCTCACCTTGACCCGCGCGAAAACGGCAAAAACGAGAAGAGCGGGGAGGTATTTCCATAGGCTTGCGGGCGATGATTGGACCTCCCAAAAAGGCTGAGAAAATGGACTAGCAAATCACAAAAAGGCGAAAAGCTCGAAGAAGCAAATCAAGAGGCCTAAGGCCCAAAAATGTGAAGGTTTTAACCGAACAAAAGTGAAGTACTCAAAGCGCCAAATCAAAGGCCAAATGCCAATTCACTACAAAAAGCAGTCCCTCGCCAAAAGAAAATCAAAGTACTCAAACCATTGAAACCCGAACCGAATCACGTGCATGAGAAAGCTACAAGGAAACCATATAGTAAGAGACGATCCCAAGATTGCAGTCCAGGAGCCTAAAAAGGGCTATCTCCCGAGACATCCAATATAATTTGCATCTCAGCACGGAGGTACAAGTATTAAGTTTCTTCTATTTATTTACGCAGTTTAATTTGGTAATAAGTAAGCAATGCATGAATTAGGATAGATCGAGTACCACAGTCTAATTTTCATATTCCAAAGCCAAACTTAGAACTTACGCCCTTTAATAGCATTGTTCGGGATGAACAACTAAAAGTGTGGGGTAATCTGATGGACCATAATTATACGAGTCAGAAACACAGTAAAACCCACCAAATTAGACTGTTTGTCTATCTAACTTCTATGTGTTAGTCCCGATATATTTCCACAGGGCATTTTAGAGACTGAAGTGAAAACACGCTAAGGAGAGGATTTTATGCTGAAAAGATAACAAGAGTCAATCCAAAGTCAAGATCATATGCCGACTGAAGAAATATCAAGGATCCTGACGTTGAATTGACCATAACAAATTAATCAGAAGAATCAGGAGAGGAATCAAGACAGCCCGGGGAAGAAACACATTGACAGTTTTGTGAAAAGACTGCACAAAACTGTACAAATCTCACACATAGGGCAAGGTGACCGGCCACCATTCAAGGAGGTGGGCAAGGGAGGAGCTCCTCCCCTTTGGGTGACCGGTAACCGGCGGCGCCACCTCCTCCTCCCAAAGCCGCCGGCTGCTCCTCCTCCTCCATGGAGAAGATGACAAGTGGAGGCTTCTCCTCCACTCCTCCTCCCAAGCTTGCCTTGCACTCTTCCTCCTCCACCCTTGGATGAAAACCATCTCCACCACCCATCTCCTCCCATTTTGGCTATAAATACAAGCCTCCTCCTCCTCATTTCAACACACCTCAATCTCAATTCCACTTCTCTCTCTAGAAGTTGTAATATTTGTAACGTTGTAATCTTGGCTTTGGAAATAAAGGATAGCTCCCTTGGCGCTTCAACGGTTGTAAGTAATTCTTAGTATTTATTCAACTGTTTTATTTCCTTAGTTATAATGTTTAGCGCGATAAATAGTAGCTAAACTTGTAGTTCGGTCTAAGGGGCGCGCTTGTATTATAAAATGTTTTAAGACTATTAACTTAGTGTCTAGTCTTAGTATTCAAAACTTGTTCTATGTGCCATATATAGTCAGAGTTTCCAAGGTTGAGTGGATGCTGTAACAAGCAAAGCTCTTCTGTGGGAATTCGTGATCATACTCAGGTAGTGGAAGCTGTAACAAGCAAAGCTATCTGAGGAGTTCGACTCATCCTAAACCCCATCTGGTCGAGCGTAACTGTGAGATCAGGTGGATGCACACAGGCTAGCATACCTTTGGGTATTGGCGCTAGACTGAAATAGAACAGGTGTTGTTTTAAACCGGTGTTGCAAGTCTTGAGCTGTAACTAGCCTCGATTCATCGTTTGAATACTAAGGAGAGTCACTAAAGGTCAATGATAAACAGGATATAATACAAGTCCCCTGAAACCGAACATTTCTCTTTAATTATAATCTGTAATTTACTTTCCAGTATTAAAATCAACCAACCAACCAATCAATCAATCAAAATAGCTGGTAGCTTTAAAACCAACCAACCGACCTTAAACACGCTCCCACGCTGCGTAATCCCCCCGAAGAACAATTATTCCCCTAGTTCCCTTGGGTTCGACCCCTACTTACCAAGTACTACCCAGTAGTATGGTTGCGAGTAGCGGACTATTATAAATTTATTTGCAAATCGCTTTGACGACGAGCGGTTCTGTCAGGAATCCCATCTGGGACCATCAGAGTCTAAATCGTCATTGTCATCCCAGCCAGATGCTGGTACGTTTAAGTGTGTGATTGGTGTTGGTGTCATGCTAACGGTGAACGCATAGCATCCATTGTCAGCATGCGTGACCCACGCTCTACCATCATTGGGTCGGTCTTCCTCTTGATTCCAATCAGGACGGTGCCTACATGTGAAGTGTTTGTTCGTAAGTTTGTAAGTTGTGGATCGTGCTGCTTCTTCCAGTGCCGCCTTGATGTTTGACCTCCTTATCATGCTAATATTCGCCTTTGGGTTTTGGATGGTTTGTGAAGGAAGTTTGCCTGGTTCAGTAGTGAGCGCGGACATTGAGGTGGCAAGCTGGGACATTTGCTTCTTCAAGTCCGAGATATCTCCCTTTGTCTCGACTTGGAATTGATGCATCGAGCCCACGAGTTCCTTCACCACATCATCAAGGGATTTGTTTGGTCCTTACGGATTGCTCGGGCCGGCTTGGTACTGATTCGATCCCTTCTGCTGATACTGACCCGTCGGGTACTGGTTTGGTGCTTTTTGCTGATATTGGCCTGCTGATGGAGCGTTGACGGAGCCCACCGCACTGTCGTTAAGGTGCGATGTTCTCTGTGCAAAAGCAAATTTATATCTCCGATACTCGCAACTTAACTATTTTGGTAGTAAGTGGTAAGTACGGGTCGAACCCAAGGGAATTAGGTGATTCATTGTTCTTTCGAAAAGGGGGGATTTAAATAAAACAGTTGGGGGGGGGATTGTTTTTTTGGTTTTTTAATACTGAAAGGTAAATTGCTGGAACAGTCAATTTCAAGACCAACCGCAGACACACGTTGATACTGGCCGCACATTGTGTTTCAAGCGTGATGCGTATCAAAGGTTATGCCGGGCTGATGTTGAAAAAGTCTATAGTAAAAGTAAAGTACAGAAAGTAATTGCTTGATGGACAAGGCTTGCAGAAAAGTAATTGCTTGATGGACAAGGCTTGCAGAAAAGTAATTGCTTGATGGACAAGGCTTGAAGAAAAGTAATTGCTTGATGGACAAGGCTTGAAAGAAATTAAAGTGCTGAAAGTAAGCAGTTGATAATGGTACGGAAAGTAAACAGTTGATATGGTACTGAAAGTAAAGTAACAGGTGATATTGCAATTAAAGGAAAGATTCGGTTTCAGGGGCCTTGTATCATATTTCGTTTATCATTGACCTCTAATGATCATACTAAGTGTTCAAAAGTGTATCAAGGCTATTCCTAGCACATGATTTGCCACACCGTCTAGTCTTTTGCAAGACAAAGAACTCTTGTTCTAGTGTGTGCATCCATTTGATCATCATTCCTGATAAACCAAATGGTATTTAAAAGAGGTTGACTTCCACAGATAAGCTGTGCTCTTCCGAGCCTCCACTTATCCACGGAAGATCACGAACCCATGGCAG
Organism: Rhodiola kirilowii; assembly: GCA_033675215.1. Classification (NCBI taxonomy): domain Eukaryota; kingdom Viridiplantae; phylum Streptophyta; class Magnoliopsida; order Saxifragales; family Crassulaceae; genus Rhodiola; species Rhodiola kirilowii. Next base: position 14,090,916 of record CM066193.1, on the reverse strand, counting down.
AGCTTTGCTCTTCCGAGCATCCACTCAACCAATGGAATTCTGACCTAATATAAGGCACCTAGAACAAGTTGAACACAAAGAGGCACTAAGAGACAGGTCTAAAACATTGTATGATACAAGTACACCCCTTCAACCGAATGAAGGGTTTAGCTACGAATATCCATAGAGGTGGATACCATAGCTAAGTACTTGGAAAAGTAAAGGTTTGAAAGACAAGAAAAGTAAAGGTTTTGAAAGTAAAGACAGGAAATGAAAGTTTTCGATTTTGAAAGACAGTAAAGTAAAGAAGAGAATACTCAAGAACCGACAAGAGTAAACCCAAGAACACTAAAAGATAAGCTTGAGTACTACAAGAACCGATAAGAGTACTCAAGATCAAACTTCAATATCAAAGCAAAGTTTACATGGATTGTAGAGAGATAAGTAACTTGTGATGTTGTGAATGATTTTTGGGATGATTTACAAGGGCAATGAGATGTCTTATTTATAGGCTAAGGAGAGTGAGGAGAGGCCAACACATGGCACAAGATGAGAGGGGGAGGGGGAGTGTGAGAGGGAAGCCGCCGGCTAGGTGGAGGAGAGGGAGAGGTGGAGGGGAAATGTGAGAGGGGAGCCGCCGGCCATGTGGAGGAAGGAGAGAGTTTTTGAGTTTTGTGAGCTCATTCCAAAAAGTCATCGGTCCTTTCAGCTCCGGACAGACTCTGGTTGCCCTCCGGTTGGACTTGTTTTGAGTGATTCAATGCCAGGTTCATGAAAGTTGTTCAATCGGAATCTGGTTGTCCTGGAATGACTTGTAATCCATTTTCTGCTTTAAAACTCCTCCTTAGCCTGTATTCTCTCTAGACTTCAAAATACCCTGTAGATAAATATCGGAACTAACAAGCAAAAGTTAAATAGACAAAGAGTCTAATTTGGTGGGTTTAACTGTGTTTATGATTCATACAATTATGGTCCATCAGATCACCCCTCACTTTTAGTTGTTCGTCCCGAACAATGATTTTTAAAGGGCGGAACACAATCCATGTAAACTATTAAATATGAAAGTGAGAATATGAACTAGATTTATCCTATTCATGCATTACTTACTTATTACCAAACTAAACCGTGTAAATACTTAGAAGAAACTTGATACTTGTACCTTCGCGCCGAGATGCAAATTAATTCGGATGTTTCGGGAGATAGCCCTTTTTAGGCTCCTGGACTGCATTCTCGGGATCGACTCGTACTATATGGTTTCCTTGTAGCTTTCTCTAGCACGTGATTCGGTTCGGGTTTCACTGAGTTGAGTACTTTGATTTCTTTTTGGCGAGGGACATCTTTTGTAGTGAATCGGCCATTGCCCTTTGGCCTTTGAAATTGAGTTGGAGTTTCTTCACTTTTGTTCGGTTAAAACCTTCACAATTTTGGCCTTTGGCCTTTGATTAGCTTCTTTGAGCTTTTGCTTCTTTGTGACTTGCTAGTTCATTTTCTCAGCCTTTTTGGGAGGTCCAATCGTCGCCCGCAAGCATATGGAAATACCTCCCCGCTCTTTCTCATCCTCGCCGTTTCACGCGGGTCAAAATGAGGGTCGCTCATTTGTTTTCCCGGCTACTAGGACTAGAGATATGACGGTTTGATTCCCGTCCCGCCTTTTGCATAAACGCTGCATGGCGGAGATGACTTCAATCTTCACTGAAACCCGAAGTGCAGCCTCCACTGACTTCGAAAACCATATAGTTAGATTCGATCCTTTGAGTGCTTGCCAAGCCTCTCTAGGGCAGTTTATATCAACTCCACATCCCCTGTATATCTCAGCACAAAGGGACAAATGAGAAGTTACATTCTAAGTTTTTAAACAGTTGAATTTTCCCAAGGTAAATGCATGAATTTATATCTATCTTTTTCACATTCTCAAGTTCATATTTTCAAAAAGATAATACTAAGGGAAAAGGAAAAAGAAAAACATGTTATTTAACTATGTACACAGGCGGTTCTCACCCCACACTTTTGAACGAAGGCGTGCCTCACAGCACGACTTAGTTCAAAAGTCATGCAAATATATACAAGAGAAGGAAATGACATTAAGGAAAAGAGAAGAACTGAACTTCCTTTTACTATGTCGTGTCGTGGAACAACATTCCTCGGAGCTGGATAATCGAGGGAGTTCGGTTAGGGCCTTGAACTCTCACTGCAGGCCCGGTAATTCTCGGAAGCTGCCTGGCTGATCTGATCTTGCTCCAAAAACCGATTCCTACATGTTGGACATTCCTTCTATACAAAAAGTGGGTGAGAGCGACTTATGGTAAAAACTAAATGACAGAAAAGAAAATTACTGAAAGTAAGATAGGTGTCGGGTTACCTCCCGACTAGTGCATTTGTTTAACGTCGTTGGCTCGACGCATGGGGATCATAGGTTTGGATCCCATGGGTGGCTCAGGTCATAGTGTTGTGGAGTGCCTACTTTCATTTTTGCCTTGCCTTCCCCCGAGTTTTTGTGGGATGATGTGCTTGGGTCCTGTTCCCATTGTTCTGGTGGTTTCTCTTTCCAACGTCTCTGAGAAGGTGACGGACCTTTCACTACCAGCCTCTTGAATTGAGTTAGATTGTAAATATGTGTTAGAGTAGTTAGAAATAAAGTTTGCCCGTTGTTCCTCTTTGGCTTGTTCTTACTGTTTGCTCGGGACGATCAAACTCTAAGTGTGGAGTGTTTTGATGAATCGAATTCTCGACTCGTCTACATGCCCATTTACGAAGTGTTTTTATCCATTCCCGATGCTATTTCGATGCCATTTGACCATTTTCCTTGCATTTCAGGCTTGGAGCATCCACATATTGAGCTCAGGACCTTAGCACGAGAATTCGGAGAAAATTCGAAGATTTGAGCAAATTTGGACTGTAAGGTGCTCGAGTCGACCGACTGGGAAACCTCCCCTGCGCCAGTCGGTCGAGACGCAAGCTGTTCAGATGACCCCCTAAAACGCGTCAATCAAGTCGGTCGACTGGACCAGCCAGTCGACCGACTGAGAAATTACTTAGAGTGTTCAAGTGCTCGAGTCGACCGACTAAGATCCTCGAGTCGGTCGAGTTGCCCAACTCCCAGATGGACCTGCAAGCGCCTCAATCGAGTCGGTCGACTCGCCTCCCAGTCGACCGACTGAGAGACCTCTTCTTCAAGGCGCACTTCAATGCCAGTCGACCGACTGGGAAAATCTTCTCCCGCCAGTCGACCGACTGAAGCTACAGTTCCGGAAAACCCTAACTTTTTCTATAAATAGAAACTTTTGGGGGACTTTTTGGAGGTCTTTTGGCACGGATTTAGAGAAGGATTGAGCACGAAATTTGAGGAGATTGAGGGAAGGAGAAGAAGACCAACATCCTTGAATCTCTAATTTGGTTTTAGATTTCTAAACCCAATCTTCTCTACATGTTTTTATGCTCATCCACGATTGTTTTTGATTGTAACCTCACTATGAGTGAGTAGTGACCTTGATTGGGGATCTATGAATCCCCTAAACATGTTTGTGACATTATAAACATTATGGATGCTATTGATGAATGATTTGCACATGATTTTTCTTCATTTGAACTTAATGATTAGAGTTGCCCATAAGGTGTTTGTGAAAATGCCTCAATGAGAAACTTTGCTTGATTTCGTGTTTGAAGTAACTTGCGTTGAAGAGCATGATTTCAAATGACCTAAATGAAGAAGCATTAGGATTTTGTGTTAGTTGGATGACACTCTTAACCTAATGAGAATGGCTTGAACTTAACAAGAGTATGATTGTCTAGTCAATAAAGCGTGAGTGTGAGACTAGATAATTAGATTCTATAATGCCAATAGAGCGTGAGTGTGAGGCGTTATGCGAGGTGTAACCTCTTTGTGCTAAGTTGAAGCGTGAGTTGAACTTAGTATTAATGTTACATGGCTAGATTCTAAATATGTGCATGTGATTTCATCAATGGTGTCCTAGTTTACCGTCACAATAATTGTTTAGGTGGAGGATTAGATCCCTAGTCATCCTTTATTGATTGTTAAACTCTTTCGTCGTTCACATCTCCCTTTGGATAGTACAATTTGGCTATCACCCTCTTAAGAGGAAATTTCCCCCCAAAAACGTTAGACAATCTAGCTTTAATCTATAGCATTATTAGTTTAATCACCTATCCTTTGGGTTCGACCTTGGGTTCACCCGAGTCATTACAAATTGTTTTGATTAACCGTGATTAGCATAAGTATTCGATATTCTTATTGAGTATTTACACTATATTATCGACTGATCAAATGGCGCCGTTGCCGGGGATAGGTTAATCAACTATCGTGCTATTAGATTATCTAGTTTTGTTTGCTTTTCCTTACTTGGTAACCATTGCTTGTGTTGATCTTGATTGTGTTTATTTCTTTTGCCTCTCATTGCTAAGGATTTCTTTTGTTCTCGCAGGCACTTGAATGAACACGAGGTTTCAAGGAAAGAAACACGTGGCTATCGGTTCTTCTTCTAACAATTCTCACCCAACCGCTAATAGAGGAAGAGGGAGAGGTAGACCTCGAAAGAACCCTCTACCCCCTATTGCTCAACCGGGTATCCAAGATCAAAGACAAGGACTTATTATGGAAGATGAAAATGAGAACCGCCCGGTTCTTCAAAGGGATAACCGTGATCGTCGAATTGATGGGGATGGAATAGAAGACCCTCCCGCTAGAGATGACAATGATGAGGATAGACGTCCCTTTCGGAATCCTCGTGTCCCTCGTAGAGAAGAGAGAAACTATAGATATGACGAAGAGGAAGAGGATGAGAGGCCCGTGGGAGATTACATGACTCCCACCCTCGAGGGAAATGGTTCGGTTATTATGCCTCCCGACGAAGACGCTTTTGATTTCGATGTGAAATCATCCCTAGTGCACATGGTTACCAATGATCAATTTCAAGGGGCCGGGAATCCCTCCACTCATCTAACCAACTTTCAAGAATATTGCCGGACCTATAAGCCGAGGAATACACCCGTTGAATATGTCTACTTGAAATTATTTCCTTCGTCGCTATATGGAGATGCCAAGGAGTGGCTACAAAATCATGATCCGGGGACTTTTCGTACTTGGGACCATTTAGCCACGGCTTTTCTGAACAAGTTCTACCCTCCTTCTAGGACCAAGAAGTTCACGGACTTTATTCTAACATTCTCTCAAAGGGACAACGAGCTCTTCCACCAAGCTTATGATCGGTTTAAACACTACTTGAGGGAGTGCCCTCATCATAATTTTAGAAAGGCCGATCTAATGCGTTACTTCTATTTGGGGATGAGTAAGGAGGCTAAGAATCAAATGGACACGGCTAGTGGAGGCGCTATAATGGAGTTACCGGCTAACCAAGGTTTTAAGGTTGTGGACAAAATAGCTTCAAATTCCGATAAATACCAAGGGGTAGACCACAAAAAGATGGCCAAGTCAAGAGATGACTCCTCAAATTCTGCATTGAGGGCCGAAATAGCCGAATTGACAAAGAAAGTAGAAAATATGGTGTGTCAAGCGAACTCCGTTGAGGCAACAAAGGCTAAAGCTGAAAAAGAAAGAGTCTCGGCGCACCAATCATGCTTCTTGTGTTCTAGTACAAGGCACTCTACCAAAAATTGTCCCGAAGGGAAATATGAAGAAGATGATGATGGCTATGAGGAGGCGCATTTTGTCAACCAACAAAGAAACTACAATCAAAATGCGAATCCTACCACTAGAAATTATGAGCCTCCGCAAAAGAGGATGTCTAATGATTCTAACTTCACCTCAAGGCCTCAAGGGCAAGGAAATTATCAAAGCAATTATCAAGGGAATAATCCAAGGCAAGGGTATGGTTCTAGCTCTAATCAAAATCAAGGACAAAACTCATATTCAAACCAAGGGCAGAATTCTTATTCGAATCAAGGCCAAGGCTCGAATCAAACCTCTCAATATTCTCAAGGAAACTACCAAAGGCCCTATCAAGCCAAATCTAATACAAATGACCAAGGAAATTCTTCCTCTAACTCTCAAGATAATCCTATGATGGCGATGATGGCACAAATGCTTGAGAACACCAAAAAATTGGAGGCTAAGATGGATGAAATAGCGGCCGAGAACAAAAGACTTTCTAAAGAGAGTGCTCAACAAGCCGTAGCATTGAGGCAAATTGGGAAACTTCCCTCTCAACTGGACGTTAATTCCATAGAACATGTTGAGGCCATCACATTGAAGAGTGGTAAAGTTTTGCCTACACCTCAAGGGAAATCTAGCTTAAAAGGTAAGGAAGTGGATGGAGAAATGGCCAAGGAAAATCCGGAAGAACCTCAAACTCCTACCGAGGAGGAGAAAAAGCATGAAGAGCCGGCTCTAATGAGGAAATATGTGCCCATGGTGCCTTTCCCCCAAAGACTGAACAAAAGCAAGCTCGATGCTCACTTTCAAAGGTTCGTGGAGATGTTAAAGAAGTTATACGTCACGCTCCCCTTCCATGAGGTAATCACTCAAAACCCTACTTATGCTAAATTCTTGAAAGATATTGTGTCAAACCGTAGGGTGATTGAAGAATCTAGCATGGTAGCTTTAAATGCCGAATGTAGTGCAATTGTGCAAAGCCGCATGCCTAGAAAAATGCAAGACCAAGGATCATTCTCTATTCCTATCTCTTTAGGAAAGATTGAAATTGATAGAGCTTTATGTGATCTAGGGGCTAGTATTTCTTTGATTCCATATTCATTGTACGAAAAAATTGACATGGGTGAGCTACACCCCACCACTATCTCTTTGAAATTAGCCGATAGGAGCTCTAGAGTCCCTAATGGAGTCCTAAGGGATGTGCCTATCAAAGTTGGGAAAATTTTCATCCCCGTAGACTTCTATGTGCTAGAAATGGATGTGGAGCAAGAAATGCCCGTTATTCTTGGTAGACCTTTTCTTAACACCGTTGAAGCGGTCATTAGATGTGGTGAAGGGTCTATTGAATTGAAGATAGGGGATGAAAAGTTGAAATTTTTTCTGAAAAATGCCATGAAAACTCCCATTTCGTCTTTTGAATGCAATTTGCTTGATATATCTTGTGAAAATCTTGAGCTAACATCTTTTGAAAGTGAAGTCATGGACTTAGATGATTCTAGTATGCATTTTTCCTCACTTATGGATTTGGAAGATGAAGGAATGTGTGACTTGTCTTGGGCCGAAGGAGAAAAATTGTTTGATGCTTGTCAAGGTGAAGGAAACCAAGTGCCAAAAGGTAAGGAATTCGAAGGAGAGTTAAAACCTCTACCTTCGAATCTAAGGTATGAGTTTCTTGGATCTAATTCTACGCACCCGGTCATTGTTGGTGCAAACTTGAATGAGAATGAAACCTCTAAACTTTTGCATGTCTTGAAAAACAATAAAAAAGCTTTGGGGTACTCAATTGATGATCTAAATGGAATTAGCCCTTCGCTATGCATGCATAGGATAAATGTGGATGAAAATGCAAAACCTTCTAGGGAGTTTCTAAGGAGATTGAACCCTAATCTTAGCGAAGTGGTTTTTAAAGAAATTACTAAGCTAAGAGACGCGGGAATCATTTATTCGGTCCCGGATTCGGAATGGGTAAGCCCCATCCATGTCGTCCCCAAAAAGGGAGGACTTACGGTTGTGCAAAACAATAAGGGAGAGTTGGTCCCTACTAGAACCGTAAATGGATGGAGGATGTGCGTTGATTATAGGAAATTGAACAAAGCAACTAAGAAAGATCACTTTCCCATTCCTTTTATTGATCAAATGCTAGAAAGGCTTGCGGGACATGAGTACTTTTGTTTCCTAGATGGTTATAGTGGATTTCATCAAATTCCCATTTTGCCGGAAGACCAAAGAAAGACTACTTTTATATGTCCTTATGGAACTTTTGCATTTAGACGCATGCCCTTTGGGTTATGCAATGCACCGGGAACGTTTCAAAGATGCATGATGTCTATCTTTAGTGACTACATTGAGAAATGCATGGAAGTTTTCATGGATGACTTCTCTATCCATGACTTCATTTGATGATTGCTTAACTAATCTTTCTCATGTTATTGCTAGGTGCATTGAAACGGGTTTGGTGCTTAATTGGGAAAAGTGCCATTTTATGGTTCAAGAGGGAATTGTGCTTGGGCATTTGGTATCTAGTCGGGGTGTGGAAGTTGATAAAGCAAAAGTCCAAGTTATTGAGCAACTCCCCCCACCAAAAGATCAAAAAGGGGTTAGAAGTTTCCTAGGGCATGCCGATTTTTACCGAAGATTTATTAAGGACTTCTCAAAGATTGCCAAGCCGCTTACTCATCTCCTATGCAATGATGTGAAATTCGACTTTGATGAAGGATGCTTAGAAGCATTTGAAAAGCTCAAGAAAGCTCTTGTATCGGCACCCATAGTGCAACCACCTAAATGGGATCTTCCATTCGAGCTTATGTGCGATGCAAGCGACTTTGCTATTGGAGCCGTCTTGGGACAAAGAGTGGATAAGAGACTCCATGTAGTCTACTATGTGAGCAAGGTGCTTGATAATGCTCAATCGAATTACACCACAACCGAGAAGGAGTTGCTAGCCGTGGTGTATGCCTTTGAAAAATTTAGACCATACCTTGTTGGGTCCAAGACGATCGTCTACACGGATCACGCGGCTATTAAGTATTTGATGGCGAAGAAAGATGCAAAACCAAGACTTATTCGTTGGGTTCTTCTTTTGCAAGAATTCAATATTGAGATCAAAGACAAGAAAGGGGTCGAAAATGTAGTCGCGGACCATCTCTCGAGAATTGAGCATTATGATACAACATGGTTTTCAACACCTATACGAGACTCTTTTCTCGGAGAATATTTGCTAAGTGTCAATGATGATGCCCCATGGTATGCGGATTATGTGAACTATTTGACGTGCGACATTCTCCCGAATGACCTCGATCATAACCAAAGGAGGAAGTTCTTGCACGACATTTCAAGGTACTTTTGGGATGATCCGTTCTTGTACAAGCTATGCGCCGATGGGATATATAGAAAGTGTGTCACCAAGGAAGACGCAAAAGGAATTATAGCTTGTTGTCATTCTTCTTCTTATGGTGGGCATGGTTCAACTTCGAAGACCACATCTAAGGTACTTCAATCGGGATTTTATTGGCCCAACATATTCAAGGACACGTATGAATTCGTCAAATCTTGTAACGAATGTCAAAGGACGGGAAACATTGCTAGAAGGGATGAAATGCCTCAAAAGGGAATTTTAGAAGTGGAGATTTTTGATGTATGGGGAGTGGACTTCATGGGGCCCCTACCTTCGTCTCAAGGGAACTCTTTCATTCTAGTAGCGGTGGACTATGTGTCCAAATGGGTTGAGGCGATCGCTTCCCCTTCTTGTGACGCTAAAGTAGTGATCAAGATGTTCAAGAAAATTATCTTCCCAAGGTTTGGAATGCCAAGGGCGGTGATTAGCGACAATGGCTCCCATTTCAAAGAAAGAGGATTTGAGTCTATGCTTAAGAAATATGGGATTTTCCATAAGTGTTCCACCCCATATCATCCCCAAGCAAATGGTCAAGTTGAAGTATCAAACCGAGAGATAAAGAATATTTTGACAAAGACAGTTGGTAAGTCAAGGAAGGATTGGGCGTTGAAGCTTGATGATGCCTTGTGGGCATATAGAATCGCCTTCAAGACACCGATTGGTATGTCGCCTTACCGATTAGTATATGGCAAATCTTGCCATCTTCCAGTGGAGCTCGAGTACAAGGCCATGTGGGCCATTCAAGAGTTGAACTTCGACAGGAAAGCTTCAGGAGAGAAAAGACTCCTTCAACTGAATGAGCTAAAAGAAATCAGGCTAGACTCCTATGAAAGTTCAAGGATTTATAAGGAGAGAACTCGGAAGTGGCACGATAAACTTCTTGTAAAGAAGGAGTTCTCGGAAGGAGATAATGTTTTGGTGTTCAACTCAAGGTACAAGTTGTTTCCCGGGAAGTTCAAGTCTAAGTGGTCTGGACCGTACAAAATTCATAGAGTTTTCGATGATGGCCACCTAGAGCTAATTGGAAATCAAGGGAATTTGTTCAAGGCAAATGGGCAAAGAGCCAAAATCTATCATGCCAACCACGAAGACCAAAACACGTTGGAAGCTCCCTCTTGAATCCTATGTGCTACCGCCGCTAGAGAAGGGATCCCGCTCGGGACTTCTCTTAGTGTGCTTCTCTTCATACCAAAGCCTCGGCTCGGTCTTGCCAAGACGTTAAACTAGGCCCTAACGGGAGGTAGCCCGGTTTGTGAGTTGTCCATTCATGCAAAAATCGTTCTATATATATGAGTGGCATGTGCTCTTTGAACTATGCATGTGAACCTGGTGTTTGTTTGATCTAAAATGCATGATTTGGTGTGCTTGGTGTGAATTTTGTGCTTGCATGAATTATCTTGGTGATGGTGATGTATTGAGTGTGGAGTCTTTGGTCCTAGTTTGCGTTTGGTTAAAAAGCATGTTTATGCTAATGATTTTCTTTGGTTTTGAATTGAATTTGTATGATTATTGTGTGATGCTATTTTGCGATGCGGTCTGAAATTCTAAGTGTGGAGTTGGGAAGTTCGAAAAAGAAGAAAAAAAATTCATTGAAGTTGGGATTTGCCCCCAGTCGGCCGACTGGGAGGAGACCGATTTTCCAGTCGGTCGACTCGCCACATTCTCAGTTGGGCTGTTTTCTGCTTCTATCGAGTCGGTCGACTCGCACCTCAGTCAACCGACTGAGATTCTTTTATCACAAACCCAACCTTCTCATTTCAAACCCCCCCCCCCTCGCTCGACTCACACTCCACACTCCCCGACTTCTTCACCCGACTCCGACTCCCACCACTCTCTCAACCTCACCTTCGCACCTCCGACCGTCCTCAGCCTCGCCATCAACTCGCCTCCCCCTTGCCTACCACGCCAGCTTCTAGAGTCGAGGAGGCAAGCACACCACTCACTGTGGGCACGATTGTGCTTGAGGATCCCATTCGAGGGGAGAGTTTGCACTACACTGGTGCCACGATTCCGAACGAGGAAGGTGTTGGAGACTCTGCCAGAGCGTCCAGCCCAGGAGATGATGAGTCTACATCTTGAGCTTGTACTGCATGCTGTTCTACTTTTTGTCTTTACTTTTTTTGTCTTGATCATGTACTTGGATGATAAGCCGCCTTTTGGCGCAATGTTGGATGATGTTTGACATTTTGAGTGACATGCCCTTTACTTTCTTTTGGTTGTATGCTTCACCTTATATGATATTGAAGGTGTTTACCATTTTTGCTGTTCTTTCTACAGGACGTGCACATACATATTATTCTCTTGTTCAAAATTCACCTTCTTATCTTCATTTGCAACCAAAAGGGTACTTCTCACTCGCATGAATTTTGTCAACGGTGCTTCCAACGAGGGGAGTTCCTATGCACCTTTACCTTTGTTTTATGATTCTTTGCGCTTAGGGACTAAGCTTGGGTCAAGTGTGGAGTGATTTGTGCGCATAGTTCACATGATTGCATGCTTTGCATATCATTTTTTGATGGACACTTGCATCTTTTGCACTTTATCCCTACATGAGAGAGTTTTAACCACATAGGCTTGTGACTATCAATTCCAATTCCTATAAATCACATCTAGCCTATTTGCCACATTTATTGGATTTTGAACTTAGAACCGACCTAGTCGATTGGATGTGTATTCTTGAAAACCAATATCATTGCTATCTCTCGTCTATCTAATTCTCTAAGTATTTTCGTTGAAATACCTTGGATCAAGCTATAGCAAGCACTTCTGAAAAATTCTTCGTGAAAAACCTAGATCTCTTGATTATTCCTGGGTGACTTGAGTTCTCTAACACGGTGCCTTGCTTATGTTTGTCCCCCGCACATTCCATACACTTCTTGAACATATTGTCATGTTTTAAGTGTGATGTCTCAAAAAAAAAAAATTTTCTGCTCCACCTCTGCGGTCCTTATGCGGTTAGGTGGGATGGTGGCACACATCATCCAATCTCTAGTCCAAGTAGCCGGGAAAATAGACGAGCGACCCTCGGCTTGACTCGCGTCAAAAGGACGAGGATGAGTGAGAGCAGTTTTGAAAATAAAAAAAAACAAAGAAGAGAAAATAAGAAGCACTTAAAACTTGACTCTATGTTCATCCATCATTATTCATTTGTGCGGGTGCATCATTTGTATTGTGTGCTAGTTGGAATGACTCTTGGACGACCCATGTGCTTGCACGGGAGTATTCATTTGGTTTATGACTTGTTTGTAAAGAACTATCGTGTCGAACTCCTCTTCCCTTATGGATTACGGCTTGAGCGCCTAAAACTTGGGAATGAGCTCCATGTCGCAAACCCATGGACTAGCCCTAGCTAGCATAGGCAAGCGATTGACACTTCTTTGTGCAAACTAAAAGCTCAATTTCTATTGTATTACCTTGAAAATGAATAGACATTTGGATGAGACGATTGATAGCTCTAGTATTGATGACCTTGAATGCACAACCTTAATGGTACTCAAGTGGTTCGAAAGTCCTTTTCATGGTATTGTGATGATAGTCCTAGCGTGGGGTGAGGGACGTGTTTTGAGAAATCATGGCTTTGGTTGAACACTCTTGAATTCATTTCTCATGGGATAAGTGCACTTGGGATTTGTGAGTATTCCCTTTTCTGAAAACTCTCATGAGACTATAACTCGTCCACTAGGGTAGCCTAGGGGTTTAAAGGCTTAATGCATATGCTAAATGCATTCGTCACACCTACGAAAAGGAGTTAGATTGTAAATATGTGTTAGAGTAGTTAGAAATAAAGTTTGCCCGTTGTTCCTCTTTGGCTTGTTCTTACTGTTTGCTCGGGACGATCAAACTCTAAGTGTGGAGTGTTTTGATGAATCGAATTCTCGACTCGTCTACATGCCCATTTACGAAGAGTTTTGATCCATTCCCGATGCTATTTCGATGCCATTTGACCATTTTCCTTGCATTTCAGGCTTGGAGCATCCACATATTGAGCTCAGGACCTTAGCACGAGAATTCGGAGAAAATTCGAAGATTTGAGAAAATTTGGACTGGAAGGTGCTCGAGTCGACCGACTGGGAAACCTCCCCTGCGCCAGTCGGTCGAGACGCAAGCTATTCAGATGACCCCCTAAAACACGTCAATCGAGTCGGTCGACTGGACCAGCCAGTCGACCGACTGAGAAATTGCTTAGAGTGTTCAAGTGCTCGAGTCGACCGACTAAGATCCTCGAGTCGGTCGAGTTGCCCAACTCCCAGATGGACCTGCAAGCGCCTCAATCGAGTCGGTCGACTCGCCTCCCAGTCGACCGACTGAGAGACCTCTTCTTCAAGGCGCACTTCAATGCCAGTCGACCGACTGGGAAAATCTTCTCCCGACTGAAGCTACAGTTCTGGAAAACCCTAACTTTGTCTATAAATAGAAACTTTTGGGGGACTTTTTGGAGGCCTTTTGGCACGGATTTAGAGAAGGATTGAGCACGAAATTTGAGGAGATTGAGGGAAGGAGAAGAAGACCAACATCCTTGAATCTCTAATTTGGTTTTAGATTTCTAAACCCAATCTTCTCTACATGTTTTTATGCTCATCCACGATTGTTTTTGATTGTAACCTCACTATGAGTGAGTAGTGACCTTGATTGGGGATCTATGAATCCCCTAAACATGTTTGTGACATTATAAACATTATGGATGCTATTGATGAATGATTTGTACATGATTTTTCTTCATTTGAACTTAATGATTAGAGTTGCCCATAAGGTGTTTGTGAAAATGCCTCAATGAGAAACTTTGCTTGATTTCGTGTTTGAAGTAACTTGCGTTGAAGAGCATGATTTCAAATGACCTAAATGAAGAAGCATTAGGATTTTGTGTTAGTTGGATGACACTCTTAACCTAATGAGAATGGCTTGAACTTAACAAGAGTATGATTGTCTAGTCAATAAAGCGTGAGTGTGAGACTAGATAATTAGATTCTATAATGCCAATAGAGCGTGAGTGTGAGGCGTTATGCGAGGTGTAACCTCTTTGTGCTAAGTTGAAGCGTGAGTTGAACTTAGTATTAATGTTACATGGCTAGATTCTAAATATGTGCATGTGATTTCATCAATGGTGTCCTAGTTTACCGTCACAATAATTGTTTAGGTGGAGGATTAGATCCCTAGTCATCCTTTATTGATTGTTAAACTCTTTCGTCGTTCACATCTCCCTTTGGATAGTACAATTTGGCTATCACCCTCTTAAGAGGAAATTTTCCCCCAAAAACCTTAGACAATCTAGCTTTAATCTATAGCATTATTAGTTTAATCACCTATCCTTTGGGTTCGACCTTGGGTTCACCCGAGTCATTACAAATTGTTTTGATTAACCGTGATTAGCATAAGTATTCGATATTCTTATTGAGTATTTACACTATATTATCGACTGATCAGTAAATACTTAGAAGAAACTTGATACTTGTACCTTCGCGCCGAGATGCAAATTAATTCGGATGTTTCAGGAGATAGCCCTTTTTAGGCTCCTGGACTGCATTCTCGGGATCGACTCGTACTATATGGTTTCCTTGTAGCTTTCTCTAGCACGTGATTCGGTTCGGGTTTCACTGAGTTGAGTACTTTGATTTCTTTTTGGCGAGGGACAGCTTTTGTAGTGAATCGGCCATTGCCCTTTGGCCTTTGAAATTGAGTTGGAGTTTCTTCACTTTTGTTCGGTTAAAATCTTCACAATTTTGGCCTTTGGCCTTTGATTAGCTTCTTTGAGCTTTTGCTTCTTTGTGACTTGCTAGTCCATTTTCTCAGCCTTTTTGGGAGGTCCAATCGTCGCCCGCAAGCATATGGAAATACCTCCCCGCTCTTTCTCATCCTCGCCGTTTCACGCGGGTCAAAATGAGGGTCGCTCATTTGTTTTCCCGGCTACTAGGACTAGAGATATGACGGTTTGATTCCCGTCCCGCCTTTTGCATAAACGCTGCATGGCGGAGATGACTTCAATCTTCACTGAAACCCGAAGTGCAGCCTCCACTGACTTCGAAAACCATATAGTTAGATTCGATCCTTCGAGTGCTTGCCAAGCCTCTCTAGGGCAGTTTATATCAACTCCACATCCCCTGTATATCTCAGCACAAAGGGACAAATGAGAAGTTACATTCTAAGTTTTTAAACAGTTGAATTTTCACAAGGTAAATGCATGAATTTAGATCTATCTTTTTCACATTCTCAAGTTCATATTTTCAAAAAGATAATATTAAGGGAAAAGGAAAAAGAAAAACATGTTATTTAACTATGTACACAGGCGGTTCTCACCCCACACTTTTGAACGAAGGCGTGCCTCACAGCACGACTTAGTTCAAAGGTCATGCAAATATATACAAGAGAAGGAAATGACATTAAGGAAAAGAGAAGAACTGAACTCCCTTTTACTGTGTCGTGTCGTGGAACGACATTCCTCGGAGCTGGATAATCGAGGGAGTTCGGTTAGGGCCTTGAACTCTCAGCGCAGGCCCGGTAATTCTCGGAAGCTGCCTGGCTGATCTGTTCTTGCTCCAAAAACCGATTCCTACATGTTGGACATTCCTTCTATACAAAAAGTGGGTGAGAGCGACTTATGGTAAAAACTAAATGACAGAAAAGAAAATTGCTGAAAGTAAGATAGGTGTCGGGTTACCTCCCGACCAGTGCATTTGTTTAACGTCGTTGGCTCGACGCATGGGGATCATAGGTTTGGATCCCATGGGTGGCTCAGGTCATAGTGTTGTGGAGTGCCTACTTTCATTTTTGCCTTGCCTTCCCCCGAGTTTTTGTGGGATGATGTGCTTGGGTCCTGTTCCCATTGTTCTGGTGGTTTCTCTTTCCAACGTCTCTGAGAAGGTGACGGACCTTTCACTACCAGCCTCTTGAATTGGGTTTTCTTATGTTTAGGGCTGCCTTGTCTAGTTGTGGCGAAAAAAAATGCTCCATCAAGGAGTCGTTCTGATTAGGCCCTTCTTCCATCCTCCTTTTAGCCTCTTCATTGATCACATAGTTTTCTGTAATTTGTTTATTGATCAAGGGAAAAAGTTGGGAAGCTTACATCTTAAGGCTTGGTCCTGTCTCATCATGTCCGTCTGTGAGGATCCGGTCTCGGATGGTCTCGGCTGCTTGGGTAATGATAGTTGGGTATGACTCGGGCAGCTTGCCAGTGGTGTTCTGGATTTCCTCCTCTGCTGGCACGGTCTCAGGTTCCCATGAAGGCTTTTCCTCGTTGCTTCCGGTGCTTTCTATATCTGATTCTTCTGATGGTTCGGGAGTTTCTTCTGATGGCTTATGAGTTTCTTCTGATGGCTCAGGAGTTTCTTCTAATGGCTCAGGAGTATCTTCTTTTTTCGTCTCTGGACCAGCCTCCACTATCTGTATTCCTCTATTAGGTCGGGGCATTGGCCTTCTTTTTGTGGCTTCGGCCAAGTCGTCTATAACATCCCACATTTGAGTCAGGGATAAGTGCATGGCTGATCCTCCCACTGCGTCATTGATCCTTGAGAACTCATCGGCCTTCATCCCACAAAGAAATTTTTGAAGAAGAAACACCTCCGTGAATCCATGGTGCGGGCAGCGTGAGACGATGGTGTCATAGTACGTGTAGTATTCATCTAAAGTCTCATCCCGGGATTGCTGAAGGCAGATGATCTTCTCGCGGGTGTCATGTCGTAAGGATGGGGGGAGAATTCTTTCAGAAATTTAGCGTGAAGGTCCACGTAATATTATGCACAACTAGTAGTTGATGTGTGATACCATACTGTCGCAAAGTCGGTTAAAGAGTGTTCAAAACATTTTAATTGAATCTCTTCTAACGTTACATTCTCGGGTTTCATGTGACGACTTATATGGTGGAAATGTTGGCAGTGTATTACTGGGTCTTCTCCGGTGGTACCTCCAAATTGAGGAAGATGTCGAGTCATCCATGCATACATAGTGGGCAGTGTGATGAAGAAGTGAATAGGGAAAGAAAAGAACAACTAATCGAAGGCTAATTCCCCGACAACGGCGCCAGTTTTGACGGAGCCCACCGCACTGTCGTTAAGGTGCGATGTTATCTGTGCAAAAGCAAATTTATATCTCCGATACTCGCAACTTAACTATTTTGGTAGTAAGTGGTAAGTACGGGTAGAACCCAAGGGAATTAGGTGATTAATTGTTCTTTCGAAAAGGGGGATTTAAATAAAACAGTTGGGGGGGATTGTTTTTTTGGTTTTTTAATACTGAAAGGTAAATTGCTGGAACAGTCAATTTCAAGACCAACCGCAGACACACGTTGATACTGGCCGCACGCTGTGTTTCAAGCGTGATGCGTATCAAAGGTTATGCCGGGCTGATGTTGAAAAAGTCTGTAGTAAAAGTAAAGTACAGAAAGTAATTGCTTTATGGACAAGGCTTGCAGAAAAGTAATTGCTTGATGGACAAGGCTTGCAGAAAAGTAATTGCTTGATGGACAAGGCTTGCAGAAAAGTAATTGCTTGATGGACAAGGCTTGACAGAAATTAAAGTGCTGAAAGTAAGCAGTTGATAATGGTACGGAAAGTAAACAGTTGATATGGTACTGAAAGTAAAGTAACAGGGGATATTGCAATTAAAGGAAAGATTCGGTTTCAGGGGCCTTGTATCATATTCCGTTTATCATTGACCTCTAATGATCATACTAAGTGTTCAAAAGTGTATCAAGGCTATTCCTAGCACATGATTTGCCACATCGTCTAGTCTTTTGCAAGACAAAGAACTCTTGTTCTAGTATGTGCATCCATTTGATCATCATTCCTGATAAACCAAATGGTGTTTAAAAGAGGTTGACTTCCACAGATAAGATGTGCTCTTCCGAGCCTCCACTTATCCACGGAAGATCACGAACCCATGGCAGAGCTTTGCTCTTCCGAGCATCCACTCAACCAATGGAATTCTGACCTAATATAAGGCACCTAGAACAAGTTGAACACAAAGAGGCACTAAGAGACAGGTCTAAAACATTGTATGATACAAGTACATCTCTTCAACCGAATGAAGGGTTTAGCTACAAATATCCATAGAGGTGGATACCATAGCTAAGTACTTGGAAAAGTAAAGGTTTGAAAGACAAGAAAAGTAAAGGTTTTGAAAGTAAAGACAGGAAATGAAAGTTTTCGATTTTGAAAGACAGTAAAGTAAAGAAGAGAATACTTAAGAACCGACAAGAGTAAACCCAAGAACAGTAAAAGAAAAGCTTGAGTACTACAAGAACCGACAAGAGTACTCAAGATCAAACTTCAATATCAAAGCAAAGTTTACATGGATTGTAGAGAGATAAGTAACTTGTGATGTTGTGAATGATTTTTGGGATGATTTACAAGGGCAATGAGATGTCTTATATATAGGCTAAGGAGAGTGAGGAGAGGCCAACACATGGCACAAGATGAGAGGGGGAGGGGGAGTGTGAGAGGGAAGCCGCCGGCTAGGTGGAGGAGAGGGAGAGGTGGAGGGGAAATGTGAGAGGGGAGCCGCCGGCCATGTGGAGGAAGGAGAGAGTTTGTGAGTTTTGTGAGCTCATTCCAAAAAGCCATCGGTCCTTTCAGCTCCGGACAGACTCTGGTTGCCCTCCGGTTGGACTTGTTTTGAGTGATTCAATGCCAGGTTCATGAAAGTTGTTCAATCGGAATCTGGTTGTGTCCTGGAATGACTTGTAATCCATTTTCTGCTTTAAAACTCCTCCTTAGCCTGTATTCTCTCTAGACTTCAAAATACCTATAGATAAATATCGGAACTAACAAGCAAAAGTTAAATAGACAAAGAGTCTAATTTGGTGGGTTTAACTATGTTTATGATTCATACAATTATGGCCATCAAGCATTCTTGTTGTACTGCCGGTGGGGAGGTTGGTAGAATGACTGAGCTAATTGAGGTGCGGCTTGTTGTGTCTCCCTCGGAGGGTGGTTGTCGTTCCGCCAAGTTGGGTTGGTTACTTGGTTATACTGCCGGTTTGGTTCGGCTCTGTCGTTGCTGTTGTTGTTGTTGTATCCTTGGTATCCTACCACTGCATTCACTTCTGCCGGTTCCTCTACTATTACCGTTGGGCATGCGTCAGTCTTGTGGTCCGTAGAACTACAAAACTCGCAAGGCTTCACTTGAACTGGCTGCCTTCATAGGATCTGAACCATCATCTCCTTCATTTGTTTCATCTCCTCTGGCTTAGAGTTCATCGGTGTTTCAGCCTTTGCCACATTCTTTGTTCGGGAAAATTCTTCCTGCCGAGTTGTCTCCTCTCTAAATCGGGCATTTTCAGCAACGTCGGTGATGAGTCGCCTTATGCCGCTCAGTGATAGATTCATCACGGATCCTCCAGCTGAGGCATCCATGAGCATTTTGTCTAAGGGTCTCAATCCATCAATGAGGTATTCGATGATGAGTTTCTCAGGCAGTCCGAGGGTGCAGCAGCTTCTCTCCAGGCGGTTGAATTTTTCCAGGTAGTCGTACATGGTTTCATTGGGCCCCTGCTTGATGTCTTGCAGTTGCCTCCTTACCTGCATCGCTCTTCCCGCATGGTAGTATTTGTCCGGGAATTTCTTTTGCATCTGATCCCATGTTCTGATGCTTCCCGGAGGCAATGAAAGGAACCAGTCGTTCGCCGAGTCGATGAGGGAAAAGTTGAAAGCCTTCAATTTGAAGTCTTCTACATTCACCCCATTGGGCCTTAGATTTTGGCAAATGCCATGTAAGCGTTGGAGATGAGTTGTCGCAGATTCTCCATGAGTTCCTAAGAACTTGGGCAAATTATGGTCCACTGATGTGTTGATGGCGATGTTTTCTAGTTCAGGGCCCTCGTAAATGCACCACGGCTGATTTCTGAAATCCGGTGCCGACAGTTCTCCCATAGTAGGTTCGCGGAATTTGTTGTCCCCATAGTACTCATCGAATACGGGTTCTCGTCTTGGCTCTTGTCGATATTGCGGGGGCGGTGGATGTTTAGGGGGTTGTTGCGCTGGACCGTCTTCATTTCGGTCCTCAGGCGGGCCTTGGTTTCTCCGGATGGCCTCCCTTTCACGAGCTCTTTGGTTTCGGATGAGTTGCTCCGGATCGTCGAGAATTGGAAATGGAGGTAGCGCCTCATTATTTCGATCGAACAGATTTATCTCGTCGTCATCCTGATAGTCATGGTGGCTTCCCGCACGAGACATGGTTATGCAGAAGCGAGTTCGAAATTTAAGAGAAAAAAGAAAAAGAAATAACAATTATCCGATTGATAATTTCTAATTCTCCGGCAACGGCGCTAATTTTTGACAGATGCCTTGTCGCAAGGCAAAAGCAAAAGATAAATTTATAAGTCCGCTACTCGTGACTTCACTATTGGGTAGTAAAGCGGTAAGTAGGGGTCGAACCCAAGGGAATTAGTGGATAGTTGTTCTTTGAGGAAATTTGTACAGAAATTTAAGTGCAATTGGGGTTGGTTGTGGTTTTAGTACTGAAAAGTAAATTGCTGGAAAGTAAATGACTGAAAGTAAAGTGCTGAAAGTAAATTGCTGGAAAGTAAATGACTGAAAGTAAAGTGCTGAAAGTAAATTGCTGGAACAGTCGAGTTCAATATCAACCAAACAACATACTTTTGGTGTTTCGCACGCAATATTTCAAGCGCAATACGTGCCAAAGTTATGTTGGATTGATGTTGAAAACGTCTGTAGTAAGCGTACGGAAATGTAAAGACTGAAAAGTAAGTGCGGAAAGTAAAGTACTGAAAAGTAAAGTGCGTAAAGTAAAGTGCGTAAAAGTGAAGTGCTGAAAGTAAGTGCGTAAAGTAAAGTACTGAATGTAAAGTTAGTTGCGGAATGTAAAAGTTAGTTGCGGAATGTAAAGTACTGAAAGTAAATGGTACTGAAAGTAAACAGTTGATATTGAGACTGAAAGTAAAATGACAATTGATGTTTTGATTGAGAGAAGAATTCGGTTTTAGGGGCCTTGTATCATAGTCCGTTCATCATTGACCTCTAATTATCGTTCTAAGTGTTCAAAGATGTATCAAGGCCATTTCTAGCACTCGACTTGCCACACCGCCTAGTCCTTTTCAAGACATAGAGCACTTGTTCTAGATAGGCTAATTCCTCCTTTCGAAGTATCTTAGCCTATGTGCATCCACTTGATCAATCATTTCCGATCAACCAAGTGGTGTTTAAAAGAGGTTGAACTCCATGGAAAAGCTTTGCTCTTTCGAGCCTCCACTCAACCATGTATGTTCACGAACCCCATGGAAGAGCTTTGCTCTTTCGAGCCTCCACTCAACCATGTATGTTCTAACCTAATATATGGCACATAGAACAAGTTTGAACATAATAGAAGCACTAAGAAAAGGGTCTAAACCGTTTGCATGATACAAGCACACCCCTTCAACTGAATGAAGGGTTTAGCTACGAATATCCATAGAAGTGGATACCATAGCTAGTGCTAGAAAAGTAAATGGTTTTGAAAGCAAAGACAAGAAAAGTAAATGTTTTGGAAAGTAAAATTCAAGAACAACAAGAATACTCAAGAACAAACAAGAGTAAACTCAAGAACACTCAAGAATACTCAAGAACCAACAAGAGTATTCATGATCAAGAGAGAAGGTAGAGCTTTTGATATTGAAAATGCAAGTGTTTTACAAGGACTTGTGAGTGAAGGATTTTAGAGAGCTTCTCTATCTAAGTAACAAAGGATGACATGAGGTTTTGTTTTCAAGGGCTAAGCCCTTCTATTTATAGGCCAAAGAGGCGGTGGAGGAGAGGATATTTGTCCTCCCAACCGCCTCTAGTCCTCCCACAACTCCGGTTGGCCTTGGTTGCTCCTTGGTTGCTCTTCGGTTGGAGTTCGGATGAGCCAAAGGGTGGCACATGGAGTGCACATGGGCGGCTGAGCTTGAGATGTGCCAAAGGGCAACTACATGAGCTTGGTTGAGCTTTGGGAAAGTCTCTTGAACTTGGTTGAGGTTTGGTTTCAAACCAAAAGATCAACCGATGTGAATAGTATGCCCTAACCGGGAAATAAGTAGTTTGGTTGGACTTCGCCGGATTTTGACCGGAGTTGGGCTAGAATGACCGGAGCAAGGTGGTGGTTGGATTTGGCTTGATCGGAGCATTGCCGGAAGTCGATTGGACCATGGCCGGAATATGGCCGGAGCTGCCGGAATTTTGGCCGGAGGTGATTGGGTGTTGGACCATGGATTTGGAATGTTGAGACGATTCTAAGACTGATCCATGAAGGATGTTTGGCCAAATTCTGCCCGGAGCATGGTCATGGCCCGAGGTTGAAGTTATCCTCGGGCCCTTGGTCGATCGGGCCCGGGCGCTGCTTTCGGCGCGGTCCTAGTTTTCTCGGACTCAGCTCTCGGCGCTCTCGAATGTGGGTCTCGGCACGGGCGCTCGGCTCTCTCGGCATGGGTGCTCGGCTCTCTCGGCACGGGTGCTGGGCGGGGACCTAGTGTTCTCGGCACTCGGCACTCGGGACTTGGTTCCCGGCACTCGGAACTCGGGACTTGGTTCCCGGCACTCCCGGGACTTGGGCCCGGCACCTCTCGACAGGGACCTGAGGTTCTCGGTACTGGGCCTGGGTACCCGGCTGAGCTTCCTCGGTCCTTGACTGGGGTCCTCGGTCCCTGGTTGATTTTTCTCGGTCCCCGACTGGCTCGACTTGACTTGTAATCCATTTTTGGTTTAAGAACCCCCTTTTTAGCTCGTTTCTTCTCTAAACCTTAAAATAGCATGTACAACAAAAATGGAACTAACAAGTAAACGTTGTTAAGACAAAGTGTCTAATTTGGTGGGTTTAACTATCTTAATGAATCATATAAATATGGTCCATCAGACACCTTCTTTGTTACTGTTGCTTTAGATTTCTTCGGGACAGTCACCTTCTCTACGACAACCAATTTTGATTTTTCTGCTGCTGCTTTATCGCCCGCCGGTTTAGGGTTTTCTTTGACAGTTTTTGGTTCATCAACAAACTTCAATGTTGGTTCAACCGTCGCTTCTTTAGGCACCTTGCTCTTCCTCGTGTCCACCATTTTTGAAATTCGTAAGCTTCGGCTAGGGTTTCATCGGGAGAGAATGAGCGAGATACGAACAGTTGATTTGAATTTGATTTTGGAAACTAAACCCGTTTTGGCACGCCAAATAACTTCTCACATCTCCACAAGCTTCCACGTCACTTCATGTCGTTTGAAGAATATTTGAATATCTTTGGTAGACCATTCGTTTCTTCTCGCACCAGTAATTAAACTCTTCTACCTTCCTTCCACGTCAGCCCTTGACATATATCTTGTTCTAGCTCCGGCTGACCAACTTGTACTGGAACAACTTAGTTGTTAATGACACACAGACCTAGTGAGAGTCTAAGTGTCTCGAACTGAATGTTGTCCAAGGCTTTGTCTGCTAGTTGCTTCATCACATCTTGTTCTACTCTATATTCTTTCAGCATTGACTTCTTCCACAACATCTGGGTGTAACAACTTCTAGCGTCTGATCTTGCGTGTTTGACGAGAAGCTGCTTCTTCGTGTCTACTCCCCCTCGAACATAGCCATGGTTAAGACGTTTATGCTATGCGTTGTGCACCTTCAGTCGATACACACGATCAGGATGGAACTTGAGCTTTCTTCTAGCCACCTTGTTATTTGCAGACTTGATAGTGGACAGGAAACATGTAAAACTAGTCGATTCTTGAGGGTTTACTTGTTTTCCTCGAGTCTTCATGCCTTCAATTTTGCTCAGCATGCATGTTGTTTTAGTAGGGGGTCGGTCACGATTCAGCAAGTAACAGTTGTTGAGGCTCTTGTTCCAGTGAGAACTGGTTCACCCTTGTTGTTCAACACAACACACTTGTCCTGTGTGAACTGTACACGATGCGCTCCGTCACACAACTGACTTATGCTGATTAGATTTTCCTGTAAACCTTTGACAAGAAGAATCTTTCAATCTGGGTAGGCCTGAAACATTCAAGGTTCCTCTTCTTAGTACTCTGCCTAATACTCCATCACCAAACGTCACAGATTTACCTTTGAACTTCTCTACCTTGATCAGAAACTCAGGATTGCCAATCATGTGTCTAGAACAACCATTGTCAAAGTACCATCTTCCCTTTTCCAAATGACTGGTTGAACTAAGAGCAACATGACAAACCTCACTCTTTTGCTTAACTCTCTATGCTTGCTTCATGTGAGTTTTCGGCACTTGATCCATTTTTCTGAGGAACTTATGGAATTTCGGGCATCTTGGCTTGATATGTCCCACATGGTTGCAGTAAAAACACATTCGTCTATGTTGCTTTCTTGCGGGGTGCCAAGTTGCTTTTCTTCACTGGTGAAGTTCAGTTGGTACAACGCACGATCGTGGCTCAACTTTCACAAACGTTGTCTTTCCGGAGCCAAATGTGCTAGTGAATCGTAGCCCTTTACAACCGCCAATTGTTCTCTGAGCTCCCAATATGTCGTCTAGCTGTTTAGTCCCAGAATTGAGCATCTTGACAGATTTCTTAACGTTGTTCAGCTCTTCTAGTGTCTCAACATGAGTTTCTTTGTCTGTCTCAATCACAATTTTCAAGGCATCCACAGTATTAAGAAGAATTACCTCTTGTCGTTTTAAAGCATCATTCTACTTCTTTAGATCAACTATGATCTCTGGATTTTCACCTTGACTCTTTTCAATCTGAACCTTCAGAGATGATATAATTGCCAGTAATTCAGCCTTCCGTGTAATAAGTTCAGCTCGTTCACCTTTTGCTTCAATCAACTGAGCTTGAAGGTCAGTGATTGTCTGTTGATGTTCCACCTCCTGAGCTACAAGCACAGCAGCTTCTTCCCATAGTTTTCCTTTTTCTTCCTTCAACTCTGCCAGGTTGATGTGGTGTGCTTTGTTCCGCTCAACTTCATTCAGCCATTCCTGAAACAACTCCTTGTACTTGTTAGCAAATTCTTCATCTGTGATTTCTTCATCATCACTACAACGTGAGTACTGTGTGTGATTCTCTGAAGATGTCTTTGACGTTACTTCATCCTGGTTGACATAGCTCGTAAGAGCCACAAAATTATTAGTCTCACCTTCCTGATCAGATTCACTGTCACTCCAGCTGACAGCATATGCATTTTTCTTCTTCTGTTTGTTGACACACTCTGCCTGAATATGTCCATAACCTTCACATTCTCTGCATTGGATCCCCTTGCCTTTGTTGTCATGGTTGAAGTCTCCAGATTTGTTCCCTTTTTGAAATTTACCATCCTTCTGGAATCTCGAGCTAGATGACTGACCTGGATCAGCCCCTTTATTGTACTGCCTTCTCATAAACTTCCCAAAGTTTTTAGCAAACATGGCATACTATTGTTCAAACATCTCCCCTGCCTTGTATTGAACAACAGAGACTTCAGCTTTCAGATCGACGCTTTTAACCTTCATGAGTTATTCTTCTTCATTCATCTCTATCTCATGGATCTGAAGGGATCCCATCAGTTCATCCAACCTCATGGTCTTCACATCATGTGCTTCCCTGTCTGTGAGTGCCTTCATTGCATACCGCTTTGGTAGAGACCTCGGCACCTTTCTTACTAGTGTCTCTTCTGTCATGGGTTCTCCAAGTGCAAACAATTCATTAGAAATATCCAGTACCCTTTTATTGAAGTCAGTTATGGTCTCATCCTCCTGCATTCTTAGATTTTCAAATTTTGACGTGACCATCTTCATTCTAGATATTTTGACCTTGGTTGTACCTTCCTGATCCGTTTGTAGTATGTCCTAAGCTTTCTTAGCAATTTCACAAGTTGAGATCATCTTGAAATTCTTCCCATCAACTCTAGAGAATATGGCATTCATTGCTTTGGAGTTTGCGGCTTCAGCATTCTTTTAGATCACGGTCCACTTGTCTTTACCAAGAAGACTAACTTTGCCAGCTTCGGTAGCCACTGGATGTGTCTACCCGTTCTCAACAGCTTCCCAAACTAATTCATCCTGTGACTTTAAGAAAGCCTTCATTCGCACTCTCCAATATCCATACTTGTTTTCATCCAGCAGCGGTGGTCGCGTGATGTTCTGCCATTCTCTCAAATCCATCTCTAACAACTTTTGGATCTCACTCTGTGTGTTGAGTGTTTGCTCTGATACCAATTGAAATCTTCCCGTAGTAGTTGAGATGTTGTTCTGGTCGAGTGTAGAACAATTTCTAGAACAACTTATGCAAAATTAAATGCCGCGCGGAAATCAAATGACACGCAAAGTTGTTACCCAGTTCGACGTTAACAAGCATACGTCTGGGGGGCTGTCTCCATAGCCCGGTGGATAGCAATTCACTAATAATGAGTATTGCGAGTACATGATTTTATGTTTACAGAATCCCTCTTAAACTACCTGAGCCTTGGACACTTTAGCAATCGCTAGCTAGGTCTCCCCTAGATCTGAGCCTCTCCTCCGATTCCACCAGAATGATCCTCCATGAGAATTAGTGCCTTTTCCCGAATGCGCAGAAGAACACCAGTGCGTGTAGCATCAAGGTTGTTCTACGATCAGTGTACCGAGCACTTGAACAGACTGAATTCGAGCGCCGTGAATAATCCTAATGATTAGTTCACCGGCCGTTTGCCTCCACCTCCCTTCAGTGAGTATGAGCGTGAATAATTTCTCCGTGAGTGCTAAGTAGAACGAGTCCATCAGCCCTCATTAGTGCGGTAGAAACCCTAAACCAAATAAGATTTCTATTCTCAACCGCCTATCTCATTAGGAAACCTTTCCTAAATCTTTTAGGAAATCTTCCTAATATCTTGCGCAAATTTCTTGTAGATAATCCTTCAAAATATCTTCAACTCCGTTTAAGAAACCTTGATTATCTTCTTTGCTAAGTTATCTTCATGCGCAAGTCTTCCCTAATATTGCTCAACCGACTTCTTGATATGCATCCTAGCACCGACTTGCCAAATCTATTTTAGGACATCTGCCGCGTCTAACTTGTTTGCTACGTCAGTTGAACAAGTTTCCAAATCTGATTTTAGGAAACCTTCCAACTGTCCTTCTATCTGCAACCGTCTTGATCTGCTGCGATTGACTATGTTTCCTAATCTGAAATAGGAAACCTTCCATCTGCTTCAACTTGTTCCAGGACATTTGTCTCTGCCTGTCTTGAACTCTTCCTTGAACAACTTCTTGAACAACTACACAGAGTTTTAACAAACTACATGCCATAAATCTAACAATCCCGATTCCTAAAAAACCGGAAACATTGAAATTAAAACTTGAATATTGCAGGCTATGTATTTTTTTGGCATTATTATAACCAGTGGATATTGTTTTAATATTTATATTATTAAATAATAAATGTTATAATACATTGGAGGCTATGTAGACAGGCTAGCTATACATTGCAGGCTATGTATTTTTTGATATTATTATATTATTTTTAATATTTATATTATTAAATAATAAATGTAATAATACATTGCAGGCTATGTAGACAGGCTATACATTGTAGGCTATATAGAAAATACAAAACTAGACAGTCTATGTAGACATGCTTTAAAGGTTATTTTAAGTTTTAATTTCAATGTTCCTGGTTCTTTGAAAATCGGAATCATTATGATACCGGTTCTCAGAAAATCAGAAATGAAGTGTAAGACACTTCCTTTCGTTTTGGTCCATGTTGGCCCAAAATCGAGCCACATCTTTATTTTTGTACGTTCCCGGTAGGAGAGAAACCGAAAATAATAGTACCGGTGTCTCACTTACCGGGATTAAACAAAAATGAAGAGTACCGGGAGAACCGGGATTATTAAAAATGGAGTAATCTGGTTATTTGAGTTTGGATTTGGGTTAGATCGGTGAATAACTCGTCTGAGGGCCATTGTAAAAGATGTCCAGCAGCAAATCAAGTGGCTAAGTGTTGTTTGTATTGTATATGTTTCATCTTTTCCAAGTCCATCAGTTTGTCAGCTAAAAGTGTTGTGTTTGTCATCCAAGTGTTGGAGCGTAAATTCTCATGCAAGTCTCCTATCTTTAGGACACCCTATCATTGATTTGGTTCCTTAAAGACGAAGATCACTTGAACGTCCAACGATTTAGCAGACACATGCATATAACCAGCCTTCGCTTTACTATTTTATATGCAATCCGATGCACCTTCCATCCCAAAAAATGCCTATTCATATGCATGTTTATACTTACCATTTCGGCACCAAAGGCATATTTTTAAACTCAAATCTGAAGTGTAAAGGGCAAGCAAACAATATAATGAGTATGTTTAGTGGATCAGTGGATCAATTCTATTCGGTAGATTCGTAGATTAAATGATCCAAAGACTCACAAAAGTATAAAAAGTGCATTTTGGAGTTGGGGCTTTTTGTCCTGGGAAAAACTAAAGTTTTGCATTTTTCTAAGCATTTAGATCATTCGAGGGACTCGTAAATTCATCGAATTACGGTGGATTCATTTAAGCGCTCCTGCTCTGTGTCTATTTTGACATCTTTTATATGATGATGAACATAAGACTTTACTCAAGGAAAAGCAACTAAACAAGCATTGTTATTTTGACTCGCCCAGTTTTATTAAATGACCAAAGTTAGAATTAATAAATGATGTCCCCTTGGGATGGACCCAAGATCTGCTTTATAGGGTGGGTCTCCCTTTTTTAATATATTCTTATCAGACTACTAACAAACTTTGTCATCCATACAAAATAAGAAGCCCTCTGCATCTGCATCAATCTCATATTCCAAAAAAAAGAAGAAAAAAAGAAAAGAAAACATGGTTTCTGATCAAAGAAGTCGATTGAAAACCGTCTGTGTAATCGGTGCTGGCCCGTCGGGTTTAGTTGCAGCCAGGGAGCTAAGAAAGGAGTTCCATAAAGTGATGGTGATGGAGCAATCCCATGACATTGGAGGTCAATGGCTGTACAACTACCAAACTCAAAATGAACAACAAGTCTCATTAGGCCACCTGCGTTACACCACCGACAGCAGAGTTCATAGTAGTATCTACGCGTCGTTGAGGCTAACATCGCCGAGAGAGATCTTGTGGTATTCTGACTTCCCATTTGTTGTCAAAAAGGGAGAGACACCTAGGGGTTTCCAGGGCACCAGGAGCTGTTTCTCTACTTGAAGGACTTTTGTGAGTGTTTCAAGTTGAGGGAGTTGATTAGGTTCAACACCAAAGTTGAGTATGTGGGCATGGTGAATTATGGATGTGTTGTTGAGGATTTGAAGTGGGTTGTCAAGACTAAAACTTCCACCGGTGTGGCGGTGGAGCAGATTTTTGATGCAATTGTCGTGGCCACCGGGCATTACACGCAGCCTCGATTGCCCAAAATCAAAGGTACATTTTAATATTTTATCATTTCAACTTGAAATTACATTGAGTATTGTTTGTTCACTTTTTTTAAAATCAATCTGCACTAGGGATGGATACTTGGAGAAGAAAGCAGATACATAGTCACATCTACAGAGATCCTGCACCATTTCGCGACGAGGTGATTCAAAAAAAATTGAAGACCCTCAGATTCTAATAAGTGAAACTGTAATCAAAGTTGTTTAATTTTAACCTAAATGATTCCTTTTCTTCCCCAGGTTGTGGTGGTTGTTGGGAACTCGCTTCCCGGGCAAGACATCTCAATGGAGCTGGTAGATGTAGCTAAGGAGGTACACTTAAGTTCGAACACACTCGATATAACCGAAGGCTTGTCTAAAGTCATTTCCAAATAAAAGAATTTACATCCACTACGCCAATTTCCATCCTATGACACAGTTTTTCGGCGTCGCATAAACAGTAAAAAATGTCGCATACAATTTATGCGACTTTTAATCTGTCGCGAAAAAAGGGTTGCGAAATCCGAGTAGCCAAAAGTATACGCGACAAACGAAAAAAGCTACTGTCGCGTTAAGTTAAACTCTTATGCGGCAATTGTTATATTTAGTCACATAAACAATGAGTCGAGTTCCACTCATATGAGCATACGCTTTATAATCCTGACATGATAGTGTCGTATAAATAGTGTTTCGTGACTCATATTGAACATAGCGGCGTCGTATAAAATGGAATTCGCGATTAATATTGATTAAAAACGTGTCGCATAATAAGGAATTCGCGACTTATATTGAATACGGACTTGTCGCAAAAATGATATTACGATTAATGTTGAACATATATGTGTTTTATAAAAGGTCTGTCGCGACGAAAGGTACCACTTGTATGTCGCATAAACATGTTGTAGTGACAAATATCCAACATAAGCTTGTCGTATATATATGATGAAGCGACGAATATCGAGCATATAGCTATCGTATATATATTATTACGCGACTAATATTGAACGTATTTATGTCGTATAATAATGTATACGCTGCATACATGACAGTTTACAATATGGTTAAAATGGACATATAGGACTAATATTTCAAACAAACTATTGTCGCATAAACTTGATTAAATATTAATTCAAAACCTGAAATTGTTTTCAAACCAAACACAAAATAAAATCCTGCAAACCAACAACATTCTGTCTGACAAACACAACAACAACAAACACTGAACATAAGGGTTACACAACCCATCCAAAAAGCACAAGTTTTGCATATGATAATAGTTATAGCAAACAACAATTACTGAGTAGCAGGTCCAAAGCTTGTCGCGCCTTCAGAAGCATTGTGGCTTGCCATATTAGCTGATCCACCTCGAACCACCAAGTGCTTCAAAATACGTATCCTCTCCTCAAATGCAGCCTTCATTATCTCAAACTCGTCTATTTTCTTTTGAAGTTGAACTTTCATTTCGGAGTTCCTTGCACCCCCTCTTGGGAGGGGTGGTCTCTTGAAGACTTTTCCAGTCCCGGAAACATAAGTTTCACGCTGCTGCCCCAACACTTCTGTCATGATTTCAATCTGAGTAGCTACTGGTAGAGGTTTGCCAGATGCTTGTCGTCAGAGCAAATGTACAAATAAATTTATAAGTCCGCTACTAGCGACTTCACTACTGGGTAGCAAGTGGTAAGTAGGGGTCGAACCCAAGGGAATTAGGGGGATAAGCTATTCTTTGAGGGAATTGTACAGCGAGGGAGCGTGTTTTTAGGTTGATTGAGGTTTTAGTGCGGAAAAATAAGTGTTTTTTTGGTTGGTTTTGGTTTTTAGTGCGGAAAAGTAAATGACAGAGAAGTAAATACTGAAAATAAAAGAGAAGACTTACAGCGATTGTGATAAGTCTTCCGGAAGGTGAGCAGTTGATAAGCAGTTTATACTAAAATTGAAAGTAAGTGCAGGTGGTGTTTAAATCTAAGGAAAGCATTCGGTTTCGGGGGCCTTGTATCATATCCTGTTTATCATTGACCTTTAGTGATCCTACTAAGTATTCAAACGTGTATCAAGGCCATTTCAAGCGCTCGATTTGCATACACTGTCTAGCCCATTTCAAGGTCGTAGAGCACTTATTCTATTTAGACTAGCACCACATTTCAAGGTATACTAGCCTATGTGCATCCATTTGATTAATCATTTCCGATCAAACCAAATGGTGTTTAAGAGAGGTCGAACTCCTCAGATAAGCTTTGCCATTTCAAGCATCCACGTACACGAGTATGTTCACGAACCCCCACGAAAGAGTTTTGCCATTTCAAGCATCCACTCAACCTTGGAAGTTCTGACCTAATATATGGCACATAGAACAAGTTTTGATTACAAAGAAGAGGCACTAAGAGTATAGCCTAAAACATTTTATGATACAAGTACACCCCTTCAACCGAATGAAGAGTTTAGCTACGAATATCCATAGAGGTGGATACCATAGCTAAGTACTCGAGGGTTTTTGAAAGACAGTAAGTAAAGGAGAATACTCAAGAACCAACAGGAGTATTCTCAAAAACTACTAGAATACTCAAGAACCAACATGAGTATTATAGATTTAACACAAAAGCTTACAAAAGTGCCCCAAAATCTAGAGAGATAAGTGATTGTGTTGTGTGAAGATGGGATGAAGATTACAAAGGAAAGGGGGGGTGTATTTATAGGCTTGGAGGAGGGGAAGATGTGGTGAGGAGTGAAGACACTTGGCACAAAGCCATGGAAGGAGGGAAAGCCGCCGGTTGGGGAGGTGGCAAGGGGGAGAGCCACCCCCCATGACTCATCATTTGGCCAAAAGTCGCCGGTCACAAGGAGGGGTGGATGAGGTTTTGTGAGTTTTGTGAGGTTTTCACAACACTATCGGTTCATTTCAGCTCCGGACTGACTTTGGTTGCTCTTCGGTTGGACTTGTTTTGAGTGATTCCATGTCAGGATCTTGAGATTTCTTCAGTCGGCATCTGGTCGTGACCTTGGAATGACTCGTAATATATTTTCAGCTTAAAAACTCCTCCTTAGCCTGTATTCTCTCTAGACTCCAAAATACCCTGTAGATAAATATCAGAACTAACAAGCAAAAGTTAAATAGACAAACAGTCTAATTTGGTGGGTTTAACTGTGTTTATGATTCATACAATTATGGTCCATCAGATTACCCCACACTTTTAGTTGTTCGTCCCGAACAATGCTATTAAAGGGCGGCACACTATCTAAGTAAACTTTTAAAATATGAAAGAGACTGTGGGACTAGATTTATCCTAATTCATGCATTACTTACTTATTACCAAATTAAACTGTGTAAATACTTAGAAGAAACTTGATACTTGTACCTTCGTGCCGAGATGCAAATTAATTCAGATGTTTCGGGAGATAGCCCTTTTCAGGCTCCTGGACTGCAACCTCGGGACTGTCTTGCACTATATGGTTTCCTTGTAGCTTTCTCTAGCACTTGATTCGGTTCGGGTTTCACAGATGAGTTGAGCCTTTTTGATTTTCTTTTTGGCGATGCAGCGGGAGGCTCGGTGAATAACTTGGACATGGATGATCTTTGGAACTTGATAAATGATCTGGCCGAGAGGTCAAGACAAGACCAGGCCATGCGGCGCGAAGAACTAGACAACACGATGTGCCAAATCCAGGCCGACATCGAGGAAACACGGGCAAATATTGAGGCAATTCAAAAGATGCTCAAGCCAAGAGTCATCAAAAAAGAGCCCACGGAACCGGCAGAGGATGAGAACCCGCGGATGACCAAAGAAGAACTGGCCAAGACAGGCCCGGTCCTCACTGCCGAACTGTACGAGGCTGGCCCGGTACACATTTCCGAAATGCCCAAATCAGGCCCGGTCCTTATCACCAATCCATCCGAGGAAATCACAGTCCTAACTGCCGAGCCAACAGAAGTCCCGAACCTCACTACCGAAGTGGCCGAAGAAATCAAGCCAGGCCTGGTCCTTGCGCTCGGAGCACCCGAGGAAGTCCCGGACCTCATTGCCGAACTGTCCGAGAAAGACCTGGTCCTCACTGTCGGAGCACCTGAAAAAGACCCGGTCCTTGTGGTGGAAGTCCCCCAACTTGTCCCCTCGGTTTGTATGCGGATCACAGCCCCTGAAGATGAAGTGATAAATGATGAGGTGCAAGGGGAGTGGGAGGCAAAACATGAGCCAGAAGAGCCGAAGATGGAGCACTCACTCGTCATGAGCCAAGAAAAGCCGGCTGAAAACTCACTCGTTCTAGGATGGCCAATCATCTCTGCCATAAAGAAGAGGCTTGGCATGGGAACAAGCTCAAGGTTGCTCGTGTTCAATGGCACAATACTAAACTTCCAGAATTGCAAAGGTGCCACCCATTCAAACATGAAGAAACGGCCAAGACATGGGCCAAAGGAATGGAAACCCCGAAGGAGAAGCAAGAGAGTTCGACTTGATGGACCAGTAGCTATGGTCAAGGAGTCCTCGCCTTCTCGGGGATATGTGAAAAAGAAGCCTCCGGATCAAGGGAGAGCAGAACTGAGCCCGCTGCCATATGTGTTCTTTGGGCAAATCAAAAGAGCTGCCGAGAAGAAGTTCGACCTCAAGCACCCATCAGATCCCACCTTATGATCCAGGAATGAGGTAGCGTCGAGCCAACGACGTTAAACAAAGGCACTGGTTGGGAGGTAACCCGACACCTATCTTACTTTCAGTCATTTATTTTTCTGTCATTTAGTTTTTCCAATAAGTCGCTCTTACCCACTTGGTGCATAGAATGAAATGACTATTCAGGAATCGGTTATGGGTGCAACATCAAGCCAGCCAGGCCTATGCCAAGAGTTCAAGGCCCCAGCCGAACTCCCTCGATTATCCAGCCTCATGCCATGTCGTTCACTCGACACTTTAAAGGGAGTTCTGTTCTTCCCTTTTCCTTAATGTCATTTCCTTCTCATAATTGTCTGCTTGCATGGCTTTTGAACTAAGTCTTGCTGAAAGGCACGCCTTCGTTCAAAAGTGTGGGGTGAGAACCGCCTGTGTACATAACATGTTTTTCTTTTCCTTTTCCCTTAATTCATGCAATAACCTTGTGAAAATTCAACTGTTTAAAAACTTAGAATGTAACTTCTCATTTGTCCCTTTGTGCTGAGATAAACAGGGGATGTGGAGTTGATAGAAAATGCCCTAGAGAGGCTTGGCAAGCAATCGAAGGACTGAATTTCGCTATATGGTTTACGAAGTTAGTGGAGGCTGCACTTCGGGTTTCAGTTGAGTCAGAAGTCATCTCCGCCATGCAGTGTTTATGCAAAAAGAAAAAAGACGGGACGGGAATCAAACCGTCCTATCTCTAGTCAGAGTAGCTGGGAAAATAAATGAGTGACCCTCATTTTGACTCGCGCGAAACGACAAAGATGAGAGAGAGCGGGGAGGTATTTCCATATGCTTGCGGGCGACGATTGGACCTCCCAAAAAGGCTTGAGAAAATGGACTAGCAAGCCACAAAAAGGCAAAAGCTCAAAGAAGCAAATCAAGAGGCCAAAGGCCCAAAATTGTGAAGGTTTTAACCGAACAAAAGTGAAGTACTCAAAGAGTCAAATCAAAGGCCAAAGGCCGATTCACTACAAAAAAGCTGTCCCTCGCCAAAAAGAAAATCAAAAAGGCTCAACTCATCTGTGAAACCCGAACCGAATCATGTGCTAGAGAAAGCTACAAGGAAACCATATAGTGCAAGACAGTCCCGAGGTTGCAGTCCAGGAGCCTGAAAAGGGCTATCTCCCGAAACATCTGAATTAATTTGCATCTCGGCACGAAGGTACAAGTATCAAGTTTCTTCTAAGTATTTACACAGTTTAATTTGGTAATAAGTAAGTAATGCATGAATTAGGATAAATCTAGTCCCACAGTCTCACTTTCATATTTTAAAAGTTTACTTAGGTAGTGTGCCGCCCTTTAATAGCATTGTTCGGGACGAACAACTAAAAGTGTGGGGTAATCTGATGGACCATAATTGTATGAATCATAAACACAGTTAAACCCACCAAATTAGACTGTTTGTCTATTTAACTTTTGCTTGTTAGTTCCGATATTTATCTACAGGGTATTTTGGAGTCTAGAGAGAATACAGGCTAAGGAGGAGTTTTTAAGCTGAAAATATATTACGAGTCATTCAAGGTCACGACCAGATGCTGACTGAAGAAATCTCAAGATCCTGACATGGAATCACTAAAAACAAGTCCAATCGAAGAGCAACCAAAGTCAGTCCGGAGCTGAAATGAACCGATAGTTTTGTGAAAACCTCACAAAACTCACAAAACCTCCTCCACCCCTCCTTGTGACCGGCGGCTTTTTGCCAAATGATGAGTCATGGGGGGCGGCTCTCCCCCTTGCCACCACCCCAACCGGCGGCTTTCCCTCCTTCCACGGCTTTGTGCCAAGTGTCTTCACTCCTCACCACATCTTCTCCTCCTCCAAGCCTATAAATACACCCCCCTTTCCTTTGTAATCTTCATCCCATCTTCATTCCAAAACATCACTTATCTCTCTAGATTTTGGGGCACTTTTGTAAGCTTTTGTGTTAAATCTATAATACTCCTGTTGGTTCTTGAGTATTCTAGTAGTTTTTGAGAATACTCCTGTTGGTTCTTGAGTATTCTCCTTTACTTACTGTCTTTCAAAAACCCTCGAGTACTTAGCTATGGTATCCACCTCTATGGATATTCGTTGCTAAACTCTTCATTCGGTTGAAGGGGTGTACTTGTATCATAAAATGTTTTAGGCTATACTCTTAGTGCCTCTTCTTTGTATTCAAAACTTGTTCTATGTGCCATATATTAGGTCAGAACTTCCAAGGTTGAGTGGATGCTTGAAATGGCAAAACTCTTCCGTGGGGGTTCGTGAACATACTCGGGTAAGTGGATGCTTGAAATGGCAAAGCTTATCTGAGGAGTTCGACCTCTTTTAAACACCATTTAGTTTGATCGGAAATGATTGATCAAATGGATGCACATAGGCTAGTATACCTTGAAATGGGGTGCTAGTCTAAATAGAACAAGTGCTCTACGACCTTCAAAATGGGCTAGACAGTGTGTGCAAATCGAGCGCTTGAAATGGCCTTGATACACGTTTGAATACTTAGTAGGATCACTAAAGGTCAATGATAAACAGGCTATGATACAAGGCCCCCAAAACCGAATGCTTTCCTTAGATTTAAACACCACCTGCACTTACTTTCAATTTTAGTATAAACTGCTTTTTCAACTGCTGACGTTCCGGAAGACTTGCCAATCACGCATCAATCGCTGTAAGTCTTCTCCTTTATTTTCAATATTTACTTTTATGTCATTTACTTTTCCACACTAAAAACCAAAACCAACCAAAAAAATCACATAGTTGTAAGCGCTAAAACCTCAATCAACCTAAAATCACGTTCCCCGCCTATAGGATCCCTCAAAGAACAACTTATCCCCCTAATTCCCTTGGGTTCGACCCCTACTTACCACTTGCTACCCAGTAGTGAAGTTGCGAGTAGCGGACTTATAAATTTATTTGTACATTTGCTCTGACGACAAGCATCTGTTAGTGCACATTAAAGAAAGTCAATACTAGCGCTATCAAGTGCCTAACCTAGAAGTCTATTCATTTTTGAAGCAAGGCTTTTGAAAAATGGTTAAAGCTTTTTGCATAAAAATGTCGTTCGATCACTTGTGCTAGCTAGGGCTAGTCCACAAGCTCACGATATAAACTCGTTTCCAAATTTTAGACGTTAAAATCGTAATCCATAAGGAAAGAGGAGTTTGACAACAAGAGTTCTTAAAACAAGCATAAACCAATCAATAGCTTACGTGAAATTACAATGGTCGTCCTAAAGCTCAACTTGCTAGCACACAATGCACGTGGTGAACTCACACATGTAAGAGATGATGGAAGGGCATAAAGTCAAGTTTAAGTGGTTTTTATTTGGCCTACAAATGCTTTCGAGGGGGAACTTTTCTTCCTAACCCCCGACATTTGTATTTTTTTGCAACAAAAACTTCTCTTGTACTTCGAGAAAGTTTTTAGTCAGGGCTTTGCCCTCTTTGACCAAGTTTTTTTTTTACATTTTTTAGTGCATGATCAAAAACATTTATATTGACCGGTAAGTACCGGGTCGTCCAAGGAGCAAGTCCAAACTTATGAGCACTATTCGATTTCGTTTCGATAAGTCTACTCTAATTACGAAAGGTTGGTTTGATGTGGTTATGGGAGCAAATGTATATAAACGATGTAAACAGTCGAAGGAAACTAGAGATAGGGTCACTACCAAGGCAAAGGGTGTACTCTAGGGAACTACTTCACTCATGTGTGTTTTAGACTCCAAGAATTCAACTTCATGCAAGATACTTCTTTTAGATGATTAGATTAAGGCGTGCGACTATTAAATCAAATTCAATCGCTAGATATTGTTACTTGATTTAAGGAAAAAGCACCTCGCACGTGAGCTTCAATTGCTAGATGTTGTTAGCTCACGTCCTACTCAAGGTTCTCAATCATTAGCGCTAGCTCAATGATCAATAGCCAATGAGCGGTTTAAGATCAAGCCTATCTCAATGCCAAGATGGGTCACGCTAGTGATCACCACCTAACAAGGGTGAATCTACTTCATTCTAGAACTCTTAGTCTCGTTCGCTAGAACACTCAACCTCAAATTCATGTTTCTAGACCACTTAGGCATTTTATCAAACACTTGGTGGGCATAGAATTGACATTACATCCAAGTAGATTCACAATCATCCAAACATGTTATTCTTACATTGATTCATTATAGATTAGGAGTAATAGCACACATGAGGTCCATAGGACCCTAGAATACAAAACACTACTCACAAATCATGTTCATACACAAACACAAATTGTATTGAGTACATGAATGAAGATACAATGGAAAGAATGAACCAATGATCTTTAATCTTCAATGGATGATCCCCTTGAAGCCTTGGTAGCTTGTTCTCTCTAGAATCCCTCAATATTTCGTGCTCCGAAACCCTAGTTTTGCCCAAAAATCCCCCCTTGAAGCCTTGGATCTCAATTTTTTATTTATAGCACAAAACTAAAAATCTGATCTTTCAGCAAAGACCCGGGCGGGTCTACTCGAGACTCGGGCGAGCGTTGGACTGGATGATCGCTGAGGCTCGGATGGGATTTCGGAGACTCGGCCGGGTGTGCGAAGGAGACCGAAGGGGATGCAGTGAAGACCCGGGCGGGTCAAATTAGACCGAAGGGGATGCACCAAGCCTTTAAACCCCTAGGCTACCCTAGTGGACGAGTTATAGTCTCGTGAGAGTTTTCAGAAATGGGAATACTCACAAATCCCAAATTCATTTATCCCATAAGAGTGAGAACAAGAGTGTTTAGCAATTAATGCATGGATTTCTCAAAGCCAACTTCACATCCCAAACTAGCATCACAATCACTATAAATTTCAAAAAAGTTTTCAAACCGTTTAAACTCACATGAGGGTGCACATTAAAGGAAGTCAATACTAGCGCTATCAAGTGCCTAACCTAGAAGTCTATTCATTTTTGAAGCAAGGCTTTTGAAAAATGGTTAAAGCTTTTTGCACAAAAACGTCGTTCGATCACATGTGCTAGCTAGGGCTAATCCACGGGCTCACGATATAAACTCATTTCCATGTTTTAGACGTTAAAGTCATAATCCATAAGGAAAGAGGAGTTTGACAACAAGAGTTCTTAAAACAAGCATAAACCAATCAATAGCTTACGTGAAATCACAAGGGTCGTCCTAAAGCTCAACTTGCTAGCACACAATGCACGTGGTGAACTCACACATGTAAGAGATGATGGAAGGGCATAAAGTCTAGTTTAAGTGGTTTTTATTTGGCCTTTGGCCTACAAATGCTTTCGAGGGGGAACTTTTCTTCCTAACCCCCGGCATTTGTATCTTTTTGCAACAAAACTTCTCTTGTACTTCGAGAAAGTTTTTAGTCGGGGCTTTGCCCTCTTTGACCAAGTTTTTTTTTACATGGGGCTTCGCCCTCTTTTGACTCCACACTTAAAACTTGACAATATGCCCAATGTGAATATGGAATGTGTGAGAAATAACCACAAACAAGGCACGAGGAAAGAGAACTAAAGTCACCTAAAAGCAACCGTGAGGTTTAAGTTTTCATGAAGATTTTAAAGTGTGCTTTGCTAAAAACTTTTCGAAGCATGCGCGAAAAATACTTAGATTTCGAGATAGGCACAAGATAGCAATGAAAATTGATTCACAAGAATGTGCATTCAATAGAGCTAGTTTGGTTTTAGACTCTAAATCATTTAAAAGTGAAATGTAAGCTAGATGTGACTTATAGAAGTTGAGAGATGATAGTCACACGCCTTTAGTAGTATAACACTCATAAAATTAGGATAAAGCATGATGAATGCAAGTGTCCATTCAAAAATGATAGGCATGGCATGATATGAGTGAACTATGCGATTACCCACTCCACACTTAAAATCTAGCTTAGTCCCTAAGCGCAAACAATAATGAAAATGAGATATAGGCGCAAAGGAACTCCCCTCCTTTGTAGATGTGCCCCACCAATAGAAAAGATGTCATTGTGCAAGACTTGATTGTTCATGATGCAAATAACTTCCTTGATGACAAGAAGACATGAGAGGTTAAAAATAACAAGTGATATACAAGGTAATACAAGTATGAGCAAGTGAGCTTCACTAGTTACATAATACCATCATGGCATAAGATTAATACACCTCAAACAAGGAAAGTAAATCACATTCCTCCAAAATATGCACAAGGGTTCCCAAGTGCCCCAAATGTGAAACTAGACTAATAA
Source organism: Rhodiola kirilowii (assembly GCA_033675215.1). Classification (NCBI taxonomy): domain Eukaryota; kingdom Viridiplantae; phylum Streptophyta; class Magnoliopsida; order Saxifragales; family Crassulaceae; genus Rhodiola; species Rhodiola kirilowii. Next base: position 14,050,814 of record CM066193.1, on the reverse strand, counting down.
CATGGTACAACAAGATAGTCCTCGTCTAGTAAACTCAAAGAAGGCACGTGAACACTAAGGGGCGACATCATCATTCATAGAAAATCAAAGGGAAAGGTGGAGGGCCTTGGAATTATGAAGTGGGATTGGAGTGAGTAGAACTCACTCCACACTTAAGATCCAAGCCACACTCAAGAATCATGCCAAACATTTATATATGAAGAACGAGAATGAAACGACTTACAAACCGGGTTACCTCCCGTAAGGGCCTAGTTTTTCCCGTCTTGGCAAAGACGTAGCAAAGCGCCCCATAGAATCACTCGTGAGAAGTCCTTTGCTAGGATCCATTCTCACGGGGCCTTGGGTATTTTGCGTGTCAAATCACCTTCAAATCGCATTTGAATTTCCTCCCATCAAGCCTATAATGGACTTTCCTTTGGGAGTATGACCCCTTCAAGTATGAAAATCCCTTTAGAGCTAAGGGGTCATGGGAGCTTTTTCCAAATGATCTCTCGAAATAGGGCAAGAAGCTCCAAAACTTGTCTCGAGACGAAGTAGTGAAGAAAGGGTCTTCATAACTTGTTTCGAGAATGATGGGCATCCCCTCCTTGAGTTTTTCAATTATTTCCTTGGGTGCCCAATTATCAATCTCCCTCGTTAAACTTTCATCTTCTTGAATGCGAGGTGGCTCTTTAGTCACGTCCATGTATACCTCAACAAAGTCTTCATACATTTGAAGTTCTTGTGGCTCAATATCCTCTTCTTCAATTTTAACCTCATCAAGAATTCGGGATTCACATTTAGGCTCTTCTATAGCGGGAGGGAGGAGTTCTTGTTCATCAATAAAAGTCATTTCCTCTATGCAAGAGGCATCATCCTTGAAGAATTCCTCGTCGGAGAGCCAATAAGTTGATGGAATAGTGAAATCTTGTGTGTTCTCAACCGAATGATCTTGAAACATGCTTGTAGTCGAAGATGATGCACTTTCATGTTCCAATTCATCCTCGGTGCAAGATTCACCATCACACTCCTCATGAAAAATTTTGGGAGCCGCTCCCTTGAACTCATCCTCCATTGCTTGATCCCAATTTTGTCTTGAGGCATTAGATTCATGAACTTCTTCTTTTGAAACCTCCTCTTCATCGTCCAAGTACCCATTTTCCATTACTTGTTGCGCTAATGTGCTTTCCAACACTTGTCTTTGAGCAACAAGTTCGTCTAAACGTTGATTAAAAACTTGGAAATTTTGTAGCGACTTCTCTTGGGATGCAAGGAGTGTGGCAAGCAATGCTTTTATATTAGAGGGCTCGCTTGAAGGTTGAGGAGGTGGAGGGTATGGAGGGTAGGAGTCTCCAACTTTAAAGCATTGGCTATCATCCCAATTTGGAGTGTTATAACTAGTCGGATAGCCATGATCTTCCCAATAGGCATTTTGTTGCTCCTCCTCTTGGTCATATTTTTCGTCGTATGAGACTTGTTGGTTGTGGTTGTTCATCCAATAGTCTTCACAATGGGCATTTGGTTGATCATCTTCATAATAATCTCTATTGTACATGACTTGTTGGTTGTAGGGGTCCATCCTCGCAAAACAATAGAACAAAAGTTAGCAAGAGATATGAGTGAATAGAATGTACAAAATAAAAAGGAAAAATATTTACAAGAATAGTCCAAATCTCACAAAATCTACTCTAGTGCTCTAGTTAATTCATTGCTCCCCGGCAACGGCGCCATTTTGACGTGCAGTTTTTTAGTGCATGATCAAAAACATTTATATTGACCGGTAAGTACCGGGTCGTCCAAGGAGCAAGTCCAAACTTATGAGCACTATTCGATTTCGTTTCGATAAGTCTACTCTAATTACGAAAGGTTGGTTTGATGTGGTTATGGGAGCAAATGTATATAAACAATGTAAACAGTCTAATGAAACTAGAGATAGGGTCACTACCAAGGCAAAGGGTGTACTCTAGGGAACTACTTCACTCATGTGTGTTTTAGACTCCAAGAATTCAACTTCATGCAAGATACTTCTTTTAGATGATTAGATTAAGGCGTGCGACTATTAAATCAAATTCAATCGCTAGATATTGTTACTTGATTTAAGGAAAAAGCACCTCGCACGTGAGCTTCAATTGCTAGATGTTGTTAGCTCACGTCCTACTCAAGGTTCTCAATCATTAGCGCTAGCTCAATGATCAATAGCCAATGAGCGGTTTAAGATCAAGCCTATCTCAATGCCAAGATGGGTCACGCTAGTGATCACCACCTAACAAGGGTGAATCTACTTCGTTCTAGAACTCTTAGTCTCGTTCGCTAGAACACTCAACCTCAAATTCATGTTTCTAGATCACTTAGGCATTTTATCAAACACTTGGTGGGCATAGAATTGACATTACATCCAAGTAGATTCACAATCATCCAAACATGTTATTCTAACATTGATTCATTATAGATTAGGAGTAATAACACACATGAGGTCCATAGGACCCTAGAATACAAAACACTACTCACAAATCATGTTCATACACAAACACAAATTGTATTGAGTACATGAATGAAGATACAATGGAAAGAATGAACCAATGATCTTTAATCTTCAATGGATGATCCCCTTGAAGCCTTGGTAGCTTGTTCTCTCTAGAATCCCTCAATATTTCGTGCTCCGAAACCCTAGTTTTGCCCAAAAATCCCCCCTTGAAGCCTTGGATCTCAATTTTCTATTTATAGCACAAAACTAAAAATCTGATCTTTCAGCAAAGACCCGGGCGGGTCTACTCGAGACTCGGGCGAGCGTTGGACTGGATGATCGCTGAGGCTCGGATGGGATTTCGGAGACTCGGCCGGGTGTGCGAAGGAGACCGAAGGGGATGCAGTGAAGACCCGGGTGGGTCAAATTAGACCGAAGGGGATGCACCAAGCCTTTAAACCCCTAGGCTACCCTAGTGGACGAGTTATAGTCTCGTGAGAGTTTTCAGAAATGGGAATACTCACAAATCCCAAATTCATTTATCCCATAAGAGTGAGAACAAGAGTGTTTAGCAATTAATTCATGGATTTCTCAAAGCCAACTTCACATCCCAAACTAGCATCACAATCACTATACATTTCAAAAAAGTTTTCAAACCGTTTAAACTCACATGAGGGTGCACATTAAAGGAAGTCAATACTAGCGCTATCAAGTGCCTAACCCAGAAGTCTATTCATTTTTGAAGCAAGGCTTTTGAAAAATGGTTAAAGCTTTTTGCACAAAAACGTCGTTCGATCACTTGTGCTAGCTAGGGCTAGTCCACGGGCTCACGATATAAACTCATTTCCATGTTTTAGACGTTAAAGTCGTAATCCATAAGGAAAGAGGAGTTTGACAACAAGAGTTCTTAAAACAAGCATAAATCAATCAATAGCTTACGTGAAATCACAAGGGTCGACCTAAAGCTCAACTTGCTAGCACACAATGCACGTGGTGAACTCACACATGTAAGAGATGATGGAAGGGCATAAAGTCAAGATTAAGTGGTTTTTATTTGGCCTTTGGCCTACAAATGCTTTCGAGGGGGAACTTTTATTCCTAACCCCCGGCATTTGTATCTTTTTGCAACAAAACTTCTCTTGTACTTCGAGAAAGTTTTTAGTCGGGGCTTTGCCCTCTTTGACCAAGTTTTTTTTTACATGGGGCTTCGCCCTCTTTTGACTCCACTCTTAAAACTTGACAATATGCCCAATGTGAATATGGAATGTGTGAGAAATAACCACAAACAAGGCACGAGGAAAGAGAACTAAAGTCACCTAAAAGCAACCGAGAGGTTTAGGTTTTCATGAAGATTTTAAAGTGTGCTTTGCTAAAAACTTTTCGAAGCATGCGCGAAAAATACTTAGATTTCTAGATAGGCACAAGATAGCAATGAAAATTGATTCACAAGAATGTGCATTCAATAGAGCTAGTTTGGTTTTAGACTCTAAATCATTTAAAAGTGAAATGTAAGCTAGATGTGACTTATAGAAGTTGAGAGATGATAGTCACAAGCCTTTAGTAGTATAACACTCATAAAATTAGGATAAAGCATGATGAATGCAAGTGTCCATTCAAAAATGATAGGCATGGCATGATATGAGTGAACTATGCGATTACCCACTCCACACTTAAAATCTAGCTTAGTCCCTAAGCGCAAACAATAATGAAAATGAGATATAGGCGCATAGGAACTCCCCTCGTTTGTAGATGTGCCCCACCAATAGAAAAGATGTCATTGTGCAAGACTTGATTGTTCATGATGCAAATAACTTCCTTGATGACAAGAAGACATGAGAGGTTAAAAATAACAAGTGACATACAAGGTAATACAAGTATGAGCAAGTGAGCTTCACTAGTTACATAATACCATCATGGCATAAGATTAATACACCTCAAACAAGGAAAGTAAATCACATTCCTCCAAAATATGCACAAGGGTTCCTAAGTGCCCCAAATGTGAAACTAGACTAATAACATGGTATAACAAGATAGTCCTCGTCTAGTAAACTCAAAGAAGGCACGTGAACACTAAGGGGAGACATCATCATTCATAGAAAATCAAAGGGAAAGGTGGAGGGCCTTGGAATTATGAAGTGGGATTGGAGTGAGTAGAACTCACTCCACATTTAAGATCCAAGCCACACTCAAGAATCATGCCAAACATTTATATATGAAGAACGAGAATGAAACGACTTACAAACCGGGTTACCTCCCGTAAGGGCCTAATTTTTCCCGTCTTGGCAAAGACGTAGCAAAGCGCCCCATAGAATCACTCGTGAGAAGTCCTTTGCTAGGATCCATTCTCACGGGGCCTTGGGTATTTTGCGTGTCAAATCACCTTCAAATCGCATTTGAATTTCCTCCCATCAAGCCTATAATGGACTTTCCTTTGGGAGTATGACCCCTTCAAGTATGAAAATCCCTTTAGAGCTAAGGGGTCATGGGAGCTTTTTCCAAATGATCTCTCGAAATAGGGCAAGAAGCTCCAAAACTTGTCTCGAGACGAAGTAGTGAAGAAAGGGTCTTCATAACTTGTTTCGAGAATGATGGGCATCCCCTCCTTGAGTTTTTCAATTATTTCCTTGGGTGCCCAATTATCAATCTCCCTCGTTAAACTTTCATCTTCTTGAATGCGAGGTGGCTCTTTAGTCACGTCCATGTATACCTCAACAAAGTCTTCATACATTTGAAGTTCTTGTGGCTCAATATCCTCTTCTTCAATCTTATCCTCAACAAGAATTCGGGATTCACATTTAGGCTCTTCTATAGCGGGAGGGAGGAGTCTTGTTCATCAATAAAAGTCATTTCCTCTATGCAAGAGGCATCATCCTTGAAGAATTCCTCGTCGGAGAGCCAAGACGTTGATGGAATACTGAAATCTTGTGTGTTCTCAACCGAATGATCTTGAAACATGCTTGTAGTCGAAGATGATGCACTTTCATGTTCCAATTCATCCTCGGTGCAACATTCACCATCACACTCCTCATGAAAAATTTGGGGAGCCGCTCCCTTGAACTCATCCTCCATTGCTTGATCCCAATTTTGTCTTGAGGCATTAGATTCATGAACTTCTTCTTTTAAAACCTCCTCTTCATCGTCCAAGTACCCATTTTCCATTACTTGTTGCGCTAATGTGCTTTCCAACACTTGTCTTTGAGCAACAAGTTCGTCTAAACGTTGATTAAAAACTTGGAAATTTTGTAGCGACTTCTCTTGGGATGCAAGGAGTGTGGCAAGCAATGCTTTTATATTAGAGGGCTCGCTTGAAGGTTGAGGAGGTGGAGGGTATGGAGGGTAGGAGTCTCCAACTTTAAAGCATTGGCTATCATCACAATTTGGAGTGTTATAACTAGTCGGATAGCCATGATCTTCCCAATAGGCATTTTGTTGCTCCTCCTCTTAGTCATATTTTTCGTCGTATGAGACTTGTTGGTTGTGGTTGTTCATCCAATAGTCTTCACAATGGGCATTTGGTTGATCATCTTCATAATAATCTCCATTGTGCATGACTTGTTCGTTGTAGGGGACCATCCTCGCAAAACAATAGAACAAAAGTTAGCAAGAGATATGAGTGAATAGAATGTACAAAATAAAAAGGAAAAATATTTACAAGAATAGTCCAAATCTCACAAAATCTACTCTAGTGCTCTAGTTAATTCATTGCTCCCCGGCAACGGCGCCATTTTGACGTGCAGTTTTTTAGTGCATGATCAAAAACATTTATATTGACCGGTAAGTACCGGGTCGTCCAAGGAGCAAGTCCAAACTTATGAGCACTATTCGATTTCGTTTCGATAAGTCTACTCTAATTACGAAAGGTTGGTTTGATGTGGTTATGGGAGCAAATGTATATAAACAATGTAAACAGTCTAAGGAAACTAGAGATAGGGTCACTACCAAGGCAAAGGGTGTACTCTAGGGAACTACTTCACTCATGTGTGTTTTAGACTCCAAGAATTCAACTTCATGCAAGATACTTCTTTTAGATGATTAGATTAAGGCGTGCGACTATTAAATCAAATTCAATCGCTAGATATTGTTACTTGATTTAAGGAAAAAGCACCTCGCACGTGAGCTTCAATTGCTAGATGTTGTTAGCTCACGTCCTACTCAAGGTTCTCAATCATTAGCGCTAGCTCAATGATCAATAGCCAATGAGCGGTTTAAGATCAAGCCTATCTCAATGCCAAGATGGGTCACGCTAGTGATCACCACCTAACAAGGGTGAATCTACTTCGTTCTAGAACTCTTAGTCTCGTTCGCTAGAACACTCAACCTCAAATTCATGTTTCTAGACCACTTAGGCATTTTATCAAACACTTGGTGGGCATAGAATTGACATTACATCCAAGTAGATTCACAATCATCCAAACATATTATTCTAATATTGATTCATTATAGATTAGGAGTAATAACACACATGAGGCCCATAGGACCCTAGAATACAAAACACTACTCACAAATCATGTTTATACACAAACACAAATTGTATTGAGTACATGAATGAAGATACAATGGAAAGAATGAACCAATGATCTTTAATCTTCAATGGATGATCCCCTTGAAGCCTTGGTAGCTTGTTCTCTCTAGAATCCCTCAATATTTCGTGCTCCGAAACCCTAGTTTTGCCCAAAAATCCCCCCTTGAAGCCTTGGATCTCAATTTTCTATTTATAGCACAAAACTAAAAATCTGATCTTTCAGCAAAGACCCGGGCGAGCTTTGGACTTGATGATCGCTGAGGCTCGGATGGGATTACGGAGACTCGGCCGGGCGAGGCTGGACTCGGGTGGGTGTGCGAAGGAGACCGAAGGGGATGCAGTGAAGACCCCGGCGGGTCTAAGGCTAACTGAGGCGCATGACGTTGGGGACCCGGTCGGGTGAGACGGGACCCGGGCGGGTGTAACCTTCATCCGAGCATGTTGCAAGGGAGACCCGGTCGGGTGAGACGGGACCCGATCGGGTGGGATTTGGCCTGATTTTCACCCGGTCGGGTGAAACTCCATTTTCGGCACTTTTTGCTCCAAAATCCCGATTCTCCTGAGTTTTCGTGTTTAGGCCTTGAACTCAACGGATGACTGCTTCTAGCCTGAAATGCCATAATAAGGGTAAACGGGTATGTAAATGAGTCGAGAGTTTGACTCATCAGCAATATCCAGACTTAACTTGCAATGATCAGACTTAATTTGGATAGATCAGACTAAATAATCAAACTTAATTGGAATGATCAGACTTAACTTGGAATGACCACTTAATAATCAGGCATAAAGCAGCAATATCCAGACTTAAACATCAATGATCAGACTTAACTTGCAATGATCAGACTTAATTGGAATGATCAGACTTAATTGGAATGATCAGACTTAACTTGGAATGATCAGACTTAATAAAAAGACTTAAAATAGAAATATCCTGACTTAAACAGCATTGATCAGACTTAACATGCGATGATCAGACTTAACTTGCAATGATCAAACTAAACTTGGAATGATCAGACATAATTGAAATGATCAGACTTAACTTGGAATGATCAGACTTAACTTGGAATGATCAGAGTTAAATTAGTAATGATCACACTTAAATTGGAAATGATCAGACTTAAATTGGTAATGATCAGACTTCAAAACAGACTTACTCAATAATATCTAGACTTAACTTATGCATCTGATAAGTCAGGATAATTTTTAGGACGATTATACCCTTGCATCTGCTATGTATTTTTTAATATGTCCGTTTTAATTTTTTTTATTTACAAAAAGCACCACAAATTATGATTGGTCAGAGTGCCACATGTTGAATTCTTTGTCGGTTTATAGTTTTTATATTTAAATGTGGTTTTTATTTGATCCAAAGTCTTATGACATTTCATATTTTTATTTAATTTTAAATCAACAAAAAGCATATTTCCTTTCTATTTCTTCATAAATTCACGTGGGTCGCACTTATTTCTTTCCTTTCTCACACTCTCTTCATTATTGCTCACATATCAAGGATTGCTTTTTGCTCTTTTTTTGCTTACCTGATACATGAAAGCAATAAGCAATAAAGTCTCTCTATTATTGCTTATTGCTCACCTTACTACGGATGCCCTTATGAAAACACCAACTTATTAACTTACATAATTACTGAATTTTGAGCTTTTTCCTTTTTGCCCTCGTTTGAAATTCAAATTTTATTTTTATCGTGCTTTAATTATGAATATTTAAAGAGACCTCGGGCAAAATCGAATTCCCCTTAACTGTTCTGATTGATTTTCAACAAGACCGATTCCAAATCGGGTTGATAAATAAGCGCAGGTGATCGGTCGAATTCTTGACCTATTATTCACTTCATTCGATGATGGATTATGTTTGTTTTCCAGACAGTTTATTGTCATTTGATCTCTTTTCTAGTGTTTCAGGTCATATATCATATATCTAATACTTTTGGGTTGACCCGAAGCAAAGAAAAGCAATTGGTGCAGATTTGGGCAAAAACAAGACAAAACAGGGCAGACAGACCTTTGCGACGTATTTTACATGCCTCGGGCTCATTCGGTGTCCAAATGAGTCGAACTTTAACTTGTTGGAAAGCTAATTCAATTCCCTACAACTTTGTAGCTGACACAAAGAACAGATTCGAAGGTTTAGACCTCTAAAAAGGCAAAAGAAGTCAGCCCATTACAATCTTCACCAGCCATTACACCTTGAGCAGTAACGGCTGTAACGGGCATGAATTTTCTCAGAAATTTTTGCTTAGCCTGTTACAGCCGTTACACCCAGCTTTAACGGGTGTAACGGCCCCGTCGAAGACAATTTCAAAAAAAATCGATTTTTGGGCTTTCTGGATAGATTTTTGGGCATATTTCCTAATTTCGATTTTTGGCTTTTTGGCCTTTTGGAAGGCTATATAAGAGAGAAAACCAGAAAGAACAAGGGTTGTAATTTTGGAGAAGAAACCCTAGCTTGGAGAAGACAAAGCTTTCATCGTGAGAGATTCAACGAGCCACCGCGTCTTTACGGTTATTCGTTCTTTATTTCTCTATACACTGTTTTTGGTAAATCTACCATGAATAGTGAGTAGTCTCCTTATTCTGGGATCCTACGGATCCCGTGCTATGTAACCCTAACTCTTCATGTGATCAATTAAAGTTATTATTTATGTGACTCGATTATTCAATTTCATTGTGTGCTTGATTTTATCGTTCTATGCATGTATTTACATCAAAGGGGTGTGTTTGCATTGATAGAACGTATTTAGGTTATATGCCGAAAGGTGGATGGGCCCTAGGGATTAACCGGATTACATGAAATTGATATTAGGTCATGTTTACATGAGTTAATAGGAAAACCTTTAGTTTAATAAATCGAGATCGTTGATAATCCGTGGAAGGGCGGCGTTCAACGATTGAGATTAATTTAGACAATGATCCGTGAATGGGCGGCTTGTCTAGTGTTATTTCGGTTATATTCCATATTCGATAGCATGAATAATTAATGTGACATGATTGCATGATTAGTGGGGTTAGCACGGGTGAAGTATGGATTTTGGAATTCTTTCTCTGATTTAAACACAACCTTTTATTTTCTACAATTTAATTTCTGCAATTTTCGTGACAACAAAACTCTTGGTTTTACACTTGTTAATTCGGAATAGCTAAATAGGTCGCTCGTTAACTAGTACTCACAAACCTATTCCTTGGATCGACCCTTGGCTTACCAAGGTTTATAAATTTTGTTTGACTGCAATTTGACCCCTAAAACTCATACTTTGACAACTATAAAGGGTTAAAAATACGCGTGTCAAAATGGCGCCGTTGCCGGGGAGCAGCGTTTAGTGTGATATTAGATTTAACGAGTGTAGTTTAGACTATTCCATTTTTTATATACTTCTTTGTACATACTCTATATACATTTGACCTTCACTAATCACTTTTATTTTGTATGGTGCGAGGATGTTCTCTTTTGGTCATCAAGACGCCTACCCAAGGGAAGAGCCTTATTGTCAGACATATTCATATGATACAAAGTGGGGAGGAAATCAAAATCAGTTCTATGATCGACCATGTTATCAAGATGACCACTATTATGAGAGTTATAAGGACCAGTCACAGCAGCAACAACATCAGCTTTATGATCAATATTATTATCAAGATGATCCTTATTATGAGAGCTCCCAGAATCACTCGCAGCAGCAACAGTCTCAGAACACGGGTGAATCATCGCGTATAGAAGCCATGCTAGCTAGCTTCAAAGCCGAACAGCGAAAGACATCTGATGATCAGCAAAGGGCATTTCAAGAGACGAATGCGCAGCTAAACGACACCATAAAAGGCCTCCAGAAGACAGTAGAAAAACTCGCAGCCAGACAGAAAATACAGAAGGATCACTTAGAGGAACTAGCCATTGCGGCCGCCAATGAATGCAGAGATGAGGGCATCGAGATGACAATAACCAATCATCAAGAAGTTCAAGTCTATGAAGCACATTCATCTTCAGTTTTATTTCCAATCCACGTGGAAGATGATCAGGATAAGCGAATGCTCTCTATACCAGAACAACCTGTTTGTGAGGATGGTTTTGAAGCATTTAGAATGGTTACCAAGGCTTACATTGAGTTAGAGGATGATGAGTCTTGTATTGATGACGTAACAGAATATGAAGATACATCTCCCTCCACTACGAGTGCTTCAAAAGGTCATTTTGCTGAGCAGATAGAAGAGAGTTTCATTCCATCAGTTTTTCTGGACGCTGAAGAGACATCAAGGGATCATAAGTACGAAGATTTTGTTGATGTGTACCTGAGTTCAATCGAAGAGGACCCTCGCATACACCTGAATACGATGGTGAAGGGAAATTATGAAGTATATGCACCAGAAATCTTATCCAATGAGTATAAAGGAAGTGTTCTTGCTGGAGCTAGATTTGAAGATGTATATCTTGCTGCACTGCCTCCAGACAAGTTTCGACAGTTCTTGCCTTACGTCTTGAAACTGTTATTAGGGAGCTTCTACATTCCCTTGATTCTTATGGGTCTTGAATTTTTGAAGGGACTGCCTGCTCTACTTAACGTTCATGTCATACTTGATGGACGTAAATTTCAATGGGATTTGAAGGTGGATTGACACTACCTCCCTTGCTGAGTCTCACCAAGACATTAAACTAGGTCTCTTAGGGGAGTAACCCGCACTGTAAGTATTAGTTAGTTTCATTTTTCATTTGCATTGTGTGTGGACATTTCAAGGTTCTAAGTGTGGAGTGCACCAGCCCCTCCACGATTTTCGATGCTAACCTATCACTTGTGAAGCTCTGTGTTTTTATCTATACATCTACCAGCTCACAAGTCGTGTTTCACTCCCCGAGCATCGCTTAATCTCCATGGATATCGAGTTTTCACACACGAGGGAAGTTCCTATGTGCTTTTTCTTATCTTTTATTTCTTCGCTTAGGGACTAAGCTTATTTTTAAGTGTGGAGTGGGTAGAACATAGTCACATATACATTCATCGCATGTCACACATTCACTCTTGCATATGCTCAACTGTCTATGTGTTGCGATTGAAATCCTCATTTTCTACGATACTCCTTGACAGATTGACACTCATTTGGATTTGAAGTCTAGGACTTGAAATAGTTTTAACCGTGTGTGTATTCTTTTGAGTCAGTATCATTGCTAGCCTTTGACTATCACATGTTCTACGTATTTCTTAAAGCATGTTTGAGACTTGAAATTAGTAGGCACCGATTCAAAAATGTCAAAAACTTAAATTGCATCTCTTTTTCTAGGTGACCTTAGTACTAGTATGTGTTTCTCTACATTCGTCGTGATTTGCATGTACCCGCCTTTATTCATACACTATGTCAAGCTTTAAGTGTGGATTTAGACAATTGACCTTCAAGTTTTCCCCTCAAAAACAAAGTTCTCAATTCTGGAAAGTGGGTGAAATATTAGCCTCAAGCATAGTTGTTTATGAAAGAAAACCAGTTTGAAAAAAAATGAACCAAAATGCTTTTGTTGATTCTGCGAAAGCAGAAAATACCAAGGACCTGGTGAGAAAAGTCACTCCTGGTATATGGAAAACACTCTTGAAACAATTTCTGCCCCCTTCTGCTTGATATAGTGTAATTCCATCCTCTCATTGCGTGCAAATCATTATCTATCTTGAGAATTCATGTACTAGAAACTAAGGGACGATCCTCGTGCTTGCACTAAAAATTTTGATGTGATTTTCATACTATTTTTTTCAGAAAAACCTTAAGTCAGGCTCCTCTTCTCTTACGGGTCATTGTCTAATCCTTGACACTTGAGAATGAGCTTTGCGCAAAGAGCCCGTGGACTATCCCTAGATAGCATAGGTGAATGGTGAGCATGTTTTGTGTAACTATTCATGTTCTTTATACGTTGCAATAGAACTATTTAGAACATGTGATTAGTTGATTGATAGCCGTGTGTACTGACCGTTTGAATGCATAACTCGTATAATCTATGATTGTCTAAAAACTTTGATGAAGATGTTTGACTTGAAGTTGAGGTAACACGATGAATCCGAGGTATGACATGACTTTACTGTGACTCATTGAGCATCATTTCATGCATACACGTTAGTTAGTTATATAGGGGATTTGTAGATAGTCCCATTCCTGAAAACCTTCACGAGACTATACTCGTCCTACTAGGGCAGCCTATAGGTTTAAAGGATTGATGCATACGCTAAATGCATTCGTGTCCTCTACGACAGTGAGTTATCTTTTTATTTTTTGTTTTAGTTAGAATTGATCACATGATACTTGAGCGGGTAACTATTTTGCAGATTTATTGACTTGTGCTTAATGTTTGTTCGGGACGAACAAATCCTAAGTGTGGAGTGTTTTGATCGGTCGAATTCTTGACCTATTATTCACTTCATTCGATGATGGATTATGTTTGTTTTCCCGACAGTTTATTGTCATTTGATCTCTTTTCTAGTGTTTGAGGTCATATATCATATATCTAATACTTTTGGGTTGACCCGAAGCAAAGAAAAGCAATTGGTGCAGATTTGGGCAAAAACAGGACAAAACAGGGCAGACGGACCTTTGCGACGTATTTTGCATTCCCCTGGCTCATTCGGTGTCCAAATGAGTCGAACTTTAGCTTGTTGGAAAGCTAATTCAATTCTCTACAACTTTGTAGTTGACACAAAGAGCAGATTCGAAGGTTTATACCTCTAAAAGGGTAAAAGAAGTCAGCCCGTTACAATCTTCAGCAGCCGTTACACCTTGAGATGTAACGGCTGTAACGGGCGTGAATTTTCTCAGAGATTTTTGCTTAGCCCGTTACAGCCATTACACCCAGTTTTAACGCATGTAAAGACCCCGTCGAAGACAATTTCAAAAAAATCGATTTTTGGGCTTTTTGGATAGATTTTTGGGCATATTTCCTAATTTCGATTTTAGGCTTTTTGGCCTTTTGGAAGGCTATATAAGAGAGAAAACCAGAAAGAACAAGGGTTGTAATTTTGGAGAAGAAACCCTAGCTTGGAGAAGACAAAGCTTTCATCGTGAGAGATTCAACGAGCCACCGCGTCTTTACGTTTATTCGTTCTTTATTTCTCTATACACTGTTTTTGGTAAATCTACCATGAATAGTGAGTAGTCTCCTTATTCTGGGATCCTACGGATCCCGTGATATGTAACCCTAACTCTTCATGTGATCAATTAAAGTTATTATTTATGCGACTCGATTATTCAATTTCATTGTGTGCTTGATTTTATCGTTCTATGGATGTATTTACATCAAAGGGTATGTTTGCATTGATAGAACGTATTTAGGTTATATGCCGAAAGGTGGATGGGCCCTAGGGATTAACCGGATTACATGAAATTGATATTAGGTCATGTTTACATGAGTTAATAGGAAAACCTTTAGTTTAATAAATCGAGATCATTGATAATCCGTGGATGGGCGGCGTTCAACGATTGAGATTAATTTAGACAATGATCCGTGGATGGGCGGCTTGTCTAGTGTTATTTCTGTTATATTCCATATTGATAGCATGAATAATTAACGTGACATGATTGCATGATTAGTGGAGTTAGCACGGGTGAAGTATGGATTCTGGAATTCTTTCTCTGATTTAAACACAACCTTTTATTTTCCGCAATTTAATTTCTGCAATTTTCGTGACAACAAAACTCTTGGTTTTACACTTGTTAATTCGGAATAGCTAAATAGGTCGCTCGTTAACTAGTACTCACACACCTGTTCCTTGGATCGACCCTTGTCTTACCAAGGTTTATAAATTTTGTTTGACTGCAATTTGACCCCTAAAACTCATACTTTGACAACTATAAAGGGTTAAAAATACGCGTGTCAGTAGGCGTGGAGGGATTGGTCCTACGTGGACCAAATGATATGCATTTGTGCATACATGTCGGCCACGTAGAAAACCAGTAGATAAGTCGGGTTTTCGACTCATTAATAGCCATATTTCACTATAGCTTTGAATCATTTCCGATGATATTTTGATGTCATTTGATCTCTTTTCCCTACGTTTCAGGTACAAAAAAAAGATGTTCTCAGTGTCAAAGCCAAATTACGGAAACTCGGGAAAAATTAGAGATTCGGAGCAACAATGAGCGGAAAAGGGCCCCATCCGACCAGCTGGGAAATCCCCCATGTACCAGCCGGGCGGCTAGATGGATGGAGCAGAGTCAATAGCATTCTTCGCACCTCGACCCGGTCGGGTGGTCTCATCAGCCGGTCGGGTGGATAAGGCTTCCAGACTGCCCGCATCAAGAAGATTTCTGACTGGTCGGCTCATGAACTCAACCGGTCGGCTGGAGAAGAGCTACCAGACTGCCTTATCCAGAACATTCTTAGCCGGGTGGCTCAACTGACCAGCCGACCGGCTGGATGGACATTTCTGATCAAAACTGAGCTCACCCTGCGTCAGCCGACCGATCGAGATCCGAAGGCCATGGCTAGCCGATCGGTTGGGCTTGTTATAACAGAATTTTTACCCGAGGCTATAAATAGAAAGTGGCTGTTTTGACCTAGTCATCTGGCATCTTGGGGGAAAATTTCCAAAAGAAGAGATCAAATCAAGGTCATCAATCATCATCCAACCAAGAAGAAGTGAAGATCAAAGGGAGACATTAGGATTAACCATCCTACTTCTATCTTTCTTCTATTCTCTTTGTTGTTGCTATAAACCCTACTCACACCATGTTGTCTTACATGATGTGTGAGTAGTCTCCTTGTGTTTTGAGGGTTTTACAACCCTCTTTGGTACTCTATGATCATGTATACACATTGAACATACAATCTATGGTGTTGATTTCACTTTCACTAAATGCTCATTCTATGACATGTTACCAAGTGTTTGATAAAATGCCTAAGTGACATGTTGGTCTTAGAATTTGACCTAAGTATCGAGAGAGCTTAGTGATGATTTGGATATGGTGAAAATGATTATATCTAGCGTTTATGAGAGTAAATGCATGGATGTGAGGTTAACTAGAACTTAATGCATATAGCATTCATTACCTTAGGAAGAGATTCCAAGGATAATAGTGATATACAGTGAATCAATAAACTTGAGATAGTGAGGTTCTAACTAGGATGGCTTGACTAGGACTAGATTCAAATGAGAATTTGTCTATCTTAGTCTAAGTTAGGTTCTAAACCAATTAACACCTATGAATGACTTAACTCTTGTGTACATGATCATTGGGAAATGCTGAGGAGGGGAGTAACCCCTCGAAACTCTCTTTGAATTGAACAAAACCCCCTTGAAACCATTTCGTTGTTAGTTTAAAATTTGAAACCATCTCATAATTGATTTGAAGGAATAGCTAAGTTGAAAACTTGATACTCCTAGCGCATAATCGAATTGCTCCCTTGGGTTCGACACCGGTCTTACCGGTCATCACTATAAATTGTTTTTGACTATACAAAAAATATAACTATCTAAATGGCGCCGTTGCCGGGGAGTAATGGCTAGATTGTCCCTAGGACGAATCATTTAGTACTTTGACTATTCCATGTTTTTCTTTTATTGCTTCGCTTCTTGTGATTCTTGAGATCATTTCACCATTCTCACTTGTCTTGTTTGTTTTCCCCTTGTAGGTTCACTTCTTTTATGCCACCTAAGACAAAGAAACTTACAAAGATTGTGGATAGAGACTTGAATCAACCGATAAGAGATATCATTAACCCCTACCTCACAAGGAGTAAGAGAACCAAGGATAAAGGATCAACCCCAAATACTCAAGACAGTAATACTCAAACCATAGACGGAAGACCACCAATACCTCCTCCTCCTTATCAACTACCTCAAGGCCCTCATGCTAGAAGGGTCCTTAAAGACTACGCCACTCATAATGCTTATGGATATCGTTCCCCAATCCTTGTCCCGGCGGTGGATAACCGAGACTTCAACTTGAAGACCTCAACAATCCAAATGGTCCAATCAAACCAATTCTCGGGGAGAGACCACAAGGACCGGAACTCTCATTTGACTACATTTCTTGAAGTTTGTGCCACTTTCAAGATCAATGGGTTCTTCGAGAACGCTAAACTCTTGAGGTTATTCCCTTTCTCCCTCACGGGAAGAGCAAGGGATTGGTTGAGAAGCCAAACGCCGAATAGTTTCACCACTTAGGAGGAGCTCGCCGTTGCATTCCTCAATAAGTATTTCCCTCCTTCCAAGACGGCCTACTATAGGAATCAAATCACGAACTTTGCACAAATGGATGGGAAACACTCTATGAAGCTTGGGAGAGATATAAAGAGTACCAAAGGCTTTGCCCACACCACAACTTGGACAATCTCCTCGTGTTCCATACCTTCTATCATGGTGTTGATGGTCCCTCGCGGCTTGCACTTGATACCACCGCGGGAGAAGCTATCATGGAACTTGAACCTCATGAAGGATATGCGCTAATAGATAAGATCACAAATAACTACTTCACGTGGGGAAGTGAAAGAGGAAACCCGAGAAGGAGGGGAGAAATACATGAAGTAAAGGCGGTAAGCTCAAGTGACTATGATGCCCTAAAGAAGGATTTTGAGAACCTCTCGGATGAAGTATTCAAATTGAAACACTCGGAGAGAGACCACTCAACAAGCCAAGGTTGTGACATTTGTGAAGTCTGAAATTATGTCCCCTGTTCAAGCTTGTGTTCAAGGTACAGTTGAGACAAACCTTGAACTCCTTTCACAACAGTTTAGCAGACAGAACAAATAATAGGATCACGCACAGAATGATAACCCAGGTCGGCCACGCCTACTCTGGGGGGTTTCCCACACCCTAGAAGGGACAGTAAATCTTTATTACGAGTTAGAGCTTATACGTGGACTTACACTTACACCTTGTAATTGCCTAGCCTCTAACACTACGTCTCTCATATTTGCAACCGAGGTTTACAGCAGTTAACCTCGATCCCCTTCGTCCGAACCTGCAGTTCGAACGTTCTCGACCTTCTCTTGAAGCTCGGATGCTTTCTCTCAAAAGCTTGTCCACCTTTGTTGTGTGCGGCAGTTTGATCGCTTCCAGGCAGTCTGAGTTGCACGTGATGAGACTACTCTTGCACCGATGAGTTTCCAGTGGGGAAACACAACCGGCCGTCGCTTTCTTGTTCTCCAATCGGTAGGATTTACTCGTGTATATTTTATCTTTGAAAGCGATGCGAAATAAGGACGCCCTAGCATTGTATTTATATGCTTGGATGAAACCTTAATCTGCACAAGATAATCCCATCAAATATTTAGGAAATATTCCTAGATATTTGATGTATATCTTTCTCAAATCGGTTGGAAGAATATACGAAGTCCTCTTGCCCAAGTAAGCTACGCCGCCTTCAATGTAGATATTCATTCGAATATCTCATGTTTGAATAAGTCGCTGGCCGACATTAACTTGACGATATCTTCGCTGTCCAATATCCTTCCGGGAAATATCCTTGCGTCTGTTTCACACTGTATATGAGTACTAGGATATGTTCGAACTCCCTCTGAACTCCTGCTCGAACTGTCTAACTCTGTTTTGCCAAATACATGTCACTCAAGGGAACATCAATCTCCCCCTTGGCATTTTGGCAAAACCAAATCTACTCGATGACTAAGTCTATCTAACTATCTAGACAATAGACAGTTTTGAGGGAAACAAAAATTGTCTCCTCCAAAATACTCCCCCTTTTTGCCACAAACTGACAAGGGGTCCAATCTCAGTTCGAACAGCCAATCAAACAGTGCCAGAACAAGCACATAGAACGAGAGTTTTTTTTAAAATAAATAGTTCTGGGAGAAAGTTATACAGGGGACCTTTATGCAGATGACCCATCATCAGTGGCATCCTCAGAATCAGCATCATCAGATTCATCTTCACTTGGGTAGCTGAGGGCACGAGCGAGCTTGTTGATGCGCCTGCGTTGCTCCTTGTCCACTTCAATAATGACAGTCAGGTCCTTGAGAAGCTTACTCCTCTCACCCCGGCCCACCCTGGCTCCCCCTCGACTCGACTCCGCAACATCTTTTCCTTTCTGGTTCCCCTCCTTGAGATCGTTCACGTGACGCCCTTTAAATAGCTTGTGGTCAACGATGAACTTGCTGGGTTCCTTTGAGAGATGGTCAGTCGGGGCCTTCAAATCTGGAGCTTGATGGATTATCAACTCATTTATCAAGGACGGGAAGCAAATCTGGTGAAGAGTTCTCATCGAAGTAGCATGATCAGCGATCTGTTTGAACATCACTCTGCCCAGGTTGAATTTCAGCTTATTCCCTATCTGATAAAGAAGTTGAGGCATGTCCCGATTGACAGTAGAACGGTGGGTTGAGGGTCTCCAGTTAAACAAAGCAATGAAGAACAACATGGAGTAGAACGTTGAGAGATCAGCTGTGTGCAACATAGAATCAGGCTTCCACTGAACTGCCAGCAGTGATGGTATCTATAATCTTTCCGAAGTCTGATTCTTCTTCATCCGTAACTGGATCATCCATGGAGAAGTAGACATTTATAAGCTCCGGATCAACCTTGATCTGTCTTCCTCTGACAAAGAAGACACCATACTCTGCTTCTCCAATGACCCCAAACCGAGGGGGAAGGTTTGCCATAGCCTCACGAACCAGTTGTTCGTTGAATAGTTTGCATCTGTCCAACGTCCAGAACAGTTCTGATTGCTTAAGAACCTCGATGACTTCATTTCCCTTGTACCGGGACTCCTCTAGCAAGCTCTCAGGGATGATCTTTCTTTTCAGCACACAAGACCACCTCTTCGCAGTATCTCTATTAACAAACCACACTCCTTTCTTGACCACACCCACTGGAACAGTATCGAACTTAGGGGATGGGACTTCGCATCTCCCAGCATCCTCTGAAACAGGAATCGCAGCATCACGCTTCCTTTTCTCGGCTGGAGCGGCTCCCCCTGTTACAATGACCGTCTCTGCATCATTCTGAACTGACTCCTTTGAGGATTTTGCAAAAGCTACCTTCTTCTTTTCCTTGTCCTTCTTTGTCCTTTTGAGATTGATAAGAGGAACAAGGTCCTGGTCATCTTCCGAACGAGTAGCATCCTTTGACATTTCCTTTGCAGTGTCCTCACGAACTGATGCACCATCCTCCTTCATATGATTACTCCGAAGATCATCTTGAACAACTACTGGAATAGCCACTGTCTCCTTAGTACCAACTTCCTCTGGAACTATTCCACTCTCACCTTCAGTCTGAACACTTGGTTCCACAGTTGGAACACTTGTAACTTTCTCGGCAACAGACTCTTCTGCTCCAACCACCTGGTCACGTGGAACTTCTTCTGAACTTGCCACTCCCCGATCCTTTTCTTTTCCAAATCTTCTATGACATCATCAATGTCCTTGTACATCTTTTCCAACTCTTCATCCTTCTCTGTAGGAATAGATTCCTCTGTCACAGTCTCAACCCGCTCACCGAGACATTCATCAATGATACCATCAAGATTTTTAGAGGGCTCACCATCAGGCCCATCATTGATCACCAGCTTTCTCTTCCCCGAGGTCTCAATGAACATCTCTGTTTCTTTATCGGACAAAGCAATCTTCCGACCTCTAGTAGCATATATCTGCGCTAGATATTTTCTAGGAGAGTCACATGCCCGCTTAATCTTCTTCCTGTGACCACTTTTTGGAGGAACGTATCCAGAGGCAAAGATCTTTTCCCTCCAAGTTGCTGAGTGACGGAGCCCACCGCACTGTCGTTAAGGTGCGATGTTCTCTATGCAAAAATAAATTTATATTTCCGCTACTCGCGACTTCACTACTGGGTAGCAAGTGGTAAGTAAGGGTCGAACCCAAAGGAATTAGGGGGATAGTTGTTCTTTGAGGAATGTACTGGAAGGGAGTGTGATTTTAGGTTGATTGAGGTTTTAGTGCTAAAAAGTAAGTGTCTTTTTGGTTGGTTTTGGTTTTTTAGTGCAGAAAGGTAAATGACAGAAAAGTAAAATACTGAAAGTAATTAATTAAAGGAGAAGACTTACAGAGAGTGGTTGCGTGAAGGACAAGTTTTGCGGAGAGTAAACGGTTGATATTGCAGTTGATATTGAGACTGAAAAGTAAAATGCAGGTGATGTTTTAATTTAAGGAAAGATTCGGTTTCAGGGGCCTTGTATCATAATCCGTTTGTCATTGACCGCTAATGACCATACTAAGTGTTCAAAAGTGTATCAAGGCTATTCCTAGCACAAGACTTGCCACACCGTCTAGTCTTTTGCAAGACGTAGTACTCTTGTTCTAATGTGTGCATCCATTTGACCATCATTCCTGATAAATCAAATGGTTTTTGAAAGAGGTTGAACTCCACAGATAAGCTGTGCTCTTCCGAGCCTCCACTTATCCACGGAGGTCAGGAATTCATGGTAGAGCTTTGCTCTTCCAAGCATCCACTCTACCAATGAAGTTCTGACCTAATATATGGCACTTGGAACAAGTTGAACACAAAGAGGTATTAAGAAAAGGGTCTAATACATTTTATGATACAAGTACACCCCTTCAACCGAATGAAGGGTTTAGCTACAAATATCCATAGAGGTGGATACCATAGCTACGTACTCGAGGGTTTTTGAAAGACAGTAAGTAAAGGAGAATACTCAAGAACCAACAGGAGTAAACTCAAGAACTACTAGAATACTCAAGAACCAACAGGAGTATTATAGATTTAAAACAAATGTTTACAAGATTTGTACCCAAAATCTAGAGAGAAGCTAGAGCTTTGTGATGGATGATGTTTTGAAATGAGGATGATATTACAAAGGGAAGGAGATGTCTTATTTATAGGCTAAGGGAGAAGAGGAGATCACAACACTTGGCACAAGATGAGAGGAAGAGCTCAAAAGCCATCGGGTGATGTCATCATCTCATCTAGCCGCCCCCCATGTGGCATGCAAGGAGAGGAGGAGAGGAGGATGGGAGGAGGAAGCCGCCGGCTAGGTGGCATGAGGGGAGAGGATGTGAGTTTTGTGATCTCATTCCAAAAAGCCATCGGTCCTTTCAGCTCCGGACTGACTCTGGTTGCCCTTCGGTTGGACTTGTTTTGAGTGATTCCACGTCAGGATCATGAATGTTGTATAGTCAGAATCTGGTCGTGACTTGGAATGACTCGTACTTCATTTTCAGCTTAAAAACTCCTCCTTAGCATGTATTCTCTCTAGACTTCAAAATACCCTGTAGATAAATATCGGAACTAACAAGCAAAAGTTAAATAGACAAAGAGTCTAATTTGGTGGGTTTAACTGTGTTTATGATTCATACAATTATGGTCCGTCAGATCACCCCACACTTTTAGTTGTTCGTCCCGAACAATGCTTTTTAAAGGGCGGTACACAATCTAAGTAAACTCTTAAAATACGAAAGTTAGACTGTGGGACTAGATTTATCCTAATTCATGCATTACTTACTTATTACCAAACTAAACCGTGTAAATACTTAGAAGAAACTTGATACTTTTACCTTCGCGCCGAGATGCAATTTAATTCGGATATTTCAGGAGATAGCCCTTTTCAGGCTCCTGGACTGCATTCTCAGGATCGACTCGTACTATATGGTTTCCTTGTAGCTTTCTCTAGCACGTGATTCGGTTCGGGTTTCACTGAGTTGAGCACTTTGATTTCTTTTTGGCGAGGGACAGCTTCTGTAGTGAATCGGCCTTTGGCCTTTGGCCTTTGATGTTGAATTGGAGTTTCTTCACTTTTGTTCGGTTAAAACCTTCACAATTTTGGCCTTTGGCCTTTGATTAGCTTCTTTGAGCTTTTGCTTCTTTGTGACTTGCTAGTCCATTTTCTCAGCCTTTTTGGGAGGTCCGATCGTCGCGCGCAAGCATATGGAAATACCTCCCTGCTCTTTCTCATCCTCGCCGTTTCGCGCGGGTCAAAATGAGGGTCGCTCATTTGTTTTCCCGGCTACTAGGACTAGAGATAGGACGGTTTGATTCCCGTCCCGCCTCTTGCATAAATGCTGCATGGCGGAGATGACTTCAATCTTTACTGAAACCCGAAGTGCAGCCTCCACTGACTTCGAAAACCATATAGTTAGCTTCGATCCTTCGAGTGCTTGCCAAGCCTCTCTAGGGCAGTTTATATCAACTCCACATCCCCTGTTTATCTCAGCACAAAGGGACAAATGAGAAGTTACATTCTAAGTTTTTAAACAGTTGAATTTTCACAAGGTAAATGCATGAATTTAGATCTATCTTTTTCACATTCTCAAGTTCATATTTTCAAAAAGATAATATTAAGGGAAAAGGAAAAGAAAAACATGTTATGTACACAGGCGGTTCTCACCCCACACTTTTGAACGAAGGCATTCTTTTACGAAATGACTTAGTTCAAAAGCCATGCAAGCAGATATTTACAAGAAGGAAATGACATTAAGGAAAAGGGAAGAACAGAACTCCCTTTACTGTGTGCGAGCGAACGACATGGCTCGAGGCTGGATAATCAAGGGAGTTCGGCTGGGGCCTTGAACTCTTGGCATAGGCCTGGTAGGCTTAATGTTGCACCCAAAACCGATTCCTAAGTAGTCATTTCATTCTATGCACCAAGTGGGTGAGAGCGACTTATGGTAAAAACTAAATGACAGAAAATAAAATTACTGAAAGTAAGATAGGTGTCGGGTTACCTCCCGACCAGTGCCTTTGTTTAACGTTGTTGGCTCGACGCATGGGGATCACTGGTTTGGATCCCATGGGTGGCTCAAGTTGTAGTGTTGCGGAGTGCCTACTTTCATCTTTGCCTTGCCTTTCCTTGATTTCTTGTGAGATGATGTGCTTGGGTCCTGTTCCCATTGTTTTGGTGGTTTCTCCTTCCAACGTCTCTGAGATGGTTAGGGACCTTTTACTACTAGTCTCTTGAATCGGGTTTCCTGATGTTTAGGGCTGCCTTGTCTAGTTGTGGCGAAAAATTCCTCCATCGAGGAGTCGTTCTGCTCAGGCCCTTTTCCCATCCTCCTTTTAGCCTCTTCATGGATCACATAGTTTTCTGCAATTTGCCTACTGATCAAGGGGAAAAGTTGGGAAGCTTGCATCTTAAGGCTTGGTTCTGCCTCGTTTTGTCCGTCTGTGAGGATCTGGTCACGGATGGTCTCCGCTGCTCTGGTAATAATAGTTGGGTATGACTCGGGCAGTTCGCTAGTGGTGTTCTGGACTTCTTCCTTTGTTGGCACAGTCTCGAGTTCCCATGAAGGTTTTTCCTCGTTGCTTCCGATGCTTTCTATATCTGATTCTTTTGATGGCTCGGGAGTATCTTCTTCATCTGTCTCTGGACCAGCCTCTACTGTCTGTATTTCTCTGTTAGCTTGGGGCATCGGCCTTCATTTTGTGGTTGCAGCCAAGTTATCTATGAGGTTCCACATATCTGCCATGGATAAGTTCCTGGCTGATCTTCTCACTGCTTCGTTAATCCTTGTCTGCTCATCAGCCCTCATCCCACAAAGAAATTTTTGAAGAAGAAATTTTTTCGTGAATCCATGGTGCGGGCAGCGTGAGACAATGGTGTCATAGTACGTGTAGTATTCGTCCAAAGTCTGATCCCGGGATTGTTGAAGGCACATGATCTTCTCTCGGGTTTTTTGTCGTAGGGATGGGGGGGAGAATTCCTTCAGGAATTGAACGCAAAGGTCCACAAAATATTCTGCACGACTAGCGGTTGATGTGTAATACCAAATTGTCGCAAAATCAGTTAAAGAAAATTTGAAGCATTTTAGCTTAAATTCCTCTAACATTTCATTTTCAGGTTTTATGTGGCGGCAAATATGGTGAAAGTTTCGGCAATGCATTACGGGATCTTCTCCATCCGTACCTCCAAACAAAGGAAGATGTCGTGTTGTCCATGCATACATAGTGTGATGAAGAGATGGGAGGGAAAAGAACAACTAATCCGATGGCTAATTCCCCGGCAACGGCGCCAATTTTGACGGAGCCCATCGCACTGTCGTTAAGGTGCGATGTTCTCTGTGCAAAAATAAATTTATATTTCCGCTACTCGCGACTTTACTACTGGGTAGCAAGTGGTAAGTAGGGGTCGAACCCAAAGGAATTAGGGGGATAGTTGTTCTTTGAGGAATGTACTGGAAGGGAGCGTGATTTTAGGTTGATTGAGGTTTTAGTGCTAAAAAGTAAGTGTCTTTTTGGTTGGTTTTGGTTTTTTAGTGCAGAAAGGTAAATGACAGAAAAGTAAAATACTGAAAGTAATTAATTAAAGGAGAAGACTTACAGAGAGTGGTTGCATGAAGGACAAGTTTTGCGGAGAGTAAGCGGTTGATATTGCAGTTGATATTGAGACTGAAAAGTAAAATGCAGGTGATGTTTTAATTTAAGGAAAGATTCGGTTTCAGGGGCCTTGTATCATAATCCGTTTATCATTGACCGCTAATGACCATACTAAGTGTTCAAAAGTGTATCAAGGCTATTCCTAGCACAAGACTTGCCACACCGTCTAGTCTTTTGCAAGACGTAGTACTCTTGTTCTAATGTGTGCATCCATTTGACCATCATTCCTGATAAATCAAATGGT
Organism: Rhodiola kirilowii; assembly: GCA_033675215.1. NCBI lineage: Eukaryota > Viridiplantae > Streptophyta > Magnoliopsida > Saxifragales > Crassulaceae > Rhodiola > Rhodiola kirilowii. The sequence goes on along the minus strand of CM066193.1, from coordinate 14,025,331 downwards.
TTTTGAAAGAGGTTGAACTCCACAGATAAGCTGTGCTCTTCCGAGCCTCCACTTATCCACGGAGGTCACGAATTCATGGTAGAGCTTTGCTCTTCCGAGCATCCACTCTACCAATGAAGTTCTGACCTAATATATGGCACTTAGAACAAGTTGAACACAAAGAGGTATTAAGAAAAGGGTCTAAAACATTTTATGATACAAGTACACCCCTTCAACCGAATGAATGGTTTAGCTACAAATATCCATAGAGGTGGATACCATAGCTAAGTACTCAAGGGTTTTTGAAAGATAGTAAGTAAAGGAGAATACTCAAGAACCAACAGGAGTAAACTCAAGAACTACTAGAATACTCAAGAACCAACAGGAGTATTATAGATTTAAAACAAATGTTTACAAGATTTGTACCCAAAATCTAGAGAGAAGCTAGAGCTTTGTGATGGATGATGTTTTGAAATGAGGATGATATTACAAAGGGAAGGAGATGTCTTATTTATAGGCTAAGGGATAAGAGGAGATCACAACACTTGGCACAAGATGGGAGGAAGAGCTCAAAAGCCATCGGGTGATGTCATCATCTCATCTAGCCGCCCCCCATGTGGCATGCAAGGAGAGGAGGAGAGGATGATGGGAGGAGGAAGCCGCCGGCTAGGTGGCATGAGGGGAGAGGAAGTGAGTTTTGTGATCTCATTCCAAAAAGCCATCGGTCCTTTCAGCTCCGGACTGACTCTGGTTGCCCTTCGGTTGGACTTGTTTTGAGTGATTCCACGTCAGGATCATGAAAGTTGTATAGTCGGAATCTGGTCATGACTTGGAATGACTCGTACTTCATTTTCAGCTTAAAAACTTCTCCTTAGCCTGTATTCTCTCTAGACTTCAAAATACCCTGTAGATAAATATCGGAACTAACAAGCAAAAGTTAAATAGACAAAGAGTCTAATTTGGTGGGTTTAACTATGTTTATGATTCATACAATTATAGTCCATCACTAAGCCTCCAGTCACCTTGCTGGGTTGCCCATCTACCGCATTCTTGACGGTTTTATTTCCAATAATAGTATGACCGGCTTTGTTACCAACAACAGCCCTACTGATGGACCATATTTATATGATTCATTAAGATAGTTAAACCCACCAAATTAGACACTTTGTCTTAACAACGTTTACTTGTTAGTTCCACTTTTGTTGTACAGGCTATTTTGAGGTTTAGATAAGAAACAAGCTAAAAAGAGGGTTCTTAAACCAAATATGGATTACAAGTCAAGTCGACGACCGAATAGCCCAGCCGGGACCGAGAAATATCGGGCCGCGTCCTGGAAATGTCGGACGCGCCCGGGAGCCCATATCGAGTACCGAGCCGAGTGCCGAGAGTACCGGGCCGAGTGCTGAGAGAGCCGGGCCGAGTGCCGAGAGAGCCAGGACGCGTCCTAGGAACGCCCGAGAACCAGCGCCGAGTGCCGAGTGCCGAGAGAGCCAAGCACCCGTGCCGAGAGCGCCGAGACCCAAGTGCCGAGAGCGCCCGAGGCCCGCAACCGAGAAAAACAGGTCCGCGCCCGAGGCCTACGCCCGACCAGAACTTCCAACCAGGCTCGGCGAGGCCCTGAGAAAATTCCGGTAAAACGACTTCGACCATTAGGCTTAGAATTGCGTCAGCAATCCAAATCAGCATTCTAAGAGCCAAGGACCGCTGACCAAAAATTCGGCCAACTTCCAGCCACTTTCCGGCCATTCTCCTGCGAGCCTCCGGTGATGCTCCGATCAAGCCAAATCCAACCTCCACCTTGCTCCGGTCATTTTAGCCCAACTCCGGTCAAAATCTGGCGAAGTCCAACCAAACTACTCAATTCCCGGTTAGGTTATACTATTCACATCGGTTGATCTTTTGGTTTGAAACCATACCTCAACCAAACTTGCCCAAGCCTCAACCAAGCTCATGTAGTTGCCCTTTGGCACATCCCATGCTCTAGCCACCCATGTGCATGGCAAGTGCACCCTTTGGCTCATCCAAACTCCAACCGAAGAGCAACCAAAGAGCAACCAAGGCCAACCGGACTTATGGGAGGACAAGAGGCGGTTGGAGGAGGAAATATCTCATTCCACTCACTCCTCCAACCGCCACATTTGGCTATAAAAGGAAGCTTCCCCTCCTTGAATCAACATCACTTGTAACTTAGGTAGAGAATCTCTCTACAATCCATACCACAAATCCTTGTAAACACTTTACTTTTGAATCAAAATCTATACCTTCTCTCTTGTTCTTGAGTGTTCTTGAGTGTTCTTGAGTGAAGTTTGAGTTTGTTCTTCATTTGCTTTGCCCAAAACCGAGCCCCTCTTTTACTTTCCTTGTCTTTATTTTGCTTTGAATCTTGAGTACTCTTGTTGGTTCTTGAGTGCTCAAGTTTGTTCTTGAGTTTTACTTTCCAAAACCTTACTTTCTTGTCTTTGTTTTCAAAACCAAAACCTTTACTTTTCCAAGCACTTAGCTATGGTATCCACCTCTATGAATATTCGTTGCTAAACCCTTCATTCGGTTGAAGGGGTGTGCTTGTATCATGCAAACGTTTTAGACCCTTTTCTTAACGCTTCTATTATGTTCAAAACTTGTTCTATGTGCCATATATTAGGTTAGAACACTCATGGTTGAGTGGAGGCTCGAAAGAGTAAAGCTCTTCCATGGGGTTCGTGAGCATACATGGTTAAGTGGAGGCTCGAAAGAGCAAAGCTTTTCCATGGAGTTCAACCTCTTTAAAACACCACTTGGTTGATCGGAAATGATTGATCAAGTGGATGCACATAAGCTAAGATACTTCGAAAGGAGGAATTAGCCTAACTAGAACAAGTGTTCTATGTCTTGAAAAGGACTAGACGGTGTGGCAAGTCGAGTGCTAGAAATAGCCTTGATGCATCTTTGAACACTTAGAAGGATCATTAGAGGTCGATGATGAACGAACTATTATACAAGGCCCCTAAAACCGAATCCTTCTCTCATTAAAACATCACTTGTCACTTTACTTTCAGTCCTATTATCAACTGTTTACTTTCAGTACCTTTACATTCCGCAACTAACTTTACTTTCAGTACCTAACATTTACTTTCAGTACTTTACTTTCCGCAACTAACTTTACTTTCCGCACCTAACTTTTACTTTACGCACTTTACTTTACGCACTTTACTTTCAGTCTTTACATTTCCGTACGCTTACTACAGACTTGTTCAACATCAATCCAACATAAGTTTGGCACGTCTCACGCTTGAAACACAGCGTGCGACAAACCAAATGTGTTGCGGTTGATATTGAACTCGACTGTTCCAGCACTTTACTTTCAGTATTTACTTTACGCAATTTACTTTCTGCACTTTACTTTTCAGTCATTTACTTTCCAGCACTTTACTTTCAGTATTTACTTTACGCAATTTACTTTCCGCACTTCACTTTTCAGTCATTTACTTTCCGCACTTTACTTTTCAGTCATTTACTTTCCGCACTTTATTTTCAGTCATTTACTTTTCAGTAATTTACTTTCAGTACTAAAACCACAACCAACCCCAATCGCACTTACATTTCTGTACAAATCCCTTAAAGAACAACTATCCACTAATTCCCTTGGGTTCGACCCCTACTTACCGCTTTACTACCCAATAGTGAAGTCTCGAGTAGCGGACTTATAAATTTATCTTTTGCTTTTGACACGACGACTGTGCATCCGTCACCTACCACCAATAACATCCCTACCATCATCACCACCAATCACAGCCCTACTGGCTTCATCATCGTCAATAGATTTACCATCCTTCTTATCACCCATATTCAGATCCTTCTTCAACACAGTATTTTCAACAAGCGGAATATTTGCAGAATCTGAACAAACAGTTGGAAATACCTCAGATTGGGGACGGACAAGGGTCGTACCAGCAACGATTGAGATAGACGAGTCCACCGTGGTCAATTTAGGAAATTTATCGGCTTCGGCCATGACTTCAGTATCGGAGAGTAAAGGTGCCGCCTTTTTCTCCTTCGGAGCTTTTGACTTTGGAACACGGGGTTTCGCCGTTAGTGCCTTCGAGGATTGCATGCCCTTTTTCTCAGCGGGCGAGACATCGGATTTTGACGACTTTCTTGTGTTCACCATTGCAATCGATCGTATTTGAGGATGAGAGGGCTTGAACTCGGCAGTCGAACTTAGGGTTTCCGCAGAGCAACTGATTAGATTTTGAAAACAAAATCTTCTTTAAATCAATATTTGTCGCTACAACTTCCCAAAACCGTCAATTCCCATTTTAAACACAACGACATTAAAAATCTTCAAGAATATTCAAAAAAATATTCATTCCAAAGCTGTTAAGTCTTCTGTTCCAGCTTTCTTCCTTAGATGGTCAGTCCAACTATTCAGTTGGAGATTCAACTTTGACTGACCACCGTTGAATGTATTCAGTGATTGACACCACATAGACCCACTGAGGATCTGGGTGTTTCACGCCGTGAAATGTCATGGGAGTTGACGAAGGTCTTGGTATGCCTCAGAGTTATCATCTTCTGGTGCCCTCCATATTCATATTTTCTTGTTCGGTTGCAGGCATATTTCTATGGGCATAGTGCGAACTCCTTCTGTAACTGTGACACCTTCTGATTCAACAATTTCCTGGGACAGTTGTCAACATGGATTTGTGCGCAACTCCAATCAAATATTGTGTGCAAGGTCTTATCCACTCCCCCTCGTAGAAATTGATGTTTGGCGTTTGCACAGGCTAGGGCAACCTGTTGCTTACCATAGTTCTCGTCATCCATTGATCCCATCAGACCCATCACAATGGTGTAGCAGTTGTCGGCATTCCTTCTTCCTTTCATCAGTGTACCGCCATTCTTGTATAGGATGAGGCATGAGTAGCTAGAGAATGACACATAATGTCCATCGTCGCACAGTTGACTGATGCTGAAAAGATTCCTTGTCAGTCCTTCGATAAGGAGGGTGTTCTTGAGTGCAGGGAGATTCGGAACCATCAATGTCCCACAGCCGATCACCTGACCCTTTCCACCATCCCCGAAGGTGACAAACCACATCTGTTCAACGGGTCTAATATGGGTAAGGTATTGAGAGTTACCTGTCATGTGGGCGGAGCATCCGCTGTCGAGGTACCAACTGTCTTCCATTGTATAGCTTGAGGAGAAGCAGGCCACCATGCAAACGGTCTGGTCTGCTTTTGGAACCCAGACTTGTTTCTGTCAAGGTACGATCTGATGCTGGTAAGCCCATCGTTCAGCAAGAAATAGGCGACACTACAGTTTGATGTGTCCCATCTGGTGACAGTACCAGCAAGTGCGCCACTCTCCCCTTTGCTTCACTGGTGAGAAATCACGGCGTTGGACGGGTGTTCCTCGAGTCTTTCCACCGCTTGGTGTGCTATGAGTCTTCCTGTGATCAGCTAGGTTCTTTCCTTTGGACTGTCTCACCGTCTGTTCAGGCAGCTATTTCGACACTTGTTGAGTTTTAACAACGGGAGAGCGTTTTGAAGTACCTTCTTTCGTAAACCCCTGGCCTCGATGTCCAGACTCCATCCTCTGAGATCTGAGAATATCATTTAAGTCGTTAGTGCCAGAGTTTAGCATCCTTACCGACTGTTTGACGTGATTGAGCTCCTTCTCAGTGTCTGAATGATCCATCTTCTCAGATTCTAGCTGAAGTTCTAGCTGTTCTATCCTCCTTAGTTGGAACACCTCCTTGCGCTTCAGATCTGTGATGGTTTTTCTTAGACTCGCCATGCCTACAGGATGAGTGTCACGGTCCCTCTCTATGTCAACTTTCAGTGAAGAGACAGTACCCATGAGCTCTGTTTTCTGAGCAAGAAGACACAATCTTTCCTGCTTCATCTCAGTCAATTGAGTGTTCAGTGAGTCTATTGTGCCTTCGAGTTCCACTTTCTGTGTAAGCAGTATCTCGACCTCCTGCCAGACCTTGTCCTTTTCTATAGTGATGCTTGCAACGGTGTCATTCAGCTTCTTGTTAACCTTGATCAGTAGCAGCCATTTCTCGTACAGATCTTTATATGTCTCAGCTAGGAACTCCTGCGTGAGTTCTTCATCGTCACTGTCTGAGAGGTCTTCAGCCGAGAGTTCCAACTGAGATGGTACTCCTTCACTGGTGTTGCTGCATTCTCCTAGAGTTGTAACAAAAGCCACAAAATTAGTGGTTTCACCTTTTTCTTCGTCTGACTCACTATCGATGAAGCTAGCGACCATTGCCTTCTTCTTCATGAGAGTATTCGCACATTGGGAGGCAATATGACCGAAACCCCTGCACTCATGGCACTGAATTTCTTCCTTTCCTTTGTCAGTAGAGTCTTGTCTCATGTCTCTGGACCTTGACCTGCCGGTTTTCCAGTTTCGGAAGCTATTTGATGAAGGCTGACCTTGTTCTGGTCCACGTTTGTTGATTTTCCGCACCATTCTACCAAATTTCTGAGCCATCATAGCCAGTTGTTCAGTAGTGCAGCCATACTCAAATTTTTTACTTCATATAATATGTGGACATATAAATAAGAACGGGTGAAAAAGGAAAATGTAACTTAGAAGATTAAAAAGGAAAAATGGAATTATAATTTAGAATGGCATACTTAGAGATTTTTTTTTATGGGAGCTTAAAGTTCAGAAAATAGCATCTGTTCTTTTTTGATGCCCCGATAGGAACTTGAACCCGTACCGTCTACAAGCACCGACGGAGCTCCATACCACCATGGCAACTCACTTTGCCCTACTTAATGATTTCAATTATTAAGAATTTGAGAATGCGGGTACGGTGAGAGAGAAGGCGTTGGAAAAATGGGAGGCAAGTGTCCGCACAGGAAGGTGAAGACGAGAAGATACTCCCACAAGCAATTCCGTAGGTCGAAATTCGAGGCAAAAGGTGACGATGCTGTTTACGATGAACTCCATAAGCCAGATGATTTCGTCAAGCCTTTGCCTCTAGATGATGACCTTCCTGGAATGGGACAGTAATACTGTTAACACTGCGACCGATATTTTCAGAATGTGGCGGTGAGAGATTGTTGGGAGTTTTAATGCTGGATTTTCCTAGTTGTCATTGTGCTTATTGCAGGTGTGTAATGTGTTAATGAGTTGGAGGTAAAGTCTGTTAGACTTGCTGTTGGTTTATGTGTGGACACAACGACGTCGTTTTACTATCAGCGTGTAAGTTTGCGTTTGATAGAAAACGACGGCGTCTCGTCTCACATGTATATCTTTCCTCTTCACTCTCATTCCCCTGTAATTTTGAATTTGACGAGTAATGAAAATCTAAAGCTTTCTCCCAGCTCCGATATGCGATTCGCTCATCTCCGAATTCGTTTCTTCAACTTCCGTTCGTCGATTACAGTCCGATCATATCCGATTCTCATGGTATCAGAGCAAATCTGATTCAGGTGCGTCGCTGTTCACTCTCTCCTTGTTTGATTGTGTTGATCGGTTTTTTTTCCGTTCCGAGTAAGTATGAATGATTCTACTTCGGAATCGAGTCGGACTGGTGTTATTCCAATAGCAGTGAACCAGTATGGTGCTGGTAATAGTGCTGTAGGCGCTGGAGAAGATCCGTATTTCGTTAACAACAACGAGTTGACTGGGAACTCGATTGTAAGTAAAGTACTGTTAGGTCAGGAAAACTATGCTGGCTGGAAAAGACAGATGGAAATAGCACTGTCTGGTAGATCGAAGCTGTCTTTCATAGAAGGCAAGTATCCCAAACCTAATGATGCTTATATGGCCGCAAAATGGCAAAGATGCAACGATGTTATAATGTCTTGGCTTATATGTTCCGTATCTGAGAAAATAGTGGAAGAGATCTTACATGCTAAGGATGTAATGACTGCTTGGCAGACTCTTGAATCTAGCTATGCAGGGACAAATTTAGCCAGGAAATCTGAGTTGCAACGAGAGCTTGGGAATCTTGTGCAGGGAGACCTAACTGTGGCTATGTATAAGAGAAAATTAGAATCATTGTGGCAGGAATTGGATGCACTTAAGGATGCTAAGTGTGTAAGTGCTGATAACTGTCTTAGATGCAAACAAGTTGATGAGGATTGCAAAGGTGATAGAGTAATCAAGTTCTTGATGGGACTAAATGATGAATATGCTTCTGTGAGAACTCATGTTTTTGCATTGAGTGAAGTTCCTAAATTCAGTGTAGTGTATGGATTGGCTTTGTCAGAGGAGGCCTCAAGGAAGGCAAGACAAATGAGTAAAACTGAAGGCTCAGCTTTGGCAGTTCAGTCTGAACAAGCCAACATCAATCAGATAAATGACACTTCAGGTGGACATGCTAGGCAATACAATGGTCAAACAAGAGGGAGAGATGCAAATAGAGGAGGATTTGGTGCAGGAAGAGGTAGATCTAGACTCTTCTACAGTCATTGTCAAATGTCTGGTCATTTGAAAGAGAATTGCTACAAATTAGTTGGATATCCACAGAATTATAGAATGGGAAGGAATGTGAATAACAACAATAGCAATAATGCTGGAGGAAGACAATCAGCTAATGCTGCTGCAGCAGTTGTTTCTGATGGTGGTGATAAAGCTGTTAAACAATTCACAAGTGAACAAATGGAACAATTGCTGGCCATGATCAAGGGAAGCACAACAAATGACAAGGGCAGTGGTCAGACACACATGGCAGGTATAGCCAACTGCAAACCTGAATTTATGGTTAATGGTGATTGGTTAATAGATAGTGGTGCCACAAGCCATTTTACTTATGATAAAAATCTGTTGAGGGATATTCATGAATTGAAGGATGTTCATAGAGTTACTTTGCCCAATAATGAATGCTTTGAGATCAGAAATAAGGGAAACTGTTATTTGCAAAGTGGTGTGATTCTGTATGATGTATTGTTGGTGCCAGAATTTCAGGTGAATCTGATTTCAGTATATAGACTTGTGAAAGACTTGCAGTGCAGAGTTATATTCACTGATGACAATTGTATTGTTCAGGACCATCAAGCCAAGATCATTCTAGAGACTGGTAAACCTATGGGAGCTCTTTATAGCACCAAACAAGTGAGAAAGGAACATTCAGTGGATACAGCAAATAACATCACAGTGGACAGATCTTGTCATGAGTTTGAAATTTGGCATAATAGATTGGGCCATGCTCCTTTAGATATTATCAGTCAGTTGTTAAAGAATAAGGCATCAAGTGTTCATTGTAAGACTTACAAGTACAATTGTTCTACTTGTCCTTTGGCAAGACAGACTAAGTTGTCATTTCCTGTTAGCACAAGCAATACAAATGCTCCTTTTGATATGCTACACAGTGATGTTTGGGGCCCCTTTAATGTGCCTACTCTGTCAGGACATCAATATTTTTTGACAGTTGTTGATGATTTCACTAGAGTTGTATGGACCTTCTTAATGCAGCACAAGTCTGAAACTGCAGACATTCTCATTGACTTATTCCAACTGATTCTCACATAGTTTAGCAAGGCAGTGAAGGTTTTCAGGTCTGATAATGGGAAGGAGTTTTTCAATAATAAATTCAGTTCTTTCTTGAGGTCTAAAGGATGCATCCAGCAGAGTAGTTGTCCTCATACACCTCAGCAGAATGGGTTGTGTTGTGACAGAAGTGATTTGACAACAAAGATGTAGAACGAATAATAAGAAACGACACAGGAAATTTAACGTGGTTCACCAACAGTGTGTTGGCTAGTCCACGGGCAAGAAGAGGCAGCTTTGTATTCAGATTTTGGAGAGTATGATTTACAGCATGACTAGTAGGGTTTATATATTGTCTACTACAAAAAAACCCTAACCCTAGCCAAACATGGGCCTTAAGCCCACTTCAGATTCAAGGCAGCCCAACAAATCTCCACCTTGACTTGAATCCCCGGACACCAGATGCACCTTAATGCGCCAGAAATACTCAGATCCTCTTCTTGCCTCAGATGCCCCTAAGGGCCTTCAACAGCTTAAAACATTGAGCAAGTCCAAACAATGCTTGAACTTGCCATGTGGAACCGGCTTGGTGAACATATCAGCAGGATTATCAGCAGTGCCTACTTTCATCACCTTAATCCTCTTCTCACCGCGTAAGAAATGATATCTGACATCTATGTGTTTAGTCCGCTCATGATGGACTTGATCCTTGGCTAAGCATATTGCACTCAAACTGTCACAATATACAATAGCCTGATCATGATGAAGACCAAGATCACTGACTAATCCCTTTAACCATATCCCCTCTTTAGCAGCTTCTGTCAACGCCATATACTCTGCTTCAGTAGTAGACAAAGTAACCGTAGGCTGTAAAGTTGCCTTCCAACTAACAACAGAACCGCCAAGAGTAAATACGTAACCAGTCATGGATCTTCGACTATCAACATCTCCAGCATAGTCAGAATCTGTGTAACCAGTCACCAAACACTGTGAATCACTCCCATAAATGAGACCCACATCAGATGTACCTCTAAGGTATCTGAAAATCCTCTTCACCGCTTGCCAATGTTCCTTCCCAGGCTGACCCATAAATCTGCTGACAACACTAACAGCATGGGCAATATCAGGTCTAGTGCAGACCATGGCATACATCAGACTTCCTACTGCACTAGAATATGGGACTCGAGACATATACTCCTTCTCAGCTTCAGACTGAGCTGCAGACACTGAAGACAGACGAAGATTAACAGCACTGGGTGTATCTATAGGTTTAGCTGAAGACATTCCAAACCTGGATAATATCTTCTGAATATAACTCTTCTGTGATAAGAAAAGCTTCTTCTGACTTCTCTCCCTGTAGATTTCCACACCCAATATTTTCTGCGCAGCACCCAAATCCTTCATCTCAAACTCAGCACTGAGAAGACCCTTCAACTTCTTAATATCAGACTTGGACTTTGCAGCTATAAGCATATCATCGACATATAACACCAGATAAATCATCGAACCATCTCCAAGTTTGTTATGATAAACACAACAATCATATGGACTTCTGTTATAGCCTAGCTCAATCATATAGTTGTCAAACCTTTTATACCACTGCCTCGGAGACTGCTTAAGTCCATACAAAGACTTCTTTAACTTGCAAACATAATCTTCTTTTCCTGGAACTTGAAACCCCTCTGGCTGAGTCATATAAATCTCCTCTTCCAACTCTCCATGTAAGAAAGCTGTCTTGACATCTAGTTGCTCCAGCTCAAAATCCTGATGTGCTACTATTGCAAGTAGCACTCTGATAGAAGTGTGTCTGACCACTGGCGAGAAAATCTCATTATAGTCAACCCCTTCTCTCTGTGTGAATCCTCTGGCAACAACTCGAGCTTTATACTTAATCCCCTCAGCTGGCGATATTCCTTCCTTCTTCTTGAAAACCCACTTACAAGTAACAATCTTTCTCTCCTTAGGTCGTTTGACAAGATCCCAAGTCTGATTCTTGTGAAGTGACTCCATCTCATCTCCCATTGCAGCAAGCCATTGTGTAGATTCACTACCAGAAATAGCTTCTTTATAGGTACACGGCTCATGAATATCCACCTCTTCAGCAACCTGTAGTGCATAACAAATCATATCCTCAAAACCATACCTCCTTGGAGCTCCAACACCCACTCTTCTAGCTCTATCAAGAGCTATGCAATGCTGGCGTGTTTCTGAGGGTTGAGGATCATCTGATTCTGGCGTATCAGCTTCAGTGATAACGTGTTGATCTTCTCCACCTTGGTGCTGCATTTCACTCTGCTCCGGAGTAATTTGCAGCTCCACCTGTTTATCAACACTACCACTTTCCTGTACAATAGTTGACTTCAATGTAGAGTTAAGCATAGAACCTTCATCAAATATTACACTTCTGCTAAGTATAACTCGCTTCTCAGACGGTGACCAAATTCTATATCCCTTAACTCCATCCCCGAAACCAACAAATATAGCCTTCTTGGCCCTTGGTTCTAGTTTACCTTCATTAACATGATAGTAAACAGTGCAACCAAATACTCTCAGCAAAGAATAATCTGCAGGCTTACCAGACCACACCTCATAGGGTGTCTTCCCGCCAATACCTGTGTGAGGTCCACGGTTAATCAGATAGCACGCCGTGCTTACAGCCTCTGCCCAGAACCTCCTAGGTAATCCAGCATTAGAGAGCATGCACCGCGCTCTCTCCAACAGAGTCTGATTCATACGTTCTGCCACCCCATTTTGCTGCGGCGTGTCTCTCACAGTGTGATGCCGCGCAATCCCCTCAGTCTTGCAGAACTCATTGAACTCAGCTGAACAAAATTCCAGCCCGTTATCATTTCGAAGCCTTTTGATCTTCTTTCCAGTCTGATTTTCCACTAAAGTTTTCCACTGCTTGAACTTGTTGAAGGCTTCACTTTTGTGCTTCATCATGAACACCCAAGTCATGCGAGAATAATCATCAATAATTGACACAAAATATCTGTTACCTCCAACGGATTCAACACGAGCAGGACCCCAACAATCAGAGTGGATATAATCCAGCGAGCCTTTTGTTCTGTGAACACCTTTTGGGAACTTGCTGCGATGTAGCTTCCCAAACACACAATGCTCGCAAAAATCAAGGCTTTTAACCTTGTAGCCATCAAGAAGATCCCTCTTCGATAAAATTTGCATCCCTCTTTCACTCATATGACCAAGCCTCATATGCCACAGCTTAGTCATATCCTCTTTGTAAGCCTCAGACGATGCCACAGCTGCATAACCTGTCACTGTAGACCCTTGCAGAAAATACAAAGTTCCACGCTTCACACCTTTTAAAATCACATCAGAACCCTTGCAGACATACAAAACTCCACCTTCACCTCTGAAACTGAAACCCTTGCTGTCTAGTAAACTCAGCGATATCAGGTTCTTTGTCATCAGTGGAACATGTCTGACCTCGTTCAATGTGCAGAAAGAGCCATCATGCGTCCGTATTCTGATTGAGCCAATTCCAACAGCTTTGCAGACAGCACTGTTGGCCATGGATACATTGCCTCCGTCTATCTGCTCATAAGTTGAGAACCACTCCCTGCGCGGACAAATATGATAAGATGCCCCAGAATCAAGAACCCAAACATTCTTGTAGTGTGGTTGTTCATTAGCTACCAAAGCCAAATCCTCTTCAGAATTGACATCATGTTCTGCCACAGCTGCAGAACCATCTCCCTGCTGCTTCTGCTTCTTGGGACACTCGTTCTTCCAATGTCCTTTCTCCTTACAATAGTTGCAGACATCATTAGCTTTAGAACCATTTGACTTGGACTTCTTGTAATTCGCCTTCTTCTTAACAATTTTTCCATGTCCTTTATTCCCGATAACAGCTAACCCTGATGCCTGATTTTCAGTAACTGAACCAGAAGCTTTATGGCGAACTTCTCTGGTGTGAAGGGCTGATCTGACTTCTTCCAATGACAAGCTATATTTCCCAACAATAAACGAGTCCACAAAATTCTCGTACGACATGGGCAAAGATACCAATAAAATCAAAGCAGCATCCTCATCATCAACCTTAACATCAATATTACGCAGATCAAATAATATTGAATTTAATTGATCAAGGTGATCTCTCAGAGGTGTACCTTCCTGCATACGCAGACTGAACAGACGTTGCTTCAGAAGCAACTTGTTGGTTAAAGACTTCGTCATATAAAGACTCTCCAGCTTCAACCACAGACCAGCAGCAGTATCTTCATCAGCGACTTCAGTGATGACATCATCAGCCAGACACAGCATGATTGTTGAATGAGCCTTCTCCTCCAGGCTATTCAATTCTTCATCATCAGCATCCGTTTTCTTCTTCCCGGACAACGGCGCCCACAGGCCCTGCTGCTTCAACAGAGCTCGCATCTTGATCTGCCATAACCCAAAGCTGTTCCTCCCGGTAAATTTGTCGATCTTCACGTTCATAGCAGCCATCTTTGATGTTGGAATTACAAACCCTAGCAGCAGCGGCAAAACCCAGCTCTTGATACCAGTTTGTTGTGACAGAAGTGATTTGACAACAAAGATGTAGAACGAATAATAAGAAACGACACAGGAAATTTAACGTGGTTCACCAACAGTGTGTTGGCTAGTCCACGGGCAAGAAGAGGCAGCTTTGTATTCAGATTTTGGAGAGTATGATTTACAGCATGACTAGTAGGGTTTATATATTGTCTACTACAAAAAAACCCTAACCCTAGCCAAACATGGGCCTTAAGCCCACTTCAGATTCAAGGCAGCCCAACAGGTTGGCTGAACGAAAACACAGGCATATACTTGAAATGGCTAGAGCTTTGATGTTTGAGGCCAATCTACCTAAACACTTTTGGGGAGATAGTATCTTGACAGCCACACATATCATAAATAGACTTCCTACCCCTGTTTTAAGAGGCAAGAGTCCTTGGGAGATGTTGTTTGGAGCACAACCAAATTTGGATCATTTAAAAGTCTTTGGTTGTTCTTGTTTTGCAAGTACAAATGTTGGTGCAAGGGATAAGTTTGATCCAAGAGCAGTGGAATGCATTTTCTTGGGATATCCAGTTGGCCAAAAAGGATACAAGCTATTTTGTTTATCCACACACAAGATATTGGTCAGCAGACATGTAATATTCAGGGAATCTGTGTTCCCTTACAAGAGAAATGTTCAAAAGAATGATGTTAATCCTGCACCAGCTGTTTCCATTCTTAACTCAGATGACTTGGATTTTACTGATGAAGGCTTATTTCATAATGAAGTGCCAAGTGATGATCCAGTATTACTTGATGAACACAATCTTGAAGAATCAGATTTTTCTGAGCCAACTTTGCCAGATATTCAGTTTAAGGACACTGTTGCTGTACCAACAACCATTGTATCAGATTTGTATGTTTCAAACCCTCTTGGTTCTTCAACTACTTCTACCACTGAACATGTAGAGCCAGTAAGGAAGTCTTCTAGAGTTGGTAAACCACCTGTTAGGTTCTGAAATCTTCCCCTGGTAGATGAGATGTTGTTCTGGTCGAGCTCCAGAACAACTCCTAAAACAACTTATGCGCTAAACAAATAGTGCGGAAATAAAAACGACACGCAAAGTTGTTACCCAGTTTGGCGTTAACGAGCCTACGTCTGGGGGGCGTTCTCTAGCCCGGTGGACAGCAATTCACTATTATTGAATATTGCGAGTACAGGATTTACCGTTTACAGAATCCCTCTTAAACAACCTGAGCCTCGGACACTCTAGTAATTGCAATCTAGGTCTCCCCCTAGATCTTCGCTCCCGCTCAGTATCCACCAGAATGATTCTCCGTGAGAATCAGCGCCTTCTCCCGAATGCGCAGTAACAGAACTTCAGTGCGAGCCTTCAGCTTCGTCCTTCGAACAATCTGTTGAGCACCACCACAGATTGATTCCTAGCGCCTTTGAGTAACCAGTGACGGTTAGTTCTCCAGCCGTATACGTGCGTCGTGAATAACCAGTTACGATTAATTCACCGCCGTTTGCCACCTCCTCCCTTCTATGAGTATGAGCGTGAATAATATCTCCTTAAGTGCTAACTAATACCTAAGCATTAGTCTTCCTTATATAGAGCGGTAGAAACCCTAGGACGAATAGGATTTCTAAGCTAAACCGCCTATAACCTATTAGGAAACCTTTCCTAATCTTTTGCGCAAATCTCTTGTAGATAATCCTCCGTTTGAATCTTCAATGTAGATTAGGCAACCTTCGATTATCTTGTAGACTAAGATAACTTTACGCGCAAGCAAACTCCTAACCGACTTTGATATCTTCGATAAGCATATGCACCGACTTGCCAAAACTGATCTTCAGGAATATCTTCAGGCAAATTTGTGCTACGTCGGCTGAGACAAGTTTCCAAATCTGAATTTGGAAACTTCCAACTTCTGTCCACTGATGTGCAACCACCTTGATCTTCCAACGGTCGACTAGGTTTCCTAATCTGATTTAGGAAACACTTCTTCTGCTTCAACTTGTTCCAGGACAGTTGTCTCTTCCGGTCTAGAACAACAGCTAGAACAACTATACAAAGTTTTGCCAAACAACATGCCATAAAACTAACAATCTCCCCCTTGGCATTTTTGGCAAAACTACCTACTTGAAGCTACCTGTACTACTAATACAGATGAATCTTTGTGGAGATTTCAAACTCCCTAGCTGAGCTACTAACTAAGCTACCAACTGAATCTTTGAGGAGATTTCAAACTCCGTACAAAATAAGAGCGCAAACGAATCTTTTAAGGAGCTTTCAAACTCCGTACATGTGACTAACAAAGCTAGCGCAAATGAATCTTTTAAGGAGCTTTCAAACTCCATATTTACTCCCCCTTTTTGCCACAAAGTGACAAGGGAGTGCACAAAAACAGCACAGAAGGACTCAATTCGGGCGTGCGTCCGAGCTCCCGTCCCAGGCGCCCATGCATCCCAGGCGCGTCCGCAGGCTGGCCGTACTCAGGGAATGGCACGTCCGTCGTTTGACACAGGAGGACTCAATTCTAGATTGGAGACCATCAGGTTGTAGACCATGTGTTAGGCTACATCTCAGGCCAAACCATGTTGGTTTTCGACCAAAGATCAAGGAACGACGGGAGCAGCAACACATGAGCACGATCAGCGCAGATTTCAGGACTTAGCCAAATTCAGGGCCTGTTTTCCGGCTGGCTGAGATGCCAACTTTGAGAGCCTCCCCGGCCTAATCCGTCCACACAATGGGGTGACTTCAAGGTCCTAGCATCAAGTATACATGTCCAGCTAATGCCCCAAACCAAGAGCCCGACCAGAAGAGTGTCCGAAGGCGAGTCAAAACGGCCCCAAAGTACCCAGTCCGATCAGCCTAGCATCCGAGCTCCAGCCGAGCGTGCGAGAGTCCATGCGAGCGGCTGTCCAGTCGGCCATCCGAGCGGCTGTCCGACCTCCATGCCCTTGCGCAGCCCGGCCATCCAGTCGGCCATCCGAGCGTCGGAGATCAAGCCCGACCAAAACCCAAGCCTTCGTTTTGCTCATCGTTGTCATCCCATTCAAGGCGGTTTTGGAACATTCTAGAAGCTCCTAGATGACGTGATCTCCAAGCAAAGATATTGCCTAAGGATAATTCAAGAAGAAGATTTGGGAATATTTCCTAATCTAGATTTGGACCCAAACCGAAAGATACTAGGATTCCTAAGGAGAAACCAACTTCCAGGGCATCATCCTACTCTATATATACAAGCCAAAGTCGAGCCTTTCAATTCGTCTGATAGTCCCGGAATCGTCCAAGGCTTCATCTCGGCGTTCCTCGATCTTCATCATCCATCAGTCCTTCTGGCCAGTTCTCAGTTTGTTAATCTCGGATCATAGTGAAGTATTGTTATTCCCTTTTATTTTTTACATCGTTCTTCATGAGTATGTGTAACTAATCCGATTATTCGGGTTAGGGTTGAATAATTGTGACTATTGTTTTGAGATTTTGTTCTTCAATATTATTCATGCATTCTATTTAGTTCTTGTGCAAATTATCAGTGTGAATTATTAGGGTAAGGGGAGATCCGAAAGGGTACAACTTAACCTAGTAATACTTACTATCTATTCACTGCTTATTTGATACCGACCCAGTTAGAATAAGTAGTTGCACTAGACCTAATATAACCAGACCAGGAGTATTAGGTTTGCGAGAATTAAACGGTTATAACCAGACCAGGAGTAACCCTAAGAAAGCAAGAATAAATCTTTAAAAATCAAGGATAAACAAAGTCACAATTGAATAAAACCCTAACCTGAATATCTTCTCTGATTGATAAAACCCCAGCAATTTTCGTGCTTTACTTTTGGTTTACTAACCTTTACTCTCATTCCAGTTTCTTGTTTTTTTTTCATTACAGAACGAAGTAGTAACCATCTAGCTCCCTTGGGTTCGACCCTTGCTTGTCGCTGTACTAACCCACAGTCCAGAGTAAGGAAAATATAAATTCAAATTTGCAGGTACCAACGACGCCTGTCAAATTTTGGCGCCGTTGCCGGGGAGCTAAGCACGGTGAAATTTGTTCTTCTTTACTTTTTCGTTTATTTTTCTCTTTGCATTATTTCGAAATTTGCTTATCTCGGTGATATTTCAATTTCAACTGTTCGATTTTTGATTTTCATTCTTTTCGATTTCCAATTTCTAGCTCTCAGAGGGTTCTGTCACCAAGACTTACGAGTCTAAGGATTTTGGGTTTTAAGTGGGACCGCTGTGACCCCTCCAATCTCCTGGGAACCCTTTGTTGCTAGTCTGTCTGTGCTATTACGGTGTTTGCTAGACCGGTGCTTGCTATTTCTTGTAACATGTCTCATGCAGGAAGCAGCGTTGGTGGCAACAGTCACAACAGTCACATTAACGTAGAAGTCAACCAGAATGTACAAGGAGTACAGAATGGCGAAATCAGGGGGCTATCCCTGAACAGTTTCAACCGTTTCAACAGTTCCAACAACAACAACCTCAGAACCAACAACAGAACCAACCCCAACCACAGTACCCACAGTACCCTCAGTACCCACCATATCAGCAATATCCACCACCACCATATCCACAGTACCCACAACCGCCATACCCTCAATATCCACAACCATATCCACCACTGCCATACCATCCACAACATCCATACCCACCACCTCAGAGACCCCCACGCCAGCCAGTAGTCAGAGACGATGTGGAAGACGAAGATGAAGGACCTACCATGGGCGAGCTCTCGGTTCCCAATTTCAGAGACCAAACGTGGCCTATCTATGAAGGACCAGACCTCGCAGCCATAACAGTCAGCACCTCAGTCATCCATCATCTACCCAAGTTCTCTGGAACCAAGGGAGAATCAGCCACATCTCACCTGACACGTTTTCACGGGATATGTTTGAACCTAAAGCCATACGGAGCCGAGGTGGATGACTTCAAACTGAAGGCATTTTACTTCTCACTTACAGACACTGCTACAGACTGGTTCTTATCCTTGCCCTCTAGTAGTATCTACACATGGGAGCAAATGCAGAGGAAATTCATTAGCAAATACTATCCAGCAGCCCGCGCAATGCAAGTCCGGAGACAGTTGCAAGAGCTCAAACAAGGCCCAAACGAGAACATGTACGAGTATGTGGAGAAATTCCTAGCCTTGGAGAAGAGCTGCTGCAATCTTGAGCTCCCAGAGAAATTAGTCGTTGAGTATATGCTGGATGGACTCCGCAGACTGGATAGGAAATTACTAGAGGCCTCAGCTGGAGGCAACCTCATGAACTTGACCCCAGCCAGAGTCCGACAAAAAATCATGGAAGTAGCAGAAAGTGAGCGGTTCCAGGATGAATCTACAAGGGAGGACGAATATGCCCGAACAAGGAACGTGTCAACGGTTGAGCCCTCTATCAGTGCTGTATTCGCCGAGCTCAAGGAGATGAGAGAGCTGATGAAGCATGTGGTCCGAAGGACGCCAGTCCAGGTCAAGCCATGTGAGTTTTGTACATCCACAGAACACAAGACAGACGAGTGCCCTACCTTACAGACTGACGTTCAGGCCGACGTGAATGCAGTGGGCAACTATCAGAATTTTGACAACCAACCAGGCCCAGTCAAGCAATATGGCGCAGCAGCACCCAATCAGGGAACCGGGAGGAACAACAACCAGCAACAGCAGACAGCACGTCAGAATGCACCTCAGCAGACCCAGCAGCCTTACCAGCATCCTCATCATCAGTTTCGGCAAAATACGCCTGGACAGTACCAACAGAATGCACCAAATCAGTACCAGCAGAGAGGACAGAATAGTAATCAGCCAGGTCTGAGCAATCAAGGCTCATCCAACAAGGCTCTCGAGGACATGATAAAAGATCTGGCATCAGCTGTGATTCAGGATCGGGCCACGACCAAAGGAGACATAGAAGATTTGAAGAAGCAAATGTCCCAGCTCACTACTACAGTCTCAGGTCTCTCAGCCAGTGTGCACGCAGGACGACTTCCCTCACAGACAGTTGAAAACCCGAGAGGAAACGACAGCCTAGTTGAGGTGATTAAGGTGGATGCAGCAGTTGAAGAGACCGTCAAACCAACAGAGGAATTCGGCCAGCTTATACCTGAGGAAGCACCGGCCCTTGTCATCAAAGACACTACAACTCACGGTTCCTCTTATGCTGTAGTTACTCGTGGAGATCAGATATGTGAGAAAGCTGAGTCAGAAACAAGGATGGTGGTCAGGCCAACACAAACCGATCAGATGATGAGGCCGTCACCTACAGCGAGCCATGAGACACCTCCAGGAAAGAATAAGGACCCAGGAGCCTTCACAGTCACCTGTGGCATCGGCAAGACCCAGATACCCCACTGCTTGATTGACTTAGGTGCTGCCATTAATGTGATGCCTTACTCTCTGTACTACTCGCTGAACCTCGGTCCGTTGAAGCCCCCTAAGCTATCTATAGAGTTGGGAGACAGGTCGTGTGTTCGCCCCACTGGACTTCTCGAAAATCTGACCCTTCGGGTAGGAGATCTTGCTGTGCCTGCAGATTTCTATGTCTTGTAGATGGAGAATTCCAGAAAGGGCGAGCCACCAGGACTGATTTTGGGACGGCCATTCCTCTACGACACGAAGACTCAGATCAACATGGACTTAGGCCTACTATCGTTATCATATGGCGGTAAGGAGGCCGATTTCTATGTCTACGAGGATGTGAACTGACCATGCACAAGGAAACCACCAGATATTGTGCACACCACAGACTATGAGACCCTAGTTCCAGACCCACCAGAGCAGGCTCTTCAGACTACCAGGCCAGCAGCTATGGCCAAGATGTCCTCATCTTCTCGAGGCTATAAAGGGAAGAAACCGTCGGAAAGTTGGAGAGCAGAGCCAAGTGCACAACTAGGGAAGCACACTGGCCGAACAGAAGGAATTGCTGAGCAGAAGTTTGACCTCACACGCCCATGGGATCCTACCTTGTGATCCCTACATGAGGTACTGTCGAGCCAACGACGTTAAACAAAGGCGCTCGCAGGGAGGCAGCCCTGCACGGTTTGCACTGCATTTTCATTTCTTTTTCTTACTTGTTTTGTTTATGAGTCTTTATTGTCACATTGTACCTTGGAAAGGATTTGGTTTCATTTTGTAGGGACTTGACTTAGTCGGCCGGAAATTCCCCTTGCGAGCTACGCATGTTACCCACTCGGCTATACATTTTAGCTTGGCCGAGTACCATTGATCCGGACCCAGTCTTTGCGTACTACGCACTTTGCTTGCGGAGCTATGCATTTTAGTCCGCCAGGAGTGCTCCTAGGTCCGAGTTCAGCCGACTACAGTCTTCATCCCAGGGGAGTATTGTTCTATCCCTTTTCCTTTCCTTATCTTTTTATTGCATGCATTTGTGAGTCTTGATTTAAGTCGTGCCGTGAGGACACGGCTCATTTCAAAAGTGTGGGGTGGGAGAGTCAGTCATAGAGTCAGTCGGTGAGTCAGCACGTTTATTTCCTGCACCCTGCACAGAGTCAGCACGTTTCGGGTCAATTTTAAAATTTTTGTACATGATACTTCACTATTTCCTAGACTTGCAGTATTGGATAATGATTCGGTGAAATAGATATAGCCGATTTTACATGCATGTCTTTGATGAAACTTGATTTGTGCGACTAACATGTGATCTTAAATTTTTTGCGTGCCTTTGTTAGTTGAGATAAACAGGGATGTGGAGTTGATAGAAACGCCCTAGAGAGACTTGACAGATCATTCAAAGACCGAACTCAGGATGTATGGTTATGTGGAGCTCGTGGAGGCTAGCACTTCGAGGCAACATAGTACGAGTCTGCTCCGCCACTGCGGTACCCTTTGCGGTTGGTCGGGACGGGAATACTTCACACCGTCCAAGCTCTAGTCCAAGTAGCCGAGAAAATAGGCAAGCGACCCTTGACTTGACCCGTGTCAAAAGGACGAGGATGAGTGAGAGCAGGAAGGTTTCTAATCCGAGTAACCGGGAAAACAGACGAGCGACCCTCGGCTTGACTCGCGTCAAAAGGAGAAGGAACCACGGTTCGAGCAAGTCACAATCCGCACTACAAAGCATCAAATCCATCATCATTGTGAAGGTTTGCACCGAAACAAGTGAAGAGTACCACTGATACATCAAAACCAGACACTATAGCTGACCGAAAAACACTCAACACTTTGAAGCTCGAATCAATCACGTGCAAGAAAAAGCGGCAAAACATAACCATATAGCAGCGAGTTCGAGTCCGAGAATGAGGTTCATGGGTCTAAAAAGGGCTATCTCCAGATACATCCGAATTGATTTGCATCTCGACCCAAAGGTAACACGTATCTTTAACCCATGTTTTCGCACAAAGATATTAGTAGCAAGCATGCATAACAGGCAAGATCTAGAGTAATCAATTCATGTCCATATAGCACGTCTAGGATGACCGAAGCTTTGTGATGTTCGTACTTCATTTATTTCCTCTTATGACATAGTTCTTGTTCGGGACGAACAAGTTTAAGTGTGGGGTGGTTTGATGAGCCGTATTTATACGACTCATCGAGTCATCAAATCCCACCAATTCCAGTACTTTTATATGCAAACAGTTACTTCTTAGTGTTGTTTCGCATTTCAGGTAATTTGGAGGCTCTAAGAGGAATCACATTCAAAAGACGGCTTTTGGAGCCAAAAACATTACAAGGAGTTTTCAACAGCGCAATCCGCGGAGGCCTCAACAATAAAGGGCGCGGACGTATGAAGAAATATCAATAAAGCAAGAGACGTCCGCGGAAGAGAAATGCACAAGGCGTCCGCGCGGAAATTCTAGCCCGGCCATGCGATCGCACCTCCGACCGGCCATGCAAGCGGGCGTCCGAGCATCCAGCCCGGCCATCCGGGCGTGCGTCCGAGCTCCCGTCCCAGGCGCCCATGCATCCCAGGCGCGTCCGCAGGCTGGCCGTACTCAGGGAATGGCACGTCCGTCGTTTGACACAGGAGGACTCAATTCTAGATTGGAGACCATCAGGTTGTAGACCATGTGTTAGGCTACATCTCAGGCCAAACCATGTTGGTTTTCGACCAAAGATCAAGGAACGACGGGAGCAGCAACACATGAGCACGATCAGCGCAGATTTCAGGACTTAGCCAAATTCAGGGCCTGTTTTCCGGCTGGCTGAGATGCCAACTTTGAGAGCCTCCCCGGCCTAATCCGTCCACACAATGGGGTGACTTCAAGGTCCTAGCATCAAGTATACATGTCCAGCTAATGCCCCAAACCAAGAGCCCGACCAGAAGAGTGTCCGAAGGCGAGTCAAAACGGCCCCAAAGTACCCAGTCCGATCAGCCTAGCATCCGAGCTCCAGCCGAGCGTGCGAGAGTCCATGCGAGCGGCTGTCCAGTCGGCCATCCGAGCGGCTGTCCGACCTCCATGCCCTTGCGCAGCCCGGCCATCCAGTCGGCCATCCGAGCGTCGGAGATCAAGCCCGACCAAAACCCAAGCCTTCGTTTTGCTCATCGTTGTCATCCCATTCAAGGCGGTTTTGGAACATTCTAGAAGCTCCTAGATGACGTGATCTCCAAGCAAAGATATTGCCTAAGGATAATTCAAGAAGAAGATTTGGGAATATTTCCTAATCTAGATTTGGACCCAAACCGAAAGATACTAGGATTCCTAAGGAGAAACCAACTTCCAGGGCATCATCCTACTCTATATATACAAGCCAAAGTCGAGCCTTTCAATTCGTCTGATAGTCCCGGAATCGTCCAAGGCTTCATCTCGGCGTTCCTCGATCTTCATCATCCATCAGTCCTTCTGGCCAGTTCTCAGTTTGTTAATCTCGGATCATAGTGAAGTATTGTTATTCCCTTTTATTTTTTACATCGTTCTTCATGAGTATGTGTAACTAATCCGATTATTCGGGTTAGGGTTGAATAATTGTGACTATTGTTTTGAGATTTTGTTCTTCAATATTATTCATGCATTCTATTTAGTTCTTGTGCAAATTATCAGTGTGAATTATTAGGGTAAGGGGAGATCCGAAAGGGTACAACTTAACCTAGTAATACTTACTATCTATTCACTGCTTATTTGATACCGACCCAGTTAGAATAAGTAGTTGCACTAGACCTAATATAACCAGACCAGGAGTATTAGGTTTGCGAGAATTAAACGGTTATAACCAGACCAGGAGTAACCCTAAGAAAGCAAGAATAAATCTTTAGAAATCAAGGATAAATAAAGTCACAATTGAATAAAACCCTAACCTGAATATCTTCTCTGATTGATAAAACCCCAGCAATTTTCGTGCTTTACTTTAGGTTTACTAACCTTTACTCTCATTCCAGTTTCTTGTTTTTTTTTCATTACAGAACGAAGTAGTAACCATCTAGCTCCCTTGGGTTCGACCCTTGCTTGTCGCTGTACTAACCCACAGTCCAGAGTAAGGAAAATATAAATTCAAATTTGCAGGTACCAACGACGCCTGTCACGCAGCTACTTCCGGCTGCAATATATTCTGCTTCAGCAGTAGATAACGAGATGCTGTTCTGCTTCTTACTAAACCAAGAGACCAGATTGTTTCCAAGAAAGAAACATCCGCCTGAGGTGCTTTTGCGATCCTCTGCATTCCCAGCCCAGTCTGCATCACAATATCCAACCAGACATGCGTTCGTATCCTTGGTGTACCACAGACCATAGTCGATTGTTCCACACACATACCTGATAATTCTCTTGACCAGCATCAGATGACTTTCCTTGGGATTGGCTTGAAATCTGGCACAGACACCAACCGCATGAGCAATATCAGGTCTACTGGCTGTTAAGTATAAAAGGCTTCCAATCATGCTTCTGTATAAGGTTTGATCCACCTTAGTACCACCGTCATCCTTTGTGACCTTCACATGAGTTGCAGCAGGGGTTCTTTTATGAGTGACTTTCTCCAGATCAAACTTCTTGATAAGGTTCCTTGCATACTTGCTTTGGGAGATAAAGATTCCGTCTGTCTTTTGCTTAACTTGTAACCCTAGGAAGTAACTCATCTCTCCTACCATGCTCATCTGGAACTCACTTTTCATTTGTTCAACAAATTTGTCTACCAGCGTCTGTCTACTAGAGCCGAACACAATATCATCCACGTAAATCTGAGCAATGATGAAGTCTGACCCTGTGTGTTTCACAAACAGCGTCTTATCTACTCCCCCTCGCACATATCCATGAGTGACAAGAAACACTGTGAGTCGCTCATACCAGGCCCTGGGCGCCTGTTTAAGACCATATAGAGCCTTCTTCAAGTGATACACATATTCTGGGTGATGAGGATCTTCGAAACCCTTTGGTTGAGCTACATAAACTTCTTCATTTAGTACCCCGTTCAGAAAAGCACTCTTTACGTCCATCTGAAACAACTTGAACTTCAGGTGGCATGCAAGAGCTAAGAGAAGTCGAATGGCTTCCAACCGGGCAACAGGGGCAAATGTCTCATCAAAATCTACTCCTTCAATCTGAGTATAGCCTTGAGCTACAAGTCTTGCCTTGTTTCTGGTGATGTTTCCTTGCTCATCAGTCTTGTTCTTGAAAATCCACTTCGTGCCAATAACGTTCACATTTTCAGGACGTGGAACAAGGTCCCAAACATCATTGCGCTGAAATTCACCAAGTTCTTCTTGCATGGCAACCACCCAGTATTCATCATTGATGGCTTCCTTGACGTTCTTGGGTTCGATAGACGATATGAAGCATGCAAAGCCAGCTAAATCACGAAAATTTACTTGTTTACCTCTAGTAATGATCCCATCATTTGGATCACCAATTACCCCGCTGATGGGATGATTCTTCTCGATGGCCCTTGAAGGATGAAGGATACGTGGGGAATCAGGAGGTGTTGTATCCGGATCATCATCTTCTGTTGGCTGATTGTCATTCGAAGTCGAAAGTGTGGGATTTGCGTTAGAGGAAGCATTTGTGTTGGGACAATTGGTTCCTAAATGGTCTGGAAGAGATGGAGCATCATCATCATCTGCAGCATACGTTTCAGGAGCTCCTGGCACAACATCTTGAACAACCACATTAATAGATTCCATGACGACTCCAGTGCGCTTGTTGTAGACACGATATGCCCTGCTGTTAGAAGAATAACCCAGAAAGATCCCTTCATCACTTTTAGGGTCCAGCTTCTGCAGATACTCACGATCTCTGAGAATATAGCACTGGCTTCCGAAGACATGAAAATACTTAACTGTAGGTCTTTTACCCTTCCATAACTCGTAGCAAGTCTTCTCTGTTCCGGATCGAATCGTCACCCTGTTAATGACATAGCAGGCCGTAATCATTGCTTCCGCCCAAAATTTTAAAGGCACCTTCTTTGAGTGAAGCATAACTCGAGTCATTTCCTGAATAGTCCGATTCTTTCTCTCCACAACTCCATTCTGTTGAGGGGTGATAGGAGAAGAGAATTGTTGAGTGATTCCTCTTTTTGAGCAAAAATCAGCAAGAGCAGCATTCTCAAACTCTTTCCCATGATCACTTCGAACTTTTACTATATGCTCGTCTTTATCCTCTCTTTCACGTTCCAATAGAGTGCACAGCTGAACAAATGCCTGAACCGCATCTGACTTTTCTCTCAAGAAACACGGCCAGGTGAACCTTGTAAAATCGTCAACACAAACAAGAACATACCTTTTGCCAGAGTAGCTTTCTACTTGCATTGGCCCCATTAGGCCAATATGAAGCAGTTCCAGGGGTCTGCTCGTATTAATCTGAGTGGTGCTTTTGTGAGGGACTTTGATTTGTTTTCCAATTTGACAATCTCCGCAAACAATGCTAAGTTCTCCTTGAATTCTGGGAATGCCTCAAACAAGCCCTTCTGAAG
Organism: Rhodiola kirilowii; assembly: GCA_033675215.1. Lineage (NCBI taxonomy): Eukaryota > Viridiplantae > Streptophyta > Magnoliopsida > Saxifragales > Crassulaceae > Rhodiola > Rhodiola kirilowii. The sequence continues at coordinate 13,998,568 of CM066193.1, read as the reverse complement.
AAATCTTCTGTAACTTTCTTAGGTTCACATGACCCATTCGCTGATGCCATAAGTTCATCTCTTCAGTACGGCTCAGTAAGCATGTTGTTTCAGCATTGGGTTTACCTAGGTTGAGAAGATAGCAGTTGTTTGACGACCTTCTTTCTGTGAGCACTGGTTCATTCTTCTGATTTAGCACCACACATTCATCCTGGGAGAATTGAACATGGTGCTCTCCATCACACAACTGGCTTATGCTAATGAGGTTAGCCTGCAAACCTTTGACAAGAAGAACTTCTTTTAATCTGGGCAGACCTTGAACATTAAGAATTCCTTTTCCAATAACCTTGCTTTCAACTCCATCTCCAAAAGTCACGTTAGAACTTCCTTTGCACTCCTCTATATTGGTCAGAAACTCAGAATTTCCAGTCATATGTCTTGAACATCCACTGTCAAAGTACCACTTTTCCCTTTTTAGATGACTAGAGGAACTGAATGCAACATAGCATACTTCACCTTTTTGCTTAATTCTCCATACTTGCTTCGTTCGTGGTTTCTGAACTTGTTTCACCTTCCTGTAAGACAAGTGAAATTCATGACATCTTGCTCTAATGTGACCGACTTGATTACAGAAGAAACATCTTCGTTTGTCTCGCTGTTTAGGGAGATGCTGTGTGCTAAACCAGGATGACTTTCTTCGAGGGTAATCATTGGCTGTAACAAATTGCGGTCGTGGTTCAGCAAAGGTATTTCTCAGAGGATGATGTTGAGTTGGAACAAGATGTGGTTGTGATTGCGGCACAGCCTTAACAAAAGTCGTCTTTCCGGAGCCTGACCTTCCTGAAAATCCAAGACCTTTATGACCACCGCCTATCCGTTGAGCTCCCAGAATGGAGTCTAGATTTTTTGTTCCTGAATTCAGCATCATGACGGGTTTTTTTAAGTGATTCAGCTCTTCTATAGTCGCCTCATGCGCAAGTTTCTCTGTTTCTATTTCACACTTGAGAGCATCCATAATATTAACAAGATTTTCCTCTCGCCTCTTTAGAGCCTCATTCTCCTGTTTTAGATCATATGTGACTGCTGGACAGTCTTCTTGAGTTCCTCCATTCTGGTGCTTGAGGAATGAAACAACTTCCAGAAGCTCCGCCTTTTGAGAAATTAGCTCAGTCCTTTCGTTGTTTGCATCAACCAGCTGTGTTTTAAGATCAGTGATTGTCTGTTGATGTTTTAGTTTTAAGGAAGTGACATCCTCCTTGAGCTTCTCTTTTTCTGCAGTTAGGTCTCCCAGAAGGTCTTGTAATTTTGTTCTTTGCTTGACCTCTAACAACCACTGTTGATACAGTTCTTTGTAGTTGTTAGCAATTTCTTCATCAGTGATTTCTTCATTGTCACTGCAGCTGGAATATAGGAGTTTATCTTCAAACGATGTGTTCTTCCCTTCTTCTTTGTTTTGATCTTCTTCCGGCTTGAGACGGCTGGAAAGAGCAACAAAATTATTGATCTCTCCTTCAGACTCACTATCACTCCAGCTGACTGCATAGGCATTCTTTTTCTTTTGTGTGTTAATACACTCTGCCTGAATATGACCAAAGCCTTCACACTCTCTGCATTGTATCCCTTTACCTCTGTTGTTGGTCATGGAGTCTTCAGTTCTATTTTTCTTGTAGTCTTTTTCGTCTTTCTGGAACCTGGTTCTGGATGACTGACCTGCATCAGCACCTTTATTGTATTGCTCTTTTATGAATTTTCCGAAGTTCCTTGAGAGTAAGGCAAATTGTTGTTCTGACATCCCTCCGAATTTATCTGAAACAGCTGAGACTTCAGATATTAGACCAATACGTCTATCTTTCCCGAGTTGATCTTCTTCATTCATGTCCATCTCATGAGTCTGAAGAGAACCCATTAGTTCATCCAACCTCATGGTCTTAACATCGTTTGCTTCCTTGACTGCAAGTGCCTTCATAGCGTACCGCTTTGTTAGAGACCTCAGAACTTTTCTTACCAGTGTTTCTTCTGACAGTAGTTCTCCAAGTGCGAAAGCTTCGTTGGAGATGTCGAGAACCCGAGTATTGAAGTCAGCAATTGTCTCGTCCTCCTGCATTTTGAGATTTTCGAATTTTGACGTGACCATCTCCATTGTAGATATTTTAACTTTTGTTGTACCTTCATGAGCAGTTCGTAAAATATCCCAAGCAGTCTTGGCAATCTCACAGGTAGAGATCATCTTGAAATTCTTTCCATCAACTCCAGAGAATATGGCATTCATTGCTTTGGAGTTTGCCGCTTCAGCACTCTTATGATCTTTAGTCCACTTATCTTTAGTCAGAGGGCTTACTTTTCCTTCTTTGTCAGTAGCCACTGGGTGTGTCCATCCTTGTTCAACAGCCTCCCAGATGGCTTCATCTTGAGATTTCAGAAACGCCTTCATACGGACTCTCCAATAACCATATTTGTTTCCTTCAAGTAGAGGAGGTCGTGTGATGTTCTGTCCTTCTCTTAAATCCATCTTACCAGCCTTCGGATCTTACTCTGTGTGTTGAGTATTTGCTCTGATACCAATTGAAATCTTCCCCTGGTAGATGAGATGTTGTTCTGGTCGAGCTCCAGAACAACTCCTAAAACAACTTATGCGCTAAACAAATAGTGCGGAAATAAAAACGACACGCAAAGTTGTTACCCAGTTCGGCGTTAACGAGCCTACGTCTGGGGGGCGTTCTCTAGCCCGGTGGACAGCAATTCACTATTATTGAATATTGCGAGTACAGGATTTACCGTTTACAGAATCCCTCTTAAACAACCTGAGCCTCGGACACTCTAGTAATTGCAATCTAGGTCTCCCCCTAGATCTTCGCTCTCGCTCAGTATCCACCAGAATGATTCTCCGTGAGAATCAGCGCCTTCTCCCGAATGCGCAGTAACAGAACTTCAGTGCGAGCCTTCAGCTTCGTCCTTCGAACAATCTGTTGAGCACCACCACAGATTGATTCCTAGCGCCTTTGAGTAACCAGTGACGGTTAGTTCTCCAGCCGTATACGTGCGTCGTGAATAACCAGTTACGATTAATTCACCGCCGTTTGCCACCTCCTCCCTTCTATGAGTATGAGCGTGAATAATATCTCCTTAAGTGCTAACTAATACCTAAGCATTAGTCTTCCTTATATAGAGCGGTAGAAACCCTAGGACGAATAGGATTTCTAAGCTAAACCGCCTATAACCTATTAGGAAACCTTTCCTAATCTTTTGCGCAAATCTCTTGTAGATAATCCTCCGTTTGAATCTTCAATGTAGATTAGGCAACTTTCGATTATCTTCTAGACTAAGATAACTTTACGCGCAAGCAAACTCCTAACCGACTTTGATATCTTCGATAAGCATATGCACCGACTTGCCAAAACTGATCTTCAGGAATATCTTCAGGCAAATTTGTGCTACGTCGGCTGAGACAAGTTTCCAAATCTGAATTTGGAAACTTCCAACTTCTGTCCACTGATGTGCAACCGCCTTGATCTTCCAACTTTCGACTAGGTTTCCTAATCTGATTTAGGAAACACTTCTTCTGCTTCAACTTGTTCCAGGACAATTGTCTCTTCCGGTCTAGAACAACAGCTAGAACAACTATACAAAGTTTTGCCAAACAACATGCCATAAAACTAACAGGTTCAAAGACTATGTCTCCAACACTGTGATCAAGAAGACTTCACCTCACATGATGGATCAATTCTTATCTTATTCTAGGTGTGCTCCACACCACAGTGCTTTTGCCATACAAATATCTAGTGTCAAAGAGCCCACTTCCTTTACTCAAGCCAGTAAAGATCACAAATGGGTGGAAGCAATGGATAAAGAAATAAGGGCACTTGAAACAAATAACACTTGGATTTTGGTTGCACTACCTCCAGATAAAACTTTGGTGGACTGTAAATGGATCTATAAGATCAAGTACTTGTCTGATGGTACAATTGAGAGGTATAAAGCTAGGCTCGTGGCCAGAGGATTCACTCAAGTGGAAGGTCTTGATTTCCATGATACTTTTGCACCAGTGGCCAAGATGACCACAGTTCGGTGTTTACTTGCAATAGCTTCGGCTAGACAGTGGCCCATTCATCAATTAGATGTGGATAATGCTTTTTTGCATGGCACACTCGATGAAGAAGTATATCTGAAACTTCCTCCTGGTTTTTACAAGCAAGAAAAGAATGCTGGGAAAGTCTGTAAGTTAATCAAAAGCATTTATGGACTGAAACAGGCTAGCAGGCAATGGTTTGCCAAATTCAGTACATCCTTAGTTGATTTTGGCTTTACACCGAGTTTAAATGATTACTCATTGTTTACTCTTACCAGAGGGGATGCTTTCTTGATTTTGTTGGTTTACGTGGATGATGTTCTCATCACTGGGAATTCCAATTCTCTCATTCTGGAAGTTAAACAGTATATACACCAACTGTTCAGAATTAAAGATCTGGGGCTATTGAAGTACTTCTTGGGATTGGAAGTAGCAAGGTCCAATGATGGTATTTTTTTACACCAACGTAAATATGCTCTGGAACTGTTAGGGGATCATAACCTCATTGACTGCAAACCAGCCAAAACGCCTATGCATTTGAAACACAATCTGAGTTTATCCACTGCTCCGGCATTGGTGGATTCTTTACATTATAGACGATTGGTTGGTAAGTTGATCTATATGACTATTACAAGACCAGATTTAGCATACCCAGTACATATACTAAGTCAGTTTATGCAAAATCCCACTACTGATCATCTGGCAGCTGCTCTTCGAGTTCTCCGATATGTAAAAGGTGCCCCTGTTCAGGGTATTTTGTTCCCGGCTAAATCTGATCTCACTTTACGAGCTTTTTGTGATGCCGATTGGGCAGCTTGTCCATTGACACGACGATCAATCACTGGTTATTGTGTGCAGCTGGGTCCTTGCATCATTTCGTGGAAAACAAAGAAACAACCAGTAGTTTCTCGTTCCTCCGCGGAGTCTGAGTATCGCGCCATGGCAGCCGTATGTTGTGAGCTCACTTGGTTGGCTAGATTGATAGGAGAAATGGGTATTCCGGTACTGCGTCCTATTGCTCTTTGCTGTGACAATAAAGCAGCGCTGCACATTGCGCATAACCCTGTTTTCCACGAGCGTACTAAGCACGTGGAACTAGATTGCCACCTTGTTCGAGCTCATGTGGTATCTCGGTTCATTGATCCCCTGCACATCTTCACAAATGAGCAACCGGCCGACATATTTACCAAGGCATTAACCCGTGAGCAACTTCATTACCTATGTTCCAAGCTTGGCGTGTCCAACTTCTTGCACGCTGCAGCTTGAGGAGGGGTGTTGGGAGTTTTAATGCTGGATTTTCCTAGTTGTCATTGTGCTTATTGCAGGTGTGTAATGTGTTAATGAGTTGGAGGTAAAGTCTGTTAGACTTGCTGTTGGTTTATGTGTGGACACAACGACGTCGTTTTACTATCAGCGTGTAAGTTTGCGTTTGATAGAAAACGACGGCGTCTCGTCTCACATGTATATCTTTCCTCTTCACTCTCATTCCCCTGTAATTTTGAATTTGACGAGTAATGAAAATCTAAAGCTTTCTCCCAGCTCCGATATGCGATTCGCTCATCTCCGAATTCGTTTCTTCAACTTCCGTTCGTCGATTACAGTCCGATCGTATCCGATTCTCAGAGATGACCATTTCAAGACCAAGAGACACAGGAAAAGACTGAAGCAGTTGATGATATCACCACATACTCAACTAGATGCTGATTTAGCTGCTGGAATGGGTATGCCGATGCCGGATAATGGTCTTAAGCTCATGATGTCTTGAACCGCTATCAGCTGAGTTTAAACGAAGTCAGTTGTCGTTTTGATAACCCATCCCTATTAGTACAACTCTTTGTATCAATAGGCACCAGACCAGACACATGTTTACTTGTTATAATGTTCACCTCTTAGTTACAAGAGAGAGAAAAAAAAGAATGCGGTTTCGAAGAGAAGTGGAATTATGATGAGAAATCAGAAATATTCTCAATTGTTCATCTTAGTTGATTTTTTTTTATCTTCATCTTAGTTGATTTACGTTCAGAATTAAATCGAATTAAAATTAGAAATTACGCTAATCAACGGAATTTCCTCAGTTTTGGGGCAATTTGGTCACAATCCATAAGGATGAAGACGAGCGACGACGAAGACGAGCGCCGTCGATATATCATTCATCACCGATCGACGCGTCATCGTCTTTAATCCTTTCTCACTCGACTCGACTCATTCCACGGTAGAAGAAACGGAAGTCGCTCGTTCCAGTTGCATAAGAAAATCTCCAAATCATAGATTTAGGGTTTTGGTGTTTTCCGACTAAAATACGTGGCAAATACAAACAAAATTCGTAACAGTCATACGTTTTGGTGCTTTCCGACTAAAATGCTTAGCAATTACAAACAAAATTTGTAGCAGTCATGTTTTGGTGCTTTCCGACTAAAATGCGTAGCAATTAAAACCAAAATTTGTAAAAGTCATGTTTTGGTGCTTTTCGACTAAAATGCGTAGCAATTAAAAACAAAATTCGTAGCAGTCATTTTTTGTGTGCTTTCCGACTAAAATGCGTAGCAATTACAAATAAAATTCATAGCAGTCACTATGACTGCTACGAATTTTGTATGTAAATGTTACTAATTTTGGTCGTAGAGCATCCCGCACTCCAAAACCCTAAATTTACGATATGAGAATTTCTTATGCAATTCGAATGAGCAACTACAATTTCCGTTCTACGATTTGAAGACGCAATTGAATATCGACTATGACAAGGGAGAAATCGAATCAATCAGCGATGCAATCGACGATCAATGAGTTTCAGCGAACGGAATTTCGAACGAGAACGAACGACAAACATGTTCACAAATGACGAATTTACCCTTAAACACGAATTTAAAGCATAAAAATATGTGTATAATTACAAAAATTAAGAACCGGTAGATCGAAGATCGAACGACTATCGTTATTTCTTATTTCTCATGAGATCATATGATCTTAACTCAAAATTTTGAACTCAAGTTTCACAAAACAAAAAAAACAGTTTCAAATTTCAATTCAAGTATCTGATGAATAAAATACAAAATAAATTAATAAATAGTTAACATTATATCACATATCTGAATAAATGAACATTTGAACAATTACCTTTTGGGAAAAAATGATCTACAAAGAGCTTGACTACTACAGCTTTCATATACCTAGGGATGCACAAACCCGGAAATTCTGCCGGTTCACGGTCTAAAGTTTTGAAATATTCCGGTCAATCGGTCCGTAAAATTCAGTCCGGTCCGGACCGGTTGTGCATCCCTACATATACCACGTCATGGGCTAGAGTTTTTTTTGTTTTGTTGAAGTCATGGGCTAGATTTGAACAAAGAGGAGTTTAGCTTTACAAGGTACTCATTTCACAAGGTCGTATGACTGGGCAGTGGGCATTGTGTGGCCTATGCCCCTGTTAACTTTAAACTGGCAGCTGCTGAACCTGGACTCGATTTGTTGTCATTGTGCTAGGGAAATGGAAAGTAAATGCCATGAAGGTATGAAGAGATTGATGGCAATGATACCCAAGGTTCATTCGTCATGTTAGAGAATATACCAGAGGCTTCCTAATGACAGCTGCCACGAAAGTGTAACCTTCTGTTTCAACATGCAACTGCTTCCTCCTTTGCAGTTTTGTAAAATGAGCTCAACTTAGTTATGCCAAGTGCCTGTCCATATAAAGATGCCCGGCTTGATCTCATTATTTGTACCTCAACAAAGTCGCCAACAGTTGGGTTACGCTCAGTAAAATTGTTTTCTTTGTCAGGTACTGGCTCGATGTTGAAGATGACACGGTGGCCTCTGTCACTCTTGCCGATTAGTTCAGTGTCTGGAGATCTCTTATTAACTCCTTCAACCAAAACAAGTTGGGTGGTGCCAATTTGAATGTCATAAAACTGCCCTGTCGTGTCACGGAAGGCATCAATCATCTCTGTCAATCTTCTCTGCTTGATGTTTTCAGGAACATCATCCACGTAGTTCCTGTGGGCATGTGTTTTCTCCCTCATGCTATACGCGAACATGTATGCCATGTCATAACCGACAGAGTTTATGAGGGTTAATGTCTCTTTGTGATCTTCCTCTGTTTCCCCACAGAAACCTATTCATTGTAGTTTAACAGAATATCAGAAGTCTGCAAGGATACTTTATAATAACTTAATAAACAATTTAACAAATATTACGCCTTTTACCACAAATGAAGTCACTGGTTATTCCAACATCCGGAATGATTTTTCGTATCTTCTGCACAAGCTCTATGTATGCTTCTTGTGTGTAGCCTCTACGCATTCTTTCTAGTACTGCACTGCTTCCAGACTGAGCAGGCAAATGAATCATTTTGCAAATGTTGTATCTATCTCGCATTAAGTATAACAATTCATCTGGATAATCTTTAGGGTGCGGGGACGTGTATCTGAAGCGCATCTCAGGATAATCAGTGGAAAGCCGATCCAAGAGATCTGAAAACCGCAAACCTACTGACTTTACCTTGCACTTGCTTGAAAAGCCTTCACTAAGTTCCCAGTTGCTGCCAGGTTCAGCTTCTTTTTCAACACCTGAAGCATCATTGTAGCTGTTCACATTCTGACCAAGTAGCATCACTTCCTTCACTCCTTGATCCCATAGTTCGCCGACCTCCCTCACAATAGAGTCAACTGGGCGTGATCGCTCCCGGCCTCTAGTGAAAGGGACTATGCAGAAAGAACACATATTGTTGCAGCCCCTCATTATGGAGACAAAAGCACTCACCGAGTTTTTGGAGATGCGAATAGGGCTGATATCAGCATAAGTTTCTTCAAGAGATAGTAAAGTGTTAATCCCCTTTTGACCATAATCTACCTCTTCTAGTAATCGAGGCAAGTCTCTATAAGCATCAGGCCCACAGACCACATCTACCATCTTATCTGAATCCAATATCTTATCCTTCAGCCTCTCAGCCATACATCCTAGTACAACTACCTTAGGAGGATGCAATGATTCTGACCTTCCAGTTGCTACATTGCTTTTCCATTGCCGCTTAAGAAACCAAAAATAGTTTAGCCTTTGCCAGACTTTTTGCTCTGCATTGTCTCTTATGGCGCAAGTGTTGATAAATATAACCTCTGCCTTTTCAGGAACGTCAACAATTTCTTCATATCCCGCCTTTTTCATGAGAGACAAAACAATCTCCATATCATTGATATTCATCTGGCATCCATACGTCTCATGATAAATACGACCTTTGGGTTGAACCTCTGAATTTGGCAAGATGCTGCATAGAATTAATATAAAAAAATCAAGTCAACTATCATTACATTGCAAGATGGCCACGACAAGTACTAGACTATCACAGACAATGAGAAAACTGAAAGCACAAACAAATCCCATATGCAAAATAGGATAAACCATAAGCTTTTGGTCACTCGACAAACCAACCAATATTTCTAAGCACATTGCATTCTAACCAAACTCAGTGAACGAAAAGGCTATCGCCAGTGAATCTTAACAAAAACTTGGTAGCATGATCGATGCATAAAAATAGAAACAAAACTCCAACTGATTTCTAATTCTGAAATTAAATACAATAAAAACTGGAAACGAAGTAGAATTCTACATCATAAATTCAATACCACGAAATTCAAATTAGTATAAAACTCACTCGGTTAAGGTATCCACCTCCGCATCGACTGAAGCTCTAGCAACGAAATGTTGTAGTCCCGGACTTGAAGACGAACGCGAAACACGAGCGGTGGCGACGGATAATCTTCTGGATAGCGCGGAGGGTATTGTGGAGCGCAGGTGACGATGAGGTGAGAGATGATGATAGTTTGAGGAGAGAAATTTGAGGTTTGGTATGGATAAACATCGTTTGTGCAGCGTGATACGCAGCGCGCATTGAGGCGGATTGATTATCGACGAGATGGTGGAGGCCATGGCGGAGAGGGAGAGAGAGAGGTAGCAGTGTTGCAGATTGCAGCGAGGAAATTCGGATGGATAGGGCAAAATGCAAATTGGACCGGTCGACGGAGTCGACTCACGGTCCAATTTTGCTGATTATTATGTAAATCAACATATAATTTTCCCTCTTTATTGTCTAACTTTTTTTTCTTTTCATTATTCCACTATTCACTCTCCTGGAGAAAGATGATTTAACCACAAGGTGAGATGCTATAGTTGCAAACGTTATTCTAGCAAGAAATGCATTTGAAGATTATATAGACATATGATTTTCCATTACCACTAATTTCTCATTTTGTTAAGATTTGTAGTTACAATTGGATGCTTAAAGGGACGAATAAAGGTATATAAAGATAATTAAACCACAAAATACATTGTTATTCGCATCAGAAATTTCAATAGGAAATATTATTCGGGTTGAGTTCTTGTCGGAACCACTTGTTTTCATCATAAATGAGAACTTTTAATTTCTTTGTTATGATAATCTTAACAGTATAAGTTAAATAATCTTTTAATCATTTTATGGTCAAAATGGGTATATTAGGAAATGACAATGTATATTTTAAATTTAAAATCTCCGAAATATCGATTGAATATCCGTTTAGATATTACAATCCTTAAAATTTCGAAACAAACTCATGAATTCCGATCTCATCTTTGCTACTTAATTTCTTTTCACCAGTCGAATACGAACTCCGATTTGAGACCTTTAACATAAGATTTGAGATATTAAAAAATACGAACATAATGAAGAACATATGTATCGTGGTTTTGCTGTATTTATCAAAACCATGAACACATAAAGCAAAATCACGAATATACTGTTGTCGTTGACCGTCGACTGCGAAAATCACGCGAGGATAATTCTGTTCTGATGAACGTACGATGTCATCAAATCTTGTTCGAACATCGTGGGATTCTGTTGATATAAGATCATGTGAATTGTTTTCCAATTGACTAATATGTCTTCTCATCATATATATTGTAATTAAATCATTATTGTATTTTCTAAAATTAAGGACCGTAGATGATTTAATCGTATGAATATTAAAAGTTTTGATTTCAGACGGAAATAGTGATGGTTCTGACCTGATCTTTTTCCATATTATTCAAACGACAATGTTTCATGGTAGGTGAAAAATATCATGCGGGGTAATCAAGTAAATAAACTAAAACCTTAGTATAAAAACCGAACGAATGAATGCGAAAAATGATAAATCTTAGCCCTGTACGACAACTTCTCAAAATTCTAAAGAGAAGTAATATATATACACAACGGTAAGATTACGATGAACAATACGTTAGATTATTTTATATAATCTAATATTGAGATCATAATGTAAGTATAATATGATGTGTATGCTATCATAATTTATAATGTCATATATTAAAGTGATCTATTATACAAGTGACTTTAGAGTATAAATAAAGTTATGATCATGGAATTATGATATATGTAGAGAGAAGGGATCAGGTACAAAGTCCATATTACTCTTAAAAAATACAAAATCATCTCAACCCTTCGTTTTATTATTTGGATGAATATGATTAATTGAAAATAAATCAGTTTAAATTCAAATTTTAATATGAATAGGGACAAATATTGTATACAATTAATATATAATTGGTTTCATTGAAAAAAGTCTTACAGAAGGACTCGAGGTGCCTCAATCACATGTTCGCTGCCAAGATCTTTATGCATCGGTTTTTGTTATCTAGCCCAGTTCGAACTTTAAACCCTGAGAAGGTCGATTGGTTCTATACTCCGTCTGTACCACTTGTGATCTAACTCCAAATGGCTTTCTGTTGCTTTTTAAATCACCGTGCATGATAAGAAGTGCTATCTAACTCATATCTTCAAACTGGACTTACTGGAATCACATTAAAGGGGCTGATCACTTTTTTGTAGAGCCCCATGATTTTGGCGCATGCTTTCACTACCAGTCATGTATATCACTTCTCTTCTGTCACCCGTTTCTCCTCTCAAATCGCTGCGACATCAAAGTAAGCAGTTCGTGGACTTTGTGTAGGAAGAGAAATCAATTAAAAGAGGCATTCTCCTGTTGCTTCAGTGTGCTACATTAGTTTAGACGTTTGGACAGCGAAATCACGCATGCTTAAAGGATGGTTCCATTACTATTCCACACCTTATGCTCCTCCTCAGAAAATGCAGACGCACTTCATCCCTCACAGCACTCCTCACTCAATCTTTGTTTACTTTCGAGGCCTATTTTATGATGTGGGAAACGACATCGGACCACTCGTGAATTGATGATTGAGAAAGCCAACAGACCAAAAAGATTGTGAGGAAACTGCCAAGAACTTGAACATCACAACAAGTGAAGTTGCCCCAAAAAAACATGCGTGGAGAATTTGGATGTGAATGCACAAGAGCATGTTGGAAATGAAGATGATCCTCGCATACTGCATGATTATGTTTATCTATTAAACTTTTTTTGGTATCTTGTTTCATCAACACAGACATATGCACTGCTTATTAAAAAAATTCAATGTTTCTATATTCAGTTTCGGCTTCACTGTTATATAGTTCGTCAGTACTATTTTATAGTTCGTCAGTACTATTTTATAGTTCGTCAGTACTATTTTATAGTTCATCATGACTATTATAGTTCCTCGTGATATTAATAGATATATTTCCCCTTGAGTTTTGGGATTAGTTCCCTGAGTGACAAAATATGTCGAGAAATAGAATTGAAAATATAGTGTAGTCGGAAAGTTGAGACATGGCCATACTTTGTGGCTCATTATGCTAACTCAGGATATAATTGTCATATTTAGCACATACTTCGTCGACATATGGTACTGTTTAGGGTCGACTATTTTAACTCCTATCCAAGCTAGTAAGGCCCCCAAAAGTTAGAACTATCCTACGTTCTAGGCAAAAAATTTGTTCAACTGTGTGACCTAAAGCTTGACTAAAACAGTGTTTTCATTCAATGTTCTTTATGATCTCATTTTCTTCTAAGGCAGCAGCTGCATCTAAGGCATCAGTTGCGGCTTTTACAAGTCTCCATTGTCCTGCTTTGTGAAGCACATCAAATCTCTGTGTGTTCAAGTCAGATCTGATCATAATGTTCAAGTACAATTCTCGTAGAGCCAATAGTTGCTTCTTTTGCCGCACCATACATAAAATCTATCAGAAATAATTCTAAAATTGTTCAGCTTTTGAACGACTAACATGCTCACATATTTACTAATCCTTTTGCATTATTTTACAAAGTCACACTTCCACTGTTTTATGCATCCACCATTGTAAGTCTCCATGTGTCTCATAGTGAATATGACACAATCTTTATCATTATTATTGGTTCTCCATCGCATCCCTATATGTATTGGAAAGTAATGTTCAAATAGATTGACATGTTTGTGTTCGATTCCTTTCAGATATGTGTAGAAATTGGAATGCTGCAAAAGAACATTAATTAGATATGTCTTTCACATACGAATTTTATATTGGGAATGATGAATTATATATTTCGTTGTTTCTTACTAACCATCATTTTCACTGAATCCCCATATTTGACATCAAAGGGAACGTCAGTTGCCATGTTATCCAAGACCTCAATGAAACCGCGCCTCATGTCCAAGCATAGGACGAAATAATGGCCCTTGTGGTGCATTGGGAAGAAGAACTACATGGAACATGTGGTAAGAACTACAAGCATTATAATGATGAATTATAATTAAACCATGACGAATTATAAATTCATAATCAGTGCAGACTAACCAATTGCACATCGTGGACGTTCACGAGTGGAAATCTTTCCAGATCAAACTCAAAGCGAGTGGAAACCCACCATCGTTCGTCGTCGACATTGTCCTTGGTCACAAGACAGTGCAAACCCACCATCGTTCGTCTTCGAGATTGTCCCGAAACCCACCTTCGTCATAGGTACAGTATCTTCGGACAATAAGTTAAATGAACTGAATTAGGGTAATTCAACTCACCATCGTTCGTCGACATTCTCCCAAAACCCTAAAATCGTTCTACGACGAATCGTGTGAACTTCAAACCCTAACTTCGTCGATGTGCGGAGATATTTTGGGATGAATCGCGACTTGGTCTTCAAAGATGCAGTGGATTTTCGTTTCCCAAATCGTCGGGTTTTTGTTGGTGTGAGGAGAGATACGGGTTTGGTTTTTTAATTTTGTTTATTTTGTTGGGTCAATTATACCCTTTCTATGGAGTGATACACGTATAAAATTCAGTTATTAATTTATTTAATCTAATTAACATCAGCCATTGGATTAACAAAACGAAGGGATTAGATGAGTTTGTATTTTGCACGGTTTCTGGGCTTTGCACCAGATCCGAACTCTATGTGTAGATACCTGTTTGATAATAACGTTTCTTTTGAGGGGAAGGACTCGTAATAATCAAAAATATGGTGATTATGTACAACACTATATTAAGGGTAGTGGTCCCCAGTCTTACTGAGTTTTTCAATTTACTTCTCTCTCAATAATTTACTGGTGAAAGACTACTGCGGAAAGACTAGAAGATCCACTGTCGGTGACAACCAGAAGAGTTCAGAGTCACCAACGGAGGTTTGATCTTCTTCTGTAATTTTTGTGTGCTTAATTAACACGAACATGGGCATTACGATTAGGGGAGAGCAAAATTCGGTAATTACCGTTTACCGTCGGTAAATTTACCGTTACAGAATCAATTCGGTTCGGTAAATCGGTAAAACGGTAAATCGGTAAATTTACCAACGGTAAAACGGTAAAAATAAGTCGGTAAACGGAATAGATTCTGAAATCGGTAAATTTACCGTTTTACCGTTTTACCGAATATTATAAATAAAAAATTAAAATATATATATATATATTATAAAGACAAAAATTAAAAAATATTTATTTATATTAAAAATCAACATATATATTTATAAGATTTTTAATATATATTTAAAAAATTAAAAAAATAATAATTTTCGGTAAAATCGGTAAAATCGGTAAATTTACCGAAATTTACCGATTTACCGTTTTACCGAAATATCGGTAAAATGGGAAATCGGTAACGGTAAACGGAATAGATTTTGCCATTTCGGTAAATCGGTAAACGGTAAAACGGTAAACGGTAAAACGGTAAATTACCGTTTGCTCTCCCCTAATTACGATCCCAGGGTACATGGTATTAATCTAACAATTGGTATCAGACGCCCCCAATTTTGTGTTAATTGAGCCCCATACCGTTCAGAATGTTGATGGAAATTGTAATTGTAAATCTGGGCATTTTTTCTGACTTTTGGTCTGCTTGTTTCGGACTGATCTAAGTGCTTAGATACTTCGGATCTGGTTGCATCGCTCGGGATTTTGGCTCACGATGCCTTTAGAGATTCGCGACTTGTTGTTTCCGGCCCCTGTCTCGCGCATGCGTAAGACGACTTTAGGTACAAAATGAATCTCAGATCTGATTTATGCGGCTTGAATCAATCCCGCTGGTGCACTCGGATCTGGTTCTCGGCTTCATTGATGCGCTCGCGCGAATGGGAACTTAGATTTTGCCGCTCGGCACTCGGACAAAATTAAGTTTTCCTCCACCATTTCGGATATGGTAGCACTGACTCGTTGCCGTTTAAGTGACTGTCGAAATTCATGTGGGCGACAGATCTTTTGCGTTAAAGAATTCCAGGCTGAGATGCGTTAAAGTAAAGAAGCGACACGGTGAAGTGCATTAATTTCAATTCTTGGTTGATTGCCATAAAACCCAATTTTGGTTAACGGCAGCAAGTGTTACCATTTATTATTATTTAAATGGGCGTGACTTGATTATCATGAAACCCAAGTTGGACGTTTGGTTTCTCTTTTGGTTGAAGTTGAAATGTATCATTTGTGGTTTAATTCATATCCAATCAAATGTGGATCAGTTCATATCGAACTGGTTGCGGTAAAGTTTGGATAAAACCGATTTGATCATTGATTCAATTAAATTTGATTTGGTTCGATCCAAATGCGGGAATTCAAATATGGTTCAGTTCGAATCTAATTTGATTCAGTTTGATGTTCCCTTAAGTGGCATGTATTTGGCAAAACGTAGCTTAGACAGTTCGAGCAGGTGTTCAGGGGGAGTTCGAACATATCCTAGTACTCATACACAGCGTGGATAAGATACAAGGATATTTCACGGAAGATATTGGACTACGAAGATCTCGTCAAGTTGAAGGCGGCCAGCGACTTATTCGAGCAATAGATATTCGAATGAATATTTACATTAGGCGGCAAAGCTTACTTGGGCAAGAAGACTTCGGATTATCTTCCAACCGATTCAAAAGATATACATCAAATATCTAAGAATATTTCCTAAATATTTGATGGGATTATCTTGTGCGAATTAGGGTTTCGTCCAAGCATATAAATACAATGCTAGGGCACCCTTATTCGCTATCGCTTTCAAAGATCAACTACACACGAGCATATCCTGCTGATTGGAGAAGAAGAAAGCGACGGCCGGTTGTGTTTTCTCATTGGAAATACATCGGTGCAAGTGCAGTCTGCTCAAGTGCAACATAGACTGCCTGAAGCGTATCAACTGCCGCACACAACAAAGGTAAACAAGCTTTCGAGAGAAAGCATCCGAGCTTCTGGAGAAGGTCGAGAACGTTCGGACAGAAGGGCTGAACGAAGGGGATCGAGGGGAATTGTGGTTAACCTCGGTTGCAAATATGAGAGACGGAGTATTGAGGTTAGGCCATTACAAGGTGTAAGTGTAAGTCCCTGTGTAAACCCTATACTCGTAATAAAGATTTGCTGTCCCTTTTTCGGGTGTGGGAAACCCCCCTGAGTAGGCGGAGCCGAACTGGGTTATCAGTCTATGAGTTCTACTGCTTTCGTCTATTTGCTGAACTGTTGTGATACGAGTTCAAACTCTGTCTTGAACTGTTAGCTGAATTGTTGTGCAAAAGAGTTCAAGGTCTGTCGCAACAGTACCCTGGACACAAGCTTGAACAGGGGATATAATTTCACAGTTTATTGAGGGAATCAGTTCAATGTCCAGTTTGGTTATTTGGTCCAATTGAATTTGATTCAATTAAATGTGATTTGAGCCAATTTGATTATGTTAAATGTGATTTCAGCCAATTTGATTATGCGGCTTTGATTTAGTTCTAATCTGACTATTTTGGCTTGTCCATTAAGGGAACTGGTTCAATGTGATCCACTTTAGTTATTTGGTCAAATTGAATCTAGTTTTATTACAGTGATTGGGTTTGGTTCAATTGAATAGAACCAGTTTACTTTTGATTTGATCAGTTTCGATCGAACCAATCTGATTCAATTAGAATTAGATTTGGGTTGATTCATTTTTTTGATGGAATCGGTTCAGTTAAGAGCGAATCAATATGGTTTCAATGGAATCTGATTTTGTTCAGTTTATTATGGAAATTGGTTCGATATGGCCCATTTTGGCCACTCAGTCCAATTGAATCAAGTTCAAGTAAAGTAATTTGAGCCAATTTTAGTTTGTGATTCAATTAAAGTGATTTCTGGCCAGTTTGGTTATGTGGTCCAATTCAATTTTTGGGTTCAGTTACACTTAATTAATTAAATCAGATTTGATTTAATTAAAGGAGGGGTGTATTACTGAAAATTAAATGTACATACGTATATGACATATGTTTCAATTTTTTGGGCGACACTTAGAGTATATTAATTAAAGCATAATTGTCAAAAAAATGGCCTCTTATGTGTAGGTTAGTAAATGATGGGTGTTGGACAGGAAGATGTATATAATTTAGATGGATAATTAATTGGCCCCAAGGAAAATTATTATCTAATGTAATTACATACATATATGTGGTAATGACATGTAATGATTGTCAAGATGAACTTGGTGTGAATAATTAGTACATCTAAAGAAGGCTATTTATTTGACACCGTTTATCATCAATGTTTGATTACTACAACAAGAGTACCATTTACAGTTACTAGTAATATGTAAAGATTTGCTATTAACGTTGTGATGGGTATCTTGATATGTCATATTTAATTGGCTTATGTGAGCATGAAAAGTTGACTTATGTCTTGTTCTATTTTCAACTTACATGTCTGCCACTTCAGTTGTTGTCAGTCTTAATAATGTCCCGATATTTAATGGGACAAACTTTGAGGAGTGAAAAGAAAATATTAAGATTTTCTTGGGCATCATGTATTTTGACTTAGCATTGCGAGAGCCGAAACCGATTCATCTCGCTAATTCAACAAGTGCATTTGATCGTAATCATTTGAGAATGTGGGAGCATTCTAACAGGCTGAGTCTGATGATTATGTCGCGGCATTCCAGAGGCTTTCTGGGGGAAAGTGCCTGATGAGATTTCCAGTACCAAAGATTACCTTGCGGAATTTGAAAAGCGTTTTGTTGAAAACGATAAGGCGAAAACAAGTCAGCTTTTAGCAAACTTGATTTCAATGAAGTACTCCGGCAATGGTAATGTCAGGGAGCATATTATGAAAATAGCTTAACTTGCTTCAAAACTAAAGGCCTTAAAGCTCGAGTTATCTGAGAACCTACTCGTACATTTGGTGTTAATCTCTCTTCCTTCAGAGTACAGTCAGTTTAGGATTTCTTACAACTTTCAGAGGGAGAAGTGGACCCTCAATGAAGTCATTTCATTTTGCGTGGAAGAAGAGGAGATGCTTTTTTTTTGATAGCACCACAAAGGTTACACATACAAGGAACAGGAATAAGCTGCCCTGAAGGGACACCTCTCCTAAAAAGGGCACGGCCTAACATACAGTTCTGGTCGGATCGACCACAATGACCGACACTAAATAAACAAATTACGTACCGCGTGCCCTTTTAATGAAAACAGGAGACGAGCTCCTGAGGCTAAAAAACCTAGAACAACTAGAACAACTCAGATTGAAATTGACTGAGACAAGAAAGCTTAGACCGGAAAATCGGCTGAGATTTATTCGACTAATCTAACTAAACTTAAATTACTAAACAGAAAACTAACTATCTAAACTACAACATTAAAACCGGCAAAAAAGCCACCACCAAAAGCGACAAAGGGAGCAAACAGAGTCGACAGCAGCCACCGCACAATCAATCCTCAAGCCACTCGACATCCCCAAAAGCATCCAGAGCAACCCAAAGCAGCGAGAAGCCCCATCGAACCAACCAAATCCACCAAAACGCACCGTCATCCAGTTGCAGCAGAAGACCTCAAAGCTGCCTCCAATCGACTAGCCAAAGCCGCACCGAAGAGGCACACCGCAGCGCCCAGGCCGACGCCGACCACCAAGCTACAGAGACGAAAAACGAAGGGAAGACAAGGTGAAAACTATGGGGAGACAGCAGCGGTGACCTATTTATAGCCAAAAAAGGTCGACATCCGCCGCTCAACCCCGGTAGCCGGCAGACCGGAGCTGAAAAGGACGGTAGTCGGTCTGAAGAAATGGGAGTGTTCTAAGAGCTTCCAGAAATCAAAGTTGATAGAGCATTTAGCTATTAGCTAGTACACCAAAAAGTTTACTTTAAATGGGATAAGAAGAAGAGATGCTTAAGCATGATAAAGCTGCTAATTCTAAGGCTCTAGTTTTCAATACTCATGTTACATGTCAATTCTGTGAGGAAACTGGACATGTGAAGAAGAAATGTCCCAAGTGGGCTAAGTATATCGCTTGGCGGGCCAAAAGGGGATTGCCTAAGTTGTTGATGACCTATTGACGCTGAAAGATGCATCTATTTGAGACTAGGTTATGCGGTAGAGGAGAAGGCAATGATAAATTTTAGATTATTAGCATTTGGTCATTTTGTTTGGATTTAATAGACATTCGTTGTATCGTCTATAAGGCGAACTTAATTTATATTTCCAGATTGAACAAATTCTGTTATTATTGTTCATTTGGTGATAGTAAATTTATTTTATCCAAATTCCAATTTTCTTTGGGACCGATATGCATTATGTATATAATAATCTACCCATGTTGAAATTTGTTCCATCATGAATTAAATCCCTACATGAGACATGAGGCTTGAGTCATTGAACGTGTTCAAATAATTTAAGGCTAAAGTTCAGAGACGACTCAACTAACGAATAAAGGGTGTTGTATCTCATTGTGGTGGTAAAATCACAATAGATGTGACCAATCAGGTGAACAACGTTCTGTGACTATTTGCTAGACACCTGGAAAAGTGTAAAATCAAACTCTTAAGGACTTGGTAAGGACTATAATTAATCATTCCAACTTACCAGAAGGACTCTAGGTGAAGCACTAAAGACAGCAACTTATATATGCTTAACAAGGTACCAACTAAGTTGGGCGATCCCATTATTAAGTTATTTTTTGGACGAGAATCATAACATTTTGAGGATATTGGGGAGAATTCATGTTAGAAATACTGTTCAGCCCAGATGGAGAATCAGAACACTATTTCTGAAGTACAAACTCAACAACCTCTTAAAATGTATAAATAAAAAAATGTATAAATAAGGAAATCCATCTATGGATTCTTAGAAGATTCGCGTCAGTGGTACCTTAAGTTTCATCAAGTGATGTCTTTGTATGGTTATGAGGCAAACTTAATGATGAATGAGTGTACCACAAGTTCAGTGGGAGGAAATTCATTTTCTTATACCCTGGTCATAATAGAAGATAATTCAATCTCAGTTTATGCCTTGAAAATACTCTGGAAATTCAGAAATATAGAAAAATCTCTTGCGCTTCGGCTATATAGAGTTTTATGTATATTAAGGTATGTACGAATTTGGTTATTGCGTACATTGTTGGTATGTCCGGCAAACATACAAGCAACCCATGTGTGGATCATTGGGTAGCAGTCAAGAAAATTATTGGGTTCTTATAGAGAACATGAGACTACATGCTCACATCACATACTGGAAATCGGATCAATAGCAGATCATTATGTATTCCGATTGCGATTTCATAGGATGCCTATTTGGTGAGAGATCCACATCATGTTGTGAGGCATCTAATTAGGGAATATAACTACAAAATTTTGTCACAAGACTGCACTGTATAGAAGGCATTGAAAGACCATTTAGGATATTGTGACAGTAAATCGACAGTATGTTCCAATAAAGTACATAGTGGTCAGATTTCCAAAAAGCACTTTGAGACAAAACTTGATGATTAGCACCCAAGGTCTTTCACTAGCGTACTGCTTATATGGTTGTAATCAAATTTGAGAATATCCGGATTTAGTGGGAGTTTCTGTTGTGATTATGTTTTGCTTTATGTTGTATATGGATCTTATACATTTAAGTTCTGCAGAAATTATAAAGTGTACATTGCACTCTGTTGTATTTTGGTTTAAGGATTGATCTCCGTAAAGTAAAGGTGACCAGTTGGAAATAGACATGTGTAGATCACAGTTCATGTAATTTCCATGCTACACATCCATGATTGATCTGTATCATTTGGTTGTACTAATATACGTGACAAGTTCGTTCCCGTAATGATTAATGCTACGAGTGCTGGCTTGATTCTATGTTATTATAATTGATGGACGATATTGTTTTGGGTATACTCTATATAATAGCAAATTTTGAGCTCATAAAGTTACACATCTAATTGAATTGACATGTATGATCCAGTGGGAGATTGTTAGATTATTTTATATAATCTAATATTGAAATCATAATGTAAATATAATATGATGTGTATGCTATCATAATTTATAAGTCATATATTAAAGTGATCTATTATACATGTGACTTTAGAGTATAAGTAAAGTTATGATCATGGAATTATGATATGTGTAGATACCTGTTTGATAATAA
The DNA here is from genome assembly GCA_033675215.1 of Rhodiola kirilowii. NCBI lineage: Eukaryota > Viridiplantae > Streptophyta > Magnoliopsida > Saxifragales > Crassulaceae > Rhodiola > Rhodiola kirilowii. The sequence continues at coordinate 13,976,812 of CM066193.1, read as the reverse complement.
CGTTTCTTTTGAGGGGAAGGACTCGTAATTATCAGAAATATGGTGATTATGTACAACACAATATTAAGGGTAGTGGTCCCCGGTCTTACAAAATTTTTCAATTTACTTCTCTCTCAATAGTTTACTGGTGAAAGACTACTGCGGAAAGACTGAAGGATCCACTGCCGGTGACAACCAGAAGAGTTCAGAGTCACCAACAGAGGTTTGATCTTCTTCTGTAATTTCTGTGTGCTTAATTAACATGAACATGGGCATTACGATCCTGGGGTACATGAAATTAATCTAACACAATGAATTTCACATATATGATTTCGTCATCAATTCAAAGATCCAAAGGATGGAGACGACGGCAAAGAAGTCAATATGGTTCTGAAGTTTTAGTTTCTTGAACATTTTCACATCGGATGTGATTTATTTTTCACTATTCTGTTCATCTTTTTCCTTGTCAATAGTTTATTTCATTCATTTGTAAAACTATGTCATTACAGTCGACTACAGTAGCCTGATACCTAGAGATTTTTAATAATCATGTCTAAACACTATCAAAATCAAAGACGAAAATCTGAATCAAAAAATTGAATAAATCATACATTTAGATTATTGTCTACGATTTTTCATATTGTTTTTATATTTTAATACATGTTGTAGAGAATGGATCAGGTACAAAACCCTAATTACTGTAAAAAATACAAAATCATCTCAACCCTTCATTTTATCTTTTGGATGAATATGATTAATTGAAAATAAATCTGTTTAATTTCAAATTTTAATGTGTAGAGGGCAAATATGACATACAATTAATATAATTGGTTTCATCGTAACCGATTGATCTTCAATTTCCTAAACTGTCGTGTTCAATAAAATCAAATCGGGTTTGATTCTCCGGGTCGTTCTCGTGCAAAGCCCTTCCCTCGATTCATCGTAGTGTGAGATAACGTTGTTCGGCATCAACATTGTAGGTCATGGCCGACAGCAACATCCGAGGTTCGAATGTTTTTTATTTGTAGTTATTCGTCCATTGAATGTTGTGGCGATATGAATGCGATGAACTGTGCGATCCTTTCTAAATATCGGCAAAAGTTGTGGTGATGAATTTTTCACGGAATTCATATCTTGCGTGCAGGTATCATCGATCGAACCGAGAACTTTGATTCAATGGAACCGTCTTACTTTTCTCAATGTGGTGTTTCATTCTGGACGCCCAAATGCCCTGACCAGCACAAGCCGTTTATTGGTCAAAAGTTTTTATCTCTGGATGATGCTGGCAAATTCTACTAGAATTATGCTCAAATAGCTGAATTCAATGTTCGTGCTAATACAATAATCAGCAGTGATGGTGTTATAAATTTGAAACATCTGTTGTGCCACCGTCAAGGTTTCAAGCGCCAAAAGACGAAGGTAGACACGCTAAAACAAATCCTAATTTGAATCAGAGGAATAGGAAAGAAACTCATTGTGGATGTGAAGCGAAATTGTATTTCAAGCTAGTTGATGGAGGCATGTATTCTGTTTATGTGTTTGATGAGAACCATAACCATCATCTTGCTTCAACCTTTGGGAAAGAGTTTTTGATGCAAAACAGGCATTTGAGTATTGACAAACAAAATTTTATTATGGATTTGTGCCACAAGAGGATTGGAGCAACTCGAGCGTTTCACTTGGTGAAAGAAATAGTTGGCGGTTACTCTAACATTGGTGCTACTTTGACAGAATTTAAAATTTTCAAAAGAGATATGAAGGCATTTATTTGTGGCGTGATGCTGAAATGGTCGTCAAACATTTAAAGAACAAAAGGGATTGTTGCAAGGGATATGTTTTTGAATATGTTGCGGATGAAGAAGGTACTCTTACCCGTCTTTTTTTAGCAGACTCAAAGTCGGCCAATAATAGGGAAATGTTTGTTGATGTTGTGTGTTTTAATGCAACATACAGTACCAACAAGTAAGCCGCCCATCAGTATTAGTTATTTCTTAGTTCTATTTATAGTTCGTCATTATTAATATAAAGTTCGTTATCTTTCATTATGTAACCACTGTGTACATAGTTCATCATATTCAATTTATAATTCACCCGTATTAACAGGTTTGATAATATGCAGGTACAATCTGGTTTTTGTACCATTCACCGGTATTGATAACCACAAGTGCCGTTACCCTTGCAATTGGTTTGATATCTAATGAGGACGTGGATTCGTATACTTGGCTTCTTGAATGCTTTAGAAAGTCAATATTTCATTTACCCAGTGTCTTAGTCACTGATCAAGACCTAGCTATGAAGGCTTCTATTGCTAAAATATTCCCCGAAAGCACTCATCGCTTTTGTATGTGGCACATTGCTGAGAAGATGAAACCAAATGTACTGTAAGTCTTTTTATATAAATTTATTTAATACAATGTGTGTATCAGATTTCACATTAATGTGTGTGTAGGTTGGTGTTCCCTTTTGTAGTCAAACAAATTTTATGAAAAATATCAGTACAACAATTTGGTCCGATCATATTCATGCTGCTGATTTTGAAGAACAATGGAAATGTGTCATTGAAAAACATGGACTTGAAGGGCATATTTGGCTGTCAAACATATATAGGATTAGGACTTCATCGATCCTTGTAAGTGAGAACTCATTTTTTGGGAGGGTTTTGCACAATCAAATGACATTGGTGGAGTTTTATATGGCATTTGATAGGGCACTGGACATGCAAAGAAACACTATATGGACGTTAGACAACGAATCCATCAAGTATTCCCCTATTTTGAAGACTGAACTTGATATTGAAAGACATTCGGCTAACATTTTCACGCATAATATCTTTAAGGAATTTTAGAATGAAATCTTTGCAGGGGTATTTAGATGTTACAATGAGATGATGAGGTGTGATGGTGATCACATTTTGTACACTATCATAGATAAAGATTACAACACATCTACGTTACAGGCATGCACACTTTTATTTAAAGGTTTGGCAGTCTATTTTATAGTTCGTCATTACTATTTTATAGTTCGTCATTGTTTCCCTGTAAATGCTCACTTTTTATTTTTCTGAAATATAGGTTTTGTGTATTAGCTCAACAAAAGATGCAAGGTGCAGCTGCATAAAGTTTGAAACTACTGGAATTTTATGCAGGCATGTGTTCCATGTTATTTGCTCTATGGATGTTTCCCAGATTCCTAGTTCGTTCATTTTGAATAGATGGCTGAAAAGTGCAAGCAGCGTACAAGAATTAGTACCTCAATGTTCCCACCCAAATCAGGAAGTTACATCAGTTACAATTGAAATATGGACTCAAGTTCGATCGTATATATCACAGTCAGAAAGTGATTTGACTAATCAGAGAAGTATTCTTGAGAATGTTAAACAATTGAGGTATATTCTTCAAATTCCTGAAGGTACGACCAATGTCTTATCTAAGGCAGATTACTTTAAAACAGTTATAGGCATGGAACAACCCTCTCAGGTTAATATCAAGCCACTAAAGGTGGCTCGAAACAAAGGATGTGGGGAAAGACATCGGACCACTCGTGAATTGATGATTGAGAAAGCCAACATACCAAAAAGATTGTGTGGAAATTGCCAAGAACTTGGGCATCACAACAAGCGAAGCTGCCCAAAAAAACATGCGTGGAGAATTTGGATGTGAATGCACAAGAGCATGTTTCAAATGACGATGATCCTCACAACCCTTCATGATTATGTTTATCTATTAAACTTTTTTTGGTATCTGTTTTCATCAACACAGACATATGCACTTCTCATTAAAAAATTCAATGTTTCTATATTCAGATTCGGCTTCACTATTATATAATTCGTCGTGACTATTTTATAGTTCGTCTTCACTATTTTATAGTTCGTCATGATATTAATAAATATATTTCCCCCTGTATTTTGGGATTTGTTTCCTGAGTGACAAAATATGTCGAGAAATGGAATTGTAAATATAGTGTAGCAAGAAAGTTGAGACATGGTGACGCGCGTCGTCTGACGCGTCAAATATAATATTTATAAATCTCCTGTAAGAAACTAGTAAAGCGGCAAGTAGGGGTCGAACCCTAGAGAGCTGGTGTGGTTAAGTTGTCCTGTAAACAAATTAATTGGGGGTTTTGCGTGAGCAATTATTGTAAAGCGCAAGGGAAAATAAAACGAAAGTAATTCAATCAGAGAAGGCATTCGGTCTAGGGTTTCTATTGTGACTCGTTTATCATCGGCTGATAATGATCTAACTTTATGTTCCTAAGTGTGGTTACTCCGTTTCAGGTTATAACCTAAAGTACGCCATTGCAAGCAATACACCACAATCTACTTCATTTCAGGTTATAGACTTCTAGTTCTAGTAAACCTAATAATCCGTTTCAGGCAATATCAGGTTAAGTGCAACTACTTGTTCTTACGGTTAAGTCTCAAACAAGCAGCAAATATGAGGGCTGAATTGCTCGACTAAGCTTTACCATTACAAGTCTCCACTTAGCTTCACAATTCAGTCCGGGATAAATTATCACAAGAACTAGTAGAACATAAAATAGCATTAAGTAAAGAGCCTCAAAACGATCGTCACAATATACAAAACCCTAAACCGAATAGAGAATTTAGCTACTCATATCCATGGAAATAATAAAACAGTATTTTTTGAATGAAAGTAGAAAATCTCTTCTCTATTGTCGAAAGCTTTATCTTCTGTCCAGAGCCGTCTCGAATAATTCTCTGATGATTTTGATGGATGGATCGTGGAAACCCTAACCCAAAGATCTTATTTATAGCAAAAATTAGGGTTTCCAAGTCTATTTTTGGGCTCAATTTCCAAGTTTCAGGCTTGCTGACGTCATCAAAATGCGTGCTGACAGTTGCGACCGCGTTTCGCTTTCACATTAGCGACGGCATTTGCCCTTGACGTTATCGGTACTGCTAATGTCTCTACGAAACGCGGTACCCACTAAGTCTAAACTTTGGCTAATGATTTTACCATCTAAATGACCTCGGATGCTCTTGGTGTGAACTAGAAAGTTGTAGGTAATTGAGTTATCTACGCAACGGCATATGACTCATATTTTTCTGATCAGCGGTCCATTCCCAGCGCTCCGTTGAACGTCCAAAGGTCTAATCTGCCATTGTGATATTTTTGGCATAAAATGCCATCTTTTATGCGCGTTTCCCCCTAGAGCTTCCGAAACACCTGAAATGCAAAACAACACTTAAAAAGTAAATGTTCGCATATAAAAGTGTCGAAATAGATGAGATTAGTTGACTCGATGAGTCGTATAAATACGACTCATCAAACCACCCCACACTTAAACTTGTTCGTCCCGAACAAGAACTAAGTCATAGAAGGAAAACAAGTATAACACCTCGATTTCTTCGACGTCCTAGATAATGCTGTATGAATATGAGTTGTTAGTCCAGACTCGCTTTTCTACGCATAACTCAATCGTTACTAGAATCATCATGCTCGACATGGAATTAACTTGATACATGTTACCTTTGAGCTGAAATCCAAATCAATTTGGATGAGTGGGAGATAGTCCTCTTTAGACCCATGATCTGCATTCGCTGTTCCGAACTCTCGCTATATGGTTATACTTCATTGCTTTTTCTTGCACGTGATTCATTCGAGCTTCAAGGTTTTCTGAGCTTTTCTTCTTTTTTTGTTGGACAGCTTTTGTAGTGACTTTCTTTGGCCTTTGGCTCTTGATGTATGAATGATGTACTTCACTTTTGTTGCGTGTAGAACTTTCACAATTTGGCTGATTTTTCTTGAGCTTTGCTCCTTTGTTGTGAATTGCTTGTCCTTTTCTTCTTTTCTTCTGAAGGAGGTCCAATCATCGCCAGCAAGCATATGGAAATACCTCCCCACTCTTTCTCATCCTTGCCCTTTTTGACGCGAGTCAAGATGAGGGTCGCTCACCTCTTTTCCCGATTACTTCGGACTAGAGATAGGACGGTCTGTTTTCCCATCCCGCCTACCTACATAAACGCTGCAGCAGCGGAGCTAACTCTGAACCATATTGTCTCGAAGTGCTGGCCTCCACAAAGTCCATATAACCATATAACTTGAATTTCGGTCCTTTGAATGCTTCGTCAAGTCTCTCTAGGACATTGCTATCAACTCCACATCCCTGTTTATCTCAACTCAAAAGGGCACGTAGTGGGTTAAGTTCACATGTATTCACACAATTCAAATTTAACAAGAGAAACGCAACTAATCAGCTCGTTTGTTTCACATTATCAAAATCCAATACTGCATATCCAGGAAGTAGAGAGAAATTTCATACTTTCAAAATTTTTTTAAAAAAGGGAAACGTGCTGACACTCTGTATATGCAAGAAAAAATAAACGTGCTGACACAACAAATGACTCTCCCACCCCACACTTTTGAACAAAGCCGTGTCCTCACGACACGAATGAAATTCAAAGACACAACTATGCAAGACACACAAATGCAGGAAAAAACAAGTAGAGAATAAAAAATGAACAGGCACTCCCCTCGTTTTATCGTGTGATGGGAAGAATTCTTGTCAAACGAGTCGGTCAATGCTGGTAAATAGTCACCCGCGCCCTGCGTAGACGTTACGTGTTGCGTCTGATAGTGACATTGCCTTAATGTTGACGGCAGACGTGGTCAGATAATGTTGAGGGCAGGCGTGGTCCACACTGAGTTTCACCTGTTTCCTGCATGAAAAACATCTCCTTTCCCAAAAGACAACGTAAAAAACGTAACTCAAGACTCAAATAAACAAAAAATGAAATAAAAAAATGAAAAAACAAAAAATTTACAGGCTGCCTCCCTGCGAGCGCCTTTATTTTATGTCGTTGGCTCGACGATAACTCTTTAGGGATCACAAGTTAGGATCCCATTGGCGTGTGAGGTCAAACTTTGCCTCAGCTACTCCATCAGTCTGCCCAAACTCCTCAATTAATGGCATGCTCGTGTCTGTTCTCCATCGATTAGGCGGGTTTGCCTTCACATCCTCCTTATTCTGCGAGGACACCTTGATCATAGCTACTGGTCTAGCTACACAGCCAGTCTCGTCCGGTGGGTCTTGAATTAGGGCACCAAGGTATAATGTATTCACGATATCCGGTGGTTTCTTTATGCATGGATGGTTGGCATTCTCATAAAATAGGAAATTCGATGTCTTGCCACCAAACGCAAGTGACAACAAGCCTGAGCTCATGTCAATCTTGGTCTTGGTGGCGAAGAGGAATGGGCGTCCCAAGATAAGCGCTGGAGGATCATCGTCTCTAGCATCTCCCATCTGCAAGACATAGAAATCTGCAGGAACAACAAGGTCTCCTACTCGGAGTGTTAGATCCTCAAGTAAACCAACTGAACGAATACATGATTTATCCCCTAATTTTACCAACAGTTTAGGAGGCTTTAACGGTCCCAGCTTCAGAGAACAATATAGAGAATATGGTATAGCATTAATAGCAGCACCCAAATCGATTAAGCAATGATGTATAAGAGTCTAACCAACACCACAGGTGACTGTGAAGGCACCTAGATCCTTACTCTTTCCCGGTAGGTCTCCTTGACTCGTTGTGAGTGGGCGCTCCATCATTGGGTCGTTTTGCTTATGCCTCACCTCCAATCTGCCTCCTAGCTCATCCTTGTCGATCATATGGTCTTTAGAAGCTATTACCTGCATAGAAAACCAAGGAAAAGGCTCAAATCCGGATTGTGCATCAGTGGCGACCGCGTCTGTAGTAGACGTTATGGCCGCGTCTGCTTTAGACATTAGCGTCGAGCTAATGTCTATTGTAGGCGCGGTGAGCACTGTGTCAGAATCGTCTTTTTCATTTTCTGCACCCGATTCATCCACTACTGCCAATGTATTGATGTTCCCTCTCGGATTAGGCACTGGCTGCGATGGTAGCCTTCCTGGATCTCTCTTCAGCTCAGAAACAGACTGCGCTAAGTTGGACATCTGCTTGGACAAGTCAGAAATTGCTCCATCGGTCTTGGCATGATATTGGTGCACCGAAGTAGCTAGTTCCTTCACGATGTCCTCCAGGGATTTGCTCAACCCTTGCTGACTCAGGCCTGCCTGGTTTTGGTTCTGCCCTCGCTACTGGTACTGGCCCAGATTATTGTAGCTGCCCTGCTGCTGGCGATATGGTGGGCGGTAGTACTGCTGGGCCTGTTGAGGCGCGGCCTGCTGAGTGTGATGGGGTGTACGGTTATTGTAATTCTCAAATTCTCCCACTGCATTGACGTTGGCATGTGTATCCTTCTGTAGACTGGGGCAAGCATCTGTCTTATGGCTAGTTTCACCACAAAACTTGCACGGTTTCACCTGGACTGGCTATCTCCTTATCAGCTGCTGCATCATCTCCTTCATCTGCTTCATCTCCTCGGCCATTGAGTTCACCGGAGTGTCGGCCGTTGCAACGTGCTTGGTCCAGGTGAATTCCTCCTGTCGACTGGTCTCCTCTCTGAACCTTGCGTTCTCGGCCACGTCTGTGATCAACTTCCTGATTCGACTTAGGGTTAGGTTCATGATCGTGCCTCCAGCCGAGGCATCTAGGAGCATACTGTCGAGCGGTCTCAGGCCATCAAGCAGGTACTCAATGACAAGCTTTTCCAGAAGTCCGAGGTTGCAGCAACTTTGTTCTAAGTGGTTGAACTTTTCTAGATAGTCGTACATCGACTCGTTAGGCCCTTGTCTAAGATCCTGTAGCTGCTTGCGAACCTGCATCGCCTTGCCCGCTGGGTAGTATTTGTTTAGGAACTTCTTCTGCATCTGGTCCCATGTCTGGATGCTACCTGAAGGCAGAGACAAAAACCAATCATTAGCGGCATCAATTAAGGATAAATAAAAGGGCCTTTAATTTAAAGTCCTCCACTTCGACTCCGTATGGTCTGAGGTTTTGGAAGATGCCATATAGACGCTAAAGATGTGTGGTAGTCGACTCTCCTTGACGTCCCAAGAACTTGGGCAGATGATGCACGACTGTCGAGTTGATGACTATTCCCTCAAGTTCCGGCCCCTTGTAGATGCACCGCGGTTGGTTCCGGAAGTTCAGAGCGGACAGCTCCCCCATGGTGGGCTCTTAGTAGTTCTCTCTGTGATATTCTTCCGCGATGATCAGCTGTGGAGGCGGTTGCTGTGGAGGAGGCGGCTGCCTTGGTGGTGGCGGCTGCCTCGCATCAGCACCATTCTGTGCAATAGGTGCCCTCTGATTCAGCTGTTGAGCTAGCCTTGCTGCGTTATTTGCCCTGTTGTCAGCATGTAACTCTCGTTCCGGCTCATCATAGAATGGAGGAATCACTTCCTCATTTTCATCAACTGACTCGATCTCATTGTTGCGGACATTATCACCAAGCTGGCTACCTGCACGAGACACAGCGCACAAGTAGCGAAGCACTAAAAATAGCTAAATAAAATAAAAACAGAAAAATGAAAAATAAAATAAAAAAAGAAACAGCTTCACCGAAGCGCAGCTTCCCGGCAACGGCGCCAAAATTTGACGGGCGTCGTCTGACGCGTCAAATTTAAAATTTATAAATCTCCTGCAAGAAACTAGTAAAGGGGCAAGCAGGGGTCGAACCCTAGAGAGATGGTGTGGTTAAGTTGTACTGTAAACAAATTAATTGGGGGTTTTGCGTGAGCAATTGTTGTAAAGCGCAAGAGAAAATAAAACGAAGTAATTCAATCAGAGAAGGCATTCGGTCTAGGGTTTCTATTGTGACTCGTTTATCATCGGCTGATAATAATCTAACTTTTTGTTCCTAAGTGTGGTTACTCCGTTTCAGGTTATAACCTAAAGTACGCCATTGCAAGCAATACACCACAAACTACTCCGTTTCAGATTAAAGACTTCTAGTTCTAGTAAACCTAATAATCCGTTTCAGGCAATATTAGGTTAAGTGCAACTACTTGTTCTTACGGTTTAGTCTCTAACAAGCAGCAAATATGAGGGCTGAATTGCTCGGCTAAACTTTACCATTGCAAGTCTCCACTTAGCTTCACATTTCATTCCGGGATAAATTATCACAAGAACTAGTAGAACATAAAATAGCATTAAGTAAAGAGCCTCAAAACGATCATCACAATATACAAAACCCTAAACCGAATAGAGAATTTAGCTACTCATATCCATGGAAATAATAAAATAGTATTTTTTTTGAATGAAAGTAGAAAATCTCTTCTCTATTGTCGAAAGCTTGATCTTCTCTCCAGAGCCGTCTCGAATAATTCTCTGATGATTTTGATGGATGGATCGTGGAAACCCTAACCCAAAGATCTTCTTTATAGCAAAAACTAGGGTTTCCAAGTCTATTTTTGGGCTCAATTTCCTAGTTTCAGGCTTGCTGACGTCATCAAAACGCGTGGTGATAGTAGCGACCGTGTTTCGCCTTAACATTAGCGACAGCATTTGCCCTTGACGTTATCGGTACTGCTAATGTCTCTACGAAACGCGGTACCCACTGATTCCCGACTTCGGCTATTGATTTGACCATCTAAATGACCTCGGATACTTTCGTTGTGAACTAGAGAGTTGTAGGGAATTGAGTTATCTACGCAACAGCATGTAGCTCAGATATTACTGATCTGCGGTCCGTTGTCACCGCTCCGTTGAACGTCCAAAGGTCTAATTTGCCATTGTGATGTTTTTGGCATAAAATGCCATCTTTTATGTGCATTTCCTCCTAGAGCTTTCGAAACACCTGAAATGCAAAACAACACTTAAAAAGTAAATGTCCGCATATAAAAGTGTCGAAATAGATGGGATTAGTTGACTCGATGAGTCGTATAAATACGACTCATTACGTGGCAATACTTTGTGGCTCATTATGCTAACTCGGGATATAATTCGTCACATTCAGCACATAGTCGTTGACATATGGTACTGTTTCTGGTCGACTATATTAACTCCTATCCGACCTAGTAAGACTCCAAAAGTTAGAACTATCGTACGTTCTAGGCAAAAAATTTGTACAACTGCTGTGACCTAAAGCTTGCACTAAAACAGTGTTTTCATTCAACGTTCTGTATGATCTCATTTTCTCCTAAGGCATCAACTGCATTTAAGGCATCTGCTGCATCTAAGGCATCATCTACGGATTTTACTAGTCTCCATTGTCCTGCTTTGCGAAGCACATCTGATCTCTGTGTGTTCAAGTCTGATCTGATCATAATGTTCAAGTACAGTTCTCGTAGAGCCAATAGTTGCTTCTTTTGCTGCACCATATATAAAACTTATCAGAAATAATCTAATTTTTTTAGCTTTTGAACGATTAACATGCTCACATTTTTACTAACCTTTTTGCATTCTTTTACAAAGTCACACTTCCACTGTTCTATGCCTCCACCTTTGTACGTCTCCATGTGCCTCATAGTGAATATGGCACAATCTTTATCATTATTCATGGTTCTCCATTGGCAAGCGTATTTTTAACCCTTTATAGTTGTCAATTTATACGTTTTAGGGGTCAAGTTGCAGTCAAACAAAATTTATAACCTTGGTAAGTCAAGGGTCGATCAAGGAACAGACGCGTGTGAATACTAGCTAACAAGCAACCTATTTAGCTAATCCGATTAAAAGAGGTTTGGTTTGTGATGAAATTTGCAATAATTAAATAACATAAATTAAATGTGCAGAAATTGAAGGTTGTGTTTTTATCAGAGAAAGAATTCCAGAATCTATACTTCACCCGTGCTAACCCCACTAATCATGCAATCATGTTACGTAAATTATTCATGCTATCGAATATGGAATCAAACCGAAATAACACTAGACAAGCCGCCCATCCACGGATCATTGTCTAGATTAATCTCCTATCAACGATCTCGATTTATTAAACTAAAGGTTTTCCTATTAATTCATGTAAACATGACCTAATATCAATTTCATGTAATCCGGTTAATACCTAGGACCCATCCGTCTTTCGGTAATTAACCTAAATACGTTCTAGCAATGCAAACATACCCTTTGATGTAAATACTTGCATAGAACGATAAAATTAAGCACACAATGAAATTGAATATTCGAATAGCATAAATAAAAAACTTCAATTGATCACATGAGAGTTATGGTTACATAGCACGGGATCCGTAGGATCCCAGAATAAAAGAGACTACTCACTATTCATGGTGATTAAACCAAAAACAAGGTATAGAGAAGGAAAGAATGAGTAAACCGTAAAGACGCGGTGGCTCGTTGAATTCCTCACGATGAAATCTTTGTCTCTTCTCCCAAGTTAGGGTTTCTTCTCCAAAATAAGCACACCGAATTATTCTGGTCGTGTTTTCTTTTATACCTCGCCCAAAAATAACCGAAAAGCCCAAAAATGAAATTAGGAAATCTGCTGAAGATTTGTCTCTCGATGGGGTCGTGACACCCGTGACCGGTGAGAGTGTCACGATTGTCACGGGCTTGGCTGGATTCTCGGGTGGAAAAGACTGCCGTGACACCCGTGACAGGTGAGTGTGTCACGGCTGTCACGGGCTGAGTGAAATTCTCGGATTAAAACATGTGCCGTGACACCTGTGACAGATGAGTGTGTCATGGCTGTCACGGGCTGTTGCTGGCTTAGCACCATTTGTTGGTCTTTTTTCATCGATTTTTCCGTTCTTTCATTTTCATGGATTCGCGGAGCGAGGAAAACGTTATTGTCCTGAAACACTGGAGAAAGACATCAAATATGGACAATTTGCCTGGAGAACAAGTATTATCCTTCATCGAATGTAGTGAATAATTATTCGAAATATCGACTGATCAAAACACTCCACACTTAGGATTTGTTCATCCCGAACAAATGTCAAGCAAATGGAAGAATAAATACATGAGGGAATGTAATGCTCAACGACCATAAAGCTACCCACTCAAGTGATATGTGATCAATTCTAACAAAAAAATGAAAATAAAAAGATAACTCACTGTCGTGGAGGACACGAATGCATTTAGCGTATGCATCAAGCCTTAAAACCCCTAGGCTGCCCTAGTAGGACGAGTATAATCTCATGAAGGTTTTCAGGAATGGGACTACCTACAAATCCCCTATACACCTAACTAACGTGTATGCATGAATGATGCTCAACGAGTCACAGTAAAGTCATGTCATAACTCGGATTCATCGTGTTACCTCGACTTCAAGTCAAACATCTTCATCAGAGTTTTCAGACAATCATAGATTAAATGGGCTATGCATTCAAACAGTCAATACACACGGCTAGCAATCGACTAATCACACGTTCTAAATAGTCCTAGAGCAACGTGATAAGAACATGAATAGTTACACAAAACATGCTCGCCATTCACCTATGCTATCTAGGGATAGTCCACGAGCTCTTGGCGCAAAGCTCATTCTCAAGTGCCAAGGACTAGGCAGTGACCTGTAAGAGAAGAGAAGCTTGGCTTAATAATTTTTCTGAGAAAAAGTATGAAAATTTGCATCAAAAATTTCTGTGCAAGCACGAGGATCGTCCCTTAGTTTCTAGTACCTGAATTCTCAAGACAAGTTATGATTGCACGCAATGAGAAGATGGAATTACACTACATCAAGCAGAAGGGGGCAGAAATTGTTTCAAAAGTGTTTTCCATACACAAGGAGTGACTTTTGTCACAAGGTCCTTGGTATTTTTTTTTGCAGAACTGTTTTTCTATTCCAACTGGTTTTCTTTCAAAAACAACTATGCTTGGGGTCAATTTTTCACCCAACTTTGAAAATTTAAGAACTGTGTTTTTGAGAGAAAACTTGAAGGCCAATTGTCTAACTCCACACTTAAAGCTTGACATAGTGTATGAATAAAGGCGGGTGCATGCAAATCACAACAAGTATAGAGAAACGCATACTGGTACTAAGGTCACCTAGAAAAAGAAAAATACATATTTAAGTTTTTTGACATTTTTGAACCGGTGCCTACTAATATCAAGTCTCGAACATACTTCAAGAAATACGTAGAACATGTGATAGTCAAAGGCTAGCAATGATACTGACTCGAGAGAATACACACATGAATAAAACTATTTCAAGTCCTAGACTTCAAATCCAAATGAGTGTCAATCGGTCAAGGAGTATCATAGAAAACTAGGATTTCAATCGAAATACATAGATAGTTGAGCATATGGAGGAATGAATGTGATATGCAATGTGTGTGACTATGCGCTACCCACTCCACACTTAAAAATGAGCTTAGTTCTAAGCGATAACCAAGGAGAGTGGGCGAAATCCGGCGAGTGAAACGCGGCCTGTGAGCTGATTGCTATATAGAGAGATAGGCAAAGCCTCACAAGAGATAGATTAGCAATGTAAATCGTGGAGAAACGTGGATAAGGGATGCCAGAAGAATGAAGATGCTAAACGATGTGAGTAAAGATGAATAACAGAAACGAAATAACTCAAGCATCGAATTACATGAATAGCATCCAAAAGTCAGCGTACAATAGATAACCATGAAATGTATAACAACTGACAAAATGACAAAAAGAGATCATGAAGTGTGAATCCAAGGGGAACTAGCTGGCCCCATCGTCTACAGCATCACCATCAGAGCCAAATAACTGCTCTATGCTGTCTGAGGCTGCAGCAGGGGTGGGATGAGAAGGGCCATCCTCGCGGTCTGTGCGGGAAGGGGGGCCTGGGGAGGTGGAGGAAATACGAGATCAGTATGCTCAAGAAGGGTTGATAGTGCACCATGCTCCCAATCCCGCGCCCTGATGGCCTGAGACCTGAAATCTGAAAAGTCATCCCGGAGATGGTTGTGGGAGACAGAAAGCTGGCTTTGTGTAGCAAGAATCGGACCGTGGGAAGCCAAAATCTGGCGCTGATAGCCGAGAATCTCATTCTGGGACTGCCGAAATTCATGCTGGGAGGCAATGATCTGGGAATGCGAGGCCTTTAAGCGTGTGAAACGCTCCTCGAGTGTGAGGGGAAACTGGTCAGCAGCATGCGGTGGCGGAGGAGGGAAAGGGATGTGGCTAGGAGCTAGAGGCGGCTATGCCTCGTCCATATCAACATCATCATGCGGAGGCTGGTCCTCCTGAACCGGTGCTGGCTCGCGCGGAGGGGAGGCGACCCTGGCTTGTGCCCGATCAATGCGGCGTCTCTTTGCACCACTTGGGAGCTCGGGGTTGTGAGTCCACTTCTCGTCTTTCCCAATAAGCTTATAGTCAGCTATTTTGTCCATATCCAGAGCCAGGTCTGTCTCAGTCCCGTACAGGGAGCTGAGGTCCCATCCCTGAGACTCGGCGAGCACAGAAATAAAGAGACCGCCTCCCATGGCCTTATTCCCAATAGACGTGCCCCACACCGTCATCATCCCACTGAGGATCTGAAAGAAATCAATCTGCACCCCTCTTCTCAAAGAGATCATGATGTCCAAGTCGGGGTTAGTGATCACGGTGGCACCCTCGTGGCGAGTATTAATGTTCTGGCCACAAATCGGTGAATGATTTTCCACACCGGCTCCTTGATGCCTGCAGCACTCCACCCGGATCGGAAGTAATAATCAAAGCCAGATATGAGTTTCCAGAACTCATACCTCTCAGCCACGCTGTACTCACCGTAGAATCCCTCCAAGGGAAATCCCAAAGCCTCACAGACTTTGTCCTTAGACAAGGTGTAAAAACGCTATCCTACTCAGAACTTCTAGTGTGTCACTTTCAATGGGCTGCCCACAATCTCAAACGTAGCTAAAAATTCTTTGACTAACATAGGATAAGTAGACGTGAGGCGGCGAGTGAACAAAATATCAAGCCCAGAGGCGATAAACATGCTACGGCACTGTGGCAATATGTCCAATTTCAAGTCCGTAAGAGTACTAATGCAGGGGACGAGGGTAGGTTTTACCTTCTTTTTGGACAAAATACTATCAAATCGTCGCCGGTGCTCAGCCTCGTCAAATCTACAGGGGTAGGTGAGTGGGTAATAGCCTGGCTGGTTATCGGGTGGTGGTGCTGGGTTGATGGCGGTTGATTGAGGAGGAGCATGGGAGGAGGAACTACCGCTCCAGCCGGATTTTCGAGCCATGTTGGTTTAGGGTTCGGTTGGACTTGGAGAGGAGGAGGCGGTGGGTGAGTGGTGAGGGGACGGAGGAGTGGCTGGTTGGTGTTGGTCGGACGGACGGCGGTCAAACGGAGTGGTGGGGGGAGGACGGACGGCTGGCAAACACCCGAAACCCGGTCGGCGGTTGCTCGGAAACGGTAGGCGGCGACGGAAGGTGAGAAGAATGAAGTTTTCAAATTTAGGGTTTTCTGAATTGAAATTGAAATTTGAAGAAGAACCAATAGCCCGTGACAGCCGTGACACCCGAGCCTGTCACGGGTGTCACGGCACCCTCCAAAATCTCGAACAAAAAGCATGCCCGTGACAGCCGTGACAGTCCAGTGTGTAACGGCTATCACGACACCTCAAGAAAACTCTACCATTTTTGACCCCCGTGATAGCCGTGATAGTCCAGTGTGTAACGGCTGTCACGACACCCTCCAAAATCTCTGCCAAATTTGCTTTGACGGTTCAGAAAACTGATTGCTATTCACTCCACACTTGGATTCCTGCACGGTTCACACACAAATTGTACAACGCAAAATGCAACTAAGTGAAACTTACAGCGCGGGTTACTCCCCGAAGAGACCTAGTTTAACGTCTTGGTGAGACATAGCTAGGGAAGTAGGACTAGAAGCATTCTCAGGAAGTCCCTTGCTGAGATCCCTTCCCGAGAAGTAAATTATCGTCAATGCCTTCGGGAGGTGCAAGATGCTTTAAAACGTGGTAGTGCTTGAGGCGTTGCCCGTTCACTACCATAGATTTTCCTCCTTCCACGCTAATTTCCACGTGCCCGTCTGGATGTGCTCGTTCCATAGTGTAAGGGCCACTCCATTTAGTGCGCAGCTTTCCAGGAAATAATATGAGGTGGGAGTTGTACAGGAGTAATTGCCCACCTTCGTTGAATTCTCTGCGTACTATCTGTTTGTCATGCCACTTCTTCATTCTCTCCTTATAAATACGAGTGTTCTCATAGGAATATAATCGGATTTCATCGAGCTCGTGCAGCTATAGTATTCACTTTTCTCCGGCTGCCTTCATGTCCATGTTCAGCTCTCTAATGGCCCATAAAGCCTTATACTCGAGTTCGATTGGGAGGTGGCAGGTTTTTCCATAAACAAGTCTGAACGAACTCATCCCGATAGGTGTTTTGAATGCAGTCCTATATGCCCACAGCGCGTCATCTAGCTTGGACGCCTAATCTTTCTTGTGGCTCGAGACTGTCTTCCCGAGGATGCTCTTGATCTCTCTGTTAGAGATTTCCACTTGCCCACTGGTCTGAGGGTGATAAGAAGTGCCAACTTTGTGATAAACCCCATATTTCTTCAGCATGGTCTCGAAGTTTCTTTCTTTGAAATGAGAGCCTCCATCACTGATAATTGTTTTGGGCACTCCGAACCGCGGGAAGATAACCTTCTGAAACATTTTAATAACCACCTTGGCGTCGCAAGTAGGAGTAGCCACAACTTCAACCCACTTGAAAACATAGTCGACTGCTACCAAGATGTACTGGTTACCATAAGAAGGTGAGAATGGTCCCATGAAGTCAATCCCCCAAACATCGAATAAATCCACTGCCAGAATGCTCTGCTGGGCCATCTCCTGCTGTTTTGAAATATTCCCAGTCCTCTGGCACTGATAACAGGCTTTAACGAACTCATGGGAGTCCTTGAACAGAGAAGGCCAGATGAAACCGGACTGCAGAACTTTTGTAGCTGTTTTCGAACCGGCCCCGTGTCCACCGTACTGGGATGAATGGCAGCGCTGCAGGATCCATTTGATTAGCTCCTCATCGACACAAGTCCTGTAGAGACCGTCAGCACATAATCTGTATAAGAAGGGGTCATCCCAGAAGTACCTTTTCACGTCGGAAAGAAACTTCCTCTTCTGGTTGTGCGAGAGGTCGGGAGGGAGGATTCCACAGGCCAAGAAATTAACAAAATCTGCGTACCACGGGACGTTATCCACATCAATGCGCATCAATTGTTCTCCAGCTAGAGAGTCAGTCATCGGGAGCTTGTCCTCTTCGCGGTCGAGCTCTCCTAGCTCGAGGCGTGACAGGTGATCTGCAACCAGATTTCTGCTCCCTTCTTGTCTCTAATGTCAATGTCGAATTCTTGGAGAAGGAGGACCCATCGAATGAGACGAGGCTTTGAACCCTTCTTCGATAGCAGATATTTGATGGCAGCATGGTCGGTGCATACTATGGTCTTTGAACCTATTAGATACTGCCTGAATTTCTGAAAAGCGTATACGATGGCCAACATCTCTTTCTCAGTTGTAGTATAATTTGCTGCTGCTCCGGCGAGGACCTTACTGGCGTAGTAAACTACATGTAGTTTCTTGTCGATGCGCTGCCCCAAGACTGCTCCTACTGCAAAATCACTTGCATCGCACATTAGTTCAAATGGCAGCTCCCAATCGGGAGGCTGCACTACCGGAGCGGAAGTAAGAGCAGTTTTCAGATTATTGAAAGCATTTAAACATGAATTATTAAAATTAAACTCAGCTTCCTGGCAAAGTAAGTCGGTGAGTGGCTTAGCAATCTTCGAGAAATCCTTGATGAATCGTCTGTAAAATCCAACGTGCCCGAGGAAGCTCCTGATCCCTTTCACATCTTTTGGTGGGGGCAATTTTTTAATCACCTCTACCTTCGCGCGATCGACCTCGATGCCTCTGTTAGAGACCATGTGTCCCAGCACAATACCTTGTTGCACCATAAAGTGACATTTCTCCCAGTTCAAAACCATGTTAGTGTCAACACAACGACGAAGAATATCAGCCAGGTTGGAGAGACACGAATCAAATGAGGAACCATACACCAAAAAATCATCCATGAATACTTCCATGGTGTGCTCCAAAATTTCAGAAAAGATAGCCATCATGCAACGCTGAAACGTGGTTGGTGCATTACAAAGACCGAAAGGCATACGTCTGTAAGCAAATGTGCCAAAAGGGCAAGTAAAAGTAGTTTTCTCATGGTCCTCAGGGTGTATAGGGATCTGGAAAAATCCACTATAACCGTCGAGGTAGCAGAAAAACTTATGCTTCACAAGACATTCTAACATTTGATCAATAAAAGGCAAAGGAAAGTGATCCTTAAGAGTAGCCTTATTCAATTTCCTATAATCAATGCACATACGCCAACCAGTCACAGTACGAGTAGGGATTAATTCATTATGCTCATTTCGTACAACAGTTAACCCTCCCTTCTTAGGGACTACGTGCACAGGACTAACCCACTTACTATCAGCAACAGAGTAAATAATGCCGGCATCTAATAATTTCAAAATGTTTTTCTTAACCACATCATTCAGTTTGGGGTTCAAACGTCTCAAAGCATCCCTACTGGGTCTAGCATTGTCCTCTAGGTTGATTCTATGCATGCACAAATCTGGGCTAATCCCTTTGAGGTCGTCAATAGAATAACCTAGGGCTGGTCTATGCTCGCGTAGGACATCTAGCGATCTCTGGGTCTGTACATCAGTCAAGGATGCGTTAACAATCACCGGGTAGGTTGAGTTAGGGCCCAGAAATTCATACCTGAGACTTGCATGTAGAGGTTTCAGCTCTACCTTGCAAGATTCCTTACCTGCGTCGGTGTTCTCTTCGGTGTCCGCTGCGCCTGCTCCCTCTATGCTTACTGCGTATACGTCCATCGGTATCTGACAGCCTGGTATAACCCTATAAGACTCAATAGAAGTCAGTGAAATAGGCTGATCGACATCAGCAGAGTCTAATACATCGCAGTCAGCTAAAAGACTAAGAGTCTTGCACATGTCAGGCAAGTAAAAGACGACTCGCTCGCTGCCCACTCGCAAAGCAATAGACCCTCTATCCATATCAATAACAACTTTAGCCATATAAAGGAAAGGTCTACCAAGTATAATTGGAATGTCTAAGGTGCTGTTCTTTTGAACTTAATTTAACTGGAATTTTATTGTACTGAACTTAATTAAACTGTATTGAACTTTATTAAACTGTACTGAACTTAATTAAACTGTATTGAACTTTATTAAACTGTACTGAACTTAATTTAACTGTATCGAATTTTATTTAACTTTACTGAACTGTACTGAACTTAATTTACTGTATCGAATTTAATTTAACTTAACTTTACTGAACTTAATTTGTTGAAATTGAAAAATTATATATATGTATAGTATAGTTATATATGTGTATTTGTCATCATTTTTTCAAAATGATAAAATTATATAATTCATTAATTAACTTGCTCAAAAAAGTTTCATCATTTTTTCTGATAAATATATGTATTTTATTTTTCATTTTTTTCAAATTATACTTGCTAAAAAATTGCGTGAAGCCCCTAACGTTTCATTTTTTTAAATAGTAAAACTAAAGAAATCGTGGAAGATACTCAAAGTATGCCTCAAGTATCTGATGAGCGCCAAAGTGATATAATTACAGCTACATTTACTATGCACAACTTCATTCGCATGCATAATTTTTCAATACCCATTGTAGCTAATGAGACCGTGCTGGGAAGAGCAGATTCAAATTCATTTGATCAACAGTGAAAAAATGAGATGAATCAAGTACGCAACATGATATCGTTTCAAATTATTGAGGATTGTCCAGATGATGTAGTGGAAATGAACATGAATGAAGATGATAATATGTAAAATTACACTTGAATGACATTGTACGTTTCCATGTAAAAAATATATTGTATTATGTTTATTCCACATGTTCTTTAAATTCATATCAAGTGCAACAAAGTTTACTTCCATTTTAAAACGGATGCAATAGTTTCCCAAGAGGTGTGGACACAAACTTGAAAAATCGTTGGATCATATATGTCTTATGCTTTTCTAAAAATTATTTAAAAAATTAAAAATAAATTAAAATTTTGAATAATAGGGTTGGAAACTATAAAAAATTGGATTCACTTGAAAAAAATTATATTACACTTTTTAACTTAAATTAATTTAAGTATATTTAACTGTATTGAACTTTATTAAACTGTATTGAACTTTATTAAACTGTATTGAACTTAATTTAACTGTATTGAACTTAATTTAACTGTACTGAACTTTATTGAACTGTATTGAACTTAATTTAACTGTACTGAACTTTATTAAACTGTATTGAACTTAATTTAACTTTACTGAACTTAATAAAACTGTATTGAAGTGCAAAAGAACAGAGCCTAAGTCCTCTGAAATCTCAAGCACAATAAAATCAGCAGGTATGTAAATATTCTTCACCTTAACAGGGACGTCTTTTAGAATACTTTTCAGGAGTCTACAAGAACGATCCGCAAGGCGAATAGAGATGTTAGTAGGACAGAGATCACCCAAATTCAGTTTAGAATACAAAGAATAAGCCATGATAGAGACATGATGGACCATAATTGTATGAATCATAAACACAGTTAAACCCACCAAATTAGACTCTTTGTCTATTTAACTTTTGCTTGTTAGTTTCGATATTTATCTACAGGGTATTTTGAAGTCTAGAGAGAATACAGGCTAAGGAGGAGTTTTAAAGCTGAAAATGAATTACGAGTCATTCCAGGTCACGACCAAATTTTGACTTTCAAGAACCTGACATGGAATCACTCAAAACAAGTCCAACCGAAGAGCAACCAGAGTCAGACCGGAGCTGAAAGGGAGCCGATGGCTTTTGGGAAAAAGATCTCAACTCACACTCACCCACTCCCTTGCCACCTTGCCCGGCGGCTAAGCTCTCCTCCTCTCCCCTTGCGCCACCTAGCCGGCGGCTTTGAGCTTGCCAACTCCCCCCCGGCGGCTTTCCTCCTCTCCTCCCATTTCATGACAAGTGTTGAGATCTCATGGCTTCTCCATGCCTATAAATAGAGCCTTCACCTCCTTGTATCCATATCACAAACACATTCCAACATCCCACAATCCACAAGTCACTTATCTCTCTAGATTGAGAGCACAATCATGTAATCGCTTTACTTTGGAATCGAAACTTGATCGTTAGCACTCTTAACGGTTTTTGTAAGTACTCTCTTCTTTACTTTACTGTCTGAAATTATGTCCCCTGTTCAAGCAAGTGTTCTAGGTTGTGTTTGGACAGACCTTGAACTCTTTCTACCACAGTTCCACAACGAGTACGCACAGAACAATAAAAACACGAGTACGCACAGATTGATAACCTAGTTCCGCTACGCCTACTCTGGGGGGTTTCCCACACCCGGAAAAGGGACAACAAATCTTTATTACGAGTATAGAGCTTTTCAGTGGACTTACACTTACACCTTGTAATTGCCTAGCCTCTACTACTCCGTCTCTCAGATTTGCAACCAAGGTTCGTCGCAACTCCCCTTGATCCCCTTCCTCCAGACCTTCTGTCCGAACGTACTCGAACCTCTCCTGAAGCTCGGTCGCTTTCACTTGAAAGCTGGTTGTTCTGTTTGTGCTCTGAACTTGATCACCTCTGGTCAATCTGAATGGCACGTATCAGACTGAGCTCACACCGATGTTTTTCCAGTGGGGAAAACACAACGGCCGTCGCTTTCTTCTTTTCCAATCGATAGGATTTCTTCGTGTATTTTTTATCTTGAAAGCGATGGGTATTAGGGTTGCCTTTGCATTCGTATTTATAGGCTCGGACAAAACCCTAATTCCCACAAGATAATCCCATCAAATATTTTGGAATATTTGATGTATATCTTTCACAAATCTTTGGAAGAATATACGAAGTCGTCTTCTTTTCCAAGCAAGTCATGCCGTCTTCAATTGTGTATATTCATTCGAATATCCTGCTCGAATAAGTCGCACGCCATCTTTAACTTGACGAAATCTTCGTTGCCAATATCTTCCGGAAAATATCCTTTGCGTCTTGATCATGCTGTACAGAAGTACTAGGATATGTTCGAACTCCCCCTGAACTCCTGCTCGAACTATCTAACAACGTTTTGCCAAACACATGCCACACAAGGGAACATCAATCTCCCCTTGGCATTTTGGCAAAACCAATTCACTAGATCTGTCTATCTATCTAGACAGTAGACAAAATTGAGGGAACAAAAATTGTCGCCACTCAAAATACTCCCCCTTTTTGCCACAAACTGGCAAGGGGTCCGATCTAGTTCGAACATCAAAGCAAAAGAAATACTGTGCCAGAACAAGCACATTAAGAGTAGAAGTTTAAAAGATCAAGGGTAAAAGTTTTTCAGAGGACCTTCAATCGGAAGCTTCTTCAATAGAGTCTTCATCAGAGCCAGTTGCTTCCGACTCTTCATCGCTGGGATAGCTCAGGGCTCGAGCGAGCCTGTTGATTCTGCGACGTTGCTCCTTGTCCGCAGTAATGATGGCTTAAAGGTCCCTCATCAGCTTGCTCCGCTCATCCACACCCATCTTTGCTCCCCCTCGGCTGGATTCTCCCACTTCTTTCCCTTTCTTGCTCCCTCCTTTCAGATCGTTCACATGCCGCCCTTTGAAGAGCTTATGGTCTATAACAAACTTGCTGGGAGACTTTGAAAGCTGGTCAATGGAGGACATCAAATCAGGGGCATGATAAACAATCAACTCATAAATCAGTGATGGGAAGCAGATCTGGTGAAGATTCCTCTTTGACGTAGCATGTTCAGCAATCTGTTTGAACATGACTCTTCCCAAATTGAATTTCCGCTTGTTCCCTATCTGATACAGCAGTTCAGCCACGTCCTTATTGACTGTTGATCGATGTGTAGAAGGTCTCCAGTTGAAGACAGCAATGAAGAACAGCATGGAATAAAACTTTGATAAGTCTGCTGTGTGCACAACTGATTCAGGTCTCCACCTAACAGAGCCCGCGGTGATAGTACTCACAATCTTCTCAAAATTTGCCTCCTCCTCGTCAACAGGCGGGTCATCCATCGAGAAATACACATTGATTAGCTCCGGATCAATCTTAATTCTCCTCCCTCTAACAAAGAAGACTCCATACTCAGGATCTCCAACTAACCCAAAATGAGGGGGCAAGTTCGCCATTGCCTCACGCACAAGCTGTTCACTGTAGGGTTTGCACCTTGCCAGCGTCCAAAACAGATCCGATTCTTTCAGAACCTTGACCACCTCCTTTCCCTTATACCGGGACTCATCTAGCAATCTTTCAGGTATGATTTTCCTCTTCTGGATGCATGGCCACTTTCTTGCAGCATCTTTGTTAACAAACCAAACACCCTTCTTAACCAAGCCAACTGGGACAGTCTCAGCATCAGGGCCTGGGACTTCACATCCCCCAGCGTCTTCTGAAACAGGCATTGGAGCGACACGCTTCCTTTTCTTGGAGGAACCAGCTCCCCCTGTACCACTGCGTACATTAGCGCCCTTCTGGGCAGAATCCTTTGTAGACTTCGCAAAGGCCACTTTTTCCTTTTCCGTCCCCTTCGACATCTTCTTTAACTTCACAAGAGGAACCAAATCCTCATCATCACCCATCTGAGGAACTGCTTCAACGTCAGTCTTCTGAGAGTCATCAATATCCATCTGAGCACCATGGTGACTGTCCTGAACAGCATCTGGAACAGTTGTCGTCCCCTCACTCACAACATTCTCTGGAGTATCAATTAACTCCTCTTCAGCTGGAACACCGGGGACTTCCTTTGGTAGATTCTCAACAAAATCATCTATGTCTTTGAGCATATCCTCCAGGTCTTTATCCCCTTCACCAGTCTCAGGCTCTTCTGCAACAGCATCAATCTCCCCAATACTCTTTACAGATGAATCTGCTCCTTTACAAATGTCTGAAACACCAGACTTTCTTGACACTGACATCCTGGGTTCCGTTTCTTCAACAGATTTAGAAACTTCATCACCCTTTTCATCAACCACAATCTTGTCCTTGTCAACACAAATCTCAGCCCTACCGGCTTCTTCATCACTGACAGCCCTCCAAGCTTCCGCACCCAAACTCCCAACATTCTCAACTCTCATAACAATTTTATCAACAACCACAGATTTTTCAACGACTGTAGGAACCGAAGGAAAAATGGGACTTACCTCCGATTGTGGACACGCTTGAGGGGTGGAACCCGCTGTGACTGTCTGAGAAGTTTCAGCAGTTATCTCCTCGGTAGACATCTCGTGTAAAGGCGATGCCTTTTTCATCTTCACATCCTTGGATTTTGGAATCTTTGATTTCGCTGTCATCGCTTTTGAGGTTTGCATGCTTTCCTTCCTTTTCTCCGCGGTTATAGCACCGGTTTTGGCTGACTTCCGTGTGTTCACCATCGTCGATTTCGGAGCAGTCGAGAGTGAGAGACTTCCAATCTAGGGTTTCGGAGACGAGAAGAGAAGACACGCTCAACAGTTGAGATTTGAAAATAAAATATCCTCCTGCCTTTTCGTCTTCTCAATATACGCCAGTCACTTTTCAAATAAAACGGCGTAATTCGAATCTTTCGGAATAAAATATTTGCTCATAAGAACTTTCCCATCTGTTCCAGCTCCCTTCTTAGGTGGTCAGTCCAACTGTTGTAGCCGAGGATTCGTCTTTGACTGACCACTGCCTGGAACACTCAGTTCATCAACCCACGCAGACCCAAGGAGGATCTGGGAGTTCCAAACAGAGGAATCTCATTCAATTTCTCTTCTGGTGAACTGGCGTTCATCTGTGCGAGCAGTTCGAACTCCTTCTGCAACTGTGTGATCTTCTATTCAAACTCTCTCTGTAACTGTGACACCCTCTGATCTAGCAGTCGCCTGGTACAGTTGCCAAAATTGATTTGTGCGATCCTTCTATTGTGTAGGGTCTTTTTCACTCCCCCTCGCAGAACTCGATGTTTGGCTTGAACATAGTTGAGAGTAGACCTTAGCT
This sequence comes from Rhodiola kirilowii, assembly GCA_033675215.1. NCBI lineage: Eukaryota > Viridiplantae > Streptophyta > Magnoliopsida > Saxifragales > Crassulaceae > Rhodiola > Rhodiola kirilowii. The sequence continues at coordinate 13,951,040 of CM066193.1, read as the reverse complement.
TCTCGTTTCACATTCTGATGGTGTAACAGTCATTGGCCCTTCTTCTCCCTTTCATTACGGAATCACCATGCTCGTTAAGAACTAGGCATGAGTCACGAGAGAATGACACATAGTGTCCATTGTCGCACAGTTGACTGATGCTAATGAGATTCATAGTCAGACCGTCAACCAGGAGAGTGTCCTCGAGTGCAGGGAGATCCGGAACCTTCAATGTTCCACAGCCAATCACCCGACTCTTCCGACCATCCGCGAAGGTGACAAACCGCATCTGCTCAACAGGTCTAATATGAGAGAGATATTCAGAGTTACCTGTCATGTGTGCAGAGCATCCACTATCGAAGAACCAACTAGCTTGCACTGTATCTCCTGATGAGCAGCACGCTACCATGCATACTGTCTGTCGTTCCTTCGGAATCCAAACTTGTTTCTGTCGAGGTTGGATCTGTTGCTGTTGGTGTCCTCGACGTTCAGCAAGAAACAGTCGACACTGCCGTCTGATGTGTCCCATGTGGTAGCAGTACCAACATGTCAGCAAGTCTTTCTTCCGATCTGAACTGATGTAAGTAGTCCTGGACTTGTCTTGGGACAGATCTACTTTCTGTCTAGGGTGCTTTCTCACCTTCTGTTCAGGCAACTGTTCCGACACAGATTTAGCTTTAACGCACAGTGTCCTTTGAACTCCTTATTCCCACGAACCCCAATCCTCTACGTCCTGCCTCCATCCTTTGAGCGTTGAGGATTTCATCTAAATTTTCTGAGCCAGAGTTCAACATCCTCACTGACTGTTTGAGGTGAGTGAGCTCCTTTTTAGCAACTTCTCGGTCCATTTTTTCTGATTCTAACTGGAGTTCCAGCTGATCTATCTTTCTGTGTTGGAACACCTCCTTGCGTTTTAGATCTGAGATAACCTTTCTTAGCCCAGTCATGCCAACCGGATGAGTTTCACGGTCTTTTTCAATGTCAACTTTCAGCGAGGAGATAGCACCCAGGAGCTCCATCTTCTGAGCAAGCAGGCACAGTCTTTCCTGTTTCATAACAGCCAGTTGACAGTTTAGGGAAGTTACCGTGCCTTCAAGTTCAGCCTTCTGTGTGACCAGAATCTCCACTTCTTCCCAGACCTTATCCTTTTCTGTAGTGATGCTTACAACTGTGTCATTCAGTTTTTTGTTTACCTTGATCAGTAGCAGCCACTTTTCATATAGATCCTTATATGTCTCGGCCAGAGATTCCTGCGTCAGTTCTTCACCGTCACTGTCTGAGAGATCTTCAGCTGGGAGTTCCAACAGAGGTGGAACAGTTTCACTGGTGCTACTGTATTCCTCCAGAGTTGAAGCAAAGGCCACAAAGTTTGTGGTTGTGCCTCCTTTTTCTTCATCTGACTCACTGTCACTGAAACTTGCGACCATTGCCTTCTTCTTCATGAGTGTGTTCGCACATTGTGAAGCAATATGACCGAACCCTCTGCATTCATGACACTGAATTTCTTCCTTTCTTCTGTCAGAGGAGTCTTGCCTTGAGTCACTGGACCTAGACCTGTCGGTTTTCCAGTTTCAGAAACCGGTTGATGAGGACTGCCCCTGTTCTGGACCACGCCTATTGATTTTCCGCACCATTCTTCCAAAGTTCTGAGCCATCATGGCCAGTTGCTCAGTGGAGCAGTCAGCTTCTGATTTGTCTTCTGCCCAATCTGCTTTCAGGGCAATTCCCTTCACTTCTCCAATTTGGAAATTATGATTGATCTCGTAGGTTCTAAGGGAACCAGTCACCTCGTCCAGTTTCAACTTGGAGATGTCATGCATTTCCTCAATGGCTGTTACCTTCATAGCAAATCTCGGAGGGAGTGATCTTAAGACTTTGCTCACCAATCTATCCTCGTCGATGGGTTTCCCAAGGGCAGACGCTTCGTTGGACAGTTCCAGAACCCTGGTGTTGTACTCAGCGATGGACTCACTCTCCTTCATTTTCATCTCTTCGAACTTTGTTGTGACAGCCTGCATACGAGAGTTTCGAACCTTGTCTGTACCTTCAAAGGCTGTTTGGAGAATGTCCCATGCTTCCTTAGCAACTTCACAATTGATAATCAGCTTCATGACATTTTCATCAACTGCCGAGAAGATCGCATTCATTGCCTTTGCGTTTCCCATGGATGCTTTGTTCTCCTCTTCACTCCATAAGGTTTCTAGTTTTAGAACAGGTTCTCCAGTGAGGTTGTTCATCATAGGTTCAGTCCACCCTCTCTGAACGGTCATCCAGGCTTTCTCGTCTAAGGATTTCAGAAAGGATCGCATCATAGGTTTCCAGGTGGCATAGTTTGATCCTTCTAATAGCGGAGGTCTGGTGATGCTTTGTCCTTCTTTCAGAGGCATTTTGAACAGTTCAGGATCCCACTCAGTGTGTCGAGTGTTTTCTTTGATACCAATTGAAATTATGTCCCCTGTTCAAGCAAGTGTTCTAGGTTGTGTTTGGACAGACCTTGAACTCTTTCTACCACAGTTCCACAACTAGTACGAACAGAACAATAAAAACATGAGTACGCACAGATTGATAACCCAGTTCGGCTACGCCTACTCTGGGGGGTTTCCCACACCCGGAAAAGGGACAACAAATCTTTATTACGAGTATAGAGTTTTTCAGTGGACTTACACTTACACCTTGTAATTGCCTAGCCTCTACTACTCCGTCTCTCAGATTTGCAACCAAGGTTTGTCGCAACTCCCCTTGATCCCCTTCGTCCAGACCTTCTGTCCGAACGTACTCGAACCTCTCCTGAAGCTCGGTCGCTTTCACTTGAAAGCTGGTTGTTCTGTTTGTGCTCTGAACTTGATCACCTCTGGTCAATCTGAATGGCACGTATCAGACTGAGCTCACACCGATGTTTTTCCTGTGGGGAAAACACAACGGCCGTCGCTTTCTTCTTTTCCAATCGATAGGATTTCTTCGTGTATTTTTTATCTTGAAAGTGATGGGTATTAGGGTTGCCTTTGCATTCGTATTTATAGGCTCGGACAAAACCCTAATTCCCACAAGATAATCCCATCAAATATTTTGGAATATTTGATGTATATCTTTCACAAATCTTTGGAAGAATATACGAAGTCGTCTTCTTTCCCAAGCAAGTCATGCCGTCTTCAATTGTGTATATTCATTCGAATATCCTGCTCGAATAAGTCGCACGCCATCTTTAACTTGACGAAATCTTCGTTGCCAATATCTTCCGGAAAATATCCTTTGCGTCTTGATCACGCTGTACAGAAGTACTAGGATATGTTCGAACTCCCCCTGAACTCCTGCTCGAACTGTCTAACAACGTTTTGCCAAACACATGCCACACAAGGGAACATCACTGTCTTTTCAATTCAACAACTTTACTTTCCTGTCTTTACTTTTGAAAACTTTACTTTACTGTCTTTCAAAAACCTTTACTTTTCAACGCACTTAGCTATGATGTCCTATTCCATGAATATTCATAGCTAAACCCTTCATTTGGTTGAAGGGGTGTGCTTGTATCATACAATGTTTTAGGCCCTACTCTTAGTGCCTCTATGTGTTCAAAACTTGTTCTATGTGCCACATATTAGGTTAGAACTTCCAAGGTTGAGTGGATGCTTTAACGGGCAAAGCTCTTCCGTGGGGTTCGTGAACATACTCGGGTAAGTGGATGCTTTAACGGGCAAAGCTTATCTGAGGAGTTCGACCTCTTTTAAAAACCATTTGATTGCTCGTAACTGAAGATCAAATGGATGCACATAAGGCTAAGATACTTCGAAAGGATGAATTAGTCTAAATAGAACAAGTGTTCTAAATGATGTGGTAAGTCATGTGCTACAAATAGCCTTGATTCATCTTTGAACACATAGTATGATCATTAGAGGTCAATGATAAACAGACTATGATACAAGGCCCCTAAAACCGAATACTTTCCTTTAATTGTAATATCAACTGTTATTTACTTTCAGTCACTTATCAACTGCTTACTTTCTGTCAAGTCTTGTCCATCAAGCACCTTACTTTTCAGTAACTAAAACCAAAAACAACCCCCAACTGCTTTATTTAATCCCCCTTTTCGAAAGAACAACTATCACCTAATTCCCTTGGGTTCGACCCGTACTTACCACTGACTACCAAAAATAGTTAAGTCGCGAGTATCGGAGATATAAATTTATTTCTGCACAAAGAACATCGCACCTTAACGACAGTGCGGTGAGCTCCGTCAAAATTGGCGCCGTTGTCGGGGAGTTAGCTTCAGATTAGTTGTTCTTTTCCTTCCCTTTCATTTCTTCGTCACACTTTCCACCATGTATGGATGGATGGCTCAGCATCTTCCTCAGTTTGGAGGTACAACCGGAGAAGACCCAGTAATACACTGCCAACATTTCCACTATATAAGTCGTCACATGAAACCCGAAAATATAACGTTAGAAGAGTATCAATTAAAATGTTTTGAACACTCTTTAACTGACTTTGCGACGGTATGGTATTACACGTCAACTGCTAGTTGTGCAAAATATTATGTGGACCTTCGCGCTAAATTCCTGAAAGAATTCTCCCCCCCCCATCCTTACGACATGACACCCGAGAGAAGATCATCTGCCTTCAGCAATCCCGGGATGAGACTTTGGACTAATACTACACGTACTATGACACCATCGTCTCATCCTACCCGCACTATGGATTCACGGAGGTATTTCTTCTTCAAAGATTTCTTTGTGGGATGAGGGCCGATGAGCAGACAAGGATTAACAACGCAGTGGGAGGATCAGCAAGGAACTTATCCCTGATAGAAATGTGGAACCTCATAGACGACATGGCCGTGGCCACAAAACGAAGACCAATGCCCCGAGCTAATAGAGGAATACAGATAGTGGAGGCTGGTCCAGAGACAAAAAAAGAAGATACTCCCGAGCCATCAGAAGAAACTCCCAAGCCATCAGAAGAAACTTCTGAGCCATCAGAAGAAACTCCCAAGCCATCAGAAGAATTAGATACAGAAAGCACCGGAAGCAACGAGGAAGAACCTTCATGGGAACTCAAGACCGTGCCAGCAAAAGAAGAAGTCCAGAACACCACTAGCGAGCTGCCAGAATCATACCCGACTATCATTACCCAAGCAGCCGAGACCATCCGAGACCGGATTCTCACTGACGGACATAACGAGATAGAACCAAGCCTTAAGATGCAAGCTTCCCAACTTTTCCCCTTGATCAATAGGCAAATTGCAGAAAACTACGTGATCAATGAAGAGACTAAGAGGAGGATGGGAAAATGGCCTATGCAGAATGACTCCTCGATGGAGCATTTTTTCGCCACAGCTAGACAAGGCAGCCCTAAACATAAGAATACCCAATTCAAGAGGCTAGTAGTGAAAGGTCCCTCGCCTTCTCAGAGACGTTGGAAAGAGAAACCACCAGAACAATGGGAACAGGACCCAAGCATATCATCTCACAAGAAATCGGGGAAAGGTAAGGCAAAAATGAAAGTAGGCACTCCACAAAAATACAACCTGAGCTGCCCATGGGATCCAAACCTGTGATCCCCATGCGTCGAGTCAACGACGTTAAACAAAGGCACTGGTCGGGAGGTAACCCGACACCTATCTTACTTTCAGTAATTTTATTTTCTGTCATTTAATTTTTACCGCAAGTCGCTCTCACCCATTTTTTGTATAGAAGAAATGACTCCTTGTAGGAATTGGTTTTTGGAGCAAGATCAGATCAGCCAGGCAGCTTCCAAGAAATTACCGGGCCTGCGCAGAGAGTTCAAGGCCCCAGCCGAACTCCCTCGATTATCCAGCTCCGAGGCATGTCGTTCCACGACACGACACAGTAAAAGGGAGTTCAGTTCTTCTCTTTTCCTTAATGTCATTTCCTTCTCTTGTATATATTTGCATGACTTTTGAACTAAGTCTTGCTGAAAGGCACGCCTTCGTTCAAAAGTGTGGGGTGAGAACCGCCTGTGTACATAGTTAATTAACATGATTTTTCTTTTTCCTTTTCCCTTAATATTATCTTTTTGAAAATATGAACTTGAGAATGTGAAAAAGATAAATCTAAATTCATGCATTTACCTTGTGAAATCTCAACTGTTTAAAAACTTAGGATGTAACTTCTCATTTGTCCCTTTGTGCTGAGATATATAGGGGATGTGGAGTTGATAGAAAATGCCCTAGAGAGGCTTGGCAAGCACTCGAAGGATCGAATCTAACTATATGGTTTACGAAGTCAGTGGAGGCTGCACTTCGGGTTTCAGTTGAGTTAGAGTCATCTCCGCCATGCAGCGTTTATGCAAAGAGGCGGGACGGGAATCAAACCATCCTATCTCTAGTCAGAGTAGCCGGGAAAACAAATGAGCGACCCTCATTTTGACCCGCGCGAAACGGCGAGGATGAGAATGAGCGGGGAGGTATTTCCATATGCTTGCGGGCGACGAATGGACCTTCCAAAAAGGCTGAGAAAATGGACTAGCAAGTCACAAAGAAGCAAAAGCTCAAAGAAGCTAATCAAAGGCCAAAGGCCAAAATTGTGAAGGTTTTAACCGAAACAAAAGTGAAGAAACTCCAACTCAATATCAAAGGCCAAAGGCCAAAGGCCGATTCACTACAGAAGCTGTCCCTCGCCAAAAAGAAATCAAAATGCTCAACTCAGTGAAACCCGAACCGAATCACGTGCAAGAGAAAGCTACAAGGAAACCATATAGTGCGAGTCGATCCCGAGAATGCAGTCTAGGAGCCTGAAAAGGGCTATCTCCCGAAACATCTGAATTAATTTGCATCTCAGCGCGAAGGTACAAGTATCAAGTTTCTTCTAAGTATTTACACGGTTTAGTTTGGAAATAATTAAGTAATGCATGAATTAAGATAAATCTAGTCCCACGGTCTAACTTTCATATTTAAAAGTTTACTTAGATTGTGTTCCGCCCTTAAATAGCATTGTTCGGGACGAACAACTAAAAGTGTGGGGTGATATGATGGACCATAATTGTATGAATCATAAACACAGTTAAACCCACCAAATTAGACTCTTTGTCTATTTAACTTTTGCTTGTTAGTTCCGATATTTATCTACAGGGTATTTTGAAGTCTAGATAGAATACAGGCTGAGGAGGAGTTTTAAAGCTGAAAATGAATTACGAGTCATTCCAGGTCACGACCAAATTCTGACTTTCAAGAACCTGACATGGAATCACTCAAAACAAGTCCTACCGAAGAGCTACCAGAGTCAGACCGGAGCTGAAAGGGAGCCGATGGCTTTTGGGAAAAAGATCTCAACTCACACTCACCCACTCCCTTGCCACATTGCCCGGCGGCTAAGCTCTCCTCCTCTCCCCTTGCGCCACCTAGCCGGCGGCTTTGAGCTTGCCACCTCCCCCCGGCAGCTTTCCTCCTCTCCTCCCATTTCATGACAAGTGTTGAGATCTCATGGCTTGAGATGCTGGTGAGGATCTTCATTCATTCATCCAGAAAACTGATTGTTTTGCACCATTTGAATGAGACCTGTTTTGAGTTCCCAGGTATTGTTAGCTATGCCCGGTGGTGCAATGGTGGACTGGAATCCAGTAACACGTGGAGTAGTGTAGTCCCCAAGTGTCATGCACACTAGCGGTTGCACTTGGCGCTGCTGGTCGTCTTCGACCACTCCATTCAGCAAAGCTGGGTTGTTTTGATTCATAGCCATTGCTGCGTAGTTTCGGTTCAGTGCTCGTAGCTGCCGAGCTTTGTTCTGGGCCTGACGATTGTTTCTTCGTTGGTCCGGTGTGTCGTCGTCTGAAATCTGAATCTGCTTCTTCCGTCTGGGTGTTTTCTTTGACATGAACTAGCTAGAACCTGCAAGAGCCAAGAATCACCGTGAGTGAAGAAATCAAGACAGAAAAATCAGATAACGATAAGGGTGGAATAGTCTAAACTACACACGTTAAAACTAATATCACACTAAACGCTGCTCCCTGGCAATGGCGCCATTTTGACAAGCGTATTTTTAACCCTTTATAGTTATCAATTTATACGTTTTAGGGGTCAAGTTGCAGTCAAACAAAATTTATAACCTTGGTAAGCCAAGGGTCGATCCAAGGAACATACGCGTGTGAATACTAGTTAACAAGCGACCTATTTAGCTATTTCGATTAAAAGAGGTTTGGTTTGTGATGAAAATTGCAATAATTAAATAACAGAAATTAAAAGTGCAGAAATTAAAGGTTGTATTTTTATCAGAGAAAAAATTCTAGAATCCATACTTCACCCGTGCTGACCCCACTAATCATGCAATCATGTTACGTAAATTATTCATGCTATCAAATATGGAATCAAACCGAAATAACACTAGACAAGCCGCTCATCCACGGATCATTGTATAGATTAATCTCAATGGGAAGGGTGAAGGACCTAGCCTTCGCCGTCCGAGTGTTTATCCCAATAGCTATAAGATGGTGGATCACCTTCCAAACCGGGTCGGTGATCGCTGAAGAATTATACGATGAGATAAACCACTCATTCCGCCCCGAAATCCTCTTCCAGAATCTACTTTGCTCGTGCTCAGTGAATTTCTGGGCGATGGCATCATGAGGAGGGAATCTCAGCCATTCACGGATCACACTCTCCGTTATCTTGAAATCCCTTCCTCCCAACACAAATTTCCAATAAGATTCACGCACATCCCCCTCCTCCTCCATAAACCTCTCAAAGGAGCAAATGAACTCCTCAACTACCCTCTGGTAGGATCCCGGATCATCAGAAAATAAGAAGTGCAAGCCACAATGTGTAAGTCGTGAATGTATCTCATCTGTGACTGCACCATCGATTCGTCGGAGGAGCCCCATATCTGGATAAAGGGTAGGAAGGGCCGTCTTCCCCTTCGTCGTAATTGTGGCATGATGGGTCCGGTGAGTCTCCTCCCTAAACTCTAGAGGCACCGAGAAGGGGTAAGGTGTAGGCTCGGGCAAGGGAGATTCCAAAGGTCCATCCCTCGACATAATGGCAGTAGGAGGTGCACTAGGCGGTGGAGGGTCCATTTCCTCTCTGGAGGATGAGCTATCATCTCCTAATGTGTCGCTCAATCTCAACCTCTTGCGCTGGGAGAGAGGAACATCGTCCTCGTCACTCTCGCGTTGTTCAACTATCCGATCAACTCTCGAATGTGCAAGAGCAACCTCCTTGCCCTTGGATTTGGATTGGGAAGAGGAACCACCATGAGGCATGATTGAACAGGGAATTGGAACACTGAAGATCGAATTGAGGAAACTCCCACTGTGATTTCTATCCAGTCGGTCGACTGGGCTAAAGAGGAATCTCCAGTCAGTCGACTGGGATGCGAATTGGGGCAAAATTTAGGGTTTTTGAGAACGGCTTCAATGGACCAAATCGGCACTTGGGTTTTGTAGGCGGGGCAATTCCAAGCTGATTGAGTTGTCGAGCTGGTGCTGGAGGTGCCGAACGGAGGAGATCGGACGATTGGGAGGGTGGTGGACGTGCGGAGGTCGGGCGGAGGTGCAGGCGAATCGGCTGGGCTGGGGGGGTGGCTGGGTTGTGCTGGCGGGGTTGCGGCAAGGTGAGGGTGAGGCTGGGATTGGTTGGCGACGAGCGGAGGTCGGACGGAGGTCGGGGTTGAAGATGGATCGGAGTCGAGCGATTAGAGTGAAGGGGGAAGTGAGTCGAGCGAGAGAATGGATTTGAAAAAGGAGTAAGGTGTATTTGGATAAGATAAATCCAGTCGGTCGACTGGCTGGCGAGTCGGTCGACTGGCCTGACTTCTATTTTCATTCCTTCTTAACATCAATCGAGTCGACCGACTGGGAATTTGGCTTCCCTCCAGACGGTCGACTGGCGGCAAATTTCAGCTTCAACGATCTTTTTCACCCAGATCGAACTCCCCAACTCCACACTTAAGATTTTTACTCCACATCACGAATAAACGCCATACAATATTCATACAAAATCAATTCAAACCAAAGGCATGCTTCACCAAGAGATCACTAGCATTAACATATTTCGCAACAACACGCAAGCTAGGATCATACACACCACACTTAAAACATCACCATCACCTAGATATTTCATGCAAACACTATTCCACACCAAGCACACCAAATCATGCATTTTTAATCATCTAGCACCATGTTCCCATTCAAAGTTCAATGTGCACATGCCAAACCTATGTATGAAATTAATTGAGCATAGATGGACAACTCACAACCGGGTAACCTCCCGTTAGGGCCTAGTTTAATGTCTTGGCAAGACCGAGCCGAATCTCCTTCTTAGAAACACACTTGAGGAGTCCTTTGCTAGGATCCCTCCTCAAGCGGACTTGTAGAATATTGGGAGACTCAATCCAGATTCTTTGAAGAGTTGCAAGCAACTTGTTTGATAGCCCTTTTCCAAAGTGGTAGCTTCTCACCCTTTGATGTATTCGCTTTCCCATTCTTACTTATCTCATTGTCGGATAATGATTCATATGGATCAAGGGGAGGGTCTTCATCGGGTTCAAACATGTTGTGCCGCCCCTTCATATCAACTCTCTCATCCTTAGCAACTTCGGCTTCCTCCTTTTCTAGCTTTTTCTCAACACTAGCCACTTGTTCTTCTTTTGGTTTTTCTATCTTCACCTTCTCTCCACCAATCTTTAGGGTCAATTTCCCTTTTCCAACATCGACTTTAAAACCGGCGGTGGCCAAGAAAGGACGCCCAAGGATCAATGATGAAGTGAAGTTGTCCCCCATATCTATCACCACAAAGTCGCATGGAATATAGAATTTGTCGACTTTGATTGGGACGTTCTCTACTAGGCCCCAAGGGCGCCTTGTAGTGCCATCCGCTAGTTGTAGAGTCATTTTAGCGATTTTCACCCCAGTCAATTTTAGCTTGTGGTAGATGGCAAGAGGCATGACGCTCACGCTAGCCCCAAGATCGGCTAGTGGATTTGAGAAGCTCATATCCCCTATTGAGCACGGGATAGTGAATTTTCTAGGATCTCCCATCTTTTGGGGAATTTGCTTTGAAAAGAGGGCACTACATTCGTGGTTGAGGGGATGGGGATCATCTTCTTCAATGGTCCTCTTTTTGGACAAGATCTCTTTTAGAAACTTATTGTACAGAGGTGCCTTCTTGATAAGCTCATGAAATGGTATGTAGACATATAGCTTTTTCAACATCTTGGTGAAGACCTCATACTCTTTGTCCAATTTAGAGGGCTTGATGAGCCTTTGAGGGAAGGGAATAGGTGGAGAGTAAGGCTTCAATTCCTCTTTTCTTTCTTTTCTTTCTTTCGCCTTTTCGGTTGGAGGGTTAGGGACCTCTTCATTGAGTTCTTTTTCTTCGGCATTTGCTCGGCCAATGGGATTTGGAGGTATTTGAACGGCTTTCTTTGGTGTAACACCCTCCAATTGTCTCCCACTTCTAAGAGTCACCGCCTCACAATGCTCTTTCCTCTCTAGAAATTCATTCTCAAGTAATTCCTCTATATAGATGGTGTTGCAAAACTCCCTCTTTTCATGCTCAGGACGTGCCGGTAGCTTTCCCTGTGCCCTAGTTGATGACTCGGCTTGTTGAGCTAGTTGGTTCTCAAGCATCTTGACATGTGTTTGCAAGCCTTGGTGAGATTGTTTCATTTCTTTCAATTCTTTACTTATATCAAGGATTGCGGAAAGCATGACATCAGAATTCGAAGGCTCATTTGATGGTTGAGAAGGATGATCCTCTTGTCGGTAAGGCCTTTGAGGTTGAGCTTGATGTTGTTGGCCTTGATGTTGGTTCCTTGGTTGAAATTGATTCCTCGGAGGGAAAGCTTGATTCGTTGCGGTAGGCTTAGGACCAAATCCAGGAGATGTAAAACCAAAATCGGGACGAGTGGGATTTGTAGTCTTGTACGAAAAATTTGGGTGATTCTTCCAAACCGAGGAAAACCTTGGAGTAGTGTAATTAGATTGGGAATTTTGGCCTTGAGTGGCACTAGCTCCATACTCTCTACCTTGGTTTCCACCCACATAATTTGCTTCTTCGTACCCGATTCTATGTCCATCCCTTTGAACCAACGGGCAAGAGTTAGTTTCATGCTCATAAACCTCACAAATGTCACACCCTTGGCTCGTTGAGTGATCTCTCTCCGGATGTTTCAATTTAAACACTTCGTCCGAAAGGCATTCAAATTTTCTAGCTAATGAATCGTAGTCCCTTATGCTTACGGCCTTTGCTTCATGTCTTTCTCCCTTCCTTCTCGGGTTTCCTCTTTCACTTCCCCACGTGAAGTAGTTATTTTTGATATTATCGATTACCGCATATCCTTCATGAGGTTCAAGATCTATTATAGCTCCTCTCGCGGCGGTATCAAGTGCAAGCCGCGAGGGACCATCTACACCATGATAGAAGGTATGGAACACAAGGAGAGTGTCTAAGTTGTGATGCGGGCAAAGCCTTTGGTACTCCTTGTATCTCTCCCAAGCCTCATAGAGCGTCTCCCCATCCATTTGCTCAAAATTCATGATTAGGCCCCTATAATATGCCGTCTTGAAAGGAGGGAAATACTTATTGAGGAATGCAACGGCAAGCTCCTCCCAAGTAGTGAAACTTCCCGGTGTTTGGCTCCTTAACCAAGACATGGCTTTTCCCGTGAGGGAGAAAGGGAACAACCTCAAGAGCTTAGCATCCTTGGAAACCCCATTGATCTTGAAAGTATCACAAACTTCAAGAAACGTAATCAAATGAGAGTTTGGGTCCTCGTGGTCTCCTCCCGAGAATCGGTTTGCTTGTATCATTTGGATTGTAGAGGTTTTCAAATCAAAGTCTCGGTTGTCACCCGCGGGAGCAAGGATTGGGGAACGATATCCATATGCACTAGGAGCGGCATAGTCTTTGAGAACCCTTCTAGCTTGGGGCAATGGTGGAAGGTGATCTTGGTTTTGTTGATCTTGGCCTAATTGGCCTTGAGGTAAACGAGGGGGGAGTCTCTCTCCCATGTCTTGGGTAGTGGTTTCTTGAACGTTTGAGGTTGATCCTTTATCCTTGGTTGTCTTACTCCTTGTAGGATATGGGTTAACTAATTCTCTTATTGGTTGATTCAAATCTCTATCCACAATTTGAGTGAGCTTCTTTGTCTTAGGTGGCATAAAAGAAATGAACCTACAAGGGGAAAACAAATAAAACAAGTGAGGATATTGCAATAAGCTCAGAAATTACAAGTTTCAAAACAAATAAAGAAAAACATGGAATAGTCGGAGTTCTAAATGATTCTTCCTAGGGACAATCTAGCCATTACTCCCCGGCAGCGGCGCCATTTTGACGTTGCAATAAATTGTATAGGCAAAAAATATTTCTAGTTTAACCGGTAAGACCGGTGTCGAACCCAAAGGAGCAATTAGATTATACGCTTGGAAATCAAGTTTTCTACTCGGCTATTCCTTCGAATCAATTATTAGAATGGTTATCAATCAAGAACAAGCAATGAGATAGCACTAAAGGGAGAATGGTTATTCATTTTGACGTTGTAGATTTTTAGCAATGCAATAAGTTAAAAACAATTTATATCTTGACCGGTAAGACCGGTGTCGAACCCAAGGGAGCAAACGGATTATGCGCTAGAGAATCAAGTTTTCTACTCGGCTATTCCTTCAAATTCAATGTTGAGAATGGTTATCAATAATAAAGCAAGTAATGAAATGGTTCTTAGGGGGTTCAATTCAATTAACGAGAGTTTCGAGGGGTTACTCCCCTCCTTGGTAATTTCCCAACGATCATGTATACAAGAGTTTAATCATTTAAGAGGTTGATAGGTTTTACAACCTAGCTTAGGCTAAAATTAGACAAACTATCATGCAAGTCTAATCCTAGTCAAGCCTTCTTATGTAGAATCTCACTAATTAAAGATATTGATTCACTATATAGCACTTATTATCCTTGGAACATCTCCCAAGGTAATGAATGCTATATGCATGTAGCCTTACTTAACCTCTCACCCATGCATTTACTCTCATAGATGTTTGATGAGTTCATTTTTACTATATCCAAACCATCACTAAGCTCTCTCGATACTTAGATCATAGTTCGAACACAAACATGTCACTTAGGCATTTTGTCAAATACTTAGCAACATGTCTAAAATGAAGAGCATAGTAAAATGAAATAAACTTCATAAATTTGCATGTGAATGTGTATACAATGATCATTGAGTACCAAAGAGGGTTGTAAATCCCTCAAAACACAAGGGGACTACTCACACATCATGTAAGACAACATGGTGTGAGTAGGGTTTCTACACAATCTAAAGAGAAGAGAAGGGGAATATAATAGGATGATTAATCCTAGTAAACTCCCTTGATCTTCAATCCCCCTTGATTTGATGATGATGATGGATGACCTTGATTGGACCTCTTTTCCTTGTCTTTTTCCCCAAAGATCACAGATATCTAGGTCAAAGTTACCACTTTCTATTTATAGCCTCGCTGAAAATCCGGTACTGTAGCAGTCCCAGTCGACCGACTGGCGTTGTGCTTGCGGCCCAGTCGACCGACTGGGGGAGGAAACGGCTGTTTGAGAAGCAGTTTCCCAGTCGACCGACTGAAGGGTCCAGTCGACCGACTGCGGAAACGTAGATTAGTGGGTAAATATTTAAGTGTGGAGTGTTGATGAGTTGAGTTTTTGACTCATTTATGGTCATTCTTTACAATAGTTTTGAATCGTTTCTGACGTTATTTTGATGTCATTTAACCTCTATCTCTACATTTCAGGTAGAAAACAAGTTTCACCCATGGTCAAGGCTTAAATATGACGATTGGTTGAGTTTCGGCGCAAAACAAGGAGTTTTGGGGCAATACCGAGCATATTGACCTTTGCACCTTGTTTTGGACGCTCAGGGCTTATCCGGTGTCCTACTTGGCTGATCATTAGCTTGTTGGAAAGGTATTTCAAAGGGCTAAAACTGTTTAGTTTATACCAAGACCAAATTCGGACGGGAAGACTACCAAAAAGGCCCCAGTCGGTCGACTGAGAAGTCCAGTCGACCGACTCGATTGAAACTCAGCAGCTCATCAGATCATGCACATCCCAGTCGACCGACTGGGAGTCAAGCAAAGCCCAGTCGACCGACTGGATGAAAAACTCAGATTTCTGCACCCAGATTTCAGTCGAATCTATAAATAAAAAGCAAGGGTTTTGGACCAAGTGTGGGGGTTTTTGGGGAGAAGAAGATTGGAAAAGAAGCTCATCCAAGGTCATCAATCATCATCCAACCAAGGAGAAGTGAAGATCAAAGGGAGACATTAGGATTAACCATCCTACTCTATTCCTCTTCTATTCTACTTGTTGTTGCCATTAAACCCTACTCACACGATGTTGTCTTACATGATGTGTGAGTAGTGGATCTTGTGTTTTGAGGGTCTTATGACTCTCCTTGGTACTCTTTGATCACATATATACATTGATATTCATATGGATGATTGTTGATTTCATTTTCTCTTGTGTTATGAATGTTATGCACTCTAGGTGTTTGATAAAATGCCTAAGTGACAATTTGGACTAAAACTTGAACCTAGGACTTGGAAACCCTTGGGGATAGTTCTAGGATGGAGAAATGATCTATATCTTGAATCATGTAAATGAACCTTAGGATATGATGCTTGACTAAGGATTGAATTTTTAATTCATTGGAGTTAGTCAATAAGTGAATCATCAATTAATCTCATTTAATGGTGTCAAATTCATGTTCACTGTGCTCTTTAACATGTCATGCTACTAAGTGTTTGAGGAAATGCCTAAGTAACATGATGAACCTTAAAACTAGACTGAAGAATCGAGAGACCTTAGGGATAGTTTGGATGTAGTCAATATGATCATTTCTACGGGATTGAAGTGAACTAGGTTCAATACTATTTGACTACCATGAAATGTTTGAATATCATGTATGTGATTATTGAGAAAATGCCAAGGAGGGGAGTAACCCCTCGAAACACCTCTTACTTATCTTTTATCCTCAATTACTTGCCACATAGGATCTAGATATAAACTCCCTCATACATTTTTGGTTAGAATAGACGAACGGAAACACAATCTTGAATAGTGCATGTGCTTAGCTTGCTCCTCTTGGTTCGACCCGGTACCCTACTGGTCATTTACGACGACCCTCTTCTAAACCGACACGTCGGGAGGGTAAAAATAGACGTTGTCAACTATGAGACTCGAATGACTGCAATTTTGATCAGTTTAGTGGGTAGTACACATTGACAAACTATAAATGCCAAATGACGAACTATGTCACTACTAGACACAAATGCCAGATATGATGCTTTATTTTGTTTCAAAACTGTAGCGAAGTTTGAATAACATACTCTTGGATTCTTTTGAGCATTGTCTTTTTGTGGTTCGTTCTCCGTTGTTTTGCTTGGGGCATGTACAACAGTTTGTATATTAGTATATTTGACGATGAAACGATGTAATGTAATTCTTCCTAGAGTTGATGCTTACTATATCTTCTACTGGTGCATCATAGAATAGTAGTGAACCAGCTTGTTCGTTTCGTGGCAAGATTGTTCCATGTCCGAAACCTCCTTGTCTATTCTCTGATTGTATCCTCTTAGCCACTATTTCATCAGTTAAAGTCTTTATAACCGGTATTTGTCTCGTAATAATAAAGAGCCAATCTTCAACTACATCCATGTACAGTGCCTGTGAATTATGAATGCTTGTTGAGAAGCATTGGTGTGAATTAAATGAACCGAAAAAATCAAAATAACATAACAGAAAATAACTTTACCATCAAAAATGTTATGGGCCCGGTGAACTGTCCACTTCGATCTTTGTCCCAGATCTGTTTGCTAGTACGCAGGTTGTGGAGAATATAATCACACCAATTTAATTCTCGAACATCATCTGGTTTTTCAATCACATTCAGAATGCGCTGATCACAGGTTTGGTTCTTTGTACTTTGTTCCATGGTCGAGAAAAACAACACAATAAAATTCAGCTTAAACATGTCATCACTAGTTTGCATTTTTTTCAACTTCTCAACTATATCAGTGCATTTGATTTCTGAGGATGTAGATCCGTAAGTCATTCTCCAATTGATCACCATTTTCGTTGGATCACTACGCTTCTTCACAATTATTTTATGCCCGGTTGATGGAAGCCCTAGTACATGTTGTGCGTCTCTTGGTAGAATTCCGAAACTTCATGTTGAGATGTTCACAGTGTATGTGAGCATCAAATGAATCTAGCAGCCAATATGTTAGATTGCCTGGTACTTCGGTCAGTTTCAGTCCCAATATGCCTCCTAACCCCATTGACCTTACAGCTTTTTTAATCCTCATTCAAAAATTTAATTGCAGTTGACAACGGCTTCAGCGTTGTTCTTATTTTAAACCCAGTTCCTTTTTTCTTAACTGCCACACCAACCTGCTTTTTCTCCCACTTTTTCTTTTCGATGCAGCGCTTGGTTTTTCTTTTCCTCTGGCATCAAGTTTTCGAACATGCACTTTCACTAGCTGTTGTTGTGCCCTTTGATAAAGAAGACTGGTTTTGAACCGCTACGAGCACATGAAAATATTATTCAAGTAATATTATTCATACAAAAATATGAATAAACACCAACAAATTCAGTACCTTGTTTCTTAGTAGGATAATCTACTGGTTGACGAATATTAGTGTCTTCAAAATCACTGTCACTTGTATTGGTTGGTGTGGTACCTTTTGATTTGACATCCGGTTGAGGCCTAACTAATTTCATTTTTTTCTTGTCACTTTTCCTACCGCAGCCTGTGCATCATCTAAAGTTCCCTTGGCTTGGATGATTTTCTTTTCCGCGATGTCAAACAAATGGAAAATAGTTTAAAGGTCAAATCCAAGATGACGAATTATGTAATACACATGACGAATTATGCACTTGGGCATATAATATCTACTGATACTGAATTACATAACCACATAATATGACGAATTATACTATGATGTTGATGAATGATACAGTCAGCTAGTTAGTTCAAAAACAACAGTTCAAAAACTCAGTCCTAGGTCACGAGACAGTTCAGCAACACCCACAATATGATCATAGGTACAGTATCTACAGACAGTAAATTAAACGAACTAGGGTCATGAAACCAGTAACTCAACTCACCATCGTTCGTCTACATCATCCCAAAACCCTAAAAATCATTCTTCGACGAATCGCGTGACTGCAAACCCTGACTTCGTCAATGTGCGGAGAGATTTTAGATGAATTGCAAACCCTACAATTCTAACTTCGTCGATCTTCGAAGATGCATAGGATTCTAGTTTCCCAAATCGTTGGGTTTTTGTTGGGGAGGAGAGATACAGAGTTAGTTTTGAATTTTGTTGGGTCAATTATACACTCCTATGTCCTATGGAGAGATACACGTATAAAATTCAGTTATCTAATTTATTTAATCTAATTAACATCAGCCATTGGATTTCCATAACGAAGGGTTTAGATGAGTTTGTATTTTGCATCGTTTCTGGGCTTTGAACTAGATCCGGACTCACATGTTGTATATGTATTGCTTTTGGCATATTCTTGCAATCTTTGACGTAATTATTTGTGAAAACCATCAGGTCAGAACCTTGTGATTTCGTCAGAACTTAGAGTTTTTAATGTTTCGTTTGATTAAATCATCGTTGATACCTAATTTTAGCAAATAAAATAATTTTTTAATTATAATATATATGATTTGAGGGCATATTTCAAAATAAATCACACTAAAAAATCTCACGAAATCCCAAGATGATCTCAAACGACCTACATATCGAGTAAAATATTATATGTTCTATTCTGTTCCTCATCTACGGTCTCACAGGCTGGATCGATGGCAGATTGCTGAACCTGCCAGGAGAATTTCAAGGGAACTATTAGAGAGGTATATGTGTGTGCAACAATTACCTCAAATATCAAGAAGTGACAATATACCTTTACCTTGTGTAAGCAGTAGGGGTCCGGACATTATCTAATTATTTTACACCGGCATATCAAACGAAGAAAATCAACTTGATGAAGAGTGTGACCATACAAGCTGACGCGAATAAATAATGGGCCTTGGGCTGCTGAAGGCCCACACTCGTATTATTATGTTTGTTAGTATAAGAAGGAGTATGTACCGAAAGAAACAATCAATCAATGAAAGAATACTCTTCCTAAACCCTAACTCTTCTCTTCTCATCTCATATTCTTCTACTCTTCTCCCATTTCTTCTCAACCTATCTTCCTGGTTCGCATCAATTGGTGCTTCTTCATTGAGAGAATCGGCAGATATGCCTACGAGCTTCGACTCTGTCTCTATTGCAATTGCAAGGCTTAACGCCAGAGTTGATGCGATGGGAACCAGGATCGCAGCCATGGAGGAAAAGCAATCGTCTGATATGCTGCAAGTATTTTCGGTGATCGAGAAGTTGGCTAGATCGATTGATAACCTAAAATCTTCTGTCAAAAGAATCCCGAATCCTCATGACCAACCCATCCGACAAAACCTAATCCCGATTGTGCCTACGTCAACCGAAAATGAGGAAGTGATTTTGGCCGAGTTTGGATCGAATCATCAACGGGTCAGCCTTGAAACAGTCGGTAAGTCACATGATGTGATGAAATCTGATATCATATTTTGTGATTTAAATGGTCTGGAGCATTCATGCCTTCTACCTGTTTGTGGATATGACTCAGTGAAACTACCTTGTGCTTTTGTCGTAAGTATGGATTGTGTAAGAATCCAATATTCAATCCAGTCACATTATACTGCTGCCTTATGGATAAAACCACCTCCAAAACCACCAGATGTTATAAAGTTGGATGAAACACTCAATTTGAAGCTATCATTTGGTGCCTCATATCTGTTTTTGAATTTGTGCTCACCAAGTGTTTGTAAGAGTGCTTTAATGGTCTGGCCCTCACATTCAAGTATTCAAATGGATTCAGTTGGCGGTTTCAATTGCATATCTCATCCAAAGATAGAGACAACCTTTGTGAAACCACCAGCTAAACCCCCTGATGATTTTTTTCATTTGTGCTCCACTGGATGTGAAAGTTTGGATAGAGATTGGGACTAGTTATACAAATGTGCATCCAAAATCTTGTGATATGATATTTGAATATTTGAGCTTCAACATGTGTGAGTTTGATCTAAAGAAAAGCGGAGGTGGAAGTGGACTTGAGGATAAGAATGAGCCAGTGTGTCTAAATATGGTGCTTCACAAAGGAAATGAAAAGGAGTTTGCTTTTAAGAAAATCTTTTTGATGATTCTTATGAAGATGAAGGTAATTGCAAAACCACCGGATGAATCTTTTAACCTACTACAAGTGATGGGAACTCATATCATTTTCAAGCGACTGGGCATCCCATACAAGTATGTCATCTTATATAGTTTTAATGGAGTGCTTGGTGGAAGACTTGCTTATATATATGTTGTCATGAATAAATATGGGAGTGGTTATTATGAGATCAGTCATCTCATTCCTGTTGGGATTTTTATTGATCTTTATGTGCAATGGAATGTGGTAAAGCAAGCTGATGCTATACAACAGTTTAGGAAGTTGAGATTACAAAGGAACAGCCAAGTGTGTCCTTCTCCTTCCCTTAACCAGAGTTTTGATACCTTTCCGAACGTGCTCAACCTTCCTCTTACTTCAACAGTTTTTCATCACGGGAATATTAGAGGGATCATCTTCAGCATACATGGGTTATTGTATGGGCTCAGTGTGCTCGAGATTTATTCCCATATTATTATAGCTGAAGGGTTGATAGTAGCTGACTATGCAATGGATATTAAGCTAGACTCAGCAGTGCTTTTTCAGCCAGTGAACATGGCAAGGCGTGGAGATGTTGGATTTAAGGGGTTCGCAAAATTCGTGTTCTACAATGAACTAACGAAGCTTGTACATGACATCGTTATTATTGAGGGATTGATAGAGAGCACAAGTCCGTTAAATTTCAGCGTCACTTTTGACACTGGTTGGGTTACGCCTTGTAAGTCTGCATTGAAAGTGAAGCCATGGCTCCAAACATATTTAACACAAGACCGGGGGACTTCAGAAGTTAATCTTGATCAAAGTAAATTACAAAGGTATATTTCCGAACCGAGCTATGTCAATTTCTGTTGCTCCAACAGTTGGTTTTTAACTTCACACCCCTTGCCAATCGAGTGGAATGGGTCATGATTCCGATTAGTATATGATGAATTTTCGAACATGCTATTTAATTCAGTGATGATGAGGTGCTTGTTAGCCTCTATCTCATTCTCTACTGATGGATGTTGTGTTAAGCCTCCAATGTTCAAAGCTTCTTCTACTGGGATGGTTGGATTGAACTTATTTATTGACACCATGACTGAATTTATGGTGACGTCGCAAAGGATTGTGAAGGAGGGACCGGTTTCTCGGTTTCAGGGACTACAAATTTTGTGTTTCCCAACACGCCAAAATGACTATGACTTTTTGCTATATACAAGCTCTAGTCAGGTGGCATTACTTGTTACTTATCGTCCAACTCTTTTCTTTTGGACAAATGCAACTATGGATTTGGAGCTTAAAGAAAAGGGACGCACAGAATTGAAGGGTCTGTTACATTTTTTGTTGCAATGCATTCATGTGGGCGGTAGCGGAAAATCATTATGTGAGAAGGGAAATGTACTGTTTAAACTCAGGAAGGGATTACCAATAGGAAACCATCAATCCAACAGTTATCTTAAGGTTGTAAAGGCCATCACAATTACTGGGGAAGCTACTGTCCAGCATGATGGTGAAGTTGCATTGGTAGTGGGCGGTGAACATATTCTTGGTGGTGGATTTCCAGCTGAAACTGATAAGCAGGATAGCCCCTCTAATGACTATATTGAGACTCTGAGCAACTATGGAAACCCGATTTCAGCAAAATTGGTGATTGTTTTGGCTTCTATGCTCACTCAGATTACTACTCATGTCATACTGATAATTAATATTTGGCCAACCACACTAACTGGTGCAAGGCGCGTGCAACCCCTCAGATTCTATGTGGAAATTTCAACTGTTAGTGAGTCTGATGTAAGTCCAACAAAAGGGATCAAAAGCCTTCTTCATTTTGCTGGGGAAAGAACCATTCTCGGACGGCCAATATATCTAGCAGCGTCCAATCACTGGGATAATGCAGGTCTAACTATGAAACTAAGAAACAACTCTGCAGCTTTGCTTGCATGGTGTTGGTATTGGCCTTCTTATGGAGTGGATCTGAAGGACATCATTGTTCTTCCTTACAAGGATAAATTATTGGTATGTAGTATGTATCTGCAACAGGTAGTCGTGGAATTGATCGGAAAAGACTTCGTCTTGGATGGTAAAATGGTGCTTCAAGGACTCGTGGTGTATGGAAATAAGGGAAGTACATACCAACATGCTTATATACAACGGCTGAAAGGGGATTCTTGGACATGGACTCTTGCTTGGATTTTTTATTCCATCTCCATGCATCGCTATGAGTTTTTGTTGTTTTCATTGCCAAGACCACCAGAAGTTGACGACCTTGAGGACAAGGTGGATTTCAAGGGGCGAGGAATGATGCGAATAAATAATGGGCCTTGGGCTGCTGAAGGCCCACACTCGTGTATTATTATGTTTGTTAGTATAAGAAGGAGTATGTACCGAAAGAAACAATCAATCAATGAAAGAATACTCTTCCTAAACCCTAACTCTTCTCTTCTCATCTCATATTCTTCTACTCTTCTCCCATTTCTTCTCAACCTATCTTCCTGGTTCGCATCACAAGCTCTGGCAATACACACAGCCCCTGCCAGTACTGCTGGTAGCCGCTTCTTCAAGTCTGCCAACATCTATACTTGCAGTTAATCGACAAAGAAATCAAGTCAATAATCAACCCGTTTCTATGACAGGCGCTGTTTCTTCTAGCCAGCCAATGGCTACGTCTTGAATAAACAGACAAGGAAATCAACCGCTCATTGTTTCATCGCCGATCGAAGATTGGAACTAGGGATTACACTTCTCAGTTGGCTAAATATAAAACCACGAGTTTAATTTGGTATTATTATATGCACGAATTTCAAATCACGAACAACCAAAGCATAATCACGAACATCAGATATAAATTTCAAAACCACACCATACATACAGGTGGCACCTTCGACATGTTCAAATTCAGAAATCACTTAATTCGTGGGGGTTTTTTTTTTGCTCATAATTCGTGGGTTTAAAATCTAGGGTTTTGGTGGATTTTTGCGTAGCGGAGGAAAGGAAATCATGCGACATATATTTGTGGACTTGATTAAAATAATATGTTTAGCTTTCCATTTATACCCTTATGTCTTTGCTAATGTGATATTGATTTATTCAATAAAAATTATGATTGATCCGAACCGTTTGGATCAACGAATCAAATTATTTCTAAGTTTTGATCTAAATAGAAGTTCTGACCAGAATTCAACCTTTTGTTTGTGTTTAGCTGCTGTTATCATTTTTTTATTTATAAATGTTGCTAAAAAAAGATTTTCTCCAAGATAATGACAGATAAAGCACTACCCTTTTCATGTAGTCGTAGTCATTTGGAGAGAGATGATGTTAGAAAATTTAACTCCCTCCTGGTCCGACATTTGCTCCTGTCTCTAGATTTTGAACCTAATGCCACCACATGGGGCGCCGTGCATAATTTCTCTATAGGATGGAGGAGTTCAGAAATCAGAAAGAGAGTGGTGCTCCCAGCTATCGAGTTCCATTTCTAAGAAATATTCAGGAAACGAGGTTGGAGAGGGTGAGAGTGCTAGTGGAAACGAAAAGGCTGGAGAGGATTTTTGAGGTCTTCGAAGCGGTGGTCGGTATTGATGTCGTTGAAACTGTGATATGCGGAGAATGCTTTTTCAACGGAAGGGAAACAGAGTGGAGGGTGGAGGAGCCGATAGGAGAAGGGGAGGAACATATTTTAAGCCGTTCTATCACTGGAGGTCTTCCCTGCAAGGGCCGGCAGCAGTGTTTGGAGGAGCAAGGAGGAGGTCGTGATTGGGCATCAGACGGGGAAGAGGGTAGTATAGAATCCGTTGATGCCAAATCTACTTCTTCTGGACAGGAGGTTCAGGGTCTTCTGGAGTCTACTCAATATGTGGCAGAAACTCCTATAGAGAAGGAGGTGTCTTGTGAGCCTTCGCTGTCGAGGAGTGGAGGGAGAGTTAAGGATTCCGAGAAGATGAGCTCAAGTCGGGAATTGTCAGATAGTAGCTGGGACGCTACGCTGAAGTCCTTTCTGCTGCATAGAGGAAAAAGGAGTGCGGGGATGGGGACTAAAGAACCAATAGGTCTAGGTTTGCGCTTGTATTTCCCCGGGAAAGAGGGTCAGGGTAATGAGTATACTCAAGTGGAGTGTGATGATCAGAATTTGGCCAGTCAGGGTGTGGTTGGTGCTGATGCAGGTTTTGTCCCGGTAGCGCAGTCAACTGATAGAAGATCAGATGATAGTAGTTCGTAGGATGAGGCTCAAAGCAGCAGATTGGGGTGTTTAGAAGGATCGTTGGCAAGATTGACCAAAAAGAAACCGAGCTTGGCTAGGGATAGCGCAACAAATCCTCATGTCTCCTTCAAAGCCGCCAGAAGATTGGAATCAAAGAAGAAGGTTGACCCTAAGTTACACAGAAGAAAGAAAAGGGCTGTCCTTGACCGCCTCAAATATTCTTACATGGAGGAGTTGGAAAAGTCAATCAAGCCCATTCTTGTGCCTGAAGAAGAAAGACATCTAGAATCGGTAAGTGAAGGTTTAGATGAAGAAGTGAGGAAAACAATTCAGAGGAAGGAAGCTGAGGAGACCGTCAAATTTGCCAAAGCCTTAGGGATTAAAGCAAGCTTTCCGGATGAGGAAGTAGTGCAGATATTCATCAAAAGGGATGAGGAACGGAGAAGAGAAAGAGAAATAGAGGAAAGAAGAATTGAGAGCTTCGATGGAGTTTGAGTGCTAGGCGTAAAAGAGTCTTCCCCCTTTCTGTCAGTGCAAGGAGGCGGGTGTGGGGATTGTCTTGCTGAGCGGTTTTGTTGGTTGGGGTGGAGAGTTTTGTGGTGTTAGGGCGTTTGGGTGTTTTGCTAGTGTTTCCTTTTTAAGTGTTGTTGTTTCTGTGTAGGCAGTCTGTTGTCGTAGTGCGTTCTGTCTCCTGGTTGAGTGTTGTCGAGTGTTGTTGAGTGGGCTGTTCCTCTGCGGCTGCTTGCCTGTCTTTAGGCATTGTTGCTGTATTTTTAGTGGTGAAATTCCACTTGAGTATCAAAAAAAAGAAATATGTGATCAATGAAATCAGCTTCCTAAGAGTTTCATCGAAAGAGAATATGGTGGCAAACTGGCACGGCAAGACAATCAGAGCGGTGCTTGTGAACCCGAGAGATCAGTGAGTGTCACTGTTTGGATCTTAAGTGGTCAATCAACACTTAATGATGGAACAAACCAGGGGGCCTGAGACCCGTCTCAAATTTCTCAAAATTTTTACTTTCAGTAGAATTGAACACCAGACACACTACATTTTAAGCCCCTTTCTACCAACTGAACTATAAAACATTCATGTTGGATTTAGCAAAGAGTAATATTTAATATTTGAAGTTGATTATTTGATTTAATATCTCAATTAAGTATGTTTATTACTTAATCGCACTCAACTCCGCATTATTTAGATCTAAGTTAACTAATTCATTTAACAACTAAACTATAAAAATAAAATACAATACACATTTATTAATTAAAATAAACTCCAATTAATTTAAATTATATTTATAATTAATATGTAATTTATATTAAAAAATTTGACAACGCTCAAAAAAAATTAGGACCCCCTGTCGAGAGGCGTTGGATCCACCACTGGAACAAACAATCCTTTTGAAGTGAGATCAGAAACCGCTTCAATGAGAAGATCCAGCGAAGCTGATCGGAGCTTCATCAGAAAAGTCGATGGGATGTGAAGAGAAGAAGAACGAAGCAAGCGTGACTTGGTGAAAACAGCTACACTTGATTTCATTTTCTAATTATAAACATGTACACCATTATACTTATTGCAATTGGGTTCAAAGTATTACATGTAAACCTCAACATTCAAGGATTTCAACTCCCAATATGAAACTATGCTCTCCGATCTATAGGCCCACTAACACTGATGTGCGAGGTTTGGAGCTGGCAGCGAAAATGCCACCAATCGTAATATGTAATTTATCCTGAAGAGCTTTATGTAACTAAAGTCGCCAAACTTCACGACATGGGCTTCCAAAAGACATAAACATTAGAGCTAGCTCTTCAAGCTATATATTGCATGCAACGTTCACGCTGAAGTCGATCATATTATTTTTCAAAACATGGACAAGCAGTTGAAATCTTCCTGTGTATGTTGAGATGTTGTTCTAGTCGCGTATAGAACAATATCTAGCTAACTTATGCAAAAATAAATGCAGTGTGGAAAATAAACGACTCGCAAAGTTGAAACCCAGTTCGGCGTTAACGAGCCTACGTCTGGGGGCTATCTCCTTAGCCCGGTGGATATCAGTTCACTAATAATGAATATTGCGAGTACATGAGCTTACGTTTACGTAATCCCTCTTAAATTGCCGGAGCCTCGAACACTCTAGTAATCGCTAACTAGGTCTCCCCCTAGATCAGAGCCTCGCCTCTGATTCCACCAGATGATCCTCCATGAGAATCAGTGCTTTCTCCCGAATGCGCGTAACACCAACAATGCGTGTATCGTCAAGTTGTTCTACGATCAGTCTACCGAGTACTAGAACAGACTGAATCCGAGCGCGTTAGAGTTCACCAGAATAATGAACTTAACATCGATGATCTCCTCCAACCCTTCTCTGAAACCTAGAATGACTCGTAATTCATTTTCAGCTTTAAAACTCCTCCTTAGCCTGTATTCTCTCTAGACTTTAAAATACCCTGTAGATAAATATCGGAACTAACAAGCAAAAGTTAAATAGACAAAGAGTCTAATTTGGTGGGTTTAACTGTGTTTATGATTCATACAATTATGGTCCATCAGATCACCCCACACTTTTAGTTGTTCGTCCCGAACAATGCTTTTTAAAGGGCGGCACACACAATCTAAGTAAAAACTTTTAAATATGAAAGTGAGACTGTGGGACTAGATTTATCTTAATTCATGTATTACTTACTTATTACCAAATTAAACCGTGTAAATACTTAGAAGAAACTTGATACTTGTACCTTCGCGCCGAGATGCAAATTAATTCGGATGTTTCGGGAGATAGCCCTTTTCAGGCTCCTGGACTGCATTCTCGGGATTGACTCGCACTATATGGTTTCCTTGTAGCTTTCTCTAGCACGTGATTCGGTTCGGGTTTCACTGAGTTGAGCTCTTTGATTTCTTTTTGGCGAGGGACAGCTTCTGTAGTGAAACGGCCTTTGGCCTTTGGCCTTTGATATTGAGTTGGAGTTTCTTCACTTTTGTTCGGTTAAAACCTTCACAATTTTGGCCTTTGGCCTTTGATTAGCTTCTTTGAGCTTTTGCTTCTTTGTGACTTGCTAGTCCATTTTCTCAGCCTTTTTGGGAGGTCCAATCGTCGCCCGCGAGCATATGGAAATACCTCCCCGCTCTTTCTCATCCTCGCCATTTCGCGCGGGTCAAGATGAGGGTCGCTCATCTATTTTCCTGGCTACTAGGACTAGAGATAGGATGGTTTGATTCCCGTCCCACCTCTTGCATAAATGCTACACGGCGGAGATGACTTCAATCTTCACTGAAACCCGAAGTGCAGCCTCCACTGACTTCGAAAACCATATAGTTAGATTCGATCCTTCGAGTGCTTGCCAAGCCTCTCTAGGGCATTTTCTATCAACTCCACATCCCCTGTATATCTCAGGACAAAGGGACAAATGAGAAGTTACATTCTAAGTTTTTAAACAGTTGAATTTTCACAAGGTAAATGCATGAATTATGATCTATCTTTTTCACATTCTCAAGTTCATATTTTCAAAAAGATAATATTAAGGGAAAAGGAAAAGAAAAACATGTTATGTACACAGGCGGTTCTCACCCCACACTTTTGAACGAAGGCGTGCCTTTCAGCAAGACTTAGTTCAAAAGTCATGCAAATATATACAAGAGAAGGAAATGACATTAAGGAAAAGAGAAGAACTGAACTCCCTTTTACTGTGTCGTGTCGTGGAACGACATGCCTCGGAGCTGGATAATCGAGGGAGTTCGGCTGGGGCCTTGAACTCTCAGCGCAGGCCCGGTAATTTCTCGGAAGCTGCCTGGCTGATCTGATCTTGCTCCAAAATCCGATTCCTACATGTTAGACATTCCTTCTATACAAAAAATGGGTGAGAGCGACTTGCGGTAAAAAACTAAATGACAAAAAAGAAAAGGTGTCGGATTACCTCCCGACCAGTGCCTTTGTTTAACGTTGTTGGCTTACGCATGGGGATCACAAGTTTGGATCGCATGGGCAGCTCAGGTCATAGTGTTGTGGAGTGCCTACTTTCATTTTTGCCTTACCTTTCCCCGTTTTCTTGTGAGATGATGTGCTCGGGTCCTGTTCCCATGGTTCTGGTGGTTTCTCCTTCCAACGTCTCTGAGAAGGCGAGGGGCCTTTTACTACTAGCCTCTTGAATTGGGTTCTCTTATGTTTAGGGCTGCCCTGTCTAGTTGTGGCGCAAAAATGCTCCATCAAGGAGTCGTTCTGCTCAGGCCCTTTTCCCATCCTCCTTTTAGTCTCTTCATTGATCACATAGTTTTCTGCAATTTGCTTATTGATCAAGGGGGAAAGTCAGGAAGCTTGCATCTTAAGGCTTGATTCTGTCTCATTATGTCCGTCAGTGAGGATCCGGTCTCGGATGGTCTCGGCTGCTTGGGTAATGATAGTCGGGTATGACTCGAGCAGCTTGCCAGTGGTGTTCTGGACTTCCTCCTCTGCTGGCACGGTCTCAAGTTCCCATGAAGGTTTTTCCTCGTTGCTTCCGGTGCTTTCTATATCTGATTCTTCTGATGGCTCGGGAGTTTCTTCTGATGGCTCGGAAGTTTCTTCTGATGGCTCGGATGTGATCTCCAATGTAGGCTCTTCTTCAGAGCTTTCTGCATCTGATTCGTCCATCTCGTCCTCTGTAATGTCTTCTTCATTCCTTTCTGGACTAGCCTCTATCCTCTGTATTCCTCTATTAGGTCGGGGCATTGGCCTTTGTTTTGTGGCTTCGGCCAAGTCGTCTATAACATCCCACATTTGAGTCAGGGATAAGTGCATGGCCGATCCTCCCACTGCGTCATTGATCCTTGAGAACTCATCTTGCCTCATTCCACAAAGGAATTTTTGAAGAAGGAATACTTCGGTGAATCCATGGTGCGGGCAGCGTGAGACGATGGTGTCATAGTACGTGTAGTATTCATCTAAAGTCTCATCCCGGGATTGTTGAAGGCAGATGATCTTCTCGCGGGTGTCATGTCGTAAGGATGGGGGGAGAATTCTTTCAGAAATTTAGCGCAAAGGTCCACATAATATTTTGCACAACTAGCAGTTGATGCGTAATACCATACTGTCGCAAAGTCAGTTAAAGAGTGTTCAAAACATTTTAATTGAAACTCTTCTAACGTTATATTTTCGGGTTTCATGTGACGACTTATATGGTGGAAATGTTGGCAGTGTATTACTGGGTCTTCTCCGGTGGTACCTCCAAACTGAGGAAGATGCTGAGCCATCCATCCATACATAGTGGAAAGTGTGACGAAGAAATGAAAGGGAAGGAAAAGAACAACTAATCGAAGGCTAACTCCCCGGCAACGGCGCCAATTTTGACGGAGCCCACCGCACTGTCGTTAAGGTGCGATGTTCTCTGTGCAAAAATAAATTTATATCTCCGATACTCGCGACTTAACTATTTTTGGTAGTCAGTGGTAAGTACGGGTCGAACCCAAGGGAATTAGGTGAATAGTTGTTCTTTTGAAAGGGGGGGGGGATTAAATAAAGCAGTTGGGGGGTTGTTTTTGATTTTTAGTACTGAAAGGTAAAGTAACAGTTGATATTACAATTAAAGGAAAGTATTCGGTTTTAGGGGCCTTGTATCATAGTCCGTTTATTATTGACCTCTAATGATCATACTAAGTGTTCAAAAGTGAATCAAGGCTATTCCTCGCACATGACTTGCCACACCGTCTAGTCTTTTGCAAGACAAAGAACTCTTGTTCTAGTATGTGCATCCATTTGATCATCATTCCTGATAAACCAAATGGTGTTTAAAAGAGGTTGACTTCCACAGATAAGCTGTGCTCTTCCGAGCCTCCACTTATCCACGGAAGACCACGAACCCATGGCAAAGCTTTGCTCTTCCGAGCATCCACTCAACCAATGGAATTCTGACCTAATATAAGGCACCTAGAACAAGTTGAACACAAAGAGGCACTAAGCCAAGGGTCTAAAACATTTTATGACACAAGTACATCCCTTCAACCGAATGAAGGGTTTAGCTACGAATATTCATGGAACAGGATATCATAGCTAAGTGCGTTGAAAAGTAAAGGTTTTGAAAGACAGAAAATAAAGTTTTCAAAAGTAAAGACAGGAAAGTAAAGTTGTTGAATTGAAAAGACAGTAAAGTAAAGAAAAGAGTACTTACAAAAACTGTTGAAAGTGGTAAAGCTTCGATTCCAAAGTAAAGTGCTTACATGATTGTGCTCTCAATCTAGAGAGATAAGTGATTTGTGATTTTGGAATGAGGATGGGATGTGGGATGTGTGGGATGATTTACAAAGGCAATGAAGGGCTCTATTTATAGGCCATGAGGAGGAGATGGATGTGGAGGAGAAGCCACCACATGTCACAAGATGGGAGGGGGAGCTCAAAGCCATCGGGTGATGTCATCACCTCCCAAAGCCGCCGGCCACATGGCAAGGAAGGAGAGGCTTGTGGCTTTAGCCGCCGGCCACATGGAGGAAGGAGAGTGGTGGAGTGTGTTTTGTGAGCTTATCCCAAAAAGCCATCGGTCCTTTCAGCTCCGGGCTGACTCTGGTTGCCCTCCAGTTGGACTTGTTTTGAGTGATTCCACGTCAGGTTCTTGAAAGTCAGAATTTGGTCGTGACCTGGAATGACTCGTAATTCATTTTCAGCTTTAAAACTCCTCCTTAGCCTGTATTCTCTCCAGACTTTAAAATACCCTGTAGATAAATATCGGAACTAACAAGCAAAAGTTAAATAGACAAAGAGTCTAATTTGGTGGGTTTAACTGTGTTTGTGATTCATACAATTATGGTCCATCACTATACGACACTACACCAGAATACACCATACGGGACAAATTTAGCAAATTGTTGCATTACTTTTGTCGCATTCGACATTTTATTCGACCTCCCAAAATATGTTTGTCGCAATACAAGTTTAATGCGACAATTGTTTTTGCGGCATTTTAGTTTATGTAGGTTAATAAATTTAAAGCGACATGATGTGAAAGCGACACAATTTTACTATCCCATTAACAAGTTAGTGCGACATCGGATTAAGCGACTGTACATTTATGTCTCTTAACAAGTTTCATGCGACATACAGTTACGCGACATTTATATATAAGTCCCGTTATATAGAAAATATGATTCTCACATCAGCGCCTAGTCTTCACCCACCCGTTTCTGTGTGATGTTGAATACGTAATAAAGATGGCGACCTACCATTCCATGTTTGGGCGACATGCTTTGCAAACTATGTTGCGTGAAAGTGAAATATTTAATGCAAAATAGAACAACCTAGTACACCCGGCCGACAAATCAAATTATACCCTTGCTGCATCCCCTGAATTTGAATGTTTGAACCCCATTTCTTGTAGAAGGAAGCTACAGTCTGGGTTGGTGATATCTTCACCAAATCCACACATATTGGAAGGTAAAAATAATCCTTAAATCTACTTTATTTTTGCTTGAGTGAAAAAATGTCCCATTTTGTTTGGAAACTTTTTTCAGACTTGTATGCTTTTGAGCTGTGTTGGCTGGCGGGTGAAGCACAAATCATTGGCCTACGTGGTTGTTTTGAGTTAATGTGTAGAGCTCTAGCTAGCTAGATGTCAAATATGGGGCGTGTAGATCGAAGGTGGCTGTGTGGCTTATTTTCTTAGATAAAAAGATGGTTTTTGTGGCTGTTGGACTACATAGCAACATCAAAGCTCGGATTTTATGATTTGTTTGGGGTTTTTTTTGTGGCTGTTTGTTCATAAATTGTTTATGTTTTGATTGGTCTTTGGCTAAATTAATTATTTATACAACATTTTCTCCATATATATATATATATATAGAAGAGCGTTCAAATGAGGCAAGACAAATAAGAATGAGGCAGGTGAGGCACGATCTCAGCCTTCCATTGTGACACGTGGCGAAGCCACATAAGTTGAGCCGCCAAATGCGTTCACACTACTGTTGGTAGTGGGTTTACTATTTATCACGTGGCGCACCCACAATGCACGGGGGGGGGGGGGGGGGGTTTATGGATGGCTGAGATCGTGCCTCAGGTGCCTCATTCTACCAAAGCTTGCCTCATTTGAACGCTCTTATATATATAGGAAAGCATGGATAAGAGTTGGATGCATTTATGGGACAAGTGTGATCCGCGGTTTTCCGAAGGGCTTATGGCCTTCATAGAGTTTGTAAAGCAAAAAACACCTTAGACAACTACTCATCTATGTCCATGTAGGAGTTGTCGGTTGCACCATGAGAAGTTATCATTGAATGAAATCCAAGTTCATTTGTTTCAAAATGGTATGATGCGAGAGTACACATCTTGGACCTCACACGGAGAAGAAATGCAAGAGGAATCATCATCATTATACACACAACACCGACAATATGTCTCTAAAAAGAGTTAGTATTAGGATGGTTGAAGGCGATGACTATTATTCCAATACTGCAATCGACATTCTTAATGACACTTTCCCTTTTCAAGATCCACATGGGGGCACTGAAAATGATTCTTTCGGCAAGGATGCATATGATAAGTATCAAAGACTCCTAGCAGAAGCAGAAGCTCCTATATTTGTGGGGAGTGAGAACTCTATTTTGGACACCATTTTAAGGGCAATGAGAGTTAAAGTCGATAATGGATGGTCCGACAAAAGTTTTAACGATCATTTGAAGCTCACTAAACAACTCCTTCCGAGCGGAAACAATATCCCGGTTTGTATCGTGAAGTTAATAGATTATTAAAGAATATGGGAATAGGATATGAGATAATTCACGCATGTGAATATGGTTGTATTCTATACTATAAAGAATACAAGGACCTTGAACATTGTCCATTGTGTGAGGAGCCAAGATACGTACACCATGATGGGGATGGAAAATATCCCAAAAAAACTGTTCGGTACTTTCCCATCACTCCGAGGTTACAATGACTTTATATGTCACCTCATATAGCTAAGGAGATGAGGTGGCACAAAAAAGAAAGGTAGAAGAAGGTCTCATTAGACATCCAGCAAATAGTGAAGCTTGGCATGACTTCAATAAAAAAATTCCCTAATTTTTCAAGAGACATTAGAAATGTTCGGCTCGGATTACCTACAGATGGTTTTAATCCCTTTGGAGCCGCAGCTCTTTCTCATAGCAGTTGGCCGATTGTAGTAATTCCTTATAATTTGCCACCTTCTTTGTGCATGAAGAAGTGTGATGGATGGCTGAAATCGTGCCTCAGGTGCCTCATTCTACCGAAGCTTGCCTCATTTGAACGGTCCTCTATATATATATATATATATAGAGGAGTGCTCAAATATTACACCTCTCTTATGGTGTTATATGTTACACTAATCTCAGCCTTTAGATCAAATGATCTAAAGGTGCAAAATTAATCTCAAAAAGTCAAAAAGTGACAAAGTTGTTTGTCATTTTGTACTTTTGTCTTTTACCTAAAAGACAAAAGTGCAAAATGAAATCTAGACCTTTAGATCAACCTAAAAGACAAAAGTGCAAAATGAAATCTAGACCTTTAGATCAAATGATCTAAAGGTGCACAATAAAGTAACACATAACACTTTAACAACCAATAACACTTGAGCGCCCCCTATATATATAGAAAAGCATGGATAAGAGTTGGATGCATTTATGGGACAAGTGTGATCCGCGGTTTTCCGAAGGGATTATGGCCTTCATAGAGTTTTTGAAGTAAAAAACACCTTAGACAACTACTCATCCGTGTCCATGTAGGCGTTGTCGGTTGCACCATGAGAAGTTATCATAATTAAATCCAAGTTCATTTTTTTCAAAATGGTATGATGCGAGAGTACACATCTTGGACCTCACACGGAGAAGAAATGCAAGAGGCTTCATCATCATTATACACACAACGACGACAATATGTCTCTGAAAAGAGTTAGTATTAGGATGGTTGAAGTCGATGATTATTATTCCAATACTGCAATCGACATTCTTAATGACACTTTCCCTTTTTGAGATCCATATGGGGGCATTGAAAATGATTCTTTCGGCAAGGATGCATATGATAAGTATCAAAGACTCCAAGCGCAAGCAGAAGCTCCTATATTTGTGGGGAGTCAACACTATTTTGGACACCATTTTAAGGGCAATGAGAGTTAAAGTCGATAATTAGGGATGCACACTTTCAGACCGAACCAAAAAATCGGACCGGACCCGACCAAATTTTACGGGTCGGTCCAAGACCGGATCGTAAAATTTCAGTCCGGTCCGGTCTTCGGTCCATACTTTTCAGAAATTTTGGTCCATCGGTCCGACCCGGACCGTAAAATTCTGGTCCGATCCGGTGAGGTCCGGACCGTAAAATTAAAGGTATTCGGTCTAATTAGGTCCGAATTTTCACAAAAATTTTGGTCTCGGTCCGGTCTCGGTCCATATATACCCGGTCCAGTCTAGTCCACGGTCCAAGATTTTAAAAAAATTTGGTCCACCGGTCTGGTCTGGACCAAACAGTAAATTTTGGTCCAGTTCAGACCGGATGTGCATCCCTATCGATAATGAATGGTCCGACAAAAGTTTTAACGATCATTTGAAGCTCACTAAACAACTCCTTCCGAGCGGAAGCAATATCCCGGTTTGTATCGTGAAGTTAAGAGATTATTAAATGATATGGGAATAGGATATGAGATAATTCACGCATGTGAATATGGTTGTATTCTATACTATAAAGAATACACGGACCTTGAACATTGTCCATTGTGTGAGGAGCCAAGATACATACACCATGATGGTGATAGCAAAATTCCCAAAAAAAATATTCGGTACTTTCCCATCACTCCGAGGTTACAATGACTTTATATGTCACCTCATATAGCTAAGGAGATGAGGTGGCACGAAAAAAGAAAGGTGGAATAAGGTCTCATTAGACATCCAGTAGATATTGAAGCTTGGCATGACTTCGATAAAAAATTCCTTGATTTTTCAAGAGACATTAGAAATGTTCGGCTCGTATTAGCTACAGATGGTTTTAATCCCTTTGGAGCCGCTGCTCTTTCTCATAGCACTTGGCCAATTGTAGTAATTCCTTATAATTTGCCACCTTCTTTGTGCATGAAGACAGGAGTCAATATTCTTGCCATGTTGATTTCGGGTCCCAAATCTCCGGGAAAGTGCTTGAACGTGTTCATACAACCTTTGATAGATGAATTAAATGTGTTGTGGGAAACCGAAGTAGTCATGTATGATCGACATGTTGGATCGTCATTCAATATGAAAGCTGCAGTTCTCTGGACAATCAGTGATTTCCCGGGGTTGGGAATGTTGGGAGGCCTAAAGTGTAAAGGATACAAAGCTTGTCTTATGTGTTTAGATGACATTGATGCTCAACATTTAGCAGGGAGAATGTCCTACCAAGGCCACTGCAGGTGGCTTGATAGAGAGCATTCGTGGAGGTATGCGGTCTCTAAGTTTAATGGGGAAGTGGAATCACGTGATGCCCCGGTTTCTTTAACAGTAGAAGAGATTTTTTCTTATGTAATACGCCATGAATACCCCATACTTAGCTTGCATCCGGATTTCAAGCATAGTAGAGGTGTGAAGGAAAAGTTGTGTTGGACTCATTTGAGCATATTCTACGATTTGCCTTATTGGAGCACTTTAAAACAGCCTTATTCGTTGCATGTGATGCTTATAGAGAAAACTGTATTTGATAACATTATTGGTACTATACTTGGTCTTCAAGGAAAGACTAAGGACCACATTAAGGCTCGGGAAGGTTTGGAGAAACAAGGGATTCGTAAAGAACTGTGGTGGAAGGGAAAAGGGTCGACATCAAGAAAGGATAAGGTTTCATAAGCACCTTATACCATTTTACCCGATGATAGGGTAGAGATTTTTAAGTTCCTTAAGAATGCTAAATATCCTTATGGTTATGCAGGTAGTTTGAAGAACAAAATAAATGTGGAAGATAAGAAATTTAATGGATTGAAAACACATGATTGCCATGTCATGTTGCAGCGACTACTTCCCGTGTTCATTTGACCCTACCTTCTGCATTATGTGATTAATCCCCTCATATTAGTATCACGATGATTTCAAAAATTATGTTACAAGGAACTGATGGTGGAAGAAGTAAATCAAATGAAAGATGACATCGTTATTATTCTATGCAAATTGGAGACGGTTTTTCCCCCGTCTTTTTTCACCATCATGGTTCATCTATTGATTCACCTTCCGTGACAAGTGTTACTAAAGGGACCAGTGCACTTACACATGAGTGTATAACATATTGCAAATTGTTTATGAACGGGTCATGTGAGGTTGACTCATCAAGTGATACCCGGTTATATGATTTGAATGTTTACTCTCCTCTAGTCAAGGTGAGTGGTCATTCTCCAAAGATCAAATTGAGTAAGGTAGAGCTTGACATGGCTCATTGATGTATTGTTGAAAACTGCGAACAAGCACAAGACTATTTGATTAAGCATTACAATAAGTTCCAGCAAGAGTGCCCAAATAGAACGAAGAAAGAGCATGTAACGCATTTCCTGAAATATTTTCATGACTGGGTATGTAGCATTTTATTAGTATTTCATAAATGTAACATTTCATTTCTATTAGTGCAAATTTTATTTTATATGTGCATATTCATGTGTTACATTTCATTTCATTTTGTGTCCACAAATGCAAATCTTGAAAAGAGATGGGTATAAATTCTATAGTGCAGAGTTGCATTATTTAGCGTATGCCTCAAACATACGCGTGTTACTCTCAGTGCATTGTGAATGGGGTAAAGTTCATTTTTTTTGGATCAGGGCCGAAAGATGAAGACTTAAAATTCTGGTGTGATGGTGGAAGATGGAGATGTTACTTATTACGGCATTATTCAAAAGATTGTAGAAGTACAAAACGCAAATGGAATGCCCGTCGTACTATTTGATTGCACATGGTTTAACACAGATCCTACGGATAGGGGAAGCACTAAGAGGGACTATGGACTTCTATCCGTGGATATTTCCACGAGTTGGTATGAAGATTGGCCATATTGCCTAGCCACAACTGCAAGACAAGTTTTTTACCTTGACGATCTTAAAGCCGGTGACAATTGGAAAGTGGTGAATGTTGTTTCCCATAGAGGAACTTACAGTCACCGCTCACTAGCAAGGGAAGATGATCAGGGCAGTAATAGTGGCACACACATAGTATTGAGTTAGTCATTTGGTTCACCTCAAGAAGATGACGCTTATCAAGAGCATTTGCCCGCGCACGTTACAGATGATGTGCAACCAGGAACCATGTACCCTAATAAAGAGCAATTACCAAGAGCGCGTAGACAATTAATCTTGGAAGAAGATGACGATGTGTTTGCAGTAAGGAATGATGAAATCCACATTTCAGATGAAAATGATGATGAGGAAATAATGATGGAACACGAAGATGACCAATGGGATGATGAAAGTATGGAAGTTGAAGAAGATGATCAATGGGATGATGAAATCCACATTTCAGATGATGAAATCTGAAGCTGTCTGCAGGACAATTGTTTTTGGATTAATTTGAACAAATATTGTTCTGTTTACCTTTATGAGACAGTGTGTGATGCATATTCTCGCAACAGGTTAAAATGATTTGGTGGGAATGAAATTTTCGTGTTGGAGCGCAAATTTAATGAAATAAATGTATTAGACGTACATAAGCTAATAAGTCGCTTAAGGTAGTTTTTGACCCAGAAATTAAACCGAAGCCTAGGCCCACTCGAGTGTTTGCTTCACTAGGGTTAGACACATTCAAAATTTCTCTAAGTGTTGAACCCTGATCTAAAATCCTCCTCCGCGGCTCCACATCTCTTCCTCCACCTTCATCCTCCACCATTCTTCCTACACCAAATCTCGATGGCAAAAAGAAAAACGAAAAAACCGAAGCGTTCTCCACTGCTAGACGCACCAGAAGTGACCAGCAAGCCCAAAATGAAGCTTTGTTCATCGTTCACAAGGCGAGTTCCACCCAGATTGCATCGCCCTGAGTCTCCAGCGCGTCCGGTGTTGTCCGACGATGAGGAGGCCGTCGATGTGGAATTCCGCCAAGAAGCTCCTTCATTGACACCCTCTCTTCCGACCGTGGATGTGGAATTTCGAAACACGGAGCGGGCTAGGTCCATACTCGGTGCTATGAACCCTACCGGAAAGATGAAGAAGTTGGACGCGATAGCAAAGACTCCTCCACAAGTGCATGTCGTGCAGAATCCTCCTCGCAAGAAGAAGGTACATCCTTCACATGTTAGAAAGACCCCTCCTAGGCAAGCTAAAAAACCAACCGTAGCTGAATCACCTGTTACCAAAAATAGTGTAGTGAATCCCCTAGCTAATCCACCCAGAAAGAAAAATGCAACCAAATCCACCAATCCTAATGAAAATCCCACTGACAATCCCCCTATTGATAACCCCTCTCCTCCCCTAGTGCAAGCTACCAAATCAGTGTCCAAAAACGGAAGTAGACAACCTGTGTCAAACACTGCAAGTAGAGAACCTCCTATCCGACAATCACCTCGACCTATGTCTAAAATTGCAAGTAAAGAACATGTTCCGGTTCCATCTTACTCCAACCCGAGTTGGAATTTACCGCCCTTGCCTCCATGATCAAGTCTTGCCATATCCAGTCCCATTCAACCGCCCGTGCGCACCAGGTCACCTACATCGCTGCCTACAAATGATCCACCAGTGCCTGATTTTGAACCAAACAATGCAATGGACACTGATGGTGACTCTTCGTATGATGAAGTAGAAGAAGATTTGAAGGCTATTCCAAGTATAAGATGTAAGAAATCCAACAGTGCCCAATCAGGTTATGCATTTTGTAATATTTATTACATTCTCAATGCTTTTTATTAACATTATTTACTGTTAACTATGTTCTTATTATTGTTCAATTTGTTATATAGGCGACGAGGGCGGAGAGAAGAAGAAGGTGAGGGGTGTCGTGAATGGATCAAATGTGGCTTTCTACAAGCACTCGCGCAATAAGAGGCATAAAATCAAGGTGGAGTTTCTAAGTGATGGTACTGGGCCGGCGAGTCAGAAATTGTGTAGCTTGCTAGTGCATCGGGAGTGCAGTAAGGGACAAGGCCCAATGAAAGCCCCATCATTCAGAAAGATCAAGGAGATGGACCGAAGGATTGTCTATGACCACTTATATGTAAGTACTACATGTTTCAACACTTCTAAGTGCAATTTGACAACTACATCTACAGATTCAATGTTTTAACTTTTAATTTGTATTTTTTTACAGCCAAACTTTATTCATCTAGATGATGATTAGCTGTGGAATTTTATCTATAGAAGGGACACTGAGAGGTACATAGATTGGAAGTCAGACTGCAAGTTATTCTACAAAGAATATGGACCTGATGTAATTCCCAGAGAATTTCTGGATCGCTGTGCTCAGTGGGAATGGCTTAAAGCCCATTTTGAGGAACCCAAAAATAAGGTCATATTCATTATAATTTCTTCCTTTAATGTATTTATTATTTTTCTTCTATGTTGTTATGTTTTTCAATATTCTCATTAACTTGGTTACGTTTCGATATAATAGGAAAAAGGCAAGGCAATGTCCAAAGTCCGCACAGAATTTGAAAGACTCAACCACCGCTCAGGAAAGGTTCCATTCTACATGACGGCTGTGAATCTCAAGCTAATGGGAGAAAAGGTTCACCATGTCACTACTTATTCGAAGGTGTACTTTGCTGATCCTGCTGGTGCCGCTTTTGCAGTGAAGTTTCTTCCTTTTTAGTGTTCTTGTTCGTTGGTGAGTGGGATGAATTTTGTTGTTGTTCCCGGTGCATGATATGATCTGATTATCTGCCGTGTTAATGTTGGTGAATGTCATGTTTATCTGAAACTGTTGTTGGTTGGTTGGTGTTAATCTGGTGTTGGCGTTTGTTGGTGTTGATCTATTGTTGGTCATCTGTAGTGTTAATCTAATGTTAATGTCATCTGTCGTAATGATGGTGAATAATGTTTAATGTTAATGATGGCTAGTTTTTATTCATGTTAATGTCATGTTTATCAGTTTTGTTGTCTGCCAGATCTTATTCTCATATTGTTGCTCTTAGTTTATTGTGTGGTTGCAAAATTTGTTCCCTGCAGTTCCCACTAGTGTGCTTTTCTCATTGTATTTACATTTAACAATGTATATGTAGGCACAAATGGAAGAGAGGGTTCGTGAGGCGTTGAGGGATCTGAATGGTGATGAACATGATGACGGAAGTGTCCTAGATGAGCAAGAACCTGTTCCAGTCGATACTCAGATTCAAATCATAAATGATGTGCTTGGGCAAAAGCGTGGGACTTATGTGTCCGGAGCCGGTAGAGGGTACAAAAGGCCACCACTCCCTAGAGGGGGACCTAGGAACTCAGATTTGAATGATCAACTGAAACAGCAGAAGATTGAGTTTGTGGAAATGAAGACCGCTTTTGAAGAAAGAATACGCATCCTTGAGGACTTGGTGGTTCCGCAAATCTAGCCACCCACAATGCTTCAGAAGGTGCGACTTCTTGTTTACCTGTTGCCTGATTGTGAAGTAAACTTTATTGTAACAAACTTGGGGTTTTTTTGGCTGGGTACACACATGATCTGTAATATTGTGTGTACCCTTGTTTGTAGTTGGCCACAATTATGTGTTTCGGTGACCGGAAATGTGTTTTGGTTACCGGAATCTGTATGGAAGGAAAACCAATTTCAGGCTTTCTATGCACAAATATTTCAGGCTACTCGTGACATATGTCCCTTTACAACACAATATGTAATGTATAGGTTAAAACTTATGAGCTTTATGCGACATTTACGTGTTTCAGAATCTAATCGTAATTGTTTTTATACGACAATAAGTTACATAAGCATTAAGCATAAGTCGTTTAATGCGACAAAAACGTGTTACAATAAGAAGTGTTTAAGGTTTTTGCGAGTGATCCGGAATGTCCTGTAAAAAATTGCTTCCTCATAAAACAGATAATGCGACAACAAAGAGTTAAGGTCAGAAGCGTAAGACATTAAAAGCGATGGGCCCTAAACGTCAAGTAAGTATATGCTGCCCCAAAAATCAGCTAATGCGACACAAGCGTATTAAGGTCAGATGCGAAAGGCTTTATATGCGACGGGTTATGGACGTCGGCTGTCCCATAT
The DNA here is from genome assembly GCA_033675215.1 of Rhodiola kirilowii. Taxonomy (NCBI): domain Eukaryota; kingdom Viridiplantae; phylum Streptophyta; class Magnoliopsida; order Saxifragales; family Crassulaceae; genus Rhodiola; species Rhodiola kirilowii. Next base: position 13,909,546 of record CM066193.1, on the reverse strand, counting down.
GTCTGCTACCTCTATATAATTGGACAAATATGTTCCCAGTAAAATGTAGCATATGCCGTTAAAGTGTAGAACTCATTCCGTTGTGCATGGGACTAAGTAAATTAAACGCCGCATAAATGTCACACTTTATACGACAGGTGTTCAATTACTACGCCGCACAGACTTTACGCAACATCGATTTCGAGACAAAATTTAGGTGACGCGCTTTGTGTCCCATAAACGAAAACTGATTATGTGCGACATATTTACTACTTTATGCGACGGGAAAAGATTGTGCTGATAGGTGTATTCTGGTGTAGTGTGAGGATTTGGTCTGAACAAATATTTATTTAATTTTAATTTGGACAAGATTCGAACCCAAGCCCCTCTTAATAGTTTTTCTCTTTATTTCCACTAGGCTAAAGATGATTGTTGTTTTATTATTTGTTTCAATAATGTATATTCATTTATCAAATCTATAAAAGTTATTACTTATTATCAATTTAACTAGAAACTCAATTAGTCTTATAAATCCCTTATTGTTGTGACTTGCAAATTAAGACTAAAATTGTTATTGTTGTATTATTAATTTGTACTTTATCAAATTCTAAATTTGTTATGGTATGTTGTTATAATCGGATCATAATCATGTAATATTTATTCAAGTCATAAATATGTTAAATTATAATATCATATATAAATATTTTATTTTATTTGTTAAATTGAATCCCATCTTTGCACTAAAATTGCAATTGTTGTTTTGTTATTTTCTTATTAATGTGTGATATTCGAATTCTAAATTTGTTATGGTTATAGTATTGTATACAGGTTAAATTTTAGTAGGTTATAAAACAGGTAAATAAATATGCATATATGTATATATAAGTTATTTTATTATTTTTAATTCGTGCGGGTCAAACCGATTTGATCCGGTTGAACCATTGACCCATTGACCCAGTAACTTGACCGGTTCGATTTTAATAACACTGATTTAAATTATCTTTGACATGGTTCATTATAAAATATAATCTGGAATGCATGTGATTCCAAAATATGTACCCGACTTTTTCTTATTTTTATTTTTATAACTTTTAGAACCATAAATCAATTAACCAAATTAATTTGACTCTACTATAGAACTGGAATAAATAAGATCAGGTCAGAACTATTACTTTTTGTCATAAATCAGAACTTTTAATAGCCGGTACGATTAAATTATATATTGTCCTTAATTTTAGCAAATACAATGATTGTTTTATTACAATATATATATATATATATATATATATATATATATATATATATATATATGGACATATATATGATGAGAGGGTATATTAGTCAGTTGGAAAATAATTCATACGATCTTATATCAACAAAATCCCACGACTTTTAATATCCCTAGATTTGATGACCTCGTACGTTCATCCATTTGATGGTCGACATCTTATGTTAAAGTTCTCAGTTGATCCTGATGTTCGTGATTTTGTTTTAAATGTTCGTGGTGTTGATAAATGCGGCAAAACCATTGTTCATTGTTTTGCTTTATATGTTCGTAGTTTTGATAAATACACCAAAACCACGATACATATGTTCGTCATTATGTTCGAGTTTTTTATATTTCAAATCTTATGTTAAAGTTCTCAAATCAGAGTTTGTAGTCGACTGATGAAAAGAAATTAAGTAGAGCAAAGATGAGATCGTGAGTTTGTTTCAAAATTTTAAGGCTCATAATATTTAAACGGATATTCACTTAATTTTTTGTGGATTTCAATTTTAAAATATACATTGTCATTTCCTTTTTTTGATGTAGATATACATTATTATTTCCTAATATACCCTTTTGACCATAAAAACGATTAAAAGATGATTTAATTTCAATTAATCTTGATTAATCTAAACCGTTGTGATTATCAAATCAACGAATATTAAAAATTCTGATTTCTGATAAAAACAACTGGTTCTGATCAGAATTCAACCTTGATAGAATTTACAAGGGGTGGGCGCAGTGCGGTTTAAGAGTCAACTAGCAACCGCACCACATTAACTAGTTTGTAAATTTTGCAAACCGCACCATAAATATTAAAACCAAATATGTGGTGCACCACTTTATGCAGTTCGGATTGGTTCAAAATCCGATTTTCAAAGTTGACAAAAAAATTGAAGTTGCACAGTAGAGAGTAGAGATTTCATTTTTTTTATAAAGATAAATTAAAGGCAAAACTTAAAGAGATTCAAATCATAGTTTGGAGAAACACAATGATGAAATTTAGCAAAGAGACGAAGGTCTAACTTAAGTAACAAGAAATAACAATCCATAAATATCATGAAGTAACCTAAAATAAAGGATTATCAAAACCCTAAACAACAATATTTACATAAGAGTCAACCAAAATCCAATTAATGTTTGAACTAAAAAAACTTACAGATTCCCTAATTCAAGAACGAAGATAAGACCAAACGATAACGATTGAGACTGTCGCGGCTTGGCAGCTTGGGGAAAACGAAGATTTGATGTGCAGCTGTCACGAAAAACGAACGAGGAAGAAAAAGAGAAACGACGAGCAACAATAGAAATCAATTACGACTTAATTTTAAATTGGCTTTGGCCTTAAATTAAATTTTATTGTTATTTTTTATAATAACTTTAAATTTATAATTATTTAATTATTTATGCGGTGCGGTTTTAAACGGATGGTTTGATATAGAGACCCGCTTCCGCACCGCTATATTCGGTTGCGGTGTAATTTTTAACAAATTGATTTTTATCCAAAGTGGTGTGGTTAACCAAACACACATTTACAATGCGGTACAAACGATTTTATAATTTGGAGCGGTTTTCGCCCAGCCTAGAATTTACTAAAAGTCCGGTGCAATGGACTACTAAGTAAGACATGCTCATGAAAAGAAAGTTGTTGATACTAGTCTAGGCCTCAGCAATGGGCCGGGCGGGGTCGACCCGACCCTAGTATATTCGGGTTCGGGCCGGATACATTCTAAAATACAGTGACCCATTACTAGTCATCGGGTCGGGTTACCAAAAAATTTGAAAGCCTTAGAGTCAAATGCAATTCGGGTATTTTTCGGGTCAACCCGGCTTTGAAAGCCCGTACACTAAAAAACTAATAATAAAAACATTTTGTTTTCTTCCAACGCGTTTCAGGAAAGACCTTACACCAAAAATTCATTTCATCCTAACTCACACCTGCATGCCTACACTACCAACAACCACAAACTACAAAATTTACAACAGCTATTTCTCAGCAATGTCAAAAGCAACCGAGAAAGGCATCATAACATTGTAAGCAGTAAGAAAGTCGTCAGGCAGTGCAATGCAAGGGTTGAGAGGAGGCAATCAATCAGCAGCTGCAAAAAGTTAGAAGGTCGTCGACAATATTGACAATCCTAGTTCAGGTAGTTTGATATACTTCAGAAATTGAGCATTGAACTTCTAGCTTTCATGTAACTTGTGTTTGTGTATCTGCAAAAAGTTTAAAGATATTTGGCATTAGTACATTTTTTATGAAGACTGACAGACAAAAACTAATAGAATAAATTGAATAATTCATCGCAATTAGTAAACAACATTATACAAACAAATAAACAAACTACAGATTGAACAAACAAATAAACAAGCCAATAGCATATTATAACTCACCGACTCAAATTAAAACTTGGCAGTATTATTTAACATCCACATGTATATAAAGAAATCTAACGGTTCCAATGACCATTACAATATATGAACCCAAAAGTAACAGGCATATATGTCAACCGATCTAAACATAAAAGTATATATCTATGCAGGTTTCATTCATACATATAAAAATGGATCTGAATAACTACGGTTGCAGGTAGGACGAATATCAAAATGAAAGACAAAAATCATCGGATCTGCGCAAATATTGACAGCTCTGCGCGTATCCATACATCAAAGTGTAGAAAACTAGAAAAAAATATAAAAATCACATAGGTTAAGAGTATTCAACAGATCTGCGCAGATATTGACAAATCTACACAAATCCGTTCATGTATAAGCAGAAAACTAAGGAAAAAAAGGATACACATATGCACGAGTTAAATTAGCAGATCTGCTTAGATATAGACGGATCTTCACATATCTGTTCATCTAATAATCAAAAAATCGACAAAACTGACAAAACCAAATACGAATATTCGGAAAAAAATTCTCCAGAACGATTCTGAAAAGTGATATTCAACAGAACAGAGAGAGGAGAAGAGACGATTACTATGACGGTGGAGATGTGATAATGAGATGAAGATTTTCGTTTTTCAGCAGTTGGATATTGAGAGAAACGAGTGCCCCACGGCTGATAGTGAGATACAGATCGACATATTAGGGTTTTCTAATGGAATATGATATGTAGGGCTTAATCGGACTCGGGTCATCGGCTGCTCGGGTTTGAGATGTTGAGCCCCGCCCTTTTTAACGTAAATCGGGTAGGGTACAAACCAGCCCTATAGTCGGGTCGGGTCGGGTAATGAGCCTTCGGGCCTTCAGGCTTTGGCTGGGCTGGATATGGCCTTGGGCCATTTGCTGACCCCCATACTAGTCACAAGTGGATAGCCAAACGCCACATATCTTGTATAATTGGGCCATTATTAATATTCCTATGCGAACTTGCGAAGCATCTTCTCTTCTTTCTTTTTTTTGATAATATGCGAAACATCTTCTTTAATCACTGCATTTATAACTAACATCTTTTCCCGAACACATGAATGAAAATTTTAGTTAAGCACAAATATAATTACAAGTGTTCCTTCAAACACAGCCAAAACGAAAAATAGGCAATATTTAAGTACTACTCCGTAGTAAAATTTAGCCATTGCTGATCATTTTATACCATTTAGCTATTAATTTTTCTGCAGGACTTTCTGATGTTTCCCCTAGATCCTGTCAGCGGCGAAATATTACCCATTTTCACCATGGACGTCGCAAACTGATCGAAAAAAAGCTGGTTATTTTCTGCATATGTCTTGACCAGCTGCAGTGATTGTTGGCTGCTTGTGACTAGAATTTGATCAGAGCTCAGCTGCCCCTTGTTAGCCAACAAGTTTTTGAAATAACTGTTGTCGAATTTTATGGGGGTTACGAAGTCGAGGACAAACAGGTTCTGGTCACCTCCTGATCTTGGGCAGCTGCCACGCAACTGGGAAGCATAAGATTGGTCAAGTGTGAAGTCTGGCCGGCCGTTGCCTGTTTGGTTGTATAGCCTTTGCCTGAAGCTGGTGCACCTAGCATTTCCTATTGTGTGGCTCCCTGAGAAAGAAAAAAAAAGTTAGCATGATTTATTTATCTTATTCTATCTGTCTTGAAAACATTTACAAAAAAATATTCCTTTTTATAAATGACATTTGGAAAGAAATAAAATCAAGTGCAAACTACAAACCGACTAATTATGGTACACTTCCTACGAATTATGTCATAGTTCGGGAAAGTGGCCCATAATTCGTTTGGATAAAACTATAATTCGTCGGTTTGTAGTTTGCACCAAAATCTTGACTCCATGACATTTTATAAATGTTTTAAGAAAATCATAATGTTAAATAATGAAAAGATGACAAAAACCAAAATTTCTGTAAATGCTGAGTGAGTATGACTAGTGAGGCATATGTGTAAATCTTGGTTACCTGATAGAGCAACCATGTCGACAAGATTGAGACCCTTCAGCTTGAACTTTGTGAGAATTGTTTGGAAGGTGTTGTTTGGAGCTGGAATGTTCTGGTTCGAACCACTCAGACTGGCTCCCAATGAGTCCCTCCTGCCCAATGGAACTTCCCAACTCGGTCCTCCTGCCTGCATTTTATCAAAAAGAAATTTGTTTTCTGAGGAACACTGAATCAAAGTGTCCAAATAAGTATCCTTTTTTTACTCGGAGCAACTTATCAGTGCGAAAATGTGACGCATACCAAGACAGTAGAGTCTCTGGCAGCCAAGGCCAAGATATCCGCGCAAGACATGACACGGGGGCAGGCTTTCTCGATTTCCTTCTTGATCTCATCAATAACTTCATACCCTCTTGCAGAGTTTCTGTTGGGGTTTGATCTTTTCTCGCTGACTATGCTTCCACTGTTATCTAGCAAAATCGACGCATCACAGCCCTGCACGAAAAAAGCCAGAGGTAATATCAGCACGACTGTACTACACAAGCTACGACAAAAGTGCCTTAATATATGAATACGACGGGTAAGGTGATTTTTGACACCTTAACAAAGCAGTCATGGAAATGGAGCCTGATGAGTGAGGCAGCCATTCGGGCTTCCTTAGCGACGGCTTTTGCCACAACAGACTTGACGATATTTGTAGCTTGAGGGCACGAGTGCTCGTAAAATTGTGGGTAGAGGTAGCCTCGGTTGTAATCGTCGTGACATAAACATAGCGGAGCAAATGCCAGGACAGAAAAAATCAAGGCAAAACTGTACGATATTCCAGCCATTTTTTTAAGTCAGCTAAGCTGAAACTTGGGGCTTTTTATGTGGATGAAAGATGAGAGGTGTTGTGGATTTATATATATAGCTGCAGGAATATATAAATGGTCTTGTGCCAAATGAGGCTTGGAGGGAAAGATAGGATGGACCTCAAAATATTGGAGTTGTTATCTTTTGTATATTGCTGGCAGTGTGAAATCAATCAAACTCAAGTCTGTCAAAATGTTTAACTAACCAAATTAATAAAAACAGTGATACTTGGTGGTATGTATTGACACACTTGCATCCTGATTCGTTTCACTCTAACTTTAGCCCCATCAGGTTTCAAATACGAGTGCTCTCTAGTGTTTGATTTATATGACATCTCTTTTTTACACCAGGCGATGCCTTGATGAACATGATTGAATTTAGTATGATTCTCATCGGCCTATCATAATCTCGAGGTTCAGCTTAGTTCAACTCAACAATAGCAACAACAAAAAAAACCTTGGCAAGGTGGATAGAAAAGAGAAGAAGATTTCTCAGTTGTGTATTATAATGTGAAAATGGTTCTTGGTTGAGTTGGTCAATTTGCTAATTATTTAATTTAATGTTGTGATTGTTTAAGCTTTAGCCGTGCAGAAATTGGAAATGAACAAATCTTAATAAGACTAAAGAACAAGAGTCAAAAGGTGGAGTAGCTAGGCATGACACAACAACTCTTGTTGAAAAAATTAACAACATGATGGAATTGGTATATTCCCAAATCTGAAAGGAGAATACCCTATTCAAAATGTACAAGTAATATCATAACGATTCGAATCCAGCTACCGAATCAGTCATTAGTATAGTACGCTATCTAGATAACTCGTCAATAGACATCTAGGGGCAGAATAGGTGTAAGGCTTGAATTCGAAAATGTTCGAATTGGAAATAAAAAGGACTTGATGGGACAGAAGTACATTACTTTTGGTGGATAAATTTTTTTTTGATAGAATTAATGTTAGAATTAGTATCTGTTCGTTAGTGTAGGAACTTGAACTCGGGGTCGCTTTGGACACCGGAGGAGTGCCCAACCACTGGGTCACTCACTTCGCCCTTTTTGGTGGATAAAATTAGAGGGACAGAATAGATATAAGGCTTGAATCCGGAAATGTTCGATCCTTTCCGTGAACAAAGTAAATGACACAGTTAGGGAAACCGCTGTCAATAAATTGCTGTCATACTTGTAAGTCAAATCTCACATCTTATAATACTAAGAAGAGATCGTGATGTATATTTATGTCTAGCTTAGCTTGAATTGCAGTAACATATTTTGTCCCATATGCCGGGGGCAGTTACTGGGAGACATAGACCAAGTCACAAAACCCTACGGAAAGACACAATATAGCTAACAAAATGTGTAAGGAACTCTACTGTTATCTTGTTTTGACAAAATATCATAAATGACAGCAAACTTGGACAACAGTGCAGATTATTCCTCAATTCAAATTTAACATGTGACTGGCTACAACTTGATGGCACTGTTTTACAGGGAAGCTAACCATGGAGGATTGAGTGAGCTCTGGATTAACGGAGATGTTTGCATAGTGTGATGTCTAAATGGCTCCATATTTTCTTTCGGGTTGTCTCCATGTACTAGTTTGAGCAGGGCCAGGTGGACGTTCCCATGATGTCTGGTTGACGAATGGATTGTTTGGGTCCTCTGCTTGAGGGTAGCCGCGCCCACTGGAAAACGCGCTTATCTGTTAATATTTCCAAGCATTTAAATAACATTATTACATTACAAACAAAATCAGACATCCTAGTTTTTTTAATTTATATCATACATGTGAGTCATACTATTGGGATTTGGGACCAAGTAGTGAGTTTTAGATCTATGTATCATGTTTGCTTAAAAAAAAGAGGATCATGAAATTTTTGAGTGGTTCGTTTTATTCAACAGAGAAAATATACGAGAAATTGTATATATCCATGATGTAGGCATTGTAATTACCGTATCCAAACAGCCAGATAAAATAGACATTCCTGGCAAGGCATCGAGTCCATGCTACATTGAATTCAAGCAGACACAAATGATTTAGCTGAATGACCAAATGCCATGCCCATTCAAGTAGTGGCAAGCAAAATTCTAAGTAAACATACCGCTTGTTCAACTCGTGTTTTGTAAATGAAACCGCCACAACAGAGCAGTGTTGACAAAACTATGAATCTGATGTCAACGTAACATGACATGTCAAGACAAAAAAACAAAATCATGTTTGGTGTACAATGGCATGCAACATTACTCAAATCTTAACTACAAAAAAAAGATGGCACATTCAACTTAATATCTAGCGTCACAGTGTGATTGAACTTATAGAAATGATATAGCGTTAAAAATACATACACACACGAAAAAATTCCGAAAGCAGCCCATCCTCTTAATGCATCTCCATCTTTACCTTGCCTATATTCTGCATGATACAAAAAATTAAGATTGCTACAGAAGGTAAAAAGAAAACGAAGAACGGTTTAACAAGATGTTAAGGCGCATCTAGTACAGCAACTAATAAGACTACACCCTACACCCTCATAGATCCAAAAAACCAAAAAATTGTTAAGTGAAGACAAAGACGCACTCAGCATAGTTATCAGCTAGTTTCAACAAAATTGGATACAAAAGTGACAGATAACTAGTGTCCACTGATGCTAAAAGTTGATGTTTTATGCTCATATTTGCAATAGCAAGAACTTAAAGAAAATCTATGTAAAAAAGATCAAACATCGTAATTTATATAATTATATAACAAAATGGGTAGACAAGAACGATTCCCATACCACATAGTTTTGTAAGAGTAAACTGAATAGGTTCATAACCATCCACTGGGATTGTAATATCAACTTCATATGGGTTATCACGGGCCTGTTCACCTATGAGATATATGGAGTTATGGACATAGTCAGTTGATTTACACAAGCCAAATTTATGTGAGAACAGCTAAGTTGACAACCTTACATGTCCAGTCCACAATTAACATGGTTGGTGACAATGTTGTAGGTGCAATTCCACTTGTCACTGAGCCAGATAATTTAACTTCTAATCCATCTTCCGGAAAACTCTACACATGAAATTTATGAGAACTAGTAACAATTAAACAAGGGGAAATTGTGTTGTGAATGTTCTGGCTGTTGTCGAAAAAAATGATTTCAGTCAGGTTATTTTCATAGTTCATGGTTTCGCAAATTCTCCCTTTGCTGGGATTCATCTGTCACTTTATTTAACATGTACAAAAACATTGACAGTTAAATTCCCATAAGTTAGACACGAAAATTAAAATGTAATATTGTTGAAACACATTTTATTATGAAGATTATGACATAAAGTTTCATATTATCTGCTGAGAAATTCGAATTTTACAAGGCAGTTTGTTCTAAAAAGTCCATGTGCCATTTATTTTTGGATGGAGGGTATGCATTTTTGCATATTTAAGTTGACTCTTAAATTAGATTCCACACCTGTAAAGAACTTGCAAGCACATATTTGGGATCAAACATGAAATTGAACAACTTGTTAGCTACATATCCTATTTTTTGCCATTTAACATAACTCTTCTAATTTATCATTTTGCATACTCTTATGTAATCATTTGACTTCTCTACAGCAGAAGATGGACTGGTGGGGGTGTATTTCTTGTACGAAAGAGACCATTCTTTCAGCTAATAGTATAATTAAATAGCGTGTCCTTTTAAACTGAACTTAACTTAAATCGGAGAATTGAATAGAAGAACTCAACATAATGATTTAATCGAAGTACTTGGCTATGGTAGTTAACTTTTTCCAAGCTAAAAAAAACGGACATTTAACATGAATTAAGTGGCCCATAGGGGAGTGGCCGGAAGGTTGGAGGTATTGTTGTGCATCCAACACATCCCAGGTTCGAACTCCATTTCTTGCGGGTCAGGTGTGTGCGTTTAATAACATTGTTTTTCAAAAAATTAAATTAAGTGCTTAATGAAAGGTCCTAAATGATTTGTTAAACAAAACGACTAAAATTTTAAACGCAAAAGAACAGACCGTACCTTGAGAATAGGCTTTTTAACCAAATGAGAAAGCGAAGCAAATGCAGTCATATACAAGACAACACGAGTTTGCTCAGTTCTGAAGCTGTACAATAGAAGATCTCTAATTAGCAATCTAGATATAACATATTCAGTTTACAAATCAATTAAGAATGCCGGAATACTTTATGTAAAATCAAATAACTCCGTGTAAATTGCACATCGTATCCAAGTCCAACTTGAGGTACCCACCAGTACAAGTGATGACATTATGCAAGCATACAACATTAAGAGTGAACATCACAAAATATAGAATGCAAACAATACTTTTGTTGGCATGCATGATGTTAAGCAAGAACCTTTCCCTCAGCAACATCATATACGGGCGTCTGATGTATATGATGCTGGTCACTGTATTATATTAATTACATAGCAGGCAAAAAATTCTTAGAAGTTCTCCAAATGAACATCATCTCAACATCATGAAACTAAAGGGGGTTAGTTTGATCCAAGGTGGGTTACATCCATGATGTGCAAAACAAAAGTGCAATTCTGCAAATCCATACCTAAACTCATGATGCGACTTCTCAAAGCCTAATTGAGTCAAGCCATTGTAGACCTGTAAAACCCAAAATATAATTTCCTTCCTCATGACTACAACATGTCTGTTCTGAAAACATGACCATAATGTAAAGCGCTGGTCCTATTGAATATATGACGCAAGGAGTTCTTCAGAGTTCAGAGTACTAACAACTTCCCATGACCGTGGATGAAAACCAACTGTGAAGCCTTCAAATACCCGTGATCCAGGCTCCTCACATGGGATGGCAAGCTCAACCAAAATTCTACAGTTGAAAATCAATGACATTCATACTGGCTGGGATAAGTATGGAAACAATATAACTGCAAAGGTAAACTTTGCCATGTAATCAGCAAAACAATTACTGTAATATCTAAAGAACCTGCATGGTGATACGTAAGTTACTCTGCATATGCATCCAAGTGTACCTGCGAGAAGATGAAGATGGAGAGAGTATTGATTTGATCCAAAACCATGAAACCCAAGTAGGCGAAAGCATCGAGTAATATATTGAAATACATACTGGTCTCTATTGCAATTTATATATGTTAATTTCATTTTTATATAAACATCATCCAACAAAAAGATTGTCAAAAATATTCATGCCGCATAGAGACAAATAAGTATAATGAGCTGTATGATATGCATCCCGTTAGATTAATAGACTTTTAAGTTGTAACAGATTACACATCACACACAACTCCTGTTCTTGTGTAATATTCCTACATCTGGTCTAGATATTCGTAAGATATAAGAACTTGGAAGCATTTTTCTATGAATCCTTAACATCTAACATGGTTCTTTCACATTAATGTACATACCTTTGCATTGTCTATTTGGGCACTTTCCGCATATTATGTTTACCTGATAAGATAAGAAAGTTTAAGGCCAGGAATGCCCCAAAGTGAAGATCTTAAACAAGGGAATGGAAAGCTATGTGACCTCACCTGTGCTGATCGCCCCATTTTGTCATAAGTTGTTTCACAATTTGCTAGGTCACCGTTATAATACTCCTAGAACACAAAAGTAAAACAATTAAAATCTTCACAAACCTGGGAAATCAAAACTGGATGATAAATGATAAGTTTGTTTTTGGTAGGAGAGGTCGGTTGTGCGGGTTCGTTTTACTAAAACTATTTTAGTGGTAGTTTTTTCATCCTTTTGATTAATGATAACATCATTCTTTCAAAAAAAAACTGGATGATAAAAGACATAATCCTTTACTCCGGTCGCGGTAAGCATCTTTAGATTAAGCACCCTTCAGTTCATGACTGGTATTGTTATTGACTCTAAAAGGAAAAATTAAAGTAAATAGAGTAGAAGGTTAAAGAAATGACCAGTCAATTTTACCTGAACAAAATTTATTGAGCCAGATCCAACAACAAAGTAGTCCAATGTACCATAGCGTCCAAAGTCTACATAACCCTGCAATTGTCTTTTAGAGGTCAAGATCCACGGTGGGATTCATGTAAAAATTGGGAGTTATGTTCAAGTTGATATAACAGTTCAACTATCCGTAGAACACACTCAAGTAGCAGATAGGCTACGTGATCTTACAGTGATCACCAGAGCTAAGTTTACAGATCAAACTATGAATATCAATGTTAAGACCCTCAAGGATATCTTTGGCAAACAGAAACAAATAACAAAACATGCATAGTGCTGCAACGAGTAAAAGTTAATAGTAATTGAGTAACCGTTTGTGATCTAGTCTCCACATCTTTACAAAATCTGACTGCCAAATCAGCTTCTCCCTGGTATAAAAAACAAAGAACGATTTCAGATGTAGTTTTTATATTAATGTAATCACTAAAAATTATTTTGTTCTGTTCAAGAAGATACCTGTTTCCCTACATACTCAAAAACATGTCCAGACCAACTATTCTGTGCATTAGCTTAGGTGGCAACACCACAAAACAAGTTGGGGTCTGCTTGTATGGAGTATGCATATTCACATGGGAATGAAAAAAGCCAGTTACAATGCGAAATCAAGACTCAAGTCTCTTTGGGGAGTCAGTTAAATGGACCCGAGTGCTCTCAACAGCTAGACTATAAAGCTATTTTAAACCAGTACTTCTTGCATACTTACAGTGCAGTAATACTAACACATGAATTTCTAGTTACTCTTAACAATAGAAATGAGTAATATAAGAGCACGAAGTACTGTTTAGAACATATACTACAGTATAGCACTTTTATAAGAAAGCACTGAGCATAATAAATTTTTGAAGTGCATTATCAAAAACACTACACTTTAGAAGTGATGCAATGAAACCACAAGTACACAAGATGTGCATAAGTGGACAGCATAACCAATTGAGAGAAACTATGACCAAACATCCCTGAGATCAACTCGCTCATTACCACAAGCAATTTTAAGTGAAGGATACAAAGTCATAAATTCGACTTGAGTTATCCAAAGCATAACAAGACGAACTTGGTACCACAACTGCGGCAACACCCGCCTGCATAATGCCAACTAATAAAACATAATTACACAAAGTCATGGCAAAGGATAGTTTTATTTATTTGACTCGTAGTTCCTAAAGGGTCACTATACTTCAATATAGTTACACATCCATCCAGGGGCGAAGCCAGGAATTGAAAGTTACCAGGGCTAGATTATTTTTTACATTTGGTACAAAATGATTGATCTTAGTGCTTGTATCCATAATCATTCAAAAATTAAAATATTATATGATGACATAAATCATATCCGTGAAATTTATAAATATATATACCTAAATTGTATCCATTTTTCTTTTTTATTCAAAATTGTAAAAATAAGCTAATAATATTATTCAAAAGTTTGATAAAAAATCTTACCTTTTACCACTATGTCATAAAGAAAAAGCATAGTGATATGATATTCATTCACCTGTCACAACGACTCCATATGTGCAGAGGAAGAAACGTGCAAATGATAACTCTCTACCATTCCTCGGCATCTCCTTCAGCTGACTACCAGAAATGAGCACAACTAAATTCATGGATACGATAGATTTAGAATAACAGAACACAAAAAGCTATGGCAATTGTTGGAAAAATGTGTGTTGATGGGTTGAAGAAAATGGAAACTTCAACAAAGACCAAAGACTAAGTTTAGTCTTCGGCAGTTTTGATCATGGGGCAGTTCTCAGTGAGATCATGGGGCAGTTCCCAGTGATCATGGGCAGTTCCCAGATTGTGGGTAGTGGGCAGTTCAGATCTGATTGCACTATAAAATGAAGCTCATGTCTTCATTTCAAAAACACACAAATACGCAATCCCTCACACTCGACTGTCTTTTGTTTTCTGCTTCAATTGGTGATAGCTGAAGGTCCAATAAGTTCGAGCAGCGAGGCTACAGTGTTACGCGCTTGCTGCGATTCTTTCATCCTGGGAAGCTCATTGCCATCAGACCCAACACCGACGGGAGGCAATACAGCTTTAAGGACAGCGTCCTCATTGACGTGACTGAATCAACAATTTCGGTTTGCTGTCCAATGTTTATTTTCAGATTGTTTGCTTTGTTCGCTGACTGCTGCGTTTAGTCTGTTTTATTAACCTGCTTCAGTTTAGAACATTTACAGATTATGCCCAGCATGAATTTAAGCATGTACTGTTATTCAGTTTAGAGTATCAAACTGCATGTTCTGGTTTTGTTTATCAGATTCATGCTCTTTAGTTTATCAGATTCATGCTCTGTGGTTTTACTTTATTAGATTGCTCTGTTTGCTGCTGCATGTTCAAATTAACAGTGAATATTCAGTTTGATTTTTGCTACTGCTGCTTAATGTCAAAAGTTGTTACTTGCTGCCACTGTTAACGAAAATTACTTTCTGTTATTTGAGTTTATGCAAGTCACTGTTTCATTACTCAAATTATTAATATATGCTCGCTGTGTCATCATTATTTGAGTTACAATTATATTCAGATTTATAGAACTTGTCCAACATTCTTAAAGCTGTATTGTTTCTTAATATGAATATTAATTTCAGCGTACTAATAAATCTGTCTCTGTTGTAGCAATGTCTACCAAATTGTGAACATGGATGCGGTGAACCATCCTCCTGAGTTCGTTGCCGAGTCGACACATGATGCTGCCACTTCGTCTGTACGAGTTGGGAGGCCTACGGGCGGGAATGGACCTGCGGGTCTAGTTCCAACCAATGCTGTGGCACAAGTGCCTGCTGCAGTAATGGCAGCTGAAAAGCCCGAGAAATTCAATGGACTGAATTTCAGTACGTGGCAGCCAAAGATGCATTTTTATCTCTCCCAGTTAGAGTTTGCTCGGTATCTGACCGAGGAGACGCCTAGGGTTAATGAGAAGGAGTCTGATACTCAAGTGCTCATGGCATACAATGCATGGAAAGATGCTGAATATCTGTGTCGAAACTATGTGCTGAACAGTCTGAATGACGTGTTGTACATGGTGTACAAAACCAAGAACTTAGCTGAGGAGCTTTGGGGGTCACTTGATCGGAAGTACCGAATAGAGAATGCTGGCTCCAAGAAGTACATTGTGAGGCGCTTCCTCGAATTCTCAATGGTGGATTCGAAGACTGTGACCAGTCAAGTGCATGACTTGCAGTTGATCATGCATGAGATGAACTCTGAAGGAATGGTAGTGAATGAACCATTCCAAGTTGCTGCGGTAATTGAGAAGCTGCCTTCGGGATGGAAGGACTTCAAGAATTACCTTAAGCACAAGCGAAAGGAAATGTCTATGGAAGACTTGGTGATTCGCCTCAAGAATGAAGAGGACAATCGACTCTCTGACAAGGGATTGAAGCTCTCTACTGGGAGGGCAAATGTTGTGAAGCATGGTGAAAGCTCTAAAGGGAAGAAGCCCTTCAACAAACTTGGACCCAAAGGTGGGACTATTAAGAAGAAGGCGAAGCCGAAGTTTGCTGGCAAGTGCTTCAACTGTGACAAAGAGGGTCACAGAGCTGCTGATTGCAGAAACCCAAAGAAGAAGAAGGCGAATGTCGCCGAGGTGGAAGAAGAAGAGCTTCTAGTAGCTGTGATGTCTCAGCTGAATCTGGCGGATTCAAATCCTAAGGAATGGTGGCTGGATACTGGAGCGACCCACCACATTTGTTCCGACAAGAATGCCTTCTCAGAGCTGAAGCTGGCTGAAACTGGAGAGAAGGTGTACATGGGCAACTCTGCCACCTCAGAGGTCAAGGGGAAAGGAAGTGTCATTTTGAAGATGACTTCAGGGAAGGAGCTGAAGCTGACTAATGTCTCTTATGTGCATGACATTAGGAAGAACTTAGTATCTGGAGCCTTGCTTGATGCGCATGGTTTTAAGATAGTCTTTGAGTCTCAGAAAGTTGTTCTTTCTAAGAACGGAATGTATGTGGGACGTGGTTATGTGAAAGATGGCATGTGGAAACTTAATGTAATTGCCATCATGACTATCAATAAAGAAAGTTCTTCTGCTTACTTGCTTGAATCTTCAAATTTATGGTATGATAGATTAGGTCATGTGAATTATGACTCAATAAGGAATCTAATGAAATTGGATTGTATACCAAAACTTCAAATTGATTCCGAACATAAGTGTGAAATTTGCGTTGAGGCAAAATTAACACGAACATCCTTTCATAGTGTTGAAAGAGATACTGAACCCCTTGACTTAATACATAGTGATCTATGTGATTTGAAATTCATGCCAACAAGAGGTGGAAACAAATATTTTGTGACTTTCATAGATGATAGTTCAAAATATTGTTTAATATACTTGCTAAAGAGCAAGGATAAAGCGGTAGAGAAATTTGCCATGTTTAAGTTGGAAGTGGAAAACCAACTAAATAAAAGGATCAAGAGGCTACGAAGTGATCGTGGTGGTGAATATGTAGAACCATTTGGGGCACTGTGTGCACAAACTGGATTATCAGTGAATATTCAGTTTGATTTTTGCTACTGCTGCTTAATGTCAAAAGTTGTTACTTGCTGCCACTGTTAACGAAAATTACTTTCTGTTATTTGAGTTTATGCAAGTCACTGTTTCATTACTCAAATTATTAATATATGCTCGCTGTCTCATCATTATTTGAGTTACAATTATATTCAGATTTATAGAACTTGTCCAACAGCAATTTCATAATGAATCACAAAAAGAAAGATAGAGAAACAATATCGCATTGCAGTTGCTTTTTCCTGTATAACCCATACACAAATTCTAATGCTCACAAATCAACTTAATCAAAGTCCGATAACACAATCTGTTAAAGAACATATAATAAATCAATCAATTTCATAAAAAATGTATCCACGTCCGAAACCAAAATCTGCAGCTCAAAACCTTCATCCTAAATTGAACACATCTAACACCCATTAAACGCATTCAAAATACACTTCTATAAAACTCGGAATCGTACCTCGTCGAATGAAAACTTCGTCGGTGTCGGTCGATTGGAAGAATGAAGCTCCGCTCAATGTCTGAAATTTCACTACTCGCTTGTCCTTTGTAATTAAATTTTAATTAATGCTTAACAGAATATATATATATAAAATGGGTGCGGTTCAAGTATAAACCAAATTATAAATAAAAACTACAAATTGATTATAAAGCCGACACGTGTCCCAGTTTAGTCGAAATTCCGGAGAAAACACGGAGGGGTATAATAGTCATTCCACACTAATGGTTATAAAACCTAATTATGTTATTTTCAATTTAGTCCAAAAATTGTTAGTGTTCAGACTTAAATGGTATTGTTCAGACTTAAAAAAGGTAGTGTTCAGACTTAAATGGTAGTATTCAGACTTAAATGGTAGTGTTCAGACTTAAAAATACTTAATAATCAGACTTAAATGGTAGTGTTCAGACTTAAAAATACTTAATAATCAGACTTAAATGGTAGTGTTCAGACTTAAAAAAGGTTGTGTTCAGACTTAAATGTACTTAATAATCAGACTTAAATGGTAGTGTTCAGACATAAATGGTAGTGTTCAGACTTAAATGGTAGTGTTCAGACTTAAAAATATTTAATAATCATACTTAAATGGTAGTGTTCAGACTTAAATGGTAATGTTCAGACTTAAAAATACTTAATAATCAGACTTAAATGGTAGTGTTCATACTTAAAAAAGGTTGTGTTCAGACTTAAATGTACTTAATAATCAGACTTAAATGGTAATGTTCAGACTTAAAAATACTTAATAATCAGACTTAAATGGTAGTGTTCAACTTAAATGGTAGTGTTCAGACTTAAATGGTAGTGTTCAGAATTAAATGGTAGTGTTCAGACTTAAAAATATTTAATAATCAGACTTAAATGGTAGTGTTCAGACTTAAATGTACTTAATAATCAGACTTAAATGGTAGTGTTCAGACTTAAATGGTAGTGTTCAGACTTAAAAATACTTAATAATCAGACTTAAATGGTAGTGTTCAGACTTAAATGGTAATGTTCAGACTTAAAAATACTTAATAATCAGACTTAAATGGTAGTGTTCAGACTTAAAAAAGGTTGTGTTCAGACTTAAATGTACTTAATAATCAGACTTAAATGGTAGTGTTCAGACTTAAATGGTAGTGTTCAGACTTAAAAATATTTAATAATCAGACTTAAATGATAGTGTTCAGACTTAAATGGTAATGTTCAGACTTAAAAATACTTAATAATCAGACTTAAATGGTAGTGTTCAGACTTAAAAAAGGTTGTGTTCAGACTTAAATGTACTTAATAATCAGACTTAAATGGTAATGTTCAGACTTAAAAATACTTAATAATCAGACTTAAATGGTAGTGTTCAACTTAAATGGTAGTGTTCAACTTAAATGGTAGTGTTCAGACTTAAATGGTAGTGTTCAGACTTAAAAATATTTAATAATCAGACTTAAATGGTAGTGTTCAGACTTAAATGTACTTAATAATCAGACTTAAATGGTAGTGTTCAGACTTAAATGGTAGTGTTCAGACTTAAATGGTAGTGTTCAGACTTAAAAATACTTAATAATCAGACTTAAATGGTAGTGTTCAGACTTAAATGGTAATGTTCAGACTTAAAAATACTTAATAATCAGACATAAATGGTAGTGTTCAGACTTAAAAAAGGTTGTGTTCAGACTTAAATGTACTTAATAATCAGACTTAAATGGTAGTGTTCAGACTTAAATGGTAGTGTTCAGACTTAAAAAAAGTAGTGTTCATACTAAAAAATACTTAATAATCAGACTTAAATGGTAGTGTTCAGACTTAAAAAGGTAGTGTTCAGACTTAAAAAGGTAGTGTTCAGACTTAAAAAAAGTAGTGTTCATACTTAAAAATACTTAATAATCAGACTTAATTAAATGGTAGTGTTCGGACTTAAAAAAGGTAGTGTTCAGACTTAAATGGTAGTGTTCAGACTTAACTGGTAGTGTTCAGACTTAAAAAAGGTAGTGTTCAGACTTAAATGGTAGTGTTCAGACTTAAATGGTAGTGTTCAGACTTAAAAATACTTAATAATCAGACTTAAATGGTAGTGTTCAGACTTAAATGGTAGTGTTCAGACTTAAAAATACTTAATAATCAGACTTAAATGGTAGTGTTCAGACTTAAAAAAGGTAGTGTTCAGACTTAAATGGTAGTGTTCAGACTTAAATGGTAGTGTTCAGACTTAAAAATACTTAATAATCAGACTTAAATGGTAGTGTTCAGACTTAAAAAGGTAGTGTTCAGACTTAAAAAAAAGTAGTGTTCATACTTAAAAATACTTAATAATCAAACTTAATTAAATGGTAGTGTTCAGACTTAAATGGTAGTGTTCAGACTTAAAAGCTTAATGATCAGACTTAAAAAAAAAGCAATGATCAGACTAAAAATTCTTAATGATCAGACTTAAAATGGTAATGATCATACTTAAAAAGAATTCTATGATCAGACTTAAAATTAAAGAGTCTTGCCCTAAGAATTCTATGATCAGACTACATTTTTTTTATATTTTTATTTTTGATTAAAACATGAATTTGACCCTTCAGATGATCGAATTTGCCCTAAAAACACCGACCTCACCACGTAGTTGTGAGTCTTGCTCAGAATGCCGTTTCCACCCAAAAAATACTAGGCTTTTATCAAATTCTGACACAGGCGCATAAACATCAAATTTTGCATAGCATTCTTCAGATGTTCCAATTTCTGCATGTAAGTCTGATCATTACCATATTAAAGTCTGATCATTATCAATTTTAAGTCTGATTATAACCATTTTAAGTCTTGTCATTACTGATTTAAGTCTGAACATTGTAGTGTTCAGACTTAAATGGTAGTGTTCAGACTTAAGATGGTAAGACTTAAAAATACTTAACAATCAGACTTAAATGGTAGTGTTCAGACTTAAATGGTAGTGTTCAGACTTAAAAAGTCTGATCGTTAACAATGTTTTTTAAGTCTGAACAATATTTTTTCAAGTATTGTCATTACTGGTTTAAGTCTGAACATTGTTTTTTTAAGTCTGAACATTGTTATTTAAGTCTGATCGTTAATGGTTTAAGTCTCATTATTATTTTTTAAGTCTGAACAATGTTTTTTCAAGTCTGAACAATGTTTTTTCAAGTATTGTCATTACTGGTTTAAGTCTGAACATTGTTTTTTAAGTCTGAACATTGTTATTTAAGTCTGATTGTTAATGGTTTAAGTCTCATTATTATTTTTTTAAGTCTGAACACTGTTTTTTAAAGTCTGAACAATGTTTTTTTGAAGTATTTGTCATTACTGGTTTAAGTCTGAACATTGTTTTTGAATTCTGAACATTACTGTAGCAAATTTTGGACGTTTATACCCCTCATATCGTTTATATATTTTTAAATAAGTCCACATGTAATTTTTTTATTTACAAAAATAACCCCGACTGGATGAAATCTCGGCTGAATTTTAATTGGTTCATTTTGACACGTGTCGAATTTTTTATGGATTTGTAGTTTTTATTTATAATATTGGTTTGTATTTGATCCAAACCCATATAAAATAAATAAAATACCGGATCAGTTTTTGCTAACATTGATTAAAATTATCTGGTTAGACCGATTTGAATGATTCATACGACCGATGAACTACCACTTTTTTTTAAAGGATAAATAACAAAAATATTGGCTGCATTATGACCTAATTTCAAATTAGTTATTATACTTTTTCAATTTTCAATTTATTGATTCTTGCATTAATTCGCACATGTATCATCCTATTAAGCATATCTCCCACCACGATAAAAAAGAAATTTGACCAAATTAATTAACCATGTAACAAAATTTATAACTTTTAGACTTTCAATTTCTCGAAAACATGAATTCGAAAACAAAATTAGGGGTGGGAAAAAACCGCTACGCATGTAAAAACCGCCCGCTCCGCACCTCAAAAGCGTGTTCGGTTAACCGCACCGCTTTTGGAAAAAACCGATTTGTCAAAAACCGCACCGCAACCAAATAAAGCGGTGCGGAAATGGTTCTTTATCTTAAAAAACCCGGTTTAAACCGCACCGCACCGCATATATAATTAATTATTAAATAATTAAATAATTAAATAATTAAATAATAAAAATTAATACGTTTAAAAAACAAATCATATAATTTCAGGCCCAACCCCATGCCTAAAACACAAAAATTTAATTAAATTTTGGTTGGCTCTTATGTTTAGGGTTTGATTTGTACATTTTTTTGTCATTTGAATGTTTCAGCATTGTTTATAACATCCGATTTTAATGTTTGAAGCTTTGTTGTTGTAGGTAAACAAGTCAAATAATTGTAGTAGAATCATATAAGTTTTAAACTTTTGTAATGCGGTTTTTAAACCAAACCGCACCACATAATGTGGTGCGGTGCATATTTGGTTTTTACTTTTGTAATGCGGTTTGCGGTTTGAAAAATTTCCAAACCAGATTATGCGGTGTGGTTGCGGGTTTACCCTTAAACCGCACCAACCCGCACCGTGCCCACCCCTAAACAAAATGTATGCAAAATGATGTGAAAGTCACTAAATTAAAAATTGAAAAAGTCGGATACCTAATTTAAAATTAGGGTGATAGTCCAAACTATGTTCTTGTAAATAACCCTTTTTTATTATTATAGTGGGTCAATATTTGACAAAGGACGTATCAATGGCGGATCAAGAAAAGTTTCAAACCGAGGCGACATAAATATATACACTTTTAAACTATTTAAGAATAACTTTAGATAAAGATAGAGTCATGAGATGTATACTTCTCCTAAACGAAAAAAAAGGATATAGACATGGAGCAAGAGGTTTAGAGTTCTCATTACAAAGAGAAAATATCAATTTTAAAATTATACATGTCACAAACCTTCGATCGAGAATTGAGCTACACTGTTGACTCGCAATGCATGTTTGTTTGTCTTAACGTAAAACCCAACTATAATATGAACCAATACATGTTTGGTTACAAGTTTTTTTTGGTTTCATGTGAAACCAAAAAAAACTTGTAACCACGATTATATATGAAAACTAAAAACCGGATTTCAAGCTGACACGTGTCCGATTTCTTCAAAATCTCAGATATAACACGGAGGGGCATTATAGTCATTCCATATATCCCTGATTTCAAATCAGACTTAACTTGGAATGATCAGACTTAACTTGGAATGATCAGACTTAACTTGGAGTGATCAGACTTCACTTGGAATGATCAGACTTAACTTGGAATGATCAGACATAATGTCCAGACTTAAATTGGTAATGATCAGACTTAAATTGGTAATGTCCATACTTAAATTGGTAATGATCAGACTTAACTTGGTAAGGATTAGACTTAAATTGATAATGTCCAGACTTAAAAACAAACTCATTACTGTCCAAACTTAAATTGGTAATGATCAGACTTAAATTGGTAATGTTTAGAAAATTGGTAATGATCATACTTAACTTGGTAATGATCAGACTTAACTTAGTAATGATCAGACTTAAATTGATAATTTCCAGACTTAAAAACAGACTCAATACTGTTCAGACTTAAAATTGGAAATGATCAGACTTAACTTGGTAATGATCAGACTTAAATTGATAATGTCCATACTTAAAAACAGACTCAATACTGTCCGGACTTAATTCGGTAATGATCAGACATCAATTGGTAATGTCCAGACTTAAATTGGTAATGATCAGACTTAACTTGGTAATGATCAGACTTAACTTGGTAATGATCAGACTTAAATTGATAATGTCCAGACTTAAAAACAGACTCAAATACTGTCCAGACTTAACTTGATAATGATGAGACATAAATTAGTAATGTCCATATTAAAAAAAACACACTTAAATTGATATCCAGACTTAAATTAGTAATGTCCAGGCTTAAAATAGTAATGTCCAGACTTAAAAAAGATACCTAAATTGATATCCAGACTTAAATTGGTAATTTAGACTTAAAAATAGATTTGCACAATAATATCCAGACTTAACTTATGCATATGTTATTTATTTTTAAATAAGTCTGTTTTAATTTTTTTATTTACTACCTCCCGAATTATAATTGGTCGAGAGTGCCACGTGTCGAATTCTTCAGTGATTTATAGTTTTTATATTTAAATATATTTTTTATTTGATCCGAAATCTATATAATAAATCTTATTTTGAGTAAGTGTATGTTCCTATACGAACCTAAACTGTATACGCTCAAATTGTACAATTATATTATAGTAGTTTTTAAAAAAGAGTGCGGTTTAGGTAAAAACAATGATTATATATTAAAACTAAAAATTGGATTTCAAGCTGACACGTGGTCAATTTCGTCGAAATCTTGAATATAACACAGAGGGGCATTATAGTCATTCCACATATCCGGATTTCAATTCAGAGTTAACTTTGTCCAAATTAAGTCCGAATTTGACAAAATAAGTAAGTCTGAAATTGTCAAATTCAGACTTAACTTTATCCAAGTTAAGTCCAAATTTGACAAAATAAGTTTGAAATTGTCAAATTTAGACTTAATTTTGTCCAAGTTATGTTCGAATTTGACAAAATAAGTCTGAAATTGTCAAATTTCGGACTTAACTTTGTCAAAAGTTGAGTCTAAATTTTTTTAGGACGTTTATACCATCGCATATGTTATGTATTTTTAAATAAGTCCGTTTTTATTTTTTATTTTTATAAAGCGCCCCAAATTATGATTGGTCGAGAGTGCCGCATGTCGAATTCTTAGATAGTTTATAGTTTTTATATTTAAATGTGGTTTTTATTTGATCCAAACTCTTTGAAATAAACTAATAAATTATGTAACTTAAATTTATTTTTTAATAGTGGGGCATAATATCAAAATGAGTGGGGCGAACTGTAAAAATTATTGAGGTGGTAGCCTAATTAACATAATAATAAGTAAATTATCAAAAATTGGGGCGGATGCCTCCATTACCCAAAGCATGCATCCGCCCCTGGTACGTATCAAGGAATACATCGCATACATGATATTTCTCGGATACATATATATATTTATAGACTATTTGAAGCACATCAATGTCAAGGGCACCACCCGTATTTGAACTTTGAGTCACTTGATGAAGCGCATGCCATCTTGGCAACCTTAAAACTGTTTAAGAATGCCTCCGCGAGAGGGTAGCACTTGCAAAAATCCACAATGGACGAGAACACCATATGTGTGACTTGGACTAAAATTTTATAAGAAAAATATCACGGAACAAGTACTCAATCAATTCATCCATCCACTTGTTGGAATAATTTGGCCTCAGAGCTAGTCGATTCCAGGGAAAACATGACCTTAACACGCCAAGCAACATTAGCAAATTTGGAGACAAGAGCCTCAGCTCTCGAAGTTGAGACAAAAGCACTTAGGGTCGACCTCACGACTCTAGGCACAAAAGTGGACCAGCACCTTGCATCTACAATAACTAGGCTGGAGAACCTGTCGAGGGTTCTCTCGGAGATTTAAGTGGATATAGCGTTGATGGACCATATTTATATGATTCATTAAGTCAGTTAAACCCACCAAATTAGACACTTTGTCTATTTAACTTTTGCTTGTTAGTTCCATTATTAATCTGTAGGGTATTTTGAGGTTCAGAGAGAAAACAAGCTAAAATGGGGTTCTTAAGGCTAAAAAGGATCGCCAAACAGTTTTGACCAAGGAGCCGCACCCAAGGACCGAGAGAAACAGTAACGGGCCCGGTCCCAGTACCGAGTACCCCAGTCGGGTATCGAGAACACCCGGACCTACCCGAGAACCTGCGCCGAGCGCCCGAAGCCAAGAAAACCAGGCCCACGCCCGAGACCCTGCGCCGAGCGCCCGCGTCCGAGAAACCAGGTCCCCGCCCGAGAGAATCCCAGGCCGCGCCCAAGCCATCTAGCACTGAATTCAAGTTACCCGGGCAAACGAGCTGATATGACGAATCCACCTCGAGCAAAGTAATCAAAATGGAAAATAAGGTGGACAATGTTGGAAAACTAAGGAGAATGCCCGAGCAGATTGGCAATTGGCCCAATTCCAAAGCAAAGGCCCCGCGCGCATAGGCACCGAAACCAAGTCGCTCGACCAAACCATGTAATCTGGCAATTCTGGCTCAACCAAATTATTTTAAATGCCTAATAAACTGGACAATCTCACTTCCCAGACAAAACGCCCGAGTGGAACCAGCTAAAGCCCGATCAAGGCCAAAATAGGGCAATATCGACCGTTTTGGGATTTTGACCATGTTCCGGGCAGAATTTGGCTTAGTATCCTTCTTGAGATCATCTTAGAATGACGTTTACATTTAGAATACACTCTCCAAAATCCAATAAGCTCCGGCCAAAGCTCCGGTCAGATTCCGGCCATATTCCGGCGAACTCCGGCCATGCTCCGGCAAACCTCCGGTGATGCTCCGATCAAGCTCATCCAAACACCACCATGCTCCGGTCATTTGTTGCTCCGGCCACACTCCGGCGAAGTCCAACCAATTCCAAACTACTTCTTGTCCGGTTGGCCATACTATTCACTTCGATTGCCCTTTGAGGTCCAACTAAGCTCAAACCGTAGGAATTGAGGAGCAACCATGGCAAAGTCGGTTGGCTTGGGATATTTGCTAGCCAAGTTGAGTGGGTTTTTAATGCAAGCCTATCCACAAGTCAAGTGCATCCCCCCTTGGCTCAACCGAAGACCAACTGAAGGCTAACCGGAGTCCAACCGGCATTGAGGAGCAACTAGAGGCGGTTGAGGGAGGAAATATCCCATTCCACTCACCCCTAAATCGCCACTCATGTCTATAAAAGGAGGATGAGCCCTCCTTGAAAATCATCCTCTAGTCTCACACCACAAGTCCTTTGTTCTTTGTTGAATCTCTCTAGAATCCATTCAACAAATCTTGTAAACACTTTGATATTGAAAGGCTCCAAGTTTGTTCTTGAGTTGAGTGTGTTCTTGATCTTGTTTCCTCTTTACTTTTTTTGTCCAAAACCGAACCTCTCTTGTTCCAAAACCGAGAGCCTCTTTTGCTTTTCTTTGTCTTTCGTTTACTTGTTCTTGAAGCACTCTTGTTGATTGTTGAGTGCTCAAGCTTTTCCTTGTCTTTTACTTTCAAAAAACTTTACTTTTTGTCTTTCGAAAACCTTTACTTTTCAAGCACTTAGCTATGGTATCCACCTCTATGGATATTCGTAGCTAAACCCTTCATTCGGTTGAAGGGGTGTGCTTGTATCATAAAATGTTTTAGACCCTTCTCTTAGTGCCTCTTCGTGTTTAACTTGTTCTATGTACCATATATTAGGTCAGAACACCATTGGTTGAGTGGATGCCCGGAAGAGCAAAGCTCTTCCATGGGGTTCGTGAACATACGTGGATAAGTGGAGGCTCGAAAGAGCACAGCTTATCTTTGGAGTTCAACCTCTTTTAAACACCATTTGGTTGATCAGGAATGATTGATCAAATGGATGCACATATTAGAACAAGAGTTCTATGTCTTGAAAAAGACTAGACGGTGTGGCAAGTCAAGTGCTAGGAATAGCCTTGATACATCTTTAAACACGTAGTATGATCATTAGAGGTCGATGATAAACGGACTATGATACAAGGCCCCTAAAACCGAATCTTTCCCTTAATCAATTCACCACCCGTCACTTTACTTTCAGTCTCACTATCAACTGCTTAAATTCAGTAACTTTACTTTTACGCACTTACTTTCAGCAAGCCTTGTCCTTCAAGCACTTTACTTTTACGCACTTATTTTCAGCAAGCCTTGTCCTTCAAGCACTTTACTTTTACGCAATTACTTTCAGCAAGCCTTGTCCTTCAAGCACTTTACTTTTACGCACTTACTTTCAGCAAGCCTTGTCCTTCAAGCACTTTACTTTTACGCACTTACTTTCAGCAAGCCTTGTCCTTCAAGCACTTTACTTTTACGCACTTACTTTCAGCAAGCCTTGTCCTTCAAGCACTTTACTTTTACGTACTTACTTTCAGCAAGCATTGTCCTTCAAGCACTTTACTTTTCAGTATTTACTTTCAGTCCTGTATTTACTTTCTTTACTTTCAGTCATTTACTTTTCAGTACTAAAATCACAACCAACACACGTTACTTTCAGTACTAAAATCCCAACCAACCCCCAACTGTCTTACTTTCCATTTTCGAAAGAACAACTATCCCCTAATTCCCTTAGGTTCGACCCCTACTTACCGCTTTACTACCAAATACTAAAGTCACGAGTAGCGGACTTATAAATTTATCTTGCTTAGCACTCAACGACGTGCTCTGTCAAAAATTGGCGCCGTTACCAGGGAATTAGCTATCAGATTAGTTGTTCTTTTCTCTCCCTTTTCATTTCTTCATTGCACTGTCCACTATGCATGCATGGATGACTCGACATCTTCCTCAGTTTGGAGGTACAGTTGGAGAAGACCCTGTAATACACTGCCATAATTTTCACCATATATGCCGCTACATGAAACCTGAAAATGAGGAGCTAGAAGAGTTTAAAATGAAATGCTTTAAACTCTCTCTAATTGACTTTGCGACAGTATGGTATTACTCATCAAATGCTAGTTGTGCAGATTATTATGAGAACCTTCGTGCTCAATTCCTGAAAGAATTCTCCCCCCATCTTTACGACATGACACCCGAGAGAGGATCATCCACCTTCAACAATCCCGGGATGAGACTTTGGACGAATACTACACGTAATTTGACACCATCGTCTCACGTTGCCCGCACCATGGATTCACGAATGTGATTCTTCTTCAAAAATTCCTTTGTGGGATGAGGCCGGTTGACCAATCAAGGATTAATGACGCAGTGGGAGGATCGGCCATGCACTTAACCATGACTCAAATGTGGGATGTTATTGATGACTTGGCCGAAGCCACAAAACGAAGGCCAATGCTCCAAGCTGATGGAAGAGCGCAGATGGTAGAAGCTAATATAGACAGAAGTAGAGAAGGCAGTGCAGAGGCCATGATGGTCAGATACAGAAAGCACCGGGAGCAACGAAGAAGAGCCTACATGGGAAATCACTCCCGAGCCATCAGAAGACTTAGAGCCAGAAACTGATACCGTATGGGATGAGGAAAAGACTTCTTGGGAATTCACTACCGGGCCGGCAGAGGAGGAAACCCGGGACACCACTGGCGAATTGCCCGAGACATACCCTACTCTCACTACCGAAGCGGGCGAAGAAATCAACCAAGACCAGGTCCTCACAGACAGGCAGGCCGATGCAGATCTGGTCCATCTAATGAGAGCTTCCCAACTTTTCCCCCTGATCAATATGCAAATCGCAGAAAACTATGTGATCAATGATGAGTCTGAAATAAGGATGGAAGAAAGGCCTAAGCAAAACAACTCCTTGATGGATCATTTTTTCGCCACAACTAAACAAAACAGCCCTAAACATAAGAGAGCCCGACTCAAGAGACCAGCAGTGAAGGGTCCCTCGCCTTCTCAGAGGTGTTGGAAAGAGAAACCACCAGAACAATGGGAACAGGACCCGAGCACATCATCCCACAAGAACTCGGGGAGAGTCAAGGCAAGAATCAATGCAGGAGCCGCGACAAAATTTGACCTGAGCCACCCATGGGACCCAGATCCCTCTTAAGTGAGGTATCATCGAGCTAACAACATTAAACAAATGCACTGGTCGGGAGGTAACCCGACATTTATGTTACTTTCTCATTTTATTTTATGTCATTTAGTTTTTGCCTTGAGTCATTCTCACCTTTCCTGTATATATTTGCTTGCAATTGACTTTTGAACTAAGTCGTGATGTGAGGCACGCCTTCGTTCAAAAGTGTGGGGTGAGAACTGCCTTTGCACATAGTTAGTTAAAATGTTTTCTTTTTTTTTCTTTTCCTTTTCCCTTAATATTATCTTTTTGAAAATATGAACTTGAGAATGTGAAAAAGATAGATCTAAATTCAAGCATTTACCTTGTGAAATCTCAATTGTATAAAAACTTAGGATGTAACTTCTCATTTGTCCCTTTGTGCTGAGATATACAGGGGATGTGGAGTTGATATAAAATGCCCTAGAGAGGCTTGGCAAGCATTCGAAGGATTGAATTTTGCTATATGGTTTACGAAGTCAGTGGAGGCTACACTTAGGGTTTCAGTAAAGATTAGAGTCATCTCCGCCGTGCAGCGTTTATGCAAGAGGCGGGACGGGAATCAAACCGTCCTATCTCTAGTCCTAGTAGCTGGGAAAACAGATGAGCAACCCTCATCTTGACCCGCGCGAAACGACGAGGATGAGAAAGAGCGGGGAGGCATTTCCATATGCTCTCGGGCGATGATTGGACCTCCCAAAAAGGTTGAGAAAATGGACAAGCAAACCACAAAGGAGCAAAGCTCAAAGAAGCAAATCAAAGGCCAAAAGCCAGTATGTGAAGGTTTTAACCGAACAAAAGTGAAGAAACTCCAACTCAAAATCGAAGGCCAAAGGCCAAATCACTTCAAAAGCTGTCCCTCATCAAAAGGAAATCAAAGAGCTCAGATCACTAAAACCCGAACCAAATCATGTGCTAGAGAAAGCTACAAGAAAACCATATAGTGCGAGTCGGTCCCGAGAATGCAGTCCAGGAGCCTGAAAAGGGCTATCTCCCGAATCATCCGAATTAATTTGCATCTCGGCTCGAAGGTACAAGTATTGATGAGTCGTAGTTGTACGACTATTTTATATGTTAAAACCCCGTCTCTTAGTGTTACCTGTATATTATTTCACTACCTGTGTGTAGTTTTCGTTCTCAGGTACACTCGGAGACCATGGAAGGAATACCGGCTAAAAGGAGCCTATTTGAAGATGTTTGGCACGGAAAGAAATGAAGTCCGAAGCACTTTGGAATTTTCGTCAGTGAAAACCGCGGAGGGCTTAAGGAGTTAAGGCGCGGACGTATGAACAATTACAGTAATTCAAGTGACGTCCGCGGATCATAAAGTAAGAGACGTCCGCGGATGACAGCTGGCTGTCGAATTTCGTTATTTCTAAATTGCAATCTCGGGAATTATAAGAAGAGCATAAGAAGAGGCAAACCCTAGGCGTCCAGACCTTGAATTTCAGAGAGAAAAGAGACCCGTTTCGGGAAGAAACAACATACACGTTCGAGAGATTTAGAGAATTAGGTTTGACCTAATTTTGGAGAAGAAAGCTGCAGCGCGGTGGAGAATTCACCATTAGTAATTTCGTTCTATTTTATACATATAACTTCATGATGTATTCCATTACGATGAGTAGCTAAACTCATATGTGTAGGCTAGAACTCGACATTGTGATGTTTTGACTTGAGACCTATATTTATCTTTATGTTTTGCGTTATATTGCTATGCATTGTTTATGGATTTGATATGCTAGCACGAGTGGAACCCTAGCGGGGGAGCTCCTGTTAGTTTGTTGATTTCAATTATCACAGTTTACTAGCAACCTAGCGGGGATAGTAAACTAGGATACGAGTAATATACCACTAGGATTGACACCCTAGGACAACTTGTAGTGCAACCTAGCGGGGAGCTATAAGTTGTAAAACATTAGAAATCAAAACGGTTGGGTTAATGATTTAGTCTTACATCACAATCGAAAGTTCTAGCTTGCACTGTTCTTTGACATTTGATACTTGAATTGGTGTGACGATTGCTCTTAGATAATTAATCATTGTTACTTGCTTGCGTTTTATTTACTTGTTGCATTCAAAACCCCCCAATTGTTACTCTAATACTTAGTGAGCAGATTCTCAACCGATCTCTGTGGATTCGACCCGACTTACCACTTGCTAGTCGGAATTATAAATGTTTTTGCACAGGTATAACGACACCTGCCAAAATGGCGCCGTTGCCGGGGATTGGTAACGAAGAATCTCACTAAGTATTTCTTTCTTTTAGCTTTATTTTATTGTCTTTTTATTTTTTGTCACTTGATTATTTTTCTGTTAAAGTAACCATGTCATGGAGAAGTGTTGAACGTGATGGTGAAGAGCGAGGAAGTGTACTAGGAGATAACATGCAGGAACAGAGGCAAGGACTGCCCCCTGTTAATCAAAGATTACCACCCCCAGAAATCAGCAATTTGTGAATGAGTTTGCTAGACATCGTGCAGCTAGACACGAGAATTACGATGATTACGAAGATGAGTTGGATCGGCAATACCTCGGTGGAGGAAACCAATATGGACAGTTAGCTAGGCGTCGGGATTTGGGACGCACTATGAGAGGAGTATGTGCGCCATTTATTGATGAGGAGCCTTGTTGCATTAGGCTGGATGAGGACGCAGATGATATCAAGATAAAGAGTGGGGTGATACACCACTTGCCCAAGTTTGGAGGAATGCCCGATGAGAACCCCCTAAGGCACTTGAAGGAATTTCATGGATTTTGCATGTCCATGAAATCAGCATCGGTTACGAAAAATATTTTTAAATTAAAGACATTTCCTTTTTCTTTAGAAAGTCAAGCTAAATCTTGGTTAATGTCTTTACCTTCAGGTTCGATTACATCATGGGATGAATTGCAAAGGAAGTTCATGGACAAGTACTACTCCCATTCGAAGGTGGCTCAAATGAGGAAGGAGCTCTCTATGCTTAGACAAGGACGTGCAGAAACGTTGTTCGACTATTTGGAGAGGTTTAGGCATTTGGAAGAGAGTTGTCCGAATCATGGAATTCCACAAAGGATGCTGCTTGAATACTTCATGGATGGGATGATTCTAATGGAAAGAAGAATGCTAGATGCCTCAGCCCAAGGGTCTATCCTGGACATGTACCCCGAGGAGATATGGGAGTTGATTTAGAAAGTTGCCGAGAGCACAAGGTATTTAGAAGAAACATATAAACCTGCACCAATTGCTAACGTGAATGTACATTCTGAATTGCAGGAACTGAAGGATATGATGGCTAAAATGATGACGCAACAACCACAAAGAAATCAACAAGTGGAGTGTAAGGTAAACAAGTCCACTTTTAATTCGATAAATAATGATAACGCTGTTTTTCAGGGAAGAACAGAAGACGTGAATATAGTGGACTACATAAACAAGGGAGATTTGCCACCAAGGAGATATGATGGATATCAAGGCAACAACAAATGGCAGCCAAGGCAAGGCGATGGTGGTTGGCAAAGGAACAACAATTACGATGCGGGGCAATCCTCGTACCCACAAAAGTAGCCATACAAGCCACCACAGATCAGACAAGGAGATGAGGACCCGATCAGGGAATTCAGGGATGAAGTGAGAGGCATGTTCAAAGAACTCACTCAAAAGATGGGCCACCATGCTGGAGACATTAACGAGCTAAAGAGTCAAGTGTCTCAAATTGCCAGCGCCATTTACGAACAACGAGAAGACAAATGGAAGCTACCTTCACAAACGATCCCCAATCCAAGGTAGAATGTCAGTGTGATCGTGATAAAGGATGAAGAGGAGATGAAGGCTGAAGAAAAAAAAGAAAAAAAAGAAAAAGAGCAAAATTTGGATTCTACCTCAGTGGAGAACGCGGACGCCTCAACCATTAAGGCGCAGACGCCTGATGAATTACTGATAAATCAAGAGACATCCGCGGATAAAATTCAGGAGACGTGCGCGGAATTCCCAGTGAGCAATTTCCAAATTTTAAATTCTAACCCTCTTGCGCAATTGCCATTTCCCATGCAGGTTGTTGAGAACCACGAAGCTATAAATAATGAAATCCAACAGAAGGGGAATGAGGACACAAGAACCAAAGCACAAATGCAAGAATTGGAGGAAGGGAAACAGGGAGCGTTGACCACTCGGACTAGAGATCCAGGTGCCTTCACGGTGACCTGTGGCATTGGTAACACGCTTATTCCCCACTGTTTGATTGATTTGGGAGCGTCCATTAATGTTATGCCGTATGATCTATATTGTTCATTGAAACTTGGACCGGTAAAATCGATCAAGTTAACTATTGAGTTAGGCAACAAGTCATGTGTTCATCCTTATGGTTTGCTTGAGAATTTAACCGTGAATGTTGGTGAAGTTGTTGTGCCGGCAGATTTTTATGTCTTGCAGATGGAGGACACCCAGAGTAAGGAGTCGCCAACACTCATTCTAGGACGACCTATCTTGTTTGCGACAAAGGCGAAGATTGATGTTGATGAGGGCACTATTATCCTCAAATATGGTGGCAAGATGGCTGAGTTTCGTGTCTTTGAGGATGACCACCAGCCTTGTGCGGGAAAACCACCTGAGATAGCTGGTAAAACTTGTTTTAATATTACAACTGATGAATCAGTGCGTGTGATTCAGGGTCTCAGTGAGTAGCTGAAGGTAACAAGGAAACCACGCCCACCAGATGAAAAGTGAGTAAAGAAACAAAAGTGTGGGGTGGGTGCGCAAAAGTGGTGGACACCTAAGGAAAAGAATTGAAGATCGAAGCCACCTGATATCGGGCAGAGCACTGAGGAACGATTAACTTGTGGACGTGCTGAGGAGAGGAGCACGCTGATCGGTAAGTTTGACTTGGAGCAACCATGGGATCCCAACTTGTGATCCCGTAGAGGTAATATCCAGCCAAGGACGTGAAACAAAGGCGCTTACCGGGAGGCAACCCGGTGTGTTTTTATTTTACTCATGTTAGGAGTAGGTTAATTAGTGGAATTGGGAAGCTGATAATGCGCCTCGAGTGCATTTCTTTTCATTTCTGGTGTTTTCAGGTGATTAAACGAAGGAAAAAAATTCTACATCAGTGTGGTTTACGCACGTCTCAACTGTTAGAGCGCGGACGCCTTAGCAATTATTGCATATTCTTCAAATGTCCATGGGAGGAAAAGAAAGAGACGTCCGCGATGCATTTCAAAAGGGTAAAATCGCAGAGCCCAGAACCACCACCAGACTATTAGGGGAGTACCAGTTCCTTACGCTTTCATTTTATTTTTATTTTGAGTCTGTTGAATCTATTTTGCGTGAGTCTGTTTTGTTATACATCTCATCTCTTGAATTGTACCGTGAGGACACGGATCCATCTAAGTGTGGGGTGGGATGTTGTTGAGTCAGTTGTGCGTCGTGTCTGTTTTTAAATTTTTATGTCGCATGTTATGTGTCTTGATGAACTCGTAATGAACTGATGATGCACTGCTATGCTTTTCTCATATGTCAAAAATCTCATTTCCAGTTTTTTATGACTATTGTGCTCATTTGACTAAAAATGCGAAATTTCAAAAAAATTCGATGCTTTGTTCTTTCGAGTTGTGATATGCAGGGATGTGGAGTTGACAGAAATGTCCTAGAAAGGTACGGCAAATTGCAGGAAGTTCTGAGTTTTTGGTTCTGATGATTGAGAAAAGCGGTGGAGGTTGACGCTTCACTAGCCTAATCCTGAGAGTCTGCTCCGCCACTGCAGTGCTTATGCGGTTAGGTGGGATGGGAGAACATCACACCGTCCAATCTCTAGTCCGAGTAGCCGGGAAAACAGACGAGCGACCCTCGGCTTGACTCGCGTGAAAAGGACGAGGATGAGAAAAGAGCAGAAGGCGCAAATGATTATGTGGACAAGAAACAAATTCAAAAGCCGAAGGCAAACCATCAAGTGAGAAGAAAATCAGAAATCTGATTGATTCAAGCAAAAATGTGTCGTTTATCAAGGTCCGACTCAATGGTATGAAAGCAGTGAATTAATCACGTGTCAGAGAAAGCCGCCGACTCAATCTAAAGACCGAAACTCAGAAAAGAATGCAATGTCCGTGGTACCCATAGGGGACTATCTCCCAAACATCCAAGGTCGTTTGAATTGTAACTCGCGAGGTAACAAGTATCGAAAAATCTATCTATACTCGCATTGTTAGAATCCTAAGCATGATAAGATTAATTGCTGTATTTGAGATTTAGATGTAAGTATTAGCATGACTAGTACATTGTAATTCGTTCTATGGCTGTGTTCTTGTTCGGGACGAACAAGTTCAAGTGTGGGGTAGTTTGATTAGTCGTAGTTGTATGACTATTTTATATGATAAAACCCCGTCTCTTAGTGTTACCTGTATATTATTTCACTACCTGTGTGTAGTTTTCATTCTCAGGTACACTCGGAGACCATGGAAGGAATACCGGTGACGGATGCACAGTCGTCGTGTGCAAAAGTCAAGAATACATTTATAAGTCCGCTACTCGCGACTTCACTACTGGGTAGCAAGTGGTAAGTAGGGGTCGAACCCAAGGGAATTAGGGGGATAGTTGCTCTTTGAGGAGTGTACTGAAAGGGAGCGTGATTTTTGGTGGATTGAGGTTTTAGAGATGAAAGGTGAGTGGTTGGTTGTTGATTTTAGTCTTAGTACAGAAAAGTAAGTGGATTGGTTGGGATTTTTGTGAGGAAAAGTAAATGATAGAAAAGTAAAGTACAGAAAGTAATTGATTATAGGAAAGACTTACAGTGAGTGGTTGCGTGAAGGACAAGTCTTGCGGATAGTAAGCGGTTGATATTGCAGTTGATATTGAGGAAGTAAGTGCATGTAAAGTTCGAAGTTAAGGAAAGTATTCGGCTTCAGGGGCCTTGTATCATAGTCTGTTTATCATTGACCTTTAATGATCCTACTAAGTATTCAAAAGTGTATCAAGGCCATTCCAAGCACTCGATTTGCCACACTGTCTAGTCCATTCCAAGACATAGAGCACTTGTTCTATTTAGACTAATACCCCATTCCAAGGTATATTAGCATGTGTGCATCCATTTGATCAATCATTCCCGATCAACCAAATGGTGTTTAAAAGAGGTCAAACTTCTCAGATAAGCTTTGCCATTCCAAGCATCCACTTATCCGAGTATGTTTACGACCCCACGGAAGAGTTTTGCCATTCCAAGCATCCACTCAACCTTGGAAGTTCTAACCTAATATATGGCACATAGAACAAGTTTTGAAAACAAGAGGCACTAAGAATATGGTCTAAAACATTTTATGATACAAGTACACCCCTTCAACCGAATGAAGAGTTTAGCTACGAATATCCATAGAGGTGGATACCATAGCTAAGTACTTGAAGGTTTTTGAAAGACAGTAAGTAAAGGAGAATACTCAAGAACCAACAGGAGTAAACTCAAGAACTACTAGAATACTCAAGAACCAACAGGAGTATTATAGATTTAAAACAAGTGTTTACAAGAGTAGTGCCCAAATCTAGAGAGATAAGTGTTTTTGATTTTTGGGATGATCATTTACAAAGGGAAGGGCTCTTATTTATAGCCAAGGGAAGGATAGGGATGTGGTGAAGAGCTAGCCACTTGTCACAAAATGGAAGGAGCTCACAAAAGCCATCGGATGAGGTCATCATCCCTTCTAGCCGCCGGCCACTTGTCCATGGAGGAGAGGAGGAGAAGCTTGTGGAAGAGAGGAGAAGGGAGGAGAAGAGGGGAGAAAGCCGCCGGCCATGTGGCAAGAGGGGAGTGAGTGTGAGTTTTGTGGTCTCATCCACAAAAGCCATCGGTCCATTTCAGCTCCGGACTGACTCTGGTTGCTCTTCGGTTGGATTTATTTTGAGTGATTCCACGTCAGGATCATGAAAGTTGTACAGTTGGAATCTGGTTGTGTCCTGGAGTGACTTGCAATCCATTTTCAGCTTAAAAACTTCTCCTTAGCCTGTATTCTCTTTAGACTTCAAAATACCCTGTAGATAAATATCGGAACTAACAAGCAAAAGTTAAATAGACAAAGAGTCTAATTTGGTGGGTTTAACTGTGATTATGATTTATACAATTATGATCCATCAGATTACCCCACACTTTTAGTTGTTCGTCCCGAACAATGCTATTTAAGGGCGGAACACAATCTAAGTAAACTTTTAAAATATGAAAGTGAGACTGTGGGACTAGATTTATCCTAATTCATGCATTACTTACTTATTACCAAACTAAACCGTGTAAATACTTAGAAGAAACTTGATACTTGTACCTTCGTGCCGAGATGCAAATTAATTCGGATGTTTCGGGAGATAGCCCTTTTCAGGCTCCTGGACTGCATTCTCGGGATCGACTCACACTATATGGTTTCCTTGTAGCTTTTTCTAGTACGTGATTCGGTTTGGGTTTCACTGAGTTGAGCACTTTGATTTTTTTTTGGCGAGGGGCAGCTTTTGTAGTGAATCGGCCTTTGGCCTTTGATGTTGAATTGGAGTTTCTTCACTTTTGTTCGGTTAAAACCTTCACAATTTTGGCCTTTGGCCACTGATTAACTTCTTTGAGCTTTTGCTTCTTTGTGACTTGCTAGTCCATTTTCTCAGCCTTTCTTTGGTAGGTCCAATCGTCGCCCGCAAGCATATGGAAATACCTCCCCGCTCTTTCTCATCCTCGCCGTTTCGCGCGGGTCAATATGAGGGTCGCTCATCTATTTTCCCGACTACTAGGACTAGAGATAGGACGGTTTCATTCCCGTCCCGCCTCTTGCATAAACGCTGCACGGCGGAGATGACTTCAATCTTCACTAAAACCCGAAGTGTAGCCTCCACTGACTTCGAAAACCATATAGTTAGATTCGATCCTTCGATTGCTTGCCAAGCCTCTCTAGGGCAGTTTATATCAACTCCACATCCCCTGTTTATCTCAGCACAAAGGGACAAATGAGAAGTTACATTCTAAGTTTTTAAATAGTTGAATTTTCACAAGGTAAATGCATGAATTTAGATCTATCTTTTTCACATTCTCAAGTTCATATTTTCAAAAAGATAATATTAAGGGAAAAGGAAAAAGAAAAACATGTTATGTACACAGGCGGTTCTCACCCCACACTTTTGAACGAAGGCGTGCCTTTCAGCACGACGTAGTTCAAAAGTCATGCAAATATATACAAGAGAAGGAAATGACATTAAGGAAAAGAGAAGAACTGAACTCCCTTTTACTGTGTCGTGTCGTGGAACGACATGCCTCGGAGCTGGATAATCGAGGGAGTTCGGCTGGGGCCTTGAACTCTCAGCGCAGGCCCGGTAATTCCTCGGAAGCTGCCTGGCTGATCTGATCTTGCTCCAAAAATCGATTCCTACAAGGGGTCATTCCTTCTATACAAAAAGTGGGTGAGAGCGACTTACGGTAAAAACTAAATGACAGAAAAGAAAATTACTGAAAGTAAGATAGGTGTCGGGTTACCTCCCGACCAGTGCCTTTGTTTAACGTCGTTGGCTCGACAGTTGGGATCACCAGTTGGGATCCCATGGGCGGCTTAAGTCAAATTTTGCCACGGCTCCTGTATTGATTCTAGCCTTGACCTTTCCTGAGTTCTTGTGAGATGGTGAGTTTGGGTCTAGTTCCCATGGTTCTAGTGGTTTCTTTGTACCTGTGCGGTTATCACCATAGATGTTATAATATGAAATTTTGCCACTGAATGCAAGCGACAATGAGCCCTTGCCCATGTTGATCTTGGCCCCTGTGGTGTAAAGGAATGGTCGTCCCAATATGATTGTCGGAGGGTCGTCCTTGCTGGATTCTCTGATTTGTATCACATAAAAGTCCGTAGGAACGACGATTTTTCCCACGCGGAGCATTAAGCTTTCTAGCACTCCAACCGGTTGAACACACGACTTGTCTCCCATCTCGAGGGAAATTATTGGTGGCTTCAATGGACCAAGCCCCAATGAGCAGTATAGATGGAAGGGCAAAACATTGACAGCAGCTCTAAGGTCAATAAGGCAATGATGAATTTGGGCATTGCCGATAACACAGGTGACTGTAAAGGCTCCTGTGTCCTTATTCATTTCCAGTTGTACCTCACGACTCCAGGTGACGTTCTTTTTTTTAATCAGGTCATTTTGTTCCTTCATTGGCTCCAATCTTTTCTCTTTTTTGTTCTTTTGGGCCGCAGGATCTTTGGAGGCAATGATTTTCATGGAGTAGGATGAGTCTCGAACCCCGATTTTTTCGATTCCGAGGCCCGATCTAGGATCGTCTGAGTCTAAGTCTTTATTGTCATCCCACCCAGATGCTGGTACGTTGAAGCGTGTGACTGGCGGTGGTGTCATGCAAACGGTGAATGCATATCGTCCATTATCATTATGCGTGACCCACGTTCTGCCATCATTGGGTTGGTCTTCCTCTTGATTCCAATCAGGATGACGCCTGCGGGTAAAGTGCTTGTTCGTAAGTTTGTAAGTTGGGGATCGTGCTACTTCTCCTAGTGTAGCCTTTATGTTTGACCTCCTTATCATGCTAATATTTGCCTTCGGATTTTGGATGGTTTGTGAAGGAAGTCTGCCAGGTTCATTAGTGAGTGTTGATATTGCGGTGGCAAGCTGGGACTTTTGTTTGGTCAATTTTGAAATTGCCCCGTCAGTTTTCGCTTGGTATTGGTGTAGCGAAGTACCCAATTGATTTATGCTTCCTGCGAGCTCCTTCATCGTGTCATCGAGCGACTTGCTTGGTTCCTGCTGATTGTTCAGGCTGGCTTGGTACTAATTCGGTCCTCTTTGCTGATATTGGCCTGCTGATGGAGCATTCTGGTTATACTGCCGGTGGGGGGGTTGGTAGAATGACTGAGCTAGTTGAGGGACAGCTGGTTGTGTTTCTTTCTGAGGATAGCTGTTGTTACGCCAGCTCGGGTTGGTTGTTTAACCATACTGTCTATTTTGTCCGGCTCTGTCGTTGCTGTTGTTGTTGTATCCTTGGTATCCTCCCACTACATTTTATTTCTGCCGGTTCCTCTTCTATTAATGTCGGGCATGCGTCAGTTTTGTGGTCCGTAGAACCACAAAATTCGCAAGGTTTTACTGGAACTGGATGTCTTCGTAGGATCTGAATCATCATCTCCTTTATTTGTCTCATCTCTTCTGGCATAGAGTTTACTGATGTCTCGGCTTGTGCTACATTTTTTGTTCGGGAGAATTCATCTTGGCGAGTAGTCTCCTCTCTAAATCGGGCATTTTCAGCAACGTTGGCGATGAGATCCCTTATGCCACTTAATGATAGATTCATCATGGATCCTCCAGCTGAGGCATCCAGGAGCATTTTGTCTAAGGGTCTTAATCCATCAATGAGGTACTCGATGATGAGTTTCTCGGGCAGTCCAAGGGTACATCAGCTTCTCTCCAGGCGGTTGAATTTTCCAGGTAATCGTACATGGTTTCATTAGGCCCTTGCTTGAAGTCTTGTAGTTGCCTCCTTACTTGCATTGCTCTTGTCGCTGGGTAGTATTTGTCCAGGAATTTCTTTTGCATCTGAGCCCATGTTCTGATGCTACCGGAAGATAATGAAAGGAACCAGTCGTTTGCCACGTCAATGAGGGAGAAGTAGAACGCCTTTAACTTGAAGTCGTCTATACTCACTCGATTGGGTTTTAGATTTTGGCAAATGCCGTGTAAGCGTTGGAGATGAGTTGTTGCCGATTCTCCATGAGCTCCTGAGAACTTGGGCAAGCTATGGGCCACTGATGCGTTGATGGTAATATACTCCAGTTCAGGGCCCTCGTGAATGCACCATGGTTGCGTTTCGAAATCTGGGGCATTGAGTTCTCCCATAGTAGGTGCACGGTAG
Organism: Rhodiola kirilowii; assembly: GCA_033675215.1. Taxonomy (NCBI): domain Eukaryota; kingdom Viridiplantae; phylum Streptophyta; class Magnoliopsida; order Saxifragales; family Crassulaceae; genus Rhodiola; species Rhodiola kirilowii. The sequence continues at coordinate 13,868,678 of CM066193.1, read as the reverse complement.
TTGTTATTACCATAGTAGTCATCGTAGGCAGGTTCTTGCCTTGGCACGTGTCGAGGTTGAGGTCGTGGGGGATGAATAGGAGGTTGTACTGGACCAGCTGCATTTCGGTCCTCGGGTGGTTCTTGGTTTCTTCTGATGGCCTCCCTATCACGAGCTCTTCTGTTTCTGATGAGTTGTTCTGGATCGTCGACAAATGGAAGTGGCACCTCATCATTTCGATCGTACAGGTTTATCTCGTCGTCATCCTGGTAGTCATGGTGGCTTCCTTCGCGAGACATGGTTGTTTTGAAGCGAGTATCGATTCAAAGAACACTTATCCGATTTTTAATTTCTAACTCTAACTCCCCGGCAACGGCGCCAATTTTGACGGATGCACAGTCGTCGTGTGCAAAAGTCAAGAATACATTTATAAGTCCGCTACTCGCGACTTCACTACTGGGTAGCAAGTGGTAAGTAGGGGTCGAACCCAAGGGAATTAGGGGGATAGTTGCTCTTTGAGGAGTGTACTGAAAGGGAGCGTGATTTTTGGTGAATTGAGGTTTTAGCGATGAAAGGTGAGTGGTTGGTTGTTGATTTTAGTCTTAGTACAGAAAAGTAAGTGGGTTGGTTGGGATTTTAGTGCGGAAAAGTAAATGACAGAAAAGTAAAGTACAGAAAGTAATTGATTAAAGGAAAGACTTACAGTGAGTGGTTGCGTGAAGGACAAGTCTTGCGGATAGTAAGCGGTTGATATTGCAGTTGATATTGAGGAAGTAAGTGCAGGTAAAGTTCTAAGTTAAGGAAAGTATTCGGCTTCAGGGGCCTTGTATCATAGTCTGTTTATCATTGACCTTTAATGATCCTACTAAGTATTCAAAAGTGTATCAAGGCCATTCCAAGCACTCGATTTGCCACACTGTCTAGTCCATTCCAAGACATAGAGCACTTGTTCTATTTAGACTAATACCCCATTCCAAGGTATATTAGCCTGTGTGCATCCATTTGATCAATCATTCCCGATCAACCAAATGGTGTTTAAAAGAGGTCAAACTTCTCAGATAAGCTTTGCCATTCCAAGCATCCACTTATCCGAGTATGTTTACGACCCCACGGAAGAGTTTTGCCATTCCAAGCATCCACTCAACCTTGGAAGTTCTAACCTAATATATGGCACATAGAACAGGTTTTGAAAACAAGAGGCACTAAGAATATGGTCTAAAACATTTTATGATACAAGTACACCCCTTCAACCGAATGAAGAGTTTAGCTACGAATATCCATAGAGGTGGATACCATAGCTAAGTACTTGAAGGTTTTTGAAAGATAGTAAGTAAAGGAGAATACTCAAGAACCAACAGGAGTAAACTCAAGAACTACTAGAATACTCAAGAACCAACAGGAGTATTATAGATTTAAAACAAGTGTTTACAAGAGTAGTGCCCAAATCTAGAGAGATAAGTGTTTTTGATTTTTGGGATGATCATTTACAAAGGGAAGGGCTCTTATTTATAGCCAATGGAAGGAGAGGGATGTGGTGAAGAGCTAGCCACTTGTCACAAAATGGAAGGAGCTCACAAAAGCCATCGGATGAGGTCATCATCCCTTCTAGCCGCCGGCCACTTGTCCATGGAGGAGAGGAGGAGAAGCTTGTGGAAGAGAGGATAAGGGAGGAAAAGAGGGGAGAAAGCCGCCGGCCATGTGGCAAGAGGGGAGTGAGTGTGAGTTTTGTGATCTCATCCATAAAAGCCATCGGTCCATTTAAGCTCCGGACTGACTCTGGTTGCTCTTCGGTTGGATTTGTTTTGAGTGATTCCACGTCAGGATCATGAAAGTTGTACAGTTGGAATCTGGTTGTGTCCTGGAGTGACTTGCAATCCATTTTCAGCTTAAAAACTCCTCCTTAGCCTGTATTCTCTCTAGACTTCAAAATACCTTGTAGATAAATATCGGAACTAACAAGCAAAAGTTAAATAGACAAAGAGTCTAATTTGGTGGGTTTAACTGTGTTTATGATTCATACAATTATGGTCCATCAACCGGCTAAAAGGAGCCTATTTGAAGATGTTTGGCGCGGAAAGAAATGAAGTCCGAAGCACTTTGGAATTTTCGTCAGTGAAAACCGCGGAGGGCTTAAGGAGTTAAGGCGCAGACGTATGAACAATTACAGTAATTCAAGAGACGTCCGCGGATCATAAAGTAAGAGACGTCCGCGGATGACAGCTGGCAGTCGAATTTCGTTATTTCTAAATTGCAATCTCGGGAATTATAAGAAGATCATAAGAAGAGGCAAACCCTAGGCGGCCAGACCTCGAATTTCAGAGAGAAAAGAGACACGTTTCGGGAAGAAATAACATACACGTTCGAGAGATTTAGAGAATTAGGTTTGACCTAATTTTGGAGAAGAAAGCTGCAGCGCGGCGGAGAATTCACCATTAGTAATTTCGTTCTATTTTATTCATATAACTTCATGATGTATTCCATTGCGATGAGTAGCTAAACTCATATGTGTAGGCTAGAACTCGACATTGTGATGTTTTGACTTGAGACCTATATTTATCTTTATGTTTTGCGCTATATTGCTATGCATTGTTTATGGATTTGATATGCTAGCACGAGTGGAACCCTAGCGGAGGAGCTCCTGTTAGTTTGTTGATTTCAATTATCACAGTTTACTAGCAACCTAGCGGGGATAGTAAACTAGGATACGAGTAATATACCACTAGGATTGACACCCTAGGACAACTTGTAGTGCAACCTAGCTGGGAGCTATAAGTTGTAAAACATTAGAAATCAAAACGGTTGGGTTAATGATTTAGTCTTACATCACAATCGAAAGTTCTAGCTTGCACTGTTCTTTGACATTTGATACTTGAATTGGTGTGACGATTGCTCTTAGAAAATTAATCATTGTTACTTGCTTGCGTTTTATTTACTTTTTGCATTCAACCCCCCCCCCCAATTGTTACTCTAATACTTAGTGAACAGATTCTCAACCGATCTCTGTGGATTCGACCCGACTTACCACTTGCTAGTCGGAATTATAAATGTTTTTGCACAGGTACAACGACACCTGTCAAGTATCAAGTTTCTTCTAAGTATTTACACGGTTTAGATTGGTAACAAGTAAGTAGTGCACAAATAGGATAAATCAAGTCCCACATTCTCACCTTCATAATTAGAGCTTTTTTTACTTGGATTTTGTGTTCAGCCCTCGAATAGCATTGTTCGGGACGAACAACTAAAAGTGTGGGGTGATTTGATGGACCATATTTATATGATTCATTAAGTCAGTTAAACCCACCAAATTAGACACTTTGTCTATTTAACTTTTGCTTGTTAGTTCCATTATTAATCTACAGGGTATTTTGAGGTTCAGAGAGAAAACAAGCTAAAATGGGGTTCTTAAGGCTAAAAAGGATCGCCAAATAGTTCTGACCAAGGAGCCGCACCCAAGGATCGAGAGAAACAGTAACGGGCCCGGTCCCAGTAAATAGTACCCCAGTCGGGTACCGAGAACACCCGGACCTACCCGAGAACCTGCACCGAGCGCCTGAAGCCAAGAAAACCAGGACCGCGCCCGAGACCCTGCACCGAGCGCCCGCATCTGAGAAACCAGGTCCCCGCCCGAGAGAATCCCAGGCCGCGCCCAGGCCATCTAGCACTGAATTCATGTTGCCCGGGCAAACGAGCTGATCTGACGAATCCACCTTGAGCAAAGTAATCAAAATGGAAAATAAGGTGGACAATGTTGGAAAACCAAAGAGAATGCCCGAGAAGATTGGCAGTTGGCCCAATTCCAAAGCAAAGGCCCCGCGCGCATAGGCACCGAAACCAAGTCGCTCGACCAAACCATGGAATCTGGCAATTCTGGCTCGACCAAAGTGTTTTAAATGCCCAATAAACTGGACAATCTCACTTCCCAGACAAAACGCCCGAGTGGAACCAGCTAAAGCCCGATCAAGGCCAAAATAGGGCAATATCGACCGTTTTGGGATTTCGACCATGTTCCGGGCAGAGTTTGGCTTAGCATCCTTCTTGAGATCATCTTAGAATGACTTTTTCATTAAGAATACACTCTCCAAAATCCAAGAAGCTCCGGCCAAAGCTCCGGTCAGATTCCGGCCATATTCCGGCGAACTCCGGCCATGCTCCGGCAAACCTCCGATGATGCTCCGATCAAGCTCATCCAACCACCACCATGCTCCGGTCATTTGTTGCTCCGGCCACACTCCGGCTAAGTCCAACCAATTCCAAACTACTTCTTGTCTGGTTGGCTATACTATTCACTTCGATTGCCCTTTGAGGTCCAACTAAGCTCAAACCGGAGGAATTGAGGAGCAACCATGGCAAAGTCGGTTGGCTTGGGATATTTGCTAGCCAAGTTGAGTGGGTTTGTAATGCAAGCCTATCCATAAGTCAAGTGCATCCCCCCTTGGCTCAACCGAAGACCAACCGAAGGCTAACCGGAGTCCAACCGGCCTTGAGGAGCAACTAGAGGCTGTTGAGGGAGGAAATATCCCATTCCACTCACCCCTAAACTGCCACTCATGTCTATAAAAGGAGGATGAGCCCTCCTTGAAAATCATCCTCTAGTCTCACACCACAAGTCCTTTGTTCTTTGTTGAATCTCTCTAGAATCCATTCCACAAATCTTGTAAACACTTTGATATTAAAAGGCTCCAAGTTTGTTCTTGAGTTGAGTGTGTTCTTGATCTTGTTTCCTCTTTACTTTTTTGTCCAAAACCGAACCTCTCTTGTTCCAAAACCGAGAGCCTCTTTTGCTTTTCTTTGTCTTTCGTTTACTTGTTCTTGAAGCACTCTTGTGGGTTCTTGAGTGCTCAAGCTTTTCCTTGTCTTTTACTTTCAAAAAACTTTACTTTTTGTCTTTCGAAAACCTTTACTTTTCAAGCACTTAGCTATGGTATCCACCTCTATGGATATTCGTAGCTAAACCCTTCATTCGGTTGAAGGGGTGTGCTTGTATCATAAAATGTTTTAGACCCTTCTCTTAGTGCCTCTTCGTGTTTAACTTGTTCTATGTGCCATATATTAGGTCAGAACACCATTGGTTGAGTGGATGCTCGGAAGAGCAAAGCTCTTCCATGGGGTTCGTGAACATACGTGGATAAGTGGAGGCTCTGAAGAGAACAGCTTATCTGTGGAGTTCAACCTCTTTTAAACACCATTTGGTTGATCAGGAATGATTGATCAAATGGATGCACATATTAGAACAAGAGTTCTATGTCTTGAAAAAGACTAGACGGTGTGGCAAGTCAAGTGCTAGGAATAGCCTTGATACATCTTTAAACACGTAGTATGATCATTAGAGGTCGATGATAAACGGACTATGATACAAGGCCCCTAAAACCGAATCTTTCCCTTAATCAATTCACCACCTGTCACTTTACTTTCAGTCTCACTATCAACTGCTTAAATTCAGTAAATTTACTTTTACGCACTTACTTTCAACAAGCCTTGTCCTTCAAGCACTTTACTTTTACGTACTTACTTTCAGCAAGCCTTGTCCTTCAAGCACTTTACTTTTACGCACTTACTTTCAGCAAGCCTTGTCCTTCAAGCACTTTACTTTTACGCACTTACTTTCAGCAAGCCTTGTCCTTCAAGCACTTCTTTCAGCAAGCCTTGTCCTTCAAGCACTTTACTTTTCAGTATTTACTTTCAGTCCTGTATTTACTTTCTTTACTTTCAGTCATTTAGTTTTCAGTACTAAAATCACAACCAACCCACGTTACTTTCAGTACTAAAATCACAACCAACCCCCAACTGTCTTACTTTCCATTTTCGAAAGAACAACTATCCCCTAATTCCATTGGGTTCGACCCCTACTTACCGCTTTACTACCCAATAGTAAAGTCACGAGTAGCGGACTTATAAATTTATCTTGCTTAGCACTCAACGACGTGCTCTGTCAAGCGTCTTGGCGAGGCGCAGCCAAACCAGGCGCAAGGCCTTTCGAGCCCACGACAACAAAGGCCCTCGATCGAGGAAAGAGGCCCATGATGGACGTTTCTGATAACACGGACGTTGAGGCGAGTAGTGACCCACGCGGAGGCCACCCGGCTTTCGAGGGCTTACTCGAGAAGACCCCAAGGCACCCGCATGGACGTAGCTAAGAAGGCGAGTTGGCGCGAGGCCAAGCGAGCCGAGCAGCCGAGCAGCCACCCTACGTTGACCCCTACCTAGGCGAGACGATGGACGGGAGCCCTTGGCATGACAGCATTTACCAACTGAGGCCCCGAAGCGAGCCCACCTACCAGACAAGGACCTTGGGCGAGCGGGCGTATCAACCCAGGTTGTTTGGCGAGTCTGCGTTCCAGACGAGGCCCCCGGGCGACCAGGCAAGGCCTTGGGGCGAGGCACAATCGGTAATGGTGCGAGTGAGGCTTGCGAGGGCTTTCGACTCGACCCATTGCAAGTTGGACTTGCCCATATTCCATGGAGAAGAAGTGCGAGGATGGCTCCACACGGCGGAGAGGTATTTTATGATTAATTGGTTAACTGAGCCTGAACGTCTTGATGCCTCTATTTTTGTTTTGAGGGAAAGGCGCTCCAATGGTTCGAGTGGCGAGAAGAGCGCCAACCATTTACATGTTGGGAAGAGTTGAGAGCTGGCTTGTTGGGGTGATTCCAAGGCCAGCAAGGCCGTATGCACGAGGAGTTTTTCACTTTGGTGCAAGAGGCAAGCGTGGGTGCCTACCGGGATCGTTTCGAGGCATTATCATCCGGACTAGGCGGCATGACGAATGAGGCCCTCATGGGCAACTTTATGAAGGGTCTCAAGCCCACCATTCGTAAAGGAGTTCGTGTGTTGCGACCGATAGGCCTCGAGGAGGCAATGCATCTTGCCCAGCTCGTCGAGGATGAGAAAGTCACGGAGTGAGCGAATCTGCGCGTGGGGCCTTCGCATCGCATAACTAGCGTGGGGCCTAACGCGGGCGCTAGTCAAAACAAGCCGAGGGAAGTGACGAGAAGGGCCTCAAACTATCGCAGAATGACGAAGGCCGACATGGATGGCAAAAGAGCCTGGGGCCTTTGCTATCGGTGTGACGAGAAGTGGATGCCCGGGCATCCTTGCAAGGTCGCGACTTTAAAAGTCCTTTTAGTGGACGAGGACAACATGGGTGATGACCGAGACTCAAACGGTGAAGAAGACCAAGTTACTTTGACCAACTTGGTTGTGATCGAAGGAGAAGCAAGGGGCCAAGACGAGACTCATTGCCCAAGCGAAGAGCCACAATGGTTGAATATCTCGGTGCCAACCATCCGGGATTGGGAGGCCCTCGATAGAGACAACCAAAGTGAGGAGCTACAGCACATGCGTGAGGCGGCCGAACAAGGCGACGAGAGGTACAAAGTTATGGGCACAAGATTACTTCATAAAAATCATTTTGTGTTACCGTGATCCTCAGGGCAAATCCCCAAGCTCCTACATGAGTTTCATGCCAGCAATATGGGGGGTCATTCGGGAATGAAAAAGATGCCCCAACGACTAGCACGAGAGCTCTAATGGAAAGGCATGTATGCCGATGTTTCACAGAAGGTGGCTGAGTGGGACGAATGCCAGCAGAGCAAGTACGTGGCCATGAAGCCGGCCGGGCTCCTCCAACCGCTGCAACTACCCGAGCAAGTCTGGGCAGAGACAACAATGGACTTTCTCAAAGGACTACCCAAGACGGAGGGCTACTCGGTGATCATGGTAGTACTGGACCGATTGAGTAAGTACGTACACTTTGTACCGCTAAGCCACCCGTATATCGCAAAAATAGTTGCGGGCGTAAATTGTATCATTTGGCCTCAGAGCAGTTGAATCCTAGGAGTTGTTTCTTTTGCAACATCCTGATGTGGAGCTACAATAACAATCTGTCGAACGCTTGGCACTAGCAAGATCAAAAAAGGTCAGTCCATCATCATTAACTTTACAATATTTATGACGATGAGTATTGGGCAAACTACCAAGATAGATGGAGGTGCCGATATGCCAACTTTTATGTGCGTGATGGATATCTCTACCTAAGGTGAGGAGGCGCTAATTGGCACGAGGAGCTCGTCCAAGGTAAGACTACTCGGATGAAGGTGATGTTGTCGAGAGGTGGTATCAAGAGGAGCCAATGTAGCACTGCCCGGACATTGACCCAATGATAGCAAGTTGGAAGGGAGCTAAGCTTCCCGAGTTTGAGACAAGGAAGCCAATCCTCCAATCTGACCTTGGCGCTATCAAGGCCCCGACGTTGCCTAGGATGGACAAGGTCGACCTGATGTTAGCTGAGTATTCGGAGAAGTGGTCACCGAAGCCAAGTAGATGTCGTTGAAGGATGCATTCTATTCCGAGAAGGCGCAAGCCAACCTTGAAGTGGAGGACCCTTTGGCACGAGGTATAAAGGAAAGCAGCTGGTCATTTAAAGTCAGCGACAACGCACAATGAAGTTGGGAGGGCCATTGGGGGACAAGCAAGTCACGGGGGCAAAGGACGAGGGCTCCTATCTTATATGGGATCCCGGACCAAAGGGGGCGCAACAATCTGACGGGCAAGAAGCAGAACGTCTAAGGCACCACTACTTGGACGTGAACAAAGCCAAAAGTGAGGGACCCCAACGCGAGTCGAAGCAACTTTACTCAGAGGGAAAGTTGGAGCTGAAAGGCGAGGTAAATTCATCAAAGTTGTTCAATTTTGAAATGACTCACAATGATGTGAAGGAACGCCAAAGGAAAGTCCCCATGATCAAACTAAAGTAGTCCCTAGTTAACCGATCACACAAGAGGAGGTCTCGACCGAAGTTAAAAAGAGACCGTTGAAGTCTTCCAACACCCAGGGCCTCGATCGAGACAAGGAGATTTGGGAGACACGATGGAGGAGCACTTCAATGGAACAAGGCGAGATGATCCATACACTCTATGGGATCCGGGACCACAATCCTTGCACAAATCTGAGGCAAGGGAAAGAGAGGTATATTTCGAGAAAATATATCAGCCCTTGATCCAATTGATGAGTGCCTACAACACGCAAGTCAGCCAGCTAGAGGCACCCATAGTTAATGGTGAAAAGAAGCATGAATGGCCTCACTGCGCAAACCGGAACTTGGCCAATGAGCAAGGCAAACCCAAGGAGATTATTACTGTCATCGTAGGTGCGGATTGATGGACCATAATTGTATGAATCATAAACACAGTTAAACCCACCAAATTAGACACTTTGTCTATTTAACTTTTGCTTGTTAGTTCCGATATTTATCTACAGGGTATTTTGAAGTCTAGAGAGAATACAGGCTAAGGAGGAGTTTTAAAGCTGAAAATGAATTACGAGTCATTCCAGGTCACGACCAAATTCTGACTTTCTAGAACCGGACGTGGAATCACTCAAAACAAATCCAACCGAAGGGCAACCAGAGTCAGTTTGGAGCTAGACTTGCACAAATCCGGGCCGGCCCGCCCGCCCGATCCGCTTGTCCGGTCAATAAAACGGGCTTGGACAAGCATACTAGCCCGACGAACCGGGCTCGGTCCGACCCGTATTTCTTTAGGGTCGGGCTCGGACACACATTTTGGCCCGAACCGGGCTAATTGGCCCGCCCATTAACCCGCCACAAATTAAACCTTAATTTTTGTTTTATTTTTTAAAAATGAAATTAATACTTAATTGTAATTAGTAAGAAATAAAAAAAATATGTCTAGTCTGTATTCTTGAATTCAAAAAAAATAGACTCCAAAAATAAAATAGTTGAAAGTTTTAAGAATCAAAATTACTCCCAACATTCCACATTAAAAAAATTTCTGAAATATTTTATGATGCTTTGGAAATGTTTTACTTCAATGTGGCGATTGTTTTGCATCCATCTATTATGTTACATCATTGTAATAGATTATTGTTGTGCAAACAAATTATTGTATTTTTATTTAAGTTATACATGAAAATTAAAATGTAGTGATACATATTTGTAGCGGGTTGGCCCGATGGATAACCTGTCCCGGTACATCGGGCGGGCTTGGACAAGATTATGAGCCCGAATTGACCGGGTGGGTTTAGCCCGACCCGACTATATGGGCTATCAAATATAAAAAAGCCCGGCCCGAACCCGACCCGAGCCCGCGTTTGTGCAGGTCTATTCGGAGCTGAAAGGACCGATGTCTTTTGGGGATGAGATCACAAAACTCACACTCACTCTCCTCTTGCCACATGGCCGGCGGCTAAAGCCCTCACCTCTCCTTCTCCTCCACCTAGCCGGCGGCTTTTGGAGGGGTGACTCACCCCGATGGCTTTTGAGCTCTTCCTCCCATTTTGTGACATGTGGTGGCCTCTCATCCACATCCATCCCTTGCCCTTAGCCTATAAATAGAGATGCCCTCCTCTTTGTAAATCATCCCATTTTGTGTGCTAGAAGCACAAGTCACTTATCTCTCTAGATTAAGGGCACAATTATGTAAGCACTTTACTTTGGAATCGAAGCTTGATCTTTAGCACTCTCAACGGTTTTTGTAAGTACTCTCGTCTTTACTTTACTGTCTTTTCAATTCAGCAACTTTACTTTCCTGTCTTTACTTTCGAAAACTTTACTTTACTGTCTTTTAAAAACCTTTACTTTTTTAAGTACTTAGCTATGGTATCCACCTCTATGGATATTCGTAGCTAAACCCTTCATTCGGTTGAAGGGGAGTGCTTGTATCATACAATGTTTTAGACCCTTCTCTTAGGCCTCTTTGTGTTCAACTTGTTCTAGGTGCCATATATTAGGTCAGAATTCCATTGGTTGAGTGGATGCTCGGAAGAGAAAAGCTCTGCCATGGGTTCGTGATCTTCCGTGGATAAGTGGAGGCTCGGAAGAGCACAACTTATTTGTGGAAGTCAACCTCTTTAAAACACCATTTGGTTTATCAGGAATGATGATCAAATGGATGCACATACTAGAACAAGAGTTCTTTGTCTTGCAAAAGACTAGACGGTGTGGCAAGTCACGTGCTAGGAATAGCCTTGATTCACTTTTGAACACTTAGTATGATCATTAGAGGTCAATGATAAATGAAAATATGATACAAGGCCCCTGAAACCGAATCTTTCCTTTAATTGTAATATCAACTGTTACTTTACCTTTCAGTACTAAAAACCAAAAACAACCCCCCAACTGCTTTATTTAATCCCCCTTTTCGAAAGAACAACTATTCACCTGACTCCCTTGGGTTCGACCCGTACTTACCACTGACTACCAAAAATAGTTAAGTCGCGAGTATCGGAGATATAAATTTATTTTACACAGAGAACATTGCACCTTAACGACAGTGCAGTGGGCTCCGTCAATCACATAAACATATTGAGGAGTACAAACCGAGGCAAATCTGAGCAGTGGTTGCAAAAAGAACACAATCGCGCATTTTGTAATTGACTAAGAAGTAATGAGGTTTTAAATAATCAGACCAACTCTGAAGAAGAATCTGATGACTTGGTGAAGTAGCTTATGGGCGGTGAAGAAAAAGGCGAAAGGCGAGCAAAGGCGAAATGGGCAATATCGCCTAGGCGAGAGGCGAAAGGCGAACGCCTTTTGGATCACGACGATCCTTTGTGTATTTCTTTCTTTGTAGGCCAAAATAGTGTCATTTTGAAGCTATCTAATTAAGTATTTTAACTATAATTATTCATATAGAAATTCAAAGCCTCAAAAGTAGGGCTGGGTTCGGTTCAAAAACCGAACCGAACCGAAAATTACCGAACCGAACCGATAATTCGGTTTTATCAAATTTCCAACCGAAACCGAATATTCGGTAAACCGAAAATCGGTAAACCGGAATTTCGGTAAACCGAATTTTCGGTTTTGTGCTTTTTTTCTTCAACTTTCAGTTTTTTCAATTTTTTCAGTACCTTGTACCTGAATAACCGAATTCAATGTTGTTTGGATACAACAACAAACTGGAGAAATACAACAACAAACTTAAAAACATTTCCCTATAAATGGATACAAAACATAAAGCATGGATACAATACAACAACAATGGAACAAAAGGTTTGGGAAGACATCGTATTTAGGTCGAATGGAAGGAAGAAAACATAGATCTTCATGGGATGAAATCCAGTGCAGCAATCCTGAAAAAAAACACGCAAAGCATTAGGGATGAAACTCTTCACAAACTTTAACACAAACAAGCAGCAGAGTGTACTAACATAGAAGAATCACTAGTCAAAATAAAAAAACAATAAAGGTCCAAACAACAGGTTCTGGTTCTTAGTCTTCCACTACTACTTCCTGTCATATATCCAGAGGGGTATCATGTCATATGAAGTCCATCAACGAAATGTCGCAGCAGTCTCGTTTTATCCAACCAGCTAGAAAAGAAGAAAACAAACTCAACAATCTTATCATCCATCATCCACCTAACAAGCAGTTGATTTTATTGAATCATCCAGATGAACATGAGCACCAAAACTCCACCAGATGCACAATAATAAACTAAACACCTGAATCTATTCCAACAGATGCAAACCTAGGTCAGGATCTGTGCAGCAGGCTAATATGAGATGGTTTCTAATGAGTTAAATCGGCAACCATGTTGACCAAGTCCAGCACCAGATTCATGAACAATAGGATACAACAGATGCAGAAGATGATGTTGCTCAGAACAAAACAAGGTCAAATTTCAATTGGAAAATGTCAAATTGAGAATAGCCAAGTTCTTACCTCAGTTTCACAGTTTGTGTGCACGACTAGGACTATCACAATTTCAATTTCATTTTCAACTTTCAAGCATAGTGAAGATGAATTGATGAAATGAGAAATCATACCTAGGCTAGGATTGTCGGATCTCGGACAGTCGAATGAGAGGGAACGAATCGAACTTCGGATTTATCGGATGCCGAAGTTCGGAGTTGTTGGAGTCGGACAGTCGGATGAGAGGAACGAATCGAAGTTCGGAGTTGTCGGATGCCGAAGTTTGGAGTTGTCGGAGTCGGACTGATCGGATGAGCGTCGGAGAACGAATCGAACGAATCTGGATTCGAACGAATCGAATTGGGGGTTGTCGGCAATCTGGATTGGGGGAGAACGAATCGAACGAGAAGGGAGAACGAATCGAACGAATTGGGGGCTGTCGGCAATCTGGATTGGGGGAGAACGAATCGGATGAGAAGGGAGAACGAATCGAACGAATTGGGGCTGTCGGCAATCTAGATTCAATTTTCAGTATTCAGATTCACTGTAAAAAAAATTCGGTTCGGTTCGGTAAACCGATTATATTTAAAATGCAAACCGAAACCGAACCGATATAAATCGGTTCGGTTAGAATATTCGAAATTCGGTTCGGTTTTAAGTCGGTTCGGTTTCGATCGGTTCGGTTTCGGTTCGGTATCGGTATCGGTTCGGTTTTCGGTACAAAAACCCAGCACTACTCAAAAGTGCCTACTATTATAGAAATTTAAATATTTACTACTATTATCTATTTATATATTTCCTTAAAAGCTGTTTTCTTTTTTTGGATACAAAAAGCTGTTTTCTTATTGATATTAGAAGTTTGTATATATGTAATTTCTATTGTATTATGAATTCTATTTTTATTATATTTCCTTAAACTTGAAATAGAATGCTTTCATGATTTCATTGGGCAGACATTTCTTTAAAAATATTTTTTTATTAATAAGGAAATATATAACAGCTATATATTTAAATTTGAAATGGAATGAATGATAAAAAATTGAAATAGAATGATGTACGTTGTGGATGATTTTGGAGTAATATGAAAAATTGTATTATAAATGGGGTACAAGTGTAATATTATAAACTTAAAGGAGTTATGTGATATAAAATAAAATAATACTATTCATCTCCACCTTTCCCCGAGCAAAAGAAAACCCTAAATCAGCACATTTTCAGTCGTTGAACTGTGTTTTGGGTCGCGATTTGCCATTTTTAGCCAACTTGGTACAACATGTGGGGGAAAACTCGTTTAAGCCAAGAGGCGCTCGCCTCAACGCATCAACGCCTAGGCGAAGAAGGCGCTCGCCATAAGTTATGGCAAGCCGAAGACCTATTGTACAAACGTGGAAAGCTTATGATATTAACGGATTTTGTTTTCAAACAAAAGATCAAGATGAGCACACCGTTGTGCAAAATAGTGGTGTCACACTTGTTGCCGAAACCACTCATGTTTCCAGCGCTAGAGATCGGAATCCAATATATGTCCCTGTCAATTATTTTGGGTTTATCTAAGAAATATGGGAGTTGGATTACGTAAAGTTTCGAGTACCCGTTTTTAAATGTAAATGAGTTAACAATTCGGCGGTTCATATCGATGAATTTGGGATGACATTTGTCGATTTTCGAAGAGAGGGATATAAGGATGAGCCATTCATTATGGCCAAACAAGCAAGACAAGTATTTTACGTCAAAGACCCTTCGAACAACAATCAGTATGATGTGATAAATGGAAAACAACAAGTAATCAGTGGTACATCTGAAGAGATGGCTGAGGATTGCCTACCCGTTTGTACGACAGTTCCCGTAGACAACGATGACAGCGAAGTTGATGATGAAATACAGTTGCGAGAAGATCACGGCGAAGGAATATGGATTGATAAATAAACTTAATTTGTGTGTATGTTTTATATGCTACTTATTTCGTTATCACATGTCATTTTATTTGTTTAATAATCGTCTTCATTTATGTGTTCATATATTTAATGTGTTTAATCCGACATTTAATGTGACTCCTTTACAGAATCATGGCTAGCAGCAGCAGCGGTGAGGATAACTACTGTGTCTCTTCCAACACACCGAGACACAAGAAAGGTCATGGATACATGGCAAAGTTGATTAAGCAACACACAGTGGCTGGTTCCAAAATCACGATCAACTTCGATAGTAAGGGTAATCCCAAAGGGAAGAAGGGAGACACTTGGAGGAGCTTCTTGGGTATGGTGGCTCGTTCTCAAATTCCTATCACGTACAACGATTGGAGGAAAGTTCCTGACCATTATAAGATAACTTTGTGGAGAGATGCAACTGTAAGTTTTTCTTTAATTGACACTTATACTTGTTTGTGATGTTGATTTTTTATTAATTATAACTTGTTATATGTCTCTTTAGGTAATTTTTGAGGGATGCGAGCCGCATAAAAAGCATGAGATGAAGGTTGATGGTAGCATATGGAAGAATTTCAAGTCAAGACTGGCAAACGATTACATCCACGGTGACAAGGCAAATGAATATCCAATGGGTGAGTAGACCTGGAGGATATTTAAGGAGCAGAAGCTCTCTGAAAATGCTATGAAGTTAAGAGAGACTAAAAAAGAGCTTGTTAAGAAGAATGTATATGCGCACATACTTGGTCGAGGAGGCTACGGAAAAATTGAAGATAAATTGACAACTGAGAAGATAGCCGAGTTATTTGCGCAGGGCGCAATTGAAGAGGTGCAGTCTTCTAATGTCACTATAGAGAGACATGAGCTGTAGAAGAGGGGACGAAAAATGAAGAATGACGAGTTCGTCGCCGAGGCATCCCAGCGAGTGGCAAAAAAGATTGTAAGTTATTTCTTATGTCAATTTCAATAGTTAATATCATACACTAACTTTTGGTAATTAATGATTGTTTTATATAGGATGAGTGATGGACCATAATTATACGAATCATAAACACAGTTAAACCGACCAAATTAGACTCTTTGTCTATTTAACTTTTGCTTGTTAGTTCCGATATATTTCTACAGGGTATTTTGGACTCTAGAGAGAATACACGCTAAGGAGAGGATTTTACGCTGAAAAGATATTACGAGTCATTCCGAGGTCACGATCAGACGCTGAATGAAGAAATCTCAAGATCCTGACGTGGAATCACTCAATACAAATCCAACCGAGGAACAACCAAAGTCAGACCGGAGCGAAACTGGACAGATAGTTTTGTGAAAAGACTGCACAAAACTGATAAACTCACTCTTATCCATCCATGACCGGCGGCTTTTGGTGGCAAAGCCACCCTTCAACCTTGCAACTGGCGGCTTTTGGGCTAACTTGCCCTCCACTCCTCCACTCAAACTTGCTCTCCACTCCTCCCTTCTCCTCCCTTGGATGAAAGCCATCTCCACCCTCAATTCCCCTCTCCTTTGGCTATAAATACATGCCTCCATCTCATTTGTAAATCATCCCAAATATGTGGAGAGCTTCTCTCTCTACAAATTCCAAAATCACAAATCACTTATCTCTCTAGAGTTTGGGCACTAATCTTGTAATCACTTTACTTTGGAATAAAAGCTTGATCCTTGGTGCTTCAACGGTTTTGTAAGTCTTCTCGTATTTATTTTTCTATCTTTCAAAACCCTTGTTTTTCCAAATTCATAGTTATAATGTCCAGTGCCATGAATAGTAGTAGCTAAACTCTTTATTCGGTTGAAGGGGTGTACTTATATCATACAATGTTTTAGACCCTGCACCTAGTGCATCTTTGTGTTCAAAAATTGTTCTATGTGCCATATATTAGGTTAGAACTTCCAAGGTTGAGTGGATGCTTTAACGGGCAAAGCTCTTCCGTGGGGTTCGTGATCATACTCGGGTAAGTGGATGCTTTAACGGGCAAAGCTTATCTGAGGAGTTCGACCTCTCTTAAAAACCATTTGGATAAATCGGAAAAGACAATCCAAATGGATGCACATAAGGCTAAGATACTTCGAAAAGAGGAATTAGTCTAAGTAGAACAAGTGTTTTAAATGGTGTTGCAAGTCTTGTGCTAGAAATAGCCTCGATTCATCTTTGAACACATAGCATGATCATTAGAGGTGTATTCTAAATGATGTCGCAAGTCTTGTGCTAGAAATAGCCTCGATTCATCTGTGAATACATAGTATGATCATTAGAGGTCAATGATAAACAGAATATGATACAAGGCCCCTAAAACCGAATCTTTCCTTTAATTGTGATATCACTGTTCCTTTACTTTCAGTTTTCAAAGCACACTTAAACCCAACCCCAATCGCATTTAATTTCTGCATAAGCTTCATTAAAGAACAACTAATCCACACTGACTCTCTTGGGTTCGACCCCTACTTACCACTTGCTACCCAGTAGTGAAGTCGCGAGTAGCGGACTTATAAATTTATTTGTACATTTGCTCTGACGACAAGCATCTGTCACCCAGCTTACCCAATCAACTTCTCTGGTTTGCCTCCATACGTAACAACCTCCAGTTCGTCTTAACTTCGCCCAAGGATTGGAGCCATTGCAACCCCAAGATAGCGTCCATGCCTCTCATTCGGATGGGGAGGAAGTCTGCTCGACAAGTGTAGCTCGGCATGTGCCTCGGCTTTCTTCTACTGCACCGGTACCCAAAATTACTTGGAAACTACCCCGATCGTTGACTCTAGGCCCTGCTCCTCGACCAACTTCATTGATATGAAATTATGAGTCGCTCCACTATCGACTAGTACAAGGACTTCTCTTCCAGGGATGCTCCCCTTTAACTTCATTGACCGGGTGGTGGTCAAGCTCGAGTGGCTATTGAGGGAGACCTCGACGGGTCCTTGGCTAAACCCCGCCTTGGTCTCATCTTCCGAGCTTTGGTCGTCCGAGTCCGAGTCGCCCTTATCCACTTGAATGATTTTGAGCGCGGCCGCCTTGCATCGATGCCTGGGCCTCCATCTCTCGTCACATCGATAAGAAAGGCCCCAGGCTCTCTTGCTATCGATATCAGCCTCCATCATTTTGCGATACGTCAAAGTCCTGCTCGATGCCTATTTTGGTCTCTCCCAGCCTGCTTCCACATTAGGCCCCGTGCTATGTGTGCGCTTCGAGGTCCTAATGCCTCGACTCGCTTATTCGGAGGCCTTCTTGTCCTCGACAAGTTGTACCAAATGCATTGCCTCCTCGAGGCCTCTTAGTAGTAACAACCGCACTCCTTCGCGAATATTAGGCTCGAGACCCTTCATGAAGTTTCCTATGAGGGGCTCGTTTGTCATGCCGCCTATTCTGGATGACAATGCCTCAAAGCGTTCTCATTAGGTGCCCACGCTTGCCTCTAGCACCAAGGCAGAGAACTCCTCGTGCATCCGACCTTGTTGGCTTTGGAATCGCCCCAACAAAGCCTCTCACAACTCCTCCCAATAAGTAAAAGGTTGTCGCTCTTCTCGCCATTCAAACCATTGGAGTGCCTTGCCCTCGAAACACAAAATAGAAGCATCAAGATGTTCAGGCTCAGTCAACCATTAATCATAAAATACCTCTGTTCTCTATGGATCCATCCTTGCACTTTATCTCCGTGAAAAATGGGCAAGTCAACTTGCGATGGGTCGAGTCGAAAACCCTCGCAGGCTTTCCTGGTGCCTTTGGGTAGCCATCTGAATGTTCAAAGTCATCTTCCCAGGGTCCTCATCTTCTTGGCCAGGTCCGGTTGTTTGGGGCCCTCGTGGTCATCGGGGTCCTCGAGGCCTTTGGCTTGGTCACTTTGGGGCCTTCGGTCGGGTCGCCTGTTGATGGACCATAATTGTATGAATCATAAACACAGTTAAACCCACCAAAATAGACTCTTTGTCTATTTAACTTGTGTTTGTTAGTTCCGATATTTATCTACAGGGTATTTTGAAGTCTAGAGAGAATACAGGCTAAGGAGGAGTTTTAAAGCTGAAAATGAATTACGAGTCATTCCAGGTCACGACCAAATTCTGACTTTCAAGAACCTGACTGGAATCACTCAAAACAAGTCCAACCGAAGGGCAACCAGAATCAGACCGGAGCTGAAAGGACCGATGGCTTTTGGGGAAAAGATCTCAAACTCACTCATCCTCTCCCCTCATGCCACATGGGCGGCGGCTAAGCCTCCTCCTCTCCCCTTCCTCCACATGGGCCGGCGGCTTTGGGAGGTGATGACATCACCCGATGGCTTTGAGCTCCTCCTCCCATTCCATGCCAAGTGGCTAGCTTCTCCTCCACATCTCTCACTCCCCCATGCCTATAAATACCAAGCCATTCTCATTTGTAAATCATCCCATTTTGTGTGCAAGAAGCACAAGTCACTTATCTCTCTAGATTTTGGGCACTACTCTTGTAAACACTTGTTTTAAATCTATAATACTCCTGTTAGTTCTTGAGTATTCTAGTAGTTCTTGAGTTTACTCCTGTTGGTTCTTGAGTATTCTCCATTTACTTTAGTGTCTTTCAAAAACCTTCAAGTATTTAGCTATGATGTCCTGTTCCATGGATATTCGTAGCTAAACCCTTCATTCGGTTGAAGGGGTGTACTTGTGTCATAAAATGGTGTAGGGCCTACTCTTAATGCCTCTATGTGTTCAAAACTTGTTCTATGTGCCACATATTAGGTTAGAACTTCCAAGGTTGAGTGGATGCTTGGAATGGCAAAACTCTTCCGTGGGGTTCGTAAACATACTCGGATAAGTGGATGCTTTTGATGGCAAAACTTATCTGAGGAGTTTGACCTCTTTAAAACACCATTTGGTTGATCGGGAATGATTGATCAAATGGATGCACATAAGGCTAATATACCTTGGAATGGGGTATTAGTCTAAATAGAACCAGTGCTCTATGTCTTGGAATGGACTAGACAGTGTGGCAAATCAAGTGCTTGGAATGGCCTTGATACACTTTTGAATACATAGTATGATCATTAGAGGTCAATGATAAACAGACTATGATACAAGGCCCCTAAAACCGAATACTTTCCTTAACTTAAAACATCACCTGCACTTTACTTTCAGTCTCAATATCAACTGCAATATCAACCGCTTACTCTCCACAAGACTTATCCTTCAAGCATCCCACTTGCTGTAAGTCTTCTCCTTTTATTTTCAGTACTTTACTTTCTGCACTAGAATCACGACCAACCCACTTACTTTTCTGTACTAAAACTAAAACCAACAACCAACCACTCACTTTTCATCGCTAAAACCACAATCCACTTAAAATCACGCTCCCTTTCAGTACATTCCTCAAAGAACAACTATCCCCCTAATTCCCTTGGGTTCGACCCCTACTTACCACTTGCTACCCAGTAGTGAAGTCGCGAGTAGCGGACTTATAAATTTATTCTTGACTTTTGCACACGACGACTGTGCATCCGTCACCTGTGCAATTCCTCGGCGAGGCCTTCCTCGCTCCAGGTCCTTCATGATGACTCCCAAATGATAGGCGGTGGCCTATCGGGTTTTGTCCAAATAGAGTAATAGCAGCAGAAAATGGAAAAGGGGTATGGGCAAACGTCGGATGTTATTGATATTGAGGAAAAGTAAGGACAAATGGAAGGCAAAATAATTACAATAGGGAGAAAATGCTCGATATACCCTTGTACCGGGAGTATACCTAGCCCCAAATGTCTATGACCTCGATTATTCTAAAGATGATCAACAAGGTAGAGAGCTTTCACTTGTCAAGTTTGATGATGTCGAGAGAACGAGCCTTGAGTCCCTTATATAGTCCACTAGCCGTTATTGAGTCAAGGAGTAACTGACGTTGCATTGAAGGAACTTCATGGACCTTGACCAAGACTAAACGACTCTCTTGGAGTTCCAAGCAACGGCTCCAAGGAAGTCCTAGGTCCAACGGCTCTTATAGAGTCCAATGTCCCAACGACTCCTATGGAGTCCAAGTAGTAATGCTCGCTTGGATTTGGTAACGACCCAACATTAATGGCTGAGATCTTCTTATCGTTGGGGCTGGAATCCAGACTCTCGAGCGGGGTCTGGGCAGCTGCCTGGTCCATCTCATCGGGGTCCTTGGTTAGGTCGAGGCCTGGCGGGGCGCGCTTAACCCCAAGTCGGGGCATTGTGAGCATTGGTGTAAGGCCCCGCGTCTCTCTAAGCGTGTCGCCTGTTGGAACTTTAGAACTTCTAACACCTCTACCCCCTAAAGAGGTATCCGGCTTCGAATTATATCCTTGACTACACTAAAGTGATCAAAAGTGAGAGAGCTCTTGGCCTGTTTTTTTTTTTTTGCGATTCCGAGTACAATGATCCTTGAGTCCCTTATATAGTGAACTAGCCGTCATTGAGAGTCAAAGAGTAAACGACGACGCCTTAATGAGATTCAAGAGGCTTGACCATGGCCAACGGCTCCTTTGGACTCCAAGCTCCCAACGGCTCCATGGAAGTCAAGGAGTAACGCCTCTTTAGATTATGTAACGACTGGAGAATTTAATGGCAAGATCTTGTGGCCGCTGTCCCTTGACTCAGGATTCTTGGGCGTGCATTGTGCGGGCACTGATGAGCCGTATTTATACGACTCATCGAATCATTAAATCCCACCAATTCTAGCACTTTATTATACGAACAGTTACTTCTTAGTGTTGTTTCGTGTTTCAGGTGATTTGGAAGCTCTAGGAGGAATTGCGCTTAAAAGATGACATTTTCATGCCAGAAACATCGCAGTTGAAGAACAGACCCAAAGGAGGGCCGTGAACAGTGTTTTTCGGCTCGTAAACAGTAACTCTGGCATGAACAGTAACTCCGCGTGAACAGTACTCCGGCGTGAACAGTAACTCCGCGCGTGAATAGTGATTTCGGCCGAGTCCAGCCCAGTTCGTCCGGCCCAAAAGCAATGTGAAATTAGGGCAACATACAAGCTAGGGTTTTGGAACATTCTGGAAGGTTCAAGATGGCTTAATTATCAAGCAAAGGAGTAGCTTGGAGATAAAGCAAGAAAGATATGGAAATATTGCCTAAATTATCTTTTGGATTATTTAGGCAATTCTAGGTCTTTCTCAACCTTATAAATAGAGGAGCTCACAAGACCAAATAATCATCTCTCACACTCACAACCGAGTCTCTCCTCTCTTGGCCGTGTGCCCTAGCTTGCGCCGCCCTCATCAGCCCTCACGGCCGGTTCTCTCTTGTCTTCGGTGTAGTGAAGTTTATTCATTCCCTTTTACTTTCTGCATTGTTTACTCATGAGTATGTGTAACTACACCCGTTATTCGGGCTAGGGTTTGAATAATTGTGACGAATGTTTTGAGATTCTGTTCTTAATTATTATTCTTGCATTCTATTAGTTCTTGTGCAACTATATCAGTTCGAATTATTAGGTTAAGGGGAGATCCGAAAGGGTACAACTTAACCTAGTAATACTTACTATCTTTATCCTGCTTATTTGATACAGACCCGTTAGAATAAGTAGATGCACTAAACCTAATATAACCTGACCAGGAGTATTAGGTTTGCTAGAATTAAAAGTCTATAACCTGACCAAGAGTAGATTGTGGCGTAGTGACTTAACGGTCCTACCTTAGGTTATAACCAGACCAGGAGTAACCACACTTAAGAAAGCAAGAATAAATATCTAGAAATCAAGGATAAACCAAGTCTCAATTGAAGAACCCTAGCCTGAATATCTTCTCTGATTGATACACTCTCTCTTAATTTCGTTATTGCACTATTTCCTAAACTATTACTTTCACCCAATCGTTTCTTTTTCCCTCTTACAGAACAAAGTAGTAACCATCTAGCTCTCTAGGGTTCGACCCTTGCTTGCCGCTGTACTAACCCACAGTTCAGAGTAAGGAAAATATAAATTTAGATTTGCAGGTACAACGACGGCCTGTCAAATTTTGGCGCCGTTGCCGGGGAGCTACGCACGGTGAAATTGTTCTTTCATTATTTAGTTTTTGTTCTTTCTTTTTTCTCGTTATTTTCTTTATTTCTGTTATTTCAAATTTCTTGCTATTCGGTGATTTCCTAGTTCGTTATTTTCAACTGCCTCGATTTCCGATTTCCGATTATTTCGATTTCCAATTTCTAGCTTTTAGAGGGTTTTGTCACCAAGACTTCCGAGTCTAAGGAGATTGGGTTTTAAGTGAGACCGCTATGACTCCTCCAATCTCCTGGGGACCCTTTGTTGCTAGTCTGTTCTTGCTATTTCCGCGTTTGCTATTCGCATAACATGTCTCACGCAGGTAGTAGAGTTGGTGGCAATAGTCACAATGAGGAAGTAGAGCAGGTTGTCCGAAACGGAGAGGGAGTGCTGCCGCAACAACAGGGACCGATGGTCCAGAATGGAGAGATCCGGGGGGCTATCCTGGGACAGTTACGACAACAACAACCACCACTCCAACCTCAACCGTACCAACAATACCCCCAGTATCCACCCCCATATCAACAGTACCCACCACCTCCATATCCACAGTATCCACAACCGCCCTACCCACAATATCCACCACAATACCCACCACTACCATACCTTCCACAACAACCATACCCACCACCTCAGAGACCTCCACGCCAGCCAGTAGTCGGAGATGATGATGAGGAGGACGAAAATGAAGGACCTACAATGGGCGAGCTCTCGGTCCCAAACTTCAAGGACCAGTCCTGGTGCATCTACGAAGGGCCAGACCTCACAACTATAAACATCAGCACAGCAGTCATTCATCATCTGCCCAAGTTCTCTAGAACGAAGGGAGAGTCGGCCACAGCTCACCTGACACGCTATCACGGGATATGCTTGAACCTTAAGCCATACGGAGTCGACGTCGATGACTTCAAACTGAAGGCATTCTACTTCTCACTGACAGACGCCGCTACAGACTGGTTCTTATCCTTGCCCTCTAGTAGTATCTACACATGGGAGCAAATGCAGAGGAAATTCGTCAGCAAGTACTATCCAACAGCCCGCTCAATGCAAGTCTGGAGACAGTTGCAAGAGCTCAAGCAATGCCCAAACGAGAACATGTACGAGTATGTGGAGAAATTCCTAGCCTTGGAGAAGAGCTGCTGCAATCTTGAGCTCCCAGAGAAATTAGTCGTCGAGTATATGCTGGATGGACTTCGTAGACTGGATAGGAAATTACTAGAGGCCTCAGCTGGAGGCAACCTCATGAACTTGACCCCAGCCAGAGTCCGATAGAAAATCATGGAAGTAGTAGAAAGTGAGCGGTTCCAGGATGAATCTACAAGGGAGGACGAATATGCCCGAACAAGGAACGTGTCAAAGGTTGAGCCCTCAGTCAGTGTCATGGCCGAACAGATCAAGGAGCTTAAGGACATGATGCAGCATGTGATCAGGACACAGCCAGTCCAGACTAAGCCATGCGGCTTTTGTGCAGCTACAGACCACAGGACAGACGAGTGCCCTACCTTAGTGGAGGACGACCAGGCTGAGGTCAATGCCGTAGGAGATTATCAGGGTTATGGCAACCGTCCAGGGCCAGTCCGACAATATGGCGCAGCCGTGAACAATCAAGGAGTCAACGGACAGCCCTGGAAAAGAAACAATCATCAGACCGGGCCAAATCATCAGTATCAGGCCCAGAGAGAGCCAGCACAACAGAGCACGCCTCAGCAGACCCAGGAGCCTTACCGGCGTCCACATCATCAGTTTCAGCAGAATGCGCCTGGTCAGTATCAGCAGAAAGGGTCGAGTAACAACCAGTAGGGCCCGAATAATCACAGCTCCAACAAGGCTCTCGAGGACATGATAAAGGATCTGGCATCAGCCGTGATCCAGGATCGGGCCACGACCAAAGGAGACATTGCCGAATTGAAGAAACAGATGTCCCAGCTCAATGCGACAGTCTCAGACCTCGCAAGCAACCTGAACGCTGGACGACTACCCTCGCAGACCATTCCGAATCCAAAGGGGAATGTCAGTGCAGTCACGTTGAGGAGTGGACGAGGGGCATCTAGGCCATCCGAGGAAGAAAGCCCTCCAGAGCCCGAAGAAGCAGTGGCCGAGCCCGACACCTACAGCCAGGACTTGGCCGGACGGGACCCAGCGGACGAAACCACAATCTCTCGGCCAGGCCCGATTCCATCAGCAGAGGCCTCTCGGCCAGACCCGGTGCCCATCACCGGGAATTCTAATGTCCAGGTACCTTTGCCTTTTCATGTGCAGGTTCGAGCTCCGAAGAAGTATGTGATGGACAGGGAAGTGTGGGAGCTATTCAGCAAAGTACAGATCAACATCCCACTCCTTGAGGCCATCACGCAGATCCCGAGGTACTCCAAGTTTCTGAAGGAGTTGTGCACGAACAGACGAAGAGGAACCCAGCCCGATCAGGAGCTCATGAGCAGGAACGTTTCAGCGGTGATTCAGCGCAAGGTGCCACCGAAATGCGGTGATCTAGGCACCTACACCATCCCCTGCACGATCGGTAACATTAGAATAGAGAATTGCATGTGAGATCTTGGTGCTTTTATTAATGTTTTACCGTATTCAATATACTCATGTTTGCGCATTGGTCCTCTAGAACCTGCAGGTCTCACCATACAGCTGGCAGACAGGTCTTGCAAGCAGCCCGAGGGCAAGATTGAAGATGTGCTAGTACAGGTCGGAGAGCTAGTATTCCCAGCCGACTTCTATGTACTCAAGATGGAGAATTGCGGCCCGACTGACCACGCACCGATTCTACTCGGCCGACCGTTCCTCAAGACGTCAAAGATGAAGATAGATTGCGACAGTGGGACATTGTCCATGGAGGTCGAGGGGGAGGTGTTCAGTTTCGACATCTTCAGGGCCATGAAGCATCCCACAGAGTACGAGGTGGTCCATGCCTTAGACACCTTGGACGACCTTGTCCAGGAGGTACATCCAGAGAGAGGGATCGACCCACTAGAGCAGGTGATCGAGGAGGTAGTGTACTCGGCCGAGGATTCATATGAGCATACAGAAGAGATCATGGATGCCCTAGATCAGCTAGAGATCGCCCAGCCACTCACACCGAGGTATGAGGTTAATGCAGTTCGGTTATTTAAATCACAAGTGTGTTTGCCTTCTGTTGTGCAGGCACCTACAGTTGAATTGAAACCTCTACCTGGTCACTTGAAGTATGCATTCTTAGGGGAGAATAGCACGCTGCCAGTCATCATCAAGAACGGCCTAGAGGCAGATCAGGAGCACCGGTTGATTAGGGTGCTGACCGAGCACAGACTGGCCATCGGATGGACACTAGCCGACATCAGAGGAATCAGCCCGGCAGTTTGTATGCATCGAATCTTGTTGGAGGATGGAGGTAGACCTTCGAGGGAGCCTCAGCGCAGATTGAACCCGATTATGATGGAGGTGGTCCAGAAGGAGATTCAGAAGCTGTTGGATGCGGACGTGATCTACCCGATCTCAGACAGTCAGTGGGTGAGCCCGGTACATGTTGTACCAAAGAAGACAGGGATCACAGTTGAAAAGAATGTCGAGGGCGAGATGGTCACGACACGAGTCAAGAATGGATGGCGCATGTGCATAGACTACTGGAAGCTGAACGCAGTTACGCGCAAGGATCACTTTTCTCTTCCATTCATTGATCAGATGCTCGACCGCTTGGCAGGTAAGCCTTATTTTTGCTTTCTAGATGGCTTTTCAGGCTATAACCAGATTCCCATAGCACCCGAGGATCAGGATAAGACGACCTTTACATGTCCATTCGGTACGTTTGCTTTTCGCCGGATGTCCTTTGGCTTGTGTAACGCACCCGGCACCTTTCAGCAGGTCGTTACTAGCATATTTTCTGACATGATAGGTTCATTCATAGAGGTGTTCATGGATGATTTTACTGTGCACGGTGACACTTTTGATGCATGCTTAGATAATTTGAGTACAGTTTTAGCACGTTGTGTTTCTATGAATTTGGTACTCAATTATGAAAAGTGTCATTTTATGGTTACTCATGGAGTAGTACTCGGTCACATAGTCTCACATGAGGGTATAGAGGTAGACAAAGCTAAGATAGACTTGATTGTTACTCTGCCATATCCCTCCATGGTCCGTGATATTAAGTCGTTTCTAGGGCATGCTGGTTTCTATCGTAGGTTCATAAAGGATTTCTCTAAAAAGGCACTGCCTTTATCTAACCTCTTGCAGAAAGATGTTCCTTTTGAGTTTACAGATCAGTGCAGGGCAGCGTTTGACGAGCTGAAAGAGGCCCTCACCAGCCTGCCCATCATTAGAGCTCCGGACTGGACACAGCCCTTTGAGATTATGTGTGACGCGAGTGATTATGTTGTAGGAGCAGTTCTCGGTCAGAAGGTGAACAAGAAGCCCGTGGTGATCTACTACGCTTCGAGGACACTAGACGTGGCCCAGAAGAACTATTCGACCACAGAGAAGGAGCTGCTAGCCGTGGTCTTTGCCTTAGAGAAGTTCAGGTCTTATTTGCTATGTACTAAAGTTGTTGTCTATTCTGACCATGCAGCTATTAGGTACTTGATGACGAAGAAGGAGGCAAAGCCGAGGCTCATTAGGTGGATCCTGCTCCTACAGGAGTTTGACGTGGAGATCAGGGACAAGAAGGGCATAGAGAACACAGTAGCCGATCACTTGAGCCGCCTTGTCCGAGAGGAGGATGCCGAGCAGATTACCGAGACGTTTCCAGATGAGCACTTGTATGCTATTTCGGGTAAGATGTCATGGTTTGCTCCCCTAGTGAACTACCTGGTAGGAGGTAAGTTCCCGCCCTCATATTCTAGGGCTCAGTGTTTGAAATTGAAGCATGATGCTAAATACTATGTGTGGGATGATCCGTACCTGTGGAAAATAGGTGTAGATCAGATTCTTAGACGGTGCATCCCCGATGATGAGATTGCTTCAGTTATTAGCTTTTGCCATGAGTTTGCATGTGGTGGCCATTTCGGCCCCAGGAGGACGGCTAGGAAGATTTTAGATAGTGGTTTCTTTTGGCTGCATGTTTTTAGAGATGCCTACGACCATTGTAAGAGATGTGATAAATGCCAGCGTGTAGGTAATATTTCGGCCAGCCAGGAGATGCCACAGGTCCCCATATTAGTGAATGATGTGTTTGACATTTTGGGGATAGATTTTATGGGCCCTTTTCCTGTTTCATGTGGATTTCTTACATCTTAGTTGCAGTTGACTATGTGTCCAAGTGGGTAGAGGCCAAGGCCACTAGGTGTGATGATGCTAAAACTGGAATTCGAGTCAAGAATGGATGGCGCATGTGCATAGACTACAGGAAGCTGAACGCAGTTACGCGCAAGGATCACTTTCCTCTTCCATTCATTGATCAGATGCTCGACCGCTTGGCAGGTAAGCCTTATTTTTGCTTTCTAGATGGTTTTTCAGGCTATAACCAGATTCCCATAGCACCCGAGGATCAGGAGAAGACGACCTTAACATGTCCATTCGGTACGTTTGCTTTTCGCCGGATGTCCTTTGGCTTGTGTAACGCACCCGGCACCTTTCAGCGGGTCGTTACTAGCATATTTTCTGACATGATAGGTTCATTCATAGAGGTATTCATGGATGATTTTACTGTGCACGGTGACACTTTTGATGCATGCTTAGATAATTTGAGTACAGTTTTAGCACGTTGTGTTTCTATGAATTTGGTACTCAATTATGAAAAGTGTCATTTTATGGTTACTCATGGAGTAGTACTCGGTCACATAGTCTCACATGAGGGTATAGAGGTAGACAAAGCTAAGATATACTTGATTGTTACTCTGCCATATCCCTCCACAGTCCGTGATATTAAGTCGTTTCTAGGGCATGTTGGTTTCTATCGTAGGTTCATAAAGGATTTCTCTAAAAAGGCACTGCCTTTATCTAACCTCTTGCAGAAAGATGTTCCTTTTGAGTTTACAGATCAGTGCAGGGCAGCGTTTGACGAGCTGAAAGAGGCCCTCACCAGCACGCCCATCATTAGAGCTCCGGACTGGACACAGCCCTTTGAGATTATGTGTGACGCGAGTGATTATGCTGTATTAGCAGTTCTCGGTCAGAAGGTGGACAAGAAGCCCGTGGTGATCTACTACGCTTCGAGGACACTAGACGTGGCCTAGAAGAACTATTCGACCACAGAGAAGGAGCTGCTAGCCGTGGTCTTTGCCTTAGAGAAGTTCAGGTCTTATTTGCTATGTACTAAAGTTGTTGTCTATTCTGACCATGCAGCTATTAGGTACTTGATGAAGAAGAAGGAGGCAAAGCCGAGGCTCATTAGGTGGATCCTGCTCCTACAGGAGTTTGACGTGGAGATCAGGGACAAGAAGGGCATAGAGAACACAGTAGCCGATCACTTGAGCCGCCTTGTCCGAGAGGAGGATGCCGGGCAGATTACCGAGACGTTTCCAGATGAGCACTTGAATAAATTGTGTCAAGAAGCATGAGCGTTTAAAGATTCTGTCACAAAGACTTACGAGTCTAAGGAGGTTGGGTTTTAAGTGAGACCGTTGTGACTCCTCCAACCTCCTGGGAATCCTTTATTCGTCTTAATGTCATTGACACAGCCCTTTCATTTTGTGACGAACTCACGTTGCGATACAAGCTTCGATGGGGCTCTCTTTGAGGACTCATAGGAGAATAATCAGTCATTTCTGATCATCACGCATCGTACGAGGGAAGTGCCTGTCCAACTTTACTCTCCCTTCCTTTCTTTTTTTTATTTATTGCATGCATTGTGAGTCTAGATTTGAGTCGTGCCGTGAGGACACGACTTATTTCAAAAGTGTGGGGTGGGAGAGTCAGTCAGTGAGTCAGCATGTTTATTTACTGCACTCTGCACAGAGTCAGCACGTTTCCCGTATTTTAAAAAAAAATTGTACATGATACTTCATTATTTCCTAGACTTGCAGTATTGGATAATGATTAGGTGAAATAGATAGAGCCGATTACATGCATGTCTTTGGTGAAAATTTACTTGGGCGACTAACATGTGATTTCAAAACTTTGCGTGCCTTTGTTAGTTGAGATAAACAGGGATGTGGAGTTGATAGAAATGCCCTAGAGAGACTTGACGGATCATTCAAAGGCCGAACTCAGGATATATGGTTATGTGGAGCTCGTGGGGGCTAGCACTTCGAAGCAACATAGTACGAGTCTGCTCCACCACTGCGGTACACTTTGCGGTTGGTCGGGACGGGAATACTTCACACCGTCCAAGCTCTAGTCCAAGTAGCCGGGAAAATAGACAAGCGACCCTTGGCTTGACCCGAGTCAAAAGGACGATGATGAGTGAGAGCAAGTAGGTTCGAGCAAGTCACAATCCGCACCACAAAGAAACAAACCCATCATCATTGTGATAGTTTACACCGAAATCAAGTGTAGAGCGCCTTTGAAGCACCAAAACCGAAATCATCTATAGCTGGCCAAAAAGCACTCAACACTTTGAAGCTCGAATCAATCACGTGCAAGAAAAAGCAGCAAAGCATAACCATATAGTAGCGAGTTCAATTCCGAGAATGCGGTTCATGGGTCTAAAAAGGGCTATCTCCCGATACATCCGAATTGATTTGCATCTCGGCCCAAAGGTAACACGTATCATTAACCCGTGTTTTCGCACAAGTTTAATTAGTAACGAGCATGCATAGAAGGCGGGATCTAGAGTAACCGAGTCATGACCATGTAGCACGTCTAGGATGTTGAGGCATTGTGGTGTTTGCAGTTTTTTCGTTCCTCTTATGACCTAGTTCTTGTTCGGGACGAACAAGTTTAAGTGTGGGGTGGTTTGATGAGCCGTATTTATACGACTCATCGAATCATTAAATCCCACCAATTCCAGCACTTTATTATACGAACAGTTACTTCTTAGTGTTGTTTCGTGTTTCAGGTGATTTGGAAGCTCTAGGAGGAATTGCACTTAAAAGACGGCATTTTCATGCCAGAAACATCGCAGTTGAAGAACAGACCCAAAGGAGGGCCGTGAACAGTGTTTTTCGGCTCGTAAACAGTAACTCAGGCATGAACAGTAACTCCGCGTGAACAGTACTCCGGCGTGAACAGTAACTCCGCGCGTGAATAGTGATTTCGCCGAGTCCATCCCAGTTCGTCCGGCCCAAAAGCAATGTGAAATTAGGGCAACATACAAGCTAGGGTTTTGGAACATTCTAGAAGGTTCAAGATGGCTTAATTATCAAGCAAAGGAGTAGCTTGGAGATAAAGCAAGAAAGATATGGAAATATTGCCTAAATTATCTTTTGGATTATTTAGGCAATTCTAGGTCTTTCTCAACCTTATAAATAGAGGAGCTCACAAGACCAAATAATCATCTCTCACACTCACAACCGAGTCTCTCCTCTCTTGGCTGTGTGCCCTAGCTTGCACCGCCCTCATCAGCCCTCACGGCCGGTTGTCTCTTGTCTTCGGTGTAGTGAAGTTTATTCATTCCCTTTTACTTTCTGCATTGTTTACTCATGAGTATGTGTAACTAAACCCGTTATTCGGGCTAGGGTTTGAATAATTGTGACGAATTTTTTGAGATTCTGTTCTTAATTATTATTCTTGCATTCTATTAGTTCTTGTGCAACTATATCAGTTCGAATTATTATGTTAAGGGGAGATCCGAAAGGGTACAACTTAACCTAGTAATACTTACTATCTTTATCCTGCTTATTTGATACAGGCCCTTGAGAATAAGTAGATGCACTAAACCTAATATAACCTGACCAGGAGTATTAGGTTTGCTAGAATTAAAAGTCTATAACCTGACCAGGAGTAGATTGTGGCGTAGTGACTTAACGGTCCTACCTTAGGTTATAACCAGACCAGGAGTAACCACACTTAAGAAAGCAAGAATAAATATCTAGAAATCAAGGATAAACCAAGTCTCAATTGAAGAACCCTGGCCTGAATATCTTCTCTGATTGATACACTCTCTCTTAATTTCGTTATTGCACTATTTCCTAAACTGTTACTTTCACCCAATCGTTTCTTTTTCCCTCTTACAGAACAAAGTAGTAACCATCTAGCTCTCTAGGGTTCGACCCTTGCTTGCCGCTGTACTAACCCACAGTTCAGAGTAAGGAAAATATAAATTTAGATTTGCAGGTACAACGACGGCCTGTCAAATTTTGGCGCCGTTGCCGGGGAAAATATAAATTTAAATGATGCTCCCAACGGCTCCATGGAAGTCAAGGAGTAACGCCTCTTTAGATTATGTAACGACTGGAGAATTCAATGGCAAGATCTTGTGGCCGCTGTCCCTTGACTCAGGATTCTTGGGCGTGCATTGTGCGGGCACCATGTCCTTCTCATTGACAGATTGCTTGTCGTCAGAGCAAAATTTGCTAATAAATTTATAAGTCCGCTACTCGCAACTTAACTACTGGGTAGCAAGTGGTAAGTATGGGTCGAACCCAAGGAAATTAGGGGGATAAGCTATTCTTTGAGGGGATTGTACAGCGAGGGAGCGTGTTTTTAGGTTGATTGAGGTTTTAATGCTAACAACTAAGTGATTGGTTGGTTGGTTTTGGTTTTTGGTGTGGAAAAGTAAATGACATAAAAGTAAATACTGAAAATAAACAGGAAGACTTACAACGGTTGTTGCGTGATCGGCAAGTCTTGCGGAACGTCAGCAGTTGATAGTGCAGTTTATACTAAGAAAGTAAAGTGCAGGTGGTGTTTTAAGTCAAGAAAAGATTCGGTTTCAGGGGCCTTGTATCATAGTTGTTTATCATTGACCGCTAATGATCATACTACGTGTTCAAAGATAAATCGAGGCTATTTCTAGCACAAGACTTGCAACATCGTTTAAAACACTTGTTCTATTTTAGACTAATTCCTCCTTTCGAAGTATCTTAGCCTTATGTGCATCCATTTGATCTTCAGTTATGATCAACCAAATGGTTTTTGAAATAGGTCGAACTCCTCAGATAAGGTTTGCCCGTTAAAGCATCCACTTACTCGAGTATGTTCACGAACCCCACGGAAGAGCTTTGCCCGTTAAAGCTTCCACTCAACCTTGGAAGTTCTAACCTTATATGTGGCACATAGAACAAGTTTTGAACACAGAGAGGTTAGGTGCAGGGTCTAAAACATTTTATGACACAAGTACACTCCTTTAACCGAATAAAGAGTTTAGCTACGAATATCCATGGAAGAGGACATCATAACTAAGTACTTGAAAAGGTTTTTGAAAGACAGTAAAGTAAAGTTTCGAAAGTAAAGACAGTAAGGGAAAGGGGTGAGTACTTCAAGAACCGACAAGAGTACTCAAGAATAATAAAGTAAAGCTTGAGTACTCAAGAACCGACAAGAGTACTCAAGAACGATCTACAATATTCAAGAACCAACAAGAATATTATAGATTTCAAACCAAGCTTACAAAGTATCAAAACCTTTAGAGAGATAAGTGTTTGTGAATGTGGATGATACAAATGAGAGGAGAATGGCTTGTATTTATAGCCAAAGGTGAGGAAGATGGATGGATGAGATGAAACCACATGATTTCATCCAAGGATGAAGAGGAGGGGGTGGAAGCCGCCGGTTGGAGGTCACCATGGAGGAGAGGGGAGGTGGCTTTGGCCACCCATGAGTCATCCCTTTCACAAAGCCACCGGTCTCCTTGGGCAAAAGGAGGGAGTTTTGTGATTTTTGTGGTGTTTTCACAAAACTATCGGTGTATTTCGGCCCCGGACTGACTTTGGTTTCCCTTCGGTTGGATTTGTTTTGAGTGATTCAATGTCAGGATCTTGAGATTTCTTCAGTCGGCGTCTGATCGTGACCTTGGAATAATTCGTAATATCTTTTCAGCGTAAAATCCTCTCCTTAGCGTGTATTCTCTCTAGACTCCAAAATACCCTGTAGATAAATATCGGAACTAACAAGCAAAAGTTAAATAGACAAACAGTCTAATTTTGTGGGTTTAACTGTGTTTTTGATTCGTATAATTATGGTCCATCACTCATCGAGGGCCTTGGCTTGGTCGAGGCCTTGCAAGGTGCGCTCTTCCTTGGGCTGGAGGCTTTGACTACGGATACGGGTCCTCGCATCCATCGCGCACGATGTCTCGGTTGGTCCTTTGAAGACCCCAAGGCTCTCGCTATTCGCCCGGATCCTCGCCTTGCGCATCTCTTGCTCGAAGAGAGTCTCGAGGATGGCCTTGGTCCGTTCCTTCTGGATTGCGCACCGATCGAGGCTTGAGCGTCGTTGGAAGGACTTCCAACATTACTCCCTTCCCAAAGAGCGACCTTATCCTCAAGGTCGACATCGAGGACTTGCTCGCCAATGTACGTTAAGCCTTCCCTGGTGGCGTCTTCTTCAGGCATATGGGTCCATTTGAGGAGGGCCTCTTGATGGCCTTCAGTCTTTCCAATCAAACTCAAACCACTCATTGCGTACTCCTCACTAAGCCCGAAGCCAGAACCCATTTTGCTCAGTGATCTAACCAAATGGTTCATAGTAGTGTCATCCGATTCAGTGTCATCTATCTCAGAATTGGACACTTCATCCTTCTTCTCAAACATAACAAATTGTTCCTCATTTGGTACGTGGCTCTTTCCGTTACTCGGTTCTCCACCACCCGAAATTATTTTGGACAACTCATACAATTTATGGTCACGCGACTTCAACTCCTCCCCATTCTTGACCACCTCAGCATTCTTCTTAAACTCCTTCTTCAGGTTCCCAGCCTTTGTGATCAATTGTGGCTTGCTAAACTCTACATCCAACTCCTTTGTAAGGTACTTATAAAATCCATCCTGGTCAGCCATGATATTCTTACCATTCTTAGAAACAAAATAAGCCATGTCTTTCAAAAGCTCCTCCTCACTTTCTCTTCCGAACATCCCGTGCTTCTTTGATTTCTCTCCAAGCTTCTTCCCATTCTCCACCAGCGGGTTGGAAGCCAGATTCTTAGCATCCACAAACTTCATTGTCCCCGAATTCAACTGACCGTTGTCCGTCTCCATCTTCGAACTCGCTCTCTTCTTTTTCTCATCAAATTCATGCTTTGAAGTCTTCTATTTCCTCATGATCAAAAGGACATCACCAAACTTATCAGAGTCAGGTGACTCACGTTGAGCAATAGGGTTCGGAACAGCAGGTGCACCCTTCACAGCGATCTCCTCGTTTTCTTATTTGGTTGCTTCACGCGTGGGCTGCAGCTCTTTACTCTGGCTGTCGAGGGGCTCCCACCCCAGCATAGTTTGCACTGCGATGGTCATCCATTGGCGCTCTTTGTTCGAGGGATGTGTTGGGTCTTGGCCCCCAAATCCTCCTTCGATCACCACCAATCTACTCAAAGTGACTTGGTCTCCTTCGTCGTCCCTGTCTTAGTCATCATCTATACTCGCTTCGTCCACCAATAGGACCTTCAGAGTCGCTACCTTGCAACGGTGCCCGGGCATCCATTTTTCATGACATTGATAGCAAAGGCCCCGGGCTCTCTTGCTATCAATATCAGCTTCCGTCACCTTGCGGTAATTCAAAGTCCCGCTCGTCGCCTCCCTTGTTCGTTCTCGACCCGCTCCCGTATTAAGCCCCGCGCTATGTGTGCGCAGTGAGGACCCAATGCCTCGACACACCTTTTCAGCCGCCTTCTTGTCCTTGACAAGTTGAGCCAAATGTATCGCCTCCTCAAGGCCTCTTGGTCATAACACACGAACTCCCTCACGGATTGTGGGCTTGAGCCCCTTCATGAAGTTCCCCATGAGGGCCTCGTTCGTCATGCCGCCAAGCCCGGACGACAGTGCCTCAAAGCGATCTCAGTAGGCGCATATGCTCGCCTCTTGTACCAAGGCGAAGAACTCCTCGTGCATACGGCCTTGGCTGCTTTGGAAGCACCCCAATAAGCCAGCTCGCAACTCCTCCCAATAAGTAAAGGGCTGGCGCTCTTCTCGCTTCTCGAACCATTGGAGCGCCTTTCCCTCGAAACATAAAATAGAGGCATCAAAATGTTCCGGCTCAGTTAATCCATTAATCATAAATTACCTTTCGGCTCTATGGAGCCATCCTTGCACTTCGTCTCCATGGAATATGGGCAAGTCCATCTTGCGATGGGTCGAGTCGAAAGCCCTTGCAGGCCTCGATCGCGCCCAAGCTGGTTGCGCATTGCCCCAAGGTCTCGTCTGGTAGCCCGTGGGCCTTGTCTGGTATGCGGACTCGCCAAACAGCCTTGGCTGATACGCCCGCTCTCCCGAGGTCCTTGTCTGGTAGATGGGCTCGCTTCGGGGCCTTGGCTGGTAAATGCCATCACGCCAAGGGCCCCCGTCTATCGTCTTGCCCAGGTAGGGATCAATGTAGGGCGGCCGCTCGGCTACTCGCCTTGCTTGGCCTTGCGCCTACTTGCCTTCTCGGCTATGTCCATGCGACTGTCTTGTGGTTTCTTCGAGCAAGCCCTCATAAGCTTGGTAGCTCACGTACGGGTCACTACTCACTTTGTCGCCCGTGAATGCGGAAGCGTCCACCATGGGTATTTTGCCTCGGTTGAGGGCTTTCGTCGCGGTAGGCTCAAGTGGCTTATCTCTTTGGTTGGGCGCGCCTCGCCATGACGCCATCTCTGTGCGGATTTCCAAGAGGACCCTCGACAGATCTTCGAGCCTATTTGTTGTAAATGCATGGTGCTGGTCCACCTTTGCGCCTAGAGTCGTGAGGTCGACCCTAAGTGCTTTTGTCTCAACTTCGAGAGCTGGGGCTCTTGTCTCCATTTCTGCTAGTGTTGCTTGGCGTGTGGTGGGCATGTTGTCTATAGAATCGACTAGCTCTGAGGCCAAATGATAGGTGGTGACCTATCGAGTGTGCCCAAAACGAGTAAAAATGCAGCGGAATGGAAAAGGAGTTGGGCAACGTCGGATTTATTGATCAATTGAGGGGAAAACTAAGGAAAACAAGGAAAAAACAAGTGATGGCGTAGTTGTTACAAAGGAGAACAATGCACATTATACCCTTGTAACGAAGGTATATCTCGCCCCAAAGGATTATATCCTTGACTACACTAAATTGATCAAAGAGAGAGAGCTCTTGGCTTGTTTTTTCTTGTGATGTCGAGTAGAATGATCCTTGAGTCCCTTCTATAGTGAACTAACCGTTATTGAGAGTCAAAGAGTAACCGACGACGCCTTAATGAGCTTCAAGAGGCTTGACCATGGCCACCGGCTCCTTTGGACTCCAAGCTCCCAACGGCTCCATGGAAGTCAAGGAGTAACGCCTCTTTAGATTGTGTAACGGCTGGAGCATTCAATGGCGAGATCTTGTGGTCGTTGTCCCTTGACGCCGGAGTCTTGCGCGTGCGTTGTGCGGGCGCTAGGTCCTTCTCGTCGAGGGCCTTCGCTTGGTCGAGGCCTTGCGAGGTGCGCTCGTCCTTGGGCTGGAGGCTTCGGCTGCGGATACGGGTCATCGCATCCATCGCGCACGATGTCTCGGTTGGTCCTTCGAAGACCCCAAGGCTCTCACTAGTCGCCCTGATCCTCGCCTTGCGCGTCTCGGGAACGGCCTTGATCCATTCCGCCTAGATTGCTCGAAGGGCTTCGGTCGAGGCTTGAGCGTCGTTAGAAGGACTTCCAACATAAGTGTTGCTCCATTTAATTAACGAATTTATAAATGCATAATTAACAAACCGTTTTACGGCGTCGTTTAAACGATGCGGCACTCGTTTAATGTCGTCTTCTCTCTAGGTAGATGGAGCGAGTGCCTCTGGAAAACCAAAACCGAACCTTTTGACAGCGCCGTAGATTCCCGACGCCTTCATCCGCAGCTCCGGCGTGTTTTCCCAGCGACCGAATCGATCGGTAGGAGTAGAAAGATCTGTAAGAGATGACGCTCGGCTCAGGAGGATCGAGTGTAGTTGGTTAGAATCGTTTCGATCTCCATATTTGATTGTTTTTTTTGTCTGACTTGAATATTTGAATTATGTATAAGTTATATGTTTATTTTTTGGTATGTTGGGATTGGTAGTGTTTAGTTAGATGCGTTTTGATTGGTTTAGTCGGACATGGTTTGGTTGATTGTGTTTGGACACCAAGTGAAGCATTTTTTTTTTCATTGACACCAAGTTAGTTTCATTTCTAGGATTTCTTTTGGTTTTCTTGTGTTGGTTTCTTTTCATATTGTTTGTGTACACTGCCTGGAGCAAAACTCTCCCTTGAGTTTGAGCTCATGGAGACTTGATACTAATCTTAGTGATATTTGATACGTTATGTAAAATTGATTTCATGAATTAACGTGGCATTTGGTTTTGGTTTGGTATTTGGTATTGAAATATCAGCATTTCCGGGACTACTTAGGGTACTAGAAAACTACTAAACTAAAAGATATTGACAAGATGGTACTTCAGACATGTATCATATCATCAACTATTGAGGAGAGATGAATTGGACATTTTTGCCTTTCAAGCCCATTTTCCCTGGAACAAGTGCCAGATTGTGTGAATCTACCTATATGAATTTCTGTTAGTTAGTATCCCTGTGCCTGTATTCGTGTGAGTGTTAGAGTTAATGTCTGCATCTATGCTTGCTGCTATGCCCAGAGTTATAAGTGATAAACCATTCAATATGGCAGATGGTAGTTTTTGTTCCTAATGAAGATACTGTGATGCCTTCTGATTGTGTGGTTTGACTGTGGAAAAGTAATTGTCTCGAAGGAATTTACCTACTTGTGTTCTATTATTTGTTCTTTCGGATTTTTTACTACTTCTAATGTGATGAGTTTTTACTTTTCCTTCTGTCATCCACTTTAGGCTGTTGATAAAAGAATTAAGTGAACTCAGCTCGCTTGTTTGCTTCCACCTAGTAACATCTCTCTAACTATGTCAACCTCCTCGATCTATGGATGTTTTATCCACAATATTGAGAAAAGAAGTGCATGTGACTTTTCATTATCTGTTGATCATACTGTTTGCTCATTGTTGTCCAACAATATTGTTGCTATTTTTTGTAGTTCCTCGAAACTTCAGATTGCTGGAGGAACTTGAACGAGGAGAGAAAGGCATTGGAGATGGTACTGTGAGTTATGGGATGGATGATGGGGATGATATTTACATGCGCTCTTGGACAGGAACTATCATTGGTCCTCATAATGTAAGCGTGGCTACTTGCACAAAGCAGAAAAGAGAACATTGAGTACCTAAAAGAACAATTTTTTATGTATAGTTAGAATAAGTATTGAACTCCCAACAGGCCTTTGATTAAGCGTCAATATTGCCTAATTATTGGTGTTAGAGTTGCTACTATTTATGTTTGATTGACGTTTCAACTATGAGTGAATCCCATTATTCACTGCTGCCTAGTTTTTCAGACTGTACATGAAGGCCGTATTTACCAGTTGAAGTTGTTCTGTGACAAAGATTACCCAGAGAAGCCGCCAACTGTCCGCTTTCATTCCCGGGTTAACATGACCTGTGTTAACCATGAAACTGGGGTGGTATGCTTTTAGTTCTAACACTTTTACTCTGGCTACTATTTGCTGACCGCTCTTTGAACTTCATTATCACCCTTGGGTTTTGCATGATTTACATCATTAAAAAAGTCAGTCAGTTGTGTTTGCCGTTATTTTCATCAGTGTAAGATCTCTTTTTTTTTGTTAGCGGTAACATACTTTAATTGTTAGCTAGGTTCATTGGGCCTTTGGAGTGTGTCAATTTTCATGATGAGTTAAGAATGATTTCACTGACTGCCATTTTTTGTACCAGCATTAGCTGGTTAAGTTGTCATTTGCATATTTTGTAATGAAGTGTATGTTACCAACTTTGCACAGGTTGAACCCAAGAAATTTGGCATTCTGGCCAACTGGCAGAGGGAATACACTATGGAAGATATACTTATTCAATTGAAGAAAGAGATGACATCATCTCACAACCGTAAACTAGTGCAACCACCTGAGGGTACCTATTTCTAGAGGTCAAGTCATAAGACGTGTTGGATAAATTGTGTACTATATTAAGTTTATTATGGTGCTCTAGAATCCTGTTAAGCTTAAAGATGCTTGGGAAAGAGCTTCATATGCAACCCATCATCATGAATTCCCAACTACTTCCTTTCAGTGATTGTATTACATGAAACTAATCTGCAGCAATGGTGCACATTTATATTTAACGTGATTACTTGCGTGTGCCACATACTATTGTCTAATTGACCTGTCACAGTACCGCATGTTTGAAAGAGTCTTTGATCGTGCTGCTGAGCTAAGAGGTAACATGCAGGAAGACTTGATCTATATTCTGGCAATCCTTTTTTGTGGATAGTTATTCTGAGTTAAAATTCGTAGTTGTGCTGTCATGTGATACCGAGTTAGATGTGTTGGAAGATAGCTGACAGATGAAGTAGCAGATCGGAAAGTTATAGTTTACCATTATGCCAATGCTCTTAATATTTTAGGAGGTTGCTTGTAACTCAGACTGTCGTTCAGTTCCTCAGTCCCCTCATTTTAGTAAAAGAAAAACATTTTCATGGGGAGTTATTATTTACAACTATGTCAATGCTCTTGCTAGACTGCTCATTTTCGTCAATAAACATTTGATATGTTCCATTTGCTTTCCTCTTTTGAAAATTGGACTGAGATTTGGTAGAAACCAGCTGCTCACTTTCCTCTCAATATAGGATTCCCAAACATCATAGTATTATAAATAACTTTTGTTATGGTTGGAAGTGTTG
Source organism: Rhodiola kirilowii (assembly GCA_033675215.1). Classification (NCBI taxonomy): domain Eukaryota; kingdom Viridiplantae; phylum Streptophyta; class Magnoliopsida; order Saxifragales; family Crassulaceae; genus Rhodiola; species Rhodiola kirilowii. Next base: position 13,828,474 of record CM066193.1, on the reverse strand, counting down.
TTGTCATTAGTTACATGACAGATTTAAAATCCATTTCTTATTGGGTTCATTTTTAAGTCAATGAAATTATACTTTGTAACAAAAAAGTCAATTTGAATTTCTTATGTAACAATTGTAACTTAAGTGAATTTCTTTTGTTTGTGTATGATTCACAGCCTTCTGTTGTGCCGTTGTATATGTGTGCCCTCCTAACTTTGATGGCGATGATGGAGTTATAAAGTTGCGCGCTTTAAATGTTGATACCCCATTAAAGTCTAAATGGTGGATGCCATTAAAGTCTAAAATGTGGATGAGAAGAGCAATTTGATATGAGGCATGTACTTCAATAAAAAAAAGTGATGAGAAAAGATTTCGATATGAGATGCATTTCAATAAAAACAAGTGTATCAGTTAATGTCTTTATGTCTATGTACTACATTTAGGAACCCATGGATTAAAAAAATCTTAATTTTTTTATCAGATGCCCACAGGCCACAACACTCTAAAATAAAACACGAAATTGATTAACTTTTTTTTTTATGAGAACAGTGAAGCTACAAAACAAGCAAAAGAAAACAACAAGGAGGTCCGACACACTACAACTGAACAGACACCGATCAAAGAACTCGACAACTACACTAACAACTACAAAAAAAACACCCCTGTCTAAAGGTACAAGACTCTAATAACAAGACTCCTGGATTACAGACTCACATACACTAAGATATGAACAAGAAAACAAGACAATGGCCTCCTTCAAGTCTTCCTGCTGTTACCCACCTTCATCCCTGCAGCCTTCATCATTCTTCCTTACGAGAAATCCTTCATCTTGCTCCATGGTTGCATAGCTGCTCCACTCTTTTGACAAACAGTCTCTCGGAATTGCATCTAATCTGCTCCATTCTCGCTTTCCTCTCCTAGCCCAATGTGCCACTTGGTCTGTAATTAAATATTCTGCTCTATGAACATGATCAATGCTCCATCCTAAGTTGTCCTCCAACAGCTTGAAAGCTTGGCCTGCCCATCGTTTCACCGGAGCCAGCTCTGCATAACCTTTTAGTACTGTCATGATGGCTTTAATAGAGTCCGAGAATATGATGATTTCCTCCTGTAATGCCTTGTAATCCCAACATGCTTGGGACGTCACTGGATTTGTTTCCAAGCAGCATGGATCTGATGTTGAGGATGATCTGATGCTGCAGTGTAGTATAGGCTAGTTTAGGACTTGCAGGTTCTGGGAGCGAAACACTGCAGTTTTGGATCAGGCGGGTAAAGCTCATTTGAAGACTAAAGAAAACGGTGTCGTTTTGCTGAGGGCGCTAGACGCTTTTAATGGAACGACGGCGTCTTGGCTACGCGTGAAGTTCTGAAGTTTGATGAAACGTCAGCGTTTCATTTGGGCGGAAAGTTCGGTCTGGATGTGTGGACAGAACGCAGCGTTTGAGCAATACTTAAAGGAGCTGGATGTTCAAAATTAGGGTTCATCCGATTTGGGAATTTCTAGCAATTGCGAAGCGAGCTCCAAGAACGACGAACGAGCGATTCGAGCAATTGGCGTTTGATTCGAGCTGTGCGAAGAGTGTTCAAGTCACGATGGACTGTGACGCTGCCTGAGGAGGCCGAATTCCTCAGCTCTTCTCTCTTCTACCGCATTTTTGTATTAGACTTGATAGGTATTTTGAGTTTAAAAAAATGATGCATTAGGAACTTGTAATTGAACTGGTTTATAGTGGATAAGGGCTGAGCAGTCACCCCCCCCCCCCCCCCCCCCCCCGAGGCTCCCAGGAGTAGGGTCTCCCCCGAACCTGGTAAAAACTTTGGTGTCTTGTTGTTTAAGTTTGATTTGGTTTTGAATTGAATTGAACTTAAGGCTTAGTTAATCCTCGGGGTTAGGCAAACAATCCTTACAAATTGGTGTCGGAGCTTAGTTAGTTGCATGTGATTAGGACAGATTGAAACCGACTTATTGATTGACATTGATCTCTAAACTTGTCCGTTTTCCATTGTTCTTGAAACCATCACTTGCACATATACTGTTTGTTGAATTGCCTGCTCTTGCCTACTTGGTTTTCTCTGATCTTGCGAGGACCTGTATCACTTGGTGCCCATGGCTGGAGGAATCAAGCTAAAGCCCTATGATGGCACTTCAGACTTCTCCATATGGAAAGTGAAGATGAAGGTCATACTGATAAAGGAAAAGTGCTACAAGGTTATATCAGAAGAATGGCCTGCTGGGATGACTGGCCAGTCCAAGAAGGACATGAAGGAAATGGCTCACTCTGAGATCATGATAAGGTTAGCTGATGATGTTGCTAGACAAGTGGTAAGCCATACTAAACCTAAAGAATTGTGGACTGCATTAGAAGAGAAATACCTTACTAAGTCATTGCCTAGTAGGATATCTTTGTTATGCAAACTGTTCACTTTTAAGATGGATACCTCTTTGTCTATTGCTGAAAATCTGGATATTTTTCTGAAAATGACTCAAGATCTTGATAGATGTAAAGATAAAATTGCTGATACCCATCAGACTGTCATCTTGCTTAACTCTCTTCCTTCCCAATTTGAAAATCTAAAGGATGTGATACAATATGGTAGGGATGAGTTGACTTTAAACAAGATAATAGAATCTGTTGTACAAAAGAATGATTCTCTTAAGGTTTTTAAAAGACCTGGTGCTAAGGGTGATGCTAGAACTGATTCTAAGAATGAAGTAATGTTTTCTAAAGGAAAACCTAAGTATAAGAACTCTTTTAAAAAGTCTAGAAAACCTGAGTCACAAAATAAGCAGTCTGATGGGAAATCTGAGAATAGAACTTTCAATGTGAAATGCTTCTATTGTAATCAAATGGGTCACTTTGCTTCTGATTGTCAGAAAAAGAAGAATAATGAAGCTAATAACAATAACAGATCCAAGGGAAAAAATGCTAGGGAAAACTAGTCTAACCATTGTGAATCTGGAAAATCTTATGATCATGAATTGTTTGTTGTTACTACTGAAAATGAATCTGATTCTTGGATACTTGTTCTGGTTGTAACATGCATGCCACACCTAATAGAAATGTATTTAGTGATCTGAAACTTATAAATGATGGTGAGGTAAGACTGGGTGATCAAACTGTTTTGCACATTAGGGGCATAGGGAATGTACCTCTTAGAATGCATGATGGTGTTGTTAGGGTCATCCAAAATGTTAGATGGGTCCCTGGTTTAAGAAAGAATCTGTTATCTGAGTCTACCTTTGATGATCTTAGCTGTCACATTACTAACTTCAATGGTGTTAGAACTATTATGAGAAATGACAGGACTGTCCTAAAAGGACTGAAGAAAGTAGGGCTTTACCATGTCCAAGCCACTCCTGAAATCAATGTTGTAACTTCAGCAAAGGACATGGATGAGACCAAGACCTGGCACACCAGACTTGGCCATATAGGTAACAAAGGTTTGTTCTACCTATATAAGCAAGGTATCATTGATTCTACTCCTGTGAACATTGATATTTGTAAAAACTGCATCATGGGAAAACAGACTGCTCTTAGTTTTAATAAATCTACCATGCTAGTTAAGGGTCCACTTGATTATATACATGCTGATCTATGGGGACCTGCACAAGTGAGCACCATTGGAGGGAGAAATTATTTTTTCTCCTTGGTTGATCACTTTAGCAGAAAAGTCTGGGTATTTTTGTTAAAAACTAAAGATGAAACTTTTGATAAGTTTAAACATTGGAAAGCTTTGGTTGAGAACCAATCTGGTTGTTCTGTTAAGTGTCTTAGAACTGATAATGGACTTGAATTCTGCAATGGCTTGTTTAATCAATTTTGTGAAGAACATGACATTGATAAGCACTTAACCATCCCTGGCACACCCCAACAAAATGGGACTGCTGTGAGGATGAATAGGACATTACTTGAGAAGTCCAGATGCATGCTCATTAGTTCAGAATTTAAAATACTCTTAGGGGTGATGCTCTTGTAACTGCTGCATACTTAATAAATAGGAGTCCCTCATCTATGATAGGGTTTAAGACTCCTCAGGAAATGTGGACTGGGCATAAGCCAAACATTAATCATTTAAGGCCTTTTGGATGTTGACAGCGCGTCGTTGATACGCTGCAAAATTTACATTTATAATTCCACTACTTTAGTGGCTCACTATGGATAGCAAGCGGTAAGTAGGGGTCGAACCCAAGAGAGTCAGTGTGGATTATTTGTTCTTTAAAAAGAAAGAAAAATGAAAGTAAAAACATTTGGGTTTTGTGGGTTGTTTTATGAACAGAAAAGTAAATGACAAAAAGTAAATAACTGAAAAGTAAATGACTGAAATGTAAAGTGCTGAAAGTAAGTACTAAAAATAAAGGAACCGAAAGTAGAGTGCGGAAAGTAAATTGCTGGAAGTAAATGACAGAAAGTAAATTGCAGAAAGTAAACAGTTGATAGCGAGACTGAAAGTAAAATGACAGATATTTACAAAAGAAAGATATTCAGTCTAGGGTCTCAACTAGTGACACATCCATCATTGACTTCAAATGATCTTACTTGTGTTCATAAGTGTGGGTTATTCCTTGGTCCAGATATAACCCTAAGGTAAGGCCCTTTCGAAGCACTTACACCACAATCTACTCCAAAAACAAGACATAGATTTCTAGTTCTGTCTAGACTGATTCCTCCTTTCGAAGTATCTTAGCCTAGGTGCCGCCACTTGATCTCACATTTCTATGACCAACCAAGCGGTTTTAAAGATAGGTTGAACTACTCGGCTAAGCTTTGCTCTTTCGAGCATCCACTTAGCCTTGTTGTTCAACCGAATAATGGCACAAAGAAGTAGTAGAACACAAAAAGCATTAAGTAAAAGGGTCTCAAAACATGGTCATAGTATGAGAGAACCCCTAAACCAAATATAAGCCTTAGCTACTTGTATTCATGTCAAGGAATACAAGCAGCCGTGACTTGAACAAGGTAAACAAAAGGAAAACCGAGAGCTTTGTGGAACACAACAAGAAAGTGAAAAGAACCGTGAGCTTTTGTAGCAAGAACTTAGCTTTGACTACTTGTATTCATGTCAAGGAATACAAGTAGCCTTGGCTGTGGTAACAAGACATGAAAGTAAAAGAAAACAACAAAGAAAAGTAAAGAACTTGACAATAAAAGTAAAGAGGAACTCGGATTCAACAAGAAAAGTAAAGAAGCATAAGCTACTTGTATTCATGTCAAGGAATACAAGTAGCCATGGCTTTGTGCAAGGAAAAATAAGAGAACTTGGCAATAAAAGTAAAGAGGATTCGAACTCAAGAGCAAGAACAAGTGAATAACAAAAGAAAATGTGTTTGTATTGAAGTGAAGTGGAGAAGAGAGATAAGCTCTCTTCTCCCTAATGTAAGCACACATGACATCTAAGGCCAATGCCTCTATATATAGGAAAAAGAAGACTTGGGGACTAAGTTTGGAGTTGTAAATATCAAAAAAAGCAAGTCATTTTCATTGGCTCTCCCATATGCCACCTCATTTGAGCACATGCATCTCCCAAAAGCTGTCGGCCATAGGTGGCATCTCCAAAAGCCGCCGGCCATAGGTGGCACTCCAAAAGCCGCCTCTAGTTGGATCCCAATGCAACCGGACTCCAAATGCCAACCGAAATGAATAGTAAGGCCAACCGGGAAATAAGTAGTTTGTATTTAGTTGGACTTCACCGGAGTGTGGCCGGAGCAAGAACTGACCGGAGCATGGATGTGGTCGGAATTGGCTTGATCGGAGGTTCGTCGGAGGTTCGCCGGAGCATGGCCGGAGTTCGCCGGAATTTGGCCGGAATCTGACAGGAGCTTTGGCCGGAGCTTCTTGGATTTTGGAGAGTGTATTCTGAATTGAAAAGTCATTCTAAGATGATCTCAAGAAGGAAGTTTGGCCAGATTCTGCTTGGAACATGGTCGAAATCCAAAAACGGCCGAAATTGCCCTATTTTGGCCTTGACCGGGCTCGGTGCCTTGGTAGTGCGTTCTTGTCCAAACGCCGATGGTTCTAGCATATTTGAGTGATTCCAAGTCGGTTACATGAAGGATGTTAAGGCTGAATTTGAGTGTAGCATGGTCGTTCCCTAGGATGGCCTAAAACTCGGTCCCTTGGCCTAGGATGGCTTTTTGGCACATTTCTCCCTTTTTAAGCGTGTTTCCTCTCTAGACTCCAAAATAGCCTATAAACATAAAATGACATTAACAAGTAAGTGTTCTTAGAACAAAGTGTCGAATAAGGTGGGTTTTGTGTACTCGATGAATCGTATAAATACGCTCCATCAAATACCCCCACACTTATTCTTGTTCGTCCCGAACAAGGCTAGTCAAAAAGAGGAACAACTGATATACCAAAAACCTTAGATATGAATGTTATAATGTTAGTCTAGACTTATCCTAATCATGCATTACTTACTTGCTACCAAACTAAACCGTGTAAATACATAGAAGAAACTTGATACTTGTACCTTCGAGCCGAGATGCAAATTAATTCGGATGATTTGGAAGATAGCCCTTTTCAGGCTACTGGACTGCATTCTCGGGACCGACTCGCACTATATGGTTAACTTGTAGCTTTCTCTAACACATGATTTGGTTCGGGTTTCAATGATCTGAGCTCTTTGATTTCCTTTTGGCGAGGGACAGCTTTTTGAAGTGACTTGGTCTTTGACCTTTGATGTTGAATTGGAGTTTCTTCACTTTTGTTTCGGTTAAAACCTTCACAATTTTGGCCATCGGCCTTTGATTTGCTTCTTCGAGCTTTGCTCCTTTGTGATTTGCTTGTCCACTTTCTCAACCTTTTGGGAGGTCCAATTATCGCCCGAGAGCATATGGAAATACCTCCCCGCTCTTTCTCATCCTCGCCGTTCCGCGCGGGTCAAGATGAGGGTCACTCACCTATTTTCTCGGCTACTAGGACTAGAGATAGGACGGTTTGATTCTCGTCCCGCCTCTTGCATAAACGCTGCATGGCGGAGATGACTCTAAACTCCATTGAAACCCGAAGTGCAGCCTCCACTGACTTCGTAAACCATATAGTGAAATCCGGTCCTTCGAGTGCTTGCCAAGCCTCTCTAAGGCATTTTATATCAACTCCACATCCCCTGTATATCTCAGCACAAAGGGACAGTTAAGAAGTTACATCTTCAAGTCTTTACACAGTTGAGATTTCACAAGGTAAATGCATGAATTCGGATCTATCTATTTCACATCATGGAAGTTTTGCATTTTCAAAAAGTTAAATTTAAAAGGAAAAGGAAAAACATGCTAACTACTATGTGCAATACTGACTCATATGTGCAAAGACTACTCAATCACCCCCACACTTTTAAACAAAGTCGTGCCTCACAGCACGACTTAGTTCAAAAGACAATTGCAAGCAATCAATCAAAAAGGAAAGGAAATGATATCAAAAGTAAAAGTGCGAATGGAACTCCCCTATAGTGTCGTTACTTGTCGTGGTTGTATGAGCAAACGACAAGGCTCAAAACGGCATGGTTCGGTTGATGTTTGAGGGAGCTCGGCTGGGAACAGGTTCCTCGGGCGCAGCCCGCAACTTCTCGATCGTGGCCGGGGTACTGGCGAGTTTCCCCGGGCGCGAGCCTGCCATCCTCGGTTGCGGCATGGCTTCTTCTCGGGCGCGGCCCAGCATTCTTCAGACGCTGCCCGCAATCACTCGGACGCGGCCTTCAAATCCTCGGACGCGGCATGTACTTGCGCCGAAGCTTGGTTCTTCTCGGGCGCAGCCCTGGTTTTCTCGACTCAGCCCGACACTCCTAGGGCGCAGGCCCGGTAATTCTTGGACGGGCTCGGCTGGCCTGATCTTTCTCCCGAACCCAATTCCTGCACAAATAATCATTTCCTTCTTTGTACAAACGAGGGGTGAGTAAAAAAAACGACAAAAACAAAGGGTAAAGAAAATCAAAAAGGTAAGAACAACTATTCCGATGCACAACTCCCCGGCAACGGTGCCAAAATTTGACAGCGCGTCGTTGATACGCTGCAAAATTTACATTTATAATTCCACTACTTTAGTGGCTCACTATGGATAGCAAGCGGTAACTAGGGGTCGAACCCAAGAGAGTCAGTGTGCATTAGTTGTTCTTTAAAAAGAAAGAAAAATGAAAGTAAAAACATTTGGGTTTTGTGGGTTGTTTTATGAACAGAAAAGTAAATGACAGAAAGTAAATAACTGAAAAGTAAATGACAGAAAGTAAATAACTGAAAAGTAAATGACTGAAATGTAAAGTGCTAAAAGTAAGTACTGAAAATAAAGGTACTGAAAGTAAAGTGCGGAAAGTAAATTGCTGGAAGTAAATGACAGAAAGTAAATTGTAGAAAGTAAATAGTTGATAGCGAGACTGAAAGTAAAATGACAGATATTTACAGAAGAAAGATATTCAGTCTAGGGTCTCAACTAGTGACACATCCATCATTGACTTCAAATGATCTTACTTGTGTTCATAAGTGTGGGTTATTCCTTGGTCCAGATATAACCCTAAGGTAAGGCCCTTTCGAAGCACTTACACCACAATCTACTCCAAAAACAAGACATAGATTTCTAGTTCTGTCTAGACTGATTCCTCCTTTCGAAGTATCTTAGCCTAGGTGCCGCCACTTGATCTCACATTTCTATGACCAACCAAGCGGTTTTAAAGATAGGTTGAACTACTCGGCTAAGCTTTGCTCTTTCGAGCATCCACTTAGCCTTGTTGTTCAACCGAATAATGGCACAAAGAAGTAGTAGAACACAAAAAGCATTAAGTAAAAGGGTCTCAAAACATGGTCATAGTATGAGAGAATCCCTAAACCGAATATAAGCCTTAGCTACTTGTATTCATGTCAAGGAATACAAGCAGACGTGACTTGAACAAGGTAAACAAAAGGAAAACCGAGAGCTTTGTGGAACACAACAAGAAAGTGAAAAGAACCGTGAGCTTTTGTAGCAAGAACTTAGCTTTGACTACTTGTATTCATGTCAAGGAATACAAGTAGCCTTGGCTGTGGTAACAAGACATGAAAGTAAAAGAAAACAACAAAGAAAAGTAAAGAACTTGACAATAAAAGTAAAGAGGAACTCGGATTCAACAAGAAAAGTAAAGAAGCATAAGCTACTTGTATTCATGTCAAGGAATACAAGTAGCCATGGCTTTGTGCAAGGAAAAATAAGAGAACTTGGCAATAAAAGTAAAGAGGATTCAAACTCAAGAGCAAGAACAAGTGAAGAACAAAAAGAAATGTGTTTGTATTGAAGTGAAGTGGAGAAGAGAGATAGGCTCTCTTGTCCCTAATGTAAGCACACATGACATCTAAGGCCATTGCCTCTATATATAGGAAAAAGAAGACATGGTGACTAAGTTTGGAGTTGTAAATATCCCAAAAGCAAGTCATTTTCATTGGCTCTCCCATAGCCACCTCATTTGAGCACATGCATCTCCCAAAAGCTGCCGGCCATAGGTGGCATCTCCAAAAGCCGCCGGCCATAGGTGGCACTCCAAAAGCCGCCTCTAGTTGGATCTCAATGCAACCGGACTCCAAATGCCAACCGAAATGAATAATAAGGCCAACCGGGAAATAAGTAGTTTGTATTTAGTTAGACATCGCCGGAGTGTGGCCGGAGCAAGAACTGACCGAAGCATGGATGTGGTCGGAATTGGCTTGATCGGAGGCTCGTGGGAGGTTCGTCGAAGGTTCGCCGGAGCATGGCCGGAATCTGGCCAGAGCTTCTTGGATTTTGGAGAGTGTATTCTGAATGAAAAAGTCATTCTAAGATGATCTCAAGAAGGAAGTTTGGCCAGATTCTGCTTGGAACATGTTCGAAATCCAAAAACGGTCGAAATTGCCCTATTTTGGCCTTGACCGGGCTCGGTGCCTTAATAGTGCATTCTTGTCCAAACGCCGATGGTTCTAGCATATTTGAGTGATTCCAAGTCGGTTCCATGAAGGATGTTAAGGCTGAATTTGAGTGTAGCATGGTCGTTCCCTAGGATGGCCTAGAACTCGGTCCCTTGGCCTAGGATGGCTTTTTGGCACATTTCTCCCTTTTTAAGCGTGTTTCCTCTTTAGACTCCAAAATAGCCTATAAACATAAAATGACATTAACAAGTAAGTGTTCTTAGGACAAAGTGTCGAATAAGGTGGGTTTTGTGTACTCGATGAATCGTATAAATACGCTCCATCAGATGTACTGCATTTGCTAAGATTGATCAAGGTAAATTGCAACCTAGGGCTGTTAAGTGTGTGATGATTGGTTATCCTCATGGTGTGAAAGGGTATAAATTATTAGTGATTCAGCCTGGTGCATATAAGGTTATTGTTGACAGGTCTGTCACTTTTAATGAGCTTGATTTCTATTTCAAAGAAAAGCTAATGCAGTCTACTGAGCAGACAGGTAACACTCAAGGACCATATGTGCTTTTTGCATTTCCCCTACCTCAAATGGAAAATGATGGTGCAGAAAATCCTATGGGAGAAGAATTTGATGTGGGATACTCAGTCCCAAGCTCAGCTGATCAAGGAGGAAGCTCAAGCCTAAATGAAAATGGTGATCAAGGAGCTACCCCTGCTGTTGAGCAGAATGAATCCCCTCACCAATCTAGTGGGGAGGTAAGCTCTCATATTCCCTCCTTTAGCTTAAATACTTCACCCACCAGTGTTGGTGGTTTGGATAACAGTGGAAATGTGAATGTTGATGATTATTCTGTTGTTGAAAATAATAGAAATGATATGTCCAACTATGTGCTTGCTAGAGATAAAGTTCCTAGGGAAAAATTTAGGAACAAGAGATATGATATGAACTTGATTAAGGGATGTGATAAAATGATACATTATGCCTTGCTTGCTGCTGAAAGTGTGAAATTTACTGTGCCTGAAACCTATGAACAAGCTTTACATTATAAACATGCTAATGAATGGGTTAAGGCTATGCATGAGGAAATCCAGTCAATGTATGAAAATAAAACTTGGACCCTTGTCCCTAAACCTGCAAATGTGAAAACTGTTGCTTGTAAATGGATCTATAGGATCAAGGAAGGGAATGAACTAGATGAACCACCTAGGTTCAAAGCTAGACTAGTTGCTAAAGGGTTTACTTAAAAAGAGGGAATTGACTTTAATGAAATATTTGCTCCAGTTGTGAAATAAAAACCATGAGATTATTGATTGCAATGGCTGATGTGTATGATTGGGAAATAGAATAAATGGATGTCAAAACTGCTATTTTACATGGTGACTTAGAGGAAACAACTTACATGAATCAGCCAATTGGCTTTATTGATAAAAATTCCCTTGATTTTGTGTACTTGCTGAATAAATCAATTTATGGTCTTAAGCAATCACCTAGACAGTGGAATAAGAAGTTTAATTCATGCATGTTAGCTCTTGGTTTCACTAGAAGTAAATATGACACTTGCATGTACATGAAAGTGGGAAAATCTGACTTCCATATTTTTGTTCTGTTGTATGTGGATGATATACTGTTAATGAGTCATTCAATCACTGCTATTGCTGATGTTAAAAGGGAGTTACAGAAACATTTTGATATGAAAGATTTTGGTAAAGCACAAAAGATATTGGGTGTGAAAATCATTAGAAACAGGCATGTTAGGAAAATCTGTTTGTCTCAAGTTGATTATGTTGCTAAGGTCTTAGATAAGTTTGCCATGACTGATGTTAAGCCCTCACCAGTCCCCTTAGGAGGGCACCTGGACATTTCTAAAGATGATTGCCCAATAATAGATTTTGAAAAACAGAAAATGGAAGATGTTCTTTATGATGTTGATGTTGGTTCCTTGAAGTATGCTATGCTATGTACTAAACCTGATATTGCATTTGCTGTGATTGTATTAATTAGATATATGTCTAATCCTGGTGAGAAGCACTGGATTGCTATGAAATATTTACTGAAGTACATGAATGGCACTAATAAACTAGGACTAGTATATGTTGATTATGAAAGGGAACCAGAACTGAAAGAGTATGTGGATTCTAATTTTGCTAGTAATAGGGACAATAAGAAATCAGTTACTAGTTTTTTCTTCACATGGGGTGGCTGTTGTGTTTCATGGAAATCACAACAGCAATCCATAGTAGCTTTATCCTCAACAGAAGCTGAGTATATTGCTGCTACCGAAGCATGTAAAGAGGCCATTTGGCTTCAAGGTTTTTTGAAAGAAATTACTGGTAAATGCTATGTAACTACACTGAATATAGATAATCAAAGTACTCTATATTTGTGTAAGGATCCTGTATATCATGAGAGAACTAAGCACATTGATGTGCGCCTTCATTTCATTAGAGACTTAGTTGACTCTAAAACTGTGATCATTAAGAAGATTCTTGTTGATATTAACCCAGCTAACTTTGGGACAAAGATAGTCCCTTCTGTGAAGTTTGTGTTTTGCAGGGATGCTTGCACATATTTGAGGTTGGATGAGATAAAGGCATGAGCCATTGAAGGGAATACTGCTCCTCCCCCTTATGTACCACTCCCATATGGTACACCACTATAAAGTATGTTCAATTACTCTTAGAAGCGCAAGTTAGGATTAGGAGGGCAAATTGTAATGCCTTGTGTAATCCCAACATGCTTGGGACGTCACTGATTTGTTTCCAGGGAGCATGGATCTGATGTTGAGGATGATCTGATGTTGTAGTGTAGTATAGGCTAGTTTAGGACTTGCAGGTTTTGGGAGTAAAACACTGCAGTTTTGGATCAGGCGAGTAAAGCTCATTTGAAGACTAAATAAATGGTGTCGTTTTGCTGAGGGCGCTAGACGCTTTTAATGGAATGACCACGTCTTGGCTACGCGTGAAGTTCTGAAGTTTGATGAAACATCAGCGTTTCATTTGGGCGGAAAGTTCGGTTTGCACGTGTGGACAGAATGCAGCGTTTGAGTAATACCTAAAGGAGCTGGATGTTTAAAATTAGGGTTCATCCAATTTGGGGAATTTCTGGCAATTGTGAAGCGAGCTCCAAGAACGACGAACGAGTGATTCGAGCAATTAATGTTTGATTCGAGCTATGTGAAGAGTGTTCAAGTCACGACGGACTGAGACGCTGCATAAGGAGGTCGAATTCCTCATCATCTCTTCTCTCTTCTACCGCATTCTTGTATTAGACTTGATAGGGTATTTTGAGTTCAAAAAAACTATGCATTAGGAACTTATAATTGAACTGGTTTATAGTGGATAAGGGCTGAGCAATTCCCCCCCCCCCCCCCCCCTTGAGGCTCCCAGGAGTAGGGTCTCCCTCGAACCTGGTAAAAACTTTGGTGTCTTGTTGTTTAAGTTTGATTTGGTTTTGAATTGAATTGAACTTAAGGCTTAGTTAATCCTCGGGGTTAGGCAAATAATCCTTACACCTCCTTCACCAGTGTTGCTGCCAGTTTCATTCAGCTCTTGGAGAATAGAGAAGACCTCCGCTTCCAATACACTCTAGCAGCACATATTCCACCCTGCATAAATGAAATCAATAACTACCCCGGACAGTTGGATAACAGCATAACCCATGCTGCTATCCAACCTATCAAAGGAGCTGTCACAGAACAGTTTACAAACTTCCTTTTTCAAGTGGTTAAATCCCCACAGACCCTTCGACACCATGTTCTTCTTCTTCGCCAGCGATATGTCCCATTGTCTGATGAAAGACCTTACTCTAAATACCAATGCATCACATTCTATCCCCTCTTGCCCATGCTTCCTCCTATTCCTATTCCAACACAAGCACCGTCACCCACAAATAATTAACCTCAGCCCCGCAGAGTTCAACTCTTGGGTACAAAACCACAACCAATCCACCAGAAGCTTACAATCTATCTCCACAATTGCTCCATCAATACCCAGCTCCCTCATAAGACTTTTCCCTCTAACAATCCTTCACAATATGCAATATATTTTTTACTTTATATCCACAGTCAACACAACTCAAATTTACTTCACATTTTTTTTAACGAAAGCCAAAGCTTATTTTATTAAAAAAAAGAAAATAACAGGATAAAATACAAGGGATCAAGACCAAAAGAAGATGTTATATTTCTTTTTTGGACATGATCTAGTTGAAGAACGCGACATCCTTTGAGGCTCGTTGAAAGAGATTTTGCGATGACGGGTTCTTTGCAAAATAGATTTGGTTAGCATGGAGGAAAAACCATCATGATCACCTAAAGAGTGATTTCCAACGGTCTCATCCCCACTATTATCACTCACTTCATGATCTTCTTCACCTCTTTTAGATTTCTCAACTGAAGTACTTGAGCCATCCATGATCTCCTTGCATGCATTATGCTTTTTTTTAAGCTGGGGCGGTAGCCAGTGAGTTTGTTAGATAGGGGTTCAAACAGCCTGAATCGCGGCGATTACATGGGGAGGCCCTCAAGTGCTAGAGGGGGCTATAGAGCTCGCCCTCTTAAAAACACTGAACAGGCTAACGAGGAAACAAGGGAGGAAAAAACCTAACACCTAGACCCTCGAGTCATCTTGGAAAACTACTGAAGGGAGAAAGGTCCCTCTCAGAGGGCAGTCGTCACAACTGGCGTCCAGGATTGTCCGGTGGCTGAAACAGTCGCCATGACACATGGATGAGAGGCCGGAAAGGTCACTAGTGAGAGCGATCTGAGTGGCTTTCGGGTGACTGGTGATGACCTTTATGAGGTCAGCATTCATGACGGAGTACGCTAGGGACAGGGCCGGGCCATTGGCTTTGGCACAAATTTTGAAGAAGGCAATGATGCCATACTTCTGGGACAAGCGGCGCCTGGCATAGATGATTTCCACCGGGCAGGTCTCGTCACCTACACCAGCGAGATCAGTCATCGTCGAATGGGAGCTCTGGATATTGTAAGCGAGGCCTGATTCTCCGAAGGGCAGAACCTTATCCAGGAACCACAGTAGGTCTTTGGAAGAGGCAGCTGGAATGGGGCAAGCAAAACTGAAGAGGAAGGAGCTCGAGTTCCTACCCACCGCGCCACCCCAACGACTGCCACCCCGCCTCATGATGGCAACTGAGATGGAGGCGTGACCAGCCCTTGTACGCCATTGACTCCAATGCCCGAATTTGGAGCAATTAGGACTGTGGACTCCCAGAGATTGGAGCGTAAGGTTAGCCGCTGGAGAGTGAACATAGGGCTTTTTAATGATGGAGGCGAGCTTGGGAGCCCACCCCCTAACGTTCCTCTGCCAATCCAGCTGCTTACCTTAAAAAATCATCGAGTTCCGAGCACGCCATATCTCCCAAAGACAGCAAATGGCGAGCCCCAAAGCCATGCAAGCCATGAAGTCATCGTGTTTTTTGAGGAGCCATGCATGTTGGAACCCCTTGAGGCCATGGACCCTGGGCTTATTAAAGAGATCAGAAAGGAGCCTCCAAAGAGCCTCCCCCCACTCGCCGCCAAAGAACAAGTGGACTAAAGATTCCTGGCGCGGTTGGATGCAGCAGACGCATCTAGAAGGGAGCGGAATGCCAACCCGGTTGATGATATCGTCAGTGGGAACGACCTGTTGGAATAACCTCCAAATGAAACAAGAAAGCTTGGGCGGAATTTAGGGCCTCCAAATTGAAGAAGCCCATCACAGCTTCGGGTAGGCAGTCTGACCGAAGGAACGGAATGCCTTTGTGGAGAAACCACTCTCGTTCTGCCATAAACACCTATCCGGGATGAAGGAAAACGAGATAGATTGTAACCTGGTGCTCTCCCTAGCCAGCAAAGCAGTTAAAAGATCCCTCAGGAGCTCCGAGGAAGTCGTTACAACCCTAATAGGGAGCTGGGCAAGGTGGGAAGGAGCCAAAGTTCCCAACCACCAACGTGTCTCCCCGACCAATCTTCCAGGAACTGGCTTCTTGAAGGCCTGCAATGAGATGATGGGAGGAGTTCCAGATACCAGACCCTTTTTCGCCAATCCGGAAATGAGCCCGGGCGAATCTAGCCCACAGAGTTTTTTGTTCAAAGTAGCTCCATGCAAGCTTGGCATGAAGGGCTAGCATGGTTTGCTTCAAGTCGCGCACACCTAGCCCTGCACTCTTTTGGCTTGCACACCTCTTCCCGATTCCTCCAGTGCCTATGTTTGGTACCATCGCTGTCCCAAATGAAATTGGCAATGCGAGACGCAATCCTGGAGAGGGACGTAGCAGGGACCGACAAGACCATCATAGCATGGATGCCTATGGACATGAGAACCGAATTACACAAGGTGACCCACCCTCCTATACTGAGCAGATGCGTAGCCCAACCTCCTATTCGAGCATCGACCTTATCCACCAAGCCATCAAAAAGATCGATAGTCGTGCGCCCCCTATAGAGAGGGGCTCCAAGGTAAGGTTGAGGCAGAGATCCTTCCGAGAATTTGGATAGGGAGAGCAGGTCAGTCTTCCTTTTCGATGCAAACACTTTGGGGAAGATGAGGATGCTTTTAGACGAGTTTAGCTATTGCCCGGACAGGGTGCAGAAATCTTCAATGATGCCCAGGAGATTTCTGACCGAGTCTTTAGCACCATTTGTGAAAATCAAAAGATCATCAGCGAACAGGAGGTGATTGATTCTGATGGAAGGCCGTTTGGTAATGTAAGGTTTCAGAACCCCAAACTGATCCCCTGCCTTCATCACACGGCTAAACCATTCCATGGCCACCACAAAGAGACTAGGAGAGAGTGGATCTCCTTGGCAAACTCCTCTGGTGGAGCGGAAGAAACCGTAAAGTTGGCCATCCCATTTGATGGAGTACATGCAATTGGAGATGCACCTATAGATCATGTCACACCATCGATCACTGAAGCCAAGGCTTCGGAAGGTCCTTAGGATGAAACTCCAAGAGATGCGGTCATAAGCTTTGGATATGTCTAGTTTGAAAATGATGTTCCCTCCAAAAGTTTTGTGGTTGAGGTCATGAGATAGGTCGTGAGCAAGAGCAATGTTTTCATGAATGTTGCGACCTTGAATAAAACCCACCTGCTCCTCACTGATAATCTTAGGGAGCCAAGGGGCAAGCCTGGAAGCCAGGATGCGTGAGATGATTTTATGGCAGAAGTTGCAGAGGCTGATGGGCCTAAGCTGATCAATAGCAGTGGCATTTGGCACCTTTGGCAAGAGCGTGATGAAGGTTGAAGAGAAAGCAGAAGGAACTGTCAGGCCGCCAAAGAAGCCCGTGATAACTTCCATTAAGTCGCCTTTGATAACTTCCCAGCAGTGACTGTAAAAATGTCCTGTAAAGCCATCGAGCCCCGGAGAGCTATCCATGTTCATGCCTAGAATGATCTCGTGGACTTCAGCGCTACTGGGAAAGGAGCACAGCACCTCATTGTCCTCTTCGCGAATGACTGGATCAAAAATGGCAAAAGCCCTCATGGGAGGAGGAGGATTGTAGCCGCCGAACAGGTCCCTGTAGAATTGCATAGCTGCATTTCTTATAACCTCTCGATCATTGGTGTAGTTATCGTCTCCCAGGTGAAGATTGATCTTGTTTTTGGCCCTGCGAGCTTTGATGGAGGCATGAAAAAGTCTCGAGTTGTGGTCACCTTGTTGAAGCCACAATTCTAGCTTTGGCCTTGAGGATGGCGAAATGGTTGTCCTAGATTTCCTTATACTCCGTTTTGCAAGATTGAAGGTCCCTAGCCGTATCAGTGTGCCAGCCAAGCTACAGCTGGCCATCCAAACTGTCAATGGTGCCAAGCATTTCCTTCATCTTCTTGCATGCATTATGCTCAAGGCATACATCCTCATCAGAGGATATCTTGTTAGTTGTTGAACTTGAGAAGGACTGTGTCCTTTAGTATGACAATTGGGGTCAGCTTCTTGTCCTTGGCGGGGGCTATTATTTTTTGAGAGAGAAATAGCTAAATGTTCTGCATCTGAGGCAGTGGAGATAGGGGAGGTCTTGCTTAGCATAAGGACATTGGGGGCAGCAGGAATAAGCAGGATTTTAGCATTGGTTACATCACTACTTCACATTTCCTTCTACTTAAGTTTTGCGCATCGGTAATAGCATTATGACATAGTCTCCAAGCGAATAATTTTACTTTGTTCGGCATAAGTAGTCTCCAGATTATTTTCGAAAACCTTTTAGCTTTCCTTGTGTATGAGGTCTCTTCCCTTTCGCTTATGTCCTCTACTTCTTTGGTCACATGTCTGTAGGCATCTTTTACTAAAAATTCACAGTTCTTAGCCAAAGCACATCATGATCATCACCCCTTTCTGCCCTCATCAGTCCAGATTTCAGAATTTCCTGAACTGTATGCAAAGTTGTAAACTCCTCCAAACATATGAAGGTCTTTGACCAAATGATAGCATCTAATAAGTTACCATTATTAAAATATATTGCCTTTAATAATTGGCTAACCATTAGATTAGGCTCCCTCAGCACTCTCCATACCTGTTTCATTAAAAGGGCCATTTTAAACCTCTCTAAGTTCCGTAGACCTAGCCCTCCCACATCCTTATCCTTCATTAATATATTTCTGTTAACCCAATGAATTGATCTCTCATCTGTACCACTATTCCACCAATATTTCAATGCAGCAGCTGATAAACTATTACACACTCCCTTATTGATTTTAAAACACTGCATAGTATAAACGGGAATCGCTTGCAATACACTCTTAATCAATATTTCCCTGTCAACATATGATAACATTTTATTCTTCCAGTCAGTTATTTTACCCTGCACCCTGTCCTCCAAAGCCTAAATACCTCTTTTCTATTTACCCCAACAGTTACAGGCATGCCTAGATATTTGGAATGCTTATCAACAATTTTTACTGTTAGTAGACTCTGGAATATTTTGTGTATCATCAATATTCCTGCTAAACACAACTTCTGATTTTTTTGACCCGATAACCTCTCATATTCCTTTAAGACTTCTACCATCTCCATTATTTCCACCATATCTGCCCTTAAGAAGGTCATGATGTCATCAGCGAACAATAAGTGGGTAATCGCTGGAGTGTTCTTTGTTATTCTTATACCTGTCAATGCTCTATTTTCCAATTTCCACCCTATGGTTCTAGACAGATATGTAGCACGGAAACGGAAACCGCAAAACAGGAACCGTGAAACCGCAAATCCAAAATTAAGGAAAAAAGAAACCACCGGAAACCGCTGTACTAAATATATAAATAATTTTATTATTTATTTAAAATAATCAAATTTTAGTTTAAAATAATTTAATTTATCATTTAAATTCATTTTTTTCAAAAATTTTCTAAAATAAAATGCAAAATTGGGGTTTTAGAGGTTTCTAGAGGTTTTTTTGCCATGTCCTAGAAGTTTCTGATTCGTTGACCATTTCTGAAATCTCAAGAAACGGTCAAACTAAGGTTTCCAGAGGTTTCTTGAGGTTTCCAGGTTACCGAAACCGGTACCTCACCCTTGTAGAGGTTTCCGTGCTACATAGCTAGACAGTCATTCAGTGCATATTATGAAGAGGTACAGGGACTCAGGGTCCCCTTGTCTAAGGCCCCTAGAAGGCACTATATCATCAGTGTACATTTAATTTATTTTCACCTTATACACGGCAGTTCTCACCACATTCATCACCAGGGGCGGATGTAGGTACAAAGGAGTGGGGGCAGCTGCCCCCAGTGATTTGACTAAAATAACTCTACTTTTAGTATAATTTTCGAATATGCCCCCACTCATATTTTTAATTTGCCCCCACTGTATTTTTAATTTACCCACTAATCCTTTATATTAAATCATTAAATAAAAAACAACACAGATTGATGAAAACAAAACGGCAGATAACTTTTAAAAAATAAAATTGAGTTGCTTTTCGACCGCACAGGACGACGACGATCCTCCTTCTTTATTGACGAATCCGGCACAGGACAACGACGGTGCCGATCTTCTCCGTCCTCGCTCATGATAGTAAACTGGGAAGCTCTTTAACCGTTCTCTCCAGCTCAAAACAGTAAAAAAAATTCGTTGTATAATGTTGCCCCCGGTCACAATAAATCCTGAATCCGCCACTGTTCATCACTAATCTCACCCACTCTATAGGGTATCCAAATTTCAATTACAAATTCTCAAGAAAAGTCCACTCTACCCTATCATATGCCTTACTCATGTCAAGTTTCATAGAAATGTATCCGTCTTTCTCTATTTTCCTATTTTTAATAAACTGTCCTATCTCACGCGCAATAATTATGTTGTCAATTATTAATCTACCCTTTATAAAAGCAGATTGGGCCTAGGAAATTACCTGTGGGACGTGTCCTACAATCTATTAGCCAAGACCTTCGAAATTATCTTGATAGGAGTGTTGCAAACACTAATCGGTCTGAAATCAAAATTCTCTGCGCATCTTTACATTTTGGAATCAATGAAACCATTGTCCTGTTCCACCTTCTATCCATATTTCCCCCATTCAGAAATATTTCTAGCAACTCTGCACATAAACAGTTCCCTACCACCTCCCAATACCTTAGATAAAACAATGCAGGAAAACCGTCGATACCAGTAGCTTTTGAGGGTGCAAGCTGGAACACTGCTCTCTTTATCTCCTCTCTTGTATATGGCTGCATCAATTCTTCACTCATCTCTTCTGAAATAACAGATGGTATTATTTCTAAGTTCCCCATGGATTCACTAGTAATCCCACTAGATTCAAATATCTAATTGAAATGCTCTTCCACCACTCTTTGCATCCCTATGTTATCTGAGATTTCACCACCATCAGTCAGCAACTTGTTTATTCTGTTAATGCATTTCCTGTGGGATGCCCTAGCATGAAAGAAGGCAGTGTTTTGATCTCCTTCTCTTAACCAATCGATCCGAGACCTCTGTTTCCACAAGTATTCTTCCTTAGACAACCATTCGTCCAGCTCCTCATTTAGTCGATTCTCCTGTTCTATAACAGTCAGAACCTCCTCATTCCCTCCATATTTTTTAACTTTTCCTTGATGCCTTTTATGTTTCTGTGCATATGACCAAATTCTTTCTTGTTCCATTCATCAATTTTTTTTTGCACAAATATCCCAGTGCTTCAGTCTGGCATAGCTTCTTTTCCATGGATTCAGTCCAATTCTGTCTCACAATATCCTCAAATGCTGGGTGTCTATGCCACATCCCTTCGTATGCAAAAATCTTACTATTATTCCTTTTATTCTCCCCCCAAGACTTTTATGACATGAGGACTATGGTCAGATCGTAGCCCCTGAGCATGATGAACTACCAACTTTAGAGCGATGGTTCTCATCTCCATATTACCCAGAACCCTATCCAACCTGGCTTTTGCCTCCAGGTGCCCTCGCCTCTTATTTGAATATGTGTATTTCGAACCAGTAAACCCCAAGTCTACCAGACCACACTGCTCAATTGTCTCATTGAATAGGGTCATCTGTAAGAACCTGAATTTTTAAAACTAAAAAAGTAGATATTTTTAAAGGAAACAAATATCTAGTTGAAAGTATAACATAATGAGGGCAAGTGGCTAGGTGACTCGTCTATACATTTATTGAAGTATGACATAATGAGGACAAGTGATAGGCACTTGTCTTCACCTAAACCACTAATGGATAACTCATCAATGCATCCTCTCTATATAAGCACATATTAAGACTCATTTTTCACTTCCTTAGGTAAGAAAAGAGGGAAAAACAACACCTAGAGCTCACTTAAAATTCTGGACAGCAAATTAGCAACAAGGAATAGGTAGGAATTCTTAATCTCTTCTCTTAGTTTATGAGTTTTATGTTCATGTACGTTGAGCTTGATATATGTGGTACTTGTTTGATGTGTAATTGAATGATTTGAGGCTTTCTTTCAAGTTTTATCTACTGTTTAGGTGCTGTCCATATGCTGAAATATGTGATTTTAATTCTCAAATTATAGAGTTACATGGTAAACATCCATATAGAGTTGGCTAGAGTTAACCACAAGTGATAACCATGTTCGGTAATGATTTAATCAACGTATAAAAGCAAGAATCAAGGTAAATAGACATGTATAATAGTCTGAAATATTGCATCTACATATGTAGCGAATCTGAAATCTTGAATTTAAGTCCTAAAATGCCTTATAAGCTAGTTTAGAAAGTAATCTTTCAAAGTATTTATATTGGTGCTTATCTTTGAATGACTGATTTGCTTATCTTTTATGATATTAGCCTTGATCTAGTTTGTAAGTACGTTATTCATGATTCGTGTTTGTATTTCGTAGTACGTGCTATATTGTGATACATATGCATATCATTACATAAGATAAGCATTCACGTATGACATTCATGTATTTGAAAGGAAGATGTTAGTAATGAAAGGATGTGAATCGGGATACGATATATCCTTGGATTAAAGTCCCTAAACCCTGCAGGAAGATCCCGCGAATGGAATGATGGTTGGTGCCAGCCCAGTGTGAAACGTGGCCGGTAGTTTTCCGAGTTGGAAAGTCTACCAGTAGTGAATAATGTGACTCATGATTAAACATCAATCATCATCATGTGCATCACTCACACAACTATTGATATATGTTTGTATGTTGCTTGAGCATATAACTTGTGGACTAACGGTTGAAATTAAGTTTTCTTACTGAGTTGGAAAAACTCACTCCTAAATATTTTACAGGAACTTTTGAGAAATAAGTTGAAGTTTCAAAGAGTGGGAGACTCTTGTAAAGCTTAACTTTTGTGTATTATAAAGTGGCGTATGGCCTAGAGGTTGACTAGTTAAAAGTGGCTTATGTAACCCCTTTTGTGTATATAAAGGTGTGGAGTTTAAGTATGTTTGTAAGAAAGACAATGTAAGTTTGTATTAAAAGTAATATAAATTTCTTACTCACGTCCTTGGGATTTCGAGGCGTGACATCATCCTCCTCTTTCTCTCCTTCCAATCCCAATTGCTTCCCAACCGAATCTAATCTCATTAAAGTCCCCCGCCACCATCCAAGGTCCCGACCATCCCTGTCTCAGCATTTTCAATAACAACCAGCTATCTTTCCTTTGGCTCCTTACTTGGGTTGCCATAGAAAATTGTTAATCTAAAGCTACTTTCTACCCTTACTTCAACATCAATGTGGAATCTCGAAAAATTCCTAACTATAACTTCCACGTAGGCTTATAGTACACGTGTCGTCCATTTTTCAAACAACCGGATCCGATTTGTTAGAAAATCCAGAAAATCAGATTCCCAGTATCCGATTTTTTTAAAAATTAGTCAAAACTGAAATGACAAACTCACTTGAATCATTTTAGATATTGTCAAACCTAAATGGGTCATTTTGAAAAGAAAAAACTCTATTTTGTTTGGTTTTTAGTGTTCCCCAATTTGGCGGTGATTTAATTTTTGGCAAACTGATTAAGGGTTGTTCTTTTGCACTTTGATACAATTTTATTAAGTTCAGTACAGTTAAATTAAACTCGATACAGTTTAATTAAGTTTAGTATAGTTAAATTAAACTCGATACAGTTTAATTAAGTTCAGTACAGTTAAATTAAGTTCCATACAGTTTAATTAAGTTCTGTACGGTTAAATTAAATTCAATACAGTTAAATTAAATTCAATACAGTTAAATATACTTGAAATTAATTTAAGTTATAAAATTTAAAATAATTTTTTCAAGTCAATTCAGTTTTTATAGTTTCGAACCCTATTATTCAAAACTTTTAATTTATTTTTAATTTTTTAAATAATTTTTGGAAAACCTTAAGACATATATGATCTAACGGTTTTTTAAGTTTGTGTCCACACCTCTTTGGAAACTATTGCATCCGTTTTAAAATGGAAGTAAACTTTATTGCACTTGATATGAATTTAAAGAACATGTGGAAATAAACATATGAATACAATATATATTTTACATAGAAACGTGCAATGACATTCATGTGCAGTACAATAAGAAACATTTACATATCATCATCTTCATCCATGTTCATTTCCACTACATCATCTGGATCAATCCTTAATAATTTGAAACGCTATCATGTTGCGTACTTGATTCATCTATTCTTTTCGTTGTTCGTCAAATAAATTTGAATTAGCTCTTCCCAGCACGGTCTTATTAGCTAAAATGGGTATTGAAAAATTATGCATGTGACTGAAGTCAGGGACGGACCCAGGAATTTGGATAGGGGGTGACGACCAAAAAAATATTTTGTATTATGAGAAAAAAATACCATTGTTTAAAAATAATTATTACATTAAAATAAAGAGCATCTTGTTTCCAAATCACGAAAATCATCTATTGTTGAATCCGTGCTAAACATTTTTGATATTACTTTTTCAATGTTGACAACCAAGCAATCCGATAAGAAATCATCTCCCATTTTGTTGCGAAGTGCGTTTTTCACTATATTCATCCTTGAAAAAGATCGTTCGGCAGTAGCAGTGGAAACTGGAAGAGTCAGAATAAGAGTTATCACCTTGTATAGAAACGGAAACATGTTTGATTTTCTTGTTCTCGTCAACCATCGACATAGTTCAGAAATTTCGGTCAAAGTGTTAAACTCAAGAAGTTGTCGAACTAGCTCAAAATGTTGAAGTTCCATGCGCAACGATGTCCTTTCATCCTCATCGAAGTCTAATGGATAAAATTTCTCTACTAGTTTGCATATATCATCGACTCTAAGTGTTGTACGCAACTCTTTGGGATCTAAAGCTGCAGAGAGAATGATCAATTCCACACTGTCATCATTGAATCTGTTCTTGAGTTCTTGCAATTGAGAATCTATCACTGTATAGAAAATATCAACTCTATAATAATGCTCCACCGTGACTCTATTTTGTTGATGAGAAGCTCTTCTTCTTGTTTCAGGATGAGTGCTAAAATCAGGAACTTCTATATTTATTTTTTCACAAAAAGTTCTCACCTTTTCAACTAATTTACTCCATCCATCATCTCTAAGCTTTTGTAGAAGAGACTTTGAAGTCGAAACAAGTGACATATCATTCAAAATATCTTGAGACTGAAGGTGCAAGGCATTACAAAGGCAACTCGTAATGTCTAAAACTTCTCTCATCAGATGCATGATAAAGATAAAATAAAAAGAAGTCATCGTCTCATAAACTGAACTTGCTTCACCACGTTGGCTATGAGTATTTCCATCTGATTTGATAGTCATTAAAACTTCAAATGTTGCACTAAACATCTTGATCAAACTTGAAATTGATTTAAAGTGAGAAGTCCAGCGAGTGTCACCGGCTCTTTGTAAAGAACCTAACTGATTAAGACCCTTTCCACTTTCGAGATCACCGATAGCAAGTAAAAAAGCTATATTTGAAGCATGAGCATCTCTTAGTTGATCATTGCGTTTACAAGATGCACTCACGATATTGACAATAAAATTAAGCTTCTCAAAAAAGTGTTGAACATGATAAACTTCTTTTGATGCAGCAACAAGGGATAACTGCAAACGATGAGCAAAGCAATGGACATAATAAGCATGTGGACATTCACGTGAAACTAAAGCTTGCAACCCTTTCCATTCTCCACGCATATTACTTGCACCATCATAACCTTGTCCTCGGATAGACTCAATATCAAGATTATAACGAGAGAGCATCGAAAAAATACCATTTTTCAAAGTCAATGATGCGGTATCTTTAACATGAAGCAGCCCAAAAAATGCTCTTTTTGCAACCATCTCTGTCAACGAATCTCAAAACCAGTGTCATTTGCTCCTTTTTAGATTCATCCCGAGCTTCATCCACTATTATACAAAACTTTGCACAACCAATTTCTTCGCGAATAAACTTCTTGACTTTTATTGACAAGACTTGTAATATCTGTTTCTGTATTTTTGGTGATGTATATGACGCATTTCGCGGAGCATTGTCTAAAACCTTTGCAACATCACTATTCAAAGATGCAAAGTATTTCAACAATTCAATAAAATTACCGCGATTGCTTGAGCTGTCAGATTCATCATTGCCTCTAAAAGCACAAGACTGGTAGGCAAGCCATCTAGCAACTTCAATAGATGTTTTCAATCGAAGTCTATTATCAAGTATCTCTTGTGCTCTCAAATTTGCAAACGTATTAGAAATATGAGCCGACTGATTCATGAGATCTGACCAACTTGAGAGAGCTTTATGATGAGGGGAGTTGTGATCTTTTCCGACATGTGCCATAAGTGAACAAGTTTTTCCTCCCACCTTATTCCATGCTCGAAATCCATCAACAGTGAACGCATTCGATCCAGAAGTCCATCTTCTTTTTGAAATAAAAAACATGGCAGACAAAATATAGCATCTACTGCCTTGGAATATTCCAACCACGCTGCAAAACGACTATACCAAGATGATTGAAAACTGCGGGATTGTTTTTCAACAGATTTTGGATATTCATCAAGCATAGGTTGATACGGACCAAAATTAATAAAAGCTCTTCGAACCTCATCACGCTTACCAATGGGGTACTTCCATATTTGTGGCCGTAAACCTGGGTCACGTTCTAATTTGTTGATATCAAAATAATCAGCAATTTCAATCCTTCGTAATTTTGGAGCATGATGTTCCTCACTGTGTACATGACTATCTTTCTCAGAATTTTCTGTAGTTTTTCGTTTAAAGAACGAATCAATAGTTGGTGTTTTCATCTATGAAATCAAAAAAATCAAAGATCAGAATCATAATGTAACCCAATTTATTTCAATGTCAAAATAATACAAATCGACAAACCCTAATTCATGCAGTCCAAACTAGTGAAAATCAAAACAATACAAATCATAATACCAAAATCATCGCAGGTGACTTTAACATACATCTATTTGTGGAAATCTTATGAATCAAAAGGGAAAAAAACCTGAAAGACAGACTAGACGAGAGAAGCTGAACGACTTAGGACCGGCTTACTCTAATTCTTTGTGCGGCTCAGAGGATGTGTCGTTCTTTACTGCGTGATATTGAAACTATTAAAATTCTAAATGCAATACCTAATTTGAATAAATTATGTTATATTATATTATATTTGATATATCTATAAATTTAGAAATAGACATGGATTACAGCCGTGCATGATAATGATAAAGATAAGGATCACTTTCCAATTATATTATATTATATCTTATATTTATATTTATATTTATATTATATGCAAAAAAAATTCAAAAATCATGGGGGTGACAAGTGTCCCCCGTAATGCCGTAGTTCCGTCCCTGACTGAAGTTGTGCAAAGTGAAGGTAGCTGTAATTATATCATTTTGGCGCCCATCTGACACTTGAGCCATGACTTTAAGTATCTTCCACAAATTCTTTAAGATGCCAAATGCTCTTTCAATGGTGGTTCGTAAAGATGAATGTCGGTAATTGAATTTTTCATACACTCCGGTAGGTTGATCACCGTCACGAAATGTTGGCATATGATACCCGACTCTTTTATCTTTATAAGGTGTCAGATAACCAATTGTATTTGGATATCCAGAGTCAAACAAATAATACTTTCCTATAAAATAATAAATAATATTAACACAATTAATTTAAATTAGTGGTTAAAAATAAAATACTAATGTTAAAAATAAAATATTAACATAATTAAGTTAGAGTGCGGTTCAGGTACAAACCGATTTATATATAAAAACTACAAACCAATTTTTAAGCTGACACGTGTCCCATTAAGTGGAAATCCCGAACAAACACACAGAGGGGTATTATAGTCATTCCACACGGAGGGGTATAAACTTAATAATGTTATTTTCAATTTAGTCCACGAGTTGTTAATGTCAGACTTAAAAATTGAGAATGATCAGACTTAAAGAGAGAATGATCAGACTTAAAAATTGGTAATAGTCAGACTTAAAATTGAGAATGATCGGACTTAAAGAGAGAATGATCAGACTTAAAAATTGGTAATAATCAAACTTAAAATTAAGAATGATCAGACTTAAAGAGAGAATGATCAGACTTAAAAATTGTTAATGATCAGACTTAAAATTAAGAATGATCAGACTTAAAGAGAGAATGATCAGACTTAAAAATTGTTAATGATCAGACTTAAAATTAAGAATGATCAGACTTAAAGAGAGAATGATCAGACTTAAAATTGATCACTAAAAGACTACAAATTGAGAATGATCATACTTAAAGAGAGAATGATCAGACTTAAAATTGGTAACTAAAAGACTACAAATCGAGAATGATCAGACTTAAAGAGAAAATGATCAGACTTAAAAATTGTTAATGATCAAACTTAACATTGAGAATGATCAGACTTAAAGAGATAATAATCAGACTTAAAAATTGAGAATGATCAGACTTAAAGAGAGAATGATCAAACTTAAAAATTGTTAATGATCATACTTAAAATTGAGAATGATCATACTTAAAGAGAGAAGGATCAGACTTAAAAATTGGTAATAATCAGACTTAAAATTAAGAATGATCAGACTTAAAAAATGTTAATGATCAGACTAAAAATTGAGAATGTTCAGACTTAAAGAGAGAATGATCAGACTTAAAACTAGTAACTAAAAGACTTAAAAATTAAGAATGATCAGACTTAAAGAGAGAATGATAACACTTGAAAATTGTTAATGATCAGACTTAAAATTGAGAATGATCAGACTTAAAGAGAGAATGATCAGACTTAAAAATTGAGAATGATCAGACTTAAAAATTGTTAATGATCAGACTTCAAATTGAGAATGATCAGACTTAAAGAGAGAATGATCAGCCTTAAAATTGATAACTAAAAGACTACGAATTGGAATGATCAGACTTAAAAGAGAATGATCAGACTTAAAATATATAACTAAAAGACTACAAATTGAGAATGATCAGACTTAAAGAGAGAATGATCAGACTTAAAACTGGTAACTAAAAGACTACAAATTGAGAATGATCAGACTTAAAGAGAGAATGGCCAGACTTAAAATTGATAACTAAAAGACTACAAATTGAGAATGATCAGACTTAAAACTGGTAACTAAAAGACTACAAATTGAGAATGATCAGACTTAAAGAGAGAATGGTCAGACTTAAAATTGATAACTAAAAGACTACAAATTGAGAATGATCAGACTTAAAACTGGTAACTAAAAGACTACAAATTGAGAATGATCAGACTTAAAGAGAGAATGATCAGAGTTAACAATTGTAGCAAATTTTACTGTAGTGAAAGTCGAATTTTATTCAAAATGATCAGACTTAACGCATGTTGATCAGACTTAAAAATGTACTGTAGCGAAGTCGAATTTTACTGTAGCAAAAGTCAAATTTTATTCAAAATGATCAGACTTAAAAATGTACTGTAGCGAAAGTTGAATTTTACTGTAACAAATTTTAGGACGATTATACCCCTCCTATCTTTTATGTATTTTTAAATAAGTCCGCGTGTATTTTTTTATTTACAAAAAGAACCCCGAACGGAATGAATTTTGATTTGTCGATTTTTACATGTGTCAATTTTTTTATGGGTTTTAGTTTTTATTTATAATAGTGGTTTGTATTTGATCCAAAGTCATTAAGTTAAATTAAATTCGATACAGTTAAGTTTAGTACAGTTAAATTAAATTCGGTACAGTTAAATTAAGTTCAGTACAGTTAAATTAAACTCGATACAGTTAATTAAGTTCAGTACAGTTAAATTAAACTCGATACAATTTAATTATGTTTCAGTACAACAAAATTTCAATTCAATAAAGCTCAAAAGAACAGTACCTAATTCCTCAAGGGTAGAAATGGTAGTTTCACTTTCTCTTTGGGTTTGCATTCTAACTTTTCCGATCCCAGCTGGAAAGAAAAGCTTACAACGCGAGTCGGAGATCCTTGGTTGTCTCTAATCCGATTTCCTCTCAAACTCCAGTAATCAACCTGAATCGGATCGATTGAATAACTCTAGGGTAGCCTACTAGGCCTGCAAAACCAAGGACTGGAGCCAGATGTCTGGAATCCGTGACGCCAGGTCCGAGCCCTAGCGAAATGGCGGTGCACGTGAACTGGAAGAGGAAGAATATAGAGGTAGGTTTTTGTGTTTCAGAATTCGGTTGAGGCAGCGAAATGGCGAGACATTATACGGTTGGGAGACTGGGAGTTTTGAGGAAGAGATGGCTGCTCGTACTGGTGCTGGTTTCGCTACTTGCGATTTCGATGCTAGTCTTGCTTCCTTTGAGCTCTCCTTTCGATTCGTGTGATCGTAGATGTCAAATTGAGAGGAAAGCAAGAGTCGGATCTGTGGTGGTCAGTCCTGGTGGGCGGGATCTGGGCAATCCCTTAGGGTTTATGAAGTCGAAGCTGGTGCTACTGGTGTCTCATGAGATATCTCTCTCTGGTATATTTATATCTAAATTTACTTTCAACTGTCACTATCATTCAGTTGTAGCTATGTCTTCACAGTCATTTGTTTTCTTTTAATGCTACAGTATCAAAATTATCCTGATTGGTTGTATTGGTAATAGTGAATAGTGATAGTTTGAGAAGTTTGATTTGCCATATTATTTTCAGGTGGGCCATTGTTGTTGATGGAGCTAGCTTACATGCTAAGAGGGGTTGGAGCTAAAGTATGTTGGATTACAGTGCAAGTGTCTTCAGAAACTGATGTGATATATAATCTAGAGCATAAGCTGTTAAGTCGTGGAGTGCAGGTGCGTCATTTTATGACCTCTCCTTATTTTTCAAGTAGAAAGAAGCTTCCTTGGTTTCAACTTTCAAGAGCCTCTGGTCAGAGCTAGTATCAAAATTTCAGTTGGCATAGTAAAGTTTACTTAATTGAAAAATAAAACGAAACAAAATAGGGAATCGGACTAACGTTTGAATCTGATACCACTTCTTCACTGTGGACTGTGGAGATGAATGGGTAACCTTGGAGAGGCCTCTTATGTGTCCTCAGTATACCCTTTATTTCCTGTCTGGAGGTTGGCTACAATTGCTTAGTATTAGTAGTATCTCTGCATTAGGTTGGCTAGAATTGCTTATGCTTACTACTAACTCTCTGCCTCCCCCATTCATTTCTTTCCAACCATATGATCTTGATGTATTCTTTCCATTTGTAATATCCCTGATCTTTTATCTATTTCAGAGAGCTTGTGAAAATGATTTTTGAACTGGTAGAAACTTATATTCATATCAAATATCATGATAACTTATCTTTTACTTTTAATGACTTGTTTGATCAGTGCCTTTAAGTGACCTAATTTAGTTTTCTTAGTTGAATCTCTGTTTTGTGTATAGGAATCCCTGCATCTCTCAGTTTAATGTTTGCGCCTTGTCAGATATTCTCAGCTAAGGATCAAGCAGCTGTTGGTGTTGCCCTCAAAGCAGATATAGTTGTGTTAAATACAGCTGTTACTGGGAAATGGCTTGATACTCTCAAAGATAATATCCCCCGCGTTCTGCCTAAGGTGTTGTGGTGGATACATGAAATGAGAGGGCACTACTTCAAACCGGAGTATGTTAAGTACCTCCCTATGGTTGCTGGTACCATGATTGATTCACAAGTGACTGCAGCGTATTGGAGGAACAGGACACAAGAGCGCTTAAGGTAATATAGCTTAACTTACATTTTTAGTACCCTTTTCAGTCCATACATATCATATCGTTAAGTTTTGGGTGTCATGTAAGAAATTATATCCTTTTTGTTGTAGTCTATCTGTAGTTGTACTCTGGGTCGTCCTCATCCGAATATAATGTGATTTACAGGATAAAAATGCCCCAGACGTATGTTGTACATTTGGGAAATAGCAAAGATCTAATGGAAGTCGCTGAAAGCGGTGTGGCCAGACGAGTGTTACGGGAACATGTGCGGGATTTGCTTGGAGTGAGACAGGAGGACCTTCTATTTGGAATTATTAACAGTATGCTATTTCATTTGCAACTGTTAACAGCTCTAGCAAACATAGTATTAACATTGCTCTTATGACAACGGCCCTGAATTTTTGATAGTTGGTTGACTAGCACTGTTGGTAATTGTTTCAATGTAAACTAAGCACGACTCATAGTTAACTTGTTAGCAGTCCGTATCAGTATGACCCTAGTCTTTTATACTGATCAAGTTGCCTAATACCCATTGTTTTGTAAGTCATTACGGAGATCGACTCGTTATTGGTGCCTTCAAAATATTTTACTTACCATATTTGGTGTTTCAGGCAATTTTGTTTCATGTGTTACAATACGTAGGATCATCAAAGGCTGCTGAACAATGAAGTCACATTAGTTAAATAGTTATTCAGTATCTTCAATGTGAATCATTTCAATTGAACTGTCTCGTCATGTTGATGACTTGGTTTACGAATTCTGTATTTCATTTGCAGGTGTTTCACGAGGAAAAGGCCAGGACTTATTTCTGCATTCCTTTCATCAGTGCTTACAGTTGATTCAGAGAAAGAAGCTTCAGCTTCCCTCTATACATGCTGTTATAGTTGGTAGTGACATGGCCGCTCAGCCAAAATTTGAATCAGAGCTGCGCAACTTTACTAAATCGAAGCAGATCCAAAGTCGTGTGCACTTTCTCAACAAGACCTTAGCTGTAGCCCCTTATTTGGCTGCGATTGATGTTCTCGTTCAGAATTCACAGGTATTGATTCCCATGGCTGCTTAGTTTCTTTGTGCAAACTGCTGAAGTGATTTCCACCCATCTTTAGTGCAACCTCGACATCAGCCCATCTTTAGTGCATAAAAAGGAAGTAATCCAATTCGAAAGACAATGTGTAGAAAAGAAGAATAGACAGGACTTTATAAGGTTAATCAAAGGTCAATTTCAATGATCTGTTAGCTTCTAGCTAGGTTGCTATAGCAAAATGTTCTGAAAATTAGCATGATAGCACAACTAGCGACAATCAGTTTATGCATGTTGAATCATTTCAACTAGTGTAATGAGATTCATTGTTGATCTTGAAATTGCTTAGAGAAACACACTCCATCAACAGCAGCATTTCACTAATTTGTGTAGGGAAGAGGGGAATGCTTTGGACGAATCACCATTGAAGCAATGGCTTTCCATCTACCAGTCTTGGTAAGGGAGAAACAGATCTATGATGGAGTATATATAGTTATGATATCAACAAATATGTTCATGTTTGACTTATTCAAATATCGAACTTCATGGCTAATTACTCTTTTTATTATTTGACGTCTCAGGGAACTGCTGCTGGAGGAACCACAGAAATTGTGGTCAATGGATTGACAGGGCTGTTGCATCCAGTTGGGAAAAGTGGGCTAACACCACTTGCGAAGAATATGATTAAGCTTGCGACTCATGTAGAACAGAGATTAACAATGGGTAGACGGGGCTATGAAAGGGTCAAGGAGATGTTTCTTGAGGTTCACATGGCTCAAAGGATTTCCACAGTTTTCATGGATATTTTGCAGAAGAGTAAAAGTGACTAAACCAAACACAAGGAAGAATGCCAGTCTACATCGATAAACATTTTCTTTTCAAACTCTTTAGTAGTTAGGGTGTAATGCAGCTGATAAAACAAAGTACAGAAGTGCCTACTCAGGAGTCGAGATACAAAAATGGAATAGCTCACATAACGATTACTCCAAAGAGTCTCAGTCTAGGTGTACAGGATCGTCAACCAGGTTTAATTTCAGAAAATATCAGTAGAAAATTTTTGCGAAGTCATTTCAGGCACTTGTAATGTAATTTGTGCGTACAATGCTACGGAAGAACAGCCGCTTTCTTTTCTTTCAGCTGTAATGCATTTCTTTACTTTATGGCTCAGATGTCTGGTGTCAGTTTGATAGCAGAGAACTCTTTCAGCGATGGTTATGAAAAGGGGTTACTTGCCTAATGTTATTACTTATAGTGCATTGATTCATTAGTTATGTCGTGCCGGGGAGTGGGAGAAGGCCGAGGTCCTATTTGCTCAAATGAAGACAGAAGGAGTTGCTCCTGATGTGGTAACCTAAAGTGCATTGATACGTGGTTTGTGCCAAGCTGGTAAGTTGGAGGAGGCCAAGGAAATGTATGTTGAGATGAAGAAGAATGGAGTTTCTCCAAATGTGTTAACCTATATTTCACTTATTTATGGTCTGTGCCAGGCTAGTAAGTTGGAGGAGGCCAAGGAAATGTATATTGAGATGAAGAAGAAGGGAGTTTCTCCAAATGTGGTAACCTTTAGTTCACTTATTTGTGGTCTGTGCCGGGCTGGTAAGTTGGAGGAGGCCAAGGAAATGTATGTTGAGATGAAGAAAAATGGAGTTTCTCCAAATGTGGTAACTTATAGTTCACTTATTCATGGTCTCTTTCAAGCTGGAGAGTCAGAAGATGCTAAACGGATTTTTTCTAAAATGAAAAACAGAGGTATTTCCCCAGATTTGGTAACCTACAATTCGGTAATTAATGGCTTGTGCAAGTCAGATAATTTGAAGGAGGCCAAAGGGATATTTTGTAAATTGATTATTAACAGGTTCATTCCAAATGTGTTTACGTACAACACATTCATCCATGGTTTATCTGTTGGTGGTAAATAGGAGGAGGCTGAGGCTATGCTTGAAGAGATGATTAGGAATGGCTTTTCCCCAGATGTGGTGACATACAGTTCCTTAATACGTGGATTGTGCCAAGCTGGTAAAAGCCAAAAGTGTTTTTTGTAAAATGATTGTGGGTGGCGTTACCCCAGATTTTGTTACTTATAGTTTTAATCATTCATGGCTTCTTAAATGCTGATAAATGGGAGGAGGCAAAAGGTACACTTCGTGAAATGCGGAACAATGGAAGAAGCCCAAATGTAGTTATTTACAACACAATGATTCATCATTTGTTCGTTATCGGCAATATAGTTGGGAGGATGCAGTTGAGCTATATCATGACATGAACAACAATGGAGTCTTCCCAGATGTGGTTACTTAAAATTTGATGATTCGTGGCATGTTTCGTGTTGGGAAAATCAAGGAGGCAAAGAGTATTGTTTCTGAGATGAAAAGCAAGGGTATCGCCCTTGATGTTATTAATTGAAGTGCAGGTAATTACGGTTTAAATTGTATTTTATAACTTCAAGTGCCATTAAGTGAAATTTAGGCCTTGAAAAGAAAACCTTAAAATTCACTTGTCTAGCTCTACATACATTTATTGCTTTTTCTTAAAAAGAATTATAATATTCATACTTATGTTATGTCCGTTATACGTATATTTTTAGGACGATTATACCCTCACATCTGTTATGTATTTTTAAATAAGGCCATTTTAATTTTTTTTATTTACAAAAAGCGCCCCAAATTACGATTAGTCGAAATATACACATGACAATATTTTATTGGATTTTTAGTTTTTATTTATAACCCTGATTTTTATTTGATCTATTTCCATATATTAAAACATCTAAACTGTATTAGCATTTAACTTCCAAGGGAATATATGAACAGTAAAATATACATGTAAAAAATTATTTATTTATAAAATATATAAACCTCCTCAAGAGTTGATATGTGGGTCAAAATTCTTAATATAATACTGAAGGGTAAAATAGTCTTTTGATATTTTCATAATTAATTAATTTTAATTTAATTAATTCAAAGTATAAAGTTTAGAGTAAATTTAATAATGTTCAGAGTTATTTTTCAGAGTAATTTGATAATGTTTAGAGTAATTGATGATGTTTGGAGTAGTTTTATAATGTTCAGACTTAACATAATGTTCAAACTTAACGTTATCTTTTTTGGAAGTTTATATCCTCGTATATATTATGTATTTTTAAATAAATCCGTTTTAATTTTTTTTAATTTACAAAAAGTGCGCCGAATTATGATAGGTCGATAGTGGCATGTGTCGAATTCTTAGATAGTTTATAATTTGTTATATATAAATGTGATTTTGATTTTATCCAATCTCTTTATTATAAATATATAAGTATAGTTAGTGAATGGGGGAGCGCTCGGTTGAGAACCTTTAAAAATTCGAGAACTTGAGAATTCAAATCTCACCATTAGATCATGATGCATCTTCATGTGACACGTGTCTAAAAAGCAAAGTAAAAAAAGTAGTTTTGACTTTGTATTAAATACATCTTGGAAAATACACATGTGAGCACACATGTCACTGCCAAAATGCATCTTACATTTTGAAATATGAAGATTGGGATCTCAAATTTTCGAAAAAAATAAGAAATTCTCCTCGTTATGAATAATACTAACATTTATTTTTATATTAAATTTCGTAAATTATATTTGTATTCAACGGCTAAAATCGCACTTAACGGCTACAATGTACATTCTGTTTAAACATCGCCTCGGCCTCTGTACATTCTCTCTCATCTCACTTTTTTGCCGCGACCGACTGATTACAGAAAGTATTATCGATTGCCTTTGAAACCCTAACGGTGGCTTTTACACTCGGCCTGGGACCAATTACTACACGCCGCCCTCGTCTTCATCTCCATTTCCTCCCTCTCACAACCCAAGCTCCAGACTTGCCAAACCGACAATTTCCACATCCGCCATATGCTCCCCGCAGGCGATTCTCTCTTAGTGAGAGCCAAATATGTCCAGGTCTTTCTTTTTCGTACCCTTGCAGTGTTCGCTAGGGTTTCGACTGTCTTCAAATTTCTCCAATTTCTTCTTAAATTTGAAATTGAAGGATGTTGTTTGTTTAGGGTTTCTTTTTTATGCTCTCTCAATTTTTCTAACGTTTTTATTTTTGAACAGTTGGTTGACAAGAATCCTGGAAGAGCTGTATTCTGGGCGGCTATAAACTCTAGGGACCGTTGGATCAATCGGATGAGGCAATTGAGGCTATGCAAATCCTTATGTTGTTTGTGCCTTCCATTATCTCAAGACTCACTTGCAATGTACTTGTTGAACTTTACAAGGTATTCGCTCTATATCTTATACAATTAGTAAGCTATTTTGTTCTCACTAAGCCAGTGTCTCAATTGATTGAAAGATTGTGATCTCACTCTTGCCGGTGCTTCCATTTTTTTGATGCCTTAAGAGATCCGTAAAGATTGAGAGAGAAATAGAAATACTTCAACATAAACTGAAGCGCATTGAGGAAGGAGTCACTTTTTTGGGGAAAAAGGGTGGAAGTTTGCGAGATGCCAGGGGCAAAGAATTAAAGTAACTGTTGAACAAGAGACAGCAAGGTGGCTTTCGTATTTTTTTTATATAGATTAGCTTGCTCTTGTGTTCTGGAAGTTTGATTAGGCAAAATCTTGATCACTGCAGAATTTCCTTACTATGCTCTCTCAATTTTTTCTATCCGTATTTTTTTTTTGAACAGTTGGTTGACAAGAATCCTTGAAAAGTGGTATCTGTATTCATGGCTGTTGTTATGCAACAGTTGGATCGTTTTGACGAGGAAATTGAACCTATCAAATCCTTCCGTTCTTTGTGCCTTCCAGAATCTCAAGATTCACTTGACAATGTACTAGTTGAACTCAACAAGGTATTCATCTGTTTCTTAAAATTAGTAAGGTAATTTCTTCTCACTAGTTCAGTGTCTCAATTTATTGAAAGATGTCGCTCTCATTTTTTATGCCTGAAGAGACCTGGAAGAATTGAGGAAGAAATAGAAATACTTCAACATAAACTGACGCGCATTGAAGGAGTCTCTTTTGGGGGGAAAAGGTGGAAGTTTACGAGATGCCAGGGGAGAAGCGTCCGAGTAACTGTAGACAACAAGCAGGTGGTTTTGTATCTATTTTTGTATTCTGTTTTCATAGGTTAGCTTGCCCATGTGTTCTGAGTGTTTGATCAGCCATAATCTTGATGACTGCAGAATATTGGGAAACCTTGCTTCATTTTCAGAATTCCACAATTTCGTACAAAATTTCCAGAGAGTATTCTATCACAAGAAATCAAATACTTTGTTGAGTTCTAGTAAATGCAGGAGGCCTTTGTCTTTCAGATGTGCTTATATGTCACACTCAGCCGACCTATTTATTCATGTTTTCCTTCTTGCAGGGGGGTATTTTAATGTTAAAGAGGATGATTATACCAATACATCTAAATGTGAAGATCCAATCCATTTTGTTTCACCCAGAAGTTGCAAGTTAATCAATATCAGTCGAACTACCTCATTACTGTGTCATATAGCCGCTGAATCTAAGAACGTTTTTCAGTGGATCGATACTTGAAAAGGCTCGACGAAGAGTACTGTTAGTACGGAGAGGTAACTGATATTGTACTGGCCTAAATTCTACAGTTTTAGCGTGTAGCTCAATTTATCTTTTTTTTATAAAGATAATAGATCCGTAAATAACGATCCTGATTTATGTTGATTTCACAATGACATATACTAATACACACCTTATTGGAAAAGTTTTCACAATGAACATGTTTTTGTACCGTCTATTTTGGATCTATGCCTAGAGTTTTACAACAGATCCCCGTAACATTTGCTAAAAAAAAAATTATCTTCCCGCAAATACTAACTGAAGTTTACTTTACATATTCTTGATCTCCCCTTTCAATGAACCTATGTATGTTAAATGTCCCAGTGCACACGTCTGAAGGATCGATTGTCCATCGTAGGGGAAGGTTTTTGTACCGTCTATTTTGGATCTATGCCTAGAGTTTTACAACAGATCCCCGTAACATTTGCTAAAAAAAAAAATTATCTTGTCTTACTTCCCGCAAATACTAACTGAAGTTTACTTTACATATTCTTGATCTCCCCTTTCAATGAACCTATGTATGTTAAATGTCCCAGTGCACACGTCTGAAGGATCGATTGTCCATCGTAGGGGAAGGTTACAAGTCACATCATGGTATGTCTGCCCAAAGGTATGCCTAGAGTTGATGGTCAATTCGAAGAGGTAACATAAAGTAAATTCCCTTACCATCCGATAGACTGGATAAATGGAAAGCTCAATTAATTGCACACCATTTTATCGTTAATGCCAGAATCTTACCTTTATTTCACCTCTATTCTTCTTCGGGAAATGCTTGTGGAACTTATGATGCCAGATAACAACGCGAGCACTGTGTTCTCAGGGTCCTAGCACTTCTTATTTTAACTCTGGTGCCACGAAATATATTCCAGTTGGGTTCTAAGTTTTGGCTCTGCGAATTTCCCCCTTGCTTTCAACAGGAAGAAATAACTAAACTGGGCAAAATATGTGGAACAAATGTCAGGTAATGCATTAGGAATTATC
The DNA here is from genome assembly GCA_033675215.1 of Rhodiola kirilowii. Taxonomy (NCBI): domain Eukaryota; kingdom Viridiplantae; phylum Streptophyta; class Magnoliopsida; order Saxifragales; family Crassulaceae; genus Rhodiola; species Rhodiola kirilowii. The sequence goes on along the minus strand of CM066193.1, from coordinate 13,789,548 downwards.
TCCTCATGATGCTTAACTATTCAGGTTGATCATCTGCTGCATATCATCTCTTCATGTATGTTCTAATGTGTTTAGTTCGTCTCAAATATTTGTCTGCTTCAAGACAAATTCAGTGTACATTCAATTCGTGTAAACACAATGGAGATGGCTGCACTATACTTACTAGTACATATTATCACCATATGAGTAACAAAATGTGACATCAAGTGTGGAGACAACAAATACCCTACTGCAATGTACTGACCTGGTAATGTTCATCTATTTTGACATATGTATTGCTGTTAACAGGTGGCAACTGTTATTGCTGTTTACGCCCCACTAGAACCTGCTCTTGATGTTTTGAAGTTTCTGATTCCATGTGCCCTGAGTGGTAAAGCCTGGGACAATCTGCTTGAGAACAAGGTAAACCAGCTTCTTATTGAATTCAAATCAACGTACCACAAACCGATTGATGTCTTTTGCCATCAGCTTCTTATAATTTATCTGTCCATCCAGCTTATGATGTCTTTTGAAAAGAAGAGAAGGGAAGCCCAATGGGCTAGCCCAATGAACTCGTCATGGTCTTTTAGCCCCCCAGAGACCAGTACCCTATTCCACGAAAAGAGACAAGCCGAGAGGCGTGTGCTACATAGATTAACTACGTGCAAATATGTGTTAGTTATGTGTTTTTTGTTTTTGTATGATGAAAACTGCGAGACGTGCACACATTGAAGGGGAATGTGGAGTCTGCAGTGAAGCTAAAGGGACCGGACGTGCACACTTAGTGAAGCTAAGAGGACTGGACGTTGTACATCAGTACTACTCTTCGATCACGGAGCTTGCTTGGCAGCCGGTCAGTGAACCACATCTGATACTTCTAAGTTACTAGTCCTAAGTGAAATGGTTCTTCAACAAAACAAAAAACAAGGAAATATGGTGTCGGCCACTTCTTCTCTTTGTCGTTGACTTCTACTCAGTCCGCCGTCACATTAGCGTTCAGTGCAACCCTTTAGCTTTCTTTGCTTGCATAATCTGGGAAGTTCATCTCATATGCTCTCAGGGATCCCATGCTCATAATCTGGGAAGTTCATCTCATATGTTCGCAGTCTTCATCACTTGATCATGGTACCTTCATGGCGTTGACGGCGACCATGAGAACTTTTCTCACAAGCTTTTCTTCTTTTCAAGGAAATTCCCAAAGTGGCCGACTCGTTTGATAGTAGTAGTGGATTTCAAATTTTGAAGTGATCAAGCGAGTTCTTCACTTTATCTGTGCCATTTATGTGCACAGATAACACAGTTTGAAATCTCATGCATTCTTGGCGAGTGCCTCTCATGGCTGAATGTGCCTCTCATGCATTCTTGGCGATCACACAGTTTGAAATGAGCTTGAAAGATATTCTCGTCCATGGCTGAATGTGCAGAGTTCTGAGTGCCTCTCATGCATTCTTGGCGATCACACAGTTTGAAATGAGCTTGAAAGATATTCTCGTCCATGGCTGAAATGCGTTCATTACTTTTGAGTTCCCAATGGCAATTCTCATCAGCCTCAATTCTTTAGGCTTAGACAGATTGATATTCCAACCCTTCTCAATCAACACAGTTTACCAACCCTTCTCATCAAGGGATTTTAGGAATGCTTTCATCTTAGATTTCTTCGTCTTGTACGGTAGCTGGATCACTCTCTGTGTTGAGTGTTCTGCTTTGAAATCAATTGAAATTATTCTGTATATGCGGTATACCAGTTAGATGTTCGAACGGGTTGATTGCAACCTTCTGAAGACGTATCAATAATTTAGTTTCAACTTGCGCAACTTTGATTCGTGCAGTAGTGAATCTCGAACAACTACTTGAATACTCGTACATGTTGAGCTGACAAGTCACACCTACGAAATGAAGAGCTCAGCATCGATCTCCCCAAAGTAATAAAGTTGGATCTTAATTCGACCGTCATTGTACGATATCTATTTAGCGTCATCTTGATGTCAGACGTGCATCTTCTACTGTTCAGTGTCATTGTAATATTACTGTCAGCGCCATTGTACCAAGATTACCAAATCTGTTTAGCGCTTTGTAAGTCTCTTAATATTCAGCGCCATATCTCCTTGTGATACTCCCAGCAACAGATCCCTAAGATACTTTGAAGATTTCGAACAAAACTACCCTCTGACATGTCTTCTAAGTAAACTGTAGGGTAACTTCAATCTACTGCAATCGTGTGAAACGACTAAATTCCACCACCGTCTTGAACAACTCCTTGTCTGAGTGCTTATAAACATCTTGTACTTCATGCCACAAAGAACTAACAGATATAAATATGAATTGTGGTCGAGGATTCGAGATAGAGATTGGGGGATGAGTCCGGTTAGGTCAACCCGTCCATAGTTCTGAAAAAAGAATGTGTGGACAGTGAAGGTTGCCCGCGCAAGGGCACAACGCGAAGTGTTCCGGTCACTTGCTTTGCTTAAAGAAGACGAATACAGTTCGGTCGGGAAATGCCCGTGGGAAGTCCAATTGCACAAAAGTTGAATAATTTTTTTCTGGCAATCTGCAAAGATAAGGAGAAAATGATCTCAGATATACTGACTTGCTCAAGCTAGCAAATCCTTAGCACACGAATAGGGATCCACTGCAAGCAACCATCTCCATCTCTCTTTCTTGAGATATGCCTGCAGGCTATTGAGCAGCTAACAAATAATAATTATATGCCAGGCCCTCACAATCCTTCTCCAGACGCATGGGATTCAACCATCCATTTACACAATCAGAATCAGAAGAACCAATTTCTATATGGGATGAGAGTGTTAGTCGCAGCATGTAAAATCAGAAAAATAAGGAAGAAATGTACCAGTGGCATTGGCGAAATGATAATGGAGCCCAAGCTAGTCAGTTTGTTATTTCAGCTGCATTCACGGCATTGGCAAAACAAGCAGCAAGGAACGCTGTTTGTTCTGTTGGCAAAACAAAACAGAACAAATGCATTCAGTTTGTTCTGTTGGCAAAACAAGCAGAACAGCATCTCATCACTCAGTTATTATTTTAGCGTTTTCGGCAGCCTTGAAAATCCAGTGTGCGTGAAACAAACTATTAAGAAAAACAGGATAGGCTACCAAAAACCCTTACCAGCTGAGCAGCAAGGAAGGCACCCATTAAGAACATTCCAGGGCGCTCGATGAAGGACCAGCTGCACCAGCTGCGGGACTTCGTCAAAAAAATGAGGGCCACTGATGATGCTAGCCCGGCCATCATCTCCATTTTGATTCCACGAATTGTATGTACACCAGATTTGAAGTCAAAGCAAGACACGATAAGAACAAGACACCGAGTTAATAGCCACATGCACTTTTTGAAACAAATTTTTATTTTTACAATTTATTTTTGTAATATTTATGATTATAAAGAGTCAAAGGAAAAATAGCAAAATAAGCAACATTTTAAAACATTCACCATCAGGTAAGTCAAATGTTTGAGAGAACATGACATGAAGAGATGATATGCAGCAGATGATCAACCTGCGTAGTTTAATAAGCATCATGTGGAGATAATTTCTGATCGGCTGATCCTTACCTGACATTTGTTCCACATATTTGCCTGGTTTATTTCTTCATGTTGAAAGCAAGGGGGATAAGCGCTTTTCCAGGATACTATTATGTCAACCAACTATTCAAAAATTAAAATACCGTTAGAAAAATTGAGAGAGCGTAGGAAGAATACCCTAAAAAAACAACATGTTCAGTTCAAATATAAGAAGAAATGGGAGATATCATAATCTGTATTTCTCTTCAGCAATTGTGTATTCCCCTCTGTAAATACGCCAAAGCAAAATTCCCCAATATTCTGTAGTAATCAAAGATTTTGGCTAATCAAACAAACACTCAGAACACATCCCCTAGCTGTAAATACGCCAAAGCAAGATTCCCCAATATTCTGTAGTAATCAAGATTTTGGCTAATTAAACAAACACCCAGAACACAAGAGCAAGCTAATAATATATATAAAGAAAATACAAAACCACCTTACTTTCCCTTCTCTGCAGTAAAAGCTGTCAGTAAATCATATTCAAATGACATTCGGTTAAGCACGATGGACAGATAATTCTAGTAGATTATTTTACTAGTTCTGAATTATTGGAATTCAATAGGAAGCTAACGTGTTTACAAATATACCTTGTTCTCTAACAGATTGTCCCATGCTTTACCACTCAGGGCAAATCCAATTAGGAACTTCAATAAATCAAGAGCTAATGGGCGTAAACAGCAATAAAAGTTACAATGATGATGATACTGTTGCTGTTGAAATGTCTGTACCTGTTGGGCTGTTCAAACCACCAGAGTTAGAAAAAGAAGTGCTACGACCCCAAGAACACAGTGATCGCATTGTTATCTGGCATCATGAGTTTCACAACATTTCCCGAACAAGAATACAGGTAAAATAAAGGTAAGATTCTGGCATTAACGACAAAATGGTGTGCAATTAATTGAGCTTTCCATTTATCCAGTGTATCGGATGGTAAGAAAACTTACTTTATGTTACCTCTTAAATTGACTATCAACTCTAGGAATACCTTTGGGCAGACATCCCCTGATGTGACTTGTAACCTTCCCCTACACTGGACAATTGATCCTTCAAACGTGTGCTCTGGGACATTTAACATACATAGGTTCATTGAAAGGGGAGATCAAGAATATGTAAAGTAAACTTCAGTTAGTATTTGCGGGAAGTAAGACAAGATAAATTGAGCTACATGCCAAAACTGTAGAATTTAGGCCAGTACAATATCAGTTACCTCTCTGTATTAAAAATTGAGCCTTTTTAAGTAGCGTTCCACTGAAAAAAATTCTTAGATTCAGCGGCTATATGATGCAGTAATGAGCTAGTTCGACTGATATTTGGACTTTGGTTAACTTGCAACTTTTGGGTGAAACAAATGGACTGGATCTTCAAATTTTAATGTATCGGTATAATCATGAATAAAATACCCCCTGCAAGAAGGAAAACATGAATAAATAGGTCGGCTGAGTGTGACATATAAGCACATCTGAAAGACAAAGGCCTCTTGCATTTACTAGAAATCAACAAAGTATTTGATTTCTTGTAACAGATACTCTGACAATTTTGTACGAAATTGCCGAATTCTGAAAATAAAGTAAGGTTTCCCAATATTCTGCAGTCATCTGGGCAAGCTAACCTATGAAAACAGAATACAAATCAGCTTTCTAATTGTAAGATATAAAGCTACTACCTTGCATTCTCAAGTGAGTCTTGAGATTATGGAAGGCACAAAGAACGGAAGGATTTGATTGCCTCAATTGCCTCATCCAAACGATCCGACTGTTTCATATAAACAGCCATGTCTTTCAGTGCACTGTCAACTCTGTCTCCAGAGTTTAGGGCCGCCCAGAATAAAAGATACCGATTTTCCAGGATTCTTGTCAACTAACTGTGCAAAAAGAAAAAAAGTTCGGAAAATTGAGAGAGCGTAGAAAAGAAACCATAAACAAACAACATCCTTCACTTTCAAATTTAAGAAGAAATAGGGGAAATTTGAAGACAGTCAGATGTCCAGTCCCTTTAGCTTTACTACAGACTCCACATCCCCTTCAATGTGTGCAGCTCTCGCAGCCTTTATTATACAAACCAAAAACACAGAATTAAAACATATTTTCCTACATGTAGTAATCTATGTATTATGCATCTGCATCAGTGACTACAAGTAAAGATTTTTCCTACCTTGCAATCTCAGCACGCTTCTTGGCTTGCTCTGCAATCTCAGACAGCTCCCTATAACTGCTCTTTTCGTGGAATAGGGTACTAGTCTATGAGGGCTGAAGACCATGAAGAGCTCTTTGGACAGTAGCCCATTGCGGTCTCTCTTCTTTTCCATAGTCCTTTTCTATAGTAAAAGCTGTCAGTAGATCATATTCAAATGGACAGATAATTCTAGTAGATTATTTTACTAGTTCTGAATTATTGGAATTCAATTAGAAGCTAACGTGTTTACAAATATACCTTGTTCTCTAACAGATTGTCCCATGCTTTACCACAAAGGCAAATCCAATTAGGAACTTCAATAAATCAAGAGCCAATGGGCGTAAAATAGCAATAAAAGTTACAATGACGATGATACTGTTGCTTTTGAAATGTCAGTACCTGTTGGACCGTTCAAACCACCAGAGTTAAAATAGGAAGTGCTTGGAGCCTGAGAACACAGTGTGAGCATTGTTATTTGGCATCATGAGTTCCACAACATTTCCCCAAAGAAGAATAGGTAAAATAAAGAAAAGATTCTTGCATTTAAGACAAAATAGTGTCCATTATTAATTGAGCTTTCCATTTATCCAGTCTATCTGATAATCTTTGGGAGCATATAATCTTGTCTTACTTTATGATACTTCTTAAAATTGACTATCTACTCTTGACATACCTTTCGGCTGATATTCCTGATGTGATTTGTAACCTCCCCTACGCGGGACGATCGATCCTTCAGACATGTCCCTCTGGACATCAACGTACGTAGGTTCATCAAAATGGAAGATCATGGATATGTAAAGTAAACTTCAGACGGTATGAAAAAGTTACCAGATCATGGACATGTCCCTCTGGACATCAACGTACGTAGGTTCGTCTATTGGTATCTCTCCTTTGTCGATGGGCCACTATAGTTTCGATCAGATTGAAATCTGGGAGTTAAATATTCCCTGGCACAATTAAATATTTCTCTCAAGTAGAATTAAGATGTTACAATTTGTTACATAATCTTATGTCACGAGAAACAAGTGAAGAATAGTGTTATACGTGCGGGAAGTAAGACAAGATAAACTGAGCTACACGCAAAAACTGTAGAATTTAGGCCAGTACAATATTAGTCCTCTTCGGAAAAGGTGCCTTTTTGAGTAGCGATCCACTGAAAACCTTCTTAGATTCAGCAGCTATATGATGCGGTAGTGAGCTAGTATAGTAAAGAAACCCTAAACAAAATAAGTTTCAAATTTGAGAAGATATCGGAGAAATCATAACCAAGATTTCTCTTCAGCAATTGTGTATTCCCCTAGCTGTAAATACGCCAAAGCAATATTCTGCAGTGACCAAGATTTTGCCTAATCAAACAATCAGAACACAAGAGAAAGCTAATCTATATTAAAAAAAAAATACAAAACCACCTTGTTGTCTCTTGTTCAACAGTTACTTGAATTCTTTGCCCCTGGCATCTCGCAAACTTCCACCCTTTTCCCCCAAAAGTGACTCCTTCCTTAATGCGCTTCAGTTTATGTTGAAATATTTCAATTTCTCCCTCAATCTTTCCAGGTATCTTCAAGCATCAAAAATGGAAGCACCGGCAAGAGTAATCACAATCTTTACATCAATTGAGACACTGGCCTAGTGAGAACTAATTAGCTTACTAATTGTGTAAGATATAGAGCGACTACACAAGTACATTGCAAGTGAGTCTTGAGATACTGGAAGGCACAAAGAACATAAGGATTTGCATAGCCTCAATGGCCTCATCCGAACGATCCAACTATCCCTAGAGTTTATGGCCGCCCAGAATAAAGATACCGCTCTTCCAGATTCTTGTCAAATTGTTCAAAAATAAAAACGTTAGAAAAAATTGAGAGAGCGTAGAAAAGAAACCCTAAACAAACAACATCCTTCGATTTCAAATTTAAGAAGAAACTGGAAGAATTTGAAGACAAACGAAACCCTAGCGAACACTGCAAGGATACGAAAAAGGAAGACCTGGACGTAGTGAGAATCACCTGCGGGGAGCATATGGCGGATGTGGAAATTGTCTGAGGGAGGGAGGAAGTGGAGATGGAAGACGGCGTGTAGTTCTTGGTCGGCGTGTAGTTCTTGGTCGGAGGCGGAGTGTAAAAGCCACCGTCACGCAGTCCTCATCTTTGATTCTCTTCTCCTTCTGGTTAGGGTTTTCTGAAGACAATCAATCTTGAACAGAATACTTTCTGGAATCAATCCGTCGCGGCAAAAAAGTGAGCTGAAAGAGTGTGTACCGAGGCCGAGGCGTGGTTTAAATACGTCGTAGATTGTAGCCGTTAAGGGTAGCCGTTACCACATCACACCACACAAGATGACGTAGTGAATATATGTGAACATAATTTTAAGAGTTTGAATCAAATACAAACCGACTTCCTTTTAAAAAAACTACAAACATAATACAATATGATTACATGTATATTTCTTCCAATCAGAATTTGGAGTGCATTTTGTAGATAGAAAAAATTAAAATGGACTTATTTAAAAATACATAATAAAGGTGATGGTATAATGGTCCTAAAATTTACTACAGTAACAGTTTTAAGTCCGATCATTTGCTACAGTAATAGTTTAAGTCTAATCATTTGCTACAGTAATAGTTTTAAGTCTGATCATTGCTAAAGTAATAATTCTAAGTCTGATCATTCCGAAATATGTGAAATGACCATTATGCGCCCCTCCGTGTTATAACCGAGATTTCGACGAAATTGGACACGTGTCAGCTAGAAATTCGGTTTGTAGTTTTTATATATAAAGTCGGTTTGTACTTGTACCACACTCTAATTTTAATTTGTTAATAAGAAATATAGAGTGCGGTTCAGTTACAAACCACATTTATAAATGAAAACTAAAAACTGCATTTCAAGCTGACACATGTCCCATTTATTCAAAATCTCGGAAAAACACGAAGGGGTATTATAGTCATTATACATAATCCCTTTATTATTTTAATTAGTTTTAGTTTCAGTTTAGTCACTAATTTGGAAACTCCGTTAGGTATTCAATTCAAATTGATAATGATCAGACTTAAAATTGGTATTGGTCACACTAAAAATTGGTAATGATCAGACTTAAAATAAATAATGATCAGACTTAAAGAAATAATGATCAGACTTAAAATAGATAATGATCAGACTTAAAGAGACAATGATCAAACTTAAACTTCAATTGATAATGATCAGACTTAAAAGACGATAATCAGACTTAAAGAGACAATGATCAGACTTAAACTTCAATTGATAATGATCAGACTTCAAATAGGTAATGATCAGAGTTAAAATACTTAATGATCAGACTTAAAATTGATAAATGATCAGACTTAAAAGACAATGATCAGACTTAAAGAAATAATCCCCAGACTTAAAATAGATAATAATCATACTTAAACTTCAATTGGTAATGATCAGACTTAAAATAGATAATGATCAGACTTAAAGAAATAATGATCTGACTTAAAATAGATAATGATCAGACTTAAAGAGACAATGATCAGACTTAAACTTCAACTGATAAAGATCAGACTTCAAAGACAATGATCAGACTTAAAGAGACAATGATCAGACTTAAAATAGATAATGATCAGACTTAAAGAGATAATGATCAGACTTAAACTTCAATTGATAATGATCAGACTTAAAAGACAATGATCAGACTTAAAGACAATGATCAGATTTAAAATAGATAATGATCAGACTTAAAAGACAATGATCAGACTTAAACTTCATTGATGATGATCAGACTTAAAATAGGTAATGATCAGACTTAAAAGACTTAATGATCAGACTTAAAATTGATAAATGATCAGACTTAAAAGACAATGATCAGACTTAAAGAAATAATGCTCAGACTTAAAATAGATAATGATCAGACTTAAAGAGATAATGATCAGACTTAAACTTCAATAGGTAATGATCAGACATAAAATAGATAATGATCAGATTTAAAGAGATAATGATCAGACTTAAACTTCAATTGGTAATGATCAGACTTAAAATTGATAATGATTAGAGTTAAAGAGATAATGATCAGACTTAACCTTCAATTGGTAATGATCAGACTTAAAATAGATAATGATCAGACTTAAAGAAATAATGATCAGACTTAAAATAGATAATGATCAGACTTAAAGAGACAATGATAAGACTTAAAAGATAATGATCAGACTTAAAAAGACAATGATCAATTTTAAAATAGATAATGATCAGACTTAAAGAGACAATGATCAGACTTAAAATTCAATTGATAATGATCAGAATTAAAAGACAAAGATCAGACTTAAAGAGACAATGATCAGACTTAAAATAGATAATGATCAGACTTAAAATTGGAAATGATCAAACTTAAATAGACAATGATCAGACTTAAACTACGGTTGTAATGATCAGACTTAAAAAGACAATGATTAGACTTAAATAGACAATGATCAGACTTAAACTACGATTGTAATGATCAGAATTAAAAATGGTAATGATCAGACTTAAAATTGGTAATGACCAGACTTAAAATTGGTAATGATCAGACTTTAAATTGATAATGATCAGACTTAAAGAGACAATGATCAGACTTAAAATTGATAATGATCAGACTTAAAATTGGTAATGATCCGACTTAAAGAGATAATGATCAGACTTAAACTACGATTGTAATGATCAAACTTAAAAATTGTAATGATCAGACTTAAAATTGGTATAGATCATACTTAAAATTGGTAATGATTAGACTTAAAATTGGTAATGATCAGACATTAAATTGATAATGATCAGACTTAAAGAGACAATGATCAGAGTTAAAATTGATAATGATCAGACTTAAAATTGGTAATGATCATACTTAAAGAGACAATGATCAGACTTAAACTACGATTGTAATGATCAGACTTAAAATTGGTAATGATCAGACTTAAAATTAGTAATGATCATACTTAAAATTGATAATGATCAGACTTAAAATTAGTAATGATCAGACTTTAAATTGATAATGATCAGACTAAAGAGACAATGATCATACTCAAAATTGATAATGATCAGACTTAAAATTGGTAATGATCAGACTTAAACTGCGATTGTAATGATCAGACTTAAAATTGGTAACTGATCAGACTTAAAATTGGTAATGATCAAACTTAAATTGATAATGATCAGACTTAAAGAGACAATGATCAGACTTAAAATTGTTGGTTTTTCGTTTTACGCTGTACGTTTGATTCAAACGTACTCTTTAACGTCGTTATAACAGATTGATATTTTTACCCCTCGTTTATTTGTAAGTTCAAACAAGTCCAATTTAATTTTCTATATTTAAAAAAAGATCCTGAATTACTATTAGTCGAAATAAACATGTGGCAAGTTTTTATTGGGTTTTTTATTTTTAATTATAACTGTAGTTTGTATTTGATCAGAAACCAAAGAGTAAGGATCCGGTGCGAAGTTAATTTTTTGGTACAAAATACAAACTAATCATAGCCCTTGATCTTGTAATTTGAATGGATGAGATTAAATCTTGATTTTTTGGTATTTTTCTTGGTGGCGAATTATAAAATGCAACTGACAAACTATGTCGTCTTTTCATTTTTCGGCTCGTCTTTTTCATTTTTTGGCTCGAAAAGTGAAGAACTATAAAATAAACTGACGAATTATGAAATGATTTTGACGAATTTTGTCTTTTGTACCTGATCTTGACCCGAAACCAAATATATAAATATTGTTAGTAAATATTAACATCTAACTTTTGGAAACGGATTAAATACAAACCAAACTTATAAATAAAAACTAAAAACCCAATAAAAATTTGCCACGTGTACATTTCGACCAATCATAATTCGGGGCGCTTTTTGTAAATAAAAAAATTAAAAACAGACTTATTTAAAAATAAATAACATACGCGAGGGTATTATCGTCCTAAAAATTATTACAGTAATAGTTTAAGTCTTATCATTGCTGTCAGTTAAGACTGATCATTCATGAATTAAGTCTGATCATTAAGCTTTGACTCCAATTTCGAACTTCTTAACGACCTAGTCTGCTCTTGGTGTGAACAAGAGAGTTGTAGAGTTTTGAATTAGCTACGCAATGATATATGACTTGCCTCTATCGGATATTTCATTTAATCTCAGCACTTAATTGAATGAATAAAGGTCTAATATGTCATTTGTAGTGCCAATTAAGTCTGATCATTCATGAATTAAGTCTAATCATTAAGTTTTGACTCTGATTTCGACATTCTTAACGACCTAGTATGCTCTTCGTGTGAACTAGAGAGTTGTAGAGCTTTAAATTAGCTACGCAAGGATATATAGTTTACCTCTATCAGATTTATCATTTGCTCCCAGCATTCAATTAATATAACAAAGGTTTAATATGTCATTTGTGTTGCCAATTAAGTCTGATCATTCATGAATTAAGTCTGATCATTAAGCTTTCACTCAAACTTCGACCTTCTAAACGATCCCGTCTGCTCTCGGTGTGAACTACAGAGTTGTAGAGATTTGAGTTAGCTACGCAATGATATATAGCTTGTCTCTATCGAATTTTATTCCAGCACTTAATTGAAAGAATAAAGGTCTAATATGCAATTTGTGGTGTCAATTAAGTCTGATCATTCATGAATTAAGTCTGATCATTAAGCTTTCACTCAAATTTCGAACTTCTTAACGACCTAGTCTGCTCTTGAAGTGAACTAGAGAGTTTTAGAGATTTGAGTTAGCTACGCAACGATATAAGGCTTGCCTCTGTTGGATTTTTCATTTGATCCCGACACTTAATTGAATGAATAAAGGTCTAATATGCCATTTGTGGTGCCAGTTAGTCTGATCATTAAGCTTTGACTCCGATTTCGACCTTCTTAACAACCTAGTCTGCTCTTAGTGTGAACTAGAGAGTTGTAGAACTTTGAGTTAGCTACGCAACGGTAAATGACTTGCCTCTATCGGATTTTTCATTTGATCCTAGCACTTAATTGAATGAATAAAGGTTTAATATGTCATTTTGTGGTGTCAATTAAGTCTGATCATTCATGAATTAAGTGTGATCAATAATCTTTGACTCCGATTTGGACCTTCTTAATGACCTAGTCTGTTCTCGGTGTGAACTAGAGAGTTGTAGAGCTTTGAGTAGCTACGCAACGATATATAACTTGCCTCTATCGGATTTTTCATTTGCTCCCAGCACTTAATTTTCTTTTAAGTCTGATCATTATCAATTGAAGTTTAAGTCTGATTATTGTCTGTTTAAGTCTGATCATTATTTCTGTAAGTTTGATCATTGTCTCTTTAAGTCTAATAATTATCCATTTTAAGTCTGATAATTATTTCTTTAAGTGTGATCATTGTCTCTTTAAGTCTTATTATTATCTATTTTAAATCTGAGAATTATTTCTTTAAGTCTGATCATTGTCTCTTTAAGTCTGATCATTATCTATTTTAAGTCTGATTATTGTCTCTTTAAGTCTGATCATTATCCATTTTAAGTCTGATCATTATTTCTTTAAGTCTGATCATTATCTATTTTAAGTCTGAGAATTATTTCTTTAAGTCTGATCATTGTCTTTTAAGTCTTATCATTGTCTCTTTTAGTCTGATCATTATCTATTTTAAGTCTGAGCATTATTTCTTTAAGTCTGATCATTGTCGTTTAAGTCTGATCATTGTCTCTTTAAGTCTGATCATTATCTATTTTTAAGTCCGAGCATTATTTCTTTAAGTCTGATAATTGTTTTTTTAAGTATGATCATTATCAATTGAAGTTTAAGCATGATCATTGTTTCTTTAAGTGTGATATTTATCTATTTTAAGTCTGAGTAATGTTCTTTAAGTCTGATCATTGTCTCTTTAAGTCTGATCATTATCTATTTAAGTCTGAGCATTATTTCTTTAAGTCTGATCTTAAAATTAGATTGAATGGAATGCATTATTAGTAATGCTGAGGTAAAAATGCCATATGTCCTCAAGCGCTATTGTTAACTGTGCCTTTAAGTCTAAGGTGATGCGGGCAACGGCGCATTAAAAGAAATGTCTATGTTGGAAAACGAATTTGAAGATTGAGTAACTGGGGGAAATTATTTTTGATTTTGTGTAATTTGAATTTTTTTTTTCCGAAATTGATGGCTTCAATCTTGTGACGTAAACATAACCGCTATTTAATTGCTAACGTTGCAACGTAATGGCTACAATCTCACATTATTATGACCCTTCTTTTTAGAGTTTTAGTTTTTTTGTTTGTTGAAATAAACAATATTTTTCACATGACTCAATTACAACACTATGATTTATTGTTTGAATGGAATATTTTGAACACGCAAAGACAAGAGCAGAAGTCAGAAGTATCAATCAATCCTAATAGGCGAAGGTATGAGTCTGGAATTTGTGTTATTGTCTTTTAAAAAAATATATATATATTAATCTCATGTTTTGCATATGTTCTATATAACACTTGACATGAGAGAAACATAAATAATATGAAAGGGAAATTTTGATAATTCAAATGCAAATCTAAGTGGTCACATATGCATCAAAGTTTTCGTTAATTATCACATGCGTAATTTATTCAGAAATAAAAGCTTCTTACGTTATATAACTCAATAAGAAGAACACCGAAAGATTCAAAGCAGCGTACCTTTTAGTTGTATAAGTGTCAACCCAAGTCTTTGAAATAAATGTCAACCCAAAGCAAAAGAGATAGTTGGTCAAAAGATCAGGAGGTTAACGGTTCAAAACAATTCCCCCGAATTCATTTGTGTTGTCCTTTCCTTACCTATCATAATGAAAATTAAATATTTTTAAAAAAATTGCCATACAAGGTTCGACTTTTTACTTCAAACTTTGGAACTTGATATGTACATTGTAATTTAATGATAGTGAAAATTACAAAAAGACTACTTGGACTATCAGGCGATTTCAAATCGCGATCTGGACTATTTTAATTTTCAATTGAGTGTTTTTGGACTAAATTGCAAACAATAAACTAACGCAGTTAATTAACACCGTTTACAATTACTATCTTTTTTCTCAAAAAAAATAGACAAATTATGTAGTGTTTCAAATTAAGGCAGTTGATTTCAAATCAATTTATTCCCATCCCCGGTCACGAGAAAATTCAATCTCATCCACAATTGGAAGACATGTCCTCGCCCTCGACACAAAATGAAAATTGACCGTTTCCGATTATCATCAAGTAGGTCAACAACTCCCTCTACTCCTCCTTCGCTCAAACCATGGCTACTGCACCACCCTTATCACTGGAGTTTCAATATAGCTCGACGGCCTATGGTACATCCACGCCAGACTTATCGAGTGAGGATGATGATGTTGAAGGTTCAAGCCATAAATTAACAGACTTTTTTGATACAGAATACAACCTTAATCGTGAGGATTTTTTGTGTGATGATGGGGATATTAATTGGGATATTTCTACCGTCCGGTGTGGTCCGATGAACAAATTAGCTTGTTAAAGCTAGTCAAGAAAATTTTCTTAGTCACCGTCAAGTTATTTCATACCTTTTGTAAAGAGGACGTGTGACGTAAATATTAGACAATATTAAATTAGATGAGAAATTTTTATATAAAAAAGAACATTTGTAAACATAACGGTGTTAGTTTATTGTTTGCAATTTGGTCCAAAAACACTAAATTAAAAATTGAATTAGCCCAGGCCTCGATTTGAAATCGTGCGACAGTCCAGATAATTTTTTTGTAATTTTCCCTTAATGATAACATCGTTAAAATATTTCCTCAATTGACCCATCTGATTTGGGCTCGCAGTCATCTTGTGATGTAACGACTACGTCGTATTTAACGGCTAAACTAACCACCGTTTATGTTCGATTGAAGAAAACAGGGTTTTAATGAAATTGTTTTACCAATAAGGGTTGAGTTCTGGTCAGAACCACTTGTTTTCGTCAGAAAACGGAACTTTTAATTTCCGTTGATCTGAAATTTCAACGGTTTAGATTATTCAAGATTAACTCAAATAATCTTTTATCGTTTTTATGGTAAAAATGGTATATTATGAATAACAGTGTATATTTTAAATTTCTGAAATATCAAGTGTATATCCGTCTAAATATTACGAGTCCTAAAATTTCGAAACAAACTCGCGAATTCCGATCTCATCTTTGCTCTACTTAAGTTCTTTTCATCAGTCGACTACGAACTCTGATTTGAGAACTTTAACCTAAGATTTGATATAAAAACATGAACATAATGACGAACATATGTATCGTGGTTTTGCTGTATATATCAAAGCCACAAACATATTAAGCAAAACCATGAACACTAGTTTTGATGTATTTATCAAAACTATTGTTCTTTTCATCTTTGCTCTACTTAAGTTCTTTTCATAAGTTGACTACGAACTCTGATTTGAGAACTTTAACCTAAGATTTGAGATAAAAATACAAACATAATGACGAACATATGTATCGTGGTTTTGCTGTATTTATCAAAGCCACGAACATATATATTAAGTAAAACCACGAACAATAAAGAAAAACTACGAAACTCGGGATCAACTGAGAACTTTAACATAAAATTTGAGATTTAAAAAAATACGAATATACTGTTGTCGTTGTCCCGTCGATTGTGAAAATCACACGAGGATATTTCTATCACGGATGAACGTACGAGGTCATCATATCTTGTTCAAAAATCGTGGGATTTTGTTGATATAAAATCGTGTGAATTATTTTCTAATTGACTAATATGCCTTCTCATCATATATATTATAATTAAATAATTATTGTATTTGCTAAAATTAAGGATCGTAGATGATTTAATTATACGTATATTAAAAGTTCTGATGTCTAACGAAAAGTGATGGTTCTGACCTGATCTTTTGCCTTACCAATAAAGCTACTATGAAAAGTATATGTTTGGTGAAGGACAATGTGGGAACATGCAAGTTAAAGAAAATGGAGAGAAAAAAAAAACTTTTTGATTCTTTGTAAAGGTTTTTTATATTGGCCCCAGTTAATTAAATTCCTTGATAGAATACAGATCAAATACCATATAGCAAAAATGAGAAATGCGAATAGAACATGAAATAACTTTGTAACATTTTTTAAATATCTTCAGGTGGGAAACGCTCATTGGAGGCATGGTTGGTAGAATGAGGCAGTGAGGCACGTTGTGAGCCACTCATTATGCTGATGTGGCAGGGAATAGTGTGTTGTTGATTGCTTTTTGTTTTTTGGTAGTGGGACACGTGGTGCACCCGCAAAACACGGGGTAGATGTGTGGCTGAGATGGTGTCTCACTGCCTCATTCTAATTTGGCTGCCTCATTTGAGCGCTCCTCTCTTCAGGTCAACCAAAAAAAAGAACAATAAAAGGAATTCTATAGACAGTTTTGGTTCATCTCCTTTTATTTTAACCTTTATTTCTTTTTATAAAAAATGCCTTGACACAGAATTTATATTATTTTTCTGTTGTACAAAATTGATTTAAGCAAAGATTAATTGCTTTTTCTTAAAAAGAATTATCAAGAACACAAGAGCGCTTATGGTAATATAGCTTAACTTACATTTTTAGTACCCTTTTCAGTCCATACATTTCATATCATTAAGTTTTGGGTGTCATTAGTACCCTTTTGTTTTGTCCCAAGATTCTTTAATTTTTCTGATTTTTTTATATTTTTTATTTTTTCCATCTAACGTTCATTTTATGACAATTCTGATTTTTAGTATTTCAAAACCAACAAAATATAATTTCCTTTTGGTTTACTTCATAAATATATGTGGATCCCACTTATTGCTTTCTTATCTCAAACCCTCTCCATTATTGTTCACTTATCAAGCATTACTTTTTGCTTTTTTTTGGTCACTTGCTACATGAGAGCAATAAGCAATAAAGTCTCTTTATTATTGCTTATTAATCCCCTTGCTATGAATGCCAGAAATTATATCCTTTTTGTTGTAGTCTATCTGTAGTTGTACTTTGGGTCGTCCTCATCCGAATATAATGTGATTTACAGGATAAAAATGCCCCAGACGTATGTTGTACATTTGGGAAATAGCAAAGATCTAATGGAAGTCGCTGAAAGCAGTGTGGCCAGACGAGTTTTACGGGAACATGTGCGGGATTTGCTTGGAGTGAGACAGGAGGACCTTCTATTTGGAATTATTAACAGTATGCTATTTCATTTGCAACTGTTAACAGCTCTAGCAAACATAGTATTAACATTGCTCTTATGACAACGGCCCTGAATTTTTGATAGTTGGTTGACTAGCACTGTTGGTAATTGTTTCAATGTAAACTAAGCACGACTCATAGTTAACTTGTTAGCAGTCCGTATCAGTATGACCCCAGTCTTTTAAACTGATCGAGTTGCCTAATACCCATTGTTTTGTAATTCATTACGGAGATCGACTCTGAAATCTTCCCGTGGTAGATGAGATGTTGTTCTGGTTGGGTGCAGAACAATATCTAGAACAACTTATGCAAATAATAAATGCAGTGCGGAAAATAAACGACACACACAGTTGTTACCCAGTTCGGCGTTAACGAGCCTACGTCTGGGGGGCTGACTCAGCCCGGTGGATAGCAATTCACTATAAGTTGAGTATTGCGAGTACATGGTTTACCGTTTACAGAATCCCTCTTAAACAACCTGAGCCTCGGACACTCTAGTAATTGCAATCTAGGTCTCCCCCTAGATCTTTGCTCCCGCTCCGTATCCACCAATGTGATTCTCCGTGAGAATCAGCGCCTTCTCCCGAATGCGCAAGTCAGAACAATAGTGCGTGTACCTTCAGTGTTGTTCTACGATCAATCTGCTGAGCACCAGAACAAATTGATTCCGAGCGCCTTTGAGTAACCAGTGACGATTAACTCTCCGGCCGATTACGAGCGTCGTGAATAACCAGTTACGATTAGTTCACCGCTGTTTGCCTCCTCCTCCCTTCAATGAGTATGAGCGTGATTAATATCTTCGTGAGTGCTGAATTTTGCAACTTGTTCAATAGCCAGTCTGTAACAGCAGCCTGAAACAAACTGGACAGCACCGCCGTGAGTTCACCGGAATAATGAACTCAAGGCCGATCGATCTCTCTCCTCTCTGAGTGTGTATCTGCGTTTAGCTTAATGATCGATGCAGAATTGACAAGCCTAGCACTGCTTATATAGGACAGTAGAAACCCTAAATCAAATAGGATTCCTAATCTTAACCGCCTATATCAATAGGAAACGTTTCCTAATCTTTTAGGAAATCTTTCCTAAATCCTTGCGCATATCTTCTTGTAGATAATCCTCCAAATATCTTCAACTCCGTTTAGGAAACCTTCGATTATCTTCTTTGTTAAGTTATCTTCTTCGGCAAGATAACTTCAAGCGCAAGTCATCCCTAATTCTTCTCAATCGACTTCTTGAAATGCATGAAGAATATTCTGATCCCTAATTCTTCTCAACCGACTCCAAGATCTGCAGCATATCTTTAATATGCCACAACACCGACTTTCCTAAACTGCCTTAGGAAATTTCTGTTGCGTCTGAGTTGTTCCACGTCGGTTGAAACAAGTTGCCTAATCTGAATTAGGAAATTTCCAACTTCTGTCCTTCCATGTGTGACCGCCTTGATCTCCAACGGTTAACTGTGTTTCCTAATCTGAATTAGGAAACATTACATCTGCTTCGACTTGTTCCAGGACAGTTGTCTCTTCCAGTCTTGAACAACAGCTTGAACAACTATACTAAGTTTTGCCAAATTACATGCCATAAAACTAACAATCTCCCCCTTGGCATTTTTGGCAAAACTACCTACTGTAATCTACATGTACTACTATTACAGTTGAATCTTTGAGAAGATTTCAAACTCCCAAGCTGTGCTACTAACTAGGCTACCAAACGAATCTTTAAGGAGATTTCAAACTCCGAGCAAAAATTAAGCACACAATGAATCTTTTAAGGAGCTTTCAAACTCCAAAACTTCTCCCCCTTTTTGCCACAAATGAGCAAGGAGGGTTCAACAACATAAAAAAGTAGCGTTCAAGAAAGATACCTCAGAGCTTTGGGTCCCTGATTTCTCCGTGCAACCAGTTGGAGCACCATGTTATTGGTACTGACTAGCTCTTCCTCCAGATCATTTATCATTGTGTTCTTTGTAGCTATTGCAAGGCCGATAGATGTGCTGGCACTTCACATGGACGTCTCTAGAACAACTCGGTTAAGAACTCCTGACACTTCTCCTTCAAGATCATATACGAGTTTCCTCTTGAAGTACATATGATCAGCTTCTAGTACATGTGGAGCATCTGTTAACTTGTCCTGACTTATCTTGATCCCAGAATGCTAGGTTATGATAAATGCAGCTATCTTGTTCCAGTCTGGCTTTGTTAGATCCACTTTTCTACCTTCTACTCCATAGAAGTTATTGTTCATATCTGAAGTGATCGTCATATGCTTCTTTCTTATGCTTAGCTTCACATACTCCTCGCTATCAAAGTATCCAAATAACTCTGGTAGATTTGTTATGGCTTCTCTCAGAACAAGTTCCACGAATAGCCGCGCCATAGTAACTGAGGGAAACAACATCCAACCCCTCGAGAAAGCTCACAATCTCCTTGACTGAGTACTTGTCAGCTTCCAAGAGCCTTTCAGGGACAGAAGGTCTTCTTTACATAACGTCCCACTTCTTGGCTTGTTCCTCTGACACGAACCAGACTCCTTCAACAACAACTCCTAGCACAACTGCTTTCCTCTTTCTATCAGTCTTTTCTCCCCCTGCAACCTTGCTGGTCTTTGGGCAGCAAGTACTTCACCACATGTAAACCATCCTCAACTTGATTAAAAACCATCTGCTTAGCTGGTACAACTGCTGGTTCATCAACTTATACTGGGTGGTCTTCTTCTTCTTTTGAGGTAACTTGTCATGAGCAACATATTCAACTGCAGTCCATTCTTCTTCTGTAATAACCTCTGAGGCAACTGATCTGTTCCATAGTCATTATCTTTTCTTTGCAGCAGAATTTGAAATCTTTGACTTTCCTTCCACGTCAGCCCTTAATTCATATCTCGTTTAAACTCCGACTGACCAACTTGAACTGGAACAACTTAGTTGTCAATGACACATTGACCCAGCGAGGATCGAAGTGTCTCGAACTGTAGGTTGTCCACGACTTTGGTGAAGATGCCTGCTCCCAGCTTCAACACATCTTGTTCTACCCTGTATTCTTTCAGCATCGACTTCTTCCACAACATCTGGGTACACCAACATCCAGCGGCGATATATTCTGCTTCAACTGTGGAAAGGGATATGTTGTTCTGCTTCTTGCTTATCGTAAATTTGCTCTTCATTCGTTTCACAAGTTGATCCACCATCTTCTGATTACTCGACCCGAACATAATGTCATCCATAAAAGTTAGAGCAACAATAATGTCTGACCTTGTGTGTTTGACGAATAACGTCTCTACTCCCCCTCGCACATAGCCATGGTCAATTAAGAACCTCGTCAGCCTCTCGTACCATGCTCTGGGTGCCTGCTTGAGTCCATATACAGATGTCTTCAACTGGTACACATGGTTAGAATGGTGGGGATCTTCAAGGCCTTTTGGTTGCGCTACATAGACTTTTTCACTCAACAAACTGTTCAGAAAGGTACTTTTGACATCCATATGGAATAACCTAACCTTCAGGTGACAGGTTGGTCTATCTCCGTTTGATACAGCGTCCTCAACAGTTAGATCAGGCGATTTGTCTAACACAGCTTCTTGCATAACGTGACTTGGTGAGGGTTGTTGTTCAGGGTCTGCTACAGCTCCATCTTCATCATTATCTTGAACAAGAAGTGCATCCACATCGTCTTTCACATTCACATATATAGACTCTGTCCAGGTTGTCTCAGGTGGTGTTTGACCAATCTCCAATAGATAACAGTTGTTCAACGATCTGCTACCTTGCATTATGCATTCTCCTTCCTTGTTTAGAACCTGGCAGGTATCTTGGGTGAACTTTATATGATGGTCTTCATCAAACAACTGACTAATACTGATTAGATTTGCCTTCAATCCATCAACAAGAAGCACACTCTCGAGTTGTGGTACACCTTGAACCTTCAATGTCCCCTTTCCGATCACCTTGCCCTTTACTCCATTTCCAAATGTTACAGAATGACCCTTGAACAACTTGATATTTGCTAGGAAGTTAGGATCTCCAGTCATGTGGGCTGAGCATCCACTGTCAAAGTACCATCGTCCCCTTTTCAAGTGACTGGTCAAACAATATGCAGCTAGACAGACTTCCTCCTTCTGTTTTACTCTCCAAACTTGTCTAACCTGTGGAACAGGCTTCTGCTTCAACTTCCTAAGATAAGCAAGGAACTCGTAACATCTTGGTTTGATATGCCCCTTTTTGTTGCAGTAGTAGCAGATTCTTTCATCTCTTCTCCGTACATCGTTCTGTTTTTTCTTTCTTGAGGGATACCAGGTTGCTTTTCTTCGTGGGAGATGCTCAGCTGGTACAACGTGCGATTGTGGCTTGGCTTTCACAAACATTGTCTTTCCGGAGCTAGATGCACCAGTGAACCCTAACCCTTTATAATTGCTACTCGTCCTTTGAGCTCCCAGAATATCGTCTAGATTTTTAGTTCCAGAATTGAGCATCTTGACAGACTTATTCAGGTTGTTCAGCTCTTCCAGTGTCTCGGCATGAACAAGTTTTTCTGTCTCAATCTCACATTTCAAAGCATCCACAATATTAAGAAGGTTTACCTCTCTTCGTTGTAGAGCATCATTCTTCTTCTTTAGATCATCTATTATTTCTGGATGTTTGTCTTGACTTGTTTCAATCTGAATCTTCAGAGACGACACAACTTCCAGTAGCTCAGTCTTCTGCGCAACAAGTTCAGCTCGTTCATCCTTTATTTCCATCAACTGGGTTTTAAGGTCAGTGATTGTCTGTTGAAGTTCCACCATCTGAGCTACTAAGACAGCATCTTCTTCACTTAGCTTTCCTTTCTCTTCTTTCAGATCTGCCAAGTTGCTGCGGTGCTTTTTGTTCCTCTCAACTTCAATCAGAAATTGTTGGAACAACTCCTTGTAATTGTTAATAACATCTTCTTCAGTGATTTCTTCATCATCACTGCAGCTTGAGTACTGAGTGTGGTTCTCTGAGGATGACTTTGACTCGGCTTCTTGGCTCATTTCTCCTTCCTGGCATACCATGGAAGTAAGGGCGACAAAGTTATTTGTTTCACCCTCCTGATCAGATTCACTATCGCTCCAGCTAACAGCGTATGCATTCTTCTTTTTCTTCGTATTGATGCATTCAGCCCGAATGTGACCAAACCCTTCACATTCTCTGCATTGTATACCTTTGCCGTTGTTGTCCTCATTGTGGTCTCCAGCTTGATTTCCCTTTTTAAATTTCCCATCCTTCTGAAATCTCGAGTAAGAGGACTGATCAGAATCGGTTCCTTTGTCATACTGTTTTCTCATAAACCTTCCGAAGTTTTTTGCAAACAATGCAAATTGTTATTCTGACACATCTCCCATCTTGTCTGGAACAACTGAGGCTTCAGCTTTCAGCGCAATGCTTTTATTCTTTGTCAGTTGATCTTCTTCATTTAAATCTGTCTCATGTGTTTGAAGGGAGCCCATTAGTTCGTCCAACCTCATGGTCTTTATATCATGGGCTTCTTTAACAGCAAGAGCTTTCATGGCGAATCGCTTTGTTAAAGATCTCAGCACCTTTCTCACCAGAGTTTCTTCAGTCATGGGTTCTCCGAGAGCGAATGCTTCGTTAGCAATATCGAGAACCCGTGTGTTAAAATCAGCAATAGTCTCATCCTCCTGCATTCTTAGATTTTAGAATTTTGATGTGACCGTCTCCATTCGAGAGACTTTAACTTTGGTTGTACCTTCATGAGCAGTTTGAAGAATGTCCCATGCCTTCTTAGCAACTTCACATGTGGATATCATCTTGAAGTTTTTCCCATCAACTCCAGAAAATATGGCATTCATCGCTTTGGAGTTCGCCGCTTCCACTTTTTTTGTGTGCCTCAGTCCACTTGTCTTTGGCGAGAAGGCAAACTTTACCCTCTTTGTCGAGAGCCACTGGGTCCGTCCATCCTTGTTCAACAGCTTCCCAAACTGATTCATCTTGAGACTTTAGAAATGCCTTCATTCGAACCCTCCAGTAACCATATTTGTTTCCTTCAAGCAAGGGAGGACGTGTGATATTCTGCCCTTCTCTCAAGTCCATTTCACCTTCGGATCTTACTCTGTATGTTGAGTATTTGCTCTGATACCAATTGAAATTTTCCGTGGTAGATGAGATGTTGTTCTGGTTAGGTGCAGAACAATATCTAGAACAACTTATGCAAATAATAAATGCAGTGCGGAAAATAAACGACACACAAAGTTGTTACCCAGTTTGGCGTTAACGAGCCTACGTCTGGGGGGCTGACTCAGCTCGGTGGATAGCAATTCACTATAAGTTGAGTATTGCGAGTACAGGGTTTACCATTTACAGAATCCCTCTTAAACAACCTGAGCCTCGGACACTCTAGTAATTGCAATCTAAGTCTCCCCTAGATCTTTGCTCCCGCTCCGTATCCACCAATGTGATTCTCCGTGAGAATCAGTGCCTTCTCCCGAATGCGCAGGTCAGAACAATAGTGCGTGTACCTTCAGTGTTGTTCTACGATCAATCTGTTGAGCACCAGAACAAATTGATTCCGAGCGCCTTTGAGTAACCAGTGACGATTAACTCTCCGGCCGATTACGAGCGTCGTGAATAACCAGTTACGATTAGTTCACCGCCGTTTGCCTCCTCCTCCCTTCAATGAGTATGAGCGTGATTAATATCTCCGTGAGTGCTGAATTCTGCAACTTGTTCAATAGCCAGTCTGTAACAGCAGCCTGAAACAAACTGGACAGCACCGCCGTGAGTTCACCGGAATAATGAACTCAAGGCCGATCGATCTCTCTCCTCTCTGAGTGTGTATCTGCGTTTAGCTTAATGATCGATGCAGAATTGACAAGCCTAGCACTGCGTATATAGGACAGTAGAAACCCTAAATCAAATAGGATTCCTAATCTTAACCGCCTATATCATTAGGAAACGTTTCCTAATCTTTTAGGAAATCTTTCCTAAATCTTTGCGCATATCTTCTTGTAGATAATCCTCCACATATCTTCAACTCCGTTTAGGAAACCTTTGATTATTGACGGAGGGCCACCGCACTGTCGTTAAGGTGCAGTGTCCTCTGTACAAATAAATTTATAATATCCGCTACTTGTGACTACACTACTGGGTAGTAAGTGGTAAGTAGGGGTCGAACCCAAGGGAATTAGGGGAATAGGCTATTCTTTTAGGGTGATTGAACTGGGGGGAGCTTGTTTTATGGTTGATTGAGATTTTAGCGCTCTAATTAACTACGTGATTTTTTGGGGGGTTTTTGGTTTTGATTGCGGAAAAGTAAATACAGAAATTAAATGCTGTAAATACAAAGAAGACTTACAGTGGGTGATGCGTGATTGTAATTCCTCCGGTAGATCAGCAGTTGGTGATTGCGGTTTAACAGTAAAGAAAAGCATTCGGTTTCAGGTACTCTTGTATTATAACATGTATATAATAAACTGTTAGTAACTTTTCTAAGTATTCAAAGATGAATCGAGGCCCTTTCGTAGCGCAAGACTTGCAACATCGTTTAAAGCAACCCTTGTTCTATTTCAGACTAATTCCTCTTTTCGAAGTATCTTAGCCTTTTGTGCATCCACTTGATCTCACAGTTACGATTGACCAAGTGGTGTTTTAGATGAGTCGAACTTCTCAGATAAGCTTTGCCCTTTCGTAGCATCCACTTACCCGAGTATGTTCACGAATCCCCACGGAAGAGTTTTGCCCTTTCGTAGCATCCACTCAACCTTGGAAATTCTGACAATAAATGGCACATAGAACAAGTTTTGAATACAAAGAAATGAAACTAAAAGATATTACAACATTATATAATACAAGAAAATACCTTCCACCGAATAAAGAGTTTAGCTACGAATATCCATAGAGATGGATACCATAGCTAAATACTCGGGGGTTTTTGAAAACAGTAAGAGGGAAAGGGGTGGAATACTCAAGAACCAACAGGAGTATTCCTAATTCCTACTGAATACTCAAGAACCAACAGGAGTATTCTCTACAGTATTATAATACTCGAGAACCGACAAGAGTATTATAATTTCCAGTATAATACTCAAGAACAAACAGGAGTATTATTTCAAAACCGAACCAAACTTACAAGTAACAAAATATAGAGAGAGAAGTGATTACAATTTTTGGGATGATTTATGAGGAGGAGGAGCACCTCCTTTTATAGGAAAGATGGGTGGAGATGGGTGGTGGAGATTGGTTTGATCCAAGGGAGAGGAGGAGGCAAGGAGGAGCCAAGGAGGAGCCACCAAGTGGCGGAGGAGGAGTGGTGGAGCTCAGCCGCCGGTAGCCGATTGTGGTGGAGGAGCAATGGGTTGTTTCCTCCACCTCCAAGGCAAGTAGCCGGTCACCAAGGAGGAGGAGGGGTGGCGCCGCCGGTAGTGGGTGGTGGAATGGGGAGGTTTTCCTCCTTTGGTCACCTCTTCATCAAGTCACCAAGTCATCTTGCCATATGTGAATTTTGTACAGTTTTGTGCAGTCTTTTCACAAAACTGTCAGTGTGTTCCTTCCCCGGACTGTCTTGACTTCACTCCTGATTCTTTTGATTAATTTATTCTGGTCAATTCAACGTCAGGATCCTTGATATTTCTTTAGTCGGCATATGATCTTGACCTTGGATTGACTCTTGTTATCTTTTCAGCATAAAATCCTCTCCTTAGCGTGTTTTCACTTCAGTCTCTAAAATGCCCTGTGGAAATATATCGGGACTAACAGATGTATGTTAGATAGACAAACAGTCTAACTTGGGGGGGTTTTACTGTGTTTTTGATTCGTATAATTGTGGTCCATCAATTATCTTCTTTGTTAAGTTATCTTCTTCGGCAAGATAACTTCAAGCGCAAGTCATCCCTAATTCTTCTCAATCAACTTCTTGAAATGCATGAAGAATATTCTGATCCCTAATTTTTCTCAACCGACTCCAAGATCTGCAGCATATCTTTAATATGCCACAACACCGACTTTCCTAAACTGCCTTAGGAAATTTCTGCTGCGTCTGAGTTGTTCCACGTCGGTTGAAACAAGTTGCCTAATCTGAATTAGGAAATTTCCAACTTCTGTCCTTCCATGTGTGACCGCCTTGATCTCCAACGGTCAACTGTGTTTCCTAATCTGAATTAGGAAACATTACATCTGCTTCGACTTGTTCCAGGACAGTTGTCTCTTCCAGTCTTGAACAACAGCTTGAACAACTATACTAAGTTTTGCCAAATTACATGCCATAAAACTAACAGACTCGTTATTGGTGCCTTCAAAAATATTTTACTTACCATATTTGGTGTTTCAGGCAATTTTGTTTCATGTGTTACAATACGTAGGATCATCGAAGGCTGCTGAACAATGAAGTCACATTAGTTAAATAGTTATTCTGTATCTTCAATGTGAATCATTTCAATTGAACTGTCTCGTCATGTTGATGACTTGGTTTACGAATTCTGTATTTCATTTGCAGGTGTTTCACGAGGAAAAGGCCAGGATTTATTTCTGCATTCCTTTCATCAGTGCTTACAGTTAATTCAGAGAAAGAAGCTTCAGCTTCGGACTTTATAAAGGTTAATCAAAGGTCAATTTCAATGAAATGATCTGTTAGCTTCTAGCTAGGTTGCTATAGCAAAATGTTCTGAAAATTAGCATGATAGCACAACTAGCGACAATCAGTTTATGCATGTTGAATCAAACAAACTTATTCTAATGTGGCTGCAATCTACTACAAGTTTCCAAAGACGAATTTGGCGTTTCGACACAAATTAGTAACAGATCTTGACGTGAATGACATGACAGATATGATGTATGATGGAGAACATGAAGCAAAACAGAAAGTAAAGACAGGTGCACTACTTCAGGCTGGTGATGTTACTGAGATGTCATCGTCTCAAGTTCTAGCCAATGATGACGATCAAAATACTAGACAAGCTGAAGGTAATATTGCTAAAAATAATCATGTGATTAATGAATGTGAAGTGGAGAATGTTGCTGAAGTTGTTATTGCAGCTGAAAATCTGGAGGCTTTCGATAATGTTTGCAACAATGAGTCTTGCGATAAGCGTGATAAAATTGATGATAAACTAACTGATTTTTCTGATCTTGAAATGGAACAAGACAAGGAAGACTTATTTTGCGAGCAAGATGAGAAAATTGAACAGGCCAGAATCCACATTAGTAAGTCCTTGAACGGAATATTTTCTAAAAGCGCTTCGCTGTATGGGCAAATAGATGAGGATGTCGACTACCCCACCTTCAGATGATCTTATTTCTGATTTTAGCGAGAATGAAAATGGTCAAAGAGAATATCCTTTATTAATGAGAAGACAGATTTTGGAAAAAAATATATAACATTGGCTGTTGGAATGCAATTTTAAAGTAAAGAAGTGTTTAGAAGTGCGCTAAAAGAGTTCTCGATATGGAAAGGATTTGATTTTGACTACTTCAACAATAAGAAAGATAGAATCAGTGCACAATGTACAACAGAGACATGTCCGTGGCGAATTCATGCATCACAACAAGTTGATAAAAATGGAGATATTTGTTATCAAATTAAATCAATGTGCCCTCTGTTGGGTTCCCTCGCTTAAAGGATGATGAGAGTAATTGATCATTATGATGATCATTATGGAGGCCATTATCAAGATCATTATGGTGACCCAACAATTTGAGACGTTTCATTTGTTATGGAAATGTCTAGTCAAAGTTATAAATCATTGTTGTGAGATACAACAAGGGTGATGACGATGAGTTGTAAACCTTGAAAGAAATTCTTCAAGAGAGTGTGAGGATTTGATTGTGAGAGTGTGAGACTAAAGAGAAGATTGTAATTCTTCTGCCACATTCTCAAAAGAGATTATTTTTCCCTTCCGTGGAGTAGGCTAAGGGCCGAACCACGTATATCTTCGTGTTTTTACATTCTGCAATATTTTCATCTATCATTTTCTCTACAAGTGGTATCAGCGCACTATCGATCCAATGGAGGACTCAAAATTGGGCGGAATGATTGTGTTAACAAGAGATAACTACAACATATGGAAGACAAAGATGGAGGATTTACTCTACGACGTCGACTTGGCACAACTAATTTTGAATGAGGGAAAACGACCGGAAGATATTAAAGAAGAAGAGTGGAAGTTGCTAGATAGAAAGGCATTGGGAAAAATCCGCAGATGGGTGGATATAAGTGTCCATCATCATGTCTCACAAGAAAAGGAAGCTTACAAAGCTTGGAAGAAGCTAGAGCCTCTATGAAAGAAAGACCGCCAACAACAAGGTGATGTTGATAAGAAAGTTTGTCAACATGAAATATAGAGATGGTTCATCTATGACAGAGCATTTGAATGAAGTGCGGAATGTAATCAATCAACTCACTCTCATGAAGATTGCTTTGGATGATGAAGTTCAAGCCTTACTAGTACTAAGCTCCTTACTAGATAGTTGGGAAACACTAGCAGTCTTGCTTAGCAATTCAACAAAAGATGGAGTTCTTACTATGGAACAAGTAGCTAGTACACTACTAAATGAAGAGTCAGGGAGGAGTGCCTCTGAATCATCCTTATCCCAAAGTGAAGCTCTTGTGTCAGAAGGAAGAGGTAGGAGCAAGAATAAAAGGCAGTACAATAATGACACTCAACAAAGACGAAGAAGCAAGTCAAGGAGTGGTAAGAGAAATGTACCTTGTTACTACTACAGAATTAATGGGCACTACAAAAGTGATTGTAGATTTTTGAAAAGAGACAAGAAGAATGGAACAGTACATGAGGATAAGATCAAAAAGGAAGAGACAAATGTAGTTGTTGATGGTGAACTACATGTTCACTCCCATTGTGATGATAATTGCCAAAGTACCCCATCTCACGATTCAGACTAAGTTATTGATAGTGGAGCATCGTACCACATAACTTCACACAAAAATTTCGTCACCACATATAAGCAAGGTGACTACGGTGAGTTGAAGATGGGAAACAGTGGAAAGTCAAAGATTGTGGGCATGAGCGATGTTCATCTTACAACGAGTCTCGGGTGCAAACTTGTTCTCAAAGATGTGAGGCACGTACCTGATTTTCGTTTCAATCTAATTGCAGTTGGCAAGTTAGATGATGAAGGGTACAAGAGTGACTTCAGCAATGGCATATGGAAATTATCTAGACGATCTCTTATAGTGCCTAGAGGAGCCAAAAATGTTGTTCCCTTTACAAGACACAAGCAGAGTTGTGTGGAGGAGATCATGTCAGTATAGCTGAGGGGGAGCTTTCTATTGATTTGTGGCACAAAAGGCTCGGTCACATGAGTGACAAAGGCTTGGAAATTTTGTCTAAGAGGCAAGATTTGCCAAACCTCAAAGGTACGCATTTATTTAAATGTATTCACTGTTTACATGGAAAGCAAAATAGAGTCTCCTTCAAGAAAATTACTACTTCTAACTTGAAGAAAAATGATGTTCTTGAGCTTGTTCACACTGATGTTTGCGGTCCTATGAAAGTGAGGTCTCTAGGTGGCTCCAGATACTTCCTCACCTTTATTGATGATGCTTCAAGGAAGGTGTGGGCCTACGCTTTGAAATCCAAGGATCAGGTTGCTGTAGTGTGCAAAGCTTTTCATGCTATGGTTGAAAGAGAAACATGCAAGCCATTGAAATGTATCCGATCAGATAATGGTGGTGAATACATTGGGTCGTTTCATGAATACTGCAAGGAATGTGGCATCCGACATGAGCAGACAGTGCCGAAAACACATCAACACAATGGTATAGCTGAGAGGATGAATTGGACCATTGTTGAAAAGATGAGATGTATGTTATCTCATGCGAAGTTGCCGAAGAGTTTCTGGGCTGAAGCACTCATGACTGCTGTTCATGTCATCAACCGTTCTCCTTCACAACCATTAAAAGGGTGAAATCTTCCCCTGGTAGATGAGATGTTGTTCTAGTCGAGATCCAGAGCAAATCTTACAACAACTTATGCGCTAAAACAAGTAATGCGGAAATAAAACGACACGCAAAGTTGTTACCCAGTTCGGCGTTAACGAGCCTACGTCTGGGGGGCGTTCTCTAGCCCGGTGGACAGCAATTCACTATTATTGAGTATTGCGAGTACATGGTTTACCGTTTACAGAATCCTTCTTAAACAACCTGAGCCTCGGACACTCTAGTAATTGCAATATAGGTCTCCCCCTAGATCGTTGCTCCCGCTTCGTATCCACCAGAATGATTCTCCAAGAGAATCAGCGCCTTTTCCCGAATGCGCAGTAAACAGAACTTCAGTGCGTGAACCTTCAGCTTCGTCCTTCGATCAATCTGTTGAGCACCAATGCAGATTGATCCGAGCGCCTTCGAGTAACCAGTGACGCTTAGTTCTCCAGCCGATTACCTGCGTCGTGAATAACCAGTTACGATTAGTTCACCGCCGTTTGCCTCCTCCTCCCTTCAATGAGTATGCGCGTGATTAATATCTCCGTAAGTGCTAACTAATACCTAAGCATTAGTCTTCCTTATATAGAGCGGTAGAAACCCTAAAACAATAAGGATTCCTAAACTAAACCGCCTCTATCATTAGGAAATCTTTCCTAATCTCTTGCGCATATCTCTTGTAGATAATCCTCCGTTTGAATCTTCAATCTAGATTAGGAAACCTTCGATTATCTTCTCGACTAAGATAGCTTCAAGCGCAAGCAACCGACTCCAAGGATATCTTCAATTATCCATAAGCACCTGACTTGCCAAATCTGTTTCCGGATATTAACTGCCGCGTCTGAGTTGTGCTAGGTCGGCTGAGCCAAGTTTCCAAATATGAATTTGGAAATTTCCAACTTCTGTCCATGCACCTGCAACCGCCTTAATCTTCCAACGGTCGACTGTGTTTCCTAATCTGAATTTGGAAACATTCCATCTGCTTCAACTTGTTCCAGGACAGTTGTCTCTTCCAGTCTTGAACAACATCTAGAACAACTATACTAAGTTTTGCCAAACACCATGCCATAAAACTAACAATCTCCCCCTTGGCATTTTTGGCAAAACTACCTATTTGAAGCTACCTGTACTACCAATACAGTTGAATCTTTGAGGAGATTTCAAACTCCCAAGCTGTGCTACGAACTAAGCTATCAACTGAATCTTTGAGGAGATTTCAAACTCCGAACACAATAAAAGCACAACGAATCTTTTAAGGAGCTTTCAAACTCCAAACATGTCTAACAATCTAGCACAACCGAATCTTTTAAGGAGCTTTCGAACTCCAAATTTACTCCCCCTTTTTACCATAAAGTGACAAGGGAGTGCACAAAAAAAATTGCACGAGTTCAACAATAAAGCCAGAGTTCAACAAAATAGAAATGTTTTTAGGAAGAGCAGAGTGCATCACCAGGACTAGTAGTCGGATTCCTCATCACTGGGTTCATCACAAGCCGATTCACCATCATCTTCTTCCTCCGGATAGCGCAGGCTCACCAAAAGTTTTGTGATCTTTTTCTTTCTGGCCATGAGCAGCACTATTCTCTCACTCGCATCAGCTAACTCCTCTTCAAGATGTGTGATCATCCTCTTCCGAGTGACAGCAGGAACATGAGCACTTGATGCATCCAGAGATTGCCCAGACAACTTCTTCTTAGGCTTGATAGGGTCGTCTAACTCCAGATCCACAATATGTGAACCAGAAAAGTGCTTGTGATATGCAAGAAACACCTTTGGATCTCCAGTCAACTTGTCCTGATTTGTTAAGATATCTGGATGTTGTCCCACTACAAGTTGGTGAATCAACGAGGGGAAACCAATCGGATGATTGACTTTGACAGAAGATGCATGGCTAGCAATTTGATCGAAGATGAGACGTCCAAGATCAATCTTCTTCCCAGCTCCAAGAGTCATCAGAATGGCACCCATTGTATGACCAAGAGTAGTATGATGATTATTCGGCAACTAGTTATGAACAGCAATGCTGTGAAGCAAGGAGTGCTTTGAAGAAAGCTCTTTCACCGGGAAAGTCATGGTGAAGCACCTTGAACGGGTACCGCCAGTAAGAGCAGCTGCAACTTTGTGCCAATTAGGGTTCTCTCCAATATTCAAAGCTCCTGATTCAATCCCAAAATAATCATTGATACCATCGGTGTAATGACCACCTTCTTGCCTCTCACACTTGCCATTCCAAAAGCAGAGTTTTCAATATCTGCAAATCCTTCTGGTAGATTAGCGATAACTTCCCTCACAAGACTTGCTGCAAAAGGTTTAGCCATTGCTACTGATGGCCACAAATCCACTCCTTTGATCAGACTAACTATCTCCTTGGCAGCATACTTGTCAGCATCCAACACCCTTTCAGCCACGATCTTCCTCTTCTGAACAAGATCCCACTTCTTAGCATGATCCTCTGACACAAACCACACACCATTCATCACTACTCCAGACTCAAACTGGACTTTCTTCCCTTTTTCTTTCCTTTTGACAACAGGAGAGCATAACTTTGCTTTCTTAGCAACTGGTGAAGTAGCCTTCTCAAAACCAGACTCTTTAGCCTTATTTGATTCTTCGACAGCTGCAGGAGTAGGGACCTTTCTCTTCTTTGGCACATCGGCCTTTGTGTTAGCAGCAGGATTTGACTTGGCTACTTGTTCCTTACTTGCTGGAACATCCTTCTGAACTTTCTTTAGCAATTTTGACAACTTGAGAGAACCATCTCCAGATTCCTTACTCTGCTTCTCCATCTCTTCATTCTCAGCAGCTAGATCTGGTTGATTGGTCTCACATTCTTTAGCAACTTTAGAAGAGAACTCTTCTTCAACATATTGCTCAACAGCATCAAACAGACTTTGGAGAGACTCATCAACTTTGTCAGACTCCTTCTGAGAAGCCTCTTCTTCTTCATCGACCGACACTTCGGCATCTTCTTTTGCAGGCTCAGCTTGCACCTCTACACTGGAACTCTCAGCAGCTTCTGGAACATCTTCACCAGAATTTCCAGCAGAAGCTATACTCTGCTTGTCTTGACTCACTTCCTTTTCTTCAGACCCAGAATCATGGTGTTCATCAACGACAACCTCTTCATTACCAACAACCTCATCTTGTTCACTAGATTTTTCATCATCAGACTCAGACACGATAACTTTACGCTTCACAATCCTAAACTTCTCCTTCACAGGAGTTTTCTTACAAGCAACCATCTTAACCCTTGTACCTTTCATCACAGGAGAGCTCTTTTCTAGCACACCAGCTATAGCCTCTGGCTTTTCTCCAACAACTACTGAGCCAACCACATATACACCAGGCAAACTAGGACTACTCATATTAACAGATTTGGGAGTATTTGAAGGTACCTCTTGGGTCGACTTCTTCGCTGGTTCTTTGGCTAAAGCAGGCATTAAAGCAGACGCCTTTTTGGAGACTTCCTCCGGAAAGCTTTTAGGGATCTTCTTTTCCTTTTCCTGGACAACGGTTTTCATCACTTTCACCGATTTGTCCAACTTCTTCTTCTCTGGAACTGGAACTTTAGGAATCTTTGGAACAGTCGTCTTCTCTACGACATCAGATGTTGATTTTCCTGTGGGAACTGTGTCACTCGCCAATTTAGGGTTTTATTTGATAATCTTTGGTGCTACAACCGATTTTGATGATGCATCAACTGACGCTGCTTTGGAGACCTTGTTCTTCCTGGTGGCCACCATTGTAGAACTTCGTCAAGCTTCGTCTAGGGTTTCGTCGGGAGAGGAAAGCAGCGAGATACGAATAGTTGATTCTGCAAATAATTTTTGGAAATAGAATTCAGATTTTGGCAACCCATACAGCTTCTGGAGACTCCCCTGGCTGCCACGTCACATACACGTTATAAAAAGAATATTTGAATATTTTTGAATACTTCTGGAAGACCGAACGTTTCTTCTTGGACCAGCACCTTTCCTCCACGTCAGCCCTAAACATATCACCTTCTGGCTCTGGCTGACGAACTTGAGCTGGAACAACTTAGATGTTGGTGACACACAGACCCGGAGAGGATCTAGGTGTCCAAAACCACGTGTTGTTCAAGCCTCTGATGAAGGATTCTGATTGCTGCTTCATCATCTCTTGTTCCAGTCTGTATTGTTCCAGAATTGACTTCTTCCACAACGTCTTGGCTCAGTATCATCTTCTTCCACAACATCTTGGTATAACAACTCTCAAAGTGAGATCCCTTCATGCTGTGTTCCCTTCGAACAAAGCCACGGTTGCGGCAATCAACCCATGATGTGGATGTGATCACACGATGACAGCAGTTCATGACCCTTCGTCTAACATACTTGAAGAGAGACGACTTCATAGTGGCTGGGACACAAGTGCACCTACCCAGAGTATGAGACTGCATCTGACTGACTGGAGTCTTTATGTCTTTACTCAGCATATATGGGGTCATGGCAGTGGGTAGACCAGAATCAACTAAGTAGCAGTTGTTTGAGGCTCTCCTTCCAGTGAGAACAATTTGATTCTGGTTGTTCTGTACGATACACTTGTCCTGAGTGAACTGGACCTGGTTATTCCCATCGCACAACTGGCTAATGCTGATCAGATTTGCCTGTAAGCCTTCAACAAGAAATACTTCGGTTAATCTAAGTAGACCTGGAACCTTCAATGTTCCTCTTCCGACAACTCTGCCTTCTATTCCATCTCCAAAAGTCACAATTTTGCCTTTTATCCATTCTATCTTAGTTAGAAACCCAGGGTTTCAAGTCATATGTCTAGAACATCCACTGTCGAAATACCATCTTTGCTTTTCTGGAAGAAACGTTGAGCTGAAAGCTGCGAGACATGTTTCTTTTTGTTTAATTCTCCAGATTTGCTTCATGGGTGGTCTTGACACTTCATGAAGCTGATCCATCCTCCTGAGAAAGTTGTGGAGTTCAGGGTATCTTGACTTGAGGTGTCCCACTTGGTTGCAGTTGAAA
Organism: Rhodiola kirilowii; assembly: GCA_033675215.1. NCBI lineage: Eukaryota > Viridiplantae > Streptophyta > Magnoliopsida > Saxifragales > Crassulaceae > Rhodiola > Rhodiola kirilowii. The sequence continues at coordinate 13,753,781 of CM066193.1, read as the reverse complement.
CACCTTCTTTTGTCTTGCCTCTTTGAGCGGAAACCAGCCAAAAATCCTTGTGGGGGAAGTTCCTCTGGAACAACCCGTGAGCTAGACCCAGATTTGTTTAGATCTTCCAGGGTTTTGACAGTGGCTTCCTTGTCTGTCTCAATCTCAATTTTCAACGCATCTATAGTGTTAAGTAGAATTACCTCTTGACGTTTAATGCGGCATTCTTCTTCTTTAGATTAGACATGTCTTCTGGATGATCACCTTGACTCCTTTCGATCTGCACCTTCAGGGATGAGATAGCAGCAAGGAGTTCAGCCTTCTGAGCATATAGACCATCTTGCTCATCTTTTACTTTAACTACTTGAGCCTGAAGGTCGGTGATAGTTTGTTGAAGTTCCACCTTCTGAGTGACAAGAACTGCAGCATCTTCCCATAATTTTTCTTTTTCTTTTGTCAAGTCTCTTAGATTGTTGTGGAGTATTGATGAGTCGTATTTATACGACTCGTCGAGTCAACTAATCCCATCTATTTCGACACTTTTATATGCGAACAGTTACTTTTTAGTATGGTTTTGCATTTTAGGTGTTTCGAAAGCTTTAGGAGGAAACGCGCATTAAAGACAGCATTTTATGCCAAAAAACACCACAGTGGCAGATTTGACCTTTGGACGTTCGGCGGAGCGCTGGGAATGGACCGTTGATCATAAAAATAGGAGCTATATGGCGTTGCGTAGCTGACTCAATTCCCTAACAACTCTCTAATTCACATCAAGAGCATTCGAGGTCATTTGGAGGGTCCAAATCAGAGCCGAAGTCAAAACAGATGCGCAGAATGGATGAACAATCTCAGACCAAATCGCGGATACTGTTCACTTTATGAACAGTGACCGCGGACGCTAAAGTGAACAGTGTCCGCGGATGAACAGTATTTCCAGTCATGAACAGTGTTTTTGGGCTTTTTCTTAATTGCGTTTTTGGCCCAGAAACTGATTTAGAAACCCTAGAGCATATATATTTAGACCAAAGGCATGTTTCTAAGATCATCTCATCATCCATCATTCGAGACGGCTCCGGAGAAGAAGATTTCGACGAGAGAGAAGATTTTCCTACTTTTAATTATGCGTCTTTTCATGATTATGTGTAGCTAAAACTCTTATTCGGTTTAGGGTCTATTTTATTGTGACAAATGTTTTGAGACTTGGTTCTTAATGCTATTTTATGTTCTACTAGTTCTTGTGCTCATTTATCTCGGATTGAATTGTGAAGCTAAGAGGAGACTTGCAATGGTAAAACTTAGCCGAGCAATTCAATCCCTATATTCGCTGCTTGTTTGATACTGAAACGTTAGGACAAGTAGTTGCACTAAACTTGATATAACTTGAAACGGAGTATTAGGTTTGCTAGAACTAGAAGTCTATAACCTGAAACGGAGTAGATTGTGGTGTAAGTGCTTGAAACAGCCTTACCTTAGGTTATAACCTGAAACGGAGTAACCACACTTAGGAACACAAAATTAGATTATTAGAAGTCAATGATAAACGAGTCACAATAGAAAACCCTAGACCGAATGCTTTCTCTGATTGAATACTTTTCGTTTTATTTTCCCTTGCGTTTTACAACAATTGCTCACACCAAACCCCTAATTTATTTGTTTACAGAACAACTGAACCACACCAGCTCTCTAGGGTTCGACCCTTGCTTACCGCTTTACTAGTGTTTAGCAAGGAAAATTATAAATTTAAATTTGGAAGTATCTTGTTCTGCTCAACTTCATTCAGCCATTCCTGGAACAACTCCTTGTAATTGATAGCAAAGTCTTCGTCAATGATTTCTTCATTATTACTGAAGCTTGAGTACTGTGTGGTATTTTCCGAAGATGACTCTGACCCAACCTCGTTGCTTGTCTCTCCTTCATTGTTAACATAGGAAGCTAGGGCGACAAAGTTATTAGTTTCACCCTCCTGATCGGATTCACTATCACTCCAGCCAGTGTTCTAAAAAATGACCGCCTAGGCCGCCTAGGCGGCGTCTAGGCGGCCTTTTTTAGAACCCGTTCCATTTTATGCAATTAGGCGGATGGGCAGTCATGGGCGGCGCCTAGGCGGTCTGGGCGATGCCTGGGTGGTCCTGTGCGGTTAATTCGGCTTCTGGGCGATTTAAATCGAGTCCTAGGCGGAATGGTCAACTACATGTCAATAGTCAAACTTGAAGGGCTTATTTGTTAATTTTTAAAAATTAACTTATTGAAACTAGGGATTTAGATTTCAATGCTTCAATTTGTATTGTTTCTGCTGCTTTTATCTTATTTTTCATAATTTGGATTTGATTAAATGTTCATATTTCTTTGCAATGTGCTTGAACCCATGAATTGATTAAAAGTTTACATTCTGAAGAATATGGAGGAAGAAATTTGTATAATAAATAATGTATATATATAATTATATATTTAAAAATATTAAAAATTCAAAACCGATTAATCTCCGCCTAGGCCCCGATTAATCCCCGATTAATCCTTGGAGACCCTTTCCGCCCGATGCCCGCCTAGCGTTTTTTGGAACATTGACTCCAGCTGACAGCATATGCATTCTTCTTCTTCTGCGTATTGATACATTCAGCCCGAATATGTCCATAGCCCTCACATTCTCTACATTGTATCCCTTTGCCTTTGTTATCAATATCGGAGTCTTCAGATTGGTTCCTCTTAAAAGTTCTGTCATTCTTCTGGAATCTTGACTTAGATGACTGACTGGACTCAGTCCCTTTACCGTACTGCCTCCTCATAAATTTCCCAAAGTTATTGGCAAACATGGCATACTGTTGTTCTGACGTGTCGTCTGTCTTGTCCTAAACAACTTCAGTCTTTAGACCGACGCTGGAAACTTTTGTGAGACGTCTTCTTCATTCATGTCCATCTCATGGGTCTGTAGGGAACCCATCAGTTCATCTAGTCTCATGGTTTTCACATCATTGGCTTCCTTGACGGCAAGAGCTTTCATGGCAAACCGCTTTGTGAGAGATCTCAACACTTTTCTCACCAGTGTTTCCTCAGTCATTGGTTCTCCTAGCGCGAATGCTTCGTTAGAGATGTCAAGAACCCGAGTATTGAAGTCAGCAATGGTCTCATCCTCCTGCATTCTCAGATTTTTAAATTTTGATGTGACCGTCTCCATTCTAGAGATTTTAACTTTGGTTGTTCCTTCATGAGCAGTTCGTAGAATGTCCCAAGCCGTCTTTGCAATCTCACAGGTAGAGATCATCTTGAAATTCTTTCCATCAACTCCAGAGAATATGGCATTCATTGCTTTAGAGTTCGCCGCTTCAGCTTTCTTTTGAACCTCAGTCCACTTGTCTTTAGCAAGAAGGCTAACCTTACCTTCTTCGTCGGTAGCCACTGGGTGAGTCCATCCTTGTTCAATAGCTTCCCAGACTGATTCGTCTTGAGACTTTAGAAACGCCTTCATTCGTACCCTCCAGTAGCCATATTTGTTTCCTTCGAGCAGAGGAGGTCTCGTGATGTTCTGCCCTTCTCTTAAATCCATCTCACCAGCCTTCAGATCTTACTCTGTGTGTCGAGTATTTGTTCTGATACCAATTGAAATCTTCCCCTGGTAGATGAGATGTTGTTCTGGTCGAGATCCAGAGCAAATCTTACAACAACTTATGCGCTAAAACAAGTAATGCGGAAATAAAACGACACGCAAAGTTGATATCCAGTTCGGCATTAACGAGCCTACGTCTGGGGGCGTTCTCTAGCCCGGTGGACAGCAATTCACTATTATTGAGTATTGCGAGTATAGGGTTTACCGTTTACAGAATCCCTCTTAAACAACCTGAGCCTCGGATACTCTAGTAATTGCAATCTAGGTCTCCCCCTAGATCGTTGCTCCCGCTCCGTATCCACCAGAATGATTCTCCGAGAGAATCAGCGCCTTCTCCCGAATGCGCAGTAAACAGAACTTCAGTGCGTGAACCTTCAGCTTCGTCCTTCGATCAATCTATTGAGCACCAATGCAGATTGATCCGAGCGCATTCGAGTAACCAGTGACAGTTAGTTCTCCAGCCGATTACATACGTCGTGAATAACCAGTTACGATTAGTTCACCGCCGTTTGCCTCCTCCTCCCTTCAATGAGTATGAGCGTGATTAATATCTCCGTAAGTGCTAACTAATACCTAAGCATTATTCTTCCTTATATAGAGCGGTAGAAACCCTAAAACAATAAGGATTCCTAAACTAAACCGCCTCTATCATTAGGAAATCTTTCCTAATCTCTTGCGCATATCTCTTGTAGATAATCCTCCGTTTGAATCTTCAATCTAGATTAGGCAACCTTCGATTATCTTCTCGACTAAGATAGCTTCAAGCGCAAGCAACCGACTTCAAGGATATCTTCAATTATCCATAAGCACCTGACTTGCCAAATCCGTTTCCGGATATTAACTGCCGCGTCTGAGTTGTGCTAGGTCGGCTGAGCCAAGTTTCCAAATCTGAATTTAGAAAATTTCCAACTTCTGTCCATGCACCTGCAACCGCCTTAATCTTCCAACGGTCGACTGTGTTTCCAAATCTGAATTTGGAAACATTCTATCTGCTTCAACTTGTTCCAGGACAGTTGTCTCTTCCAGTCTTGAACAACATCTAGAACAACTATACTAAGTTTTGCCAAACACCATGCCATAAAACTAACAAAGGGGATGTAGCAGAAAGAGTATGGAGCGGAAGAGATGCCAGTTATGACTACCTAAAGGTGTTTCGGTGTAGAGCTTTCGTACACATTCCCAAGGATGAAAGGACCAAGTTAGATAACAAAGCAAAACAGTGTATCTTCATTGGATATGGTGATGAGAAATGGGGCTATAAGCTATATGATCCGACCAACAAGAAAGTGATACGCAGCCGTGATATTGTATTCCTAGAAGATCAAACCATTAGTGACTTTGAAAAGGGTGAGAAGGCAGAGACTTACATTGATGCTCTTGATGATTATGAGCCGATTATTCCTGGAAAGAAACAAGCAATTGTTGAACATGAGAATGTCAGAGACCATGAGCAAGCTGCTCATGACAATGAAGCTCGAGTGGAAAGCAGTGATGATGTCCCTATTGATTTGCATGAACCTACTGTTTCTAATGAGGGTGGTCAAGTGGAAAATGGTGATGATATCTCCACTGAATCTATATCTACTGAAGAAGAACAGCAACCACGAAGTGATCAAGAAGATGTAGATCACCAATTTGAATTGTGGAGATCTTCTAGATCTCAGAAGCCCTCTACCAAATATCCTTCACATCAATTTGTTCTATTGTCAGATGGAGGAGAGCCAGAATACTTCCAAGAAGCTCTTGATGACTCTAACAAGGATAAATGGTTAGAGGCTATGCAAGAAGAGATGAAGTCTTTGCGCAAGAATGAAACCTACAATCTGGTAGAGAAGCCCAAGCCCCAAGGGAAAGAGAATTCTCAAGAATAAATGGATTTATAAAATCAAGCATGAACATGGTAATCAACAACCAAGATATAAAGCTCGTCTTGTTGTGAAGGGTTTCGGCCAACAGAAAGATTGACTATGATGAGATATTCTCACCCGTGGTGAAGATGACTTCAATAAGAGTTGTATTGGGTCTAGTTGCAAGCATGAACCTTGAGCTAGAACAAATGTATGTTAAAACTATTTTTCTTCATGGTGAAATTGAAGAAGAACTATACATGGAACAACCAGAGGGATTTGAAGAAAAAGGCAAAGAGAACATGGTATGCAAGCTCAATAAGAGCTTGTATGGATTGAAACAAGCACCGAGAAAGTGGTATAAGAAGTTTGAAAGCTTCATGATTGATCAAGGATACATGAAGCTAAATTCTGATCATTGTGTGTTTACATGTAAGTTTACTGATGATGACCTTATTATTCTTCTTATTTATGTTGATGACATGTTGATAGTTGGTCAAGATAAGAAGAAGATTGCCATGTTGAAGAAAGATTTGAACAAGGTTTTTGAGATGAAGGATCTTGGTCAAGCCAAGCAGATTCTTGACATGCATATTTCACGTGATAGAAAGAATGGAAAATTATGGTTGTCTCAAGAAGAGTATGTTGAGACGATCTTAAAGAGATTTAAGATGGAAAAGGCCAAGCCGGTTAGTTGCCCTCTTGGAACTCAGTTCAAGTTAACTAAGGGCTCAAGTCCAAAGGATGAGCATGAGAAGAAAGAGATGGATAAAATTCCTTATGCATTAGCGGTGGGAAGTCTCATGTATGCCATGATATGCACTAGACCTGACATATCATTTGCAGTTGGTGTAGTTAGTAGATTTCTCTCTAATCCGGGGAAGGATCACTGGGCAGCAGTGAAGTGGATCTTGAGGTACTTGAGGGGTACTTCAAAATTATGTTTATGTTATGGAAATTGGTGTCCTACTATTCAAGCTTTCACAGATTCTGACATGGCTGGAGATGTTGATACCATGAAATCTACCTCTGGTTATGTACTTATCTATTTGGGGGGAGCTATCTCATGGCAAGCAAAACTCCAAAAGTGTGTTGCTCTCTCTACAACTGAAGCTGAATTTATTGCAATCATTGAGTGTTGCAAGGAGATGTTGTGGATGAAAAAATTCTTCGGAGAACTTGGGATCAAATAAGAAAATTATATTGTGCAGTGTGATAGTCAAAGTATTCACCTTAGCAAAATCCTAGTTTTCACTTTCGTAGCAAGCATATTCAGGTGAGATACCATTGGGTGCGAAAAGTACTTTATGAGAAGCAATTGTTCATTGAGAAGGTTCATACAGATAATAATGTGTCTGATATGATGACAAAGAGTTTGCCCAAGAGCAAACATGATTTTTGTTGTGCTGGAGCTGGGTTGGTGAAGGCACTCCCTCTTCATTGAGATGGTGATTGGCATCCCTCCTCCTAGCTCGGGAGGGGGAGAATTGTTGGGTTCCCTCGCTTAAAGGATGATGAGAGTAATTGATCATTATGATGATCATTATGGAGGCCATTATCAAGATCATTATTGTCACCCATCAATTTGAGACGTTTCATTTGTTATGGAAATGTCTAGTCAAAGTTATAAATCATTGTTGTGAGATACAACAAGGGAGATGACGATGAGTTGTAAACCTTGAAAGAAATTCTCCAAGAGAGTGTGAGGAGTTGATTGTGAGAGTGTGAGACTAAAGAGAAGATTGTAATTCTCTGCCACATTCTCAAAGGAGATTATTTTTTCCTCCCGTGGAGTAGGCTAATGACCGGACCATGTAGATCTTCATGTTTTTACTTTCTGCAATATGTTCATCTATCATTTTCTCTACACCCTCATGATGACTTGACTTGCGTTAGAGATTGCACAGGCTCACTGTTATCTTCTGAGTATTTGGCTGAATATTATTTGGAGGATTTTAGAGACAATCCAAATTGGGATATAAAAGCTTTCAAGCTACATGTCAAACAAGAGTTTGCTGTTGAAGTTACGTACAAGAAGTGTTGGAGAGCAAAGAAGAGAGCATTGACAATCATTGAAGGATCTGTTGGTGGACAATATAAGTTGCTCAAGGATTATTGTGCAGCTTTAAAACAGTTTAATCCTAGAAGCTCAGTGTATTTAACCACAAATGTCGGTCATTTTCAGCGTATATATATTTGTTTGGATGCTTGCAAACGAGATTTTTTGACCGGGTGTAGACCAATTATAAGTTTGGATGCGTGTCATCTCAAAGGTGCATATAATGGTCAAATCCACTCAGCCGTAGGGAGGGATGGAAATGATAACATGTTTCCGATTACTTACGGGATTTGCAAATCTGAGAGCAAAGAAACTTGGCTGTGGTTTTTAGAAAGTTTATTAACCGATATCGGAAACTCAAGAGATAATGGTTGGTGTTTTATTTCGGACCAACAGAAGGTAACTCATATATAAGTTTTTGTTTTTTCCATAATGATCTAGTTATAATTATTGGTGTTATTTTAAAACTGATGTTTTACATTTGTTTCAATATATAATTGTTTTACATTATACTGTAACTTGATTCTTTTTGTATTTTCAGGGTCTACAAGAAGCTATTAAAGAATTGGCGCCAACTTCTGAACACAGATTCTGCATGAGGCATTTGTATGCCAATTTTCGGAAAGTGTTTAAGGGAAAGCAATTGAAAGATGGTATGTGGGCATGTGCACGAGCAACAGCTCTTGCACAATTTTATAAAGCTATGGATAACGTGAAAGGATTAGATAAAGATGCATATACTTATTTATCAAAACTAGATCCCGCGGCTTGGAGTCGGCATGGTTTTTCATATTTCGTCAAAAGTGATGCGTTGTGCAGCAACATTTCATAATGTTTTAATTCCTTCATCAGAGTTGCGAGAGATCAGCCTATAATAACATGTCTCGAGACCATTCGAAAACTCTTGATGAAAAGGTTTTATGATAAGAGAACAGGAATGGAAAAGTATGATGGTGACATATGCCCTCGCATTTGGAAAAAGTTAGAGTTGAATAAAAGAGACTCAATGCACTGTAATGTGTACTATGGTGGTGGACTAGCTATGGAAGTAGAGCACACAACTCAGGGCACTTTTGTATCAGATTTGGCTTTAAGATCGTGTACTTGTAGGATTTGGGACTTGACTGGAATTCCTTGCAACCACGCTTGTGCAGCTAGAAGACATATGCGAGGAAACCCATCAGATTATGTTCATCAATCTTACAGGAAATCTGAGTTTTTGAAAGCGTATGAGTCATATATCTCACCTATTCCTGGACCATCCAATTGGCCACGACAAGGAGGTGAAGATGTTTTACCTCCAACGTATAAAAGACAGGTGGGCAGACCAAGGCGTCAACGAATTAGGGAGGCTGATGAGCATGCCAATCCAAATAGAAAACGAAAGGATGACATTATAATGACTTGTAGTCGTTGCGGGAAAAGAGGCCACAATGCACGTCGATGTAAGGGTGATATAGTAGATCCAAAGAAAGCAGAAATGGGAAAAAAAGATGTGGAACGAGCAGCTAGAAATCGCTCAAAGAGAAAGACGACAGCCACAGATGAATGCAACACAAACGCTGCCTCTAAAAAAATAAAGAAAGCTAATGTAAATATTCTTTTAGCTCTTTTATCTCATATATGTTCTGGATTTAACTGATCTTCTTTCTATCTTAATTGCAGGTGAGGAGGAAAAAAACCAATACAACCAATAATTTTACGAGAAAGTCAGGTAATCCGAAATTGTCTTTATCATGTTTCAAGTTGCTGGTTTATTGGTTTAAACAACATTGTTTTATGTTGTCTTTTACTCCAACAGTCTTTTTGCCATCTAAAATATGTTGTTATGTTGCATCAACTACTTGTTTTATGTAGGCTTCTATTAATGAGCAACCTTCACGAGACTGGCATACGGGGTACGACAACGTTGGAAACGATGTGTCTTATGAAAGGCTAGTACCGAGCGTTCCTTCGCAAGTTGAAGTACGTGGAGGATTGGCTATGTTTACAAGGACTGCTGAATGTTCAACATCCAATGGTGCCCAACGTTAGTGTGATATGCAGGATATTATGCAGGATTTAGTTTCTTATTTTGAATGAGCCTAACAGAAACCAAAATTTGTACCCTTTCATGGCTCTTTAGGTTTTGTTTTAGATCTGAACATGTCAATGGGAATTGAATGAGTCAACTTTTTGGATGTAAAATTTTTACAATTAGATGTAAAAGTTTCTACTCTTTTAATGAACATCATTTCATTTTTTTCATTGGAAACAACAAGCTGGTAAAGATTCAGAATAAAGCAGGATTACATTTTTTCTTCGTAAGGACCATCCTAATACAAAGAGGACCATGTCCTGTGATCGACTCAAGGACTAGCACACTAGCATAACTTCTCAGCCAACACAAGCCGCCATCATGGAAGAAAAATAAAGCCAGCTATAGACAAGAACTTCTAAAAACAAAAACAGGTGAGTCAGCCATCATCATAACAAGCTTCTTTGCCTAACAAGGGTCATAAGTCATCCCAGCATCCCTTAATGAAAACTATGACAAAAGCGCCAAGAAAAGTAGAAGCAAGTTGTATATTCATCCCAACCTGGAAAAAATGAAGAAATTTTAGCACTAACAATGTGGTTAATTGTAATTCGCAAGTTCCTAGCCTTCCGTTTGGTAATCTCTTGTATAACATGTAAGCTACAAAATACAGTTAAATGGATTATAAGTCATGACCATTAGTGTATTTGAAGATGCAATACCTTGTCTCCCTATCCCATTGCAGCTTGAATAAGAAGAGTGTCTCCTGACATCCTTCCAACATCTCCAGTGGTGGTTTTTTTGTAACAAAAGCCCGCATCTTGCCTTAGAATTGTTTTCAAGTAGAAACTTCTAATCTTGGTAGCCTATCGATCCCCCGTGACCATCCAGCAAGATACCTCTCCGGCCAAGCCAACTCTCCGCCAAACTAATTGGAAATCAATCGATTCGATTTCGTCTGTGTTTTGAAATCTGAGAATCGAGCTGAGGTCTCCATCACGACGCCATGGTCTTCGATAGTCCGACGAACGATTAGGGTTCCGTCGCGATTGGAGAAATGAAAAACTGAATAATAATAGGATTAACAGAGTTAGGCGTGAATAAAACAGAACTAAATGTCGTTAGTTTTGATTTAACTCTCTTAAGTTTAATTACTAAAATCGTTATATTTTTTTGAATTTGTCCCTGATGGTAAAAATTAATACTGTACTTTTCCCCTTTTTAATTTTTTTTTTCAGATACAGCTCCCTCAAGAACACCAACGGGCCTCAAAACAAATCTCTACCTCTACTCTGGAAGTCTGGATGCTGACCTAAACCCTGAATAAGAAAACATTACTTTCTGTACTGATCGGAACCAGACTCAAACTTTACTTTTCACCAGAACCGACACGACATCCCAGAACCGCTGACCTGCTACCTCGACATCTGCTACAACTTATCTAGCCCCTCCAGAAACTCTCTATTCCTCCAGCTACTCCTTTGCAAGTATTACAGCAACTGGACAATGGTACGAGGAACACTCAGTCGATCATTTTGCCGAGCTCGGCCGTCCTCTTCATCAGTGCATCATACAATGAATGATGTAAACAACGCCCTCCATATGTTCGACCAAATGCGCCAGTCAGGCCAAGCTTGTCACATATTGGATTTCAATCAATTGTTAACTGGGACTGTTAGAGTTAAGAAGTACCGTGATGCCATTGTAATGTACAGGAGGTTTCGTGATGCAGTAGTTCCGGATATCTCTACGTTGAACATTTTGATGAACTGCTATTGTAGTGTGGGTGGCACTGGTTATGGTTTTGGAATATTGGCGATGGTTATGAAAAGGGGTTACTTGCCCAATGTTATTACTTATAGTGCATTGATTCATTGGTTATGTCGTGCCAGGGAGTGGGAGAAGGCCGAGTTTCTATTTGCTCAAATGAAGACAGAAGGAGTTGCTCCTGATGTGGTAACCTATAGTGCGTTGATACGTGGTTTGTGCCAAGCTGGTAAATTGGAGGAGGCCAAGGAAATGTATGTTGAGATGAAGAAGAATGGAGTTTCTCCAAATGTGGTAACCTATAGTTCACTTATTCATGGTCTGTGCCAGGCTGGTAAGTTGGAGGAGGCCAAGGAAATGTATGTTGAGATGAAGAAGAAGAATGGAGTTTCTCCAAATGTGGTAACCTTTAGTTCACTTATTCGTGGTCTGTGCCAGGCTGGTAAGTTGGAGGAGGCCAAGAAAATGTACGTTGAGATGAAGAAGAATGGAGTTTCTCCAAATGTGGTAACCTGTAGTTCACTTATTCATGGTCTCTTTCAGGCTGGAGAGTCGGAAGATGCTATACGAATTTTTTCTGAAATGAAAAACAGTGGTATATCCCCAGATTTGGTAACCTACAATTCGGTAATTGATGGATTGTGCAAGTCAGATAATTTGAAGGAGGCCAAAGGGATATTTTGTAAATTGATTATTAACAGGTTTATTCCAAACGTGTTTACGTACAACACATTCATCCATGGTTTATCTGTTGGTGGTAAATGGGAGGAGGCTGAGGCAATGCTTGAAGAGATGATTAGGAATGGCATTTCCCCAGATGTGGTGACATACAATTCCTTAATACGTGGGTTGTGCCAAACTGGCAAGTTGGGAAAAGCCAAAGGTGTTTTTTGTAAAATGATTGTGGGTGGCGTTACCCCAGATTTGGTTACTTATAGTTCAATCATTCATGGCTTCTTAAATGCTGGTAAATGGGAGGAGGCAAAAGGTATACTTCATGAAATGCGGAACGATGGAATAAGACCAAATGGAGGTATTTACTACAAAATGATTCATCATTTGTTCGTTATCGGCAATTGGGAGGATGCAGTTGAGCTATATCATGACATGAACAACAATGGAGTCTTCCCGGATGTGGTTACTTATAATTTGATGATTCGTGGCATGTTTCGTGTTGGGAAAATCAAGGAGGCAAAGAATATTGTTTCTGAGATGAAGAGCAAGGGTATCACCCTTGATGTTATTAATTGAAGTGCAGGTAATTACGGTTTAAATTGTATTTTATAACTTCAAGTGCCATTATTTGAAATTTATGCAAATTTAGGCCTTGAAAAGAAAATTCACTTGTCTGGCTCTACATACATTTATTGCTTTTTCTTAAAAAGAATTATCAAGTCCATACATTAATTGCTTTTTCTCAAAAAGAATTATCAAGAACACGAGCGCTTAAGGTAAAATAGCTTAACTTACATTTTTAGTACCCTTTTCAGTCCATACATTTCATATCATTAAGTTTTGGGTGTCATGTAAGAAATTATATCCTTTTTGTTGTAGTCTATCTGTAGTTGTACTTCGGGTCGTCCTCATCCGAATATAATGTGATTTACAGGATAAAAATGCCCCAGACGTATGTTGTACATTTGGGAAATAGCAAAGATCTAATGGAAGTCGCCGAAAGCGGTGTGGCCAGACGGGTTTTACGGGAACATGTGCGAGATTTGCTTGGAGTGAGACAGGAGGACCTTCTATTTGGAATTATTGACAGTATGCTATTTCATTTGCAACTGTTAACAGCTCTAGCAAACATAGTATTAACATTGATCTTATGACAACGGCCCTGAATTTTTGATGGTTGGTTGACTAGCACTGTTGGTAATTGTTTCACTGTAAACAAAGCACGACTCGTAGTTAACTTGTTAGTATCAGTATGACCCTAGTCTTTTAAACTGATCAAGTTGCCTAATACCCTTTGTTTTGTAATTCATTACGGAGATCGACTCGTTATTGGTGCCTTCAAAATCTTGTACTTATTATATTTGGTGTTTCAGGCAATTTTGTTTCATGTGTTACATTAGGTAGGATCATCAAAGGCTGCTGAACAATGCAGTCGCATAAGTTAAATAGTTATTCAGTATCTTCAATGTGAATCATTTGAATTGAACTGTCTCGTCATGTTGATGAATGTATGGCGTTGGTCTACGAATTCTGTATTTCATTTGCAGGTGTTTCACGAGGAAAATGCCAGGATTTATTTCTGCGTTCCTTTCATCAGTGCTTACAGTTAATTCAGAGAAAGAAGCTTCAGCTTCCCTCTATACATGCTGTTATAGTTGGTAGTGACATGGCTGGTCAGCCAAAATTTGAATCAGAGCTGCGCAACTTTACTAAATCGAAGCAGATCCAAAGTCGTGTGCACTTTCTCAACAAGACCTTAGCTGTAGCCCCTTATTTAGCTGCGATTGATGTTCTCGTTCAGAATTCACAGGTATTGAATTCCCATGGCTGCTTAGTTTCTTTGTACAAACTGCTTAAGTGATTTCCACCCATCTTTAGTGCAACCTCGACATCACCCCCATCTTTTGTGCATAAAAAGGAAGTAATCCAATTTGAAAGACAATGTGTAGAAAAGAAGAATAGACAGGACTCTATAAGGTTAATCAAAGGTCAATTTCAATGAAATGATCTGTTAGCTTCTAGCTAGGTTGCTATAGCAAAATGTTCTGAAAATTAGCATGATAGCACAACTAGCGACAATCAGTTTATGCATGTTGAATCAAACAAACTTATTCTAATGTATGTGTAGGTAGTCTTAAATGATCGAAGCTCCATTTTGGTCATCGGCATCTTTTCATATGGTAGTTGTTGCTGGTGTCACTTCCATCTGAAAATATCTAGAGGATTGATATCTTTGGCTTATCATCAACTCGAATAATATAAGTAGAACGTCACTTACTGGAAACATAATGCTTACATTCCTCTACGCGGCTCCTTTACTTATCAGTAATCTTTATTTTCATGCTCAGTCATTTCAACTAGTGTAATGAGATTCATTGTTGATCTTGAAATTGCTTAGAGAAACACACTCCATCAACATTAGCATTTCACTAATTTGTGTAGGGAAGAGGCGAATGCTTTGGAAGAATCACTATTGAAGCAATGGTGTTCCATCTACCAGTCTTGGTAAGGGAGAAACAGATTTATGATGAGGACATATAGTTGTGATATCAATAAATATGTTCATCTTGACTTATTCTAATATCGAACTCCATTCCTAATTACTTTTTTTATTAATTGACGTCTCAGGCAACTGCTGTCTGCTGCTGGAGGAACCACAGAAATTGTGGTCAATGGATTGACATGGCTGTTGCATCCAGTTGGGAAAAGTGGGGTAACACTACTTGCGAAGAATATGATTAAGCTTGCGACTCATGTAGAACAGAGATTAACAATGGGTAGACGGGGGCTATGAAAGGGTCAAGGAGATGTTTCTTGAGGTTCACATGGCTCAAAGGATTTCCACAGTTTTCATGGATATTTTGCAGAAGAGTAAAAGTGACTAAACCAAACACAAGGAAGAATGCCAGTCTACATCGATAAACATTTTCTTTTCAATCTGTTTAGTAGTTAGGGTGTAATGCAGCTGATATAACAAAGTACAGAATTGCCTACTCAGGAGTCAAGATACATGAAATAGCTCACAGAACGATTTCTCCAAAGAGTCTCAGTTTAGGTGTACAGGATCGTCTACGAGGTGTAATGTTAGAAAATATCAGTAGAACATTTCTGCGACCCTTGTCATTTTAGGCACTTGTAAGTTGTAATGTAATTTGTGTGTACAATGCTACCCAGGAACAACTCTTTTCTTTTCTTTCAGCTGTATGGTATTTTACTTTATGGGTCATAAATCTGGTGTCAGTGTGATAGCAGAAAACTCTTTGTTGTACTGTAATTTAGATTGTAGCTCAGCTTTAAGCTTCACAGAGGGTATTTGGCAGGTATCTTAATATTTACCGATGTATAGAGGAAATGAAAACCTGCCAAATTTTGTTTGTTTTCCCTAGTGATATTGAAACTTGATGTACTAAACTTTTTTATTTACAGGTGGCGAAAAGATGCAGAGCCATGCGCAGAGAGTTGGGAAACAGAAAGACGCATAAAGACAGCACCTGGTTCTCCAAAATCATGCTTGTTACTTCTTAAGTTACCTAGCTGATCATATTGATCAAGTTTCAGGATGATACTGAAGCATCTCTTGCCACATCATTTCTCGTATCAGAGGCTCCTCCATATTCTCGTCAAGTTCAAGATTGACAGGGAACTGTGCAGGAGGATTACGGCTGGGATCATACAGTCCAGCAAGGTAAGGGTGCTGGAGAGCGTCAATGACACTGATTCTTTTCGATGGATCAAAAACCAGCATCCTTTGAAGCAGGTCGATGGCCAGAGGATCAGCCTGGGGATATAGTCGCGTAAACTGTACTCCCCTGGAAAAACGGAGTGTCTTGATGTACCTTCTTGCTTTAGGATTGTCGATAAATTCAAGATCAGCTTCTTGTTGAGAGCCCAGGACGTTGATGATCAGTTTCAGCTGGTTAAGGCACTCAGTTCCCGGGAATATGGGTTTTCTACCTAGGATCTCCGCAAAGATGCAGCCAACGGACCACACATCTATGGAGGTTCCGTAATTGTCACAACAAAGCAGTAACTCTGGAGCTCGATACCACCGAGTGACAACATATTCAGTCATGAATTCGCCATTGCTCCTGCTAGTTCGTGCCAGCCCAAAGTCACAGATCTTCAAGTCACAGTTAGAGTTGACAAGGAGGTTGCCAGGCTTCAGGTCCCTATGGAGTATGTTGGCAGAGTGCAGATACTTCAGCCCTCGAAGCAACTGCTTCGCAATAATTAGAATTTAGATATTCGCATATGCAGAACACAATCAACTGAAATCAAGTTGTGAGCATTGACAATAAGGCCGGAAACTAGAAAATTGTCTGACCAATATTGTACCTGAAATATGAAGTATTTGCAATGATCACCGGAAAGTGGTTGCGACGACTTGATGATATGATGCAGGTCAGTATCCATAAGTTCATAGACAAGATAAACATCCTTAAATCCAACTCTCTGCGCAGGCATCATGACATCTTTCAACGCAATGACATTTTCATGCTGCACATGCCTGAGAAGCTTCAACTCCCGCAAAGTTCTCAACGCGTCAATCCTATTCTCGAACACATTGTGTATCTTCTTAATCGCCACTTTCTCATTCGTCTCTCTGTTAATACCTGAACACACCACACCATAAGCTCCTCGTCCTATGGGCTTGATTGGGACATACTTGGTATCGATTTCAAACAGTGTTTGCCACATTGAGTAGTAATGCTTCCCTTTCGGCCTGACCCCATTTGGTGGCTCCACTGAAGTAGCCATTGCACCTGAGAACTAGCAAACACAGCCAGTTATTTAACACAGAATCATACACATGAATCATCATCATCATCAATGCATAACCATTCAATGATCATTGGCACACCGCACACAATCATACTTTCAGTCAGATTGATATGGTAAAGATTTGGGAAAACTAGGTCTGATTTTGAGGTTAGAAAAAACCCTAAATTGAGATCAGACCAAATCTGATTTGTGATCTCTCAAAGACACAGCTCCATCACCATTAAAAAGAGCTCCAAATCAAGTCCCTCAAAAGCTTCAAATCTGAAGACCAGCCCCAAAACCATCAAACAACACAACACAACAAAACAGAGATCAATAGTCACCAAAACAAAAGCCAGAAGCTGATGCAGACCAGCAAGAAGCCACGCTCAGAGAACCCTACAAATGGCTGTAATGTAAAAGCTGCAGAGATGACCCAATTGGGTAAATTAGGTGCTGGTGGAATTGGGAGATGGAGAAAGGGATGAGATATGAGGAGATGATGTATAGATGAAACTAACCGAGGGTAAAGGCAAAAAGATAATATTTTTAAGAAACAGATTCCAACATCCTTAAAAATATCATCTTCTTCATCTTTATGATTCAGTTCATGTGATCATAAGATGATGATGGATCTTGTTTTCTGATGATGTTTCTATCTCTTATTCCTTTCAGCTGGTAATAAATGTGAGTTTGTTCATGCAAAGACAAACATAGCATGGCCTGAGGAGTAATTTAACTTCATTAATTAGGCTATAAATTGATGTCCGAAATCAGAACAGGTTCTTTGTACATGAAAACAATCATAAAAAGAAGAAAAGAATTTTCACCAAGTTGGGTACTTTTATGTTCTTTCTGAGCAGTAAAATCGCTCCAATTGATTTTAATTGCGTAAAATAACAAAACAAAAAAACTTGGTTGAAGTACGATCCATTTACAAGTAAGGGGTCTTGATCGAATGGCTTGAGCTCTCGGCGAATTGTCAAGAAGTCAAGGATTTGACTCCCCCAAGTAACATATTTCTCCCTCGAGGATCTGTTTTCATCTCACTTCGGCGTGAACGTGTTGTTTCTCCCTCGTCGAGGTCTTATTCGACCCTCGAGGGCGTGTTATTCGACCCTCGAGGGCATGTTATTCCTCCCTCGAAGATGTGTGATTGGCATGTGCTCCGCCTCCAAGAGTCTAATATTCACAGTACCTGATAAAAAGTTCTCATACGAGATGTATACGATGTAGTTATGTATGGTGATTTATATGTATAAGATGTACAAATTCACAAGTATCATCCATTTGCTTCTGCAAACATTTGGAACTGAAATACTGTTGTCTGTTCAAGACCAGATACATGTTGTGTTCTAACAGTGCTAGAACACCTTACCAAACAGTGTCCGAAAGTAAACACGCAAGCACACACGATATATTTCCCAGTTCGGAAACCAGCCTACTCTATGGGGCTTCCCGCGCCCTAAAAGGTAGCAAATCTTATTAAAAGTTTAGCGTTATAGATGGTCCTACACTTACACAACTCTCGTTTGTAATTGCTTAGCCTCTAACACTTTTCTCCTCGATTTGCAATCTCAGCTCCCTCTTGAAGCCATGTGGGTAGGTCCGAGGCTCCCTCACGACCTATGCTAGGACCTCTCCTGAAGTCTAGAGTCTTCTCCCGAAGACTAGTGCCTTCTCCCGAATGCGTAGCAACATGTGGTGTGTGTGCAGCGGTTGTTCCACGTACAGGTCTGATCAGCACACTGAACAGACTGCCTCAGCGCCATTAGTTTTCTGGTGTAGAAAACTATCCGACCGTCGTCTCCTCCTCCTCCTCCTCGGCTTGAGTGTATGATCGTGTAAACTTTCTCCTCTAGACTAACTTCTGAATAGGGAAACCCTAGCCTTGTATTTATAGTGCAAGGCAGATTTCCTATTCGATTGAGATACTCTATCTCAAATATTTAGGAATATTTCCTAAATATTCTCCAAGCTTCCAAATCTTCTTGTTAATAATCTTCTGAGTATCTTCCTTGATAATATTGGCTACTCGAGAATATTGCTGGATATTTGATAATGTTTTCCAGAATATTTTCCTTCGATCTTTTAGCCAACCACTTCGATCTTCAACCGACTCCAATCTGCGATATTTGGAAATTTCAATTTTGGAAACTTTTGTTCTGCAGTTATGTGCAACATCCGTGTTCTAATCTTCGGTTGAACAGTTCTTTGACTTCTGCTTGAATACTCTGAAGTCGTTTTGCCAAAGTCATGCCATACGTAGGAACAACAATCTCCCCCTTGGCATTTTTGGTAAAATCAGATCATCTAGCTATGTAGACTTCAAAGACCGTACTCAGTAGGATTAAGGAGGCACAAGTTTACCCTCAAAATTACTCCCCCTTTTTGCCACAAAAACGGTAAGGAGGGTTCAAGGTACTTCACGCGGAGGAGTCCTTGTCAATCTCATCGTGAGGCTCATCTACCTTGTTATCACTGGGGTATCTCAGAGCACACACTAATCTGGTGATCCTCTTCCTTTTCTCATGCTCGGCCTCCAATATGATCTCCAACTCGCTCAGCAACCTTCCTCTTTCATCACGCGACATTCTCTCCTCAGCACCAGTCCTCTTCATAGATGACTTCGGAGCCTTCAGATCATTTACATGACGTCCTTTGAATATCTTGTGATCTACTCCCAATTTCAATGGAGCTCATGTGAGTCTATCCTGGTCGATCATTAAATCCGGGTTTTGACAGACAATCAGCTCATAGATGAGCGGATGGAAGACAATTTGGTGAAGGAACTTTGTAGATTTGGCATGTTCAGCAATCTGATGGACAATAATTTGTCCCATGTTGATCCTTATCTTGTTTGCAATGTGATAGATCAACTGTCCCATATATTTTCTCATCGGTGTCCTGTACGAGGGAGGCTTCCAATTGAGTTTAGCAATGAAGATTAGCATTGAGTAAAATGTGGTCAGGTTACCTACTGGAATAGATGAATCTTCCCAGCGAGAGAACGCTCCAGCAGTTAGGCAATTTGCAATCTTGTCAAAATCCTCTTCCTCCTGCACCACCTGTGGATCATCCATTGCAAAGTAAACATTGATGATTTCTGTATCTAGCTGTTCATTACACAATTTGCTTTTCCTCACGGTCCAGAAGAGCTTAGTTTTCTTCGGCAATGGTATAACCTCCTTTCCTTTGTATTTCTTCTCATCAAG
Source organism: Rhodiola kirilowii (assembly GCA_033675215.1). NCBI lineage: Eukaryota > Viridiplantae > Streptophyta > Magnoliopsida > Saxifragales > Crassulaceae > Rhodiola > Rhodiola kirilowii. The sequence continues at coordinate 13,733,860 of CM066193.1, read as the reverse complement.
AATCCGCTCATGAATGATTTTTCGCTTTGTCTGATGTCTCCTGACTGGCGAACCAAATCCTGTGTCGAGTGACGCCTGATGGAACACTACTCTGGGCAGTGGCTGGACCTTCTCTCTTCCTTTTCTTAGATGCACTTGCTCCCCCTGCATCTAGGGAGTCATGTTTTGTACGAGACTTAATTCCAGGCACTTTCTCAGATACCTTCTTATTTAGCTCCTTCTTCCCTGACTTCTCGAGTTTGGCTAACGGAACTATTTCTGGATCAACTTTAGAGCATCATCGGTATGGTCAACATGCTCCTTCTGGCGAGTGTCTATCATCTCCACGTCTTCAATATCTAGTTATTCCACCTCCTTCGAAACACCAGGTTCACTAGAGACATTTTCACCAACTGTCTCCTTTTCCACAATCACCTCTTGCTCATCATGTGACCAGCAGTATATTTCTCCATTTGAGTCTATCACGCCATGTGACTCTGATGTACTTACTTCCTTCGATTTCTCGCTCTGTGGAGAATTCTTCCGAGAAATATGCTTTTCCTTTATCGTCTTGGGTTTTACCGCTTCAGCAGTTGGTGGATTCGCAGTCGAAACTCCTGTAGCAACGTCGTTTGAGGATTTCTTATTTTCTCCTTTAGGTACTGGCGACGGACTACGATCTTGGAGTTCTTGCGAGTGTTCACCATGGTTGCACTCACCATGGTTACGGATCGGCAGTTGTGTGGACAAATTCTTTGATTTAGGATTTGTTTGCTTAGGAATTTTTGGAATGAAGAAACCAGCAGAATATTTGATTTTTGAATCAGCCTGGCTTCTGAACTTTCCAAATCTACCTTGCGCTTTCCTAGAGCAACGTCACCCCTTTAATTTGGTCCAATCAGCGCCCTCCTTCTTGATTGTTCCAATGACTTAATGTAGATCACCTTGCATGTCTCAAATCATAGGAAGTCTAAATTTGAATTAATGTTTTGTCACGTACCATCTCCTTGTTCCAGCTCTCTTCTTTCAAGGGTCAGCCCAACTGATTAGTTGGTATTCTGCTTCTGGCTAACCTTTCCCAGGAACAATTAGTTGTTGACAACACATAGACCCAGAGAGTTATGATCTTCTTCTCCACTAGTTCGCTGATAAGATGCTTGTCTCGAACTGAGTCGCATCCAACGGCTTGGAGAATATGTTAGCTAGCTGCTTGTTTGTCGTTACATGCTCAAGAGTTATGATCTTCTTCTCCACTAGTTCTCTGATAAGAGATGTCTGATGTCAATATGCTTCGTCCTCGAGTGCTGTACTGGATTCTTGGATATGTTGATGGCGCTCATATTGTCACAGTACAATTGCATCCCCCCTGTTCAACTGTGTATTCAGATAGCATCTGCTTCATCCATAGTATTTGAGTGCAACAACTTCCAGCAACTATATATTCCGCTTCGGCAGTAGATAGTGATATGCTATTCTGCTTCTTACTGAACCGGGAAACAAAGTTGCCTAAGTAAAAGTAACCTTCAGATAGGGTTGTGCATTTGGTAATTTACAGAATTTACCGAATTTATGGAAATAAATTTACCGACCCAATTTTTTTATTCCGATTACCGAACCGAATTTACCGACATTTCGGTAAAATCGGTAAATTTTTGGAATTTACCAAATTTTTTTGGGTCATTTTCCTATCAATTTTTTTTAAAGTCTGGCTAAAACATCTACATCTAATAAACAAAAAAAAGCGCAAAAAATAACAGCATATTTACATCAAAGTTCTTAAAACGTGCGGAATAAAAACTAAAATTCAAGCAAATATTTGAATAGAGGGTCTTTTGCTTCTGCTTCTCCATGATGATCTCAAAACACTGCAAGCCTCGTTCATCTTCAACAAGCATGGCACAATGCACATAGTATAGATCTGCAAAAGCATATTCACACTCAAGTTAGCTTTTTCTGCAAAAGCACACTCACACTCACACTCACACTCACACTCAGGTAATCTCAAAGCATATTCCTGTTGCATTCACTGTCAAGTTATAATATAAACTACACCAACCACCAACACCAAACATATTCACATTCAAGCGTCTTTATCTTATTATCTGTACATATCCAGCTCTGCTTCACTGAGTTAAACATGTGTCTGAATCCAAATGAAATAATGCATAGTGCTGCGTACATGACTGTAGTTTAATAAGAAAACAACAATGAAACTTCACAACTACTACCACTTGAATTAGCAGTAACTAGTCACACAAAATCAAAATAAAAGCTGCAAAGAGATTGGATTTTCTCACTTACCTTCACCTTCTGTTGAAATTGCTAACTCATATGGAATTACCTCCCCATATTGATTCAAAAGCCTAGGCTTGCGAGTCATGGTTTACTAATCATATATAAGCTAGCAATTCTTCTCCTCATTTAGCAATGTGAGACAGTTTCTTCAAGTGCACCATTCCCAATCTCCCCCTCAATTGGAGAAATTGTGCATGCTCCCCCTCAATCAAACACCGCTACGCATTACTTGTAGCCAAATGTAGGTGCGTATGCAAAAGCCCCTCTCCACTGGAGGTGCTCCACGCTGCCCTTCATTAGGGTCGAACCCACCGTAGGCGCGCCTTTGCAACTCCCCCATACATGTTTAAACCAGGGCTAAAGTGCATTTGCAACTACCCTTTACAAGCTAAACCGGGGTCCAACCCACCAAACAATTGAAGTATCGTCAAACGATCACTCACTTTGGCATTAACAATTCCGCACGTGTCCCACATCCATTGCACTTGGCCTGGATTGTAACGTGGGCTCTGATACCATGTTGAAATTGCTAACTCATATGGAATTACCTCCCTATATTGACTCAAAAGCCTAGGCTTGAGAGTCATAGTTTAGAAATCATATATAAGCTAGCAATTCTTCTTCTCATTTAACAATGTGGGACAATTTCTTCAAATGCACCAATCCCAACAACAATTTATGGTTGGAGACCGAGCAACGCATGATTATTTACGGCTCAAGAAAAAATAACCTCACCCAAGAGCCAAACTTTTCAACCGCGTGTCGGAGGTGATAGATTCGGAGCTACAGAGTCAAAAACTTGAGTCGGACGTTGGAGTGATGTTATCGTCGACGCGATTGACGAGTCGGACATCGAAATTGAAGGAATCGCAAGTCGGAGACGCGAATTAGAGCGGCGAGTCACACGGGCTTAGGGTTTTTTCTCGTACTCATTACTTAGTCGCGAGTTGGAGCCAAACTGTATCTTTTGATTTTTAAATATATATTATTAAAGAATTAATATTTATTAATCGGTAAATTTACCGATTAATAAATTTACCAAACCAAATTGAATCGATTTGGTAAATTCAAAATTTACCGAACAATGCTCTGCCCTACCTCCATATGTACTCTTCCGATCTTTAGCGTTTCCCGCCCAATCAGCATCACAGTACCCAACTAGGTATGAACTAGTGTCCTTGGTATACCAAATACCATAATCAGATGTTCCACAGGTACTTGATGATCCTCTTGACTAGCTGATGGACCATAATTATATGAATCATAAACACAGTTAAACCCACCAAATTAGACTGTTTGTCTATTTAACTTTTGCTTGTTAGTTCCGATATTTATCTACAGGGTATTTTGGAGTCTAGAGAGAATACAGGCTAAGGAGGAGTTTTTAAGCTGAAAATATATTACGAGCCATTCCAAGGTCACGACCAGATGCCGACTGAAGAAATATCATGAACCTAACATGGAATCACTCAAAACAAGTCCAACCGAAGAGCAACCAAAGTCAGTCCGGAGCTGAAATGGACCGATGGCTTTTGTGAAAGATCACAAAAATCACAAAACCTCCTCCCATTGCCATGTGACCGACGGCTTTTGGAGACCAAGCCACCTTGCTCTTCCTCACATGGGCAGCTTTTGGAGAGTCCATGGCTTCATGCCATGTGTCTTCATCCTCCACCACATCTTCCTCCTCCGCTTAGCTACAAATACCCCCTCCCCTTCACTTGTATCCACAATTCACACACCACAATTCACAATCACTTATCTCTCTAGATTTGAACACTACTTTGTAAGCTTTTGTTTGAAATCTATAATACTCCTGTTGGTTCTTGAGTATTCTAGTAGTTTTTGAGTTTACTCCTGTTGGTTCTTGAGTATTCTCCTTTACTTACTGTCTTTCAAAAACCCTCGAGTACTTAGCTATGGTATCCACCTCTATGGATATTCGTAGCTAAACTCTTCATTCGGTTGAAGGGGTGTACTTGTATCATAAAATGTTTTAGGCTATACTCTTAGTGCCTCTTCTTTGTATTCAAAACTTGTTCTATGTGCCATATATTAGGTCAGAACTTCCAAGGTTGAGTGGATGCTTGAAATGGAAAAACTCTTCCGTGGGGGTTCGTGAACATACTCGGGTAAGTGGATGCTTGAAATGGCAAAGCTTATCTGAGGAGTTCGACCTCTTTTAAACACCATTTGGTTTGATCGGAAATGATTGATCAAATGGATGCACATAGGCTAGTATACCTTGAAATGGGGTGCTAGTCTGAATAGAACAAGTGCTCTACGACCTTGAAATGGGCTAGACAGTGTGTGCAAATCGAGCGCTTGAAATGGCCTTGATACACGTTTGATTACTTAGTAGGATCACTAAAGGTCAATGATAAACAGGCTATGATACAAGGGCCCCAAAACCGAATGCTTTCCTTAGATTTAAACACCACCTGCATTTACTTTCTTAGTATAAACTGTCTTATCAACTGCTCACCTCCCGGAAGACTTGCCAATCACGCAACAACCGCTGTAAGTCTTCTTCCTTTTATTTTCAGTATTTATTTTTCTGTCATTTACTTTTCCGTACTAAAAATCAAAACCAACCAAAAAGACACGTACTTATTAACACTAAAACCTCAATCAACCTAAAACACGCTCCCTCCCTGTACAATCCCTCAAAGAACACTTATCCCCCTAATTCCCTTGGGTTTGACCCCTACTTACCACTTGCTACCCAGTAGTAAAGTCGCGAGTAGCGGACTTATAAATTTATTCTTGACGTTTGCACATGACGACTGTGCATCCATCAAAATTGGCGCCGTTGCCGGGGAATTAGCCGTCGGATTAGTTGTTCTTTCCTTTCCCTTCTCGTTTCTTCATCACGCTACACACTATGTATGCATGGACAATGCGACATCTTCCTCTGTTCGGAGGTACGGATGGAGAAGACCCAGTACGACATTGCCGAAACTTTCACCACATTTGTCGCCACATAAAACCTGAAAATGAAATGTTAGAGGAATTTAAGCTTAAATGCTTCAAATTCTCTTTAACTGATTTTGCGACAATTTGGTATTACACATCAACCGCTAGGCGTGCAGAACATTTTGTGGATCTTTGCATTCCATTCCTGAGGGAATTCTCCCCCCATCCTTACCACAAAAAACCCGTGAGAAGATCATGTGCCTGCAACAATCCCGGGATGAGACTTTTGACGAATACTACACGAACTATGACACCATCGTCTCAAGCTGCCCGCACCATGGATTCACGAAGAAAGTTCTTCTTCAAAAATTTCTTCGTGGGATGAGGGCTGATGAGCTGACAAGGATTAACGAAGCAATGAGAAGATCAGCCGGGAACTTATCTATGGCAGACATGTGGAACCTCATAGATGACCAAGCCGCAGCCACAAAATGAATACCCCAAGCTGACAGAGGAATGCAGATAGAAGAGGCTGGTCCAGAGACAGAAGAAGAAAATACTCCCGAGCCATCAGAAGAATCAGACATAGAAAGCATCGAAAGCAACGAGGAAAAACCCTCATGGGAACTCGAGGCGGTGCCAACAAAAGAAAAAGTCCAAAACACCACTGGCAAGCTACCCGAGTTATACCCAACTATCATTACCAGAGCAGCAGAGACCATCTACGACCAAATCCTCATAGATGGACGTAACAAGGCAGAACCAAGCCTTAAGATGCAAGCTTCCCAACTTTTCCCCTTGATCAATAAGCAAATAGCAGAAAACTATGTGATCCATGAAGAGGCTAAAAGGAGGATGGGAAAAGGGCCTGAGCAGAACGACTCCTCGATGGAGCATGTTTTCGCCATGACTGGACAAGTTATCCCTAAACACCAGAAAACCCGATTCAAGAAACGAGTAGTAAAAGGTCCCTCACCTTCTCAGAGACATTGGAAGGAGAAATCACCAGAACAATGGGAACAGGACCCAAGCACATCATCTCACAAGAAATCGAGGAAAGGCAAGACAAAAATCAACACAGGAACAGTGGCAAAATACAACCTGAGCCACCCATGGGATCCAAACCAGTGATCCCCATGCGTCGAGCCAACGACGTTAAACAAAGGCACTGGTCGGGAGGTAACCCGACACCTATCTTACTTTCAGTACTTTTATTTTCTGTCATTTAGTTTTTACCAATAAGTCACTCTCACCCACTTGGTGCATAGAATGAAATGACTATTCAGGAATCGGTTATGGGTGCAACATCAAGCCAGCCAGGCCTATGCCAAGAGTTCAAGGCCCCAGCTGAGCTCCCTCGATTATCCAGCCTCATGCCATGTCGTTCACTCGACACCTTTAAGGGAGTTCTGTTCTTCCCTTTTCCTTAATGTCATTTCCTTCTCATAATTGTCTGCTTGCATGGCTTTTGAATTAAGTCTTGCTGAAAGGCACGCCTTCGTTCAAAAGTGTGGGGTGAGAACCGCCTGTGTACATAACATGTTTTTCTTTTTCTTTTCCCTTAATATTATCTTTTTGAAAATATGAACTTGAGAATGTGAAAAAGATAGATCATAATTCATGCAATAACCTTGTGAAAATTAAACTGTTTAAAAACTTAGAATGTAACTTCTCAGTTGTCCCTTTGTGCTGAGATAAACAGGGGATGTGGAGTTGATAGAAAATGCCCTAGAGAGGCTTGGCAAGCAATTGAAGGACTGAATTTCGCTATATGGTTTACGAAGTCAGTGGAGGCTGCACTTCGGGTTTCAGTTGAGTCAGAAGTCATCTCCGCCATGCAGTGTTTATGCAAAAAGAAAAAAGGCGGGACGTGAATCAAACCGTCCTATCTCTAGTCAGAGTAGCCGGGAAAATAAATGAGCGACCCTCATTTTGACCCGCACGAAATGGAAAGGATGAGAGAGAGCGGGGAGGTATTTCCATATACTCGCGGGCGATGATTGGACCTCCCAAAAAAGGCTTGAGAAAATGGACTAGCAAGCCACAAAAAGGCAAAAGCTCAAAGAAGCAAATCAAGAGGCCAAAGGACCAAAATTGTGAAGGTTTTAACCGAACAAAAGTGAAGTACTCAAAGAGTCAAATCAAAGGCCAAAGGCCGATTCACTACAAAAAGCTGTCCCTCGCCAAAAAGAAAATCAAAAAGGCTCAACTCATCTGTGAAACCCGAACCGAATCACGTGCTAGAGAAAGCTACAAGGAAACCATATAGCGCAAGACAGTCCCGAGGTTGCAGTCCAGGAGCCTGAAAAGGGCTATCTCTCGAAACATCCGAATTAATTTGCATCTCGGCACGAAGGTACAAGTATCAAGTTTCTTCTATTTATTTACACGGTTTAATTTGGTAATAAGTAGTAATGCATGAATTAGGATAAATCTAGTCCCACAGTCTCACTTTCATATTTTAAAAGTTTACTTAGATAGTGTGTGCCGCCCTTTAATAGCATTGTTCGGGACGAACAACTAAAAGTGTGGGGTGATCTGATGGACTGACGGAGCCCACTGTAATGTCGTTAAGGTGCAATGTTCTCTGTGCAAAATAAATTTATATTTTCCGCTACTCGCAACTACACTACTGGGTAGTAAGTGGTAAGTAGGGGTCGAACCCAAGGGAATTAGAGGGATACGTTGTTCTTTAAGGGATTTGTACAGGATGGGAGCGTTTTTTAGGTTGATTGAGATTTTAGCGCGATTAACTAAGCTACTGTTTTTGGTTTTTTTGGTTTTGAGTGCGGAAAAGTAAATTACAGAAAATAAATACAGAAATTAAAATACTAAAAGTAAAAGAGTTAAGGGAAGAAGACTTACAGTGGGTGATGCGTGATTGTGATTCCTCCGGTAGATGAGCGGTTGATGGTTGTAGTTGATCGAGCAGTTTATAAAAGTAAATACAAGGGGTTTTTTTGTAATTCAAGGAAAAGTATTCGGTTTCAGGTACCTTGTATTATAACATGTTTATTAATAACCGTTAGTAACCTTTCTAAGTATTCAAAGATGAATCGAGGCCCTTTCGCAGCGCAAGACTTGCAACATCGTTTAAAGCAACACTTGTTCTACTTCAGACTAATTCCTCCTTTCGAAGTATCTTAGCCTATTGTGCATCCATTTGAATTCTTTGGTCCAGTTTCCAAATGGTTTTTTAAGATAAGCCGAACTCCTCGATAAGTTTTGCTTGTTACATCTTCCACTTACCGAGTATGATCACGAATTTCCACGGAAGAGCTTTGCTTGTTACAGCTTCCACTCAACCTTGGAAACTCTGACTATAAATGGCACATAGAACAAGTTTTGAATACAGAGAAATGAAACTAAAAGAAATTAAAACATTATATAATACAAGAAAATACCTTCGACCGAATGAGGAGTTTAGCTACGAATATCCATGGAAAAGGACATCATAACTAAATACTCGGGGGTTTTTGAAAACAGTAAGAGGGAAAGGGGTGGAATACTCAAGAACCAACAGGTATTCCCAATTTCCTACTGAATACTCAAGAACCAACAGGAGTATTCTCTACAGTATTATAATACTCAAGAACCGACAGGAGTATTATAATTTCAAAGCGTATAATACTCAAGAACAAACAGGAGTATTATTTCCAATCAGTATAATACTCAAGAACCAACAGGAGTATTATTTCAAAAACCAAACTTACAAAGTAACACAAACTTAGAGAGATAAGTGAAATGTTAATTTTGGAATTGTGGATTTTTGGATGATACAAATGAGGAGGAGAAGCCTCTATTTATAGCTAAAGGGGAGGAGGAATGGAGGGCTTGGATGGTGGCATGTGGTTGTGCATCCAAGGGAGGAGAAGGGAGGAGGAAGGAGGAGGTGACACATGGGGGGAGCCAAAAGCCGCCGATTGGGGGAGGAGAAAGCCACCGGTGGCCGGTTGTCCAAGGAGGAGAGGAGTGGATTTGGCCACCTCCAAGCAAGGTGGCCGGTCACCTTGGTCCATGGGTGCATTTTGACAGTTTTGTGCAGTCTTTTCACAAAACTATCAGTCCAATTTCGCTCCGTCTGACTTTGATTGTTCCTCGGTTGAATTTAATTTGAGTAATTCCTACGTCAGGATCTTGAGATTTCTTCGTTCGGCGTCTGATCTTGACCTTGGATTGACTCTTATCATCTTTTCAGCGTAAAATCCTCTCCTTAGCGTGTTTTCTCTCTAAGTGCCAAAATACTCTGTAGAAATAAATCGGGACTAACAAGCAGAAGTTAAATAGACCAACAGTCTAATTTGGTAGGTTTTACTGTATTTTTGATTCGTATAATTTTGGTCCATCAGATCACCCCACACTTTTAGTTGTTCGTCCCGAACAATGCTATTAAAGGGCGGTACTCTAAGTTTGGTTTTAAAATATGAAAATTAGACTGTGGGACTCGATTTATCCTAATTCATGCATTACTTACTTATTACTAAATTGAACTGTGTAAATAAATAGAAGAAACTTGATACTTGTACCTCCGTGCTGAGATGCAAATTATTCTGGATGTTTCGGGAGATAGCCCTTTTTAGGCTTCTGGACTGCAATCTTGGGATCGTCTCTCACTATATGGTTTCCTTGTAGCTTTTTCTAGCACGTGATTTGGTTCGGGTTTCACTGGTTTGAGTACTTTGATTTTCTTTTGGCGAGGGACTGCGTTTTATAGTGAATTGGCCTTTGGCCTTTGATTTGACTTGTTGAGTACTTCACTTTTTGTTCGGTTAAAACCTTCACAATTTTGGGCCTTTGGCCTCTTGATTTGCTTCTTCGAGCTTTTCGTCTTTTTGTGGCTTTGCTAGTCCATTTTCTCAAGCCTTTTTGGGAGGTCCAATCATCGCCCGCAAGCCTATGGAAATACCTCCCCGCTCCTCTCATCGTTGTTTTTTCGCGCGGGTCAAGATGAGGGTCGCTCATCTATTTTCTCGGCTACTTTGACTAGAGAGAGGACGGTCTGATTCCCGTCCTCGCCTTTTTTCTTTTTTGCATAAACACTGCATGGCGGAGATGACTTCAATCTTCACTGAAACCCAAAGTGCAGCCTCCACTGACTTCGAAAACCATATAGTTTGATTTGATCCTTCGATTGCTTGCCAAGCCTCTCTAGGGCATTTCTATCAACTCCACATCCCTAGTTTATCTCAGCACAAAGGGACAAATGAGAAGTTACGTTCTAAGTTTTTAGACAGTTGAATTTTCACAAGGTAAATGCATGAATTTCGGTCTATCTTTTTCACATTCTTAAGTTCATATTTTCAAAAAGATACATTAAAAAAAAGAAAAAGTTTTTTTATTTATGTACACATGCGGATCTCACCCCACACTTTTGAACGAAGTCGTGCCTTTCAGCACTACTTAGTTCAAAAGCCATGCAAGCAGATATTATACGAGAATGAAATGATATTAAGGAAAAGGGAAGGACAGAACTCCCTTATTGTGTTGAATGGCATGAGGCTGGATAATCGAGGGAGTTCGGCTGGGGCCTTGAACTCTTAGCGTAGCCCTGACTGGCTTAATGTTGCACCCAAGTCCGATTCCTGAATAGTCAAATCTTCTATGCACCAAGTGGGTGAGAGCGACTTATTGAAGAAGTAAAATACAGAAAATAAAAGACAGAAAATTAAAGTGCGGAAAGTAAGATAGTGTCGGGTTACCTCCAGACCAGTGCACTTGTTTAACGTCGTTGGCTCGACAGTACCTTATTCCTGGATCACTGGTTGGGATCCCATGGGTGGCTTAGGTCGAATTTTGCCACCGTTCCTGTGTTGGTTTTTGTCTTGCCTTTACCTGATTTCTTGCTTGGGTTGGAACTCCATGGTTTTGGTGTTTTTTCTTTCCATTGTTTCTGAGAAGGCTGGGGACCTTTGACCATAGCTGTTGGTCTTGTTACTCTTTCGGTCTCCTTAGGCAGGTCGGAAATCTGCGTACCGCGATCTGAGATAGGTATTATATCTGGCGGTTTCTTCGTATCTGTGCGGCTATTGTCAATGTAGAAATATGCAATTTTGCCGCCGAACTTAAGCGATAATGAGCCCTTGCCCACATCGATCCTTGCCTTAGTAGCGTAGAGGAATGGTCGTCCCAAGATTATTGTTGGAGGGTCGTCTTCGCTGGTCTCTCCCGTTTGTATCACATAGAAGTCTGCAGCAATGACGAGCTCTCCCACATGGAGTATTACGTCTTCCAGCACTCCAATCGGACGGATGCACGATTTATCTCCTAGCTCGATATTTGTCCTGGGTGGTTTTAATGGACCAAGTCCTAACAAGTAATATAAGGAGGAGGGCATGGCGTTGACAGCAGCTCCAAGATCGACCAGGCACTTATGAATCTGAGTTTCACCAATACCGCAGGTGACTGTGAAGGCCCTTGGGTCTTTATCTCTTTCCGGTTGTGACTCATGATCTGAAGTGAGGGCTTTTTTAATTGTCGGGTCACTCTGCCCACTCCTTGACTTAGGATTAGTATAACTGGATCCCTTAATATTTTGCTCAGAAGCATAAATATTAGTTGGAGAGTTCCACCTTAAATTGTCAGTGTCATCCCATCCAGATGCTGGTATGTCAGAGTGTATGACCGGTGGTGGAGTTATGCAAACGGTAAATGCATATCATCCATTGTCAGCATGCGTGACCCATGTTTTGTCATCATTGGGTCGGTCTTCCTCTTGATTCCAGTCAGGTCGACGCCTCCGAGCGAAGTGCTTGTTCGTAAGTTTGTAAGTTGGGGATCGTGCTACTTCTCCCAGTGTCGCCTTTCCATTTGACCTCTTTATTATGCTAAGATTCGCCTTTGGGTTTTGGATGGTTTGTGAAGGAAGTCTGCCAGGCTCATTAGTGAGTGTTGACATTGCTGTGGCGAGATGGGACATTTGTTTGGTTAATTCTGAAATTGCCCTGTCAGTTTTCGCCTGGTATTGGTGTAGCGAAGTACCCAATTGACTTATGCTTCCTGCGAGCTCCTTCATCATGTCATCAAGCGACTTGGTTGGTTCTTGCTGATTATGCGGGCCGGTTTGGTACTGATTCGGTCCTCTTTGCTGATATTGGCCTGCTGATGGAGCGTTTTGGTTATACTGCCGGTGGGGGGGTTGGTAGAATGACTAAGCTAGTTGAGGGAGAGCTGGTTGTGCATCCTTCTGAGAATAGTTATTGTTACGCCAGCTCGGGTTGGTTGCTTGACCGTACTGTCTGTTTTGTCCGGCTCTATCATTACTGTTGTTGTTGTATCCTTGGTATCCTCCTACTACATTCACTTCTGTCGGTTCCTCTTCTATTAATGTTGGACATGCGTCAGTTTTGTGGTCTGCAGAACCACAGAACTCGCAAGGTTTTACCGAAACTGGCTGCCTTCGTAGGATTTGAATCATCATCTCCTTTAGCTGCTTCATCTCTTCAGGCATAGAGCTCATCGATGTTTCAGCTTTTGCCACATTTTTTGTCCGGGAGAATTCTTCATGCTGAGTCGTCTCTTCTCTGAATCGGGCATTCTCAGCAACGTTGGTGATAAGATCCCTTATGCCACTTAATGATAGATTCATCATGGACCCTCCAGCTGAGGCATCCAGGAGCATTTTGTCTAAGGGTCTTAATCCGTTAATGAGATACTCGACGGTGAGTTTCTCGGGCAGTCCAAGGGTACAGCAGCTTCTCTCCAGGCGGTTGAATTTTTCCAGGTAATCGTACATGGTTTCGTTGGGTCCTTGCCTGATGTCCTGCAGTTGCCTCCTTACTTGCATTGCTCTTCCTGCTGGGTAATATTTGTCTAAGAACTTTTTCTGCATCTGAGCCCATGTTCTGATGCTTCCGGAAGGCAATGAAAGGAACCAGTCGTTTGCCGCGTCAATGAGGGAAAAATAGAACGCCTTTAACTTAAAGTCGTCTACGTTTACGCCATTCGGTTTGAGGTTTTGGCAAATCCCATGTAAGCGCTGGAGATGAGTCATTGCTGATTCTCCACGAGTTCCTGAGAATTTTGGCAAGTTGTGGGCCACTGAAGTGTTGATGACGATGTTTTCTAGCTCTGGGCCTTCATAGATACACCACGGCTGAACTCTAAAATCTGGTGCGGAGAGCTCTCCCAATGTAGGTTCGCGGTAGTTGTTGTTATCTCCGTAGTAGTCATCAAAAGCGGGTTCTCGTCTCGGTACTTGTCTAGGTTGCGGGGGTGGTGGATATCTAGGGGGTTGTCGTACTGGACCAGCTGCATTTCGGTCCTCGGGTGGTTCTTGGTTTCTTCTGATGGCTTCCCTATCACGAGCTCGTCTGCTTCGGATGAGTTGCTCCGGATCATCCATAAATGGAAGTGGCACCTCATTGTTTCGATCGTACAGGTTCATCTCGTCGTCATCTTGGTAGTCATGGTGACTTCCTTCGCGAGACATGGTTGTTTCGAGCGCGTATTGATTTAAAGAACTTATCCAATGGCTAATTCCCTGGCAACGGCGCCAATTTTGACGGAGCCCACTGCACTGTCGTTAAGGTGCAATGTTCTCTGTGCAAAATAAATTTATATTTTCCGCTACTCGCAACTACACTACTGGGTAGTAAGTGGTAAGTAGGGGTCGAACCCAAGGGAATTAGAGGGATACGTTGTTCTTTAAGGGATTTGTACAGGATGGGAGCGTTTTTAGGTTGATTGAGATTTTAGCGCGATTAACTAAGCTACTGTTTTTGGTTTTTTTGGTTTTGAGTGCGGAAAAGTAAATTACAGAAAATAAATACAGAAATTAAAATACTAAAAGTAAAAGAGTTAAGGGAAGAAGACTTACAGTGGGTGATGCGTGATTGTGATTCCTCCGGTAGATGAGCGGTTGATGGTTGTAGTTGATCGAGCAGTTTATAAAAGTAAATACAAGGGGTTTTTTTGTAATTCAAGGAAAAGTATTCGGTTTCAGGTACCTTGTATTATAACATGTTTATTAATAACCGTTAGTAACCTTTCTAAGTATTCAAAGATGAATCGAGGCCCTTTCGCAGCGCAAGACTTGCAACATCGTTTAAAGCAACACTTGTTCTACTTCAGACTAATTCCTCCTTTCGAAGTATCTTAGCCTTTTGTGCATCCATTTGAATTCTTTGGTCCAGTTTCCAAATGGTTTTTTAAGATAAGCCGAACTCCTCGATAAGTTTCGCTTGTTACAGCTTCCACTTACCGAGTATGATCACGAATTTCCACGGAAGAGCTTTGCTTGTTACAGCTTCCACTCAACCTTGGAAACTCTGACTATAAATGGCACATAGAACAAGTTTTGAATACAGAGAAATGAAACTAAAAGAAATTAAAACATTATATAATACAAGAAAATACCTTCGACCGAATGAGGAGTTTAGCTACGAATATCCATGGAAAAGGACATCATAACTAAATACTCGGGGGTTTTTGAAAACAGTAAGAGGGAAAGGGGTGGAATACTCAAGAACTAACAGGAGTATTCCCAATTTCCTACTGAATACTCAAGAACCAACAGGAGTATTCTCTACAGTATTATAATACTCAAGAACCGACAGGAGTATTATAGTTTCAAAGTGTATAATACTCAAGAACAAACAGGAGTATTATTTCCAATCAGTATAATACTCAAGAACCAACAGGAGTATTATTTCAAAAACCAAACTTACAAAGTAACACAAACTTAGAGAGATAAGTGAAATGTTGATTTTGGAATTGTGGATTTTTGGATGATACAAATGAGGAGGAGAAGCCTCTATTTATAGCTAAGGGGAGGAGGAATGGAGGGCTTGGATGGTGGCATGTGGTTGTGCATCCAAGGGAGGAGAAGGGAGGAGGAAGGAGGAGGTGACACATGGGGGGGAGCCAAAAGCCGCCGGTTGGGGGAGGAGAAAGCCACCGGTGGCCGGTTGTCCAAGGAGGAGAGGAGTGGCTTTGGCCACCTCCAAGCAAGGTGGCCGGTCACCTTGGTCCATGGGTGCATTTTGACAGTTTTGTGCAGTCTTTTCACAAAACTATCAGTCCAATTTCGCTCCGTCTGACTTTGATTGTTCCTCGGTTGAATTTAATTTGAGTAATTCCTACGTCAGGATCTTGAGATTTCTTCGTTTGGCGTCTGATCTTGACCTTGGATTGACTCTTATCATCTTTTCAGCGTAAAATCCTCTCCTTAGCGTGTTTTCTCTCTAGACTCCAAAATACCCTGTAGAAATAAATCGGGACTAACAAGGAGAAGTTAAATAGACCAACAGTCTAATTTGGTGGGTTTTACTGTGTTTTTGATTCGTATAATTTTGGTCCATCATGGACCATAATTATATGAATCATAAACACAGTTCAACCCACCCAATTAGACTGTTTGTCTATTTAACTTTTGCTTGTTAGTTCCGATATTTATCTACAGGGTATTTTGGAGTCTAGAGAGAATACAGGCTAAGGAGGAATTTTTAAGCTGAAAATATATTACGAGTCATTCCAAGGTCACGACCAGATGCCGACTGAAGAAATATCATGAACCTGACATGGAATCACTCAAAACAACCAACCGAAGAGCAACCAAAGTTAGTCCGGAGCTGAAATGGACCGATGGCTTTTGTGAAAGATCACAAAAATCACAAAACCTCCTCCCATTGCCATGTGACCGGCGGCTTTTGGAGACCAAGCCACCTTGCTCCTCCTCACATGAGTGGCTTTTGGAGAGTCCATGGCTTCATGCCATGTGTCTTCATCCTCCACCACATCTTCCTCCTCCCCTTAGCTATAAATACCCCCTCCCCTTCACTTGTATCCACAATTCACACACCACAATTCACAATCACTTATCTCTCTAGATTTGGGCACTACTTTGTAAGCTTTTGTTTGAAATCTATAATACTCCTGTTGGTTCTTGAGTATTCTAGTAGTTTTTGAGTTTACTCCTGTTGGTTCTTGAGTATTCTCCTTTACTTACTGTCTTTCAAAAACCCTCGAGTACTTAGCTATGGTATCCACCTCTATGGATATTCGTAGCTAAACTCTTCATTCGGTTGAAGGGGTGTACTTGTATCATAAAATGTTTTAGGCTATACTCTTAGTGTCTCTTCTTTGTATTCAAAACTTGTTCTATGTGCCATATATTAGGTCAGAACTTCTAAGGTTGAGTGGATGCTTGAAATGGCAAAACTCTTCCGTGGGGGTTCGTGAACATACTCGGGTAAGTGGATGCTTGAAATGGCAAAGCTTATCTGAGGAGTTCGACCTCTTTTAAACACCATTTGGTTTGATCGGAAATGATTGATCAAATGGTTGCACATAGGCTAGTATACCTTGAAATGGGGTGCTAGTCTGAATAGAACAAGTGCTCTACGACCTTGAAATGGGCTAGACAGTGTGTGCAAATTGAGCGATTGAAATGGCCTTGATACACGTTTGAATACTTAGTAGGATCACTAAAGGTCAATGATAAACAAGCTATGATACAAGGGCCCCAAAACCGAATGCTTTCCTTAGATTTAAACACCACCTGCATTTACTTTCTTAGTATAAACTGCCTTATCAACTGCTCACCTCCCGGAAGACTTGCCAATCACGCAACAACCGCTGTAAGTCTTCTTCCTTTTATTTTCAGTATTTATTTTTCTATCATTTACTTTTCCGTACTAAAAACCAAAACCAACCAAAAAGACACGTACTTGTTAACACTAAAACCTCAATCGACCTAAAAGACGCTCCTTCCCTGTACAATCCCTCAAAGAACACTTATGCCCCTAATTCCCTTGGGTTCGACCCCTACTTACCACTTGCTACCCAGTAGTGAAGTCGCGAGTAGCGGACTTATAAATTTATTCTTGACGTTTGCACACGATGACTGTGCATCCATCACTAGCAGAAGATGATTCTCTTTCGGATTTGCCTGATATCTTGCACATACTCCTACTGCATAAGCAATATCTGGTCTGCTAGCTATCAAGTAGAGATGACTTCCTATGATGCTTCTGTATTGTGTTTGGTCAACACTCGTTCCAGCATCATCTTTGGTGATATTTATGTGAGTAGCACTTGGAGTCTATTTATGGCTTGCCTTTTCTAGATCAAACTTCTTGATCAGATTCCTTGCATACTTGCTCTGTGAGATAAAGATGCCATCATCCTTATGTTTCACTTGGAGTCCAATGAAGTAGTTTTTCTCTCCCACCATGCTAATCTTGAACTCCTTTTGCATTTGTTCCACAAACTGGTCCATCAGTTTCTGTGTACTGGACCTGAACACTATATTGTCAACATAGATTTGTGCAATGATAAAATTTGACCTTGTATGCTTGACGAATAAAGTCTGATCTAGTCCCCCTTGCACATAGCCATGGTCAACGAGAAACACCGTGAGAAGCTCGTACCATGCTCTGGGCGCTTGTTTGAGTCCATAAAATGCCTTCTTCAATTGATACACACGAGTAGGATGCTGCGGATCTTCAAATCCCTTTGGTTGCACCACGTACACTTCCTCATTCAAAGATCCATTTAGAAACGTGCTTTTGACATCCATCTGGAATAGTTTGAACTTCAAGTGGCACGCTAGAACAAGGAGTAGTCTGATCGTCTCCAGGCTTGCAACAGGGGCATAGGTCTAATCAAAATTGATGCCTTCTATCTGCGTGTATCCCTGTGCCACCAGTCTGGCTTTGTTTCTAGTGATGTTGCCCTTCTCATCAGACTTGTTCTTAAAGATCCACTTTGTTCCGATGACGTTTACTCCTTTGGGTCATGGAACTAGATCTCAAACATCATTCCTTGTGAACTCTTCCTGTATGGCCATCACCCAGTATTCATTAATGATTGCTTCTTTGATATTTTTCAGCTCAATGGTCGATAGAAAATACGAGCAAGCCACCAATTTTCGATAATTGATCTCCTTCCCGCGAGTTTTCATTCTGTCCGAGAAAGAATTTGAAGTATTCTCGTCCTCAGCTTGCACTCCCCCCGAACCTTTATCTTCTTTAGCCTAGTGGGACTGAGTTGACGTATCAGACAGTGTTCCACTACTTTCTGCATCATCTCCTGATACTTGTTTATCAGTGACTTCGTCCTCACTTTCCATCTGAAGTAGAGTAACCAACTCAATGAACCGTTGAGCAGCCTCGGACTTGTCCCACCAATATCTAGTCCAGGTGAACCTTGTGAAATCATCCACACACACCAGGACATACTTCTTGCCTCCATAACTCTCAACCTGCATTGGTCCCATCAATTCCATGTGCACCAGCTCCAGTGGTCGACTCGTATTGATCTGAGTAGTCTTCGGATGAGATGCCTTCGTCTACTTTCCAATCTGGCACTCTCCACACACAACTTCCAGGTCTCTTTTCACTTTGGGCATCCCTTGGATAAGACCCTGTGTAGAAATTTTCTTTAGAGTCTTCAGGTTTAGATGCCCTAAGGGTCTATGCCACAGCTCCCTCTCATCAGTTTGACTTGCCAGACAAGTAATCTCAGTTACTATTCCACCAGTGCCTAGTAGGTAGCAGTTATTTGATGACATAATTCCTTCCATCAGTGATTCTCCGTTCTTGTCCAGTACCCAACAGGAATCATGAGTGAATTTTACATGATGCCCTTCATCACACATCTGACTAATACTTATCAGATTCACTTCAACCCATCCACCAGAAGAATATCCTCGAGCTCAGGTAAATTCGAAACCTTCAATGTCCCACAGCCAATCACCTGGCCCTTTCTTCCATCTCCAAATGTAACAAACTGACGCTTGCTTACAGGTTTATAATGTACAAGGTGATTAGGGTTACCTGTCATGTGACCCGAGCATGCACTGTCAAAGTACCAGCGGTCTTTCTTCATGAGACTGGATGAACTGAATGCAACGAAGCACACTTCCTCCTTGGTTCTCGATCTCCATACCTTTCTCATCTGAGGTGGGACTTTGGGTTCCATCTCCCTTCGCTCAGCTAGAAACAGTCGACATTTTGGCTTGATGTGTCCCTTCTGGTAGTAATACCAGCAGATTCGAGTGTCTCTCCACCATGATGTATTACGTCTTCCCTGGTTAGTCATTGATCCTCTGTCCAAGCTTCTGTGCAAGCTTTGGTTCCGCCTTTACAGGAGCTTCATTCATCCTCTGTCCAGGTCTCTGTGCAAGCTTTGGTTCCGCCTTTACAAATGTTATCTTACTTGAACTACTTTCACCAGTAAAACTGAGATCTTTGTGTTCGTCTTCGACTCTTTGAGACTTTAGTATGACATCCAAATTCTTTAAGCCGGAGTTCAGCATCTTCACTGATCTTTTGAACTTGCTTAATTCATCCATAGTAGCAGAATGATTGTCTCTTTCCATCTCTATTTGTAACTCCAGAGCTTCTACTGTGTTCAAGAGATGAACCTCTTTGCGATTCAAGTCCACAATTTCTTTCGTAACTCCACTATGCCTTTTGGATGCACCTCTCTATCCTTCTCCATCTATACTTTTAGTGATGATACAGTGCATAGGAGTTCTACCTTCTGTACGAGTAGTGATGAGTGATGAACCATAATTGTATGCATCATAAACACAGTTAAATCCACCAAATTAGACTGTTTGTCTATTTAACTTTTACTTGTTAGTTCCGATATTTATCTACAGGGTATTTTGGAGCCTAGAGAGAATACACGCTAAGGAGAGGATTTTACACTGAAAATATATTACGAGTCATTCCAAGGTCACGACCAGATGCCGACTGAAGAAATATGAAGATCCTGACATTGAATCACTCAAAACAAATCCTACCGAAGAGCAACCAAAGTCAGACCGGGGCCGAAATGGACTGATAGTTTTGTGAAAACATCAAAAAACTCACTCTCCCCTTCATGGTGACCGGTGGCTTTTGGAGGAGGTGACCAAAGGAGGAAGCTCTCCTCCTTTTACCACCCACAACCGGCGGCTTTGGGAGGCTCCTCCTCTCACCATGGATGCTTGCCATGTGCTCTCATCCAAGCCACTCATCTCCTCCTCCCATGGCTATAAATAGAGCCCTCCCCTCTCATTTGTATCCATCCTAAAATTCACAAAACACTTATCTCTCTACATTTTGGTACTTTTATAAGCTTTGGTTTTAAATCTATAATACTCTTGTTGGTTCTTGAGTATTATAGTTAGTTATTGAGTACTCTTGTCGGTTCTTGTAGTACTCAAGCTTTACTTTTCTCTATTCTTGAGTACTCTTGTCGGTTCTTGAAGTACTCACCCCTTTCCCTTACTTACTGTCTTTTAAAAACCGTAAGTACTTAGCTATGGTATCCACTGATCGGTCAAGTTCTTGACCTATTATTCACCTCATTCGATGATGGATTAGGTTTGTTTTCCGAACACTTTGTTATCATTTAATCTCTTTTCCTAGTGTTTCAGGTTTGAATTACACGATGACTCGATATGGACCCGATTACACGAAAAGATGAAGAAAATCAATCTAAACAGCAAATTCTGCCCCAGACCTCGTGACAACTCAATTCATCACGGGCCAAAGAAGGCGTCACGGGACCACGCCGTAGCAATGCAAATCCAAAAGCCTGTGACAGCCCGTGACGAAGTCGGTGTCACGGGCCATTACCTCCGTCACGGGACTCGGCCGAAGCGGTGTATTCCCTCTCGCCCGTGACAGCCCGTGACAGCCCGTGATGGATCGGCTGTCACGGGACTTACTCGATTTCAGTTTTAGGAAATCACGAGATAATTTTGGAAATTTTGGGAATTTTGCTATAAATAGAGGGGCTCGACCAGAACTCAAGGGTGTGCTATTTTGGAGAGAAGAAACCCTAATTTTGGAGAAAGACAACGCGAGAGTGAGGATCAACGAGCTTCATCGTTTACGGTTTACTCATCCTTTATTATTTTCATTATACACTATTTTTGGTTAACCACCATGAATAGTGAGTAGTCTTCTTCATTCTGGGATCCTACGGATCCCGTGCTATGTAACCCTGACTCTCATGTGATCAATTGAAGTTATTATTTATGCGATTCGATTATTCAATTTCAATGTGTGCTTAATATTATCGTTCTATGCATGTATTTACATCAAAGGGCATGTTTGCATTGATAGAACGTATTTAGGTTATATGCCGAAAGGTGGATGAGCCCTAGGGATTAACCGGATTGCATGAAATTGATATTAGGTCATGTTTACATGAACTAATAGGAAAACCTTTAGTTTAATAAATCGAAATCGTTGATAATCCGTGGATGGGCGGCGTTCAACGATTGAGATTAATCTAGACAATGATTCGTGGATGGGCGGCTTGTCTAGTGTTATTTCGGTTATATTCCATATTTGATAGCATGAATAACTAATTTGCCATGATTGCATGATTAGTGGGGTTAGCATGGGTGAAGTACGGATTCAGGGATTCTTTCTCTGATTTAATACAACCTTTTATTTTCTGCAATTTAATTTCTGCCATTTAATTTCTGCAAGTTACAAACAACCGAACATTTGTTAATCGGAATAGCTAAATAGGTCACTTGTTACCTAGTACTCACACGCATTGCTCCTAGGATCGACCCTTGGCTTACCAAGGATTATAAATTTTGTTTGACTGCAATTTGACCCCTAAAACTAATACTTTGACAACTATAAAGGGTTAAAAATACGCTTGTCATCCACCTCTATGGATATTCGTAGGTAAACTCTTCATTCGGTTGAAGGGGTGTACTTGTATCATAAAATGTTTTAGGCCATCTTTTTAGTGCCTCTCCTTTTTATTCAAAACTTGTTCTATGTGCCATATATTAGGCCAGAACTTCCAAGGTTGAGTGGATGCTTGAAATGGAAAAACTCTTCCGTGGGGGTTCGTGAACATACTCGGGTAAGTGGATGCTTGAAATGGCAAAGCTTATCTGAGGAGTTCGACCTCTTTTAAACACCATTTGGTTTGATCGGAAATGATTGATCAAATGGATGCACATAGGCTAGTATACCTTGAAATGGGGTGCTAGTCTAAATAGAACAAGTGCTCTACGACCTTGAAATGGGCTAGACGGTGTGTGCAAATCGAGTGCTTGAAATGGCCTTGATACACTTTTGAATACTTAGAAGGATCACTAAAGGTCAATGATAAACAGGCTATGATACAAGGCCCCAGAAACCGAATGCTTTCCTTAGATTTAAAAAACCCCTTGCATTTACTTTCTTAGTATAAACTGCTCTATCAACTGCTCACGTTCCGGAAGGCTTGCCAATCACGCATCACCCGCTGTATGTCTTCTACTTTTATTTTCAGTACTTTACTTTTCTGTCATTTACTTTTCCGCACTAAAAACAAAAACCAACCAACCAATCACTTACTTTTCCGCACTAAAACCTCAATCAACCTAAAACACGCTCCCTCGCTGTACAATTCCCTCAAAGAATAACTTATCCCCCTAATTCCCTTGGGTTCGACCCCTACTTACCACTTGCTACCCAGTAGTAAGGTCACGAGTAGCGGAATATAAATTTGCTTTTGCACAGAGAACACCGCACCTTAACGACAGTGCGGTGGGCTTCGTCAAAACTGGCGCCGTTGCCGGGGAATTAGCCGCCGGATAAGTTGTTCTTTCCCTCCCCTTCTCATGACGCTACCCACTACATATGCATGGACAACAAGACATCTTCCTCTATTCGGAGGTACGGATGGAGAAGACCCAGTACAACACTGCCGAAACTTTCACCACGTTTGCCAACACATAAAACCTGAAAATGAAATGTTAGAGGAATTTAAGCTTAAATGCTTCAAATTTTCTTTAACTGATTTTGCAACGATCTGGTATTACACATCAACCGCTAGTAGTTCAGTACATTTTGTGGACCTTTGCGTTCCATTTATGAGGGAATTCTCCCCCCCCCCCATCCTTACGACATCAAACCCGAGAGAAGATCATGTGCCTTCAACAATCCCGGAATGAGACTTTGGACGAATACTACACGAACTATGACACCATCGTCTCAAGCTGCCCGCACCATGGATTCATGAAGAAAGTTCTTCTTCTAAAATTTCTTCGTGGGATGAGGGCCGATTAGCTGACAAGGATTAACGAAGCAATGAGAAGAGCAGCCGGGAACTTATCCATAGCAGACATGTGGAACCTCATAAAAGACCTGGCCGCAGCCACAAAATGAATACCCCAAGCTGACAGAGGAATGCAGATAGAAGAGGCTGGTCTAGAGACAAATGAAGAAAATACTCCCGAGCCATCAGAAGAATCAGACATAGAAAGCATCGGAAGCAACGAGGAAGAACCCTCATGGGAACTCGAGGCAGTGCCAACTAAAGAAGAAGTCCAAAACACCACTGGCAAGCTACCCGAGTCATACCCAACTATCATTACCAGAGCAGCAGAGACCATCTACGACCAAATCCTCACAGATGGACGTGACGAGGCAGAACCAAGCCTTAAGATGCAAGCTTCCCAACTTTTCCCCTTGATCAATAGGCAAATCGCAGAAAACTATGTGATCATTAAAGAGGCTAGAAGGAGGATTGGAAAAGGGCCTGAGCAGAACGACTCCTCAATGGAGCATGTCTTCGCCATAACTGGATAAGGTAGCCCTAAACACCAGAAAACCCAGTTCAAGAGACTAGTTGTGAAGGGTCCCTCGCCTTCTCAAAGACGTTGGAAGAAGAAACCACCAGAACCATGGGAACTGGACCCAAGCACATCATCTCACCAGAAATCAGCGAAAGGCAAGGCCAAAATCAACACAGGAATGGTGGCGAAATACGACCTAAGCCACCCATGGGATCCAAACCAGTGATCCAGGAATGAGGTACTGTCGAGCCAACGACGTTAAACAAAGGCACTGGTCGGGAGGTAACCCGACACCTATCTTACTTTCAATCTTTTATTTTTCTGTCATTTAGTTTTTACCAATAAGTCGCTCTCCCCCACTTGGTGCATAGAAGAAATGACTATTCAGGAATCGGACTTGGGTGCAACATTAAGCCATCCAGGCCTACGCCAAGAGCTCAAGGCCCCATCCGAACTCCCTCGATTATCCAGCCTCATGCCATGTCGTTCACTCGACACTTTAAAGGGAGTTCTGTTCTTCCCTTTTCCTTAATGTCATTTCCTTCTCATAATTGTTTGCTTGCATGGCTTTTGAACTAAGTCTTGCTGAAAGGCACGCCTTCGTTCAAAAGTGTGGGGTGAGAACCACCTGTGTACATAAACATGTTTTCTTTTTTCCTTAATATTATCTTTTTGAAAATATGAACTTGAGAATGTGAAAAAGATAGATCATAATTCATGCATTAACCTTGTGTAAATTCGACTGTTTAAAAACTTAGAATGTAACTTCTAATTTGTTCCTTTGTGCTGAGATAAACAAGGGATGTGGAGTTGATAGAAATGCCCTAGAGAGGCTTGGCAAGCAATCAAAGGACTGAATTTCACTATATGGTTTTCGAAGTCAGTGGAGGCTACACTTCGGGTTTCAGTGAAGATTAAAGTCATCTCCGCCATGCAGTGTTTATGCAAAAAGAAAAAAGGTGAGGACGGGAATCAGACCATCCTATCTCTAGTCAAAGTAGCCAAGAAAATAGATGAGCGACCCTCATCTTGACCCGTGCGAAACGGCAAGGATGAGAGGAGCGGGGAGGTATTTCCATAGGCTCGCGGGCGACGATTGGACCTCCCAAAAAGGCTTGAGAAAATGGACTAGCAAGCCACAAAAAGGCACAAGCTCGAAGAAGCAACTCAAGAGGCCAAAGGCTCAAAATTGTGAAGGTTTTAACCAAACAAAAAGTGAAGTACTCAAAGAGTCAAATCAAAGGCCAAAGGCCGATTCACTACAAAAGCTGTCCCTCGCCAAAAGAAAATCAAAGACCAAACCATTGAAACCCGAACCGAATCACGTGCTAGAGAAAGCTACAAGAAAACCATATAGTGCGAGACGGTCCCGAGGTTGCAGTCCAGGAGCCTAAAAAGGGCTATCTCCCGAAACATCCAAAATAATTTGCATCTCAGCACGAAGGTACAAGTATCAAGTTTCTTCTATTTATTTACACGGTTTAATTTGGTAATAAGTAGTGATGCATGAATTAGGATAAATCTAGTCCCACATTCTCACTTTCATATTTTAAAAGTTTACTTAGTGCCGCCCTTTAATAGCATTGTTCGGGACGAACAACTAAAAGTGTGGGGTGATCTGATGGACCATAATTGTATGCATCATAAACACAGTTAAACCCACCAAATTAGACTGTTTGTCTATTTAACTTTTGCTTGTTAGTTCCGATATTTATCTACAGGGTATTTTGGAGCCTAGAGAGAATACACGCTAAGGAGAGGATTTTACGCTGAAAATATATTACGAGTCATTCCAAGGTCACGACCAGATGCCGACTGAAGAAATATCAAGATCCTGACATTGAATCACTCAAAACAAATCCTATCGAAGAGCAACCAAAGTCAGACCGGGGCCGAAATGGACTGATAGTTTTGTGAAAACATCACAAAACCTCACAAAACTCACTCTCCCCTTCATGGTGACCGGCGGCTTTTGGAGGAGGTGACCAAAGGAGGAAGCTCTCCTCCTTTTACCACCCACAACTGGCGGCTTTGGGAGGCTCCTCCTCTCACCATGGATGCTTGCCATGTGCTCTCATCCAAGCCACTCATCTCCTCCTCCCATGGCTATAAATAGAGCCCTCCCCTCTCATTTGTATCAATCCTAAAATTCACAAAACACTTATCTCTCTACATTTTGGTACTTTTATAAGCTTTGATTTTAAATCTATAATACTCTTGTTGGTTCTTGAGTATTATAGTTAGTTCTTGAGTACTCTTGTCGGTTCTTTTAGTACTCAAGCTTTACTTTTCTCTATTCTTGAGTACTCTTGTTGGTTCTTGAAGTACTCACCCCTTTCCCTTACTTACTGTCTTTCAAAAACCGTAAGTACTTAGTTATGGTATCCACCTCTATGGATATTCGTAGCTAAATTCTTCATTCGGTTGAAGGGGTGTACTTGTATCATGAAATGTTTTAGGCCATCTTTTTAGTGCCTCTCCTTTTTATTCAAAACTTGTTCTATGTGCCATATATTAGGCTAGAACTTCCAAGGTTGAGTGGATGCTTGAAATGGCAAAACTCTTCCGTGGGGGTTCGTGAACATACTCGGGGTAAGTGGATGCTTGAAATGGCAAAGCTTATCTGAGGAGTTCGACCTCTTTTAAACACCATTTGGTTTGATCGGAAATGATTGATCAAATGGATGCACATAGGCTAGTATACCTTGAAATGGGGTGCTAGTCTAAATAGAACAAGTGCTCTACGACCTTGAAATGGGCTAGACGGTGTGTGCAAATCGAGTGCTTGAAATGGCCTTGATACACTTTTGAATACTTAGAAGGATCACTAAAGGTCAATGATAAACAGGCTATGATACAAGGCCCCAGAAACCGAATGCTTTCCTTAGATTTAAAAAACCCCTTGCATTTTCTTTCTTAGTATAAACTGCTCTATCAACTGCTCACGTTCCGGAAGGCTTGCCAATCACGCATCACCCACTGTAAGTCTTCTACTTTTATTTTCAGTACTTTACTTTTCTGTCATTTACTTTTCCACACTAAAAACCAAAACCAACCAACCAATCACTTACTTTTCCGCACTAAAACCTCAATCAACCTAAAACACGCTCCCTCGCTGTATAATTCCCTCAAAGAATAACTTATCCCCCTAATTCCCTTGGGTTCGACCCCTACTTACCACTTGCTACCCAGTAGTAAGGTCACGAGTAGCGGAATATAAATTTGCTTTTGCACAGAGAACACCGCACCTTAACGACAGTGCGGTGGGCTCCGTCAATGAGCATTGCTGACAATACTGCCTTGTCGCGAGGCAATGTGTACAAAATAAATTTGTAAGTCCGCTACCCGCGACTTCACTATTGGGTAGTAAAGCGGTAAGTAGGGGTCGAACCCAAGGGAGTCAGTGTGGAATGGTTGTTCTTTAAAAAGAAAGAAAAGGAAATAAAAACATTTGGGTTTTGTGGGTTGTTTTATGAACTGAAAAGTAAATGATAGAATTGAAAGTGCATAAAGTAAATACTGAAAGTAAGTGCGGAAAATAAAGTGCTGAAATGTAAGTACTGAAAGTAAATGATAGGAAAGTAAACAGTTGATAGTGAGACTGAAAGTAAAGTTACAGGCGGTGTTTTAATTAAAGGAAAGGATTCGGTTTTTAGGGGTCTTGTATCATAATCCGTTCATCATTGACCTCTAATGATCATACTAAGTGTTCAAAAGTGTATCAAGGCCATTTCAAGCACTTGACTTGCCAAACTGTCTAGCCCATTTCAAGGCATAGAGCACTTGTTCTAGATAGACTAATACCCCATTTCAAGGTATATTTGGAAGTTCTGTCTTTTGCCAAGTGACCTCAAGCATGCGCCCTTGCTAACCCTCTTCTTTGTGGCAGAGATGATTGGCCGTCCTTGGTCCTTACACTTTTTAAGAGGCTCTTCTTGGCTTGTGACGAGTGGGAGCTCCTTCGTTGGCTGTTTTGGCTCACGCTTCTCCTCCAACTCGCCTTGCACTGCATCATCATTGATCATCTCATCTCTGGTGGCCGTGATCTTCATAGAACATGGAGGGTTAAGTAGGGGCTTCTCGGCCATAAGGACAGGTCCTTTCTCGAGCAGCTCTTTAGTGAGGACCGGGCCTGCCGTGATTTTCTCGGTCGGTTCGGCAGTGTGGTCTGGGCACGTCTCGAGCCTCTCGGCAATGAGGTCCGGGACTTCCTCGGGTATTCCGAGCGCAAGGACCGGGCTTGGATTGATTTGTTCGGTCGCTTCGATAGTGAGGTCTGGGACTTCCTCGGCTGGCTCGGCAATGAGGATTGGCTTCGGGTGCTGGTCGGCCGGCTCGGGCGCGGCCTGGTCTGTCTCGGCCAGCTCGTCCGCAAGGACCGGGCATGTCTCGGATGGCTCTTCCTTGACGTCCGGGACTTCCTCGGGCAGATTGGTGATGAGGACTGGTTCAAGTGGCTCGGGTGCTCCGACAGTGAGGACCGGGCCTGTCTTGGTCGGTTCTTCTTCGGTCATCTGTTGGTCCTCATTCTCTGCCGGCTCCTAGGGTTCAGTCGTCCTTTCTATTGCCCATGATTCGGTTTCGGCCGTGAATTGGTGCATCGAGGCACTCTATTTCTGTATGTCTGCGGCCAATTGCTGGGTGCTAGCTGCCAGCTCGTTTTCTGCTGCCCATAATTCAGTTTTGGCCCTGATTTGGTGCATCGTGTTGTCCAGTTCTTCGCGCCGCATGGCCTGATCTTGTCTTGGTCTTGACCTCGCAGCCAAATCATCTATTAAGTTCCAAAGATCATCTTTGTCTAAGTTGTTCACCGAGCCTCCCGCTGCATCATTTAGTCAATTCCACTCTTGTGGCATCATCCCATTGAGAAACCTTTGAAGAATATCGTGGTTGGTGAATCCATGGTGCGGGCAGCTCGTCACAATGGAGTCAAAGTAAGCCAAGTACTCGTCCAAAGTTTCGTCCCGAGATTGCTCTATGTTGTTGATCTTCTCGCGGACTTCAAGTTTGAAATGTGGTGGGGAAAACTCCTCATTGTTCCAAGGCTCGCATCCATAGTAGAAAGACTTTGTGAACTGCATGACAGAACTACAACAAAAGAAAAACAAATAGAACAACTAGTCCGATTTCACAACTCCCCGGCAACGGCGCCAATTTGACAATACTGCCTTGTCGCGAGGCAATGTGTACAAAATAAATTTATAAGTTCACTACTCGCGACTTCACTATTGGGTAGTAAAGCGGTAAGTAGGGGTCGAACCCAAGGGAGTCAGTGTGGAATGGTTGTTCTTTAAAAAGAAAGAAAAGGAAATAAAAACATTTGGGTTTTGTGGGTTGTTTTATGAACTGAAAAGTAAATGACAGAATTGAAAGTGCGTAAAGTAAATACTGAAAGTAAGTGCGGAAAATAAAGTGCTGAAATGTAAGTACTGAAAGTAAATGACAGGAAAGTAAACAGTTGATAGTGAGACTGAAAGTAAAGTTACAGGCGGTGTTTTAATTAAAGGAAAGGATTCTGTTTTTAGGGGTCTTGTATCATAATCCGTTCATCATTGACCTCTAATGATCATACTAAGTGTTCAAAAGTGTATCAAGGCCATTTCAAGCACTTGACTTGCCACACTGTCTAGCCCATTTCAAGGCATAGAGCACTTGTTCTAGATAGACTAATACCCCATTTCAAGGTATATTAGCCTATGTTTAGTCACTTGATCCGTTATTTCCGATCAAACCAAGCGACTTAAAGAGAGGTTGAACTCCACGGAAAAGCTTTGCCATTTCAAGCATCCACTTAACCGTGTATGTTCACGAACTCCATGGAAGAGCTTTGCCATTTCAAGCATCCACTCAACCATGTATGTTCTACCCGAATGTAAAGCACTTAGAACAAGTTTTGAACACAAAGAGGCACTAAGAGAAGGGTCTAAAACATTTTATGATACAAGCACACCCTTAAACCAAATCTAAGCCTTAGCTACTTGTATTCATGTCAAGGAATACAAGTAGCCGTGACTTGAACAAGGAAAACAAAAGTAACCGAAACAAGGAAGTAAGGAGAACAACATAAAAGTAAAGAACAACAAGGAAAATAAAGGGAATTTAACTTCAAACTTCAAGATCAAGTAAGGAACCGTGGCTTTGCAAGACAAGTAAGAGAATTCAAGAACAAGAGCAAATGAAGAACAAAAGGAAAATGTGTTTTCATTGAGGTGTGGAGAAGAGAGATAAGTTCTCTTCTCCCTAATGTGGGTACAAGTGCCAAGGGAGTAGGATATGGATTACATGAGGCAATGCCTCTATTTATAGAAGAGGAAGACTTGGATGCTAAGTATTGCTTGAAAATATCTTAAAAACTTGGAGGCTAAGTTTTCCACCACTTGCTTCTCCACCTCCTTGCACATGGCTGCGCCACCTGCAGGCAGCTGAGTGGTGCCACGTGGCTTGGCCGGAGCTAGGTCGGAGGTTGGCCGGAGGTTGATCGGAGCTCGCCGGAATATGGCCGGAATCAGACCGGAGCCTTGGTCGGACCTTATTGGATTTTGGAGGGTGTATTCTGAACGAAAAAGTCATTCTAAGATGATCTCAAGAAGGAACCTAAGCCAAATTCTACTTGGAACAAGGTCGAAATCCCAAATCGGCTAAAATTGCCCTAGTTTGGCCTTTACCGGGCTCGGTGCCTTTGCATTGCGTTCTTGTCCAAACGCCGACTGTTCTAGCATATTTGAGTGATTCCAAGTTGGTTCCATGAAGGATGTTAAGGCTGATTTTGAGTGTAGCATGGTCGTTCCTTAGGATGGCCTAGAACTCGGTCCCTTGGCCTAGGATGGCTTGGATTTTGGACTTTGCGTTCTTGGTCTTTTGAGTGTGGATTTGGAACGACATCCTTCATAGAAATCGAGTGCTCGAAGTGGTTTGGTTGGAACGCCACTGGAGATAGGCCGTGGCCTATGTTCTTCCTGCCGTGCCTGGTTTTCTCGGTACTCCCGGCTCGGCGCTCGGCACTCTCGGCACTCGGCCTCGGACGCGTCCGGCATTTCCAGGACGCGGCCCGACATTTCTCGGTCCTTGGTTGAGGTCCTCGAGCTTTGGCTGGCTTTTGGGCATAAATCTCCATTTTTAGGCGTGTTTCCTCTTTAGACTCCAAAATGGCATGTATACACAGAATGGTATTAACAAGCGCTTGTTCGTATGATCAAATGTCTAATTGGTGGGTTTAGTAGTACTTAATGAATCATATAAATATGCTCCATCAATTCCTTATTCATCTCGATCATTTGGAGCTTCAGAGCAGTGACTTCTTCCTGGAGTTCCACCTTCTGAGCAACCAGGACTTCAACTTCTTGTCACAATTTTTCTTTCTCTTCCACCAGGCTAGTTACTGTGCCATTGAGCTTCTTGTTCTGATCGATCAATAATAGCCACCTCTCATGGATCTCCTTGTAGATTTCAGCTAAGCACTCATCCGTGAATTCTTCATCATCACTGCTTGACAAGTCGTCAACAAGCTGTTCGGACTGTGTGCTGGAATACTGACTGTCACCTTGTTCACTACTATCTTTAATAATACTGACGAACGTAACAAAGTTGGTTGTTTCATCTTCCTCGTCATCAGACTCGCTGTCACTTAGGTTAGTAGCAAGAGCTTTCTTCTTCTTGAGAGTGTTGGCACATTCAGCGAGGATGTGACCATAACCTTTGCATTCTCGGCATTGTATTCCTTTTCCTTTGTCACCTGAGTACTCCTGCTTGTTTTCACCATACTTGCCTTTCTAGTTATGGGAGTTGGCCATTGATGACTGACCTTGGTCTGATCCTCGTCTGTTGATCTTTCTCACCATTCTGCCAAAGTTTTGGGCCATCATTGCCTGTTGTTCAGTCGAGGAGCTAGACTCAAGTTTTTCTTATGTCGGCTTTCAGAGCAACTCCCTTGCTTCCTTTTGGTTGAACATCTTGGGGAAGATACAACTCATATGTTCTCAGTGACCCCATGAGATCCTCCAGCTTCATCTTCGTGATGTCTTGCATTTCTTGAATCGCAGTCACCTTCATAGCAAATCTTTGAGGTAAAGATTTCAGAACCTTGCTAGCGATCCTCTCTTCCTCAAAGGGGTTTCCTAGTGCAGCTGCCTCATTCGAGAGACCAGAACTCTTGTGTTGAACTCAGCAATCATTTCCTCCTCCTTCATCTTCAGATCCTCGAACTTTGTGGTGACCATCTGCATCCGTGAGTTTCTCACCTTGTCCGTCCCCTCATGGGAAGTCTTGAGGATATCACATGCCTCCTTAACAACCTCACATCAATTAGTTTGAACACATTCTCATCCACTCCAGAGAATATTGCATTCATAACCTTTGAGTTCCTTACAACACCCTTTTCATCTGCGTCAGTCCATAGTGCTTCAGGTTTAAGCACCATCACCGTTACTGCCTCGGTGTGCTCCGCGCCAAGGTTGGGTGCTCCGCGTCAAGGTTGGGTGCTTCAGGTCGAGGGTCTTTGCCAGTACTGCCTCGATGTGCTCCGCGCCAAGGTTGGGTGGGCCTTACCAGGACGCCATTCGTGCGTTGATCTCCTCGATGGCCTTAGTCAGGTCATCGAGCTTTGTCGATGTGGCTGTGTTGTTCTGGTCTACTTTTGCAGTCAAAGCTGTGAGTTCGAATCGTAGTGCCTTTGTCTCAGCTTCAAGAGCTGAAGCCCTCGATTCTAAGTTCGAAAGGGTTGCTTGGCGTGTGGAAGTCATGATGTCCGTAGGACCGACTAGATCTGATACCAAATGATATGGGGTGACCTATCGGTTTTGCCTAAAAGTGAGAGAAATGGCAGCAGAATGGAAATGAGTTGGGCAAATGTCGGTGTTTATTGATCAAAATAGGGAAAACAATAGAAGAAAGGAAATGGTGAAGTGTTACAATAAGGATAATGCTCGATATACCCTTGTAACGAAGGTATATCTAGCCCCAAAGGTTTAGAACCTCGATTATAGTACTTTAATCAAGAGAGGAGAGCTTTCGCTTGTTTATTCTTTTGATGCCGAGTCCAGATGCTTCGAGTCTCCTTTTATAGCACACTAGTCGTTGTGATGTTTAAAGAGTAACCGACGAGCCTTTATTGTGCCTTGACCAAGCAAAATGGCTACATTGGACTCCAAGCCAACGGCTCCAAGGAAGTCCGAGCTCCAACGGCTCCATGAGGATTTTGTAACGCCTCCTCCTTTAATGCCCAGATCTTCTTCCCGTTGTCCTTTGACTCCGGACTCGTGGACGCGCCTTGGCCAATCTCGCGCTGGGCCTTTCCCTCGCTGGTCGCTTGGACCCCCCGCCTTGCGTGCTTCAACGTCAAACATTGTCTCGAGGACGGTTGTGGTCCGCGTCGTCTGCATTGTGCGGAGGGCACTAGTCGGGGCCTGGGTTTCGTTGGAAGGACCCCCCAACACCAACGTTTGTGACATAAGTATCTGTATAACTTATGTCACATACCAAAGTTAGTCACGTTAGTTATCTTATGCGAATAATCCTTATGTAACAGACCCAAAGTCTATCTCATAAGGGTCCTGTTTTGAAGCCTAATTTAGAGAGAAAATAATTTTGATGTATAAAAACAATTATAGTCATATCAAATTTGTTCTCAAACACAATTAAAATAAATATAATGACATTGATTCGATCAAAACTGTTTATTTTATTATAGTTTAAAAAAATATTTCAAGCAAAACAAAATTATTTTTATTGAAACCACGCCGTTGTGGAACGTATGACTACGGCGCACTAGGTCTTCTTTCTTCACACTAAGATAAAACTTGTATGCAAATAACATATACTAGGGTTTTGTTTGAGCATCTCAACATTTAACGCTGAATAGCCCAAGGATGTGAACTTCCTAAAAATAACCCGTTCAGTTTCTAGCCCCGGTACCTCATCATAATTCATACGCAGCTCACTACACCATTTTGCTTGCTAGGCGACTAAATCAAATGAGTCGCCCAAGTCATTTTTAGTCGCCTAGGAACCTATGTGACTAATCGTCTGTCGCCTAAGGTCATTGGCCCATCTACTGTGGCCCAAGTATGCAGGCGACTGAACCTAATATCCTCTGTCGCTTAAGGACGTAAGCGACGGAACCTAATTAGGTTTGTCTCATGGACCATAGGCGACATATGCATATGGATATGTCGCTCAAATGGTTGAGCGACTGAATTAAGGTCAGTCACATAGGACTTTAAGTAACTTACTTTGAATGTCACATAAACATTGTAGAAAATCCACTTTTCTGTTTCATTTCTGTTACATTAAACATCCTTATTGCATAATAAACTAAGACATGAACAAGTTACATTATAACTCAGCATAGTAGATTGCTTTCAAAAAGATACATAATTCAACTACAAGTTCCAAACAACCATCAAAATACAAATATTCTAGTGTTCTGAAAAGTTAAGTTAAAAGCATGAGCATCAAAACAATTACTAAACTTCAGTAAAATATCAAGGTCGCATCACATCAGAGCTCACTCCATCCGAAACATTGTTACTTACTGCCCCTCCTCCCACTAGCTCTTCAAGCTCCCGCATTTTTTCTTCTAACAGTAGTATCCTCTCATCTTTTTTCTGTGAATCCTCCTTGGCCCTATTCAGCTCCTCTCTCATTTGTGAAGTTTGGGCAGCCACTCTAGCTCCACCTCTAGGGCGTGGAGGCTTCCTAAAGGATTTCCCAACACCAAAAATTCGGGTTCCTTTTTTCTTGCCAACCTCTTCACTAATGATAGCGAATTGGATTTCCTCTGAGAGAGGTTCCTCTAAGGATCTTCCGTCTTCATCAAGCATATTAAGAACCTTGTTTTCCATTACCTCCTGTACAAAATTTAAAAGAACTTTTAAACTACAAACTAAGATAGTTATATAACTACAAGATAAATCCATATGTATGCCACATAACAACCACTGTGAAATTAACATGACAAATCGCATCACTAAGCATCATTATGTATCAATATATCATGATAAATTGTATGCCACTGCCAATAGGTTCCACTATTATTTATACGTACTATCACTAAACAACAATTAACATGGCACCAAGCAACCAACAAATTTCACACTATTATTATCTACACAGTCATTTCAATTAGGTAATCTTTATCAAATAACAATTCCATTGTCAAACAACACCAACAATATGAAAATTTAAGAAAAGCAACCAAAATACCACTATTTTGGCGGGTGGTGGTTCACCCGCGTACGCCTCGCCATAAACTGCCACGTGAGGCACCTTGTGTCCTTTGAGAAAATGTTTCTTAGCCCTATGAGCGAAGAGGACCTTCCCAGAACGATGATTCACCTTCTTTGATCGAGCATAACTCATGTTTTGGGATATTGCCTGTTGGAATAAGTAAAGAAAATCAGTGCTTCATTTAAAAAATAAAATCAAATGAAAACCACAAATAACCTGTTACGATGGCTCGTTGAAATGGGATATGAGCCACTTCCACTGATTACGGCGATCGATAAACTCTAAAGGGACTTCTTTACCGTAAATTTTCCAGTGTGCCCTACACTTGGACTTCCAGTCTTTGTATCTGTCCACTGCAGCACCTCCAATGTAGTCCCACAGCCAAGTAATATCCGGCGAAACTTCAAAATGAATCTAAGAAAAAAATGTAACAAGTCATATTGTTAATAATACTAAGACTAAATGTAAATACATGAATAGAATTATAGTTAATGTATCAAGTACTTACAGAGAGATGGTCATAAATAATATTCCAGGTATCCTCGTTGTTAAGTTTCGCATAGCTAGGTGCTAACATAGGTATCTTTTCTCGCACACAGCTTCCAAATGCATGGATGATGGACCATAATTGTATGAATCATAAACACAGTTAAACCCACCAAATCAGACTCTTTGTCTATTTAACTTTTGCTTGTTAGTTCCGATATTTATCTACAGGGTATTTTGAAGTCTAGAGAGAATACAGGCTAAGGAGGCGTTTTAAAGCTGAAAATGAATTACGAGTCATTCCAGGTCACGACCAAATTCCGACTGTACAACTTTCATGGAACCGACTTGGAATCACTCAAAAATGCTAGATCCATCGCCCAAAGGTCAAGAACGCAATGCAAAGGGCCCAAGCCCGGTAAAGGCCAAACAAGGGCAATATCGGCCGTTTTGGGATTTCGACCTTGTTCAGGGCAGAATTTGGCTTAGCATCCTTCTTGAGATCATCTTAGAATGACTTTTTCATTCAAAATACACCCTCCAAAATCCAAGAAGGTCCGACCAAGGCTCCGGTCAGATTCCGGCCAAAAACCGACCAAGCTCCGGTCAACATTTAATGTTGGTTGACTTTTTGAATTCTCTTGTTGGAAGGACACACATGGGCGGCTTTGGGAGAGCAGCCGGCTGCTTCCCTTTGAGAAAAGCCACCGGTGGCTTTGGATGAGGCTTTGCCAAGTGGTTGGCTATGATCCTCTCCTCTTCTCCATTTGCGAAGTGTTTGGCTATCCTCTTCTCATCCTAGCCTATAAATACCACAACTCTTCTCCTTGTAAATTCATCCCATCCCATTTTGTGTGCAAGAAGCACTAGTCACAAATCACTTATCTCTCTAGCTTATGAGCACCATCCTTGTAATCACTTTACTTTGGAATCGAAGCTTTAGCACTTTCAATGGTTTTTGTAAGTACTCTTTTCTTTACTTTACTGTCTTTTCAATTCAGCAACTTTACTTTCCTGTCTTTACTTTCGAAAACTTTACTTTACTGTCTTTCAAAAACCTTTACTTTTCAACGCACTTAGCTATGATGTCCTGTTCCATGAATATTAGTAGCTAAACCCTTCATTCGGTTGAAGGGATGTACTTGTATTATACAATGTTTTAGACCCTTCGCTTAGTGCCTCTCTGTGTTCAAAACTTGTTCTATGTGCCACATATTAGGTTAGAACTTCCAAGGTTGAGTGGATGCTTTAACGGGCAAAGCTTATCTGAGGAGTTTGACCTCTTTTAAAAAACCATTTGGTTCATCGTAACTGAAGATCAAATGGATGCACATAAGGCTAAGATACTTCGAAAGGAGGAATTAGTCTAAATAGAACAAGTGTTCTAAGCGATGTTGCAAGTCTTGTGCTAGAAATAGCCTTGATTCATCTTTGAACACTTAGTATGATCAATAGAGGTCAATGATAAACAGACTATGATACAAGGCCCCTAAAACCGAATGCTTTCCTTTAATTGTAATATCAACTGTTACTTTACCTTTCAGCACTAAAATCACAACCAACCCACGCTACTCTCAGTACTAAAATCACAACCAACCCCCAACTGTCCTACTTAAAGAACAACTATTCACCTGACTCCCTTGGGTTCGACCCCTACTTACCCTTTACTACCCACTAGTAGAGTACGAGTAGCGGAGATATAAATTTGTTTTTGCACAGAGAACATCGCACCTTAACGACAGTGCGGTGGGCTCCGTCAAAACTGGCGCTGTTGCCGGGGAGTTAGCCTTCGATTAGCTGTTCTTTTCTTTTTCTTTTCTCTTTCGAACTCGCTTCTGCACAACCATGTCTCGTGAAGGAAGCCACCATGACTATCAGGATGACGACGAGATGAATTTATTCGATCGAAATAATGAAGCGTCGCCTCAATTTGTTGACGATCCGGAACAAATCATGCGAAACCATAGAGCTCGTAATAGGGAGGCCATTCGAAGAAACCAAGGACCACCTGAGGACCGAAATGGAGCTGGTCCAGTACAGCCCCCTAGATATCCACCATCCCCGCAATATCAACAAGAGCCAAGACGAGAACCCATCTTCGATGATTACTATGGGGATAACAACTACCACGAGCCTACTATGGACGAACTCAATGCGCCAGATCTTAGAAATCAGCCGTGGTGCATATACGAGGGCCCTGAACTAGAAAACATTGCCGTCGACATGTCTATGGTCCACAATTTGCCAAAATTCTCAGGAGCTCATGGAGAATCTGCGACAACTCATCTCCAAAGCTTACATGGCATTTGCCAAAATCTAAAGCCCAATCGAGTGAATATAGACGACTTCAAGTTGAAGGCGTTCTATTTTTCCCTCATTGACTCGGCAAACGACTGGTTCCTTTCATTGCCTTCGGGAAGCATCAGAACATGGGCTCAGATGCAAAGGAAATTTTTAGACAAATACTACCTAGCAGGAAGAGCGATGCAAGTAAGGAGGTAGCTGCAGGACATAAAGCAAGGGCCCAACGAGTCGATGTTCGACTACCTCGAGAAATTCAACCGATTGGAGCAAAGCTGCTGCAATCTTGGATTACCCGAGAAACTCATCATCGAGTACATGCTTGACGGATTGAACCACTTGGACAAAATGCTTCTGGATGCCTCGGCTGGAGGGTCATTGGCGAGCCTACCATTAAGCGGCATAAGGCGACTAGTCACGA
Organism: Rhodiola kirilowii; assembly: GCA_033675215.1. Taxonomy (NCBI): domain Eukaryota; kingdom Viridiplantae; phylum Streptophyta; class Magnoliopsida; order Saxifragales; family Crassulaceae; genus Rhodiola; species Rhodiola kirilowii. The sequence goes on along the minus strand of CM066193.1, from coordinate 13,695,713 downwards.
AATTTGCTGAAAATGCCCGGTTCAGAGAGGAGACCACTCGGCAGGATGAGTTTACCCAAACCAAGAACGTGGCAAAGGTCAAGACACCGGTAAACTCAATGACCGAGCAAATGGAACAAATGAAAGAAATGATGATGCAAATCCTACAAAAACAGACAGTTCAAGTAAGACCTTGCGAGTTTTGTGGCTCTACGGACCATAAAACTGATGCATGCCCAACTTTGATCGAAGAGGACCTAGTGGAGGCCAATGCAGTAGAGGGATATCAAGGGTACAATAACAACAATAACCACGCTGGTCCAAGCCGGCAGTGTGGTCAAGCAACCAACCCAAGCTGGAAAAACGAGAACCACCCTCCAAGGATGACACAACAAGCCGCACCTCAACCAGCTCAGTCATTCTACTAACCGCCTCACCAGCAGTACAACCAGAACGCCCCATCAGCTGGCCAATACCAACAAAGGGGACCAAACCAGTACCCGACGGGCCAATATCAACAGAAGGGACCAAATCAGTACCAACACCAAGGACCGGGAGTCTATCAGAACAGGCCGAGCAATAACCAGCCCGGATCGAGGCAGCCAAGTACAAGCCGGTCGCTTGAGGACATCATGAAAGAGCTAGCCGCCGGCCAAGTGCGAACGGACGCTAATTTATAGCAATATCAGGCCGAGGCAAGAGGGGAATGGCAGAAATTAAGAAGCAGTTGTCTCAACTAACCACGGCGGTATCCGAGCTTAAAAAGGAGTCCGGACGGCTCCCCTCCCAAACCGTCCAGAACCCGAGGGGAAATGTGAATGTCGTGACTCTTAGGAGTGGAAAAAAGCTAGTCGTTGCACCCATGGAACGAGAGGAAGACGAAAGCCCAGAGTTGCCCGAGGAAAGCGAGGACGCACCAGAGGAAGAAGAAAACGCGCCTGAGGAACGCAGGCCAGGCCCGGTACCAGCGACCAACCCAGTGCCCATAACTGAGACCTCCAAAATCAGTGCCTCTCTTCCATTTCCAGTGCCAGCCCGAGCACCAAAACAACATGTCATGGATGAGGACGTATTTGAGTTGTTTAGCAAAGTCGAAATCAACATCCCCCTCTTGGAAGCCATCAAGCAAATTCCTCGATATGCTAAGTTTTTAAAAGAACTTTGCACCAACCGGAGGAGGAGTGCTAGATATGATCAAGAGTTAATGAGTAGAAACGTGTCGGCTGTCATACAACGAAACGTGCCCCCCAAATGTGGTGATCCGGGAACTTACACCATTCCATGCACAATTGGCAACATCCGGATCGAGAACTGCATGCTAGATCTTGGAGCATCAATCAACGTCCTTCCCTTCTCTATCTACTCATGCCTCAGAATTGGACCGCTCGAACCCACCGGCCTCACTATTCAACTGGCAGATCGATCGTGCAAACAGCCCGAGGGCAAAATAGAAGACGTCTTGGTTCAAGTAGGCAAATTGGTGTTTCCTGCAGACTTCTACGTCTTAAAAATGGAGAATGGCGGGCCAACAGACCATGCACCCATCCTTCTCGGCCGTCCATTTCTCAAAACATCAAAAATGAAAATAGACTACGGAAGTGGGATGCTCTCAATGGAAGTAGAAGGAGAGGTCTTCAGCTTCGACATATTCCGAGCAATGAAGCATCCCATGGAGTTTGAGGAAGTACACACTCTCGATACCTTGGACGACCTGGTTCAAGAAGTTCAACTAGAACCAAGAGCAGATCCCTTAGAAGCCATACTCAATGGAGCCGAACACTCATACGAATTAACCGAAGGCTTACAAGAAACGCTGGCCCACTTAACAATCTCGGAGCCTATCACACCAGGATATGAAGTCAACGAGGTAAAATTATTCAAATCAAATACTTTTTTACCCTCAATGATTCAAGCTCCCAAAATAGAATTGAAGCCCCTGCCCGGACATCTGAAGTACGCTTTCCTTGGGGATAATAACACACTCCCGGTAATCATCAAGAGTGGCTTGGAAGCAGGCAAGGAACGTAGTTTGATAAAAGTACTGAGACAGCACAAGTTGGCTATTGGATGGACTCTAGCCGACTTGAGAGGAGTTAGCCCAGCGGTATGTATGCACCGTATTTTACTTGAGGACGGGGCAAAGCCATCAAGAGAGCCTCAATGACGACTGAACCCAATCATGATGGAGATCGTCCAAAAAGAAATATAGAAGCTACTTGATGCGGACGTTATCTATCCTATATCAGACAGCCAATGGGTAAGTCCATTCCACGTGGTCCCAAAGAAAAGTGGGATCACGGTCGAGGAAGATGCCGAAGGAAAAATGGTAACTACAAGGGTCAAGAACGGCTGGAGAATGTGCATCGACTACAGAAAATTGAACGCCGTCACAAGACGAGACCATTTCCCTCTGCCATTCATCGATCAAATGCTAGACCGACTGGCAGGCAAACCATATTTTTGCTTCCTGGATGGGTTCTCAGGCTACAACCAGATCCCCATAGCGCCTGAAGACCAAGAGAAGACTACCTTCACCTGCCCATTCGGCACATTCGCCTTCAGAAGAATTTCGTTCAGCCTATGCAATGCCCCAGGGACTTTTCAAAGGGAGGTAACCAGCATTTTCTCAGACATGATTGGAGAATTCATCGAGGTCTTCATGGACGATTTCACCATCTATGGAGACACATTTGACGCATGCCTAAGCAACTTGAGCACGGTTTTGGCACGATGTGTGTCCATGAACTTAGTGCTCAATTACGAGAAATGCCACTTCATGGTAACACACGGAATAGTCTTGGGACATATCGTCTCACAAGAAGGCATGGAAGTGGAAAAAGCAAAAATCGACCTGATCATGACCCTACCATATCCATCCACAGTCCGAGACATCCAATCATTCCTTGGCCATGCAGGATTCTACCGACGATTCATCAAAGACTTCTCCAAAACGGCTTTGCCTCTAACCAATCTTCTCCAAAAAGAAGTCCCTTTTGAATTCACTAATGCATGCAAGGAGGCCTTTGATAAACTGAAGAAAGCCCTCACTAGCACACCCATCATCCAAACTCCGGATTGGGGAAAACCATTTGAAATCATGTGCGACGCGAGCGATTTTGCTGTGGGGGCAGTACTCGGCCAAAAAATTGATAAGAATGCGGTCGTAATCTACTACGCCTCAAGGACCCTAGATTCAACCCAACGAAACTACTCCACCACCGAAAAGGAGCTCCTAGCCGTGGTATTCGCTCTAGAGAAGTTCAGATCCTATTTACTTGGAGCAAAAGTGATAGTCTTCTCTGACCATGCTGATATCCGGTACTTAATGAAGAAAAAGGAGGCCAAGCCAAGGCTCATACGGTGGATCTTGCTACTGCAAGAGTTCGATGTGGAGATAAGGGACAAGAAGGGGATTGAGAATACTGTGGCCGACCATCTAAGCAGGATTGTCCGGGAGGAAGAAGGGCACATAACCAAGTCATTTCCAGACGAGCACCTCTATGCAGTCTCAACCAAAGTGCCGTGGTATGCCTCGATCGTCAACTACCTTGTAGGAGGTACATTTCCTCCTTCTTTTACTAAAGCACAATGCATGAAACTTAGGCATGATGCTAGACATTACTTATGGGATGATCCTTACTTATGGAAAATAGGAGCAGATCAAATACTTAGGAGATGCATCCCCGATAATGAAATAGCTTCTGTTATTAGCTTCTGCCATGAGTTTGCATGTGGAGGACATTACTTATGGACTTCTCGGTGCATACAAACATATTTAGACGGCCTAGGGCTTCGACGCAATGACGGTGGATGAGGAGGAGCAGGAGCAGGTGAAGCTGGCCTAATGATGGACCATAATTGTATGAATCATAAACACAGTTAAACCCACCAAATTAGACTCTTTGTCTATTTAACTTTTGCTTGTTAGTTCCGATATTTATCTACAGGGTATTTTGGAGTCTAGAGAGAATATGAGCTAAAAAGGACTTTTAAAGCTGAATATGAATTACGAGTCATTCCAGGTCACGACCAAATTCTGAATTTCAAGAACCGGACGTGGAATCACTCAAAACAAGTCCAACCGAAGAGCAACCAGAGTCAGACCGGAGCTGAAAGAGGACCGATGGCTTTTATGAAAAGATCACAAAACACCACTCAACCACTCCCTCCACCTCATGGGGGCGGCTAAGCCACTCCTCCTCTCCTCTCATGACACATGGGGGCGGCTAAGGGGAGGATGACATCATCCGATGGCTTTTGAAGCCTCCTCCCATCTCATGCCATGTGGTCTTATCCCACCCACATCTTCTCCTCTCCCTTAGCCTATAAATAGAGATGCCCTCTTCACTTGTAAACAATCCCATCTCATTCCAACATCCCACAATCCACAAGTTAGTGAGAGAAGCTCTCACTTCTCTCTAGAGTTTGGGCACTAATCATGTAATCACTTTATTTTGGAATCGAAGCTTTAGCACTTTCAACGGTTTTTGTAAGTACTTTCGTCTTTACTTTACTGTCTTTTCAATTCAGCAACTTTACTTTCCTGTCTTTACTTTCGAAAACTTTACTTTACTGTCTTTCAAAAACCTTTACTTTTGAACGCACTTAGCTATGATGTCCTGTTCCATGGATATTCGTAGTTTAACCCTTCATTCGGTTGAAGGGGAGTGCTTGTATCATACAATGTTTTAGACCCTACTCTTAGTGCCTCTATGTGTTCAAGACCTGTTCTACGTGCCACATATTAGGTCAGAACTTCCAAGGTTGAGTGGATGCTTGAAATGGCAAAACTCTTCCGTGGGGTTGACAGATTGCTTGTCGTCAGAGCAAAATGTGCAAATAAATTTATAAGTCTGCTACTCGCGACTTAACTACTGGGTAGCAAGTGGTAAGTAGGGGTCGAACTCAAGGGAATTAGGGGGATAAGCTATTCTTTGAGGCGATTGTACAGCGAGGGAGCATGTTTTTAGGTTGATTGAGGTTTTAATGCTAACAACTAAGTGATTGGTTGGTTGGTTTTGGTTTTTGGTGTGGAAAAGTAAATGACATAAAAGTAAATACTGAAAATAAAAAGGAAGACTTACAGCGGTTGTTGCGTGATCGGCAAGTCTTGCGGAACGTCAGCAGTTGATAGTGCAGTTTATACTAAGAAAGTAAAGTGCAGGTGGTGTTTTAAATCAAGAAAAGATTCGGTTTCAGGGGCCTAGTATCATAGTTGTTTATCATTGACCGCTTATGATCATACTACGTGTTCAAAGATGAATCGAGGCTATTTCTAGCACAAGACTTGCAACATCGTTTAAAACACTTGTTCTATTTTAGACTAATTCCTCCTTTCGAAGTATCTTAGCCTTATGTGCATCCATTTGATCTTCAGTTACGATCAACCAAATGGTTTTTGAAATAGGTCGAACTCCTCAGATAAGCTTTGCTCGTTAAAGCATCCACTTACCCGAGTATGTTCACGAACCCCACGGAAGAGCTTTGCTCGTTAAAGCTTCCACTCAACCTTGGAAGTTCTAACCTTATATGTGGCACATAGAACAAGTTTTGAACACAGAGAGGCACTAGGTGCAGGGTCTAAAACATTTTATGACACAAGTACACCCCTTTAACCGAATAAAGAGTTTAGCTACGAATATCCATGGAAGAGGACATCATAACTAAGTACTTGAAAAGGTTTTTGAAAGACAGTAAAGTAAAGTTTTCAAAAGTAAAGATAGTAAGGGAAAGGGGTGAGTACTTCAAGAACCGACAAGAGTACTCAAGAATAATAAAGTAAAGCTTGAGTACTCAAGAACCGACAAGAGTACTCAAGAACGATCTACATTATTCAAGAACCAACAAGAATATTATAGATTTCAAACCAAGCTTACAAAGTACAAAACCTTTAGAGAGATAGGTGTTTGTGAATGTGGATGATACAAATGAGAGGAGAATGGCTTTTATTTATAGCCAAAGGTGAGGAAGATGGATGGATGAGATGAAACCACATGGTTTCATCCAAGGGTGAAGGGGAGGGGGTGGAAGCCGCCGGTTGGAGGTCACCATGGAGGAGAGGGGAGGTGGCTTTGGCCACCCATGAGTCATCCCTTTCACAAAGCCACCGGTCACCTTGGGCAAAAGGAGGATGTTTTGTGATTTTTGTGGTGTTTTCACAAAACTATCGGTGTATTTCGGCCCCGGACTGACTTTGGTTTCCCTTCGGTTGGATTTGTTTTTAGTGATTCAATGTCAGGATCTTGAGATTTCTTCAGTCGGCATCTGATCGTGACCTTGGAATGACTCGTAATATCTTTTCAGCGTAAAATCCTCTCTTTAGCGCGTATTCTCTCTAGGCTCCAAAATACCCTGTAGATAAATATCGGAACTAACAAGCAAAAGTTAAATAGACAAACAGTCTAATTTTGTGGGTTTAACTGTGTTTTTGATTCGTATAATTATGGTCCATCAGATCACCCCACACTTTTAGTTGTTCGTCCCGAACAATGCTATTAAAGGGCGGTACACAATCTAAGTAAAAACTTTTAAAATATGAAAGTGAGACTGTGGGACTCGATTTATCCTAATTCATGCATTACTTACTTATTACCAAATTGAACTGCGTAAATAAATAGAAGAAACTTGATACTTGTACCTCCGTGCTGAGATGCAAATTATTCTGGATGTTTCGGGAGATAGCCCTTTTTAGGCTCCTGGACTGCATTCTCGGGACCGTCTCGCACTATATGGTTTCCTTGTAGCTTTCTCTAGCACGTGATTCGGTTCGGGTTTCAATGGTTTGGTCTTTGATTTTCTTTTGGCGAGGGACAGCTTTTGTAGTGAATCGGCCTTTGGCCTTTGATTTGACTCTTTGAGTACTTCACTTTTTGTTCGGTTAAAACCTTCACAATATTGGGCCTTTGGCCTCTTGATTTGCTTCTTTGAGCTTTTTGCTTCTTTGTGACTTGCTAGTCAATTTTCTCAAGCCTTTTTGGGAGGTCCAATCGTCGCCCGCGAGCATATGGAAATACCTCCCCGCTCCTCTCATCCTTGCCGTTTTGCGCGGGTCAAGATGAGGGTCGCTCATCTATTTTCTCGGCTACTTTGAATAGAGATAGGACGGTCTGATTCCCGTTCTCACCTTTTTTTCTTTTTGCATAAACACTGCATGGTGGAGACGACTTCAATCTTCACTGAAACCTGAAGTGCAGCCTCCACTGACTTCGAAAACCATATAGCGAAATTCAGTCCTTCGATTGCTTGCCAAGCCTCTCTAGGGCAGTTTATGTCAACTCCACATCCCTAGTTTATCTCAGCACAAAGGGACAAATGAGAAGTTACATTCTAAGTTTTTAAACAGTTGAATTTTCACAAGGTTAATGCATGAATTATGATCTATCTTTTTCACATTCTCAAGTTCATATTTTCAAAAAGATAATATTAAGGGAAAAGGAAAAACATGTTATTTATTTACAAAGGTGGATCTCACCCCACACTTTTAAACGAAGGCGTGCCTTTCAGCACAACTTAGTTCAAAAGCCATGCATGCAGATATTGTACGAGAAGGAAATGACATTAAAGAAAAGGGAAGAACAGAACTCCCTTTAAAGTGTCGAGTGAACGACATGGCATGAGGCTGGATAATCGAGGGAGTTCGGCTGGGGCCTTGAACTCTTGGTGTAGGCCTGGCTGGCTTAATGTTGCACCCAAGTCCGATTCCTGAATAGTCATTTCTTCTATGCACCAAGTGGGTGAGAGCGATTTATTGGAAAAAACTAAATGACAGAAAAATAAAAGACAGAAAGTAAGATAGGTGTCGGGTTACCTCCCGACCAGTGCACTTGTTTAACGTCGTTGGCTCGACAGTACCTCATTCCTGGATCACTGGTTTGGATCCCATGGGTGGCTTAGGTCATATTTCGCCACTATTCCTGTGTTGATTTTTGCCTTGCCTTTCCCCGATTTTTTATGAGATGATGTGCTTGGGTCCAGTTCCCATGGTTCTGGTGTTTTCTCCTTCCAACGTCTCTGAGAAGGTGAGGGACCCTTTACTACTAGACTCTTGAACTGGATTTTCTGGTGTTTAGGGCTGCCTTGTCCTGTTATGGCGAAAACATGCTCCATCGAGGAGTCGTTCTGCTCAGGCCCTTTTCCCATCCTCCTTCTAGCCTCTTCATTGATCACATAGTTTTCTGCGATTTGCCTATTGATCAAGGGGAAGAGTTGAGAAGCTTGCATCTTAAGGCTCGGTTCTGCCTCGTTACGTCCGTCTGTGAGGATCTGGTCGTAGATGGTCTCGGCTGCTTGGGTGATGATAGCTGGGTATGGCTTGGGTAGCATGCTGGTGGTATTCTGGACTTCTTCCATTGCTGACACGGCATTCTGTTTCCATGAAGGTTTTTCCTCGTTGCTTCCGATGCTTTCTATGTCTGATTCTTCAGATGGCTCGGGAGTTTCTTCTGATGGCTCGGGTGTGATCTCCAATGTAGGCTCTTCTTCAGAGCTTTCTGCATCTGATTCGTCCATCTCGTCCTCTACAATGTCTTCTTCATTCTTTTCCAGACTAGCCTCTATCCTCTGTATTCCTCTATTAGGTCGGGGCATTGGCCTTCGTTTTGTGGCTTTGGCCAAGTCATCTATAACATCCCACATTTGAGTCAGGGATAAGTGCATGGCTGATCCTCCCACTGCGTCACTGATCCTTGAGAACTCATCTTGCCTCATTCCACAGAGGAATTTTTGAAGAAGGAATATTTCGGTAAATCCATGGTGCGGGCAGCGTGAGACGATGGTGTCATAGTACGTGTAGTATTCGTCCAAAGTCTCATCCCGAGATTGTTGAAGGCACATGATCTTCTCGCGGGTGTCATGTCATAAGGATGGGGGGAGAATTCTTTTAGAAATTGAGCGCGAAGGTCCACATAATATTCAGCATGCATAGCGGTTGACGTGTAATACCAAATTGTCGCGAAGTCAGTTAAAGAGAGTTTGAAGCATTTTAACTTAAATTCTTCTAACATTTCGTTTTCAAGTTTTATGCGGTGGCAATTATGGTGAAAGTTGTGGCAATGCATCACGGGGTCTTCTCCATCCGTACCTCCAAACAGAGGAAGATGTGTTGTTGTCCATGCATATGTAGTGGGTAGCGTCATGAGAAGGGGAGGGAAAGAACAACTTATCCGACGGCAAATTCCCCGGCAATGGCGCCAATTTGACAGATTGCTTGTCGTCAGAGCAAAATGTGCAAATAAATTTTTAAGTCCATTACTCGCGACTTAACTACTGGGTAGGAAGTGGTAAGTAGGGGTCGAACCCAAGGGTATTAGGGGGATAAGCTATTCTTTGAGGCGATTGTACAGCGAGGGAGCGTGTTTTTAGGTTGATTAAGGTTTTAATGCTAACAACTAAGTGATTGGTTGGTTGGTTTTGGTTTTTGGTGTGGAAAAGTAAATGACATAAAAGTAAATACTTAAAATAAACAGGAAGACTTACAGCGGTTGTTGCGTAATCGGCAAGTCTTGCGGAATGTCAGCAGTTGATAGTGCAGTTTATACTAAGAAAGTAAAGTGCAGGTGGTGTTTTAAGTCAAGAAAAGATTCGGTTTCAGGGGCCTTGTATCATAGTTGTTTATCATTGACCGCTAATGATCATACTACGTGTTCAACGATGAATCGAGGCTATTTCTAGCACAAGACTTGCAACATCGTTTAAAACACTTGTTCTATTTTAGACTAATTCCTCCTTTCGAAGTATCTTAGCCTTATGTGCATCCATTTGATCTTCAGTTACGATCAACCAAATGGTTTTTGAAATAGGTCGAACTCCTCAGATAAGCTTTGCCCGTTAAAGCATCCACTTACCCGAGTATGTTCACGAACCCCACGGAAGAGCTTTGCCCGTTAAAGCTTCCACTCAACCTTGGAAGTTCTAACCTTATATGTGGCACATAGAACAAGTTTTGAACACAGAGAGGCACTAGGTGCAGGGTCAAAAACATTTTATGACACAAGTACACTCCTTTAACCGAATAAAGAGTTTAGCTACGAATATCCATGGAAGAGGACATCATAACTAAGTACTTGAAAAGGTTTTTGAAAGACAGTAAAGTAAAGTTTTCGAAAGTAAAGACAGTAAGGGAAAGGGGTGAGTACTTCAAGAACCGACAAGAGTACTCAAGAATAATAAAGTAAAGCTTGAGTACTCAAGAACCGACAAGAGTACTCAAGAACAATCTACAATATTCAAGAACCAACAAGAATATTATAGATTTCAAACCAAGCTTACAAAGTACCAAAACCTTTAGAGAGATAAGTGTTTGTGAATGTGGATGATACAAATGAGAGGAGAATGGCTTGTATTTATAGCCAAAGGTGAGGAAGATGGATGGATGAGATGAAACCACATGGTTTCATCCAAGGGTGAAGGGGAGGGGGAGGAAGCCGCCGGTTGGAGGTCTCCATGGAGGAGAGGGGAGGTGGCTTTGGCCACCCATGAGTCATTGATGGACCAAATTTATACGAATCAAAAACACAGTAAAACCCACCAAATTAGACTGTTGGTCTATTTAACTTCTGCTTGTTAGTCCCGATTTATTTCTACAGGGTATTTTGGCACTCAGAGAGAAAACAAGCTAAGGAAAGGATTTTACGCTGAAAAGATGATAAGAGTCAATCCAAGGTCAAGATCAGACGCCGAATGAAGAAATCTCAATATCCTGACCAAGAATTACTCAAATTAAATTCAACCGAGGAACAATCAAAGTCAGACGGAGAAAAATTGGACTGATAGTTTTGTGAAAAGACTGCACAAAACTGTCAAAATGCACCCATGGACCAAGGTGACCGGCCACCTTGCTTGGAGGTGGCCAAAGCCACTCCTCTACTCCTTGGACAACCGGCCACCGGTGGCTTTCTCCTCCCCCAACCGGCGGCTTTTGGCTCCCCCCATGTGTCACCTCCTCCTTCCTCCTCCCTTCTCCTCCCTTGGATGAAAAACACTTGCCTCCCATCTCCACCCTCCATTTCTCTCAAGTTTGGCTATAAATACCAAGCCAAGCCTCATTTGTAAATCATCCAAAAATCCACAAAATCATATTTCACTTATCTCTCTACATTTTGTTACTTGTAAGTTTGGTTTTTGAAATAATACTCCTGTTGGTTCTTGAGTATTATACTGATTAGAAATAATACTCCTGTTTGTTCTTGAGTATTATACGCTTTGAAATTATAATACTCCTATCGGTTCTTGAGTATTATAATACTGTAGAGAATACTCCTGTTGGTTCTTGAGTATTCAGTAGGAAATTGGGAATACTCCTGTTGGTTCTTGAGTATTCCACCCCTTTCCCTCTTACTGTTTTCAAAAACCCCCGTGTATTTAGTTATGATGTCCTTTTCCATGGATATTCGTAGCTAAACTCCTCATTCGGTCGAAGGTATTTTCTTGTATTATATAATGTTTTAATTTCTTTTAGTTTCATTTCTCTATATTCAAAACTTGTTCTATGTGCCATTTATAGTCAGAGTTTCCAAGGTTGAGTGGAAGCTGTAACAAGCAAAGCTCTTCCATGGAAATTCGTGATCATACTCGGTAAGTGGAAGCTGTAACAAGCAAAACTTATCGAGGAGTTCGGCTTATCTTAAAAATCCATTTGGAAACTGGACCAAAGAATTCAAATGGATGCACAAAAGGCTAAGATACTTCGAAAGGAGGAATTAGTCTGAAGTAGAACAAGTGTTGCTTTAAACGATGTTGCAAGTCTTGCGCTGCAAAAGGGCCTCGATTCATCTTTGAATACTTAGAAAGGTTACTAACGGTTATTAATAAACATGTTATAATACAAGGTACCTGAAACCGAATACTTTTCCTTGAATTACAAAAAACCCCCCTTGTATTTCAGCTTATCCGTACAAGTTTACGAACCCCACTGTAGAGTTTTGCCATTCCAAGCATCCACTCTACCTTGGACGTTCTAACCGAATATATGGCACATAGAATAAGTTTTGAATACTAAGGAGAGACGCTAAGTTAATAGTCTAAAACATTTTATAATACAAGTGCGCCCCTTAGACCGAACTACTAGTTTAGCTACTATTCATCGCGCTAAACATTATAACTAAGGAAATAAAGACAGTTGAATAAATACTAAGAAATACTTACAACCGTTGAAGCGCCAAGGGAGCAATCTTTTATTTCCAAAGCGAAGGACAATTTTATTGAAAATGAAGAGAGGAGGGTTAAGCCCTCTCTCTCTAAAGTGTGTACAAGTATGGGATATGGGATATGGGATGATACAAATGAGAGGAGGAGCTCTCATATTTATAGGCTAAGGGAGGAGGAATGGAGGGTGGAGATGGCTCCATGTGGTTGTGCATCCAAGGGAGGAGGAGGAGGGGATGGAGATGTGGTGGAGGAGCCACCCATGTGAGGAGGAGGGTGGAGTTTTGTGAGTTTTGTACAGTCTTTTCACAAAACTATCAGTCCAATTCCGCTCCGGTCTGTCTTTGATTATTCCTCTGTTTGATTTAATTTGAGTAATTCAATGTCAGGATCTTGAGATTTCTTCGTTCAGCGTCTGATCTTGACCTTGGATTGACTCTTGATATCTTTTCAGCGTAAAATCCTCTCCTTAGCCTGTATTCTCTCTAAGCGCCAAAATACCCTGTAGAAATATATCTGAACTAACAAGCAAAAGTTAAATAGACAAAATGTCTAAATAAGGGGGTTATACTGTGTTTATGATTCGTATAATTTTGGTCCATCAGATCACCCCACACTTTTAGTTGTTCGTCCCGAACAATGCTATTAAAGGGTGTACACACAATCTAAGTAAAATATGAAAGTGAGACTGTGGGACTAGATTTATCCTAGTTCATGCATTACTACTTATTACTAAATTAAACTGCGTAAATAAATAGAAGAAACTTAATACTTGTACCTCCGTGTTGAGATGCAAATTATATTGGATGTTTCGGGAGATAGTCCTTTTCAGGTCCTGGCTTGCATCCTTGCGACTGTCTCGCACTATATGGTTTCCTTGTAGCTTTCTCTAGCACGTGATTCGGTTCGGGTTTCACAGTTGAGTTGAGCCTTTTTGATTTCTTTCTTTGTTGGCGAGGGACGGCTTTTTTGTAGTGAATCGGCCTTTGGCCTTTGATTTGACGCTTTGAGTACTTCACTTTTGTTCGGTTAAAACCTTCACAATTTTGGGCCTTTGGCCTCTTGATTTGCTTCTTTGAGCTTTTCGCCTTTTTGTGGCTGCTAGTCCATTTTCTCAAGCCTTTTTGGGAGGTCCAATCATCGCCCGCGAGCATATGGAAATACCTCCCCGCTCCTCTCGTTTTTGCTGTTTCGCGCGGGTCAAGGTGAGGGTCGCTCAGCTATTTTCTCGGCTACTTTGACTGTCGTTTCGCGCGGGTCAAGATGAGGGTCGCTCATCTATTTTCTCGGCTAATTTGACCGGAGATGGGACGGTCTGATTCCCGTCCTCACCTTTTGCATAAACACTGCGTGGCGGAGATGACTTCAATCTTTACTGAAACCCGAAGTGCAGCCTCCACTGACTTCGTTAACCATATAGTGAAATTCGGTCCTTCGAATGCTTGCCAAGTCCTTCTAGGGCATTTCTATCAACTCCACATCCCTGGTTTATCTTAGCACAAAGGGACAAATGAGAAGTTACATTCTAAGTTTTTAAACAGTTGAATTTTCACAAGGTTAATGCATGAATTATGACTTATCTTTTTCACATTCTCAAGTTCATATTTTCAAAAAGATACTACTAATTAACTATATACGCAGGTGGTTCTCACCCCACACTTTTGAACAAAGGCGTGCTTTTCAGCAAGACTTAGTTCAAAAGCCATGCAAGCAGATGTTATACGAGAAGGAAATGATATTAAGGAAAAGGAAAGAACAAACTCCCTTTAAGGTGTCGAGTGAATCGACATGGTACGAGGCTGGATAATCGAGGGAGTTCGGCTGGGGCCTTGAACTCTGAGCGTAGGCCTGGCTGGCTTAATGTGCACCCAAGTCCGATTCCTGAATAGTCATTTCTTCTATGCACCAAGTGGGTGAGAGCGACTTATTGATAGTAAACTAAATAAGAGAAAATAAAATGACAGAAAGTAAGATAGTGTCGGGTTACCTCCCGACCAGTGCCTTTGTTTAACGTCGTTGGCTCAACGATACCTCATTCCTGGATCATAAGTAGGGATCCCATGGGTGCTTGAGGTTGAATTTCTTCTCGGTTGTCCTTTTGCTCCGAGAGGGTGAGGCTTCTTTGACCATAGCTGCTGGTCCATTGAGTCGTGCTTTCTTGTTTCTCCTTCCTGGTTTCCATTCTTTCGGCCCATGCCTTTGCCGCTTCTTCATGTTTGAATAGTTGGCACTTTCGCGAGTTTGGAAGTTGGGTTTTGTGCCTTCAAACATCGGCGACCACTGGCATGTTCCCATGTGAGGCCTCTTCTTGGTGGTAGCTACGAATGGTTGTCTTGGAATGATTGAGTTCTCGGGTGGTTTTTCTTGGCTTGTGACGAGAGAGATTTCCTTTGTCGGCTTTTTTGGCTCATGCTCTGCCTCCAACTCCCCTCGTACCGCATCATCATTGATTATATGATCTTCGGTGGTTATGATCGGCATGAAACGCGAAGGGTTAAGTTGAGGCACTTCGACCATGAGGACTAGGTCTGTTTCAGGTGCTCCGACAGTGAGGACTAGGTCTTTCTCGGACAGTTCGGCAATGAGGTCCGGGACTTCCTCGGGTGCTCCGAGCGCAAGGACCGGGCCTGCCTTGATTTCTTCGGCCGCTTCAGCAGTGAGGTTCGGGATTTCTGTTGGTTCGGTAATTAGGACAGTGATTTCCTCGGATGGATTGGTGATAAGGACCGGGTCTGATTGGGGTGGTTCTTCTTTGGTTATTTGCGGGTCCTCATCCTCAGTCGGCTTCTCGGGTTCAGCCGTCCTTTTTGTTGTTCCTGAATCGGTTTCGGCCGTGAATTGGTGCATCGCGGCACTCAATTGCTGCATGTTTGCGGCCAATTGTTGGGTGTTAGCTGCCAGCTCCTTTTCTGCCGCCCATAATTCAGTTTTAGCTCTGATTTGTTGCATTGTGTTTTCCAACTGCTGGATGCTAGATGCCAGCTCCGTTATACCATCCTTGAGTGGCTCGGCCTGATCTTGGCTCGGTCTTGACCTTGCGACCAAATCATTGATTAATATCCAAAGATCATCCACGGTTAAGTCCCACATTGATCCTCCTGCTGCATTATTTAGCTGGTCCCACTCATGTGGCAACATTCCACAGAGAAATTTTATTTGAAGATCGGAGTTGGTAAATCCATGGTGCGGGCAGCTCGTCACAATGGAATCGAAGTACCATAAGTACTCATCCAATGTTTCGTCCCGGGATTGCGTTATTTTGTTGATCTTCTCGCGGATTTCAAGTTTGAAGGGTGGTGGGGAAAACTCCGTATTGTTCCAAGGTTCCATTCCGTAGTAGTATGACTTGGTGAATTGCATGATAAAAGAAAATAGAAAATAGAACAACTATTTCTATGCACAACTCCCCGGCAACGGCGCCAATTTTGATGGATGCACAGTCGTTATGTGCAAACGTCAAGAATAAATTTATAATAGTCCGCTACTCGCGACTTTACTACTGGGTAGCAAGTGGTAAGTAGGGGTCGAACCCAAGGGAGTCAGTGTGGATTAATTGTTCTTTAATGAAGCTTATGCAGAATTTAATTATGATTGGGGTTGGGTTTGAGTGTGTTTTGAGAACTGAAAGTAAATTACAGCAGTTGATAATGGACTGTAAGGAAAGTATTCGGTTTTAGGGGCCTTGTATTATATCCTGTTTATCATTGACCCTTAGTGACTCTACTAAGTATTCAAACGGTGTATCAAGGCCATTCCAAGCACTCGATTTGCGTACACTGTCTAGCCTATTCCAAGGACGTAGAGCACTTATTCTATTTAGACTAATACTCCATTCCCGGTTATATTAGCCTATGTGCATCTGACAGAACCGCTCGTCGTCAAAGCGATTGTGCAAATAAATTTATAATAGTCCGCTACTCGCAACTATACTACTGGGTAGTACTTGGTAAGTAGGGGTCGAACCCAAGGGAACTAGGGGAATAATTATTCTTCGGGGGGGTTACGCAGTGTGGGAGCGTGTTTAAGGTCGGTTGGTTGGTTTTAAAGCTACCAGCTATTTTGATTGATTGATTGGTTGGTTGGTTGATTTTAATACTGGAAAGTAAATTACAGTTTATAATTAAAGAGAAATGTTCGGTTTCAGAGGACTTGTATTATATCCTGTTTATCATTGACCTTTAGTGACTCTCCTAAGTATTCAAACGGTGTATCAAGGCCATTCCAAGCACTCGATTTGCATACACTGTCTAGCCTATTCCAAGGACGTAGAACACTTATTCTATTTAGACTAATACTCCATTCCCGGTTATATTAGCCTATGTGCGTCCATTTGATCAATCATTCCCGATCAACCAAATGGTGTTTAAGATGAGTCAAACTTCTCAGATAAGCTTTGCCATTCCAAGCATCCACTTATCCGTACAAGTTTACGAACCCCGCTGTAGAGTTTTGCCATTCCAAGCATCCACTCTACCTTGGACGTTCTGACTTAATATATGGCACATAGAATAAGTTTTGAATACTTAGACTAGACACTAAGTTAATAGTCTAAAACATTTTATAATACAACCGCGCCCCTTAGACCGAACTACAAGTTTAGCTACTATTCATCGTGCTAAACATTATAACTAAGGAAATAAAACAGTTGAATAAATACTAAGAATTACTTACAACCGTTGAAGCGTCAAGGGAGCTATCCTTTATTTCCAAAGCCAAGATTACAACGTTACAAATATTACAACTTCTAGAGAGAGAAGTGAAATTTGATTTTTGTGTGTGAAATGAGGAGGAGGAGCTCCTCCTTTTATAGCCCAAAGGGGAGGAGATGGGTGGTGGAGATGGGTGGCAAGTGTTGCATTTTGATTGGAGGAGAAAATCAAGGGAGGAGATGGCCACACATGGAGGAAGAGGAGTGGTGGAGGAGGAGGAAGGTGGTGGTGACATGTGGAGGAGGGGCAAAAGCCGCCGGTCACCACCACCCAAAGCCGCCGGTAGGCGGTGGTGGAAGGGGAGGAGCTCCTCCTTTGGCCACCACATCTTCAAGTGGTCGGTCATCTTGCCCAAATGTGAGTTTTGTACAGTTTTGTGCAGTCTTTTCACAAAACTGTCAATGTGTTTCTTCCTCGGGCTGTCTTGACTCCACTCCTGATTCTTCTGATTAATTTGTTATGGTCAATTCAACGTCAGGATCCTTGATATTTCTTCAGTCGGCATATGATCTTGACCTTGGATTGACTCTTGTTATTTTTTCAGCATAAAATCCTCTCCTTAGCGTGTTTTCACTTCAGTCTCTAAAATGCCCTGTGGAAATATATCGGGACTAACACACAGAAGTTAGATAGACAAACAGTCTAATTTGGTGGGTTTTACTGTGTTTCTGACTCGTATAATTATGGTCCATCAGATTACCCCCCACTTTTAGTTGTTCGTCCCGAACAATGCTATTAAAGGGCATAAGTTCTAAGTTTTGCTTTGGAATATGAAAATTAGACTGTGGTACTCGATCTATCCTAATTCATGCATTGCTTACTTATTACCAAATTAAACTGCGTAAATAAATAGAAGAAACTTAATACTTGTACCTCCGTGCTGAGATGCAAATTATATTGGATGTCTCGGGAGATAGCCCTTTTTAGGCTCCTGGACTGCAATCTTGGGATCGTCTCGTACTATATAGTTTTCTGGTAGCTTTCTCTAGCACGTGATTCGGTTCAGGTTTCAGTGGTTTGAGTACTTTGATTTTCTTTTGGCGAGGGACTGCTTTTGTAGTGAGTCGGCATTTGGCCTTTGATTTGACGCTTTGAGTTCTTCACTTTTGTTCGGTTAAAACCTTCACAATTTTGGGCCTTTGGCCTCTTGATTTGCTTCATTGAGCTTTTCTCCTTTTTGTGACTGCTAGTCCATTTTCTCGAGCCTTTTTGGGAGGTCCAATCATCGCCCGCAAGCCTATGGAAATACCTCCCCGCTCCTCTCTTCTTTGCCGTTTTCGCGCGGGTCAAGGTGAGGGTCGCTCATCTATTTTCTCGGCTACTTTGACTGTCGTTTTCACGCGGGTCAAGATGAGGGTCGCTCATCTATTTTCTCGGCTACTTTGACCGGAGATAGGACGGTCTGATTCCCGTCCTCGCCTTTTGTATTGCATGGCGGAGATGACTTCAATCTTCACTGAAACAAGAAGTGCAGCCTCCACTGACTTCGAAAACCATATAGTTTCATTCGATCCTTCGATTGCTTGCCAAGCCTCTCTAGGGCAGTTTATATCAACTCCACATCCCTAGTTATCTCAGCACAAAGGACAAATGGAAAGTTACATTCTAAGTTTTTAAACAGTTTGAATTTTCACAAGGTTAATGCATGAATTATGATTTATCTTTTTCACATTCTTAAGTTCATATTTTCAAAAAGGTACTTATTAAAAAAAGAAAAACAGCCGCATGTTATTTATGTACATAGGTGGTTCTCACCCCCCCCCCCCCACTTTTGAACGAAGGCGTGCCTTAGTTCAAAAGTCATGCAAGCTTAAAACTAAATACTGAATTTAAATGACAGAAATTAAAGTGCGGAAAAGTAAGATAGTGTCGGGTTACCTCCCAACCAGTGCACTTGTTTAACGTCGTTGGCTCGACGATACCTCGTTTGTGGTTCATTGGTTTGGGTCCCATGGGTGGCTGAGGTCAAACTTCTTGATTCCACCGACTTTGATTCTTGCGGTGAGTCTTCCTGATTTTTTGCTGGAGTAAGAGCTCCATTGTTTTGGTGTTTTCTCTTTCCATTGTTTCTGAGAAGGCGGGAGACCTTTGACCATAGCTGCTGGTCTTGATACTTTTTTGGTCCCTAATGACAGGTCAGAAAACTGTGCACCGTGATCTGAGATAGGTGTTATGTCTGGCGGTTTCTTCGTGTCCGGGCGGCTCTTATTAATGTAGAAGTGTGCAATTTTACCGCCGAACTTAAGTGATAATGACCCCTTGCCCACATCGATTCTTGCTTTAGTGGCGTAGAGGAATGGTCGTCCCAATATTATTGTCGGAGGATCGTCTTCGCTGGTTTCTTCTGTTGGTATTACATAGAAGTCTGCAGCAACGACGAGCTCTCCCACATGGAGTATTACATCTTCCGGTTCTCCAACCGGACGGATGCATGACTTATCTCCTAGCTCGATATTTGACCGGGGAGGTTTCAACGGACCTAGTCCTAGTAAGTAATACAAAGAGGAAGGCATGGCGTTGACAGCAGCCCCAAGATCGACTAAGCATTTATGGATCTGGGTTTCACCAATACCGCAAGTGATTGTAAAGGCTCCTGGGTCTTTATCTCTTTCCGGTTGTGACTCATGGTCTGAAACGAGGGCTCTTTCTATTCTTTGACCAGTCTGCCTATTCCTTGGCCTTAAGTTGTTGTCGTCGTCCCATCCTGATGCTGGTACGTCGGTGTGTATAATAGGCGGTGGTGTTATGCAGACGGTGAATGCATATCGTCCATTGTCGGCATGTGTAACCCATGTTTTGCCATCATTGGGTCGGTCTTCTTCTTGATTCCAATCAGGTCGACTCCTACGGTCGAAATGATTGTTTGTAAGTCTGTAGGTTGGGGACCGTGCTACTTCTCCTAGAGTAACCTTCATGTTTGACCTCCTTATCATGCTTATGTTCGCCTTAGGATTTTGGATGGTCTGTGAAGGAAGTCTGCCAGGTTCAGTAGTGAGTGTTGACATTGCGGTGGCGAGCTGGGACATTTGTTTGGTCAATTCTGAAATTGCACCGTCAGTTTTTGCCTGGTACTGGTGTAGTGAAGTACCCAATTGATTAATGTTTCCCGTGAGCTCCTTCATCGTGTCATTGAGCGACTTGCTTGGTTCCTGCTGATTGCTCGGTCTGGCTTGGTACTGATTTGGCCCTTTTTGGTGATATTGTCGGTGGGGTGGCTGGTAGAATGACTGCGCTAGTTGAGGGACAGCTGGTTGTGTCTCCGTCTGAAGATAGCTGTTGTTGTTACGCCAGCCTGGGTTGGATGTTTGACCGTACTGTCTATTTTGTCCAGCTCTGTCGTTGTTGTATCCTTGATATCCTCCCACTGTATTTACGTCAGCCGGTTCTTCTTCTATCAATGTTGGGCATGCGTCCGCTTTGTGGTCTGTAGAACCACAGAACTCGCAAGGTTTTATCGTAACTGGCTGTCTACGTATGATCTCAATCATCATCTCCTTTAACTGTTTCATCTCTTCAGTTATGGAGTTTACTGATGCCTCGGTTTGTGCTACCCTTTTTGATCGAGAGAATTCATCTTGGCGAGTGGTCTCTTCTCTAAATCGAGCATTTTCAGCAACGTTGGCGATGAGATTTCTGATGCCACTTAATGATAGATTCATCATGGACCCTCCCGCTGAGGCATCCAAGAGCATTTTGTCTAATGGTCTTAATCCATCAATAAGGTACTCGATGACGAGTTTCTCGGGCAGTCCAAGGGTACAGCAGCTCCTTTCTAGGTGATTGAACTTTTCCAAGTAATCGTACATGGTTTCATTGGGACCTTGTTTGATTTCCTGTAGTTGCTTCCTTACTTGCATTGCTCTTCCAGCCGGATAGTATTTGTCTAAGAACTTCTTCTGCATCTGAGCCCATGTTCTGATGCTTCCGGAAGGCAATGAAAGGAACCAGTCGCTTGCCGAGTCTATGAGGGAAAAATAGAACGCTTTTAACTTGAAGTTGTCCATATTCACTCGATTGGGCTTTAGATTCTAGCAAATTCCATGTAGGCGTTGGAGGTGAGTTGCGGCAGATTCTCCTTGAGATCCTGAGAATTTTGGCAGGCTGTGTGCCACTGATGCGTTGATGGTTATATTTTCTAATTCAGGGCTCTCATAGATGCACCACGGCTGTGTCTCGAAATTAGGGGCATTTAACTCGCCCATAGTTGGTTCACGGTAGTAGTTATCCCCATAGTAGTCGTCGAAAGCGGGTTCTCTTCTTGGCATGTATCGAGGTTGAGGTTGTGGTCGTGGGGGATGGATAGGAGGTTGTACTGGACCAGCTGCATTTCGGTCCTCGGGTAATTCTTGGTTTCTTCTGACTGCTTCCCTATCACGAGCTCTTCTGTTTCTGATGAGTTGTTCCGGATCGTCGACGAATGGAAACGGTACCTCATCATTTTGATCGTACAGGTTTATTTCTTCGTCATCCTGGTAGTCATGGTGACTTTCTTCGCGAGACATGGTTTGTTTTTGAAGCGCGTAACGATTCAAAGAACAGTTATCCGATGACTAGTTCCTCGGCAACGGCGCCAATTTGACAGAACCGCTCGTCGTCAAAGCGATTGTGCAAATAAATTTATAATAGTCCGCTACTCGCAACTATACTACTGGGTAGTACTTGGTAAGTAGGGGTCGAACTCAAGGGAACTAGGGGAATAATTATTCTTCGGGGGGGTTACGCAGTGTGGGAGCGTGTTTAAGGTCGGTTGGTTGGTTTTAAAGCTACCAGCTATTTTGATTGATTGATTGGTTGGTTGGTTGATTTTAATACTGGAAAGTAAATTACAGTTTATAATTAAAGAGAAATGTTCGGTTTCAGGGGACTTGTATTATATCCTGTTTATCATTGACCTTTAGTGACTCTCCTAAGTAAATTACAGTTTATAATTAAAGAGAAATGTTCGGTTTCAGGGGACTTGTATTATATCCTGTTTATCATTGACCTTTAGTGACTCTCCTAAGTATTCAAACGGTGTATCAAGGCCATTCCAAGCACTCGATTTGCGTACACTGTCTAGCCTATTCCAAGGACGTAGAACACTTATTCTATTTAGACTAATACTCCATTCCCGGTTATATTAGCCTATGTGCGTCCATTTGATCAATCATTCCCGATCAACCAAATGGTGTTTAAGATGAGTCAAACTTCTCAGATAAGCTTTGCCATTCCAAGCATCCACTTATCCGTACAAGTTTACGAACCCCGCTGTAGAGTTTTGCCATTCCAAGCATCCACTCTACCTCGGACGTTCTGACTTAATATATGGCACATAGAATAAGTTTTGAATACTTAGACTAGACACTAAGTTAATAGTCTAAAACATTTTATAATACAAGCACGCCCCTTAGACCGAACTACAAGTTTAGCTACTATTCATTGTGCTAAACAATATAACTAAGGAAATAAAACAGTTGAATAAATACTAAGAATTACTTACAACCGTTGAAGCGCCAAGGGAGCTATCCTTTATTTCCAAAGCCAAGATTACAACGTTACAAATATTACAACTTCTAGAGAGAAGTGAAATTTGATTTTTGTGTGTGAAATGAGGAGGAGGAGCTCCTCCTTTTATAGCCCAAAGGGGAGGAGATGGGTGGTGGAGATGGGTGGCAAGTGTTGCATTTTGATTGGAGGAGAAAATCAAGGGAGGAGATGGCCACACATGGAGGAAGAGGAGTGGTGGAGGAGGAGGAAGGTGGTGGTGACATGTGGAGGAGGGGCAAAAGCCGCCGGTCACCACCACCCAAAGCCGCCGGTAGGCGGTGGTGGAAGGGGAGGAGCTCCTCCTTTGGCCACCACTTCTTCAAGTGGTCGGTCATCTTGCCCAAATGTGAGTTTTGTACAGTTTTGTGCAGTCTTTTCACAAAACGGTCAATGTGTTTCTTCCTCGGGCTGTCTTGACTCCACTCCTGATTCTTCTGATTAATTTGTTATGGTCAATTCAACGTCAGGATCCTTGATATTTCTTCAGTCGGCATATGATCTTGACCTTGGATTGACTCTTGTTATCTTTTCAGCATAAAATCCAGTTAAACCCACCAAATTAGACATTTTGTCTATCTAACTTCTACGTGTTAGTCCCGAAATATTTCCACAGGGCAATTGAGAGATAAAAGTGAAAACACGCTAAGGAGAGGATTTTATGCTGAAAAGATATCAAGAGTCAATTGAAGGTCAAGATCAAGCACTGAACGAAGAAATCTCAAGATCCTGACGATGAATTACTCAAATTAAATCCAAATGAGGAATTATCAAAGACAGCCTGGAGTGAAATTGGACAGATAGTTTTGTAAAGACTGTACAAAACCGTCAAGATTCATCCATATGCAAGGATGACCGGTGGATTAAGTGAAAAGGATGAGTCATTGGGTGGCCTCCTCCCTCCTCCTCCTTGGGTGACCGCTGGCTTTGGCTAGGAGGTGGCCAAAGCCACAAAACCTCCTCCATTTTGACCTCCAACCGGCGGCTTTGGGGAGTGCACAAGGTGGCGCCACTTGTCTCCTCCTCCCTCCTCCTCCATCTCCTCCCTTGGATGACAAACACATGCCACCATCTCCACCACCCATCGCCACCCCTCTTGGCTATAAATAGAAGTGCCCTCCTCCTCATTTGTATCATCAATCCATACACAAAAACACTTATCTCTCTAAGTTTGGTCACTTTGTAAGTTTGTTCGGTTTATGAAATAATACTCCTGTTTGTTCTTGAGTATTATACTATAGAGAATACTCTTGTTGGTTCTTGAGTATTCAGTAGGAAATTGGGAATACTCCTGTTGGTTCTTGAGTATTCCACCCCTTTCCCTCTTACTGTTTTCAAAAACCCCCGAGTATTTAGCTATGGTATCCACCTCTATGGATATTCGTAGCTAAACTCTTCATTCGGTGGAAGGTATTTTCTTGTATTATATAATGTTGTAATATCTTTTAGTTTCATTTCTTTGTATTCAAAACTTGTTCTATGTGCCATTTATAGTCAGAATTTCCAAGGTTGAGTGGATGCTACGAAAGGGCAAAACTCTTCCGTGGGGTTCGTGAACATACTCGGGTAAGTGGATGCTACGAAAGGGCAAAGCTTATCTGAGGAGTTCGACTTATCTAAAACACCACTTGGTCAATCGTAACTGTGAGATCAGGTGGATGCACAGAAGGCTAAGATACTTCGAAAGGAGGAATTAGTCTGAAGTAGAACAAGGGTTGCTTTAAACGATGTTGCAAGTCTTGCGCTACGAAAGGGCCTCGATTCATCTTTGAATACTTAGAAAAGTTACTAACGGTTTATTATATACATGTTATAATACAAGAGTACCTGAAACCGAATACTTTCTTTCAATCACAAAAACCCCCCTGTATTTACTTTCCTAGTATAACTGTCCCGATCAACCACAACCATCAACCGCTCAACAACCGGAGGAATCACAATCACGCATCACCCACTGTAAGTCTTCTAACCCTTACCTCTTTACTTTCAGTATTTAATTTCTGTATTTACTTTTCCGCACAAAAAACCCAAAAAACCAAAAACAGTAGTTTAATTACTCGCGCTAAAATCTCAATCATCCTAAAACACGTCCCTGTTAGTAAAAGAACAACGTATCCCCCTAATTCCCTTGGGTTCGACCCCTACTTACCACTTCTACCCAGTAGTCGCGAGTAGCGGACTTTATAAATTTATTTGTACAATTTGCTCTGACGACAAGCGAATTGTCAAATTGGCGCCGTTGCCGGGGAATTAGCGAATGGGTAGTTGTTCTTTTTCTGTTATACATAATGTCTTCCTACTACGAAAGAGAGCCTTGGTACTATGAGGAATTTCCCCCAACACCTTTCGAACTTGATGTCCGCAATAAGATCATCAACCTTACGCAATCCCATGACGAAACTTTGGACGAGTACTTGGCGTACTTCATTTCCATTGTGGCGAGCTGCCCGCACCACGGATTCGCATATTCAGATCTTATTCAGGCATTTCTTATTGGGATGAGACTTCCGGAGCTTTGCTTGCTAGATACTATTGCAGGAGGGTCAATAATAGAATTAAGCATAAATGAAGCATGGGGCCTCATTAAGGATTTGGCCACAAGCACAAAACGAGGGCCAATGCACCAAACCGAAGATATGGAACCAACGATGAAAGTGGACTCAGTACAGAACGAGCCCGACACCACACCTATTATCTTACCCGCGACAAAACTGAGAGAAGACATCAGTACAAGGGCAGTAATGGATATGGAGGCGGCTCTAAAAGAGCCAACATTGGTGCCTATAAGGCTGACAGAGGCCATGATGGACGAGTCGGGAACCGAAAGCACCGAGGAAGAGCCCATATGGGATATCACTCCCGAGCCATCAGAAGACTTAGAACCGGAAACCGATATAGTATGGGACGAGGAAGAGCCCATATGGGATATCACTCCCGAGCCATCAGAAGACTTAGAACCGGAAACCGATATAGTGTGGGATGAGGAAGAGCCTACATGGGATATCACTCCCGAGCCATCCGAAGTGATGGACGAATCAGTTACAGAAAGCATCGAGGAGGAGTCTTCGGGAACTCACTACCGAAGCGGATGAGGAAATCAAGCCAGGCCCAATCCTCATTGCCAAACCAGCCGAGCCACTTGAACCGGTCCGCATCACCAATCTGCTCGAGAAAGACCCGATTCTCATGGCCGAGAATCCCCTACTTAACCCTTCGGTTTCTATGCAAATCACAGCGCCCGATGATGATGTGGTCAATAATGCGGTACAAGGAGAGTTGGAGGCAAATCAAGGGCAAGAAAAACCATCAATGGAGCTCTCACTCACCACGACTCAACAAAGCGGCCCTGAAAACTCACTCGTTCTAAAACGGTCAATCATCTCTGCCACAAAGAAGAGGGTTAGCAAGGGCGCATGCTTGAGGTCGCTTGGCAAAAGACTGAACTTCCAAAACTGCAAAGATGCCAACCGACCATACATGAAGAAGCGGCAAAGACATGGGCCAAGAGAATGGAAACCTGGAAGGAGAATCAAGGGAGCTCAACTCGATGGACCAGCAGCCATGGTTAAGGGAGCCCCACCTTCTCGGAGCTATGAAAAGAAGAACCTGCCAAACCAATGGAGAACCAAACCGAGCCCATCACTCCACAAGTTCGTTGAGCGGGAAAAAAGAGCTGCCAAAAAGAAGTTCAACCTGAGCCACCCATGGGATCCCAACCAGTGATCCGGGAAAAAGGTACTGTCGAGCCAACGACGTTAACCAAGTGCACTGGTCGGGAGGTAACCCGACACTATCTTACTTTCTGTCTTTTTATTTTCTGTCTTTTAGTTTTTATCAATAAGTTGCTCTCACCCACTTGGTGCATAGAATGATTTGACTATTTAGGAATTGGTTTTTGGAGCACGATCGGATCAGCCAGGCAACTTCCGTGAATTTACCGGACCTGCGCTGAGAGTTCAAGGCCCCAGCCAAACTCCCTCGATTATCCAGCCTCATGCCATGTCATTCGACACAAAAAGGGAGTTCTGATCTTACCTTTCCTTAATATCATTTCCTTCTCGTAATTGTCTGCTTGCATGGCTTTTGAACTAAGTAGTGCTGAAAGGCACGCCTTCGTTCAAAAGTGTGGGGTGAGATCCGCATGTGTACATAAATAAATAACATGTTTTTCTTTTTTCTTTTTTAATATTATCTTTTTGAAAATATGAACTTAAGAATGTGAAAAAGATAGATCATAACTCATGCATCAACCTTATGAAAATGCAAACTGTTTAAAAACTTAGAATGTAACTTCTCATTTGTCCCTTTGTGCTGAGATAACCTAGGGATGTGGAGTTGATAGAAATTGCCCTAGAGGGGCTTGGCAAGCACTTGAAGGATCAGATCAAACTATATGGTTTTCGAAGTCAGTGGAGGCTGCACTTCGGGGTTCAGTGAATAATTGAAGTCAACTCCGCCAAGAAGCATCTATGCAAAGGCGAGGACGGGAATCAGACCGTCCTCTCTCTAGTCAAAATAGCCGAGAAAATAAATGAGCGACCCTCATCTTGACCCGCGCGAAACGACAAAGACGAGAGGAGCGGGGAGGTATTTCCATAGGCTTGCGGGCGATGATTGGACCTCCCAAAAAGGCTGAGAAAATGGACTAGCAAGTCACAAAGAAGCAAAAAACTCAAAGAAGAAAATCAAAAGAGGCCTAAGGCCCAAAATTGTGAAGGTTTTAACCGAGCAAAAGTGAAGCACTCAAAAAAGACAGATCATAAATCCAAAGGCAGAATCACTACAAAAAGCTAGTCCCTCGCCAAAGAAGAAAAAAGAAAATCAAAAAAAGGCTCAACTCACTGAAACCCGAATCGAATCACGTGCAAGAGAAAGCTACAAGAAAACCATATAGTGCGAGACGGTCCCGAAGGTATAGTCCAGGAGCCTGAAAAGGGCTATCTCCCGAAACATCCAAAATAATTTGCATCTCGGCACGAAGGTACAAGTATCAAGTTTCTTCTATTTATTTACGCAGTTTAATTTGGCAATAAGTAGTAATACATGAATTAGGAGAAATCGAGTACCACAGTCTAATTTTCATATTTCAACAAGCTTACTTAGTGCCGCCCTTTA
Organism: Rhodiola kirilowii; assembly: GCA_033675215.1. Classification (NCBI taxonomy): domain Eukaryota; kingdom Viridiplantae; phylum Streptophyta; class Magnoliopsida; order Saxifragales; family Crassulaceae; genus Rhodiola; species Rhodiola kirilowii. The sequence continues at coordinate 13,668,246 of CM066193.1, read as the reverse complement.
ATAGCATTGTTCGGGACGAACAACTAAAAGTGTGGGGTGATCTGATGGACCATAATTGTATGCATCATAAATACAGTTAAACCCACCAAATTAGACTGTTTGTCTATCTAACTTCTACGTGTTAGTCCCGAAATATTTCCACAGGGCAATTGAGAGATAAAAGTGAAAACACGCTAAGGAGAGGATTTTAGGCTGAAAAGATATCAAGAGTCAATTGAAGGTCAAGATCAAGCACTGAACGAAGAAATCTCAAGATCCTGACGATGAATTACTCAAATTAAATCCAAATGAGGAATTATCAAAGACAGCCTGGAGTGAAATTGGACAGATAGTTTTTGTAAAGACTGTACAAACCCGTCAAGATTCATCCATATGCAAGGATGACCGGTGGCTTAAGTGAAAAGGATGAGTCATTGGGTGGCCTCCTCCCTCCTCCTTCTTGGGTGACCGGTGGCTTTGGCTAGGAGGTGGCCAAAGCCACAAAACCTCCTCCATTTTGACCTCCAACCGGCGGCTTTGGGGAGTGCACAAGGTGGCGCCACTTGTCTCCTCCTCCCTCCTCCTCCATCTCCTCCCTTGGATGAGAAACACATGCCACCATCTCCACCACCCATCTCCCCCCCCCCCTCTTGGCTATAAATAGACGTGCCCTCCTCCTCATTTGTATCATCAATCCATACACAAAAACACTTATCTCTCTAAGTTTGGTCACTTTGTAAGTTTGTTCGATTTATGAAATAATACTCCTGTTTGTTCTTGAGTATTATACTATAGAGAATACTCATGTTGGTTCTTGAGTATTCAGTAGGAAATTGGGAATACTCCTGTTGGTTCTTGAGTATTCCACCCCTTTCCCTCTTACTGTTTTCAAAAACCCCCCGAGTATTTAGCTATGGTATCCACCTCTATGGATATTCGTAGCTAAACTCTTCATTCGGTGGAAGGTATTTTCTTGTATTATATAATGTTGTAATATCTTTTAGTTTCATTTCTTTGTATTCAAAACTTGTTCTATGTGCCATTTATAGTCAGAATTTCCAAGGTTGAGTGGATGCTACGAAAGGGCAAAACTCTTCCGTGGGGTTCGTGAACATACTCGGGTAAGTGGATGCTACGAAAGGGCAAAGCTTATCTGAGGAGTTCGACTTATCTAAAACACCACTTGGTCAATCGTAACTGTGAGATCAGGTGGATGCACAGAAGGCTAAGATACTTCGAAAGGAGGAATTAGTCTGAAGTAGAACAAGGGTTGCTTTAAACGATGTTGCAAGTCTTGCGCTACGAAAGGGCCTTGATTCATCTTTGAATACTTAGAAAAGTTACTAACGGTTTATTATATACATGTTATAATACAAGAGTACCTGAAACCGAATACTTTCTTTCAATCACAAAAACCCCCCTGTATTTACTTTCCTAGTATAACTGTCCCGATCAACCACAACCATCAACCGCTCAACAACCGGAGGAATCACAATCACGCATCACCCACTGTAAGTCTTCTAACCCTTATCTCTTTACTTTCAGTATTTACTTTCAGTATTTAATTTCTGTATTTACTTTTCCGCACAAAAAACCCAAAAAACCAAAAACAGTAGTATAATTACTCGCGCTAAAATCTCAATCATCCTAAAACACGTCCCTATTAGTAAAAGAACAACGTATCCCCCTAATTCCCTTGGGTTCGACCCCTACTTACCACTTCTACCCAGTAGTCGCGAGTAGCGGACTTTATAAATTTATTTGTACAATTTGCTCTGACGACAAGCGAATTGTCATTTAGCTACTATTCATCGCGCTAAACATTATAACTAAGGAAATAAAGACAGTTGAATAAATACTAAGAAATACTTACAACCGTTGAAGCGCCAAGGGAGCAATCTTTTATTTTCAAAGCGAAGGACAATTTTATTGAAAATGAAGAGAGGAGGGTTAAGCCCTCTCTCTCTCTAAAGTGTGTACAAGTATGGGATATGGGATATGGGATGATACAAATGAGAGGAGGAGCTCTCATATTTATAGGCTAAGGGAGGAGGAATGGAGGGTGGAGATGGCTCCATGTGGTTGTGCATCCAAGGGAGGAGGAGGAGGGGATGGAGATGTGGTGGAGGAGCCACCCATGTGAGGAGGAGGGTGGAGTTTTGTGAGTTTTGTACAGTCTTTTCACAAAACTATCAGTCCAATTCTGCTCCGGTCTGTCTTTGATTATTCCTCTGTTTGATTTAATTTGAGTAATTCAATGTCAGGATCTTGAGATTTCTTCGTTCAGCGTCTGATCTTGACCTTGGATTGACTCTTGATATCTTTTCAGCGTAAAATCCTCTCCTTAGCCTGTATTCTCTCTAAGCGCCAAAATACCCTGTAGAAATATATCTGAACTAACAAGCAAAAGTTAAATAGACAAAATGTCTAAATAATGGGGTTATACTGTGTTTATGATTCGTATAATTTTGGTCCATCAGTAACCTAGAAAAATACATTTTAATGCCCTAGGTTCTAATTTCCCCTGCTTCACTATTGCATAAGCAGCACATCCAAATACTTTTAATCTATCATACTCTTCTAAATGGTCAGTCCACATTTGCATAGGTGTTTTAAACTGTAAAGCAGATGTAGGACTTCTATTTATAAGATAAGAGGCAGTATGGGCAGCTTCAGCCCAAAAAGACTTAGACAAACCTGATTGCAACAACATGCATCTTACCCTTTCCAGAATTGTCCTGTTGAACCTTTCTGCTAGGCCATTCTGCTGTGGATTTCCAGGGGCTGTGTGATGCTTAGTTATGCCATTTTCCTTACAAAAACTCAGAAAATTAGCATCAAGATACTCAAGGCCATTATCAGTTCTTAGATATTTTACCTTCTTCCCAGACTGGTTTTCCACCAACTGTTTCCAGTTCTTAAAAGTATCAAAAGCTTCAGATTTATGTGTTAGAAAAAATATCCATGACCTTCTAGTGTAATCATCAATTAATGACATGAAATATCTTTTTGCAGAATGTGATTGAACTCTGGTTGGACCCCAAAGATCAGAGTGAATGTAGTCAAGTTTTCCTTTAGTTACATGTATAGCTTTCCCAAAACTCAACTTTGTGGATTTGCCTAACACACAAGTTTCACAGAAATCTAGTTTACTAACTTGATCATTCCCAAAACAGCCCTGATCATGCAATTTCTGTAAACCTATTTGGCCTAAATGACCAAGTCTCAAATGCCACAAAACTGTTCTATCTTTGTTTGTTTCAGAGTAATTCACATTCTCACTGATTTTCACACTACCAGTCAACACATAAATCCCATTCTCCCTTTTTCCTTTAATTCTCAGCACATCATTTTTATAGACTCCTATTTCACCTTTTTCAGCCTTAAAAATGCAACCATGTGCTTCTAACATGCCCAAGGAGATTAAGTTTCTTTGTAATTCAGGGACATACCTCACACCTGAGAGTTTGATCTCAGGTCCATTGTCCACTTTCATCACCATGGTGCCAACTCCCACCATTTTGCAAGCTTTATTATTACCAAGATGCACAGTTCCTTGAGCCTTGTCAACATAGTCCTCAAGCCATTCTCTATGAGGTGTCATGTGGCAAGAACAGCCACTATCCAAGATCCATCTGCTGGAAGGACTGGCCTGGGTCACAGTTAGAGCTTCAGCAGTTTCATACTCTTCTTCAGCCATTGCAGCCTCACCTTTTTCCCCATGTTTTTGATCAAGCTTTTTCTTCCTTTCAGGACAATCTTTCCTGAAATGACCTTGCTTGTGACAGAAAAAGCAAGTGAACTTCTTCTGTTCTGGTTATTGGGTACTGGTAGAGGTAGCCTTATTCTGAGTGAAATGTTTCCCAGATTTCTTCTGGAAATTCTTTTTCTGAAACCTCCCATGAGCCACCAAGCCATCAGCCACTTCTCCATTGGACTTTGATTCCATCTGCTTCTGTTTCAGAGCAGCCAAAACCTCCTCCATAGACAATGTTTCCCTTGAATACTTCATTGTATCAACCAATGTAGAATAGGATGGGGGAAGGGCATTCAACACCATGATTGCCTGATCTTCATCCTCTATCTTTTCTTTGATGTTTTCTAGGTCAATAACAATCTTGGCAAAATCATCTAGATGTTCATCAATAGTCTTGCTACCATCCATCTTGAAACTGAAAAGCTTACCTTTCAAGTAAATCCGGTTTGTGAGTGTATTGGTCATGTACAACTGCTCCAGCTTCAACCAGACTCCGGCAGCAGTTTTTTCCTTGGAAACCTCCCTCAAGACCTTGTCTCCAAGATGTAATATCAAAGTGCTATAAGCCAATTCTTGAATCTCCTCCTTCTCGTCTGCAGTCAGTGTCGCTGGAAGAGTGTTCGTCAAGGCCTTCGCAATCTTCATCTGCACCAGAATCGCTTTCATCCGCTGCTTCCAAAGTGCGAAATCTCCTTTGCCATCAAACCTCTCCAACTCCACCTTCGTTGATACCATCCTTGCAACCGTGCGGCTCTGATACCAGATTGTAGAGATTTATCGCAGCAATCGATAAAGAATGGAAACGGAAAACAAAACGAAATTGACACAGGAGAATTTATACTGGTTCGGATCCTTGTGATCCTACTCCAGTTCGAAAGATGGGGCACTTTATTAATCAAATTGATGGACGAATACACTTGCACTCAATCACCAGAATCTACACTATCAATATCGCTAACCAATTCGAGCTCAACTGAACGAATTTCACGAAATCGAATGAAGAACCCTAATCCCCAATTCTGGAAATCAAAACTGAGTCAACCCGGACGCGCTGCTACAGTACTTATATCCGTTGGCCCAAAAACGTCTGCGTTTTGTTCACGCTCCCGCTCTTTGCAACGACGACGTTCAATTAACGCTAAGTCCTTTAATTGAACGAAGTCGTTTCAACCAACTTCAAACTACCCGCGCCTTATACAAACGCTGCCGTTTATCCAAAACAAATTCCCGCCTTGACTAAAGCGACGACGTTTAGCCCTGCTGCAGCCAGAAACATAAAGCTTGATCAGAGCTTCCTCCAGGCTTTCCATAGCCTATTCAAGCCACCTGCAGACCTTGTAAACATCCACCAATTTACCAAGTAATGCCAAAACCAAAAACTACAATACATGTATAAACGTAAAATCGGACGATTTTACAATTTAAAACGCGATTTTGATAACCTTGATTTCAACTACAAAATTGTTCCATTTTTCAAACTGTGAATGGATCGGAACAATAAAACAAAATCTATCAACAACAACAACTTAAAATAAAACAAGAATTGAAAATGGAAGAAGATGATTGCCTGCTATCTCCACTCTGTCTGAGGTTTTGAGGAAGAGCTCCAATATTGCAAAAATGGAAGAGAGCTCGTATGTACTATGGGTTACAAAGTTACTTTTACTTCATTAAATGAAAAGCTTCTTAGGCGACTAACATTGCCAATATCAGTCACCTGGAATCTTGTTTCTAGAAACCCCCGTACAAAGTTGGTGTGCGGCTGTTGGGACTTATTAACAGGTTAGTCACCTACAACAGTTTAAGCAACGCTGTTATGTAGTGGCATAGGATTCAGTCGCCTACGACCTCTTACGTGACACACGTTGGTCAGTGGCATACGAGTCAGTCGCCTAAGTTTACGTAGGCGGCACAGACAGTAAGTGTGTCGCGTAGTGCTTCTTGGGCGACGTACACTTATACCACTGCAGCAAAATCAATCGCCTAGCAAGCAAAATAGTGTACTGGCTCTCTTTTACGAAAAATGTTAGAACACGTCACAAAAATCTACGGCAAGCAGTTGTCCATACGCGGCTGGGAATATGGTCACACACTACTTGAAATTGTACGTATGCTGTGAACTGACACTACCTATAGCCTATAGCCCTTCATGCCATATACTTAGCATGTCCTTATTCTTGTTTTGTTTGGTTCCATTTTCATGTCAGATATTTATGAAAAACAACATAAAAATGTTTCATATATACAGGAAGAGATCGAGGAATGGATGTAAGTTTTGTTAAAAACATTGTGCGTATTTGTGCATACAAGGTTAAGGGCATCTGCATCCGTTGGAGCATTTTATCTCCTCGAGAACTTTTTTAATAAGCAACTTCTATTACTATTTATTGAATATTAACAATATTTTTGTATGTTCTGTACAACAATGCCATCTTGCGGAGAACTTTATATTATTATTCATGAACAAAAATATATTTTAAAAAAACTAAATGAGATTAAAAATGAATAAAATATATGAGAAAGATTATGCGAGGAATGAAAAACAAAACTTGTTGTGAACAACTTTGGTGTGAATTGTAGTTCAGATGAATGATACATTTACATGAAGTTTTATGTAGATTTTTAAAAAATATTTTTTTTCAAATTTTTATGATATAATGTCGTTGCAAATTAATATGAATCGTTAGATCAGATCTAACGATTTAAAACATTTGCCCGTTAGAATTTTTTCTTATTGGGTCGGGAGTAGGGCCGAATTAGGGCATGATCACTCGTCATTACTCGCGCAAACGAATTTCTCAATCGTGGAGAACGTCGGCTATCGTGTTCTCCATAGCATCTCTAGACAGAGGTCCTCTGCTAGAAATAATCCTAACCCAGTAAGCAAAGGTCATCAGGAACTCCATTACTGTACAATAATTCATAGTCAGACATCCCCAAATCCAGATGAGAATTCGATCGGTGCATATGCCCCATATGCAAAACAGTGAGGAAGAGACACTACACGCCAAAAATGTGGCCACCACCTTCTTATGCATCGCATCGTCCGCGTCATACTAAAAATGTACTTTTTAGTGTCACGTGGAGGGAGGAGGCACATGGATATGTTCAGAGCCTTTGTCCTAAAGTAACTCTTATAAGAAGGGAGGGGAGTGGCACGGGTTTAGTTGGTTCCTAACTTGATTTGAAATAATGATCACGAATACTTCGGATTCGATCTTGAATGATAATTATGTCACTTTTATGCACTTAAAGTAAATCATATACTTTAGAAAATTATATTTATAAAATCACATACAAAATATACTAAAAATTATGATATAGTTTCGTATTTCAGTAGGCAGTCATTTGCTGATTTTAGTGTAACTTCTATTTTAAACATATATTAGTGACAAAATAATTTATATGTTATAGTTGAGTGTATAGTTCGAGACTCCATGAAGACTAACTTATAAGAATTAATTAGTAAAATATACGTAGATTATACTTTTGTATAAACACTTATTAGATCGGTAACTTGAAGATTATTCCTAATCCGCCATACCTAACACTGGCCGGGTTTAATTTTGTCTCAAACTAACCAGATTGGGACGGGTCATGCTCACCCTTACTTATAACTTTACACACATTTCATTCAAAAAAGCATCCGACCAGCAGTTTCTGCTTAATGTTAACTGAAGGTGAGAGTAGCTCCAGTAATGGATGGATATTCAGAAATCAGAAGTCTCTGATTTCATGAGAGCTATGTCCCTACACAGCTCTAATCAAGCAGAAGGAGAAGATCATGATAGTGCACTAAATACCCGATACTGCGAGTTGATCGACACGTCCATTCAACATTTTCAGGAGTATATGAAAGATGGGTCTCTGCTCGCTGTCCAAGATATAAGTCCCTATTTCGCTCCCAGCTAGTGCAGCTCCTTGGAAAATTCATTGCTGTGGATTGGTGGATGCCGCCCCTTCTATCTTTATCCGCCTTACTTTATGCCCTTTGTGGATTTCAGCTCGAGACGACTCATCTTTCCCAAATTTTACATGGTAACACACTTCTCGTCTTAATGATTTTGATTGTTGATCCGAGTAGTTTTAAAAAGTCCATTTAATTGTTGAATCTAAGGTGAAGAAACGGCGACAATGGGAGATTTGACAAGCCAGCAAATATCCCGAATAGATGCCTTGCATAGCAAGACAGTACAAGAAGAGAACAGATTGACTACCCAACTGGCTTCTCTGCAAGAAGACATGGGCGACTATCTGCTAGTCTCTGTGGTCATCCAATGCCCCGGTCAAATTGCAGACATGAGTGACATAATCTTAGAGGCCATTGATGTGCATGAGAAAAGCCTGGTTGCGGTTCTTGAGTGTGCAGATGAGCTGAGGATGAGGGACTTTATAAAAGAGTTACTTCTTGCCTTCAGCCCCAAGCAAGGAGTTGATTTCTTGGCAGCTCGGAAGAAACTTCACCTGAGCTTGCATGAGTGGGGCAAGATTAAAGATAGGGAACATGGCCGGAATGGGGTTTGAACTGTGGATCATTCCATCAACACTACGACCGCTAAAGCCTAATTGACCTATTCAAGTATTTTTTTAATATATAAAAAAAACATTACGACCGCTAGACCACAACACTTTCTGCAGTACCTTTTCTTTTGGACTGCATATATGTATACAAATAAGTAACCTATTGTGTGTGGTTTCAGTGCTCAAACTGATGTTTGAGGGAAACAAAAATTTTGAGAGAAAAAAAATAGTACTTGTTTTCTCATTGAAATATTTTTTATGAGGCCCATCTTTTCATTGTCCCACTCTTGGATTAATGGCAGTTCAAGGCTGAAGTATATGTCAATTACTCTTCATACAACATCTACTTATAGTTACAATAATTTCACTCAGAATCTAATCTGCCTCTGTTCCAAATTGTGATTTTTGGAGGAAAAGTGAAGCGATGAATGGAGATTTCAGTGTTGTTTGAAATCTAGGAGAGCGATGAGATTTTTATATATAGTTTGTAGATTCGTTATCATAGTTCGTTGGTTTGAGTATTAAGCATACTATTGATTTTACACTATCAAATTCACGAACTATTTATAATTCGTGGGTTTGACAGTGTTGTATTCTGCTAACACTCCAGTATGAATATCTGTTGAGAATAAATCCATGAACAATGAAACTGCATTCCGCATCAAAGAATAGAAAATTCAATCCAAACTTCATTTATTTAATCTTTTTCCTTGCGATTGTTTAACAAACTTGTATAATTCTGACTAAAGAGTATTCAAGGAAAGAAACTTGCATTAACCAGTAAGCGTGTAGATTCCCCTGGATGAACCACATTCATCTCTAAGAGAAAGCTGAGCTCTGAAAACCACACTCAATTTCTTCAACTATCAATCACAGCTCTGCAGTTTCATATAACGAAAAACTGCGTGTAGCCTGTGAATCAGTTCCCAATGCTTTTTCCTCCCCGACGCCTTCTCAAGTCCCTTGCTCGCTTCCACCTCTCGATGTTCCTCATTCGAGCAAACATTTTACGAATCTGTATCAGCTTGTGAGACTGCTGAGCTATCAGATTAGCAGTGGACGAGCCTTGGCTCAAGTTAATCTCGTACCCATCTTTGAATGAGTCCATCCCGTCCGCAAGGAGTTGCCAGAAGAGCCCACCAGCAGCTGCCCCACCGCGCTTGGCTGAGGCGTAGATTTGGTAGTATACTTGGTTGAACATTGAGTCCCTCTGGTACGTGCTGTAACCTGTATCTTTCAATGATTTGCCGAATTCCGCAAAGAGAAGCGGTTTATGCAATATGTTCTGCGCGTCTTGGATATGGACGTTGAGCCAGTTGCCGAGGAAGGAAAGCTGGGCCTGGTCATTTGAGTTTGACAACCTGATCATTCAACAATTCAGTACCAATTAGTCCCATTTCGATCAAAACCAGAACATTATAGATGATGAAAATTGACGGTTAAATTGTTACCATTGGTCCGGATATGAGTGGACTGTTGCAAAATCAATCCCGGGAACTAAATTATTTGCAAGGAAGTCTGTTCCAATACTGAAACCCGGATTGACGTTTCTCCTCTGACGATTTGAATCGCTGTAAAACCCTTCGAGCCCAACTTCCAACAAGTGATTTCTATCGATTGACTTCACATAAGACGCCATCTCCACTATCCACGTCTATAAACAAGTTACAAACAAATGAATGTGAAACGAAATGATGACATTTAGCGCACCCTATTTGAAAATACAAATACCAATAGAGGATGTTCAGTGCTAAAATGCAACTTATTTAGTAGTTTAGCGGTCATAGTCTCGATCAAATAACAAGAAAGTCAATTTTTCGAACCCCACTTGATGCATCTTACGGCATGAGTTTGCCATTTTGGAATTCTTTTCTTAAAAAACTTATTTAGTATACAGATACGGGCAGAAAATGGGCTGTTCCTCGATCCTTGCATCAAAAATTGCAATAAAAAAATTACCATAAAAAAAAATTGCAATAAAAAAATTATGCCCATCTCCCATTTTTTGGGAATCCTTGCAGATGAGATAAATTGTGCATCTGTAACTGTTAACCGTATTTTAAGCCTAACCGACTTATACTGAATGTAATTGTACAGCTCCTAAATTACTGCAAAATTAGATTAGATATATCACAAGCTGAAGCATAAAAGAAAATCCACCGACCTGCAAGGTCCTCCCTGATGTATCAGATGTGCATCTCGGCTCATTGATGAGTTCCCACGCCATAATTGTCGGGTCATTCTTGTAGACAACTCCAGTTAATGTGTTATATCGATTAAGAACAGTCTGCACAACCATTTTATATTTTATAACATAGCTCAGCAAATGCAACTTGGTTCCAATGGTAGATAATAAAAAAAAGTAACTTTGAGACTGTAAATACAATTTGTATACCTTTACATGACCCTTGTAGAATTCCTTGACAACTTGATTTCTGAAGAAATCATCCTCTGTTGCTAGATACTGCCCTCTACTTCTAGCCCAGTTCACATACTGCTTCTTCCCTCCAAAGCTCTCGTAGTTGTTCACCAAGCTCAAAATCAGCTTAATACCATACTTTCTCGCCTCAGCCACCACAAAATCCAAACCCTTGACAATCCAACAATAATGAAAATCAGTCATTAAGTGCAAACGCGCACATTTACAAATTATGTCATAGTTCAGGAAAGTGACATTTAATTCGTTTGGATGAAACATGACATAGCTTACAATAATTATCAGGGTTAAGTCTAATCTGTCCAAACAATCTGTCACAGCATCACAATTATTTTACACAAAAAACCAATCAAAATAGCTAGTAAACTAATTATCAAAGTTGCAAGCATAAAGCTTCATATCCATGTAACAAGACTGGATTATATGTTGATCCCAGATGGTGGATCTGGTGAACAAAACATGAAAATCTACAAAATGAAATTTTGAAAGAAAAAAAATAGTTAAGAAAAATGGTTAAAAAATGAGACCTTGAACATCTGGTCATTATATGAGCCAGGAGAGTACTGCAAGGGTTTATAACCACCATCACTGAAGGCCCAAGTTCTAGCAACAGTGAGGCCATGACCAGCAGCTTGTCTGAAAGCTGAAGTGACTTTGTACCTCTGAGAAGGGTCAGAGGCCATGTACATGAGCCAATAAGCATTGAAGCCGTTGGCATAGTACGGGTCGCCATTCAACATGAAATGCACACCTCTTGTTCTGATGAACCCATCTCCAGCAGCTGATTCAACTTGGGTCGGGAAATGGAGGTGGATGTGGATCAGGAGGGTTGAGATCAGGTACACAAGAATAGTAGTGGTATGCTTGGCCATGGTGATGATGTGGTTTCGGGGTCAGTCTCAGGGTTTGTAATGGGTAGCTAAATAGGGATGGGAGGGTCTGTAGGAGTGATGGAATGTGGGGCTGCTGAGTGCTGGCTTTGGTTTTGGTTTTGAGACTGATTTTCATTGTTTTGAGAAATTTACACAAACTTGAAAGTTGAAAATATATTGTTTTCTGAATTAAGAGTATTCTCGCAATGAAATAAAATCAGATAAAAAGTTTCCGTGCATCGCACTCAAATACCGTAAGTGTCGAAACGACATCATCGTTTTTATTAATATTTTTAAAAATATAACAAAATAATATCATTTTAATCAGAACGACGTATTTTTGACACCCGCATATTGACATTACGCACAAGTTTCAACCAATGTGTAAAAATTAAGTTAATTTTGAATTGTGAATTTTTTTTTGTTATTACTTTCTTTCTGAGCGTGATTAGCTGCAGAGATTGTCATTTGTTACAATAAAAGTGGGAACACAGCACATGAATATACGTGCATGTGATCAATAAAGAAACATGATGCGGTTTATCAAAAAAAAATTAAGCCATAAATTTATATCAAAAAAAAAAATTTAAGCCATAAATTGAGTGTCACGGTAGGCCTCATCATTTGGTCTTGGACCAAAATAAGCCTTAGGGCGGTCCTAATCCAGTTCAAGTTCTATGCAAGTCCTATTATGGTTCGATCTGAAAGACTTAATGTCGGGCCATGGTTCGATTATTAGGCCCGATCCGAAATACGAATCCGATTTAAAATTACATATTAATTGATTTAATGACGTTCTTGACATAAAAAGAATGTGTCTTTTCAAATCTATCAAATCTCACACGTCCAAACTTATAGCATTTATGTTTAAAGAGTTATTTGTCGATTAATAAGTCATCCATTTAGGGCCGAAATTAGTCCAAGCCTGGCCCTAACCCGAAAAGCCATATGAAATGAAGGGCCGATACCGATGAATTTTCTCATGGGCCGGCCCGACCCGATCCTAATGTGCAAAGGACTAAGGCTAGGGTTCACCTACAACCCTACTCAACCCAATCCGATAGAACTAGAACTTACCCCGCCCAGTCCTTTGCCAACCCCTATGTCACGGTCCGTTTTCTACTCTCTTTTCTTCTCCTTACTTTTTGGGGCCCTCACAATTCTGTCACATTAAGTGGTTGAAAATTTACTTTGACTAAATAAAAGACCATTGACTAGTTAAATTATTTTTCTTCAATGTTTCAAAAGCAGATTTATATATTCGTTACAATGTTACTAATTCAAATTGGACTTTAACTTAATTTAAAACTGTTAAACTTAGAACTTTACATATTAAAATTTAAAACTCAATATTAAGTAATTCACCGCCCCTTAAGGCATATGCACAACATTTTCGCTCCAACAACTGTTGTTGATCTGAGCAATTCTATGTCTATTTTTAGTAGTTGTTGACATATATATTAAATCAGTATCTCTATTAACAGCTCTTGTTAAAAATGGACGTAAAATTACTCCTATGAGCATCCGCACCAATGACATTTTTAATCATAAGAGATGATTAAAATTGGGTGACCAAACATAAAATTAATCATCCGGTGTCCAATTTTCAAAATTTGGTAATGGGATTGAGACCCACATAAAAGTAAATGAACCAATAGGAACTGAACACGCGTTAGGTTAATACAACTTAATCGTATACTTATAACGATTTTATCTTAAAAATTACTAATCAAAAAAATAAAATAAAAAATATTTATTATGTTGAGATCTATAAATATTGTTATATTTTAATAAATTTTCCAGAATTCTATGACAATGAATCAATATAAAATGGACACATGTCAAAAAAGATACTAAATTTTTTAGTCATTAGTGGATGCATATGATTAAAATAGTAATGAGATATGATAATAATTTTGAGGATGAAAGAGAAAGGAATAGAAATGACATAAAAAATTTGGTCATTGATATACATTGTCTAACTACTTCAGCAAGAAGCTACAGTACTGATCCAGATGCTCTTACTAGCTGATAGGAAACATTGATGAACTGAAATTCTGCTAAAATATTTCAGCTGGACGTGGTCATAAGTAAATTAAAGCAGATTTAGATTGTCCCCACTTTAATATTTTTTTCAAAACAAAAATGAAAAAATAGAGTAGTAATGAAATACATGGTTGAGTGCGAACGAGCCATCAATTTATCAAGGACATGAGAACATCAAATCCCATCCATAAATTTCGCACATCAAATCCATGTCTCATGAGTCATCACACACATTCAATGTAAGTAATTTTCATATGGAAAAACATATTATGGTGTTATTCATAGAATTTATAAATGTTTTATGTTAACAGAAAAGGTCATAAATCTCTTCTTGATATTTTTCTAGTCCAAAAAATATATATATTTTTCTAGTCCTTAAAATAAAAAACTGCTAAATTATATTCCCTTCGTCCCTCCATGTTTATTCAAAAGGACAATTGGCACTATGAGAAAAGAAAAGATATAAAGTGTATTTATTGGGGTACATAGTACAATCAAGTTTACAATTTAAAATTATTTCAATAAATAGGAATTCAAGGTTTTAGGCACACCGATCACCACTTAAAGATGATTGATTGAGATTAAATATTGAAATTATGATTAGAAAGAAAATGAACAGACATTTGAGGATGCTAAAAAAGGAAAATGAACAAATGGAGTATATCTACCGACTACACAGTGTAACTGAAATGTGTTGCAGACATTCGAATATTGGTAATGCTACAAGCCTACAACTGTAACTTGTTTAGAGAAACTGTCGACACTTTAATTTAACTTTTTTTTCTTCATTAATTTAATAAATATATCTTGTGGGAGGGCGTGCTGGCTGGGTGGAGAGATATGAGTGGCGCATTGGGAGGCGGCAATTGCGGATTCGTTGTATGTGTACGCATTCCCATACATTTCTGACATAAAGCAGAAGAAGCCGTTAGGTTCCACGCGCCTCACACTACCCGCCGTAAATGTAACTGTAACTACTCACCACACTTCACACCGACACAACACAACTACCAGCAGCACACTGTTTCGGTTCAATTCATGAACCAAAAGGTCCATTTTTACCACCGGTTTTGCCAATAATCTCAGTAAACCACAATTGTCGGAATTCGAACCAGAGTACTAATAATCAAACTGATCTAACCGACCACACGGATGGAGAATAAATCGATATCTAATCTAACCACACATCTGATCGATTGGTTAAAGAGTATACCTTGAGAAATGGTTGGATTCTTACGTTCTGAGTTCGAGTCCGTCCGCTCGTATACGCTTTAACATCTACGCTCATATGCTTTATAATGTTCGTAGTTGTTGTATCCACCCCTATCAAAAAAATAGTTTTACAAATATAAAAATTAAAAACACTCTTTGATTTAAATCATTTGGATGGATGAGAAATCTCGTCATATGATTGATTTCAGTAACGAATTATAGGTCACTTTTAACGAACTATATATTTTTCGACGACAAATTATAATCCAATTTTACGTTTGCACCAAAAATATAATTTACATATCTTGTAAGTTGTTGTTTGGGAGAGGCGGACCCCACGTGTAAAATGTAATGTACGTACACTTCTGATGTTGGGTTTTCTTCTTGTAATATTTGCTTGTGGATGAATTAATGGTTTGGTTGTTGGTTCTATTCAAAATCTGAGACACACTAATTTGATGTTCAGTGTAATTCATGTATAGCAGGAGGCAGCACCCTCAGACAACTTTGGTCTAATCTATTTTTGGATTGGCTCGATCATCAATTTCATAGAGCTCGAATCTGGCCACCGTATCCGTAGTTCTTCAGAAGCCCTTCATCTTGTCTCCAGTTCTCTTTTACTTTCACTTCCACCTGGATCAAACCAGTGCCATTTACATTGAGGTCGATGTTCGTTGTGGTGAATGGACGGAGGATTGTCAACTATAAAAAGTAAGCTGGTACCTCAAGAAATACTTTCTTTTGTAAGAAGTCTTCAATGTCAAGACGTGCAGCTGTCGCTAATAACTTCAAAGCCTTTCCTTCCTGCAAAAAAGTGTAGGAACTAATGAAGCTTTTATGTTTCTTGGTCAAAAGTACTCAAGGGAGTAGTAGACGCGGATAAATTTATCAACAGAACAACCCTACCCTACAGGCAATCCACAACGTGGGTACGGTACTTGATACACGATGGTGGTGGCATCACACTGCCAAAAATGGCAGATGAGAAAAATACATCCAACAATCACATGTTCCAACACCTGCTGTATCACACATTTGGCAACTAGATGCCTTCAAGTTGCAGGTGCAAACGGGCTTAATCATGTAGCGGTGACCTCTATTAATTTTACTAACAGTGTCCATATTTTCTGTCAGATTAAGTTAAAACAAGAATAATAGTGACGCTGCAAGTAAAGCATATTGGGTGTACAAGTCTGCGCTCACTGGGAAGCCAAAAGTTCTTGTAATGATCGTGTGTCCACAAATTGGCAGTCATTTGAGGCTCCGTGTCGTATATTTTCACAATGGAGGTGTCCAAGCCCTATGTGGCACTACACCACCCTAAATCAGCCCCTTTACTAAATACTAGCTCAATCAATCATTTTGGGTAAATCTCAGCTCAATGGAGCTCTCTGGTGCCAGTAACCAAACAAGAAAGTAAATGCAAAATTTTCTCACCTTTCCAATGAGTATAATTTTCTGCGAGTTCTTCTCCACAACTACTTCGACTTGAATAAATTCTTTTGCAGCAGGCCTAGTTTTATAGTTCACAACATTTACCTGCCACGTGCAAATGTTAGGAATACCATGCCTGCACTAGTTGAAAAGGTAAAAATTGAGGGCTGTAATGTTACCTGACATGCATAAGGAATTTCATTCCGATACTGCATAAATATTTTCTCTCTGACAATTTCAGATACAAAGAACCTCTCAGGGTGCTCACTGACAATGTCCTGATTGATGAATTACAAAAGGGCAAGTTTTAAAGTCAGAATTAGTAGACCATTCAAATAACTGAAACAGATATACAAATGCCAATTAGGTGGTCGTTTGGGATGGTTTATGGCGTATTATTCCCAAAAACCCGCCTTATAATGATGACAAATGCAGCACGCATCCCTACGTTTCGCAATTTTACACTCCAAAAGCCGTAGTATTGATGGTATAACAGTCAGAAAATCGTTGAAGATAGATAGAGATAATGACGTCGTCAGATCATTTTACCTTAAATACAGCAAAAATGTGGTGCAATAACTGTCTGTTAGTGTTATATGTGTACCTTAGGGTAGTACGCAGGCCCTTTAGGAATTTTGGATAGAATCCAATCCTTAACATCTTCCACGCCCTGACCATACTTGGCACTCACAGGAATAACCTCGTCAACATCTGTAAATTTCTCATACCACTGCATATGAAATGCAAGAATAGTAAAAGCGGGCAACATTTCTGTGCTGGTGTATACATCCAAGAGCTTAAGGATACTTGGATTATGCTAATCCCCTAAAAAGGCTTATAATTTAGAATTAAAGAGATTATAAAAGTTGTCTATAGCTGCCAGGAATCCTTTGATGTTGCATTAAGGATATGCGCTCAACACAAACAGCATAATAAGGAAAGGGTGAGTAAAAATGAGAAAAGGACTACAAAAACCTATGGTTTTGGAGATTCTCTTGACTTTAAGAATTATGAATTTTGGTACGTGGAAAGAGATTAAACAGAAAGCCAAGGAAAATATATGAAGCAGCATCAGCTCAGCTACTGAAGTATGGCATGTATTTCTCTACTTGAGACCACGAAAGACCTATGGTGATAATTTAAGTGGACATGTTAAAGAGCTGACCTCTATTTTCTTTGCAATTTCACCTGGCTTGATCAGGTCCTTTTTATTCAAAACCAGCAAAATGGGCGGTTTTTCTTGAAGGTGACCTATGCCTTCTCCCAACACCTCATCAATCTAGGAAACAGGAAATGGAATTATTTCAAGAATGGAAAGCGTGTCTCTGAAATGTATAACAAAGCCTGACAAACAGGAATTGAAAGCATGACATACATTTTGTGGCACCTTTGTTGCATCAACTAATACCAAAACACAATCTGCATTGATAGCTGCACTTCTCACATTGTTCATCATCATGGTGTCCAACTTGTGCATTTTCTTCTCTATAACTCCAGGTGTATCATAAAGCACCACCTGCAAGCTAAGCCATAGTTTAGGAATGAGAAAATATCAAACCTTGCAAAGCTAAATTGTGCACTAGAGTAGCACATTATAATAGACTACTTCCAACTTAAGATTTGAAAAGAGAGAACAAATATTTTTCAGTACTGTGAAAACTTTCTGAGCTCGTAGGTTTATTAATATAAAATCTAAAAGCTTGGGAGGTGGTTGGTATTTCCAATAGCTGATAGCATGATTCAAAAATATCAACTTATGAGCAAAATATAAAAAACATTATGCGTGATTATGCAAGGACCAATTGTGCAAGTATACAATGGAAAATAGGGATTGGTGGAGCGCACTTGGTAAACTCAGTCACCACTGAGACACTATCTAACCTGATAATCTGCGCCAGAACAAATTCCAAGGACACGATGTCTTGTCGTTTGCGGTTTATCAGTGACAATAGATAGTTTCTGGCCTATCATTTGGTTTGCAATTGTGCTCTTCCCAACGTTCGGTTTGCCTAATACTGCAACGTATCCTGCATTTCTCACAGATTTGTCAATACACAGTCAGCCCCAAAGTATACTAAGGAGCTAAATTTTTTTTTGTCTAACAGCACCGAAACTGTGAATGAACGATGTATCAACAGAGCTTTAAAATCCAACCTAACCTCAATTTGTCTACTCCATTTCAAGTATCAGAACAGATGAAAACATAAACCCATGTGAGCAAGAAAAGTACCGCTACGGTGATTCGGATCGACGACATTATCAAGCTCCTCAGCCTCGTAGTCGTCGAGCAGCGCCAAGTTCCTATCAGGCTTCTCACTCAAGGACAAAAAAGTCGAGGACGATGCAGAAACACACTCCTCCTCATCAGACGAGCCCAACAGAATTCTCTCCGTAGTCAAAATTTGAGAAAACCCTAATTCCTCTTCCAACTCATCGTCCTTTTCCGAAACTAAATTCTGCTGCGGGCGTCGATTCCGGTAAGCGATGGCGTGGAGTGAAGGAAATTGAGCAGCGGATTCGCGGACGGAAGGTCGGAGGTAGTGAGAGAAGAGCGGCTTGCGGTCGAGAATGGTGAGGTGGGAATGATGAGGATGAGAGGGAGCTGTGGAGATGCGGAGCTCCATCGGCCTGGCTGGAAATTGATATCTACTGAGGAATAACGAACGGATAACATTCAAGGTAATGTCGATACTGCGCCGTTTAGAAGTCGAGGTGGTGGTGCTGTGTTAGGAAGGGACGGAGGCAGGCTTGACTTGTTTTTCGAAATAATTCTATTCGGAGTTCCACTTTTATCTTTTCATCCGTTTGAGTTTCACATCACTAAAATGACTTACTTCAACAAAACAAAAAAGTCCTGGTAAGCTGCCCTTGACGAGGCACCTCTCCTAAAAAAGGCACGATCAAACAAATTGTTCTGGTCAGACCAACCGTAGTGGCTGACACTAAATAAACGGATGACGCGCCGTCGTGCCCTTTGAGAGAAAAACAGGAGACGAGCTCCTGGAGCTAAACTAACACTAAGAACGAAAACAACTCAGACCGAAGATCGGCCAAGAGAGACAGTTCAAGCCGAAAATCGGCTGAGATAAAAACTAAAGCTAAACTACCCCTAGACTACACCTACAACTAAACTAAGCAACTCAAACGAAAATTTAAACCCAAAACAATCACCGGCGTGTCAACCGGGACCAACCAACACGAAACAGTGATCCAATTTTTTTATTTTTGTTTTAACAAAATCGACTCCCGAGATCCGATTTGCTATCCAAATTAAATTTTGGCATTGGTTACTTGTTGATCTAATATCGGTCTCTCATATTCATGCTTTAGTTAATAAGTTGAAAATTAAATAGCAGAAACAGTGAGACAACTTAAAACATTGAAACACAAACAAAACAAATTGGTTACAACATTGAATAGAAAATGTAACACAACTTAAACAACAATGTTGTAACTAAACTGAAAATAAAATCCAATGAATCAGACCATTTAGCTAGCTTGTTTGATTGTATATTTTGCATTTCTGAATTTATACATGTGTTTGTTATGAAACCCCTCTGAATATTGAACTGACCAACATCCCTTGATTCATCTCATTACGCACAAATCCTCACGTGAAGTGATGAATTTACTGGCTAAATTGTAAACTCAGATCAAACCTTTTTTTAAAAACTAAAGCGGTAAATTTACAGATATGAGAGACGAGTATTTGATCAACGGATAACCAATACAAAAATTGGTTTTTTGAAACAAAGAATCCCGGAAATCGATGTCTGCATAAACTGCAATTCTTTTGGATTTTGCCTAAAATTCGAAAGTGCAAAACCTCAAATCTACATTTTTTTTTAATTTTATTGATCTAAAAATACAAAATGAGATTCATGGATTCACCAATAGTGATGTATGTAATTGAGCGCCCCCTTTATGTCATCGTAGTCCAAGCCAAACCATTAATGACTAGTATAAACCCCAAGTCTAAAATATATGTTATCCAAATAATTAGATTGCCATGATGATGTCCAATGAGGAAATAAAAAAGATTTTCTTAAATTTCTAAAAAAATGAGGGTAAGATAAGGAATGGGATAAAAATTTCTAATAATTATTTATTTTTGACAAGTCCAATAATTATTTTTAGGTAAGGCTAATCATAGCAGTTGAAAGAAATTGATCCTAGGGACTTGGGAGGAGGTTTAGTATATGTAATGGTGAATATTTAAAGGTGAAACACTATAAGGAAAATGATATGAACCGAAACTGAATATGTAACAAATAACAATCAATGATCAAATTGTAAAATCCTACTAATTTTTGTTCGTTGTAAAATCTTGAAACTGAATTTTCCAAAAAAAAAAATGCTGAAATAACTATTTTTATATATAAATGTTCCCTTCCTAAACAAAGGCAGAACAACAGCTAGCAATACAACAGCTTTACAAAGCACCAAATCATCAAACTAAAATGGCTCAAAGTCTCACACGTGGATAGAACTGACCAAAAGAAATCATGCTTCAATATTTTGGTCGTCCTCTTGAAGGAGGAAATGAGAGTTTCTAACTAGACAATAGAGGCGACACTTGCACTTGGCTGACGAAACGGATGATCATGTAATTGCAACCTAGCGGCAATTATTGAAATTGGCAAAAGTAAAAAATCCAATGAGAATTGTAACTTATGCCTTTTGCGCTGTTTTTGGCAAAACATTGTCAGGGAGGATGAGCTCAGGAGGTGTTTCGCGCACAACACCAATCATCGACTCGTAGTCCTCATCACGACGGGCAAACTTTTTTCGCAGAACCTTCTCGAATTCTATTTCCTCAAAACCCTTGGCATTTTCAGCTGCATGAACTTGTGCTAGGTTGCTGTAATTTGTTGCAGATTGGGCGATGAAAGCTATCTCCTCTTCTGTCAGCTTCCTGAGGAACTTGGCAGGATTACCTCCCCAAACCTGTAATTCAAAACTAATACCCTTAGTCCGGGTTTGGGTGTGGGATAGAAAGAACATCGAAAATGAAACGAGGTTTTTAGTTGGGTTGGTATAAGAAATGAAAGCATAATAAAAGAACTAAATATAAACTTGTCCTTGCAACTTTCCATGGGAAAGTTATTTTTCTGCAATTTCATGGTTCAAACGGAAACATCTTGCGCTTCCTATGACTTGCAAGTTCCCAAGACAAGCATATGTATTGAAACTGAAAGATATATTTTGTATTCAGCTTTCAATATGTTTCTATGTACTTGTCAAGCCATGACATTAACACACTCAAATTTGGGGCAAGATGAGTCCTAAAAAACAGCAAAACAGCATGCACAAACACAACAAAAAAGAACAACAGGATTCTGAAATCTGAATTTCGAGTGTGCTACTTGTGCCAGCAATAACTATTCAGTTAAGCAGTGACAAAATATTGTAATCATAAGGAAACAAAAAAAAAAATCAAGACCCCATGCATCGTATAAAATGGGCCAGGCAAATGAACTGGACATAGCAATTCGAATAAGCAACAACTGGCATATCAAAATGCTATTATGGGAAGACATTGGTTATTTAAAATTTATTTAACAACAGCGAAGGCTAAAAATTGGGTGTATAAAAATGGATCATGATGGATAGAGATGTACACTACGATATTCGTTGGATTACGCTAAAAAAAATTGATAGCAATAGTTCATAAAAATTAAGTATAGACGTGATAAGCGTTAACGTAGCATTCTAAGATTTCAGTTCTAAGTGTTGTTAGCTTAATAAATTCCGGAGGTGAACGATTGAAGCAAACGATACGTGAATCATTGAAAAATTCCAACTTAAGTGATAAATGCACCAAATGTGACATTGGGCTAAATTCGCAAGACATTTACAACAGGTGGGTGGAAGTCTCGAAAGGAAGATAAATAAGTGAGAATATGGGACTGTTGTCCTATGCGCATGCAACTTAAACGACAATCAACAAATACAATATTATTGTTTTAAAAGGTCTGAAAGGTTTATTTGAAATGGCATCATCAGCTACTTGAAAAGTAATCGTATCCATTAAAATATTCCCATTTCCATACAAATTATGGTTAGGCTCACCTCTCCACTTGGTATTCTTGTATTCTGCCTTACAAGGGACCCAGCAGCGACCATTCCATGTTTCTCCACATGAACCCCGTCAAGGAGAGTTGCACCCATTCCAACGAAAGCTTCATCTTCGACAGTGCAACCGTGTAAGACGGCACTATGACCTGTTCCACAATGTCAACCATCATTAAACTCCACGATTTTCAACACCACTTTTCCAAGCTAAACCACAAAAACATACTAACCTACAGTTACATTGTCACCAATGATCGTTGGCAAAACTTTCCCGCTCAGATTAGACTTAGCGACATGAACAAGGGAGTTATCTTGTATGTTGGTCCCAGATCCAATCCTGATGTTGTTTACATCACCTGCATCAAGGAACAAGGGTGTGAGAAAAGAATTTGCCTCTTTAATCTTTCAAGAAGATGAGAATGGGACCTTCCAGGCTTAGCCTATTAATCAATCAATAGCATCGGATAAAGAACAAGGCTGGCTGATGGGTAAGTATAACACTATTCCAGTCAAATTTCAGAGTATAGCCATGACCATCTACGAATCAGGAAATAATTAGATCGCTCTTACATCTAGAGAGATCCAGTACCAGCTTTTTTTTATTGAAGCAGTTTTGAAGAGATGAAACTTTTCTACTGTCCAGGAATATTAACTAAAAAACACAGTTTCACTTCAGTTCATCATCTTTCACGCATCTATCCATTTCAAGACACCTAAACTCATTTAACACCTCATGATGAGTGAAACATAACCTTGGAAGAGCAAAGAGAATTCAGTTTCCACCAGTGATACATGCAAAAACTCAAGAAATATACAATACCATGACATGCATCATAAAAGAAAGCGAGAGCATGAGTAAGGAGGCACTCAAGTAAATAGCTACAAAAACACAATTGAATCGGAATTTTTTAAACAGCATGTTGCTTACCTCTCAAGACACTTCCATACCAAATGGAAGAAGCCCGTCCCACCTGAACATCTCCAATGATAGATGCACTTGGAGCCACAAATGCTTCTTTATCCACTACTGGAGCCTTGTAAAAAATGTTCATCAAAGTCCTATGCCTAGACACTGGTCAATATACGAAGAAGACAAAAAAAGTCTCTTTAGCTTTCATTAAAATATAACTCTCAAAATTCGAATCTCTCAGTCATCAATATATTGCATCTCAAAATCCAACAAAAACCTAATCACGACTCTACGAATGAAAAAAAAAAACGAAATCTACAAGCCTAGTTAGCCTCAGCTGCATTGAGTTCCGATTCACTATCCTAATCCTATTTATGAAATATCAACGAGAAAGAGATGGAAAGGAATCGGATACTGGGAAGTAGGTCTCACGCTGCTCTTGGAAGTAATAATTTCCTTGGAGGCGGCAGCCGAGACGATCTAGGGCTTGGCCTGATTCGCGGATCCAAAATCCGACGGTGTAGATGGCTTTTCCAAGCGTCCCCATCACAATTTTCCTCAGTAACACTTCCAACTTTGGACGCTCTTCTTCTTCTTCTTCAGCTATTAACTGAGAAACCAAAGCGAGAAATGGAGAGAAGAACAGCGTGTGGCGACAACCGTCCAGACGCTTAAAGTGATTCTCTGGGATAATGATATATTGACCCTAAGGGTGTGGAAGGTGACATGTACATATATGCTTATGAGAAATGTGACATGACATTTATGTAAAAGCTGACTCAACAAGCATTAAAGTAAAAGTTGATTCAACAAGCATTAAATTTCCAATAAACATTTATTATCTCAATATACCTATAATGACCGTTGCTATTCCCTTGATATTTAATATATTATTATGTCAAATAAAACTACCCTCTCTTCTTGGGAATTGGATCCCGTACAGCGCTGCGGATTACTGTCGATTGAATACGGCGTCATTTCATGTTGTAATTTTAAAATCATTCAATTGCTCACGTGACTTCTGGAACTCAAATTCCGAAAAAGTGCCTGCTTCACATTAACCTGTCTCCTCCCATATGCAATGCATTCTGCAAAGATCTAAAGAACACAGCATGAAATCGAAGCTGAAAAACTGAGTATCAGACTGCTGGAATTCAGAAGACGTGAATTCATATGTTTTCAATCTAAGTCCCATTCTAGCTACATAATCCCAACTTGTTCACATCTTGGCGTTGCTACTTTGAATTCACAACTCTGGTACTCTGTTTCTCATAGACATGGAAACAGAGTACTCCAAACAGCAATTGAGATCTTCGGGTTGTTTTGTTCTGTTGAGGATATGGATATTTTGCTCGAGTTTGAGCTCCTCGTCCATGGATCATCAACTGCTGAAACTCAAATAAATGAGATCCAAATCCAAAGATTCAAACTTTATTTGCTAATGTATAAGTTAAAATAATGCAATGCAAACTTGGTGTGGGTGTCACCGTCTCTAATCCTTCTTGATATGTTTGCGACGGATGTAAATGAAAAACGGAGATTGGGCTTGATTCCTCTGAATCACTACTACTCTCAGTCTTCTTCTTTACTAATCTGATTTGCCTCTTGCTTCTCGAATTTGCATTGCTGCGCATACCGTTCGTCTTCAGTGACTTCTTTCAAGGTCGATTGTGGAAGCTGAGTACGATAAACTAATAATCATCATCATCCAGCTCTATATTAAGTCGGCGGCGACTCTCCAAAGGACAAAGATGTTTTCGACTTTCTGATCTATGGAGTTGAGAACCGGCTTCTGGTGATCTTATCCGGCATGGAGTCCAATCCCATCAGCCTCGCGCACCAAACCCTAAAAACCATTTCTTTTAAATTCTAGAAGTCCGATACTCTGTTTCTCTGCTTCGATTTTATACTGTGTTTTTTAAATCTTTACAGAAAACATATTTGTGGGAGGAGACGGGTTTAATGTGAAGTAGACACTTTTTTGGAATTTTAGTATGAAAAGTCACGTGAGCGATTGATTGATTTTAAAATTAAAAGATGAAACGACGCCGTATTGGATCTGCAGCAATCGGCAGCGCTGCACGGGATCTGATTCCCTCTTCTTGTCTGTACTTGCCTTTTCCATCAAAAAAAAAAAAAAAACTACCCTCTTAGCACTTAAGTACCTCGATGATTACTTGCAATTAAATTAATTACATATTTTATAACGGTAGATGAGTTTGCTTCCATATTTTCAGATTAAATTTTGTTTGATTTCTCCATACATATTTCGTGATTATATACCCAACTCATGTTGTAATATATTTTGAATTATTTAGCCTTTCACACCAAAATAAAATGAAGTGTAAAAATATGTATAGTCAAATACTAAAATATGTCATAATGCAGTTCACTAAATTTTCATTCTTCCAACAAAGTATGAAGTTCACTGATGACAATTATTTTCAACAAAAAAAAACTTTAAAGTTTCTCCTTTAAACTTTATTTTCACTGAAATTTCAAGCTCCAATATTACTCTCATTTGTAAAGTTCAATCTATGTTGACGAATTCATGTACTACGTTACTTTCAACACCTTCCTCCCCGAAATAGACCTTGAAATAGATTCACCCACAACTTTAATCTTCTTCTTTTTTATTCAAAGGAGGTGTCCCCGAAAAGAGTTTCTCCTTGAGTTTGAGAGTCTTGTAACCGTCTGTTATACATAAAATTTTACATGACTAAAATATTCCCAATAGACATATAGAATAGCAAATAGAAAAGAACACTCTACCAGTGTCATGTCATTAGCAAAAAAGTAATTAAGATGACTACATTTCAGTCCAAAAAACAAAATTATTTGGACGTTCACATGTATTTAAAATTGTAATGTTGTGTATCTAAAAAACATTATACTGGGACCAAAAGGCTTCCAAAACATATTAGGAACATTAGATATAAACATACCTTTGGATACAAATTGCGGAATCAAAGAGTGTTTCTATAAGCGTTTTGAGTTTGTCATTTAAATTTGAGTAAGTTCGATAATATAAATGCAATACTAAACATGGAAGGGGAAGATTAGCATATATTTTTTTCTTTCAAGACTCATTTGACGTTATAAAATTCGTAATCAAGTTACTAACAATTAGTTCTTAAAAAAAAGTTACTAACAATTAGGACAAACAACAAATTTTATTGAGATGGTAAAAAGAGAATAAATGCAGAAAAGTTATTAGGTGGATATTAAATGCAATAAAATTGAATCCATGTCATCTTCCACATCATCCTCCACATCATGAGGGTTGGCAACCCTAAGGGTGGCTTAATCATTGTCCGATTCTCTGCGGTCGAGTCCCCTGCATCTTCAAACACTAACCGATAGATTATCGACACGTAAACATCACATTTTTGTCTTCACTTCGAAAAACGACGACATTTTGATTTGATTCCGACAAACTGCACCACCAACATGGCATTTAAGGTTCTACTAGTATATCAGCTCAAAAAAAAAAGAAAGGTTGGATCTGCTGCAAATTTCAGATCTGGTGCAAAATACAAATTCATCCTCTTCTGATTCGTTCATTTAGTTAATGCAAAGGCTGATGATAATTGAATTAAATAAATTAATAACTTAATTTGGAACGTGTATCTCTTCCTAGAAAGGGTATAATTGACCAACAAAATAAACAAAATTAAAAAAAGCAACCCCGTATCTCTCCTCACATAAACAAAAACCGACGATTTAGGAAACCAAAATCCCGAAGATCAAGTCGCAATTCATCCCAGAATCTCTCCGCACATCGACAAAGTTAGGGTTAGGAGTTCACGCGATTCGAGAAAGACCGATTTTAGGGTTTTGGGAGTTGGGACAATGTCGACGAACAATGGTGAGTTTGAATTACCCTAATTCAGTTACTGTACTGGGTGTTGGGACAATGTCAACGACGAACGATGGTTTGAACTGTTTGTTGACCAAGAACTAAGTTTTCGACTGTTGTCCAAGAACTAAGTTTTCGACGAACTATAAAATGGTGATTACGAACTATAAAATGTCATGACTAATTATACAATGATACTGTCGAATTGTTGACGATTATAGTCCAATTGTGACGAATTCTGTCATAATTCGTCGAAAGTGCACTAAAATTCGTCAGAAATTATGACGAATTATAGTCCAATTGTGACGAACTATGACATAATTCGTCACAATTGGACTATAATTTGTCATGAATTCGTCCATGTTTTTCCACAATCCGAACCCCCTCCCTCTAAATTCACTCACATCAGCCAAATCGTTCTTCGACAAACCCTAAAAACTTCCGAATAAGTTAAACCAAAATTCAAGCACAAACATAAAGTTTGCGGCGATTGCTCAACACTTTGCAATTGGCCGACCATCCTGTCGAAATTGCGACCGACGAATCATGTGCAACCATTTCAAAATCGATCTGGCAGTTACGTCGATCGAGTCACTGGAGCAATGCGATTGTCAGACGATGACGTCTGAGGCATTGGAGAGGGAGTCGTATCTAGGGTTTCCATATCAATGCGACTGCTAATTTGTGATTTCCTTAAAGATGGTGTAAAGACATAATTGCCCTTATTTTAATTGATATTTGAATTTAAACTGATTTAGTTCCAATTAATCTTATCCATTGAAATGTCAAAATCAAAAGATGTGATTAGTTTGTATTTTTTTACAAAAATATAGACTTTGCACCGGATCCTTTCTCCTACTAGTATATATAAAAAATTATGCTATAGGAAAAGTTAAATCCTTAAGGATAAATGACTATAAATATTAACTCATTTAACTTTAACGGTTTAATTTACTCTAAAAATAATTGGGTTAGATTCATCATTTGTCTATTCTGTAAGTATCCAAGATCAATGCAAGTAAAGTATCAAAAAAATGCAAGTAACATTTTTTATGGCGACCATATGTATTGATATCCACAGAGCACAACTCGATTACATATAGACATTAAGCTCGAACTCGACAAGCCTAAGTTTGAACTCAGCTCGGCAAATTCAAAAGAAATACGTGCTCAGCTCGAAATCTTAACGAGCTCGAGCCTTAAACGAGCATTTCAATTCAAATCAAAAATTGACTACAATCGAGCAGTGACAAAAGCATAGTAATTGACTAAAATTATATCAACCAATGAGTCCGACCTACGAGTTTAACTCGTGAGTTTAACCAACTATCCCGACCCACGAGCCAAATGTTCAAAAATATAGCCGTTTGAAATTAAAGTATAGCCATTCGAATGATTATTAACTATCATTATCTTTCACTTTTCGAGTATCTTTCATGGTCCATTAACCTTAGACTTTATAGTCGACTTATTTATAAAGTTTTAAACTTAGAGTTTGTGCCAAACTTTCGTCTAAATGTGTAATCGCCCAAGTGAAAAAGTTTGACTCCCGTTTAATTTTAAAATGAAATATTAATTGAAGATTTCGTTTTTTCACTTAGATAATAATTTCTTTAAATATAATTTACATAAAAGTTATTAATAAATTGAATATTTTACAATATTAATTAAAAAAATATTGTATGGGTCCGGGGATTAGACCCAACCCACCGATCCAGCACGACCCATCGCATTTATGATGTTAGGGTTAGGAGTTCACGCGATTCGTGAAAGACCAATTTTAGGGTTTTGGGAGTTGGGAGTTGGGACAATGTCGACAAACAATGGTGAGTTTGAATTACCCTAATTCAGTTACTGTACTAGGTGTTGGGACAATGTCAACGACGAACGATGGTTTGAACTGTTTGTTGACCAAGAACTAAGTTTTCGACTGTTGTCCAAGAACTAAGTTTTCGACGAACTATAAAAGGGTGATTACGAACTATAAAATGTCATGACTAATTATACAATGATACTATCGAATTGTTGACGATTATAGTCCAATTGTGACGAATTATGTCATAATTCGTTGAAAGTGCACTAAAATTCATCAGAAATTATGACAAATTATAGTCCAATTGTGACGAACTATGACATAATTCGTCACAATTGGACTATAATTTGTCATGAATTCGTCCATGTTTTTCTACAATCCGAACCCCCTCCCTCTAAATTCACTCACAATTAGCCAAATCGTTCTTCCACAAACCCTAAAAACCTCCGAACAAGTTAAACCAAAATTCAAGCACAAACATTAAGTTTGCGGCGACTGCTCAACACTTTGCAATTGGCCGACCATCCTGTCGAAATTCCGTCCGACGAATTCTGTGCAACCATTTTAAGATCGATCTGGCAGTTACGTCGATCGAGTCTCTGGAGCGATGCGATGATCAGACGATGACGTCTGAGGCAGTGGAGATGGAGTCGTATCTAGGGTTTCCATATCAATGCAACTGTTAATTTGTGATTTCCTTAAATATGGTGTAAAGACATAATTGCCCTTATTTTAATTGATATTTGAATTTAAATTGATTTAGTTCCAATTAATCTTATCCATTGAAATGTCAAAATCAAAAGATGTGATTAGTTTGTATTTTTTACAAAAATATAGACTTTGCACCGGATCCTTTCTCCTACTAGTATATATAAAAAATTATGCTATAGGAAAAGTTATATCCTTAAGGATAAATGACTATAAATATTAACTCATTTAACTTTAACGGTTTAATTTACTCTAAAAATAATTGGGTTAGATTCATCATTTGTCTATTCTGTAAGTATCCAAGATCAATGCAAGTAAAGTATCAAAAAAAAAGATCAATGCAAGTAACATTTTTTATGGCGACCATATGTATTGATATCCACACAGCACGGCTCGATTATATATAGACATTAAGCTCGAACTCAACAAGCCTAAGTTCGAACTCAGCTCAACAAATTCTAAAGAAACACGTGCTCAGCTCGAAATCTTAACGAGCTCGCGAGCCTTAAACGAGCATCTCAATTCAAATCGAAAATTGACTACAATCGAGCAGTGACAAAAGCATAGTAATTGACTAAAATTATATCAACCAATGAGTCCGACCTACGAGTTTAACTCGTGAGTTTAACCCACTATCCCGACCCACGAGCCAAATGTTCAAAAATATAGCCGTTTGAAATTAAAATATAGCCATTCGAATGATTATTAACTATCATTATCTTTCAATTTTCGAGTATCTTTCATGGTCCATTAACCTTAGGCTTTATAGTTGACTTATTTATATAGTTTTAAACTTAGAGTTTGTGTCAAACTTTCGTCTAAATGTGTAATCGCCAAGTCAAAAAGTTTGACTCCCGTTTAATTTTAAAATGAAATATTAATTGAAGATTTCGTTTTTTCACTTAGATAATAATTTCTTTAAATAAAATTTACATAAAAATTATTAATAAATTGAATATTTTACTATATTAATTAAAAAAATATTGTATGGGTCCAACCCATGGGTTAAATCCGTGGATTAGACCCAACCCACCGATACAGCTCGATCCATCGCATTTATGATGTGTCCACTTAGAACCCATGGGTTGGGTTGGCTCAACCTGACCCGTAGATCGACTCGTTATTGTTTAGAACCTAGTCCAATCAAACCCGAACCCACGAGAATTTCATTGTTTCGACCCAATCCGCCCGTGGGCCAACGACCCTCTTCTATCTCTAGAGCATAGCAACGCGACAACTCTCGTATCTAGCATAAACATTTTTATGCTCGGCAACAAATTGTTTAAAGAGTATATTCCCTTCGATTAGTTTGTCAAACAACTAGCAACCTAACAATCTTTACACACCTCTATTAGTTGACTAATATCGAATTATAACTTATAAATGATCGAGCAAATAAACAAATATATAAACGAGCTGTTCACGAACATAAACGAGCCAAGCACTAGTTAGCTCATATTTGGCTCGTTTAATAAACGAGCATGAAAGTGATGCTAGTGCTCGACTCGTTAAGATCGAGCTGAGCTTTGACCGTGTTTGTTCACGAGCAGCTCGCGAATTTTTCGGCTAATTTACAGCCCTAAATCTCACCGGACTAGGGTGATAGTAACATTCCATTGCATATTTCTACTAACAGTTCAACCATCCATGACAAGATGTTTTTTTGATCTTCATCCATGACAATATTGAGCATTACAAGCCCTTACATAATTTTGGAAACCTTCAACCTATAAATTAGTTAAGCACAACTAAAGGACTACCGATGCATGTCCGTTGCTTTAATCGCTAAATTGCAAGGAAATGCGGTGCAGCTCCAGGACTGACAGTCCGTCCATCTATGAGATTCAAAGCCTCAAAGTCTCAACAATGTAAGAACAATAAAGATCCCTGCAATACAAGGTGCACGAGGATCGTTACTGAGTAGAAAATTTTGCGAAAACATATTTTGTGACACTAAACTTACATTGAGTACTCGATTGCATTAACAGCAGGTTCCGCTGGCAAAAAGTCTTCCACCTCAACAATTTTGTTCTCATTCTTCTTGTCTGTATTTGATACTCGAGATAAAGGAACGCAAATAGAGCGGATAAATAAATTGCCAGTTTTTTGTGTGTCAATTTATGCTTCATAAAAGATGTTGTGTGCTTTGGAAAAAAAAGAAGGATACAGTCCTCGAAAAATCGTCGGATCTCACCAAGACGATGTGGGGAAAGCTGTTTGATGTCAGTGTAGTGGCGAAACTCAGGATCATCAGCAAAGACTGCTATGATTTTGTCATCCTTTTCACCCTGAAACGTTATTATTAATCCATGTAAGTGCTTCGGATAAAATTCTTAAGTACAGACCAAAGCTACCACACCATTACCTGATCAATCATTGGCATTAGTCCAATGGCGCGTGCACGAAGAAATGTCCATGGCAGCACAGGTTCCTGGAAATAGTAAAGAGATTTGAGTCAATTGGCACTGTCAATATACATGCCCAGGAAATAGTGTTCGAGCACAACCTGAGTTACTGCAACCGATGCAAACTACATGGACATGATGTCTCAACCTGCCGGAAAATTCTTCGAAGTGAGCTGCCAGTGTCGGATGTCAATCAACGGAAAAGGCCAGTCCAAGAGCCAAATCATTCGGAACCCATTAGGGATAAGCAACCCCCGCCAAACCCTCCATCAGGTCCCAAAGATTTGATCCCAAAAGAGACTGGGATTTCTCCGGTAGAGGTTGCAAAATCTGTCCAGCGAAAAAATGAGCAGGAATGGCAAGTGGTTGGGAGGAAGAAAAAAAAGGAAAGAATCCTATAAGAGTTCATGCTGCCCCAGCAAATGCGAAGTATCAGGAGAGTGTAGATGCTGTGATTGAAGTGAAGGAAGTTTCAATGTCAGACGAAGTTGTGATGAAAATGAAACAGAGAAGGAAGCAGAGGATATCCTCAAGTTTGCCAGGTTGGTAGGGATTAAAACCAGTGTTCCGGGTGAGGAAGCTATCCAGATTTTATTAACCAATCTAGGAGAGAAGATGGGGAAAGGTGAAGAGGGAGGAAAGGGAGACTATAATTATCTGAGGAGCGCAAGAATCTTCTTAAAGAGGGGCAAGAGAGGAGAGCTATAGCTTCTCTTGAGGTTATTTGCCAGAGGTTTTTTGCGGAGTGTGGCAGGATTTCTTTGGCAGACTTAGTTGAGCCTAGTTGGTAGAGTTGTTTGGTCTTCAGAGATAGCAATGCGTCCTATATAGGGTCTGTTGAGTTCTTAGAGAGGGCTGGTTGTTGCCGGAAGGCTATCGTGGTAGAGATTTTATGGAAATTCCTAGTGTTTCAGTGCCCCTAGTGTTTCAGTGTCTCGAGTGTGCGAGAGAACTCTTTGGAGTTTCTAGAGAGGGTTGTGTTAGAGTTTTTAGCGAGAGAGCTCTTTTGAGCGTGCTAGGTGTCTTGGTCCTCAAGACCTCAGTGTATCTTTTTAAACCTTCACGGGTTTTATGAATAAATATAAAAAATAAAATCATATTTGTGCACGAAGAGCTGTAAGGATGCATCTCAAGCATACATAATATAAACAATAAAGCTAGTAAAATAAGTACCGAAATAATAACGAATGTGCTGGTTTATTGCACATGAGCAAGGAACCAACTCGAAATTTACCTGCATCAATATCAGGACATCCATTGGGTCACTGTCCTCGCAAAGAGTCCTTGGAATGAAACCATAGTTGTGGGGATAAACCACTGATGAGTAAAGGACGCGGTCAACCTACAAAATACCTCCTCTGTTAACTCTTATATATTAAAGCGGACTTGACGGATAAAAAGAACATGAAACAATCTCTTTCCGAGAGTGGACAATGAAACTCGAAGTCAAGCTATGATACCTTGATCAGGCCAGTTTTCTTGTCCAGCTCGTATTTGACCTTGCTTCCTTTCCCAATTTCAACAACCTAAAGAAAAACACAATAGACCGAGGACTTGACACATCATAGCAGAAACTTACCACATCAGATTTAACTGACCCCACTTAATTACGTGGTACAGAAACTTAGGATCGCCAACATTGTGACACACTCTCATACAGCAGCCACACTAGCATGTGAATGATAGTCAAGCACAACGTTAATATGTTCAGTGACGTCAAAAGTAAATATCGAAGAAGTCTAACACTCGGAGTATTTACGATTAGTTTCCGCAGACAGGATTTGAGGATTATCATATCATAAGAGCCCCTTATATAAGATAAGATACTTACACAGTTGAAGACAGCTGGATGTCACAGGCTTAGAGTTTTGGCGCAGAGGCAATGCCCGTGCGGCTTCCCCAGGACTGACACACTCCCGAGGATCAACCTTATCCGTCTCCGATGCTCACTGGTTTCGCCCTCCCATGGGCTCATCAAGGGAGCGGGAACAGCTCCCAACCAGTATGGCGTCCAGATAACATTAATCCATAAGATAGACAAGCACCTGAGACGCGTACCTTTAATGTTTACTGCTCCGCTACCCCCATTAAGTCCAACCAGTTAGCATCTCGCTCGGCCTTGCGTGTCACGAATTTAGGTCGTGACATTCTCCCCCACCCAATTCATGCACGCCCTCGTGCATGGGTGGACTCTTAAGCCGCTCCTATTTAGCATTGTGCCGGGATCGCAGTGTGCAATTCCCTGCCTGGTCGTCCTTCACTTGGACCCACTTGCGAACACCCTTCTTGGGTGCGAGCTTCCCCGTCGCTCGTCCTACTTTGAAGACCGCCATCGTGGTAAAGAGTGCTTGGCGAACTTTCGCATGGTTCCCTGCCTACTCGTCCTCGCCCCTTGGAGGACCTCGCCCCTTGGAGGACACCACTTGTTCAATCCACCCCCGTGGACTCACCAGCGCGGCTTTGAGAGCGCTTGGAGAACCGAATTGCTAGCACACAGTCGGCTCCTGATACCATTTGTCACGGGCTTAGAGTTTTGGCGCAGAGGCAATGCCCGTGCGGCTTCTCCAGGACTGCCACACTCCCGAGGATCAGCCTTATCCGTCTCCGATGCTCACTGGTTTCGCCCTCCCATGGGCTCATCAGGGGAGCGGGAACAGCTCCCAACCAGTATGGCGTCCAGATAGCATTGTCAATCCATAAGATAGACAAGCACCTGAGTCGCGTACCTTTAATTTTTACTGCTCCGCTACCCCCATTAAGTCCAACCAATTAGCATCTCGCTCGGCCTTGCGTGTCATGAATTTAGGTCATGACATTCTCCCACACTCAATCGCGCGACGCCCTCGTCGCGATTTGCTGGTAGTCCCGGATCTTACCCTTGAATTGCCACAGCAAATCCTCGGACTCCCAACTAGCTTCACTGTCGGGCAAGCCTTTCCATTTGACGAGGTACTCATTGTAGCTCGGTATGCCCAATCGTCGAAAACAGTCCGGTCTGCGAGGATCTCATCTACTTCTTTGTCGTAGGAAGTGATAACCGCGGTCGGCGCCCGGTGTGAGACTCCTCTCGAGGATTCCCCCACGTCTTCATGGTAGGGCTTCAACATACTCGCATGAAAGACTGGGTGAATCTTCAACTTGGGCGGCAGGTTGAGCTTGTAAGAAACTCTGCCCACGGGCTTGATCACTTCAAAAGGCCCTTCGTACTTCCGGATTAGTCCTTTGTGAACTTTTCTGAAGGCTTTGAACTGCAGCGGCAAAAGATTCACGAGCACAAGGTCCTCAGCCTTGAACTCAACATCTCGCCTCTTTTTGTCCGCCCATTTCTTCATCCTCGACGCAGCCTTGTGTAAAGATGCGCGAGCCAACTCTGCTTGCTCGTGCCAGGCTTTGGCGAACTTGAAGGCTGCCGGGCTTGCCCCTCTATAAGGTGCTGCCAAAGAAAGATGGGTGTTTGGTTGCTGGTCCAGAACGACTTCGAAGGGACTCTTGTTGGTGGCCTCACTTTGCTACAAATTGAAGGAAAATTGCGCCACATCCAACAGCTTGGCCCAGTCCTTCTGGTTAGCGCTCACATAGTGCCGCAAGTATTGCTCCAAAAGAGCGTTGAACCTCTCAGTCTGTCCGTCGCTTTGAGGATGAAAACTCGTTGAGAAACTCAAGTTTGTCCCGAGCATTCGGAATAGCTCCGTCCAGAATCGCCAATGAACCTTGGGTCTCGGTCACTGACAATATCCTTCGGGACGCCCCACAACTTCACCACATTGTCTAGAAAAAGTCGTGCGGTTTCCTCGGCTGAGCACTCCGAAGATGCGGCAACGAAGGTCGCGTACTTGCTGAACCGGTCGATTACGACTATAATGCTTCCAAATCCCTCGGATTTCGGCAAGCTCGTAATGAAGTCCATTGAGACGCTCTCGAATGGCTTCTCCGGAATAGCTAGGGGGTTCAGCAGGCCTCCCGGCCGATGTTGTACCGACTTGTCTTGTTGGCACACGAGGCAAGTCCGGACGTACTCCTTAACTCCCTCTCGCATCTTCGGCCAGTAGTAGACAGACTTTAGTAGGGCAAGCGTGCGCTTGAATCTGAGGAGGGAGCTTATCAAAGAATGCCATGATTCCTTGGGGGCTGGCCATCCGGGATTCAGGCGCACGCTTGCCCTACTAAAGTCTGTCTACTACTGGCCGAAGATGCGAGAGGGAGTTGAGGAGTACGTCCGAACTTGCCTCGTGTGCCAACTAGACAAGTCGGTACAACATCGGCCGGGAGGCCTGCTGAACCCCCTAGCTATTTCGGAGAAGCCATTCGAGAGCGTCTCAATGGACTTCATTACGAGCTTGCCGAAATCCGAGGGATTTGGAAGCATTATAGTCGTAATCGACCGGTTCAGCAAGTACGCGACGTTTGTTGCCGCATCTTCGGAGTGCTTAGCCGAGGAAACCGCACGACTTTTTCTAGCCAATGTGGTGAAGTTATGGGGCGTCCCGAAGGATATCGTCAGTGACCGAGACCCAAGGTTCACTGGGCGATTCTGGACGGAGCTATTCCGAATGCTCGGGACAATCTTGAGTTTCTCAACGAGTTTTCATCCTCAAAGCGACGGACAGACTGAGAGGTTCAACGCTCTTTTGGAGCAATACTTGCGGCACTATGTGAGCGCTAACCAGAAGGACTGGGCCAAGCTGTTGGACGTGGCGCAATTTTCCTTTAATTTGCAACAAAGTGAGGCCACCAACAAGAGTCCCTTCTAAGTCGTTCTGGGCCAGCAACCAAACACCCCTCTTTCTTTGGCAGCACCTTATAGAGGGGCAAGCCCGGCAGCCTTCAAGTTCGCCAAAGCCTGGCACGAGCAAGCGGAGTTGGCTCGCGTCTTTACACAAGGCTGCGTCGAGGATGAAGAAATGGGCGGACAAAAAGAGGCGAGATGTTGAGTTCAAGGCTGGAGACCTTGTGCTCGTGAAGCTTTTGCCGCTGCAGTTCAAAGCCTTCAGAAAAGTTCACAAAAAACTAATCCGGAAGTACGAAGGGCCCTTTGAAGTGATCAAGCCCGTGGGCAAAGTTTCTTACAAGCTCAACCTGCCGCCCAAGTTGAAGATTCACCCAGTCTTTCATGCGAGTATGTTGAAGCCCTACCATGAAGTCGTGGGGGAATCCTCGAGAGGAGTCTCACACCGGGCGCCGACCGCGGTTATCACTTCCTACAACAAAGAAGTAGATGAGATCCTCGCAGATCGGACCGTTCGACGATCGGGCATACCGAGCTACAAAGAGTACCTCGTCAAATGGAAAGGCTTGCCCGACAGTGAAGCTAGCTGGGAGTCCGAGGATTTGCTGTGGCAATTCAAGGGTAAGATCCGGGACTACCAGCAAATCGCGACGAGGGCGTCGCACGATTGAGTGTGGGAGAATGTCACGCCCGGCTCAAATCTCCTCCAACTTTTTTCGCTTTGACCAATGAGAAGAGGAGGTTTAGCCATGAGTCAAGAAGCTTCCAAGGGACACATGGAGCTTGGAGGAGGGTGGCGGCTTAGTGTAAATATCCCATAGCTAAATATCCTATAGTGACTCATTAGATGACTCACTAGTTGGGTTTAGTGCATCGAATCATAGCCGGCCATGTGTGGCGGTTTAGGAGTAAATATCCGCCGGCTGTGGCGGCTTAGATGTGTATAAGTAGGGGAAGACCCTTCCCAACTTAGACAGCCATATACTTGTAATCTCTCAACAATTGTGAATACAAGCTTCCCACAAAAAGCTTCGACACTTTGTTTTGTTCCGCACGAGAGATTCCCATTGTGAGGCTGACTTAGCACGAAGGTGTTAAGGTCGCACGAGTCTTACCGAACAAGAGAAATAAGATCGTGACATGGAGCTCCAGGTCCTGCATACAAAGAAACCAAAAAAATTTATGTAAAATCTTTAAACAGAATACATAAAATATGTATTTTGTCTGTTAGACTCACTGACAACCAGTTAATTCTCTCGACCAGTTGACTGGAAACATACCGATCTCTAAGTCATGCCAGGGGTGAGCTGCAACAGATTTGTGAGACATGGAGGCGATAATTCTTTCATTCAGGTTCACCTTGCGGACAGACGTTTCATTTACTTCTTCGTTGTTGCTAGCCATATCCAACTTGAAAAACAGATAAGAATAGACAACAACAAGAACAAGATTCATCAGTAAAAATAGCACTAATCAAAAGCAACCAAACTTGCATCACTAATTGTCACTGTCATACGGCGCAATGGACACGAATCGCAAACTATGAACGAAAATTACTAAATCATTTAACATTTTTAACAAGGCACCAGTCGATCAATTCGAGTCAGAGACACGAGTGGATTTCTGCAAAGCCACAACTTTTCGCTAAAAGAAGTACGATCAAACCCTAAAGCATCAACGGTAACACAAAATCGAAGCCAACAAGTGATGAAACTTACGGATCAGAGATAAAATTGTTCAGGGTTGTTGAAGATGATTCTGGAAGCAGATCAGTGATGAAATGAAAGTGAGGAAAAAGATGGCGAACTAATTAATGGGCATGAAATTAACTGTTTTTTTTATTAAAAAAAAAGGACATTTTGGCTGACCAGCCGGTCCAATTAGGTCAACGTCAGTCAGCCGCGGATTTATTTGTGGAATGATGGTTGATACGTATCGGAGTCGGACTCAGTTTCATGATTATTTGTGAAAAATAATTTAATTGCGGCTTGATTCACTGGGACCAGTAATTGTCATTTGAATTAAAATATTAAATACACTACAATCGAATTTTTTTTTTTTTTTTTTGATTTGGGGTTAGATGGGTTAGGATGAGGTGGGCGTCGAACCTGGGCTCTTTGAGCTCTCAGGTGGCATGCCAACCGCTATGCCGTTTAGCCACCTCACACTACAATCGAATTTAAGCTTTAATCAATGTCAACCGAATAAACTTGCTTAAATTCTACGGAAAATGCCAAATCATTGAAAATAGGTGTTCATCCTTCATCAACCCAAGTCAATGGACAAATGATGAGCCGACAGGGACGTGGTCTATTAGAAAAATTTCAAGATTATTTTAGCAAGGTTGAGGGTTCAAGTCCCATCCATGACATATTTTTCTCAATTTTATGAGAATTATTTTCTACATCCCTCGTGGATGTTTTCGTCGGCCGTCAAGATGAACGTGTAGTGTCTTGCAACGGTAAAGTACCCAAGGTAGCATATATATATATTTATATATATGGGGCGTTCAATTGAGGACACCTCCAGAAAATAAGGACGTAGAGAAAAATCTAAAACCTTTAGATCAAATGATCTAAATGGGCATAATGAGTCAAAAAGTATTTTTTTGTCATTATGCACTTGTCTTTTAGGTAAAAGACAAAAATGTATTATGACAAACAACTTTAACTTTTTGGATTTGTTCTGCACCTTTGGATCATTTGATCAAATGATCCAAATTTGTCCTCACGTCCTCACTTTAAAACCATGTCCTCAATTGAACGCTCCTATCTATATAAGGGAGCGCTCGGTTGAGAACCCATAAAAATTAGAGACATGAGACCCCAAATCTCACTATTGGATCAAGTTGCATCTTTGAATGTAGAATTGACACGTGTCCCACTCACATTTTTTCCTTCATTGTGCAGTTTTGAGCATTATTTTTGCCTAGATGCATTTTTAGGTTTCAGAAAGTGCACTTATGCAAAAACAAAAACGCAAAAAGAAGTTTCTCAAGGTTCTCGAAAAAGGAGGGGTTCTCATTTGAGCGCTTGACGCGCGTCGTCTGACGCGTCAAATTTAATATTTATATTTCTCATGCTAAAAGCTAGTGTAGCGACAAGTAGGGTCGAACCCAAGGGAGCTGGTGTTGTTGAAGCTGTAACTGAAAACAATTAAGGAAAAAAGCGGGTTGTTAGCGATTATGAGTGCAAGAGAGAAAAATAGCAAAATGATTCCAATCAGAGAGACTATTCAGTTTAGGGTTTCTATTGTGACATGTTTATCATCGACTATTAAATATCAAATCTCAAGTTTCTAAATGTGGAATTCCGGCAAAGGTAATATCCTAATGTATCCCGTCAAATGTGATACTCCACAATCTAACCCGGCAAAGGTGTTAGACTTCTAGTTCTTTCCTAAATACAACAATCCGGCAAAGGTATTATTAAATCTAGGTGTTACGATCTACCTTTACGACAAAGTTTCCAATAGATATGAACAATAAGAATTAATGTCAAATTAAGCTTTATGACAAAGTTTCCACTTAACCTAACAATTCAATTCATAGGATGAAGCACAAGAACTAGAGAAACATAAAATAGCATTAAGAAAAGAGTCTCAAAACATAAGTCACAATATACGAAACCCTAAACTGAATTGAGAGTTTAGCTACGCATAATTGAAATAAAAACACAATGCATGATGAAAGGTAGAAAAATCTTTTCTGTCGTCGAAAGCTTCGCCTTCTCCTCCAGAGCCATCTTCAAACTTCGTAGAATGATTGATGATTATTGGGCTATGGAAATCCTAACCCAAACATCTTATTTATATCAAAAATTAGGTTTCCAAGTCTGATTTTTGGGCTGAACTTTCAAATCTTGGTTTTGCTGACGTCGGCCGCAGACGCTGTGCATATTAGCTCCACGGACTATGTACATATTAGCATCCGCGGCCACATTTCATAAAATGGTCTGCGTCCGCGGACCTCTCTGGTTCTGTGCGCCAATTCTGTCTTCGACTCTGGATTTGACCTTCTAAATGACCTCGGCTGCTTTCAGTGTGAACTAGAGAGTTGTAGAGAATTGAGTCAGCTACGCATCGGGATATATCTCGTATTTTTATGATCAATGGTCAATTCCGAGCACTCCGTCGAACCTCTGAAGGTCTGATCTGCCATTGTGGTGTTTTTGGCACGAAATGCCATCTTTTCTACGCGTTTCCTCCTACAGCTTTCGAAACACCTGAAATGTAAAACCATACTAAAAAGTAACTGTTTACATATAAAAGTCTCGAAATAAATGGGATTAATTGATTTGACGAGTCGTATAAATACGATTCGTCAAACCACCCCCCACTTAAACTTGTTCGTCCCGAACAAGAACAAGTCATAGAAGAAAAACAAATATATAACACCACAATTTCTTCGACGTCCT
Source organism: Rhodiola kirilowii (assembly GCA_033675215.1). Classification (NCBI taxonomy): domain Eukaryota; kingdom Viridiplantae; phylum Streptophyta; class Magnoliopsida; order Saxifragales; family Crassulaceae; genus Rhodiola; species Rhodiola kirilowii. Next base: position 13,627,077 of record CM066193.1, on the reverse strand, counting down.
GTATAGATGCACATGAATATGAGTTGCTCGCTTTTCTATGCATAACTCAATCGATACTCAAGTCATCATGCTTAACACAGAATTAACTTGATACATGTTACCTTTGAACTGAAATTCAAACCAATTCGGATGAATGGGAGATAGTCCTCTTTATACCCATGATCTGCACTTGCTTTCCGAACTCTAGGTACATGGTTATATTTCATTGTTTTTTCTGGCACGTGATATATTCGAGCTTCAAGGCTTAAAGTTTTTTCTTTCTTCTTTTGTTGGACAGCTTTTGATGTAGTGACTTTCTTTGGCCTTTGGCTCTTGTGTATGAATAATGGACTTCACTTTTTTTTTCTGTATAAACCTTCACAATTTGGCTGATTTGTCTTGAGATTTGCTCCTTTGTTGTGAATAGCTAGTCCTTTTTCCTTTTTTGTGTGAAGAAGGTCCAATCATCGCCCGCAAGCATATGGAAATACCTCCTTGCTCTTTCTCATCCTTGCCCTTTTTGACCCGAGTCAAGGTGAGGGTCACTCACCTTTTCCCGGTTACTTCAGACTAGAGATAGGACGGTCTATTTTCCCGTCCCGCCTACTTACATAAACGCTGCAGCGGCAGAGCCAACTCTGAACCATATCGTCTCGAAGTGCTAGCCTTCACTAAATCCATATAACCATATAACTCGAAATTCGGTCTTTTGAATGATTCGTCAAGTCTCTCTAGGACATTTCTATCAACTCCACATCCCTGTTTATCTCAACTCAAAAGACACGTAATTGGTTAAATTCACATGTAGTCACATAATTCAAATTTTACGAAAGAAATACAATATAATCAGCTCATCTATTTCACATCAACATTCAGTACTGCATATTCAAGAAACAGAAGAGAAATACATACTTCCAAAATTTTCTTTCTTCAGGAAACGTGCTGACACAGTACGTATGCAAGAAGAAATAAACGTGCTGACACAACTGACTGACAGACTCTCCCACCCCACACTTTTGAACCAAGCCGTGTCCTCACGGTACGACTTAAGCTCCAAGACACAATAATGCAAGACACTCAAACATATAGGAAAAGGAAGAGATCAAAGTGAAAAGATACTCTCCTCGTTTCGTGTGAAGATGAGAATTCTGGTCAAACGAGTCAGTCAATGGTCAACACTGGTCAACACTGGTCAACCGAGTAAGCCGCGCCTGACGAAGAGTTTACGTCCGCGCCCAAAGAAGAGATTAGCCATTTAAAATGGCTGTTGGGCGCGACAGCTAATATGTGCGTTGGGCGCGGTCCTCACAGACTTGCACCTGTTCCCTGTATGAAAAATGTTCTTCTTTCCCAAAAGACAATGTAAAAACATGAATCAAGACAGAAACAAACATAAAACGACAAAAAAAAATGAAAAAAACAAAAATTTACCAGGCTGCCTTCCTGCGAGCACTTTTGTTTTACGTCGTTGGCTTGACGATACCTCATTAGAGATCACAGGTTGGGATCCCATGGACGTGTGAGGTCAAACTTCATCTCAGCTACTCTTTCATTCTGCTCATAGCCCTCATAGAATATCTCTCTCATGTCACTCCATCTTGGTTTCCATCCACATGTGTCATGTTTCGGTAGCTCAAAGGAAACTACTTTACAGACATGCTTGCAAGACCTGGCTTGTTTTTTTCTCCTTATGATGCTTCCAACTCACGAATGTGTTTTTGAATGACAATTTGTAGTTGGTGATCCAATTTCTAGTCTTGCTCAATGGGATACTAGCAGCCACATTGTAAAGTAAACCAAACGCCTTTTCTTGTAATTTTTTAGGTTCACCATCCTGCAAGTACAACACAAGAGGCATATGAGTCATATGTAATTCCATATTAAATTCAGCACTTACCTCAGAATTTTTAGTAATCAAGTCTGTGCAAAGGCCAGGAGCGAAGTTTTCTTCGCTAGAACATATTTCCTCGTATGTGACTGGCACTCTTCGGCTGAATTTATTCTCATCTTCTTCTTCTTCTTATTCTTCTTCCTCTTCTCCTGCTTCTTCTTCTTCTGGCTCTTTATGATCATCTTGGATGATGTTATCCTGCACAAGTGAAGAGGTGTATCAAAAATTTGTATAATTTGAGGTGGTTCAGAGATTACCGTGAGTGATGGACCATATTTATATGATTCATTAAGTTAGTTAAACCCACCAAATTGGACACTTTGTCTATTTAACTTTTGCTTGTTAGTTCCACTTTTGTTCTACAGGCTATTTTGAGGTTTAAAGAGAAAACAAGCTAAAAAGGGGGTTCTTAAACCAAAAATGGATTACAAGTCAAGTCGAGGACCGAAGAGCCCAGCCGGGACTAAGAAATATCGGGCCGCGTCCTGGAAATGCCGGATGCGCCCGGGAGCCCATACCGAGGACCGTAGGTCCCTGCCGAGAGTACCGGGCCGAGTGCTGAGAGAGCCGTGCCGAGTGCCGAGAGAGCCAGGACGCGTCCCAGGAACGCCCGAGAACCAGAGCCGAGCGCCGAGTGCCGAGCACCCGTACCGAGACCCAAGTGCCGAGAGCACCGAGACCCACATCCGAGAGCACCGAGACCCACGTCCGAGAAAACCAAGGCCACGCTGGGAGCAGCGTCCGGGCCTGACCGACCAAGGGCCCGAGGAAAACTTCAATCCCGGGCCATGACCATGCTCCTGGCAGAATTTGGCTTAACATCCTTCATGGATCAGTCTTAGAATCATCTCAACATTCCAAATCCATGGTCCAACACCCAATCACCTCCGGCCAAAATTTTGGCAGCTCCGGCCATAATTCCGGCCAAGCTCCGGCCATGGTCCAATCAACTTTCGGTGATGCTCCGATCAAGCCAAATCCAACCACCACCTTGCTCCGGTCATTTTAGCTCAACTCCGGTCAAACTCCGGCGAAGTCCAACCAAACTACTTATTTTCACGGTTAGGGCATACTATTCACATCGGTTGATCTTTTGGTTTGAAACCATACCTCAACCAAGCTCAACCAAACTTGCCCAAGCCTCAACTAAGCTCATGTAGTTGCCCTTTGGCACATCCCAAGCTCTAGCCGCCCATATGCAAGGCAAGTGCACCCTTTGGCTCATCCAAACTCCAACCGAAGAGCAACCAAGGAGCAACCAAGGAGCAACCATGGCCAACCGGACTTGTGGGAGGAATAGAGGCGGTTGGAGGAGCAAATATCTCATTCCACTCACTCCCTGACAGAGCGTTGCCTTGTCGCGAGGTAGTCTGTACAAATAAATTTATAAATCCGCTACTCGTACTCTACTATGGGTAGTAAAGCGGTAAGTAGGGGTCAAACCCAAGGGAATTAGTGGATGGTTGTTCTTTCGAAGATGGAAATTAAGACAGTTGGGGGTTGGTTGTGATTTTAGTACTGAAAGTAGCGTGGGTTGGTTGTGATTTTAGTACTGAAAAGTAAATGACTGAAAGTAAAGAAAGTAAATACGAGACTGAAAGTAAATACTGAAAAGTAAAGTGCTTGAAGGACAAGACTTGCTGAAAAATAAGTGAGTAAAATAAAGTGCTTGAAGGACAAGACTTGCTGAAAGTAAATGCTTGAAGGACAAGTCTTGCGGAAAGAAATTGCTTGAAGGACAAGACTTGCGGAAGGTAAGCAGTTGATATGGACTGAAATTAAAGTTACTGAAAGTAAATGACTGGAAAGTAAGCACTTGATAGTAAGACTGAAAGTAAATGACAAGTGATGTTTGAATCAAAGGAAAGATTCGGTATCAGGGGCCTTGTATCATAGTCCGTTTATCATTGACCTCTAATGATCATACTAAGTGTTCAAAAGTGTATCAAGGCTATTCCTAGCACATGACTTGCCACACCGTCTAGTCTTTTGCAAGACAAAGAACTCTTGTTCTAGTATGTGCATCCATTTGATCATCATTCCTGATAAACCAAATGGTGTTTAAAAGAGGTTGCCTTCCACAGATAAGCTGTGCTCTTCCGAGCCTCCACTTATCCACGAAAGATCACGAACCCATGGTAAAGCTTTGCTCTTCCGAGCATCCACTCAACCAATGGATGTCTGACCTAATATAAGGCACCTAGAACAAGTTGAACACAAAGAGGCACTAAGAGAAGGGTCTAAAACATTTTATGATACAAGTACACCCCTTCAACCGAATGAAGGGTTTAGCTACAAATATCCATAGGGGTGGATATCATAGCTAAGTACTGAGTAAAGTAAAGGTTTTGAAAGACAGGAAAGTAAAGGTTTTTGGAAATAAAGACAAGGAAAGTAAAAGGAGAATACTCAAGAACCAACAGGAGTAAACTCAAGAACAACTTAAAGTAAAGGAAATGCTTAAGTACTTCAAGAACCGACAAGAGTACTTAAGAACAAACTTGGAGCTTTTGATTCAAAGTAAAGTGTTTACATGGATTGTGTTGTAGAATCTAGAGAGCTTCTCTCACTACCAAGAACTATGGATGTTGGGATGGAATGAGGATGGGATGATTTACAAAGGGAAGGGAAGGTCTCTATTTATAGGCATGGGGGAGGAATGAGAGCCATACACTTGTCAAATGGGAGGAGAAGAGCTCAACACATGGCAAGGGATGAGAGGAGGGGAGCTTAGCCGCCGGGCAAGGTGGCAAGGCTTCAAAAGCCGCCGGCCACATGGCTTGTTCCTATGGTGAGCCGCCCATGTGGTGGAGGAGGGGAAGATGTGTGAGTGGAATGAGATCTTTTCTCCAAAAAGCCATCGGTTGGCATGTGACTCCGGTTGCCCTTCGGTTGCCTCTTTGGTTGCCCTTTGGTTGTTCCTTTGGTTGCTCCTTAGTTGTCATCAAAAGATAAGTCACTTATACTTGGTATTTCACTTGTGTTCTTGATCTTTGATGGAATAAGTCATTGTGACTTAGTTGTGGCTTGATCGGAGTACTGTCGGAGTATGGCCAGTTCTGACTTGTAACTCACTTTCAGTGTTAAGAACTCCATTTTAGCTCGTTTTCATCTTTACTCCTTGAAATAGCCTGTAGAACAAAAGTGAAACTAACAAGTAAAAGTTGTACAGATAAAGCATCCAATTTGGTGGGTTTAACTATCTTAATGAATCATATAAATATGGTCCATCACTCCTCTAAACCACCAAATTTGGCTATAAAAGGAGGGCTTCCCCTCCTTGAATCAATGTCCCTTGTTACTTAGATAGAGAAGTTCTCAAAAATCCATACCACAAATCCTTGTAAACACTTTACTTTTGAATCAAAAGCTCTACCTTCTCTCTTGTTCTCGAGTGTTCTTGAGTGAAGTTTGAGTTTGTTCTTCATTTACTTTGCCCAAAACCTAGCCCCTCTTTTACTTTCCTTGTCTTTATTTTTGCTTTGATCTTGAGTACTCTTGGTTGTTCTTGAGTGCTCAAGTTTGTTCTTGAGTTTTACTTTCCAAAACCTTACTTTCTTGTCTTTGTTTTCAAAACCAAAACCTTTACTTTTCCAAGCACTTAGCTATGGTATCCACCTCTATGGATATTCGAAGCTAAACCCTTCATTCGGTTGAAGGGGTGTGCTTGTATCATGTAAACGTTTTAGACCCTTTTCTTAACGCTTCTTTGTGTTTAAAACTTGTTCTATGTGCCATATATTAGGTTAGAACACTCATGGTTGAGTGGAGGCTCGAAAGAGCAAAGCTCTTCCATGGGGTTCGTGAGCATACATGGTTAAGTGGAGGCTCGAAAGAGCAAAGCTTTTCCATGGAGTTCAACCTCTTTAAAACACCACTTGGTTGATCGGAAATGATTGATCAAGTGGATGCACATGGGCTAAGATATTTCGAAAGGAGGAATTAGCCTATCTAGAACAAGTGTTCTATGTCTTGAAAAGGACTAGACGGTGTGGCAAGTCGAGTGCTAGAAATAGCCTTGATACATCTTTGAACACTTAGAACGATCATTAGAGGTCGATGATGAACGAACTATGATACAAGGCCCCTAAAACCGAATCTTTCCATTAATTCAAACATCACTCGTCACTTTATTTTCAGTCCTATTATCAACTGCTTACTTTCAGTACCATTTACTTTCAGTACCTTTACATTCTGCAACTAACTTTACTTTCAGTACCTAACATTTACTTTCAGTACTTTACTTTCCGCAACTAACTTTACTTTTCGCACCTAACTTTTACTTTCAGCACTTTATTTTCCGCACATTAACTTTCAGTCTTTACTTTTACGCACTTTACATTTCAGCACTTTACTTTACGCAATTTACTTTCAGTCATTTACTTTTACGCACTTTACTTTACGCACTTTATTTTTAGTCTTTACATTTCCGTACGCTTACTACAGACTTGTTCAACATCAATCCAACATAACTTTGGCACGCATCACGCTTGAAATACAGCGTGCGGCCAGTGCCAAAAGTATGTTGCTTGGTTGATATTGAACTCGACTGTTTCAGCACTTTACTTTCAGTATTTACTTTACGCAATTTACTTTCCGCACTTTACTTTTCAGTCATTTACTTTCCGCACTTTACTTTCAGTCATTTACTTTCCAGCACTTTACTTTTCAGTCATTTACTTTCCGCACTTTATTTTCAGTCATTTACTTTTCAGTGATTTACTTTCAGTACTAAAACCACAACCAACCCCAATCGCACTTACATTTCTGTACAAATCCCTTAAAGAACAACTATCCACTAATTCCCTTGGGTTCGACCCCTACTTACCGCTTTACTACCCAATAGTGAAGTCACTAGTAGCGGACTTATAAATTTATCTTTTGCATTTGCCTCGCGACAAGGCATCTGTCAAAAATTGGCGCCGTTGTCGGGGAATTAGAAATTATCAATCGGATAATTGTTCTTTCTTTTTCTTTTTTCTCTTAAATTTCAAACTCGCTTCTGCATAACCATGTCTCGTGCGGGAAGCCACCATGACTATCAGGATGATGACGAGATAAATCTGTTCGATCGAAATAACGAGGCGCTGCCTCTATTTCCAATTCTCGACGATCCGGAGCAACTCATCCGAAACCAAAGAGCTCGTGAAAGGGAGGCCATCCGGAGAAACCAAGGCCCGCCCGAGGTCCGAAATGAAGCTGGTCCAGCGCAACAACCCCCTAGACATCCACCACACCCGCAATATCGACAAGAGCCAAGACGAGAACCCGTATTCGATGAGTACTATGGGGACAACAACTTCCGCGAACCTACTATGGGAGAACTGTCGGCACCGGATTTCAGAAATCAGCCTTGGTGCATTTACGAGGGCCCTGAACTAGAAAACATCGCCATCAACACATCAGTGGTCCACAATTTGCCCAAGTTCTCAGGAACTCATGGAGAATCTGCGACAACTCTTCTCAAACGCTTACATGGCATTTGCCAAAATCTAAGGCCCAATGGAGTGAATGTAGAAGACTTCAAATTGAAGGCTTTCTATTTCTCCCTCATTGACTCGGCAAATGACTGGTTCCTTTCATTGCCTTCGAGAAGCATCAGAACATGGGCTCAGATGCAAAAGAAATTCCTGGACAAATACTACCCAGCGGGAAGAGCGATGCAAGTAAGGAGGCAACTGCAGGACATCAAGCAGAGGCCCAATGAAACCATGTACGACTACCTGGAAAAATTCAACCACCTGGAGAGAAGCTGCTGCACCCTCGGACTGCCTGAGAAACTCATCATCGAATACCTCATTGATGGATTGAGACCCTTAGACAAAATGCTCCTGGATGCCTCAACTGGAGGATCCATGATGAATCTATCACTGAGCGGCATAAGGCGACTCATCACCGATGTTGCTAAAAATGCCCGATTTAGAGAGGAGACAACTCGGCAGGAAGAATTTTCCCGAACAAAGAATGTGGCAAAGGCTGAAACACCGATGAACTCTATGCCAGAGGAGATGAAACAAATGAAGGAGATGATGGTTCAGATCCTACAAAGGCAGCCAGTTCAAGTAAAGCCATGCGAGTTTTGTAGTTCTACGGACCACAAGACTGACGCATGCCCAACGTTAATAGTAGAGGAACCGGCAGAAGTGAATGCAGTGGTAGGATACCAAGGATACAACAACAACAACAGCAACGACAGAGTCGGACCAAACTGGCAGTATAATCAAGTAACCAACCCAAGTTGGCGGAACGACAACCACCCTCTAAGGGAGACACAACAAGCCGCACCTCAATTAGCTGAGTCATTCTACCAACCTCCCCACCGGGAGTACAACCAAAATGCTCCATCAGCAGGCCAATATCAGCAAAAAGAACCAAACCAGTACCCGACGGGTCAGTATCAACAGAAGGGACCGAATCAGTACCAAGCCGGCTCGAGCAATCTGCAAGGACCGAACAAATCCCTTGATGATGTGGTGAAGGAACTCGTGGGCTCGATGCATCGATTCCAAGTCGAGACAAAGGGAGATATCTCGGACTTGAAGAAGCAAATGTCCCAGCTAGCCACCTCAATGTCCGCGCTCACTAATGAACCTGGCAGACTTCCTTCACAAACCATCCAAAACCCTAAAGGAAATGTTAGCATGGTAACGATGTTAGACATGAAGGAGGCGCTGGAAGAAGCAGCACGACCCTCACTATTAATTACAAAAGTAGATAAGGAAGAGTTCCTTGGTATGATGTGGAAAGATGAAACGTATGCCCAGACATACGGAGAACTAATAGCCATAGAAAGACTCAAAGAAGCACAAACGGTAGCTCTACTGGCAAAACAACAACGAGGACCCGCAACTTACAAACCTACGGTCAAGCACTTCAACCGGAGGCTCTGTCCTAATTGGAATCAAGAGGAAGACCAACCCATTGATGGCAGAACGTGGGTCACGCATTCTGACAATGGACGCTACGCATTCACTGTTAACATGACACCACCGCCAGTCACACACTTTAGCGTACCAGCATCTGGGTGGGATGACAATGAAGACTTAGATGGTCCCGAATTAGGCCTCGGAACTGAAAAAATCAGGGCTCGAGATTCAGCTTATTCTATGAAGATCATTGCCTCCGAAGATCATGCGACCAAAAAGAACAAGAAAGAAAAGGGATTGAAGCCAAGAAATGAGCAAGATGGCCTGATGACAGAGAAGCTCCTCACTTGGAGTCATGAGGCACAACTGGAAATGAGTAAAGACCCAGGGGCCTTCACGGTCACCTGTGGTATCGGCAAAACCCAAATTCACCATTGCCTAATTGATCTTGGTGCCGCCGTCAATGTCCTGCCTTATCCTCTATATTGCTCATTGAGGCTTGGTCCGTTGAAGCCACCAAGGATATCCCTTGAGTTGGGAGATAAGTCGTGTGTCCAGCCGGTTGGAGTGCTAGAAAGGTTAATGCTCCGTGTGGGAAAACTCGTTGTTCCTACGGACTTTTATGTAATACCAATCGGAGAATCCAGCAAGGACAACCCTCCAACAATCATATTGGGACGACCATTCCTCTACACCACAAGGGCAAAGATCGACATGGGCAAGGGCTCATTGTCGCTTGCATTTGGCGGCAGGAATTCAGACTTCTGTGTCTATGCTAATGGCCGCACGGATACAAAGAAACCACCAGACATTGTAAACACCGCTGATCTCAGTGCGCTAGTTCCTGACCAACCAAGAGAGACCGAGAGGGTGACCAGACCAACAGCTATGGTCAAAAGATCCTCGCCTTCTCAGAGGAATTGGAAGGAAAATCCGCCCGGACAATGGAGTCCTGGCCCGAGCACATCATCCCGCAAGAAATCAGGGAAGGTTAAAGCAAGGATCAATACAGGAGCCGCGACAAAATTCGACCTGAGCCACCCATGGGACCCAGATCCCTCTTAAGTGTGGTATCGTCGAGCCAACGACGTTAAACAAAGGCACTGGTCGGGAGATAACCCGACATCTATCTTATTTTCAGTCATTTTATTTTCTGTCATTTAGTTTTTACCTCATCAGTCATACTCACTCATTTCCTTTCTTGTAAATATTTGCTTGCAATCGGCTTTTGAACTAAGTCATGCCGAGAGGCACGCCTTCATTCAAAAGTGTGGGGTGAGAACTGCCTTTGCACTTAATTAGTTTAACATGCTTTCTTTTTCCTTTTCCCTTAATATTATCTTTTTGAAAGTTGAACTTAAGAATGTGAAAAAAGATGGATCTAAATTCAAGCATTTACCTTGTGAAATCTCAACTGTGTAAAAACTTGAGGATGTAACTTCTTAGGCCCTGTCCACATTGACTTATTTTTTTGACTTGTAAGTTAAGTTAAGTTAATATCAGTTAAGATAAGTTAAGATCAGTTAAGATAAGTTAATATCAGTTAAGATAAGTTAAGATCAGTTAAGATAAGTTAAGTTACTTTTAACATACCATCATACTATTTATCATACCATCATACTATTCACCATCATCATATCATCATCATCATACTATTCATCATCATCATCATACCATCATCATCATCATCATACCATCACACTATTCATCATCATACCATCATCATCATACTATTCATCATACCATCATCATCATCATACTATTCACCATCATCATCATCATACTATTCATCATTCCATCATCATCATCATACTATTCATCACACCATCATCATTATCACACCATCACCATCATCATACTATTCATCATACCATCATCATACTATTCATATCATCATACCATCACACTATTCATCATACCATCATCATCATCATAAAATTACTATTCATCACCATCATCACCCCATCATCATCATCAGTATATTACTATTCATCATAAAATTACTATTCATCATCATAAAATTACTATTCATCACCATCATCACCCCCACCATCATCATCAGTATATTACTATTCATCATAAAATTACTATTCATCATCATCATAAAATTACTATTCATCACCATCATCACCCCCATCATCATCATCAGTATATTACTATTTATCATCATAAAATTACTATTCACCATCATCATAAAAGTACTATTCATCATCATAATATTACTATTCATCATCATAAAATTACTATTCATCATCATCATAAATATTACTATTCATCATACCATTATCATCATACTATTCACCATCATCATAATATTACTATTTATCATTATCATAAATATTACTATTCATCATCATCATAATATTACTATTCATCATACCATCATCATCATACTATTCGCCATCATCATAATATTACTATTTATCATTATCATAAATATTACTATTCATCATCATCATAATATTACTATTCATCATACAATATAAGTTTCAGTTAAGTTAAGATAAGTTAATATCAGTTAAGATAAGTTAATATCAGTTAAGATAAGTTAAGATCAGTCACTATAAGTTAAGATCGGTTAAGATAAGATAAGACACTATAAGTTTCAGTCAAAGTGGACAGGCCCTTAATTGTCCCTTTGTGCTGAGATATACATGGGATGTGGAGTTGACATAAAATGCCCTAGAGAGGCTTGGCAAGCACTCAAAGGATCGAATTTCACTATATGGTTTACAAAGTCAGTGGAGGCTGCACTTCGGGTTTCATTGGAAATTAGAGTCATCTCCACCGTGCAGCGTTTATGCAAGAGGCGGGACGGAAATCAAATCGTCCTATCTCTAGTCCTAGTAGCCGAGAAAATAGATGAGCGACCCTCATCTTGACCCACGCGAAACGGCAAGGATGAGAAAGAACGGGGAGGTATTTCCATATGCTCTCGGGCGATGATTGGACCTCCCAAAAGGTTGAGAAAATGGACAAGCAAATCACAAAGGAGCAAAGCTCAAAGAAGCAAATCAAAGGCCAAAGGCCAAAAATGTGAAGGTTTTAACCGAAACAAAAGTGAAGAAACTCCAATTCAAAATCGAAGGCCAAAGACCAAATCACTGCAAAAGCTGTCCCTCATCAAAAGGAAATCAAAGAACTCAAATCATTGAAACCCGAACCAAATCATGTGCTAGAGAAAGCTACAAGTTAACCATATAGTGCGAGTCGGTCCCGAGAATGCACTCTAGGAGCCTGAAAAGGGCTATCTCCCGAATCATCCGAATTAATTTGCATCTCGGCTCGAAGGTAAAAGTATCAAGTTTCTTCTAAGTATTTACACGGTTTAGTTTGGTAACAAGTAAGTATTGCATGGATAGGATAAATCTAGTTCCACATTCTCACCTTCCTATTTTAGAGCTTATTACTTGGATTTGTGTTTCTCTCTCGAATAGCATTGTTCGGGACGAACAACTAAAAGTGTGGGGTGATTTGATGGACCATATTTATATGATTCATTAAGTCAGTTAAACCCACCAAATTGGACACTTTGTCTATTTAACTTTTGCTTGTTAGTTCCACTTTTGTTCTATAGGCTATTGACGTGTAGATTTTAGCATGTAGTCAAAAACAATTTGTATTTTAACCGGTAAGACCGGTGTCATACCCAAGGGAGAAAACGGATTATACGCTAAGTCTATCAATTTCTAACTTGGCTATTCCTTCGATTCAAGTATGATTATGATTATCAATGATGAAAACAAGTAATGAAATGGTTTTAGGGGAATTAATTCAATTAAAGCGGGTTTCGAGGGATTAATCCCCTCCTTGGTAATTTTCCAATGATCATGTATACAAGAGTTTTAATTATTTAAGAGTTGATAGGTTTAAAACCTAGCTTAGGCTAAAATTAGACAAGCTATCATGCAAGTCTAATCCTAGTCAAGCCATCATATGTAGAATCTCACTAATTAAAGGTATTGATCCACTATATAGCATTTATTGTCATAAATGCTATATGCATGAAGTTCTAGTTAGCCTCTCACCATGCATTTACTCTCATAAATGTTGGATAAGTTCATTTTTACTACATCCAAACCATCACTAAGCTCTCTCAATACTTAGATCATGATTCTAACACAAACATGTCACTTAGGCATTTTATCAAACACTTAGCAACATGTCTCAAATGAAGAGCATAGTAAAATGAAATCAACTTCATAAAATCCATGTTAATGTGTATACAATGATCATTGAGTACCAAGGAGGATCATAAAACCCTCAAAACACAAGGGGGACTACTCACACATCATGTAAGACAACATGATGTGAGTAGGGTTTCTAACAAAATCTAAGAGAAAAGAAGGGGAATAGAGTAGGATGATTAGTCCTAATGAACTCCCTTGATCTTCAATCCTCCTTGATTAGATGATGATGGATCCCGTGATTGAGCTCACTTTTCCTTGTCTTTTTCCCCAAAGAAACCAAGATGCTAGGTCAAACTTACCACTTTCTATTTATAGCCTCGCTGAATTTCCGGAACTGTAGCAGTCCCAGTCGATCGACTGGCATTGTGCTTGTGGCCCAGTCGATCGACTGGAGTAGCAAAGATTGTTTCATAAGCAGTTTCCCAGTCGACCGACTATGGAAACATAGATTTCGACCCCTCCTGAAGCCTTCACCAGTCGACCGACTGGCACAGGATGTCTTCCCAGTCAATCGACTGAGATCACGTGGCCTGCGTGCTCTTGATGGAGTACTCACCAGTCGATCGACTGGGAGGTCCAGTCGACCGACTGTGGAAACATGATTTGCAGGGCCTTCTGGAGCACTTGCCAGTCGATCGACTGGAGCAGGGGAGCTTTCCAGTCGATCGACTGGGGACCAAATCTGCTCACTTTTTGCTCTAGTCTTCGATTTTCACCGAGTTTCCTTCTATTGGCTTTTGACACTGAGACATCTTGTTTTGTACCTGAAACGCACGAAAAGGGGATCAAATGGCATCGAATTATCGTCAGAAGCCAACTAAAGCTATAGTGAAAATGGGTATTAACGAGTCGAAAACTCGACTCATCAACACTCCACACTTAATCTTTGCTCGTCCCGAACAAAGTATGCAAATATGCCAAGGAAGTGCAAATGGCGAAATGCTAGTGGTGCTATGTTTTTCGTGCATTTGCCTTACTAGATTTCACAAGGTCTCGATCATTATTTCTAAACATGTTATTGAAAGAAAAACGACAAGTATGTACAATCTAACTAGCTCCTTTTCGTAGGCGTTACGAATGCATTTAGCGTATGCATTAAGCCTTTAAACCCCTAGGCTACCCTAGTGGACGAGTTATAGTCTCGTGAGAGTTTTCAGAAAAGGGAAATACTCACAAATCCCAAATGCACCTATCCCATGAGAATGAATTCAAGAGTGTTCAACCAAGGCTAGGATTTCTCAAAACAAATTCCTCACCCCACGCTAGGACTACCATCACAGTATCATCAAAAGAACTTTTGAACCATTTGAGTACCCTTGAGGTTGTGCATTCATGATCATCAATACTAGAGCTATCAATCTTCTCATCCAAAAGTCTACTCATTTTCAAGGCAATACAATAGAAGTGAAGTTTTTAGTTGGCACAAAAATTGTCAATCGCTCACCTTTGCTAGCTAGGGCTAGTCCATGGGTTTGCGACTTGGAACTCATTCCCAAGTTTTAGGCGCTTAAGCCGTAATACATAAGGGAAGAGGAGTTCGACATTAGAGTTTTCAATAAACATGCATAGACCAAATGATAACTCCCGTGCAAGCACATGGGTCGTCCAAAAGTCATTCTAATAAGCACACAATGCAAATGATGAATCCCGCACAAATGATAAATGGAGGAAAACATAGAGTCAAGTTTTAAGTGCTTCTTATTTTCTTTTTGAAACGGCCTTTGGCCTACAAATGCTTTCGAGGGGGGACTTACCTCCCTAACCCCCGACATTTGTATATTTTGATCAAAACTTCTCTTGTACTTTGAGAAAGTTTTTAGTCGGGGCTTTGCCCTCTTTGACTGCAAACATTTTTTTTTGGGCCTATTTTTCGCCCTCTTTTGTTTTTGACTCCACACTTAAAACTTGACAATATGTTCATAAAGTGTATGGAATGTGCGGGAATCAAACATAAGCAAGGCACCGTGTTAGAGAACTCAAGTCACCAAGGAGCATTCAAAGGGTCTAAGTTTTTCACGAAGATTTTAAAAGGTGCTTGCTATAACTTGATCCAAGGTATTTCAATGAAAATATTTAGAGGATTGGATAGATAAAGGATAGCAATGATATTGGCTTTCAAGAATACACATTCGATGGACTAGGTCGGTTCTAAGCTCAAGATCCAATAAATGTGGCAAATAGGCTAGATGTGATTTATAGGAATTAAGAATCGATAGTCACAAGCCTATATGGTAAGAACACTTCTTATGTAGGGATAAGGTGCAAGTATGCAAGTGTCCATCTCAAAATGATATGTATGGCATGCAAACATGTGAACTATGCGCATCAAACCACTCCACACTTAATTCAAGCTTAGTCCCTAAGCGCAAAGAATGATAAAATAAAGGCAAAGGCGCATAGGAACTCCCCTCGTTTGTAGACCCGACATATAACTCTTGGGAGTGAGAAATAACCATTTGGTTGCATTTGTAGATAAAGTAAGTGTTTTTGGACATGATAAGAATATGTAAGTGGATATCATGTAGAGTGAACAACATAAAAGGTAAACACCTCCAATATCATAGAAATGTAGCATACAACCAAAGGCAAGTAAAGAGAAATATCACCAAAATGGCATACAGCATCAAAATTGCACCCAAAGGCGACTTAACATCCAAAACAGTCATCCAATGTAACAAGTAAAATAAGAGATACACAAGTGAGTACTAAATGAAACATGGAATCATGATGTAGCCTCGTCCTCTCCGGGGCTAACTGAATCAACGACACCCTCATCATCAGGCGGCGCCGTGGGACCCGTCATCAGTGGGCTATCCTCGTGAGCAGAACTCACAAATGGGAGCGTCCCTCCAGGAAGTCGTGTGCCTGCCTCCCCTACTATAGATACTGGCGTGGTAGGCAATGGGGAGGCGCCACGGGGAGCAGAGAACTCCGGAGCAGCAGAAAGGATGAAAGGAGCACTGGGGCCACTGATGAAGGACTGGACCGTAGATCTGAGCCACTCCCACTCCCGGCGGGCTCTCGCATCAGACTCTCGGACTAAGTCCTCAAGGCGTGTCAAACCGGTCCGCAAGTCAGCAACATCAGAGGTGATCCTCTGTCTCCACTCGGCCGAGTCATCAGCGACCGGGGGAGGGATCTCAACGGCAAGCTCTACTGGTGGAAGCTCCTCATCTGCTGGTGGAGGCTGGCCATCTGCCGGAGGGGGTGGAGGAGGTGAGGTAGGAGGCGATGGAGTGAGGTTGGCAAGGCAATAGAGAAGGTTATGCTGCTTGAACATACTCTTCTTCGTGGCGGCACCGGTCACAAGCCCTTCCTGATGAGGTTTCGTGTCCTTCTCCCAAGTCTTGACATCCCTCTTGATGATGTGCATGTGCTGTATGAGGTCCATGTCAAGCACGCTCCTGGATTGCGCCTCACAACCCTCGTAGCCGAAGATGAAGTTACACCTTAGGGCTATCATGGTGATCAAGGAGCCTCCTCCCAAGCCCCGGTTCCTCGTTCCCGGCTTCACAATGGTCTCAAACCGGTCGGCAATGATGGCTAGCCAATCAAAGGCCTCCCCATGATCCATAGCGAGCATGAGCTCCATATCTGGGAGGGTAAACGACCTAGCCTTCGCCGTCCTCGTGTTAATCCCAATGGCAATGACGTGGTGTATAATCTTCCAGACCGGATCAGTAATGGCCGAAGAGTTATACGATGAAATGAACCACTCATTCCTCCCGAAAATCCTCTTCCAAAATTGGGTCTGCTGGTGCTCATTGAATTTCCGGGGCGTCGCCTTAGGCTGTAAGAATCCCAACCAATCTCTAATCAAACTCTCCCTGATTCTGAAATCCCGTCCTCCCAAGACAAATTTTTAATAGAACACATGCTCGCCCCCTCCTCCTCCTTTACCCACTCAAAAGAGCATATAAACTCTTCAACTAGCCTCGTGTAGGTCCCCGGATCATCCATAAATAGAAAAGACAGACCACACTGAGTGAGGCGAGAATGTACCTCATCCGTGACTGCTTCGTCGATGCTACGAAGCAATCCCATGTTCAGGTATAGTGTCGGGATGGCTGTCTTCTTCTTCGAAGTGATGGTAGCGTGATGAGTCCGGTGCTTCTCGTCCCTAAATACCAGGGGAGCCGAGAACGGGTACGGGACCGGTACGGGCATAGGTCCCACATAAGGTCCCTCGTGAGGCTCAACCGGGACAATAGCCGAAGAGGACGGTACTGCAGCAGGAGAAGGCTCTCTGGGCACCGGGGGTGAAGGAGCTCTGGGGGTAGGAGGCACGGGCGCTCTCCTCTTCGGTGCCGGTTTCCTCGGTTGAGGCATTTTCTTGGGTGTTGGCACGGAGGAAACCGGCACGGCATCAACCTCTGGGTCCGAGTCCGAGATAAGGTCAGCTAACGAACCCCTGAGCAACTTCCTCTTGCAGGAAACAATAGGTCTATCATCCTCGTCCAACTCGTGATAGTCATCGATTTGATCATCGAGCGAGGGCTCATGAGCAACCCCTTTTCCCTTTGACTTGGAACTGGATGAGGCACCGGCACGAGGCATAATTCCAATGGAAAGTCTGGGACAAAAACTGAAAGTGGCAGATAGGCACTGATCCTTACCTCAGTCGGTGGACTGGGCTAAGACTGATATGCCAGTCGATCGACTGGGAGCTCAAAATCAATCGGGATAGGGGCAAAATTGGGGTTTTCTCCAGGAGGCTTTGGGGACTCAAATTGAACCTTGGGGTCGGTAGGCGGACTGATGGGGAGTAGTTTGGCAGTTGAATCGGGTCGATCGGACGGCGGACGGAGGAGATCGGTGGAGGAGTTGACTTTGATCGGAAATTGGTTTTGCGGATGGCTGAGCTTTGAATCGGTGCGGCGGCTCGATGGCGGTGTGAAGGCGACGTCACGGCGAGGTCAAGGCGGGTCAAGCGGAGGTAGGATGTGATTCGGTGGAGGAGTTTTGGTTTTTTAGGGTTTCTGTCGAAAATGAGGAAATGAGGAAGAAAGGGTGGTTTTGGTTAAGGAAATCCCAGTCGATCGACTGGGAGGCGAGTTGATCGACTGCGGAAGTGAGGAAATGAGGCGCTCCTGAGACTCTCCCCAGTGGATCGACTGGAGTGTTGCCTGTCTCCCAGTCGATCGACTGGATCCCAAATTCCTGCTTCAAAATTTTTCTGCTTTTCAACGAATCCCCAACTCCACACTCAGAATAATTACCACTCAAAATATCACATAAATTCAAGGAACGCTCACCCAAGAAATCACTAGCATACAAATATACGATTTTCGAACAAGGCAAGCTAGGATTATCGACTCCACACTTAAGAGGCCACCATCATCAAAAAATTTCATGCAAGCCTCATATCACACCAAACACACCTAATCATGCATTTAAAATCATTTCAGTCACCAAGCCACACGACAAGTTCACAAAATGCATGCTACACATATATGAAAATTACTTGTGCATAAATGGACAACTCACAAACCGGGGTACCTCCCGTGAGGGCCTAGTTTAACGTCTTGGAAAAGACCGAGCCGATCCTTTCTCAATTAAGAAACACACTTAAGGAGTCCTTTGCTAGGATCCCTCCTCAAGCGGATAATAGCTCCTCTATGGGTCGGTCAAAGAGTAGGTCACATTTTGCTAATCCTGAACTTCCTCTCTATAATGCTTGAGCCTTTGTCCATTTGCCGTGAAGATATTTCCGTCATTATTGAGCAACTCTACATGACCATCTTTGTGAGGCTTGTGGACAATGAAAGGACCACTCCATCGGCTTCTTAATTTCCCCGGGAATAATTTGAGCCTAGAGTTGAAGAGCAAGACCTTTTCTCCCTTTTTGAATTCACGACAAAATATTCTCTTGTTGTGCCATTTCTTGGTCTTCTCCTTATAGATCCTAGCACTCTCGTAGGCTTCATTCCTTATTTCCTCCAACTCATGGAGTTGTAGGACCCTATTGTCTCCCGCCGTTTGTGTGTCCATATTCAAGAGTTTAATTGCCCACATTGCCTTGTATTCCAATTCTACCGGCAAATGGCACGATTTCCCATATATAAGACGATAGGGAGACATCCCAATAGGGGTTTTGAACGCCGTACGATAGGCCCATAGAGCGTCATCTAGCTTCGATAACCAATCTTTCCTCGAGCTTCCCACGGTCTTTTCTAAGATAGACTTGATGTTCCCTTAAGTGGCATGTATTTGTCAAAACATAGCTTAGACAGTTCGAGCAGGTGTTCAGGGGGAGTTCAAACATATCCTAGTACTCATACACAGCGTGGATCAGACGCAAGGATATTTCCCGGAAGGATATTGGACAGCGAAGATTTCGTCAAGTTGAAGTTGGCCAGCGGCTTAATCGAGCATGAGATATTCGAATGAATATCTACATTGAAGGCGGCGAAGCTCTCTTGGGCAAGAAGACGACTTCGTATATTCTTCCAACCGATTCAAAAAGATATACATCAAATATCTAGGAATATTTCCTAAATATTTGATGGGATTATCTTGTGCGAATTAGGGTTTCATCCAAGCATATAAATACAATGCTAGGGCGCCCTTACTCGTTATCGCTTTCAAAGATCAAATACATACAAGCATACCCTGCTGATAAGAGAAGAAGAAAGCGACGACCGGTTGTGTTTTCTCATTGGAAATACATCGGTGCAAGTGCAGTCTGCTCAAGTGCAACACAAACTGCCTGAAGCGTATCAACTGCCGCACACAACAAAGGTAAACAAGCTTTCGAGAGAAAGCATTCGAGCTTCTGGAGAAGGTCGAGAACGTTCGGACTGCAGGTTCTGAACGAAGGGGATCAAGGGGAATTGTGGTGAACCTCGGTTGCAGATCTGAGAGACGGAGTATTGAGGTTATGCAATTACAAGGTGTAAGTGTAACTCCCTGTGTAAACCCTATACTCGTAATAAAGATTTGCTGTCCCTTTTTTGGGTGTGTGAAACCCCGCAGAGACGGCGGAGCCAAACTGGGTTATCAGTCTGTGAGTTCTACTGCTTTTGTCTGTTTGCTAAACTGTTGTGACACGAGTTCAAGATCTGTTGCAACTGAACCTTGAAGTGTCAGCTGAACTGTTGTGCAAAGAGTTCAAGGTCTGTTGTAACAGTACCCTGGACACAAGCTTGAACAGGGGATATAATTTCATTTGGTATCAGAGCAGACACTCGACACACTGAGTGGGATCCTGAACTGTTCAAGATGACTCTGAAGGAAGGACAAAGCATCACCAGACCCCCGCTACTCGAAGGATCGAACTATGCCACCTGGAAGCCCGTGATGAGATCCTTTCTGAAATCTCTAGATGAAAAGGCATGGAAGGCTATTCTGAAAGGGTGGACGAAACCCATGATGAACAACCTCAATGGAGAACCGATCGCAAAACCAGAAGCACTGTGGACAGAAGAGGAGGACAAAGCTTCCATGGGAAACTCAAAGGCTATGAACGCAATTTTCTCGGCCGTAGATGAAAACGTCATAAAGCTAATCATCAACTGTGAAGTGGCCAAGGAAGCATGGGATATCCTCCAAACAGCCTATGAAGGTACAGACAAAGTTCACAACTCTCGCATGCAGGCTGTCACAACCAGGTTCGAAGAAATGAAGATGAAGGAGAGGGAAACCATCACTGAGTACAACACCAGAGTTCTGGAACTGTCCAACGAGGTGTCTGCACTAGGGAAACCCATCGATGAAGAAAGATTGGCCAGTAAGGTCCTGAGGTCACTTCCTCCGAGATTTGCCATGAAAGTCACGGCCATTGAGGAAATGCATGACATCACCAAACTGAAGCTGGACGAGCTAATGGGTTCTCTAAGAACTTACGAGATCAATCATGACTTCCAAACCGGAGAAGAGAAGGGAATCGCCCTCAAAGCAGACATGACAGAAGACAAACTGGACGCTGGCTGCACCACTGGGCAACTGGCTATGATGGCACAGAACTTTGGAATAATGGTGCGGAAAATCAACAGACGTGGTCCAGAACAAGGTCAGTCTTCATCAACTGGTTACCGAAACTGGAAATCCGGCAGGCCAAGGTCTACTGATTCGAGGCAAGACTTGTCTGACAAAGGAAAAGAAGAAATTCAGTGTCATGAATGCAAGGGTTTTGGTCACATTGCTTCACAGTGTGCAAACACTCTCATGAAGAAGAAGGCAATGGTGGCTAGCTTCAGCGACAGTGAGTCAGACGAAGAAAAAGAAGGTGAAACCACCAACTTTGTGGCCTTTGTCACAACTCTGGATGAGTGCAGCAGCACCAGTGAAACTGTTCCATATCAGTTGGAACTCCCAAGTGAAGACCTCTCGGACAGTTACAATGAAGAACTCACGCAGGATTCTCTGGCTCAGACATATAAAGATCTGTATGAGAAGTGGTTGCTTCTGATCAAGACCAACAAGAAGCTGAAGGACACAGTTGCAAGCGTCACTATGGAAAAGGACAAGGAAAGGTTGGATCTTCTTGCTCAGAAAACAGAACTCCTGGGTACTGTCTCCTCACTGAAAGTCGAAATGGAGAAGGATCGGGACACTCATCCTGTAGGCATGGCGCGTCTAAGAAAAACCATCACAGATCTGCAGCGCAAAGAGATGTTCCAACTGAGGAGGATAGAACAGCTGGAACTTCAGCTAGAATCTGAGAAGATGGATCACTCTGACACTAAGGAGAAACTCAATCACCTCAAACAGTCGGTAAGAATGCTTAACTCTGGCACTAAAAACTTAAATGATATTCTCAGATCTCAGAGAATGGAGTCTGGACATAGAGGATTGGGGTTCACAGGAGAAGGCAGCTCAAAAGGTACAACGTTTGTTAAAACAAGACCCGTGTCTGAACAGAAGTTAGAACAGAAGGTGAGACAGCACCCCAGACCGAAAGTAAATTTGTCCCAAGAACAACCCAATAGTGGTCAAAGAAGGGCTCGTACGGTGCACTTCAGCTCTCCTTCAGCGCAAAGGAAAGAGTGGCGCACTTGCTGGTATTGCAACCAGATAGGACACATCAAACTGAAGTGTCGCCTATTTCTAGCCGAACGACGTGCTTTCCATCAACGGACCATACTGCGACAGAAACAAGTCTGGGTTCAAAAGGCAGACCAAACCATTTGCATGGTGGCTTGCTACATCTCAAGCTACACATCGCAAGATAGTTGGCACTTTAACAGTGGATGCTCCGCCCACATGACAGGTAACTCTCAATATCTTACCCATATTAGACCTGTTGAGCAGATGTGGTTTGTCACCTTCGGGGACGGTGGAAAGGGTCAGGTGATCGGCTGTGGGACATTGATGGTTCCGGATCTCCCTGCACTCAAGAACACCCTCCTTGTCAAAGGACTGACTAGGAATCTTATCAGCATCAGTCAACTGTGCGATGATGGACATTATGTGTCATTCTCGAGCTACTCATGTCTTGTCCTAGACAAGAATGGTGATACACTGATGAAAGGAAAAAGGGATGCCAACAACTGTTACACCATTGGGATGGGTCTGATAGGATCAAGGGACGTCGAACATCGATTTCTGCGAGGGGGAGTGGACAAGACCATGCACACAAGATCTGATTGGAGATGCGCACAAATCCATGTTGACAACTGTCCCAGGAAACTGTTGAAGCAGAGGGTGTCACAGTTATGGAAGGAGTTCGTACTATGCCCACAGAAATATGCCTGGAGCCGAACAAGAAAATATGAATATGAAGGGCACCAGAAGATGATAACTCTGTGGCGAAAAAATCCTCCATCGAGGAGTCATTCTGCTCAGGCCCTTTTCCCATCCTCCTTTTAGCCTCTTCATGGATCACATAGTTTTCTGCAATTTGCCTATTGATCAAGGGGAAAAGTTGGGAAGCTTGCATCTTAAGGCTTGGTTCTGCCTCGTTTTGTCCGTCTGTAAGGATCTGGTCACGGATGGTCTCCGCTGCTCTGGTAATGATAGTTGGGTATGACTCGGGCAGTTTGCTAGTGGTGTTCTGGACTTCTTCCTTTGTTGGCACAGTCTCGAGTTCCCATAAAGGTTTTTCCTCGTTGCTTCCGATGCTTTCTATATCTGATTCTTCTGATGGCTTGGGAGTATCTTCTTCATCTGTCTCTGGACCAGCCTCTACTGTCTGTATTTCTCTGTTAGCTTGGGGCATCGGCCTTCATTTTGTGGCTGCAGCCAAGTTATCTATGAGGTTCCACATATCTGCCATGGATAAGTTCCTGGCTGATCTTCTCACTGCTTCGTTAATCCTTGTCTGCTCATCAGCCCTCATCCCACAAAGAAATTTTTGAAGAAGAAATTCTTTCGTGAATCCACGGTGCGGGCAGCGTGAGACAATGGTGTCATAGTACGTGTAGTATTCTTCCAAAGTCTGATCCCGGGATTGTTGAAGGCACATGATCTTCTCTCGGGTTTTTTGTCGAAGGGATGGGGGGGGGGGGGGGGGGGAGAATTCCTTCAGGAATTGAACGCAAAGGTCCACAAAATATTCTGCACGACTAGCGGTTGATGTGTAATACCAAATTGTCGCAAAATCAGTTAAAGAAAATTTGAAGCATTTTAGCTTAAATTCCTCTAACATTTCATTTTCAGGTTTTATGTGGCGGCAAATATGGTGAAAGTTTCGGCAATGCATTACAGGATCTTCTCCATCCGTACCTCCGAACAGAGGAAGATGTCGTGTTGTCCATGCATACATAGTGTGATGAAGAGATGGGAGGGAAAAGAACAATTAATCCGATGTCTAATTCCCCGGCAACGGCGCCAATTTTGACGGAGCCCACCGCACTATCGTTAAGGTGCGATGTTCTCTGTGCAAAAATAAATTTATATTTCCGCTACTCGTGACTTCACTACTGGGTAGCAAGTGGTAAGTAGGGGTCGAACCCAAAGGAATTAGGGGGATAGTTGTTCTTTGAGGAATGTACTGGAAGGGAGCGTGATTTTAGGTTGATTGAGGTTTTAGTGCTAAAAAGTAAGTGTCTTTTTGGTTGGTTTTGGGTTTTTAGTGCAGAAAGGTAAATGACAGAAAAGTAAAATACTGAAAGTAATTAATTAAAGGAGAAGACTTACAGAGAGTGGTTGCGTGAAGGACAAGTTTTGCGGAGAGTAAGCGGTTGATATTGAGACTGAAAAGTAAAATGCAGGTGATGTTTTAATTTAAGGAAAGATTCGGTTTCAGGGGCCTTGTATCATAATCCATTTATCATACTGCTAATGACCATACTAAGTGTTCAAAAGTGTATTAAGGCTATTCCTAGTACACGACTTGCCACACCATCTAGTCTTTTGCAAGACGTAGTACTCTTGTTCTAATATGTGCATCCATTTGACCATCATTCCTGATAAATCAAATGGTCTTTGAAAGAGGTTGAACTCCACAGATAAGCTGTGCTCTTTCGAGCCTCCACTTATCCACGGAGGTCACGAATTCATGGTAGAGCTTTGCTCTTCCGAGCATCCACTCTACCAATGAAGTTCTGACCTAATATATGGCACTTAGAACAAGTTGAACACAAAGAGGCATTAAGAAAAGGATCTAAAACATTTTATGATACAAGTACACCCCTTCAACCGAATGAAGGGTTTAGCTACAAATATCCATAGAGGTGGATACCATAGCTAAGTACTCGAGGGTTTTTGAAAGACAGTAAGTAAAGGAGAATAATCAAGAACCAACAGGAGTAAACTCAAGAACTACTAGAATACTCAAGAACCAACAGGAGTATTATAGATTTAAAACAAATGTTTACAAGATTTGTACCCAAAATCTAGAGAGATGTGAGAGCTTATGGATGATGGTTTGGAATGAGGATGATCATTTACAAAGGGAAGGGCTCTTATTTATAGCCAAGGGAAGGAGAGGGATGTGGTGAAGAGCTAGCCACTTGTCACAAAATGGGAGGAGCTCACAAAAGCCATCGGATGATGTCATCATCTTTTCTAGCCGCCGGCCACATGGGGGAAGAGGAGAGGAGGAGAAGCTTGTGGAAGAGAGGAGAAGGGAGGAGAAGGGAGGGGAGAAAGCCGCCGCCCATGTGGCATGAGGGGAGAGGGTGTGAGTTTTGTGATCTCATCCACAAAAGCCATCGGTCCATTTCAGCTCCGGACTGACTCTGGTTGCTCTTCGATTGGACTTGTTTTGAGTGATTCCATGTCAGGATCATGAAAGTTGTACAGTCGGAATCTGGTCGTGACTTGGAATGACTCGTACTTCATTTTCAGCTTAAAAACTCCTCCTTAGCCTGTATTCTCTCTAGACTTCAAAATACCATGTAGATAAATATCGGAACTAACAAGCAAAAGTTAAATAGACAAAGAGTCTAATTTGGTGGGTTTAACTGTGTTTATGATTCATACAATTATGGTCCATCAGATCACCCCACACTTTTAGTTGTTCGTCCCGAACAATGCTATTTAAGGGTGGAACACAATCTAAGTAAACTCTTAAAATATGAAAGTGAGACTGTGGGACTAGATTTATCCTAATTCTTGCATTACTTACTTATTACCAAACTAAACCGTGTAAATACTTAGAAGAAACTTGATACTTGTACCTTCGTGCCGAGATGTAAATTAATTCGGATGTTTCGGGAGATAGCCCTTTTCAGGCTCCTGGACTGCATTCTCGGGATCGACTCACACTATATGGTTTCCTTATAGCTTTCTCTAGCACGTGATTCGGTTCGGGTTTCACTGAGTTGAGCACTTTGATTTCTTTTTGGCGAGGGACAACTTCTGTATTGATTCGGCCTTTGGCCTTTGGCCTTTGATGTTGAATTGGAGTTTCTTCACTTTTGTTCAGTTAAAACCTTCACAATTTTGGCCTTTGGCCTTTGATTAGCTTCTTTGAGCTTTTGCTTCTTTGTGACTTGCTAGTCCATTTTCTCAGCCCTTTTTGGGAGGTCCAATCGTCACCCGCAAGCATATGGAAATACCTCCCCGCTCTTTCTCATCCTTGCCGTTTCGCGCGGGTCAAGATGAGGGTCGCTCATCTATTTTCCCGGCTACTAGGACTAGAGATAGGACGGGTTGATTCCCGTCACGCCTCTTGCATAAACGCTGCACGGCGGAGATGACTTCAATCTTCACTGAAACCCGAAGTGCAGCCTCCACTGACTTCGAAAACCATATAGTTAGATTCGATCCTTCGATTGCTTGCCAAGCCTCTCTAGGGCAGTTTATATCAACTCCACATCCCCTGTTTATCTCAGCACAAAGGGACAAATGAGAAGTTACATTCTAAGTTTTTAAACAGTTGAATTTTCACAAGGTAAATGCATGAATTTAGATCTATCTTTTCACATTCTCCAGTTCATATTTTCAAAAAGATAATATTAAGGGAAAAGGAAAAAGAAAAACATGTTATGTACACAGGCGGTTCTCACCCCACACTTTTGAACGAAGGCGTGCCTTTCAGCACGACGTAGTTCAAAAGTTATGGAAATATATACAAGAGAAGGAAATGACATTAAGGAAAAGAGAAGAACTGAACTCCCTTTTACTGTGTCGTGTCGTGGAACGACATGCCTTGGAGCTGGATAATCGAGGGAGTTCGGCTAGGGCCTTGAACTCTCAGCGCAGGCCCGGTAATTCTCGGAAGCTGCCTGGCTGATCTGATCTTGCTCCAAAAACCGATTCCTACATGTTAGACATTCCTTCTATACAAAAAGTGGGTGAGAGCGACTTATGGTAAAAACTAAATGACAGAAAAGAAAATTACTGAAAGTAAGATAGGTGTCGGGTTACCTCCCGACCAGTGCCTTTGTTTAACGTCGTTGGCTCGACGCATGGGGATCACTGGTTTGGATCCCATGGGTGGCTCAAGTTGTAGTGTTGCGGAGTGCCTACTTTCATCCTTGCCTTGCCTTTCCTTGATTTCGTGTGAGATGATGTGCTTGGATCCTGTTCCCATTGTTCTGGTGGTTTCTCCTTCCAACGTCTCTGAGAAGGTGAGGGACCTTTTAGTACTAGTCTCTTGAATCGGGTTTCCTGATGTTTAGGGCTGCCTTGTCTAGTTGTGGCGAAAAAATCTTCCATCGAGGAGTCATTCTGCTCAGGCCCTTTTCCCATCCTCCTTTTAGCCTCTTCATGGATCACATAGTTTTCTGCAATTTTCCTATTGATCAAGGGGAAAAGTTGGGAAGCTTGCATCTTAAGGCTTGGTTCTGCCTCGTTTTGTCCGTCTGTAAGGATCTGGTCACGGATGGTCTCCGCTGCTCTGGTAATGATAGTTGGGTATGACTCGGGCAGTTTGCTAGTGGTGTTCTGGTCTTCTTCCTTTGCTGGCACAGTCTCGAGTTCCCATGAAGGTTTTTCCTCGTTGCTTCCGATGCTTTCTATATCTGATTCTTCTGATGGCTCGGGAGTATCTTCTTCATCTGTCTCTGGACCAGCCTCTACTGTCTGTATTTCTCTGTTAGCTTGGGGCATCGGCCTTCGTTTTGTGGCTGCAGCCAAGTTATCTATGAGGTTCCACATATCTGCCATGGATAAGTTCCTGGCTGATCTTCTCACTGCTTCGTTAATCCTTGTCTGCTCATCAGCCCTCATCCCACAAAGAAATTTTTGAAGAAGAAATTCTTTCGTGAATCCATGGTGCGGGCAGCGTGAGACAATGGTGTCATAGTACGTGTAGTATTCGTCCAAAGTCTGATTCCGGGATTGTTGAAGGCACATGATCTTCTCTCGGGGTTTTTGTCGTAGGGATGGGGGGGGGGAGAATTCCTTCAGGAATTGAACGCAAAAGTCCACAAAATATTCTGCACGACTAGCGGTTGATGTGTAACACCAAATTGTCGCAAAATCAGTTAAAGAAAATTTGAAGCATTTTAGCTTAAATTCCTCTAACATTTCATTTTCAGGTTTTATGTGGCGGCAAATATGGTAAAAGTTTCGGCAATGCATTACAGGATCTTCTCCATCCGTACCTCCGAACAGAGGAAGATGTCGTGTTGTCCATGCATACATAGTGTGATGAAGAGATGGGAGGGAAAAGAACAACTAATTCGATGGCTAATTCCCCGGCAACGGCGCCAATTTTGATGGAGCCCACCGCACTGTCGTTAAAGTGCGATGTTCTCTGTGCAAAAATAAATTTATATTTCCGCTACTCGTGACTTCACTACTGGGTAGCAAGTGGTAAGTAGGGGTCGAACCCAAAGGAATTAGGGGGATAGTTGTTCTTTGAGGAATGTACTGGAAGGGAGCGTGATTTTAGGTTGATTGAGGTTTTAGTGCTAAAAAGTAAGTGTCTTTTTGGTTGGTTTTGGTTTTTTAGTGTAGAAAGGTAAATGACAGAAAAGTAAAATACTGAAAGTAATTAATTAAAGGAGAAGACTTACAGAGAGTGGTTGCGTGAAGGACAAGTTTTGCGGAGAGTAAGCGGTTGATATTGCAGTTGATATTGAGACTGAAAAGTAAAATGCAGGTGATGTTTTAATTTAAGGAAAGATTCGGTTTCAGGGGCCTTGTATCATAATCCGTTTATCATTGACTGCTAATAACCATACTAAGTGTTCAAAAGTGTATCAAGGCTATTCCCAGCACAAGACTTGCCACACCGTCTAGTCTTTTGCAAGACGTAGTACTCTTGTTCTAATATGTGCATTGATGAGCACTAGTCGTGATTGTGCAAATCAATGATAAATTTATAAGTCCACTACCTTTGGCTTAACTATAAAGATAGCAAGCGGCAAGTAGGGGTCGAACCCAAGGGAGTTGTAATGGCTACTATTTGTTCTCATGCAATACAAGTAACGAAAAGTGAATGCAAGTTAAAGGTTTTGGGAACAAGATGAAAGTGCGAAAAGTAAATGCAAAGTAAATGAGATGGGAAGGTGATCAAGAGAATGGTATTCGGTCTAGGGGTCTTTTGTTGTGGCGCAACTCATCATTGACCTCTAATGATCATACTCCGTGTTCAAAGATGTATCAAGGCCATTCCAAGCACTTGACTTGCCACACCGTCTAGTCCTAAGACATAGATTCTAGTTCTAGCAAGACTAATACTCCATTCCAAGATGTATTAGTCTAAGTGCACCGTTTGATCTCACATTCCAGATACAACCAAACGGTTAACAGAAGGACTAGACTACTAGACCAAGCTTTGCCATTCCAAGCATCCACTTGGTTTCGTTGTCTTATCTGGATTGAACTACTCGGCTAAGCTTTGACATTCCAAGCATCCACTTAGCCTTGTTGTCAATCAATAATGGCACAAGAACTAGTGAACACAAAGAAGCATTAAGTTAAGAGTCTCGAAGTTGTGCTACAACACTATTGTGGCTTGTTTATCCTTGACCATTAATGATCATAATTTGTGCCATGAGTGTGGTTCTCTCCATTCCAAGAGATCACCCAAAGTAAGGCCATTCCAAGCACTTACACCACAAGAACACAAAGAAGCATTAAGAAAGGGGTCTCAAAACCGTGGCACACTATAGTGATCCCCAAACCAAATATGGGTGTTTTAGCCACTCATATCCATGGGAAGGATATGAGGGCAATGGATGGAATGCAAGTACATAAAAGTAAGAACAGTAAAGTAAGTGCAAGAAAGTAATACAAGAATGTAAATGCAAGAGAAAGTAAAGAAGGAGTAGATAGATGTTGATTTTTTCCCAAGCCAAATTACAAGAGGTTCCCCTAAGGGATTTTAGAGAGATTTTAGCATTGTCATTTACAAGGGCCAAGGGGCTCTATATATAGAGAATGAGGAAGATTCTAGGCCCTTGGATGAGACTTGATCTTCAAGTTTGAGTGGCATTAGTGGTTTGGAAGGGGCCAAAGCATAAAACGACTTGTTCCTTGGCCAAAGGGGTGTGGCATGAGTCAAAGAGGTCTTGGCATGTGCAAAAGTGGTGTGCCTCGAAGGACGAGCCGAGATTTGAAGTGGGGCCCACTTTTGGCCTTCGAATGAGTCGAAATGGCTTGGTCTTCGGCCAAGGGCAGTTTTGCTCGAGCGTTTGGCCTGAAAATTGAGATCCTCCGATAAAGTGGGCATTCCAAACAACTTGGTCGAGCCAGTTTTGCCAGATTCGGCCGTTTGTTCGAGCAATTTGGTTTTGGTCCTTCAGCGCGCGTGGGGCCATGCTTGAATCTGGGCCAACTCCCAATCCCCTCGAGCGTTTTCTTTGGAAAGGTGAAATCTTCCGATATATTTGCTATTTGAATCACTTTGGTCGAGACGGAATTGTGAGATTGGCTGGTTTGCTCGAGAGAATTGATTGTGGGCCTTGGAGGCTCGGCAGGTGTTGGCCATTTCAGGCCTCCCTCGATTTTCTTCGGGCAAACCTCAAATTTTCTCGAGCATCCCTCGAGTCATATGCTCATAAGATGGTCAAGAACTCCTTGTGATGATTTTGGCACAAAATGCCCTCTTTTAAGCTCGATTCCTCTTTGGACTCCAAAAGGCCCTGAAATGCAAAACGACATTAACAAGCATATGTTTTTATGATCAAATGTCGTAAATGGTGGGATTTAATGACTTAATGAGTCGTATAAATACATCTCATCAAACCACCCCACACTTGAACTTGTTCGTCCCGAACAAGGCCTTAAGTCATAAGAGGAACAACACATACAAACATCACAAGCCCTCTTCTCGGCCGCTAGATAATATGCTAGTCTAGACTTCCCCTTTCCATGCATTCTCGATCATTACTCAAGTATTTTGCTAAAACATGAAATTTAACTTGATACATGTACCTTTGAGTCAAGATGCAAACCAATTCGGATGAGTAGGAGGTAGTCCTTTTTAGGCCCATGATCTACACTCTTGGATTCGGATCTTGTTACATGGTTATACTTGTTGCTTCTTATAGCACGTGATGAATTCAAGCTCAAGGGTTGAGTCCTTTTGATACTTTTCTTGGACATTCTTGTAGTGAACTTGGCCTTCGGCCTTTGTATAACTTTGATAATCCTTCACTTTTTGTTTCGGGTGGGCTCTCACATGAGATGATTTTTCTTTCTTTTGAGCTTTGCTCCTTTTGTGATTTTCTTGTCCATTCCTTCTTGGGAGGTCCAATCATCGCCCTCAAGCATATGGAAATGCCTCCCCGCTCTTTCTCATCCTTGTCATTTCGTGCGAGTCAAGATGAGGGTCACTCATCTATTTTCCCGACTACTAAGACTAGAGATAGGACGGTTTGATTCCCGTCCCACCACTTGCATAAACGCTGCAATGGTGGAGTCAACTACAACCACGAGTCTCGAAGTGCAGCCTCCACAAGTCCATATAACCATGTAACTCGAATCCCCGATCCTTGAGTGCTTTGTCAAGCCTCACTAGGACATTTCTATCAACTCCACATCCCCTATTTATCCCAACTCATAAGGACACATAAGAAGTTAGATCACATGTTAGTCGCACAATTATAATTTCATAAGAGTAATGCATGTACTAGGATCCATCTATTTCACATCATGAAAGCACAACTCCCCCATTCCTACGCATTTTATTCACTAAACTACGCATTTTATTCAAAATTTTAAAATTTTCAAAGGGAAACGTGCTGACTCATGCAAGGCAATAAAAGTAAACGTGATGACACAAAAAACTACTAAACACCCCACCCCACACTTTCGAAATGAGCCGTGGCCTCATGGCACAACTCAATCAACACAATCAAGCACATAATCAATGGAAAGAAACAAGGTACAAGAGTGAAATGGAACTCCCCTCGTATGCCATGAAGCGGCAAGGCGTGTAATATCATTTAAAGTGCATGGGAAGCTCAGGTCGGGCTCGGCTCTTGCATAAAATGCGTAGCCGTGAAGGCAAAATGCGTAACCCGACCTACAAAAATCAACCTTTCCTTTCCAAGTACAATGTGGTGAGGGTTAGTAAAATGCAAGAAAGTAAATACTGTAAAATGAGAAATGCCAGGCTACCTCCCGACGAGTACCTTTGTTTAACGTCGTTGGCTCGACTTTACCTCATTAGGGATCATAAGTTTGGATCCCATGGTCGTGTGAGGTCAAACTTCTTTCCCACTGCTCTCTTGATCTTTCCAAGGTTCACATATGGCAGTGGGCTCGATTCTGCCCTCAACCGGTCGGGTGGCCTAGTCTTTACATCTTTCCGAGGAGAAGGAGGCCTCTTAAGCCTAGCCGCTGATCCATCAAGCCGTGCCCTCTTATTCTTCCATCTCGGCTTCCATTCGAACATCCCATGCCTTGGTCTCTTTTTCATATATGAGTGGATGGCTTCCTTGCAACTTTGTAGGCTCATAATCTTGCCATCACTCACAAGTAGCATCAAGCGTGTTCCATTGGTGAGCCTTGTGCTTATGGCAATGAGGGATGGTCTTTTTAGAATGAGGGAGTTCTTCGGGCAGCCTTGTTGAGTTAGGGCGAGTGAGTGCTCCACTATGGTCCATTCTTGCTCATGCTTTTCTTCCAACCGGCCTTGTGCCTCATCATTGATGAGTACTTCATCTTTAGGATCTGAGGTCATGCAAACTGAGTGAGAGGGGTCCAATAGGGAGCCTTCGACAGTGAGGTTTGGGTCCTCCTCGGACAGAATGGGAGTGAGGTCATGGCTCTTCTCGGACAGATTGGGGATGACTTCGGCCATCCATGGGTCCTCTTCTTCTTCACTCATAGGTTCTCCGGGGGCAATAGCACTGAGTTCTAGGCCGGGTTTGGGCAGTGAGCACCGGGCCTTCCTCGGCCAACTCGGTAATGAGGCCATTGCTTGTCTCGACCGGTTCTCCTTTGGATGTAGTTGGGTCCTCCTCCCTTGTTGGTTCCATGGGCTCCAACATGGGTTCTATTAGAGCCTCCTCCATGTCCTCCACTGCCTCTTCTCCCCGGTCTCTCCTCATCTTGGACAATATCTCCCATATCTCGGCCAAGGTTTCCTCGGTTTTGGCATGATCTTGGTGCATTGTTTGGGCCGGCTCCATCATAACTTCCTCAAATGACTCGGTCTGCAACGAGCCCATTTCCACCATTTGTGCCTCATCTTCTATTTGGTGCACCGGGCCTCGTCTCGGTCTTGACTTTTGTGCCTCATCATCTATCAAGTCCCAAGCATCATCCTCGCTTAAATCCCATATTGAACCACCCGCGGCAACATCAAGCTTGCAATGCTCTAGTAGTATCATTCCTCCAAGAAACTTCTCAAGAAGATCTAACGTTGTGAATCCATGGTGTGGACAACTCCCTTGAAGGGTATCGAACCTCGCGTAATACTCATAGAGTGTCTCACCTTGGGATTGTTCAAAAGTCATAAGTTACTTGCGGACCTTAAGCCGAAGGGAGGGTGGAGAAAACTCCAATAGGAACCGGGCTCGTAGATCAAAATACTCTTCTTCATGGGCTGCACATGAGTAGTACCAAGACACGGCGGAGTCGGTTAGAGAAAACTTAAAGAATCTAAGCTTAAAGTCCTCTAATGACTCGCCCATAGGCTTCATGCGGCCGCAAATGGAATGTAAGGCTTGCACATGCCTCACGGGATCCTCCCCAAAGTTACCTCCAAACTGAGGGAGATGGTGATACATCCAAGAAGGCATATCTAACAAGGAGAACAAGAACAAAAAGGCAAGAACAAACAAAAGAACAACTTCACCAATGCACAACTCCCCAGCAACGGCGCCAAAATTTGATGAGCACTAGTCGTGATTGTGCAAATCAAAGATAAATTTATAAGTCCACTACCTTTGGCTTAACTATAAAGATAGCAAGCGGCAAGTAGGGGTCGAACCCTAGGGAGTTGTAATGGCTACTATTTGTTCTCATGCAATACAAGTAACGAAAAGTGAATGCAAGTTGGGGGTTTTGGGAACAAGATGAAAGTGCGAAAAGTAAATGCAATGGGAAGGTGATCAAGAGAATGGTATTCGGTCTAGGGGTCTTTTGTTGTGGCGCAACTCATCATTGACCTCTAATGATCATACTCTGTGTTCAAAGATGTATCAAGGCCATTCCAAGCACTTGACTTGCCACACCGTCTAGTCCTAAGACATAGATTCTAGTTCTAGCAAGACTAATACTCCATTCCAAGATGTATTAGTCTAAGTGCACCGTTTGATCTCACATTCCAGATACAACCAAACGGTTAATAGAAGGACTAGACTACTAGACCAAGCTTTGCCATTCCAAGCATCCACTTGGTTTCGTTGTCTAATCTGGATTGAACTACTCGGCTAAGCTTTGCCATTCCAAGCATCCACTTAGCCTTGTTGTCAATCAATAATGGCACAAGAACTAGTGAACACAAAGAAGCATTAAGTAAAGGGTCTCGAAGTTGTGCTACAACACTATTGTGGCTTGTTTATCCTTGACCATTAATGATCATACTTTGTACCATGAGTGTGGTTCTCTCCATTCCAAGAGATCACCCAAAGTAAGGCCATTCCAAGCACTTACACCACAAGAACACAAAGAAGCATTAAGAAAGGGGTCTCAAAACCGTGGCACACTATAGTGATCCCCAAACCGAATATGGGTGTTTTAGCCACTCATATCCATGGGAAGGATATGAGGGCAATGGATGGAATGCAAGTACATAAAAGTAAGAACAGTAAAGTAAGTGCAAGAAAGTAATACAAGAATGTAAATGCAAGAGAAAGTAAAGAAGGAGTAGAGAGATGTTGATTTTTTCCCAAACCAAATTACAAGAGGTTCCCCTAAGGGATTTTAGAGAGATTTTAGCATTGTCATTTACAAGGGCCAAGGGTCTCTATATATAGAGAATGAGGAAGATTCTAGGCCCTTGGATGAGACTTGATCTTCAAGTTTGAGTGGCATTAGTGGTTTGGAAGGGGCCAAAGCATAAACCGACTTGTTCCTTGGCCAAAGGGGTGTGGCATGAGTCAAAGAGGTATTGGCATGTGCAAAAGTGGCGTGCCTCGAAGGACGAGCCGAGATTTGAAGTGGGGACCACTTTTGGCCTTCGAATGAGTCGAAATGGCTTGGTCTTCGGCCAAGGGCAGTTTTGCTTGAGCGTTTGGCCTGAAAATCGAGATCCTCCAATAAAGTGAGCATTCCAAACAACTTGGTCGAGCCAGTTTTCCCAGATTCGGCCGTTTGTTCGAGCAATTTGGTTTTGGTCCTTCAGCGCGCGCGGGGCCTTGCTTGAATCTGGGCCAACTCCCAATCCCCTTGAGCGTTTTCTTTGGAAAGGTGAAATCTTCCGATATATCTGCTATTTGAATCACTTTGGTCGAGACGGAATTGTGAGATTGGCTGGTTTGCTCGAGAGAATTGATTGTGGGCCTTGGAGGCTCGGCAGGTGCTGGCCATTTCGAGCCTCCCTCGATTTTCTTCGGGCAAACCTTAAATTTTCTCGAGCATCCCTCGAGTCATATGCTCATAAGATGGTCAAGAACTCCTTGTGATGATTTTGGCACAAAATGCCCTCTTTTAAGCTCGATTCCTCTTTGGACTCCAAAAGGCCCTGAAATGCAAAACGACATTAACAAGCATATGTTTTTATGATCAAATGTCGTAAATGGTGGGATTTAATGACTTAATGAGTCGTATAAATACATCTCATCATGCATCACTTTGACCATCATTCCTGATAAATCAAATGGTCTTTGAAAGAGGTTGAACTCCACAGATAAGCTGTGCTCTTCCGAGCCTCCACTTATCCACGGAGGTCACGAATTCATGATAAAGCTTTGCTCTTCCAAGCATCCACTCTACCAATGAAGTTCTGACCTAATATATGGCACTTAGAACAAGTTGAACACAAAGAGGCATTAAGAAAAGGATCTAAAACATTTTATGATACAAGTACACCCCTTCAACCGAATGAAGGGTTTCGCTACAAATATCCATAGAGGTGGATACCATAGCTAAGTACTCGAGGGTTTTTGAAAGACAGTAAGTAAAGGAGAATACTCAAGAACCAACAGGAGTAAACTCAAGAACTACTAGAATACTCAAGAACCAACAGGAGTATTATAGATTTAAAACAAATGTTTACAAGATTTGTACCCAAAATCTAGATAGATGTGAGAGCTTATGGATGATGGTTTGGAATGAGGATGATCATTTACAAAGGGAAGGGCTCTTATTTATAGCCAAGGGAAGGAGAGGGATGTGGTGAAGAGCTAGCCACTTGTCACAAAATGGGAGGAGCTCACAAAAGCCATCGGATGATGTCATCATCTCTTCTAGCCGCCGGCCACATGGGGGAAGAGGAGAGGAGGAGAAGCTTGTGGAAGAGAGGAGAAGGGAGGAGAAGGGAGGGGAGAAAGCCGCCGCCCATGTGGCATGAGGGGAGAGGGTGTGAGTTTTGTGATCTCATCCACAAAAGCCATCGGTCCATTTCAGCTCCGGACTGACTCTGGTTGCTCTTCAGTTGGACTTGTTTTGAGTGATTCCATGTCAGGATCATGAAAGTTGTACAGTCGGAATCTGGTCGTGACTTGGAATGACTCGTACTTCATTTTCAGCTTAAAAACTCCTCCTTAGCCTGTATTCTCTCTAGACTTCAAAATACCCTGTAGATAAATATCAGAACTAACAAGCAAAAGTTAAATAGACAAAGAGTCTAATTTGGTGGGTTTAACTGTGTTTATGATTCATACAATTATGGTCCATCAGATCACCCCACACTTTTAGTTGTTCGTCCCGAACAATGCTATTTAAGGGCGGAACACAATCTAAGTAAACTCTTAAAATATGAAAGTGAGACTGTGGGACTAGATTTATCCTAATTCATGCATTACTTACTTATTACCAAACTAAACCGTGTAAATACTTAGAAGAAACTTGATACTTGTACCTTCATGCCGAGATGCAAATTAATTCGGATGTTTCGGGAGATAGCCC